>LR991032.1:25199942-26611200 GCA_905163495.3 Cosmia trapezina
TTCACTTACAAGAATGTTTAAAGAATGGTCTTATATTATTAAATATCCACAAAATTCTGGTATTTACTCAAAAAAATATCTTAGAACCATACATAAATCTTAATACAGTACTCAGACAAAAAGCTAACTCAGATTTCGAAAGAGATTTTTTCAAAAAGCAAAATAATTCAATATTTGGTAAAACGATTGAAAACAAAAGGAAACAAGTGGATGTTAAATTAGTTAATGTGTGGAAAGATTGCTCTAATAAGACCAATAAAATTAAGGGGGCAGAAAAATATGTGAGTGCCCCTAATTTTAAAAATATGGCTATTATTTCAGAAAACCTTGTTGCAATTCAATTAGAGCCTGCTAAAGTTGTTTTAGATCGACCAATATACATTGGTTTTACAATACTAGAACTAGCAAAGTGTCATTTATATCAATTTCACTATTCTGTTATGAATGAAATATATAAGGATGGCATACAGCTTTGTTATACTGATACTGATAGTCTCTTGTATTTAATACAGACTGATGATTTTTATAAAGACATGAAACAAAATATAAAATATTTTGATACTAGTAACTTTGAAGAAAATAATATTTATGGTATTCCAAAAGCGAATAAACAAATACCTGGTTATTTTAAGGATGAGATGGGTGGAGATGTCATTACCGAGTTTATTGGTTTGAGGGCTAAATTATACTGTATAAATAGTTTAAATAATACAATTAAGAAAGCTAAAGGAGTTAAAAAGTCTATTTCTAATAAACTCACTATTGAAAAATATAAAAATACTTTGAATAATGACATAAACCTCAGAGATACTATGTATGTCATTCGATCTAAAAATCATAAGTTGTATACACAGAAAATTAATAAATTAGTACTTAATGGAAATGATGACAAACGTCAAATAAAAAATAAAAAAAATTATACTGTACCTTGGGGTCATCATCGGACTATGTTTTAAGATGTTATTTGACTATGTACCTAATTTTATATCTATTATTTACTTTCTTTTATTTTTATAATGTGTCAATAATATATTATTGCATTTAACAATAAAATATTATGAATTATAATATTTCTTGTTTTATTTTTTCATTTTATGTCCCCTGTGTAAGAAATATACTCATTTGTCTAAAGAATTACCTATAACTTGAGTCTGAGTTCAATTCTCAGGTCAATTATGTTCTAACTTTTTCTCTGAAATCCTTAGAAAAAGGTATTATTTTTATCAGAAGTAGACTAAAGAAGTACCTATAACTCGAGTCTGAGTTCAATTCTCCGCTCAATTAAATGTTATAACTTTTTTGAATGGTCAAGAGATGATATTGTGTACATAGGCTTATAAAAGAAAAATGAGGACTCCCCCACCACGCATATCGAAAGTGAAGCACAGTAAGTATGCCGGTACCGTTTCTACAAACACGCCTCACGCACACATTTACATCATAGTATGCCGACCGGCCGCCATTACGTGACACGAGTGACGACGTCTTTGCAGGTACACAAATCACGCACACATAGATCGGTACGGTGCTTCACTTTCGATATGCGTGGCTCGGAGTCCTACTTTTTTTATACGTCTATGATTGTGAATTGTAGTCGAAAAGTCATAAGATTTTTACTCAGAAAATTAATAAGCTGATTCTTAGTAGTGATGATGATAAATGATAATGGAAGATGGTTGCAAATCTTTGCTATGGAAGCATTATAAAACAGTATTTTATTTAAGTGTTGTCTGTATAATATTACAATGCATTAATTTAAGATGTCTATACAACATTAGTTTTTGTTTACCGTAAACCCGAAAAGGGATCATTGTACTCATCATTTTGAACAACTTTTTCTATGGGACCTTGAATCGCGAAAAAAAAAAAATCAACTGTTCAGTACATTTTGACGAGTTTGATGTAAATAAATGTACTGAACAGCAGATTTTTTTTTCGCGATTTCAAGGTTGGTCCCATAGAAAAAAATTGTTCAAAATGATGACTACAATGACCCCTTTTCGGGTTTAGGGTAAACAAAAACTAATATTGTATATGCAAAAATTAAAAAGTAAAATGTAGGTATTGAAATACTATAATACAAAATAAATCATTTGGAATCAAATAAATGTGTATAAATGTTCTATACCTATTTCCTATTTAAACTAACTTACTAAAATTAAACTCCAGAATAGTTAATAGTCATAATATTTATTTAACTTACACACAAAATCTTTTACATCATAATTACTTTTTGAACATTTTTACAGTCTTAATTAAACATGTATAAAATAATAATAATCAAATCATGAAACAGTAATACTAATAAAACATTAAGTAACAAAATATAATAATTATTATTGACTTATTAAAAGTATACATCTTTGACAGTACAAACTACAACTAGGTATTATTAACTAGGTACTTATACAAAATTACCTAAAACTGTTCTGGGTCACTTAACTTTTTCCCAATTTTTTTAATAATTGTCTGTGCTGCATCCATCACTTCGTCATAGGTTTCACGCACCACATATTGGACACTTACACATGCAATGTCACTATCACTATAATTATTTTCATTCTTAGAGTCTTTAATTTTGTGCACTTCTAATTTAATTAGATATCTTCCGTTACCGCTTTCCTCTCGATGAGCAATGTACGATGATGTAGCTCCTAATGTACATTTCCTCTTTTTAGAAGACTTTTTAGAGGTTTGAGCTTGACTGTTTCCAGTGAGCAGCTTTTCAATTTTAGCGCTCTGATTTAAACTTTCTAAATATGGTTCATAGTTGCCCTGGGAGCAAAAAAATGGGCTCATTACCGGATTGCCATTGAGGACCTCAGAGTTCCACTGCAAAAAAACAAATAAATAAATAAATTAGCACGTAAAAAAATTAGCATGATAAAAAAATCTACTTCTATATAATATAAAAACAAAGATTACCTCACTTATTGTGGATTGTTCCTGTTCTACCGAAATCACATTTTCACTGTCCAAAATGCTGGGGCTGTAGGATGGTGACGGTGCTCGAGACATTATTCTGGAAATAAAAAAGTATTTACAAATAACGCCTTTAAGACGATCTACTGACCTAAACATTAAACAAATATTTTATTTATTTTATTTTTTTTTTTTGCTTGATGGGTTATTATTCATACACTTACCTTTAGAATGAAAATATTATTAAAATCGTGAACAACAGTGTAAGGTACTGCTTCGATCAGCTACTGCAATGAAGTGTAATGTTTAATTACTTTGAGATACCTAAAATTATGTTCTCCTTTCTATTAGTCACAAATACATTCATGCAGGTAAGATGAGAACATAAACATAACGACACAGGTCTAAACTTGTTGTTTGAATACTGTGTTCGCACATTGTTCGAGACAAACGCCTGCTCTTTAACAATTAGCAAATCAACGTTGTGTGGTAAGTAGTTCATAATTAGATGTAAGGATTATGAGTACATGCTTGTAATTTTTTTCTTCCATCTTTGTACGTCGTCAAGACAATGGCGAGGTTGACTAAAAATCAGCATTTTGGAGTTTTTTGAACAGACATCTAGAATTCCCCATCGCTTATTCATATATAAAGGATAGCAAGTAATGAAAATAAACAATATGCAAGATGAAGTTGATCAGACAACCCATATCTTTGAACGTAAATAACATCAATTTCAATGACTCTGTTCGTCAGATTAGACACAGTGCTTTACTGCCTAATACGATTCGTTGTATAATATGCGGACCCTCAAACTGTGGCAAAACAAACGTTATGATCAGTTTATTGTTGCATGAAAATGGTCTTAAGTTTCAAAATCTTTATCTTTATTCGAAAACTACTTTCCAACCGAAATATCGTTTCTTAAGTGAAGTGTTAAGAAGAGTACCTCAGATTAACTTCAATGAGTTTAATGACGATAAGGAAGTCATATCTCCCAGTGAAGCTTTACCAAATTCTGTATTTATATTTGATGATGTTGTATGTGAAAAACAAATAAATATCCGTAATTATTTCTCTATGGGTAGGCATAAACAAATTGATTGCTTTTACTTATCGCAAACCTACTCAAAAATTCCGAAACAGTTGTTACGTGATAACGCTAATTTTCTTATAATATTTAAACAAGATGATGTAAACTTAAAGCATATCTATGGAGAACATGTCAACTCTGATCTACCATGGAATCAGTTCAAAGATATTTGTAAAACTATTTGGAGTAACCCATATCAATTTCTTCTTATTAATAAAGAGTCACCATTAAATAATGGAAGGTATAGGCAGAATTTTGATGTTTTTTTAAAATTTGACTGAAGGTATATAAGTAAATAAAATACAATAACAAAATTATTATCGCTTGTTCCTCAGTTGCACACAGTTGTTACAACATGGAGAAAAATATTAAAGTAGAATTAATTAAGTCTGTAGACTCTATAAAGAATAAAATTAAGCAAATGAAGAACCAGGAACACTCAATGAACTTGTCACTCAATAAAATGCTAAAACCTGTCACAGATCCACTTAAAACCCTAGTTGATTCTAATTTATCTACGGAAAAAATCAAACATTTAGAAAATACAACGCTCACTGATTCTGAAATCAGTGAATTGGATGATATCAATACTAGCTCATCTACAAAGTTTGAAGACTGCTATGATCCGAAACTATATTCTGCACAATCACTTAAAAAGTCTAATGCAATGGAATTAAAAGATGATTTAGAAATTTCATTACTGGGTCGTGATGTCCACGGTATTTATGACGGTGTAAATATACCGTTTGGAATAAGAAGTGTAAACAAAACTTTACTGTTGGGTAATTCAGTGGTAACATTTTCTAAAATTGATAGTTTAAATGACAATGATGATATCTTAATTAAAGTCGATGGCAAAGCCTATAATTTAACCCCTGGCCTGAAGGAACTTTTACTTCGAAGAAAACCTGATTTAAAATTAATTTCGAGTGAAGATAAACTTGTCTATAAGGATATGTTGCATTCTACAAATGCTCATAAGAGAGATTTTAATCCTAATGGACAAATAAGAGGCGATAAAGGAATGAAATATCGTGAAATAATCAAACCACTGTTTTCCGAATCGACAAACGATGATAAACTTGATCACACTAAACTTGGAGGAAACTTACCAACACTAAAAAAATACAAAAACAACACTGACTTTGTATATTGGGATGATCCTAACGAATTAGTTGAGAGATTGAAATTATTAGTTGCTTCAAGAGATGCTGGTAATACAAACCATGACAATGAAATTTTATCGATAATTGAAGAATTAAAAGAAGCTGACATAATTAAGGAATAAATAGTTGTAATAATATGCTTTTCATTCAGTATTATAGATGTATTCAAGACAAATGTACTGAATTCTGAACATGAGCAAAGCTGACGTGGTAAACGAAATTCATAAAAATGCGAGGGTGAACTTTCCACGAAGACATGTTATTATGAAAGATATAGATGACCTCTGGCAAGCAGACTTAATTGATATGCAATCAATTTCAAAAGAAAATAAAAATTACAGATTTATTCTTACCGTAATCGATACATTTTCGAAATATGCTTGGGCCTTTCCTCTGAAAAGTAAAACCAAAGATGATGTATGTAACTCATTCGAAATTTTGTTGGCTACAGGGCGTGTTTCGAAAAATCTTCAAACGGATAATGGAACAGAATTTTATAATAATAAATTTCAAAAGCTTATGAAATCTTATCATATTAACCACTATTCAACCTTCTCAACAAAAAAGGCCTCAATAGTTGAACGATTTATCAGAACATTGAAATCTAAACTGTACAAGGAATTTAGTTTAAAAGGCAACTATAATTGGGTAGATAACACCCTTAATGATGTTATTTCTAAATACAATCACACTTACCATCGGACAATTAATGAAATTCCTGCTAATGTGAATAAGATTAATAAAAAACGTATATTAGAAAGGTATTTAACGTTGGTAAAAAATGAGAGAATAAAAAGCAAGTATAAAGTGGGAGATTATGTACGTATCAGTAAGTACAAAGGAACATTTGAAAAAGGATATACACCCAACTGGTCGACGGAAATATTTAAAATTCGGAAAATACAAAATACAACTCCTATTACCTACTTAATTGAAGATACAATCAGAGGTCAACCTATTTTAGGAGCATTTTACTTTCAAGAGCTTCAAAAGACAAAACATCCCAATTTATATCTAGTTGAGAAAGTTCTTAAAAGTAAAGGAGACAGAGTTTTAGTAAAATGGTTAGGTTTGCCTTCTTCTGAAAACAGTTGGATTGATAAATCGAATACTTATTAATTGTTCAGTCCAAAATGTATCAGTCTTATGATGTGTATTGAAGAGAGTAGTCTTCTCAATTGGATTATAAATCATTTACCATTTGAATTACATTTACCAGGATACAATTATTGTGGGCCTGGCACTAAATTAATTAAAAGGCTTTCACGTGGAGATAAAGGTATTAATAAATTAGACGAATATTGCAAACAGCACGACATTGCCTATCACAAGTCGTCAAACTTAAAGGATCGCCACAAGGCAGATTTACTTTTGTTAAATATGGCTAAAGAACGAACTCTGGCATCAGATGCAAGTGTAGGGGAAAAACTGGCAGCGCGCTTAGTAAGCAGTGCTATGTCAGCAAAAATTAAAACTGGTTTGGGCCTAAAAAAAGATATCAAAAAGTGTTCTCCTAAAATTAAACCTGGAAAAGGATTAAAAAATAAATTTAAAAATGTTATCAGCAAAACGAAGAAACATATCAAAAAATTAAAACCGAAATCCAAGAAAGTGGCGATAGAACTAGCTATGGCCGCCGCCCGAGAATTAGCTGACGATTCATCCATTAAACTTCCTCGTGTTATTCCTATACCAAAAACTGGTGGAGTATTGCCTTTGATTCCGATTTTTGCGGGATTATCTGCGGCGGGAGCTTTAGCAGGTGGTGCAGCTGGTATTGCTAAAACCATAAATGAATTCAAGATGGCTAAAAAGTTATTGACTGAATCGAAGAGACACAATGAAAAGATGGAAGCTCTCTGCATCGGAAAAGGGCTACACCTTAAACCGCATAAAAATGGGCTCGGAATTTTTGTATCGAAAGAAAAAAACTAAGATATCGGCTACCCAATCGAGCCTTAAGTAATTTAGATATTTTGAAGTATGGAAATAATATTCCCTATTTCAGAGGTGTCTTTATGAGAGATAAGCTCCCTAAGCACCCTTTTAAAAAAGAATGTGGAGTTATAAATTTAGATAGCTCTAAAAATCCTGGTTCTCATTGGGTAGCCTATGCAAAATACAACGATTATATTGAGTATTTTGATAGTTACGGAAACCTTAAGCCTCCAAAGGAATTTATAAAATACTTGGGATCCCATATTCACTATAATTATGATAACATTCAACGTGATCACCCTTTTAATTGTGGACATCTTTGTTTAAACTTTTTGAAGAATTTTTGGTGTAGTGAAGGAATAAAATAAACGGGATCTTCCGAATGTGGTCAGTATTGAAGCATGTCTACTACGGTTACCATCTCTGGAAATAAATCGGAATTGGTTTCATACTTTCAACCACCACTATATTTGTCAGATCAATACGAGTGCGGTTTGATATACTTTTCAGTATTCAAATCAAGACCAAATATTCCCATTATTAATAGAGGTCTGTCTGTAATCAGAATCGAATGTGATCTTGTTTACGGTTCCTACTGCAACGGATTACCATCTCATTTTATCCATGAATTTGTGTCTGATACTACTCCAGGTCATCAGTGCATGGAAGTACCACAAAATGTTATTTACTTTCCAGTAAACAAAAATATAATTTCATCGGTATCTGTTAAGATTGTAGATCAATTTGGTCACTGTATTAACTTTGGAGAGGAACAGGTTCAATTACGTCTTCATTTAAGAAAAGCAAAATGATAGTATACTATAAAAATACCTCTGAAAAAACAAAACGTCTTAGTTCTTCTGCGATTGCTAAGCTGCAAAGACGTAAGAAAAAAGTTAAGAAATTGACTAAAGCAAATAAAGATTTTCTTAAAGCCCTAGGGTTTAAAGTATGAATTTACTACAGATTAGTGAATTACCGCGCTTCGACACTACGATCGAAAGTTATGAAGTCCATTCATACAATCCCTACAATAACAGCTTTAGAGAAAACGATGAAATCAGAATTCCCATCCATCAGCAAGACATATACGTGCTACCATCAGCCAGTTCAATTTACATCGAAGGACAAGCGAAGCTCATCGGTAAAGATGGGAATCCGATCAAGAAAACTGTTACGTTCACTAATAACCCTGTTATGTCTTTGTTTCAAGACATCAGATACGAAATGAATGGTATTGAAATAGACCGCATTAAAAATTCTGGAATAACATCAACAATAAAATCATACATCTCATTAAATGAAGCAGAAAATAAAGTTGCTGCCATATGGGGTTGGAGTTTAGAGGGATTTCAAAGTGATGGGCATTTTAGTGCTGTGATACCATTAAATAAGGTTTTAGGGTTTGCAGAGGATTACAATAAAATAGTGATAAATTGCAAACACGAACTTATATTGAATAGAAGTAACACTACCTTAAATAGTGTTATCCTCACTGATGATATTGCTCATTTTCAAATAGACATACAAAGAGTTCAGTGGAGGATACCACACATAAAAGTATCAGACCGAGAACGACTGACACTTTTAAAACATTTAGAAAGAGATAAACCTATTCAGATGGCGTTTAGAAATTGGGATTTATATGAGTATCCATTACTACCTAAAACCACAAAGCATTCTTGGTCAGTTAAAACTGCTTCACAATTGGAAAAACCCAGATATGTAATTTTTTGTTTACAAACTAATCGACAAAATAATAAAACTAAAGACAGTTCAGTGTTCGATCATTGTGAAGTAACAAACGTTACGCTCTTTTTGAATTCACAATATTATCCATATGAACCTTTAGGTTTAAAGTTTTCTGAGAACAAATATAGTATATTATACGAAATGTTTGTGAAATTTCGTCAGTCGTATTACAACTGTCCAGTAGACCCGTTGCTTGACCTAAAGCAGTTCAAAGAAAAAGCCCCTCTCTTTATCTTAGACTGCTCAAGACAAAACGATAACCTAAAAACAGGCCCAGTGGACGTGAGGTTGGAAATTGAATGTTCTACAGCAATACCAGATAAGACGACTGCATATTGTTTGATTATAAACGATCGCCTTGTGGAATATAAACCTCTCAGCAACATTGTGCGCAGGTTATCATGATTGCTATTGTGGATATTCAAGGCTTTAAAACAGAAACAAATGAATTTATAATAAAAGAAATCGCTATAATTTATAATAAAACATTACAAGTGTTTTTAATAAAGCCACCATTTCCATTTGAAAAATTAACTAAACAAGAAAAAAAACAAGTAAGGTGGATTGAACGTAACAGAAAGATACACTGGTACGAAGGGTTTGTACCCTATTCTAATTATCAGAATTTAGTTATAGATATTTTAAGAGATAAACGTATCTACGTCAAAGGTTCAGAAAAAGTGTTGTGGTTAAAGTGTATTTTAGAAAATAGTAATTGTCATATATTAAATTTGGAAGATAAAGGTTGTTCTAGTTTGCTAAGTTTATACGATAAATACAAATATTCTCAAGATTTATATAACTGTATTTATCATGACTCTGTATGTGCTTTAAAAAATGTATTGTGTTTAAATAAGTGGTGCTTTGATAATAAATTCTAAAACAAATATTTTCTTGTTTTATTTCTATAGTTTGGTAAAACGCATCATAGAGTTTCCTATCCCCTCTGTCCAGTCTTTATAAGTTGTTAACAAAAGCTGGACGATGTCATTATACGTTTATAATTGAAAGAAAGTGAATAGAACATGTCTCAAAATGAATACAAACCTCGATATGACATGTATAACACGTTCAAAATGCGTCAATTTTCATTTAACTATTACTGGGCAACGGTCGATTCAAAGAAAAGATTAGTGATGGAAATGGCTGACGCTGGATTCTTTTACTGTGGAAATAGTATAAATGATAAAGCAGCATGTTTTTCATGTGGAGGTGTTATAGAAGATTGGGAGATTTATGACGATCCTTGGATGCAACATGCTATACAGTTTCCTCATTGTTTTTATTTGAACGCTGTGAAAGGAAGAGAGTATATATTTAATACGCATATCTCCATCATAGCATTAAACACATAGCATTGTAGTGTGATGGTTCGATCTTAATCAACGTTATTTGTTTCATCAAGAGAGAGAATAAATTAATAATATTATTCACATTATGCTTCATTCATCGAAATTTGATTTGGAAGGCATTTCTAAACTTATTTTCAAGAATGTTAGTGGTGAGATTCTATTTATTCAAGACATGACTGATCAGAAAATAATTAACACCAGTTCATCAAAACTTCAGGACAATACAGACAAGACAGAGCAAAACTCAGTAAAATCCACTTTTGAAAATACGCGATATCTCACAGTCAAGAGTGGTCACAATGAGCTCCTTACATTTGTTCGAGTTGACAACGTACATCCTGGTCCTAAAAAAACGGCTGGAACGTCAAAAAATCCTCCGCCTGACATTAATTAGTAAAAAAAGAATTATAGTGTTGCCTGATTCAGAAGACATTCTATGCTACCAAATACTGCCAGAAGATGAAATTCCTTCTTTTTAATGAATTATATCTGCATTGCAAATTGTATCGTAGACGGCCCGACTAAAAAAACAAAAGATTTGCGATTTTGATGTATATCATCAAAGTGATGCAAAACTCATGGAGGGTTCTGTATCAGACAGATTCAATCTGTATTGCCAACTGAAATGTAAACCGTGCCAACTGTATCGCAGACCGATGAAAAGAATTGGGGGTACTGTATCACGCAGTTCGAGCGGTAGCGAGAACTATGCGTGATACAGAACCCCCAATTCTACCCTACTGAGGTCTTTCACATTCTAATCTAGATCTCTCGAATCTGTAAAATACTTCTAATTTAACTACATTTTTGATGAGTTTTTGGTAATACCTATTAGATTTTGAACGTTTTTAGTTCTATCCACGGAGCAAATACTGTATAGTTCTATCACAGTTTAATATGACATGTAATTCGGAAATGTCACATTGGGTATATCCAATATCACGAGGAATTTCATAACAATAAGGCCTCATTTACGGAGACGCGGGGCGTCGCGCGTCGCTTTGTGCGGCGCGGCCCGCACTAAATTCAATCATAGGGCGTTCTATGAGAGCGTTTACGGAGAAGCGTTTAAGATTTCTTACACTTGCTTGACGGCCCGCAGCCCGCCCCGCGCACCGCGCCGCGCGACGCCCCACGTCTCCGTAAATGAGGCTTAAGGAATAATGGGAGTAGCGGTGACCCAGTGGTAACAGCCACGACTTACGAGTTGTAGGTCGTAGGTTCGAACCCAGACAGGCGCTTTGCTTTTTGTAAATTATTTCATCACCACTGCTCTCAAAAAGTTGAAGGAAAACATCGTGAGGAAACCAGCCATGTCCTAGAACTAAAAATTCGAAGACATGTGATATCTACCAACCCGCACTGGGACCGCGTGGTGGACTTCGGCCCACTTCCTCTCACCGATAGCAGGCCTATGTCCCAGCAGTGGGGACATTATAGGCTGAATATGCTATGGAATTATTTTGTCTGACCATAATTAGAACTCCTTAGTTCAACAAGATGCTCCAATTCCCTTTCAATTTAAAACGCCATTAAAATTCACCACAATTACCATTGACTTAGAATCCCACAGCACATTCTCATATGCTTGTTCCAATGTTAGCGAGTTCGAGTACTAGTGGTTTCACAAGTACCAGCTGATTTGAATGAGGCATACAATGCATCGGAGCTTGGAATACACAATGGGAATTGCTGCGGCGACCATGGAGTGAGGGTTATGCAAGTTAGGTGGCCTTGGGAGTTCGTGAGATGTGTAAGCGAAGCTTGGGGGTAATTTTGCATTTGTTGAAGTGTAGAATTCACTTGATGCAAATCAATTATGGCCATCATATTATGTGTCAATACTGCAGTTGTGTCTGTTTTTTTGGAACGAAGTTCCTTATCGCGCGTTGTGAAAGGGGGCTAGACGGAAAAAAAGTCTCACGAAAAGTTGTCACGACACTTTTTGCTATAGGTAGCTATTGTAAGCCGTGCGGCGTGCGCATGTTTGTCTGTCTGTCTCTCTCTCTCTCTCTCTCTTATAGAAAGCAAGCCAGATATTTTCATTTCTATTTCGCATTGAACAGTGTGGTGTCGCGATGATGATGATGATGATGATGATGATGGTGATGGTGATGATGATGATGATGATGATGATGATGATGATGATGATGATGATGATGATGATGGTGATGATGATGATGGTGGTGGTGATGATGATGATGATGATGAAAAGTATAAAAATAAAATTTTGTTACAATTCCTTCACTAATTAATCGAAAGGAACTTCGTTCCATCCGGGTGTCCCTTGACACCTCTCAAGTTTTTTTTTTATTTTATGGATTGTAAGCTACTGTCTACTTGTACACCATGTTTTTTTTTTGGTACTGATAAAAAGGGTTCAATCTTGCTACTATTATAAATGCGAAAGTTAGGATGGATGGATGTTTGTTACTGAATCACGCGGCACGCCAGAACGTCTGAACCAATCTGGATGAAATTTGACACAGAGATAGATTATAGTCTGAAATAGCACATAGACTACTTTTTATCCCGAAACAATGAACGGTTCCCGTGCAATAATAGCCGATATCTACGCGGGCGAAGCCGCTGGCAAAAGCTAGTAATATTATAAAGGCGAAAGTTTGTGTTTTACCCGCGTAGACCCGGATAAAAAGTAACCTATGTGTTAATCCAAGATATAAGCTATCTACATAACAAATTTCATCCAAATCGGTCCAGCCATTTGAGCGTGAAGAAGTATCAAACACACAAACAAACATACACGCACACACTCACAAACTTTCGCCTTTATAATGTTAGTGTGATAGAGTGGTTCTAAAGGCCCTGGGGAGACTAGTCTACATTTCAGCACAGCTGGTCCCATAACTAACGTAACAATTAATCAACTGCCGCGTTTTAAAGACAAAACGAGACTCTTACTACTGTATTAGTTACACAGACTAGAAAGAAAGAAGGACTCCGCGCCACGTGTATCGAAAGTGAAGCATCGTCTATGCGTGCGTCGATCTATGTGTGCGTGATTTGACAAAGACGCTGTCGTGTCACGTAATGGCGGCTGGTCGGCATACTATGATCTAAATGCTTCACTTTCGATATGCGTGGCGCGGAGTCCTCCTTTTTTTTTCTAGTCCGTGATTAGTTACAACATACAACAACGGCTTCCGACTCTGTCTTCTGTAGGCTAACGCTTCACTCTGTATAAACTAAACAGTGATATGTCAAACACATAATTATAATATTGTCTGTCTAAAAGGCTTATTTACACACATCCCAATTACCATGAAATCTTGGCAGCCCTATAAAGTTCTAAACAATGAGATGTGTTAATTCTCTTCCACAGTCCCTCAACGCTCTGGTTCCTTCGTTTAGCTTTGTCTTAAGATATTTACGCAAAGTGCTCGGAAGACAATGGCTTAGTTTACGATTTGGACTTTACGATAAATTAAGTAGCGTGTGATGAAAATCAGCGCTAAGTATATAGACCGTTAGCGCAGGCTTTGTCGGTGTTTGCACTTTCGTGGTCGCCAGTTTTTTAGGTACATCTATTTTGTTTATTAGAAAGTTTATTAGGTACACCTATTTTGTTTATTAGCAAGTTATTTTTTAACCTAAATTTATAATTCTCGAAGCCCTGTATGATTTTGTGTCAAGTGCGGTCGATGCTGCCACTGATATCCTAGATACGACTATTAACACATCAATAAAAACGTTAATGATACAAGTACATTATAATAATTCACCAACAAACATACAGTTACTTAATAACACACCAAACAAAGGACCGTCTTTGAACCCACACTAATTCATCTCCAATTTATCATTAATAATAATAATAAAAAAAAATAATAAAAAAAGTTTATTAATGCTTCAGTTTACAAAAAAAACAGGGTATTAGTGTTTGGAGCCTCCTTTTAAGCAAACAATGCCTGTGTTAGGAGACATTGTACAGGAAATACAATCTATAATGATCAGCTGATGTAACGTCTACCACACATCCGTGGCAACAATTTGACTTTGACAGGGCCTTAATTTCGTAGCAATAAGGGTTTACTTGGTTTTCGTAGTTCATTGTGTTACTATGCGTGCCAAATAAGAATAGTAGGTACTGTCAAGACGCCATTTTGTTCCGCAATACTCGCGAACTTCATTACCAATGCGTACTAATTTGACAGCTATCGTGTGTTTGACAGCTATCGGCAGTACTAATTTGACAGCTATCGTGTGTTTGACAGCTATCGGCAGTAGTAATTTGACAGCTATCGTGTGTTTGACAGCTATCGGCAGTACTAATTTGACAGCTATCGTGTGTTTGACAGCTATCGGCAGTAGTAATTTGACAGCTATCGTGTGTTTGACAGCTATCGGCAGTACTAATTTGACAGCTATCGTGTGTTTGACAGCTATCGGCAGTAGTAATTTGACAGCTATCGTGTGTTTGACAGCTATCGGCAGTACTAATTTGACAGCTATCGTGTGTTTGACAGCTATCGGCAGTAGTAATTTGACAGCTATCGTGTGTTTGACAGCTATCGGCAGTACTAATTTGACAGCTATCGTGTGTTTGACAGCTATCGGCAGTAGTAATTTGACAGCTATCGTGTGTTTGACAGCTATCGGCAGTACTAATTTGACAGCCATCGTGTGTTTGACCGCTATCGGCAGTAGTAATTTGACAGCTATCGTGTGTTTGACAGCTATCGGCAGTACTAATTTGACAGCTATCGTGTGTTTGACAGCTATCGGCAGTAGTAATTTGACAGCTATCGTGTGTTTGACAGCTATCGGCAGTAGTAATTTGACAGCTATCGTGTGTTTGACAGCTATCGGCAGTAGTAATTTGACAGCTATCGGCAGTACTAATTTGACAGCTATCGTGTGTTTGACATCTATCGGCAGTAGTAATTTGACAGCTATCGTGTGAAGTTGGCAGCAAGCGCGATCCTATTCTTATTTGTCACGCATAGTACTACTGATGTGCGGTTGACTGTACTATAATTGTACCTCCTTCTCATTCAAACTTAAGGATAGATCAAGAACATAATAATTTACCTTCTTAATGAAGTGCGTGGGTTAACTGGTTATACAAATATTTCGTGCTATGGAATCTGATACTTGCAAAGGTCAAGGCAAATTCGTTTCGGACCATATTGAACGATGTGGTTAGTTCCCTTGGTGATATTGATACGATAATCATGGTGTGTCAGGTGTAATGTTGATTGAAATGTTCCGCATTCGATAAGATCGGAGTTGGGTATGTGTAAACATTAAAAAAAATTAGGTAGTCCACTTATAAAAGTTCTCATGTATAGATAGTGCAATCCACGAAGACGCGCCCCACTACTCTTCCTGACCGTTGCACACATATACATACTATAAACGGTTAGGAGGGTAGTGGGGCGCGTCTTCGTGAATTGCACTATCTATATCATTAGTGCTTTAGGGCAGTCTATCTTTAACCAAAATAATTATATTAGTGCATGCTTTCCTTTTTCTGCATTGACCTGATCCTCTTCGCTCCCATTGACAATAGCAGCCTATCAAGTACAAATCTCACTTATTCAAAAACGAGAAAAACACGCAGGAGAAAATGCAACCAAATGAGCTGCAGCAAATAGTTCAACTGTTATGTAGAACCGTATTTTGTTTATGCACCGTAGATCGTGCTCCATAAGTCACTAACATGTCACCAACTGTCAAATGGTGCATGAAAAACGTGATGTTTGTGCTAAGCGGATACGACCAAGGCTGTTTGAAGCTTTGGTCCATTTTGAATACACTACACCTGCTTTTACATTCGTCCATTCTTACTATTACTTACAACTTTAATTTAAATACCTTCTTTACTTGATTGACGACGCTAAACATCATCTGAATATAACAAAGATTCAATGAAATCGAATTTATCTACGTAAAATTGTCTCCCCAACATGTCCTTTTGCATCCTCTTCAAATTTAAGGGTGTGGTATAGACCATCAAACCGAACAATTTTTTCCATGGCACCAACATCGTAATCGCAAAAAAATAATCAGCAGCATACATTTGTCACAGCATACATTTGTCACAGCATACTTTTGTCACAGCATACTTTTGTTGTAATAGTTGAAAATTTTTTCGCGAAAACGATGTTGGTCCCATGGAAAAAGTTATTCGGTTTGATGTTCTGTACCACACCCTGAAAGACGAGGATCCAAAACCACACGTATATGCGGATACTGGTCTAAGTTCTATCAATCAACAAACCTTTCTTAAAATATTACGAGCGTTAAGACTTCTACGGCACTTAAAATACCACATCATTGGCTTAGTACAAAAATGTCTAAGCAATATCTCGTTCTAAATATGAAGCCGACCCCAATACATGTAGTTGAGGAAAAGATGCAGATGATGATGATCTAGGTGCATAGAGTTATAAATACCCCCTCTCTGTTTCAGATACTTGGACTGGATGAACCTCCTGTCTTACGACTACCACTCTGCGTTCGAGCCGGCAGTCAACCACCACGCACCCCTGTACCCACTGGAAGAACCCAACGAATACAGCGTGGATAACGAGCTTAATATTGTAAGTATAGCTTGAAAGAATCAAAGGCCTTAGACAAAACAAAAAAGATTTAGCCGATGAGAATAGGTCAATAACAAACAACTGACGATTAAATTCTATTTTTGAAGATGACTCGTGAAATAATTTGAGTTTTTAGAAGCCAACTTGGTTGACAATTTGGCAGCTGCTTTCGCAATTTTAAACGGCCAGTATTTAAAAAAAAGAAAACAGCATTTAGTAATTGAGATAGCCATTATCAAATACTTTTATTTCATTGCTCAATCTTTGCGACTGACAGTAGCTCATGTCATGTTTGTAGCTCGGACAGTTGTCACTGGCAGTATTCAATGAGAAACCGGTCGATCCTTCAATCAATCAGATTAGCCTATTGTAGACGGCTGCTAGACGTAAGAATGTTGCAGCACGATTTTGACCTTCAAAGACCGATCAACATACAGTCTGTGGTACCAAGGTCCACGGCATTGCAAGGAAGCACTGATACGAGTCTAACGCTTTTTTTGTTTTTTTTTGAGGGTGGGAAATCATCAAATAACTTCTCCCGCTCAGTGTGGAGCGGAAGGGCGTGTCAGACTTTTACTGACTAAAACCCACCCGTGTTCCTTCAGTTGCCTATGCCAGGGCCGCGGTAACTTCTTCAAACAATCCGCGACCCCAGCGGCACGAGGCTAACCCTGCTGTCTAAATTGCTATTTAAAGTGTTATTCTTTGTGCATCTAAAACAACAAGAAGTAATCAAATAACATGACATTAGACTTGACAAAAACTATTATTGAAAAGGTATTCATAACCCAAAGCTTCATCTGGTAAAAAGCAGGAACCACCTTTTCAAATGTAAATATGGCTACTGGCTAGGCTCATTCTAGTTCTTATGCTGAGTAATGACATCTTTTTCATGCCACTTCTTCAAACAAATCTAACAATCTCTAACTTTTCCTTCCAGGACTACACGATCAAGTTCTACATCGAGAGTGGCGCAGACCCATCTAAGTTGGTGCTCGGTATACCGACGTACGGACGCTCCTACACGCTGTTCAACCCTGATGCTGTGGAGATCGGATCACCGGCTGATGGTCCAGGAGAACAGGGAGATGCTACCAGGGAGAAGGGGTACTTGGCTTATTATGAGGTAAGGAAAAGTGATTTCAATTGCTCTTGTAATTTAAGCGTTTCTGCTAGACCAGGGAGAAACGGATAAAAGTGGGCTTTTTGGGGGCTAGGTTTTGATTTGATTTTAAAATGTAAGGTTGGGTTAGGTTAAGCTAAAAGTGCCGCTAGTTTTCTGATCAGTACGTCAGTACTGTTATTTATTCTGTGACCATAGAAGCGTTGCTACCATATCAACAGTGTAGTCCGTAATATAATTTCACTATTGTCACTTGAATGCCTATATATATAGTTTTGATTGCCATGTCAGATAATTTATTTATTTGTACCAGTTGAACAGCAACAACTTGTCAACAAACGGCATTCCTGTCATTAGAGTATGATTTATGATGGCGATTCGTATCCACAATGTCAACTACCAAGGCTCTGGACGGCGTGTTGGAATTTTACATTGAGACTCTCTCTCGGCTCTTGCATTAAAATATCTTGCTTAGTGTGGATATTGTAAATCAAATTATGGATTTACTGCCTTTACTAGTAGACTAGCAAAAACGATCAGAGATCAAAATTCTTAAAATAAACTCATTCCTTTCAGATCTGCGAATCCCTAAAACCCAAAAAGAAGAAGCGCCAGGCATCTGAGGAGGATTCCGAGGAGTATTCAGAAGAGGAAGAGGAAGAGGAAGAGTGGACGGTGATGCACCCCAACCCCGACGCGATGGGTCCCGTCGCCTTCAAGGGCAACCAGTGGGTCGGCTACGATGATGTGGATATCGTTAGAAAGAAAGCTGAATATGTTGCTGAGAATGGTCTTGGAGGTCAGTAGCTTTAACCATCATAAATTCTATCAAATAACGTGCACGGTTGGACATAACTTCTCCGCAATGTTGCTATTATTGTCATTCTCCCTGAATATACGTTTGGTAAATTGCTTGGTATCTTTGTCAGTATTTCAAGTTCAACATTAGATTAACTGTAAGTGGAGAAATTCTGGAATGTTCTGAAATTCTGGACAACAGACGTTAAAAATACTCATTTTTTATTCCAGGTATTATGTTCTGGTCTATCGACAACGATGACTTCCGCGGCGCTTGTCACGACAAGCCCTACCCGCTCATTGAAGCTGCCAAGGAGTCGTACTTCGCTAAACTTGGGTGAGTATCTACTGGTTTCCTTTCAAATCGACACAAATCGTCTGCTATACTGTACGTCGATTCTGTAAATTCAAACAACAACTCGCATCGCACATCGCTATTCACTCTCACTTCGCATCACTTCTTCTCACTTGTTTTTTATTTTACACAAGTGAGCGTCGAAGTGATAGAATGACAGACCTCACTGAATGCCACTTCTTACGGCATCTCATACTTTATCTGTAAAAATCTCACGGTCAATTTAGTTTAAATCGCTGATACGCTCGCAAGGGTAGCGCTAGTGTAAATTCGAATGAACAACCGAGTTTTTAGAACGCCAATCAAAAAACTCACAGCGGATTCAGATTCCAAGTTTAGAATGAGGTCTTACAGAATCACACGGCTGTACTGCAGTTTATTGGCATTTCGTAGTATTGTAAGTTGTAACAGGTGTTGCTAAGTCAGATTAGATTACTTATGCTCATCTTCTCTTCTTCTTCTCACTGCTGAAACTTCAAATATGTCTCTTCATTCTTGGAAGTTCTTTGTTTCACTAGGTAAAATCAGGATAGTTAATGATTTCTTATACCTAAGCTTACAATATTATAACGGTCCCTTCTTCAACAGATCGACAGGCAACGTCATCAAGGAGAAGGTACCCACCAGCACCAGAAGGAAGAGCAGGCCGAGGAGTTCCTCCACTACCACTACCACCACCACGCCCAAACCATCGTCCAAGTAAGTTGTTACTATGTAACTTTCTGTTGATGAATTCCCATTGACTTTGACATCTTTTTGGTCTATCACAGAGCCGTTTATCGTTGCCATAAGAAAGTCTCACATGTTAGAAATATTTCAAAGTATTTAAAAATGTAATCGTATTTAAACTTGTAACAGGAGCAACCGTCGCAAGCAAAGCACAAGTGTCACCAGCACGACTCCAGCCTGGAATATCATCACTCCGGAACCACCAACCACCCCCGATCCAGGATCAGGTACTTTATTTATTTTATTTTTAAACCGACTTCTGAAAAAAGGAATGTTTCTTTCAATTCAGTGCAAG
Source organism: Cosmia trapezina (assembly GCA_905163495.3). NCBI lineage: Eukaryota > Metazoa > Arthropoda > Insecta > Lepidoptera > Noctuidae > Cosmia > Cosmia trapezina. The sequence continues at coordinate 25,220,032 of LR991032.1, forward strand.
AAGCCCACCAATTGTTATTTTCAAGAAGAGCTTCCTTTTTCTGGAGAAATTACATCCGCAAGTACTGCATTTTTATACCAACAAATCTTAAAAGTGACAAGTTTTTGAAAGTACCCACTTCACGACTACATTATCTTCTTTCAACTTCAAATGACGGCTGTCCGTCACGCACAGTGACATTGACATATTGTCATCTGTCAAATTGACATATTGTCACAGTGACATTGACATATTGTCATCTGTCAAATTGACATATTGTCACAGTGACATTGACGTATTGTCATCTGTCAAATAAAAGTGTTGCCAGAAATACACAATCTCCACATATATCTGGGAAAAACCGTCATAAAGTGAGAACTTCATTGATCGGCTACGCAAAAATCTCTGACGTCACCCGCTACGGCTACGTGAAGTGAGTGGGTGATCGACCGCGCTTAGGTCGCTACGCTACCGCTGTGAGTCATCGTCACTGCTGTGCTGCGAGTGCTACAAGTGCTACGATATCGGCTTCGCCTACGTCGCTCGCTTTTTGTAAGTTGAGGTGACTCGTGCGCTACGTTTTACATTTACTCTGTATAAAATAGAAACATGTCGGTGCAACGTTCGCCGCCGAGTACCCCGACTATGCAAGCCTTGTCACAGCCCGACTCTGACATACCAAAGGCAAAGGGAAAGGAAGCTGTTAGTAATATTACGGTTCGCTCTAAGAAACCCCAACCTCAACCTCTATCTTCGTCGCCAAGAAATGAGTTCGCCGCTTTTCAAAATGAAATGAGACAAATGTTTGAATCTCTGAAGTCGGGCCAAGCAGCTTTACTGAACAAGTTGGTTGAAGATGTTAATGAGATTAAGGTGCAAAACTTAACAATTCAAAAAAGTAACACTGAGATTGAAAAATCGATAGAAACTATAAAAAACAACTACGTAGATTTAAAAGAAAAATTGGGGAAGCTTGAAAAAGAACGCCTAGAATGCTATAATTATATACAAAAGCTGCAAAACCGAATTGAGGATTTGGAGTTTGGCTCCAGGTCATCGTGTATAGAAGTACGCAATATCCCGTCAAAAGAAAATGAGACCGCAGAAGATGTTGTGGAACATGTACTTAATATCGGGAAGACATTAAGTTTGGACATAAACTATTCCCATATTAGAGATGTATACCGTCTTCCAGCCAAACCAGGCAGAAATAAGACTATCGTGGTGGACTTTAGTACGGTCCTAATTAAAAGCAAAATTCTTAACTCGATGCGAGATTTTAACAAGAATAAAGAGTCAGGGCTGAAGCTTAACTCTGGCCTGATCGGTATAGAGGGAAAACCTCAGCCAATATATGTATCCGAGTACTTGCCGGGGAATGGCAGAAAGCTTTTCTACCAAGCCAGGCAGTTTGCAAGTAGCAACAACTTCAAATTCTGTTGGACCTCGAACCAAAAGATCTTTCTACGCAAGGATGAAGATAGCAAACGCATACGGATTTACTCAGAGGAAGATTTTGCTTCTTTAAGGTCAATTTGACTAACCTTCGTTGTTTACCGTAAAGTAGTCATGCTTGTATTAACGCTATGTCAATTTTTAAACTTATATTTATACTTATATCGATATTTTTTTAGCATGATATATTTGTATTTGCCACACATTTACGACTTACACACAATTCACACAGTCACAAATTTCACATTACACACACTTCTCCTTTTACCAATAATTCTCTCACTAAGTAAGTTTACCCTTCCCCTGTATGATAAACAAACGTGTAACAATATCCCCACTTCTGTCTCATTAGTGCATTGTACGAGAGCGGTGGAGTGTTCAATGTTCTGCTCATCTAACTATTTGTATCTGAATCATATAACATAATTACAATTGACAGTAATATTAATAGAATATCGTCGGAACTTGAAGCACTCCATTCAATGCAATCGTATAGCTGCGCGTCAGATAGATGTGGGAGTTTTGCACGTAAAATTAATAGTCCTTTTTCAATATTTCATATAAATATTCGCAGTATTAGTAAAAACATTGATCAACTACAAGCCTTACTTTCTTCAATCGATGTGGACTGTGATATAATAGTACTCTCAGAATGTTGGATCTCTAAAGTCTCAAGTGTTCCTTCCATGAATGGTTATGTGTCGCACTTTACCCATTGCACATCTAACCAAAATGATGGCATCGTAATATACATTAGGGCAGGGATTCACTGCATTGTTGGTGAACCTAATTATGTTAAACATTTCAACTGTTTAATATGTCAGATTGGTAATGAGTTGGCTCTTATTACAGTCTATAGATCACCCTCAGTGCATAGTATCGACACTTTTCTTAACGGGCTAAATGATGTGTTGGCAACGCTTAATACGTATGCTAATGTATGTATTTTGGGGGACATGAACATTGACATAAAGGCAAACAGCTCTGACCGTAGAGCTGGGGACTATTTGAATCTGTTAGCGTCTCACGGTCTCTTGCCGACGCATCTATTTCCAACAAGAGGTGAAAACTGTCTGGACCATGTTTTGTTGAAGTCTCAGCTTGATTCTGTCACATTAGTCCTTGACTGTTTTATCACTGACCACTGTCCTACGCTTTTTACAATATCCGTAAAGAAAAAGCTTATATCACCAGTTATCTATCGCAATAGAGTTAACCACAGTGCAATACGTGATGCTTTAGTCCGAGTAGACTTTACGCCTGCGCTAAATTTACCTGACGCAAACTTGGCTGCAAATTTTTTGGTTAGTACAGTTTCGGAAATAATTAAAAACAACACTAGTACTTATAAAGTACCGCGAAGTAAAAGGAATATTAAACCGTGGATCACGCCGGGTCTGATACGATGTATTCGAAATCGTGATAGAATGCACAAAGCACTAAAAAGGGACCCCACAAATGTTACACTTAAACTATCATACATTAGATATAGGAATTTTATTAATAAACTACTTAAAAAACTCAAAAGACAATTTCAGGAAAACTTACTTCTAGACGCAAAAAATAATTCAAAGGCTACCTGGGACGCTATTAAAACTATAACGAACTCTAATACAAAATACTCACCCGCTGTTACGCTTCTTAGTATTAAGGAAACCCCGACATTATCAGTAAATGCGGTAAATCATTACTTCACTAACATAGGCAGGGAGCTGGCTACTCGAATTCAACAGAAACCATCTTCCACCACATCCTGCAATAACTTACCAGTCGGTACGCAGTGTGACTCTCTGGTTCTGATCCAAACCGATGCTGAAGAAGTTGAGCTTCTCATAAAAAATCTGCGTAGGGATTGTGCTGTTGGTTTTGACAATATCTCTGCATTTATTCTACAGTCTTCACTTGATGTATTTGTCCCTATTTTGACACACATTTGCCAACTATCTCTTTCTACAGGAGTCTTTCCTGATGTTTTTAAGAAAGCGATTGTACACCCAATCCATAAGAACGGTGATGGGGATGTTGTCAACAATTATAGGCCTATATCGGTATTGCCAGCTATGTCCAAAGTCCTTGAAAAATTGCTTAATAACCGATTGACGAACTATCTTGAAGCAAAGGGCATTATCTCACCTAATCAATTTGGATTTCGGAAAAACAAATCGACAGATGATGCTGTGTTATCATTGGTTAACAGAATAGTGGACAGCCTGGACAAGAAGGAAAAGTGCCTGGGTTTGTTTTTGGACCTCACAAAGGCGTTCGATTCCGTCTCCATCCCGATTCTTGTCTTTAAGTTGGAGAGAATTGGAGTAAGAGGAATGGCTCTCAAATTATTTAAGGATTACCTGACTAACAGGACACAAGCGGTGAAGATTGGAGATTGCATCAGTGGGGACGAGAGGTTGGATTTTGGAGTTCCTCAGGGGAGCATTTTGGGTCCTCCATTGTTCACAATCTATATAAATGATCTCTGTGAACTAAAATCTCCTAACTGCCAAGTATTTGCTTATGCGGATGATACTGCACTTTTTATTCAAGGTTCCACGTGGACTGATGTGAAAGCTGATGCAGAAACTGCTTTGAGTAAGACCATGTGTTGGTTGTCATGTAACCTGCTAACGCTCAACATTGATAAGACCAACTACATAACTTTCGCATTAAAAACCTCTGCTCTCCCACCTCTAAATGCGTTCTTTATTAAATCCCATGTATGTCATGTGCCGTCTTCTAACTGTGATTGTGTAGCAATATCCCGAGCCACCTCTATTAAATACCTTGGAATCTATATTGATCAATTTTTAAAATGGCGATGTCATATTGATGCCCTAACTTCACGTGTAAGAAAGCTAATCTACGTGTTCAAATTGCTACGTAATGCAGCTGATTTAAAAACCCTTATGTTGACCTACCTTGCTCTATGCCAATCAATACTATCTTATTGCATCACGACATGGGGTGGGGCAGCAAAGACTATACTCTTACCTTTGGAAAGGGCACAAAGAGCTGTTCTTAAGGTTATGGCTAAAAAGACTTTTCGATACCCAACAGCTCAGCTTTATAGTGACACAGCTTCTCTAACCGTGAGACAGCTTTTTATTCAGCAAACAATAATTAGGAAACACACAACGCTAACTTTTGACCCTTCAATCTCTAGATGCAAACGTCGGTCGAATAGAGTATGCCCCCCGATCAGACACAGAACGACAATGGCTAAACGGCATTACAAAGTTATAAGCTGTTTCCTGTACAATAAGATTAACAGAATTCTAAACCTGTACCCTTTAAGAAAAATGGAGTCAAAAAGGAAATTAAAATCTTGGCTTCTAAAATTGAATTACACAGATACTGAGAACCTCCTTAATCATCACGAATAAAATTTTAATAATTAAATCGCTAAGTAACTGTAATAATACTTATTAAGAATAAATATTTAATAAAATAAAATAAACCATAACAAAGCCCCGTTTGCCCCTTACCTTTAATAATAGCCTATTTTAATTAATCATCATGCGTCATCATAACATAACACAAATACACTCATATTATTACTCACTCACCAGCACTCACTCTCTCACACATAGCACATACAAATACACACCCTTGCACGTCGTGAATGTGGCACATCCATACTTCTGTAGTGTAGTTTAGTACCAAATTTTATTTGGATTCCCTATATACAGGCATGCCTAAATTGGGAATCCAGTAATTCAAGAATTTTCTTACTGCGGACGTTTGAGGTAATGTTTTTAGTGAGATGATGGAGCGGCCCTAGTGTCCGTAACACAGGTTAATTCCTAGCACGGAACTGGGTTTTGCTTCGCTATCCATTATGACGTTCCTAACTCTCACTCGTGATGTAGTATTTAAGTTAACCTGTACTCAAAGTTTTGAAAATAAAGATTTTTTTTTTTTTTTTTTTTTTTTTTTAATTCGGATGTTTCTATTTTTTTTTATATATATATAATTATTATTATGGTTCACCTTATCAGATATAAGAATGGCAAGTTTGATCACTGGGTCTCAAAGAAACCATGAATTTATTTTGTAGTTTGATGATTTTTATTATGCACATAAGTAGGTACAAAGGCCTTTCTACTCGTTTTGCGTAATGAAATATTTTAGTTACCTCATACGAATCACACCAAAGATCTTTGGTAGTCCATGTGAGTAAAAAAAATGATCTTCACATTTGATGAATTTTCTTGTTTTTCTTCCAGACTTCAAATGTACTGACGAAGGCTTCTACCCTCACCCGCGCGACTGCAAGAAGTACTTCTGGTGTCTTGACTCTGGACCTTCCAACCTCGGAATTGTGGCTCATCAGTTCACTTGTCCTTCTGGTAAGAATAATTATGTAGTTTATTTTTTTACGATCGTCATTAGTGTTTATTAAAAGTGTCATTGTACTTGTATTAAGTCAGAAAATGACGGAAAACCTAAACATCGTGTCATACTGTATTTTATAGTCTATAGGCAGAAGAGGTATGATCTCTGGGTAAAAAAAAAGAAATTTTATTTAGTGCGTCAGTCAAATAAAAAAAAATAGAGCTTAAAACACAAGTTATCATACATTATAAAAAGATTAATAATTGCTTTCCTTTCCTTTGCTTTATCATAAATGCTTTGATAACACGCATTAAAGTTGGGAAGTGGAGGCTTGCTACGTCACTTCTACGCGCGTGACGTCATGCCATGTTTTAACTCAATGCAGCGCCGTAATCTACATGACGGACAGAAAAAAATATTCGTCATCCCTATTACGTTCTACTTAATCTAGCATCACTTTTTGCTATTACTTATTTTTACGCAGTATTATGTAGGTATTGAACCAACGAAATATATTCAGAGCTTCGACACATTAAGGCGAAAGCGCCAGGGTAGCCTGCGAAATTAAAAATTTCTTACGTTTTTTGCAATTTGTATGTCAGTGTGAGCTTGAATGTTGATTAAAATATTATTCGCGGCCGTAGCTAATACGGTTTTACAGAATTATAATCATTAGAATCAGCAATACAACTCCATAAGTTAGCATTTACCTCAAATCTAGCGATTTCATGAAATCATGAGGTTTGAGGTAAATGCTAACTTATGAAGTTGTATTGCTGATTCTAATGATTATAATTCTGTAAAGCTATATTAGCTACGGCCGCGAATCATATTTTAATCAACATACAAGCTCACACTGACCTACAAATTGCAAAAAACGTAAAAAATTTTGAATTTGGCGGGCTACCCTGGCGCATCATCCTTAATAAATTATCATGTATAACATGTATCATTATCATGTATCATGTGCGTGTTGTGTGTGTATTTAACGATAGGAACTAATTATCTTACTACCCTCTTCTCCTCCAGGTCTATTCTTCAACAAGGCGGCCGACTCCTGCGACTTTTCCCGCAACGTGCTCTGCAAGATCAAAGAGCCCACCACCAAAGCGCCCACCACGCGTGCACCCACCACTAAAGCCGTCACCACTAGCACCACCACGACCACTACCACCACTAGGAAGCCTATCAGGCTGAGTACCAAGAGTTCTTCGCTGTTCAGGACTACTTCGACTACTACTCCTGAACCTGAGGTGAGTTTTACTGTCTGAAAATAGTGTAACTTTGAACTTGCTAAAAAGATAATTGAAAGATACAAAACAGACTTTCTCAATTCTGTCAATTCTTGTCGGATCATGGCGGATTAAATGTAAAACAATTGTTTTTTTTTCATTTTGTCTAGGAAGAGGAATACGAAGACGAATCTGGTGAGGAACCAACTGATGAAGAGGCAGAAGATCCCAGGGTTATCAAGGAACTGATTGATCTGATCAAGAAAGTTGGTAAGTAATAACAGTACAAACAAATATTTTGTTTCTACACTTTTACTCGTCCCAAATGACTCGAGAAATATGAAAACGGCGCATTTTTATTGATAACTAGCAGCGCCCCTCGGTTTCACCCGCATAAGTCTCGATGCCGAGGGAAAATCGGCATAAAAAGTATCTTATGTCCTAATCCAGGTCATGGTCTACCCATGTGCCAAATTTCATCCAAATCCGTGTAGCCGTTTTATATATTTATCGCATTAATATTAGTTAGGATGTTGCAAGCTATTTTCTTCCTCGGAATATTTTGTTCAAAAACCCAAAACCTAAACTATAATTTATTATAAGTAATTTGTATTAGTAATAGTAGGTACATGTTGTAGATCCTACTAAAAATAAATAAGTACCCATAACAACCAATTTTACACCAAAATTGCACCATTTTTTACATCTGGTAAAACCTGTATTTTCTGCAAATAAATTATTCTTATTCTTAATAATATAACTGTACATAAATATAACTATAATAACCCCACGGCCTGAAATATTCTAGCGAAAAGTATGAAGAAACTAATATTTGTATGTATCAAATTTATCCATTTTTATAGGTGGTATCGAACAGTTAGAGAAACAGCTTCGTTTCGGCGAGAGCAACCAGGCTAGCACAGACGGTGACATCACCACCACACCATCTCCTTACAAGAAGAAGCTGTACCAGAAAGTTTTGGAGAGGACACGCGGGCAAAACAGGTAGGTTTTAAAATTATTGATATTAATAACAATATTGGGCAATAGAAAACAAGGAAATACTTTACTAGTAAATTATTCTCCGATGTGGACTATAAATGTTACAACAAAACAAATATTTTTCAAAGTTACTTAAAAAAATTGTGTCTAACTTTATTGATCAAAATATATTATTTAGAAGATTGATAAAAAATAATAACATCCTCTACAGATACACTGGACCTAACAGCATACTCGAAAATTCTGGACAAAACAGTAGGCGAGGACCACAGAACGCTGGTATAGAACCAGCAAATGATAGAGACAAGCTGATTAGAAAAGACCGACCACAGTAAGTCCGCCCTAATAACTAGATTCAAACGCAAACTTCGATTAACAAAAGATAGAACCGTTTTTTTTTTGTATTAATTCATACTCATTTACTATAACATCATCCAGGTACACAACAATCAACCGTCAACGTGGTTCCAAAGGAACGACTGAAGCTACTCCCGAAAGCGAAGAGATTGAAGATGAATCCCAAGAGGAAGTACAACCAAGCCTTAGAGCTAAGTCCTCGGATACAGAGTCCAGAGTCGGAACAACTACCAAACCATTGCAATATGTAAATATCCGACGAGCGAGACCAACAACTTCAGACACTGCCGATGATACTGCTTCAAGGTAAACTTTCAACACGATGAGAAACTTACGTTTTGATGACTTTTATGCGGCATCATTTAAATACAAATCTGCCTAGCCTTTTCCCAACTATGTTGGGGTCGGCTTCCAGTCTAACCGGATGCAGCTGAATACCAGTATTTTACATGGAGCGACTGCCTATCTGACCTCCAGAACCCAGTAACTGGGTAATACGATACCCCTTGGTAAGACTGGTTGTCAGACTTTCGGGCATCTGACGACCCGTAACGACTGTCAAAGATCCACGAATGACAGCCGGGACCAACGGCTTAACGTGCTTTCCGAGGCACGGGATCATTTAAATACAAATAAGGAGTTGAAATCGGCAAAAAACTGATTAAGCGAAATGACTTAATTATTACTTCAACAAAGAATCTATGGCCATTCTAATTATGTTTCGTTATTCTAGGAACGCTCTTTTCGAACGCTCAGAGCCTTTCGTGACTGTATCTGACACACCGAACTCACTGGATATATTTAGCGCAAGACGAGAAAATCAACCAGAATACGTCACAATCAGGAGACAGCGACCGACCACTGACGAAACTACTACCGTGCGGTAAGTTATACTTGATATTACGATTTCATATTCATATCTTTAATTGCGTTCCTTAATGTGAAAATATATTGTTACAATGGCTTAAAGCTAAGGTACAATTATGGACACTATAGAGCACAGCGAAAAGTATATAAATTAAATTCTTAAAATAAAAATATAATTATAACTTAATAAGAAATGAACTATTTTTAGATATTGGTAATGTGAATTATAACTTTTAGTTCTAATGAGATTAGTGATGTAAAATCCTCATTCCAATAAAAAGACTTTAATTTAAAATTAATAAAAATTAAAATATCTTTTTCTTTTTTGCAGCTACCAAAATTCCGAAAATTCCGAAGAAGAAGTAGAACTCCAAGAAACAGCATTAGAAAGAGAAATATCAACACAACCCCAGTATACTTCTATCGTACGATCTCGTTCAACATCCAGTCCCATTGATGAGCCTAGCTCTGAAGCCCCCGTACTTAGAGTACGTTCCACTACTATCGCTACTGAAGAAACAAGTAGTCCTGACCCTACTACTGTCCTAACTGTCCAAATATCCTCCTTACTTAACTCCCCGAGCTCTGCCGAAATCGAAACTACTGAAACTGAATCGCCCGCTCCGACAACTGTAGTTGAAACTACGACTCCAACCACAACTACAACTACGACTACTACGACTCCAGCACCTCCAAGTCTCCCCACTCGACGTACTCTGATCAGACGGCGAGGCTCCACGACCCTATCTCCAAGTACAGCAGCCCCATCAAGCACCACGCAGGTGAGTCCCAGGAATTATACTTTTGTGAACCGACGACGACCTCTGCCAAGGCCAAACGAAATATCTTCGGATTCAGACGATTCTGCCGACGTTTCTCGTAAAATTAGATCCACTACTCCGGATAGTCGTGAAGTCGATGAAGCTATACATAGGGAAACCGGTCCGGTCGGTAGGAAGTTTAGGAGTAGGTTCCAAGCCTCACAGGCTCGAAGTGATGATTCTATTCCCGCTGCCGCGTCTCCTGTGTCAAGGGGGTCGTTCAAACCCCAAGTTTTGAACCCCGATGAAGTTATTTCTTTGACTCCAATTGACGTGGAACCACAATTCGTTCCGAGACAAGTTTCTAGCTTTACTACAAGAGCTGATAGACGTTTCCGCAGGCCCATTGCTAGCACTGCCTCTGATGCGATACCTGATAGTGAAGGTTCAGCTGCTACTGTAGAGACAAGTCGACCAAGCCTTCTCCCGCGTGGTCGTAGCCGCTTCACAATAAGTAGCACAACAGAGGCCACAGCTCAAGCTTCTGTTTCTTTTGCTCAGAGGAGACCAACGTTTGCAAGATTTACTCCACGGCCTTTTACACGTTCGCCATCTTCAACTGCTTTACCTGACGCAGACGATGAAAATACTGAATTGCCTGAAGAAACTACAACACAAAGAATTGCACCTCGTCTGCCTTTTGGTAGATCTAGACCGACATCAACCGCTTCACCGAGAATTATAGCCAGAAAGTTACCATTCCCGTCTCGTCAATCAACTACACAACAAACCTTATCTAATAATGACGATAATGATGACGAAGAACCTGAAAGCAGAAGTGATGATATTTTACTTTCTGAGAGTGCCAGAGAAGAGAAAGAGCACGAAGAAGGTGAAATAACTGAAGAGGTGCCTAAACGTAGAGTTATTATTAAGAAGTTCAGGGCTCCGGGTGCAGCCAATAGTGACACGGTTTCCACTGAATCAATTCCTATTGATGATTCTGGTAAAAAGAGATTCAGAGTTATCAGACGCAGGCCAACTTCTACGTCAGCACCTCCAGAACCAGTTACTATTGAAGCGCCTACTGCACCTGGTCCACAGAGGATTCGTAAGATCATTCGCAAGAAACTAAAACCCACTGAAGATGACGCGGAATTAACAGCCAAGTCTGTTGGTTCTCTTAACACTTTCAGAAGCACGACTATTGAAGAATTTAACTATGGAGAAAAGACACGACCCACTACTACAACTACTGAAATTGTAACAGAGCCAATAATAGAGGAAGTTACTGAATTTTACAAAGAGAAGAAAGTAAAAGTGGACCTACAAAGTGAAAACATTGAGCCCAAGGAAGAGGCTACAGAGAAAACCATTGAAAATGAAGAAGAAAAACAAGTAGAGCAAGCAGTTGAACAAACAACGGTAGCACCTGCTAACATTGAATTGAATAGAAATACTCAAACGGATGAACGTAAGAATACGGAAAGTAGTCAAGAAATGGTTACGGAAGCCAAACCTGCTGATACTGAACCAAGTTCTGACAATGATTCTAAGACTGCAGAAGAAAATAAGGATATTTCCGAAAAGTCTGAAGGCGAAACTAAAATTGAAACAGACACAAAACCTGTAACGGAAGATAAACCCGAGGTGACAGTAATATCTGAAGGTAAATCTGTAGATATTTCTGAAAACAAAGAAATAACTGTAACTGAATCAACTGTAACGGAAACTGATGACACACAAACAGAAACTACCACTGCCAGCACCACTGTATCGACCACATCATCAAGCAGGACTAGGTTACCTTACAGGCCTCGTAAAAAATTATATACGCCATCCACAGAATCTTCAGTACCATCAACCAGTCGAGTTTTTAGCCGAAAATACAATCCTGGTGTTTACACAAGTCCTGCGACTGCTGACAGACCACTCTTCAGACCATCTGGCAGTACAAGGAGACCATTCTCTTCGAAACTATTTACAAGAAAGCCTTTTACTCCTAGAACTACTCAGAGATTCGAAGATGACGAAGAATATAATGATGAGGAGCTTCTTGAAGAGGATCCAGAGTCAGATAACCCATTCGTTTTCGTGCCGCCTAACCAACTGTTCACAAGAAAACCTGACTCTGAAGAAGAAGGTGACGAAGGCATTCATGACGAAGCTGCTAACTCTGAAGAATTGTTAGATGAGGAAGAAGAAGTACCTTATGATGAAGAGGTAGTCGACGAGGATGAGCCACCAACAAGGTTTGCTCTCACTACAAGGAGGCCAGGTTTTAGACCTCGCGTAGTAAACTCAAATACATTCAGAGCTTCCACTTCTACAACAGAAATTCCAAAGAGGTTCCCAAGCTCTCAGAATAGAACTGGAATCATACCTAGATTTAGTAACAAACCAGCTGTTGATACTAAAAAACGAGTGCAAAACTTCCCACCAGGTTATAACTCTCCTGTGAGTGTCCCTAGACCTAAAGGTATTGTACCAATTATTATTAGAAATGGAACTCAAGGAGCTGAGAAGGAATCTAAAGATGTAACGACTACGATTGCTTCAGTTACTGAAGGTGAAACCACTACATCATTTGATGATGATTATCTCACAGTAACTTCAACAACTTTGACTGATGATAGGGGGCTCACTACCTCAGAAGATGCATCTACAACTAACACTGATGAAATGGAAACCGCAACATATGAAATGGAAGTAGACAATAGTACTGATGATTACTTGGAGAGTACAGAAGGGACTACGAACTACCCAACAACACAAGATATTACCACAATTTCACAAACTGAGGCTGAGATTAAAACAACAATTGACCAAAATACTGTTGCTTACACTGTACCTAATACGGAAACTACAACTGAACCAGTACCTACGACTGTTCCCACAACTACTATAACTGAGCTTGCTCCTCCACTACCACCGATCATAAAAACACAATTCGATAAGTTATTCTCCATTACTCGAGTTGTTGAAGTAAATTCAAAATTAGACAAACACCACATAAACAAAAATAATGAAACCACTCTTATTGAAGAAGGCAAAATCATGGTTGAAAAGAAACCCGTAATTGATAAAATCGGTGAAGTCAGTAGATTCAGTCTTATAAAAATAGTTGAAGATGATATACCAATTTATTTGACTAAATACGGCCACATATATCCAGTTGAGCACCCACCTGAAAACCATATCCGTATTGACGAAGCAAGAAATGCTAGAGCTTTAGTTGAAACTTTTCCTGAAACACCCAGAGAAAATTTAGTTGCATCGGAAAGTGTTAATGAAGCTTACAGGCATATCAAGAAAGTATCTGATTCTGAGAAAGCCGATGAAAATAAAGGTCATGTAGAACATCTACCTGCCGATGACTTCCTAAGCTACGTTAATGAAGAAAATAAAACTGACCAAGAAAATGACGGCCCTCTGTTCGCTACATGGCAATTTGTTCCAGCAGCATATGAAAATGAAAAAGTAAGAGTTGCCAAAAGTTTTGAAATAGTAACACCACGTTCGATGCTGACTAATCCATCCACTTTATCTTTAGAAGGATTATTTAAAACTGAGAACCCACTCATGGCACGTAAAGTAAATGATGATAAAAATCAACCTTTCGTCGTATATTCTGCATCAGTACCAAACCAAGAAGAAGCTAACATTGTCAAAATAACTTCCTTGAAACCTGAATCAGGTCGTAGCATACTTACTTTTGCCAAAGGCCAAGAATTCAACGGAGGCTCTGCCGATGAAGTGACTACTGTGAAAAATCCGATAATCAATATTTCAGTGTTACCACAAACTTCTGAAAGTTCAACAGTGTCTCCCTCTTCCACGACATCTACCACTATTTCCTCGACTACTTCCACACACAGGACCACAACAAAGGAAAGTCCATCAAGTTCAAGTCCTATTGTAGATATGCTTTCTACGACACAAGCTACCACCGAGGTCCCAACAACTACTTCAACAAGTACACCCTCAACTATAGAAACGGTACCTGAAGAAACAACAACAGTCAAAATATCGCCTTTGGATGCCAAACGGACAAAATTCGCATTACCTAGAAGACCCATCATAAAATCTTCAAACTTTACTAGACCAAGCGTTGCTCCAAGAACATTTAAGAAAATAAACGTGACGACAGCATCTAATTTAAACCAGAAAGCAAACAAAACCACTTTCAGTCCGTCTAAATCCCGTTTCAGTGCAAACAGAGTTCAAAACGTCCCAGTAGATCTTAAGAAGAAAAATAACACTCCCAAATTAGTTAAGACCTTTACTACAGCTAAAACGTACACGACAGAAAGTCCAAAGACGACAACTGAGAGGAAAATATATTTCAAACCAATCAGACCTAACTTTAGACCAGCCTTCTTCCCAAGAAAAACAACAACACCTCCCGTCACCGGAGACACTTAAAAATCCGGCTAAATCTAGTTCTTACTAGATTTATGCGGCTCCCACTAGTAGGATCCGGTTTCTCTGGCCATAATAACATGAACGACTGATATTATTTGTATAATTGGTTAATAATGCAAACACGTTTCGTCCGAATCCGAAAATATGAAATTGCAAGATTTTAAAATTGTCATTCGTTGATCTTTCAAGGCATAATATTTTAACATGATAATTTTGAAAAATACTCTTTTATACTGATGGGATAACTTGTATATATAGGTACACCACATCATTATAGTCATATTTCTTAGAGATTTTAATAGCTTTAATAATATTCTAGGTTTTAATGAAAGTTTTATTGTACCAAATAATTGTATTTATTAGTTCGTTTTGGTAGAAAAGACTTTCAATTTACAAAATGTCATAGGTTATGATTAGATTACATTTATTTAAAGGTTTTATTATTATATTAATAATTATTAATCGTTACCATTAAATGTACATATGGATGGTTAGGATTGGGATGTTTTTTTGTAATAATGTGAATGAAATATTGTAAAATTCAAAGAAAAAGGTTTGTAATAAAGTATTAGAATTTATTTTTTATGTTATTTTAGTTGTAACAAAATTGTCGGACAAATATTTTGTGCTCGCACCCCTTTTATCAACAGAGTCGTCACAATATCTATCTATTTTAAAACTTAAAACATTACCCCAGCAAAAGTCAGCACAAATGACACAATTTTATCATGCTTGTGCTCATCCAAAACTGGGATTCACAGGTAAGTGCTTATTTCTATATTATTTCTAGCAAGGTTGGCATCTATAGTAGTATGGGCAATAGCCATCAGTCATCATGGTCGATATTTTTTATAATGTGTTAGACGTCCTATTTAAATGAATTAATTAAACAATTTTTTATTGTGTGTACAATTTAATAAAATACTGTGTGAGTGATCTATAGTGAAAAGGTATCTACCAAAACGTTGACAACTTTAGAATGACCTTCAGCTTCATGGAAGTATTCAGAGTTAAATGAATGATTATCACGTTTTTTGTAACAAATCTATTTTCATTAATTAGACAACTTAGTTCCTAGAATTAGCGAACACTTTTCTGAAAACTTTTTATACGAACTTATTACCGTAATCGATGTTTTTATCGTCACCTTTTAAAACTGCATTGTGCTATTTCTTATCGGGCTCGGAACAATAGTTAGCTATTATTGAAAGACAATTGACTCTCATATTCAAAGGGTTTTCTCAGTGGCATGTCAACATACAATGTTGTGTGGACATTTCATTAGAAATTGTGCATCGAATGTACAAAAAATAGAGATAAAAGTATAATGGAAACACAGATAATATTAATTTTTATATCATTTTTATTGCACACAAAAAAACAAACAAAAAAATACAGAGCCATCTATTGTTGGTATCAAGTTTCAAGTGTCAAAAGTTTTTGTATAACGCATGGGCAACAGCCGCTCACTTTTTCAATACGACAGATTTTCTGCCAGTTTACTCCTACTAGAAGCAGCGTGAAACTTCGTTACAAAAATTCAAACATCGAAAAGCAGGAATTTTATTTCGTATTTACGAAATAAAATTCCTGCTTTTCGATGTTTGAATTTTTGTAACGAAGTTTCAAAAACAATCTTTGTCAATCATTTCAGAAACATTAGGACGTCTAAATTAAAACTATTACTCAAATTAAACTGCATATTTAACTGTGCATAAAAACTGAAGTGATTTATTACCCTTTCTAGCTGCATTAAACATTGCAATTTTCAGCATTAAAAACGTATATTATCCTCATTTAATGTTTGGCAATAGAACTAAGTATGCACCCAAACTAACAACTGACTACAATGCAAGGGATTATTTAACCGTTCCTTAAAATGAAGAAACGTTTAAACATCATAAATATGATGTAATGGTTAAACAGATGTTTATCACTACTTATCTATATGCAACGTTTATAAAAATACAAGGGTTACAAAGACTGAATTAATTCAAAAGTACTTATTGTATATGATAAAATGACTCATTCATAGCTAACGGTCGGTGCTTTGCCATTCCAATCCGTAGGTACTTATTGTTTCTCAATGGTTCTGAAATTAAACCTGTAGGCTTGCTTGACGCGTGCGAAGACTAACGAGTTTTTGAAAGGCTGATAGAGAATATAATACTCTTTAATGTACACTATACGAATAACAGATATAAATAAATGTAGAAATTTTACATAGGGTGACACAATGGGCGGTCTTATCGGTAAAAGCGATCTTTTAAAGACAACCTAAAATAAAATAAAAAAACCGGTCAAGAGCGAGTCGGACTCGCGCACCGAGGGTTCCGTTCCGATTTCTGAAAAAGTGTGCTACTTAGAGACATCGTTTTATTTTTCCTGTAATCTTTACATAAACTTCTATCACTTAAAATAATTTCAGATTTTTCTCTTTGCAAACTTCGGAGATAAGGGGGGAACGGTATTTTTTTTTACGTTTTTCATCAAAAGTCGAAAACTATGCGGCTTAAAAAAAGAAAGTAGTTTGAGAATATGCAAACAGCGCTCTTTCATATGATACCCCACATGCCCTAGTAAAAAATGTAACTTTAAATTTTTAATATTAAGACCCCCTTTCAGTCCCTGTTGCAAAAAAAAAAAATATTTCTTTCTTGTTTGCAAAATAGTTGGGTAAACGTCATCTAAAACTATTCTAAATTTCAAGTTGATAGCATCAGTAGTTAATGAGATAGCCAGCTGTGACAGACAGACAGACAGACAGACTGAGTCACACCATAAGGGTTCCTTTTTTACCATTTTGGTACGGAACCCTAAAAAGATAAACTGATTGGTAAATCTACTGTCACAACTTATACTAAATGTTGTCATTCATGGACAGAAATGACAACAGCCAATGATTTCACAGAAGATGTACCTAATTGAATATTTTTTCAGAACGGTAGCCATTACAGAAGATGTATTGATACTTGACATACTTTTAGGGAGAAGCTACGGCTAATATTTGAAAGTAAATTGAGCTTCACAACTTATCCGCTGTAATCGGTAAACAATGTGCCATAGTAAAGCTATAATGGAATTGCCTTCAGGCATAAAACAGCATTCTCGCAGAGAGACAGTAGGACAAACAATTATTTTGTAGTTTAAGATCTACCTATATATAACGTAAAACAGTTTCAAGATTGACTGACTTACAGACAACGATAAGTCTTAACTACAAAAGATTATCAGTGTGAAGGGTTATGAATATTTCTTAGGGCTTAGACAGAGTATAGTAATAGAGTCAAACGGATAATAAAATTCGATGTTTGCGGTTAAAGCAAATAAGTTATATTATTAATTTTGTCATGGTCACAGGCGAACTAATTAGTTTAAAAAAATATACTTAGTCTAATAGCAATGACCCGCATTGCATTAGAATTTTAATCACACATGAGATTGTCAGCCTGCTGTGCCCTTCACTTCTATGTTTAAGTTAACAGCCGTTAAAATGAGGTAGGTAACCTAAAGTTAGGTAACCTAGGTTTATATCGATACCAGTTTCTAGTTAATCATATGATTGATAAATAGATCGTTGCGATACGGATTTAGTTAAGGATTGCAGTAGGCTTGCAATAAAGATGGAACAGTATAGTGTAAAATTTAAATCATACAGCTATCAAAGGAGTAATAGAATTTGTAAATTACATTACATAACAATCAACGGATTTCATAGAACCTTTCTGAGTCTGTACTTATTAGTTCAGGTACTTGTTAGGTTTTCAAAAACAAAAGCTATATTAAAGCTATATTCAATTTTGAAACTAATTCTAAATTCGCTGTAGTGATTGAATATAACCAGAGTCATTTTTCTACCAGCTGCATTATGATATAAGGTTCCCTATTTGCAGACAACCTTTACAGCACCTAAGGGCTCTTTTCCTCATCTTTTGTCAAGTTGATAATATATACGTGGTACAACGCAAACTTTGCTGATAATTATGTTGCATCAACATTAAGTATATCCATGAAAAATATTTTCCTACTTATGAATACAAACTAGCTTCTATCTTGCCATCAGCAGCTGTAAGTTCAAAACCCTAGGCCATATTATATACTTACGACAATAAATAACGAAAAGTCGTGACTCGTGCGCATCTTACTGGATCCTCGTGATTCTCGTATACGAACCTGCTTACATACTTATAATCTTTGTCTATTCATTCATCGTACTTGGTTGGTGGTTTCATCATTTTGTTTGTGCCTGTCGTATGGAGCTTAGCAACTACTATGTAGCATGTATTTACCTATCATGTACTGATCCAAAGAAAAGCTTTTGTTGTTCGGGCAATTAACAGTTTTACGTCTAATAGTTTACGTGTATTTAAAAGTATTTCACCTGGATATCATCAGAGAAACATTTGACTAAAGATTAGGATGCAGTTAAACCTCGTTAATTGATTCCGTCAAGATGTTTGACAGTAATTTAATTTGGAGCTTTAATTGTTTATTAAGGGGCAAAGCTTTTAGTATTTGTACACTCTTCATTATTTAGTTTACATCGATGACGTTTTGGTCAAAACCACTTAAATTGAATTCAATTTCTTGATTTGACCGTAGATTTGCAGCAACAAGATGTACTTTCATGCTATACAGGGTGTTTCTTTTAAGGTGTCAAGTCAGTGCGAGCTGATAGCAGAGTACCATACCTATCGATTTAACAACCATGTATGTTCTACGATATTTTGTTGTTTTCAAATTATTTTGGATCCCTCATTTCATATCAATGGTAGTGGTTAAGGATAATATGTTTTTATTATCAACTGAGCTCTGCTTAAACGTAGAGGAATAGTAAATATCAGGATTGACAAAAATATGCAAAGATAATAATAAAATATGAAAATCACAACATTTTAGATACACCACAACGATCGATTTCAGCAAATAGTACATTCTTGTTCAAAGTTAACACAAAAAAAAAGATATAATTTTTTTAAAACCTCGTTCTCGTAAGTTCTCGTTGAATCAGGAAAAATATCGAAAAAAATTATAACTCGAAAACTACAAACAATCGTAGAACATGCATAGGGGTTAAATTGATGAGTATTGTACTCTGCTATCAGCTCGCACTGGGTTAAAAGAAACACCCTGTATATACAGAATTTTAGACAATGTTTGTTCTTTGATCTGAATTTTTCTAGTGATTTGAACCTATTCTGTTTCTAGATTTGATAACAGAATACCACCAGATTCAGGTACTTAATTTTAGATGGTGCTATCTGTATTTTGTTTCTATGGACTTTCAGTTATCTTAGGTGGGTTAAAAGTTTACCCTTCTTATCCCTATTTTCTTTTCAATATAATCCAGTAGCCATGTACGTAAAGTCATGAGTTTTCAAATACTAGTTAATAAATTACGAGTGTTGTATCATCCACGACCTACTTGTGGGCCGGTTTAGCAGACGCTGCTATGAATATCAAGTAGATTGTTTAGTATTAAGCTATTTTCCTAGTGAGGTAGGCTGTAATGCTTCTTAAAGTGAATCAGTATTATTTTACAAAACAAAGCTAGATCCCAGTATAGGCGAAGTATATATTTAATATAAATAGTTAAGTCCTTTCCTGCGTCATTATATCATATATTGAGTGAAATTGCTGCTAAGAATTCACGAGCAGATTATGTCAATTACACAGACCGCCACTGGAATAGAGCCTTGCTATTCGACCTATCTTTCAAACTTTACTATTTAAATTTAAATCTGCTAATCTGTTCTAAAGCGTAGACTCCTGCCTTTCAAAAGCTTTAGGCCCTACAGAGTACGGTTACAAGCATCCTTCCATATCGTCTTTGACTCTATAAAATTCTTCTTTGTCAATATTATGTAAAACTGCTTCTACTAAAAACTGCATTTAATTTTATCTTCGTAAAGAGAAAGTTCTGATTTCAATTATGTTGTTTTTTATTACGATTGGAGTAAAAGTAATACCACCTCCAATCACAACTTTCAATATTAATACATCTTTATCTTTAAAACACGCTATTTCCTATGCCATACATCGTAGTTACTCAAGTAGGGTGATAGGGTTCAGGGTCAATTAAGGAAACACGCAAATTGACTTGTTTTATTTTACAATCTCTATCATCATTGTCTTCTTAAGTCTACTCTGAGATTCTTCAAAATTCTTCTCCAAGGTCCCATGTCCTTCTTCATTCTTTTATCTTCATGTCACCAGACGAATCTGGCTTCCAAGTTTCAAGACTTCATCCTGCGTCCATGTTTATCTGTAACAATGAAAAAGAAAAAGGTTAGTATGATGTAATTGTCTACAGAATCTTCATATTACATGGGACATATTATTATCATTGGTTACATTTGGGCGCACCATTATTATATATTCTGTTTCCACCTTCAGAGTATTTAGGCAAATAATGTTCATTCATTGTTGCAAGTATATCGTTATTTATTATGTCTAGACTATATAAATACATAGTGTCTAAAGCTTGTATAGAACGATTGGTTCCCACGCGAACTGTGAGAGTTCTTAGCATCTGAGAGGAATGGCCGGTTTCTTGCGATGCTACTGGCCGTCGATTTCACTACATATACATTATTGGAATCTTGTGAGTTCGCACGATGTTACTATAAGGTAACTCGTAAGGCGCTGTGTTCACATCGAGAAACAACTTCATTCTTGGTGTGAACACATTCTTTGCTTATTCACCGTGCCTACCGTTGCTAGTTGCTGCCTTGCTTAGTGCCTTAGCATTAGTATCTGGTTTAATAATGCCTTTATTATGGGTCTCGTTTTTATGCTTACACAAATCCAATAAAAGATAAAATTTTATTTTAATTCCTAGTACAGATTTATGACTTAACGTGACAATAGTTGCATATGAGGATATAGAGATGTTTATTAGTGTAGCAGTCTCACAAATCGCGACATATTTCTTTAATCTACGACAAATATTTAAAAAAAACTGAAATATATCCTAGCATAATTTGAAGGACCAAATAGCTCGTCACTTGAACTTCGAAAACGGTTCATACAGCCACGAAATGTAACTATTGATGTGCTTTTGACTGTACAACATACTACCAATACCAACAATACTACTAAAACTACAAGTATAGCACCTACACGCTAAACAATACATCAATCCATCTAATTTGCGCGCACGCATTTCACCCACAATATCGACGCGCAGCATCCGACCGGAGAAAACTACTTTCTCTGAGCAATGACGTGTTTAGCGAGATATTATCTAACGATTGCGTCAGATGCTGATAGTGACAAGTTTTGATTTCAACGCTGTATTAATTACAATTCTTTTGCTCTTACTGGAAATAAAAATGGCCGATGGATCCGAATGAACCTACTTACCTAAGTATTATAAGGGTAATTTTATTAATAGTAAGTAGATAGTTAATATATTGCTAGTAGTTATTTATGTTGACATTATAGAATATATAAATATAGGGATGTTTTAATAGAATTGCGATAAGCATCAATAACCTATACAATATTCATGACCATCTATACCAATATTATAAAGAGGAAAGATTTTTTGTTTGTTTGTTTGTACCGAATAGGCTCCGAAACTACTGGACTGATTTTAACCATTTTTTCACCAATAGAAAACTAAATTATCAGGAAGTAACATAGGCTATAATTTATTTTCAAAAAATTTAGAGATCCTTAAGAAAATTGCAATAATGTAACCCAAAGTAGCAAAATTTGGCCTATAAAATTCATTATTTGGCGTGCGCTTATAAGGGTAGGGGGGGTAGAGGGAGGGGACGGGTGGTGAGGGAGAGAGGGGGAAGTGGAAGTGGTGAAGGGGGTGTGAGAGTGGGTGAGAGGGGCAGGGAGAGGTTAGCGGGAAGGGGATACGGTGAACGAACGTGCTAATCTCTGGAGCTAACAGACTTTGAAACAAATGAGCTAAAAGAAAAAAAGGCAGAAATAACGCTAAGTGAAAACGAAATAATAGCGCGGGCAGGCAATGCGATGCGACGGGGTGGGTCGGGGGAATAAGAAATTTCACGCGGACGAAGTCGCGGGCAGCAGCTAGTAATAAATATAATTCGTCTTGTTTCCTCAAGGGGTTGGGCAGAGGTGTACCCCCACATTTCACCCGTTATGTTTAAGTCCCATATAATAGGGGTCCAGCCTATTGCCATCAATCTGGCACAAATCCATGCAGACTGCTACTGAGAAATTCCCCAATAACACTTTGCCCGACCTGGGATGCGTACCCCGGACCTCATGCTCAACACGAGGTTGTCATTCATTATCATTTCTAAGCACAAGGTCGTTTTAATGTTTGTGGAGCCAGGAATTAGGTATTTTTACTATAATTTATCTCAAACTCAAACTCAAAGCATTTATTTCAAATAAACCAATTACAGGCACTTTTGATTGTCAAGGGGTCGGTCAGTCAGAAAGATGAAGCTAGCCGCCCATATCAAAGCGTACTAGGTACCTATGGAGAAGAACGGGCAAGAAGCTGCTATTATTACTAAAAAATAATATTGATCTGGCAAATATTTTGATCAAATAAATTTTCTGACTTAAAATAAACGATTTATTAAAACTTATTGATGAGGTAAAGACCGATCAAATTAATATAAACCAAAAATTTAATTACATGATTTATATTCATTTGGACGACCTTTGATAATAAGGACATAATTATAACTCCAATTTATAATCATAACTATCATAAGCCAATTAATTTTAATGAGAAACGAATCCAATACTTACTTATATTATATTTGTTTTACTAGGTGTTGAGTACTTATACGATCTTATGGTGCCATTTTACACCTTAAAAGGTAAAACGCAAGGTAAATTAGCTACCTTCCTAATAATTATAGATATAGAAAACACTTAATTACGTCGCAGCATTCGTTTCCCCATACCTCGGAGGATTAAAACATGTTTATATATCAAGCATTTTTTCTATCGATCGATATTTATAGTTCGAATTAATACAGCCAGCTTTTTGTAGTAATCGCGTTTGTTTAGGTACTTGTGTCAGCTTGTTGAGTCATTGTGGTTAAGACTATGCAGTAGGAACAAATGGAGTGCCAATTTGCGGATTGACTTCGGCAAGAGCATAGACAGTATGTACCTACCTATTATAAAGGGTGAAATTTTAACGGTGGTTTTCCTTTTATAGGGTCATTGTACTCATCATTATGAACAACTTTTACAATGGGACCAAACCTGAAATTGTGAAAAAAAAATACAGCTGTTCAGTACATCTGTACAAAATACATCTACATCAAACTCGTCAAAAGGTGGCGAGCAGCTGCTTTTTTTTTTCGCGATTTCATTTCATCCTGTATACATAGAATACTCTTTATTACGTATACCATAAAAATTACAGCAAGAACGTGCCATTATGTATTATTGACGACTGACTGTGACACCCAGAAGCCCGAAAGTCTGAGAAGTCTTTTACCAAGGGGTATCGTATTACCCAGTATCTGGGGAGTGGAGGTCAGATAGGCACTCGCTCCATGTACAATACTGGTAGTCAGCTGCATCCGAGACTGGAAGCCGACCTCAACATAGTTGAGAAAATGCTAGGCAGATTTTTTAGACAAAAAAAAGAAAAAAAAAGTTAAAAAGAAGAAGAAAAAGAGAGAGAGAGAAAAGAAAAGTTAAGAGAAAAATTTAAAATGCTTCTGTAATTTTCCCGTAAAAACTAGAATAGTGGTAGATTCGTTTGTCAAGACTAAGTCGGACCACATGAGAAATTGAGATGGTTATCAATAACTACTAGTCTTTAACGTTATGTCCATATTGCATGGCACTTATGGCACTCATGCCAAAGCTTATTGATATAATATGTATTACATATAAGAGAATTCACACATGAGCCTTCCATTCATATTACTTCATGAGTGCAAATAGCACCTCGATGTAGTTACCGACGAGTTTCGTAATGACATAACGAGGTGATATCATAAAGGTACTCGTAGTTTTGGTAATGTTGGTCGGGTCAATATTTACAGATGATTGAGTATTATAGAGTTCGTATAGCTGAATGCCTACTACAAATACAGGGTTATTTTAAGTTGGCTAGCTGTGGAGTTTCCGCAGGCCTACCGTCTGCGGAGTTTATGGTAGGTTTAGGGTATCGATATTTAAACACGATAAAATAACAAATAAAACATTCGATGTTTTTTTTGGGAGGTCGACGACCGCTGTTTATTGAGAAAAACTGCTTTCTTATGTTTTATCGTGTAACCATAAGAAAACAGTTAATTTCTAAACTCAGTTTTAAACTAGTCTAGTTTTTTAACTTATTTAATTTAGTAGATTTAAACTTAGTTTAGTTTTTTAACTTATTTAATTTAGTAGATTTAAACTTAGTTTAGTTTTTAACTTATTTAATTTTGTAGATTTAAACTTAGTTTAGTTTTTTTAACTTATTTAATTTTGTACATTTAAACTTAGTTTAGTTTTTTAACTTATTTAATTTAGTAGATTTAAACTTACTTTAGTTTTTTTAAACTTCACAGACGTGATGGGTTAGATTTTTCAAACTGATATTTCAACTGACTACAATAACTGCGGTCGTTGGCTCCACAAAAAAAAAAAAAAAAAAAATTATCATGTTTAGAGATCGATCGATACCCATCGCTTCAGCGGAGTTTAGGTAGCCAATTTAAAATAACCAAATATTATTATTATTACAATTGGACGGGAATAGCTAAAAAATATATACCTTTAAGCAAAAGAAAATTACACCTGTTATTAAATTAGAGAACACAATACTACAAGAGTAATTATTATTGCAGAAGTAATCACTACACAATAATATGACTCAAGAAACATCTAATTACAAGTTTATGCTAATTTGAAATTACCACGGTAGATAAAAAAAGATTGATAATTTTGCCACAATTTCACATTTCCGCTTCCGTTTCTCACTGTACCCGGTAATTTTACAAATTAACCGGTAACATTCGCTTATTAACTGGTTCACATTCTCGTTACATTTACCGATGAGGTAATGACTTATGTAATGTTCGCTTGCTCCGAATAGGCTGAACAGGACCTTTTGTTAAATTCCTTTGCCTACTTGAAATGTTAATTTGAGTGGGCTTAGTCTATGGATTTCCTTAAAGAGTTTCTAAGAAGGTTGAATGTATATGGTCAGAGTAACATATTTGTGTAATGAGACCATTTCCTGCACTTTAGAAGTTATTTTGCGTTGAAACATAAATGCAGACGCATAACTTGAATACTGTTAAGTAATTCTGTCGTAGTAAAATGCGTGTGAAAATTTTACTATGTTGATTTCTCAGATTATGTATAAGTATAATGCAACGATGTTTACAGCTGTTATCTGGTATTTCTTTGGTTATTTAATTTCAGGCTTTTACATCACGTTGATTATTAGGACTTATCAATAAATAAATAAACAAATATCCTTGGACATTTCACACAACGCCATCTAGTCCCAAGCTAAGCAACTTAATGCTTGTGTTATGGTAACGAGATGGCTGATAAACTACTTATACATTTTTTTTTTTGTAAATACATACATATTATAGATAGAAAAACACCCAGACTCGGAACAAATACTTGCAGGTCGTACAAATATTTGTTCCGTGCGGGAATCGAACCCTGCCTAAATCTGCCTAGCCTTTCCCAACTATGTTGGGGTCGGCTTCCAGTCTAACCAGATGCAGCTGAATACCATTATTTTACATGGAGCGACTGCCTATCTGACCTCCACAACCCAGTTACAGGGTAATACGATACACCTTGGTAAGACTGGTTGTCAGACTTTCGGGCTTCTGACGACCCGTAACGACTGTCAAAGATCCACGAATGACAGCCGGAAACAACGGCTTAACGTGCTTTCCGAAGCACAGAGGAGTCTCGCTATGTAAAGATGGTCACCCATCCACGGACAACACCGGCAAGCGTAGTTTATCCTGATGGATCGTCCCGTGCGGCTGTTTGTTATTACTTAGCCACGAGCTCCACACCTTATTAGGACTTATACATCTACCTAATTTAAACCATGCCTTAATAATCTTTTATGACCCTTTTTTTTGTGGATGGGAAATCATCAAATGACTTCTCCCGCTCTGGGTGGAGCGGAAGGGCGTGTCAGACTTTTACTGACTAAAACCCACCCGTGTTCCTTCAGTTGCCTATGCCAGGGCCACGGTATCTCTTTCGAAAAACCCGCGACCCCGGCGGCAACTTTTATCACCCTAAAAGTCTATTCTCGGCCTAAAACCACATAAGTAATTCTTTATCTACAAGAGACATTTAAATATACTTACGATCCACCCCATAAGTAGCCATGTAAACGAAGGTACTGCCGCAATCTTATTCCCTTTTAGGGGACGAATGAAGCGATTCCAATGTCCGCACAGACGTTCCTAAACAAGACATCATTGCGCATGTCACATTCCTCAATAAATTGGCATAGCAGGAAGACGTGAGCACTAGTATTGACTCAATTACCTAACATATAATTAAATAGAAAGCTCATCATTCAGGTTTGCCGCCATTTTTTGACGTGTTGCGACAGGCGTTATGCAAATCCCATTCACGGTCAAACAGCGCGTAAGTTGCCACGCCTCTGTGTGAATAGCCGGCTTTACGTTATGGCGTAGTAAGTATGTAAATAAGCCTAAAGGAAGATCATAGATCTATACCTATTTGGGAGGCATAGCAAAAATTTTAAAAAATCCTACCATAGCTACCTGGAAATAAAATACTATAACATTTTGGGCACATAAATTCTGTTTAAAAGTATTTTAAAAAGCTTTTACTAGAATACTTCACTGTTACTAAATTAAGTATATTAGGTGTAAAAAAATTAACTGCAAGAACTTCGTCCACATACTCGACATCGAAAAACAAACAAATTACAAAAAAAAAATTCGCGGAATCGCGAAAAAAAAAATCAGCTGTTCAATACATTTATGTTCGCATAATTCGTCAAAATGTACTGAACAGCTGATTTTTTTTTCGCGATTTCAGGTTTGGTCCCATAGTAAAAGTTGTTCATAATGATGAGTACAATGACCCCTTAAGAGGTTGTGGGTTATTTATTTTACACCTTGTATAATTAAACACTGTCTCGAAATTTTTTTAAACTTTCCCCACTAATATTCTAAAGGCGATGTTTGTGAGTGTGTGTGTGTATGTTTGTTACTTCTTCACGCTCAAACGGCTGGACTGATTTGGATG
Organism: Cosmia trapezina; assembly: GCA_905163495.3. Taxonomy (NCBI): domain Eukaryota; kingdom Metazoa; phylum Arthropoda; class Insecta; order Lepidoptera; family Noctuidae; genus Cosmia; species Cosmia trapezina. The sequence goes on from LR991032.1 coordinate 25,247,654, forward strand.
GGTATGTAGATAGCTTAGACATGGATAAACACATATACTACCTTTTATCTCGGTCTACGCGGGTGAAACAGCGGGGCGCAGCTAGTTATTAATAACTTTCAGATTCTCATATTCTAAGAATTAAATTCCTATTTTAAGAATGTCACCCGACTATCAGCGTTCGTTGCACATCATCACATGGTCGGATATGGTCAGTGACACGGTTGGGCAACATAATCGCATGTAAGTGGACCCTCAGTTCCGTCACAGATGCTGGACGTGAGTCATGGCTTCGTGAGTCAGGATTAACAGATATTTAAATGGCTTATGGTTTATCAAACTATGAATACTATGTTATTATGGTATGGTATAGATTATAGCACTTATGCATTCTACTCGTGTCAGGAGGGGCAGAATGCAAAGCCTTTTCATCTTAACTTGTTGAAGGTTTTTCCAGACGTTTCCTAAAATAACTAAGCAATAGTAATGCAATGAATGCCGTAGGATATCATTTATAATATCAACCTTCGCTAAATATAGACCTCCTTACAAACAATACACGTGATGAGTGTGATAGCGAAGAATAAGGAAAAAATATTGATTAAATTGGCAAAAAGGCTAACTGAATTTGTTTGTGGAATGAAGGAAAATGTACTTTGACTGTCTAGCTAAAAGGCTATTTAGGTAGCTTCACATCTCTTTAACATCTACGTGATGTGAGTTATAATATACATAATAACTGATAAGATTTATAACTTTTTGGTTTTAAAAAAACACTGACTGGAAAATCTGCTGTCGTTTGATTCAAAAATAGAATCATAGACATAATCGTAGAGAAGGGATGGCAAAGGACAAAAGTTAAACAACCCACGCCAAGGAATTTAATCCCGCCAAGTTACACCACTGGCTCTATGTGAGCGTTATGCTAATGTATGGACTATGTAACAAAGCGACCAAGGCCCACGCATGGCATCCGAACAATGCTGGTCACCATGACAAACGAGTTTCCTCATAGAAACGATTATCGATTAATCGGTGAGGAGTATTCGAGATAATCGATTATAATTGAGGTGTTATTGACAATCGATTCAGAAAAGGGTCATAGGTTTTATGATATGTAAGCGAAAAATAATTAGGTAGGTACCGTAGGGCAAAGACTAAGACTTATGCAGCACTATTTTACGTGTAAATAGAAGCATAAATAAATATATCCTGAGAATCATTTGAAAAAGTCAAATGTAAAGATGAGACAAACTCGAATTGGTCATCAAAATATCGACTGCCGTAGTTTTACGAAATATTTGATATACATATACCTACCACTCTCTAATCGATTCGAATATCGAATACGAGATCTCATTAAGAAACGTGTAACTTACTGCGTAGTTTCGCAACGAGTTACATAAAAACCTTTTTTTATTAAAATGGGAATGAACATTCAACATGAACGTTTTTTACCATGGCCGATTGGCAATCTTGGTGTTATGTTTCTTGTTTTTTGTCTTTATCTGGACTGTGATCTAATTAATAGCGAGCCCACTAAAAAAGTTAAAAACAATAACATTAAATACCTACAAGCAATGTAGGTGTGTATTATGCGTGATCAATGTGATTTGTGATAGAAAAGATGTAGAAACAAGGAGAAGAAGCAAGCTCATGAATGAAAAGGACGAAAACATTTTTTTGTCCTTTTCATTCATGAGTTTGCCTGCATTACCTTGTTTCTACCTCTTTTTTATAAGGGGCCAGTTCTAAAGCGTGGCCAATTACTACAGCAGTTATTATTATACATAGCAAATCTTGACAAATTCTGCGCTTTTCAGCAAGATTTAGCTTATTACCAATGATGCTCTGAACCACAGTGCTCCACGGTGTTCGGGATGAACAAATTAATGTAAAATAATCGACCCGGCGCGGCGCGGGCGGATCGAAACGGCATGTATTTATGTTTTATGGCAACGTGAACCGTTAACGTGACCGTCGCAAACAGCAATAAAGCGTTAGTTGTTATTTTCTGAATACCATAGACTAAAATGTTGCGACAAAACTTCACATTATTAGAGTTTGCTGTCACAATCTGCGCGGGAAAATGAGAAACTGTCATGGGTGTCATGGCTACTGTGTGCAATCGCAATCGTGATACATAAAAATGTATTATAAGTACTATTTACGTAGTTACTTTTATTTTACTACCTGCCGATCTATTTTCAACCAAGTTTTCATCACCATCATCAGCATCATTCACAGCCCGACTTCACTCACTGCTGGGCAAAGGCCTCTCGTTTCTTGTGCCAATCCCCACATTCCTGTGCCAGCTACTTAGGCTTACGTGAAGCCTAAGTAGCCTAAGTTTTCACGGTGAAATTTTTACCGAATATACTGGCTTGATTCCATTCCTTATATAGCTCTAAAATTGCAATCAAATTGGCTAAACATTTACAAATAACTAAGCAAAACCAAGGAGGTAAAAAACGTATGTAACATTTATTCATACTTTTTTATGGTTGTCAGTTCCAACAATTTTTGACGGGCAAGCGTGAACTTCAATTTACCAATTTACAACAGTTAGTTAATTGTTTTACCAAATAAGTACATGCTCTTATTGATCCACTGAATGGTACTAACCACCATTACGACACAAGGACGCATGTTTTTACATATTTATAAGTGGTTAAAAAAACCACAGATCTCATGGTCAACCGTGCCATCACGTGCAAGAAAATATTTTTAGAATTTTGCGTAATTATTGATGCATAGACAACATAGACACTTGTTTGGAATTTGACGATGGATGTGTTTATTATTCAAAATTAATCGAAATTAATGCATTAGGGTAAATCCGAGCTGTGGTCGTGAGCAACGCTATTTTGAAAATATTTCCTGGTTCAGAAAAAAGAGGTGATGTTTAACGATTAAATTACGGAGTGTTTTTTTGTACTTAATTATATTCGAAAAGGTTAAAGTTCAGTAAAAAAAAATACAGTTAGGTACTTATTTTTAATAAGTAATAATATTTATACCTACCCGTAACAAAAGCGTAAAATAAAAACTTATTTAAATTATAACACTTTAAAGGCATGAGGCCTGAAACAAGAGTAAAGTCAAAATAAGTAGGCAACCATAATCTTACATGAAACATTACCGTATCTACTAAATCCTTGCGAAGGCTGTAGTATGTAACCTTCATAGAATAATGCTCGACAACAATTTAAAAACACATTTTTCTTCATAAAGAATCCAACAATTCCATAGACAATTCAAAGCTGCATGCTACCAGGAAAAACAAAGGGTTACTTAACATTCCTGCTCCGTATATCGTAAAGCAATAAAATTGTTATTCAGCACTCAGAATGACCTTTAACTCGATTCACAAGTCGATTTGATCGCGATGAGCATACATTCATGAGGGTAGCGTAAACCTGTGTTCACATGTTCTGTACTTGTGTTGCTGTAGTCATGCATGCTCTTAGAGCATTTAAATGCTCTAAGAGCATGCTAAGGCGTGACGTCATTTGTTTGTCAGTCGATTCGCCAATGTTGGTGTTTTGGCGCCCAGTGTGGATTTAGTTACTAGTTGTAAGGGTTTTTAGTATGCGAATGGTGTGATGGATGTTGCAAATTATTGAGCATAGGGCCGTGACACATTTAAGTGTCTGGTAGGCTCAAATATTGCGTCAAATTTTTTGGGCATGGCATGGGCTCTTTTAGTCTATCAAAATGCTCTTTTAAAAAACTCTTAGGTGTTTTAAGTAAGTACACACAGCAGCAAGTTACTACAAGCTGTCAAATTTTCTCATTCGATTTTGAACTTAACCATTAACATTTTAAGGCTTAAAATCTAATGAGGCCACAGATTGAAGTTCTTCCTCAATTACTTTTTATAACAAAGAAGCTATTCTATGAAACCCAACCCATAAGCATGTAATACTTCGAGGTAGGTACCTACTGTAGGCACGTTACATTGGGTAATTATGGTGGGCTTAGATTACCTAACCTAACTTAGGTTAGGTTAGTGTTAGCACAGAACACACTTATCGGTAAAGTAATTACTGATAAACAAAATAATGAGAAAAGTATTGCGTGAGTGAAGTGAACTGGCGCATTTCTAAAGTCTGCTGTATATTTTGTAAGCTGAATGGTTGATCAAAATTGGTCATTACCTAGTTACTTACCTGGCTAGTGATATTAAATAAGCTGTCAGAAACTTATTCTGAAAACTTTTATGTAGTGAGTTTGAAGTGAGTTGTCAAAAATTACAGCTCACTCCTCTCATTTGCTGTCATTGACACTATTGACAACTCACTTCACCTAAGTTTTCACGGTGAGATTTTCAGGCAATAGACCCGGCAGTTCACTTCAAGCTCACTTCACTTTCTTCTCATAATTCATACATATTATTTTTTAATATCCGAGCCCGCCCTTAGGTAGGATAATACCTATCACTTGACTGAAATCCTCACTTCAAAAAAAGTACGGTCAAATTGACCGTACTATTCTTTTAGCCTTGTGTGGAGTCATAAGTCTCACGTAATATTAGTAAAACACACCTTCCAAAGAAAAGGATAATAAACGAGTTTTCAACGATGACTTTTCAACGATGAGATTTCAAGGATGAGTTTTCACAGAATGGACCGGCTGATGTAGTTAAAATAAATGAAAATAACGTGACCCTCCTTCCCAATTTTTCTCTACCAAACCCCAAGACTAGACCAATATGTTATTTTTATTGTTTCATTACAAAAGTCCAGATTCCTTTACAAAAACCCAGTTCACCATGATAAACGCAATCTTCGGACCGTATTCGGCCAAAACAAGGGCAACCAGATGGTTTTATAGTTTTAATTGAAACAACACTATAGGTACGTACCTATATCGGGTCATGATACCAATCAAGTTGTAATCACAATGACTTCCGTGTTTTTTCTTTTGTAGGTAGTTAAGGTATTGTTGTTCGGCTACAGCCTTTATTTTTTTGGTCTGCTGATTAAAATCTGGTATTTATTTTAGTTTTCCTATATCATTAAGTTATTATACACATGCATAAATAAAATCACGCCTTCTTCCTATGGGGGTAGGCAGAAACTACAAACGCCTCCCGCCACGATCTTTACATACTCTTATTGCCTCGTTTACGTCCATAGTTCAAATATCTGGTCATACACGCACGGCCGGTTGCGAGTACTACGCACCAGGGGCCTACTCCCTAAGCACGAAGGCCGTAGTTTCGGCCTTCGTTACGGGCGTTTCCTACTCCGTATCACCTACGGATGGATGATTGGTTCGGGGCCCGAACGAAGTATGAATGACAACATGATTTGCCAGTTGTCCCTACTCCCGATGTGTTTTTGCCCGGCCGAAAAATTTAACTTTTACACTTGTTTTGATGGATCGTAATGTCAGACGGACGGATGAACGGACGGACGGAAAGACGGATGGACTTAGGGAGTAGGCCCCCTGACCTTTCTGAAGAACATCACGAATAAGCTCACTATATGTCCTCCTAGGGCGTCCCCTCCCGGCGTTTCCACTCACATCTGCCTTGTAAATACCTTTTGTTAGTGGCCTTTCATTCATACTCTCAACATGACCAAACATGTAAGCATTCTCTTTTAAACCACACCGTTGCCTTATCACATCATTCCTCAGCCTATCATTCATAGTCACACCAGACATGCTTCGCAAGGAAAGCATGGAATATATAATATTTCAGTGGTAATCCATATACATACTGGGTGATTTTTAATGACCAGCCAAATTTTCACAGGGTGTTCTACCCATGAATATGAACAACTTTTACTATGGGACCAAACCTGAAATCGCGAAAAAAAAATCAGCTGTTCAGTACATTTCGTCGAGTTTGATGTAGATAAATGTACTGAACAGCTGATTTTTTTTTCGCGATTTCAGGTTTGGTCCCATAGTAAAAGTTGTTCATATTCATGGGTAGAACACGCTGTGAAAATTTGGCTGGTCATTAAAAAATCACCCAGTATATCAGGTTTCTCCAGAAAGAAAAATTTTAAAAGTAGCCGGGAAAATTGGAAAATTCTGGAAAACTGAAAGTGCATTTTCAATGGGAATTTTGTATGAATTATTGAAATTTGAACAGGATAACGTGTTGGGTCAGCTAGTAATAAATTAATTAATTTAAAAAAATATTCATAAAGAATTTAAAACGACAAAAATTAAACTCTCTAGCAAAGCGTTTCCGCCCGTATTTATTTATGAAAATTAAAATATAATAATGGTAGTCGTTTAAATATTTGTCATTATAATAAATCAAACATGACTTCACGATCAAAATTAAATAAAAGAACGTATTAGCACAGTACAATATAGATAGTAGGTAGGTATATAGGAACAGCCATATTCGTTTGACACAAGACACAAAACAAAGATTAATGTTAGTCCGTAACTCAGTGAACGTGTACATAAGCTGGTTCTTATTATAATCGTCTACTTAAGGACTAACTACACTTATTCTATGGACAAAAGCTGAATTAAGCTGAATAAAAGTGTAGATAGTCCCTTATTATTCATTACTTTAGCAGTACCTAAATACAATGATACCAACATTAAGACCTGGGATCACAAATTCCTCAGCCAAAAGACGTCATGGTAGTCTGGTAGTAATGATTATTGGATGGCCCATAATATTCAACAAGCTGTGTGTGTGTGTGTGATACAATGTTTTTTTCATTAGTACATAGGTACACCAACGATACACTTATTTCTGTTATATTCTAATTTTACTTAGAAAATTGTTTTTGTGCACCGTAAATGTGTTTTTTCTGAAATAAAAATTTATTTATTTATTTATGTTGTCTATCCACTTGAATGTCCGTTGCCAGAAAGTTTTTTAATTTTTTTCGTTAATTCATTATCATTAAATTAAAAATCATAATGGCAATATATTTTTATTAACGATGTATTTAAAAATCAGTTCAGCAACCACAGTCGTCGGGATACGCAAGCGGCTAATAAGGCTGCCTGTCCACCGGAGCGGAGTGAGGCTGCGGAGCGGAAAAACGGAGAAATATTAACCAATAGAATCTTAAGTCCGCTCCACTCCGCCGTCCGCTCGCGCTCCTATTGGTTAATATTTCTCCGTTTCTCCGCTCCGCAGCCTCGCTCCGCTCCGGTGGACAGGCAGCCTAAGTTCCGTTCAGAAAGCCCGCGATAAACTGACAAGTACTTAGAGATTATGGTTGAAGTATCAGTCAGTACCAATTATGTATACATTATCATTACGAAGTTAACTGTTATGGATTTGTATAATCTATACTTATAATAAATCTGTAGAGAGGTCAATTCTGTACATGATATATATTTTCAAAATAACTATCAGGGGGTAATTAGTGATCGATACTGATGCCAAAAATGCAATCAGTAAAATTTTTGTCTGTCTGTCTGTCTGTCTGTCTGTCTGTCTGTCTGTATGTTCCTTATAGAAACAAAAACTACTCGACGGATTTTAACGAAACTTGGTACAATTATTCTTCATACTCCTGGGGAGGTTATAGTATACTTTTCATCACGCTACAATCAATAGGAGCAGAGCAGTGAAGGGAAATGTTGGGAAAACGGGAGAAGTTGCTCCATTTTTTAAGCTTCCGTCGCGTGTGCAGCCATAATGGTTAAAGCTACATAGAAATCATTTATGACGGAAATGTTCTACATAAAATTATCTAAAAAATATCCCGCAACAGCATATCTTTTATGGTTGACTCACAATAACACGTGTAACTCCCGATAGCTTAGCAGTCCAATACATTAACTTAATAACATACAAGGAGTTACACGCTGACGGAGTCGCGGCCACAGCAATTAATAATAATATTCTGCGGTTCCTTATTGCGATATTTTTCAACAGTATTGTGGATTGACATATCCACAATACTGAAATACGAAAGTTCCCCCCCCCCCCCCACCCCCTACTAAAATACGAAAGTTAATCTGTCTGTTACATCAAAACCACTGAACCGTGAGGAAGGACATATGGTACTTTTTTACGAAAAACGACGGAAACGCGGACGAAGTCGCGGGCAAAAGCTAGTAATTACATAAAAATATAAATATAGGTATGTATGTCAGTAGGAATTCGACGATCGCCAGTAAACTCTATGGTAGTTATTATTTATCATAACCTGCTTAACCATTAAGTACGACTACTAATGAGGAACCCGTTATTGTAATCTGGCCTATTATCAAGTTAACTAAATGCTAAATAACTTCTCTACTCTACATTATTGATGACCACTAAAAAGGATACAAATAGACGTCATTTTTTTGACAGATGTCTTTTTTTTAAATTAGATTATCTACTTTTAGGGTAATAACGAGAATTATCATATTCTAAGAAAAATTATGATGATAAACGAACAAAGAACTCGTCTTTTTTCAAGTCGATAAAAAAGTGACAGCTTTAGGTAGACCTACCGCCAATTTACACAATTATTACGTCATCTATGTGAACTAACAGGAAGGTTTTATGTTAAAACCAAGCTCTTTACAAGTACTCTTCAAACCACGAATTTTAGCGCAATCAGATAAAAACATAGAGCAATATCTTTACTTTTCTTTCCTAACCTACATTACACAACCATCAATAAGGAAATACAAATAAACCTAACCCGAATTGCGAGCAAATAATTCTTGTTTACCTTCCATACAGCCTACTGCGTTTAAAATTGGAATATTAAATCTTCACTCACGATAAAATATTCCAAGGGCACTATAACGAGTATGGTCGCAATTACAAGAGTATTTTATAATCTGTGCCGCGATGATCAGTGGTTGATCACCTTGACTTATGTTGTAGTGTGATTATATTGCGAATGTTGAGCATCCCACCTGTACGCCTACTATTGGTTTAAATTATTCTTTGGTCGTTAGGACAAGGTTTGTTTGATCAGTTAATTCTGGTAATTGTAAGGATTTGGTATGCTAAAATAAGAACTGCTATTTGAAAGTTGTTGAGGTCAATATACTCATAATACTCATTGTGTGTGAAAACACAGAAATTATGTAAATCCTAGTAAAGGAAAGAAAAGTGTAAAAGAGGATTTTACGCCAGAGTACAGTATCTTAGATATGAAAATATGTTTTTTATAGGTACTTAGGTAGTATTTACTAGTAGCTCTGCGAACAGTAGACCTCGCGAGCAAAAACTTTTTGGCAACAATAAATATATCACAAAACCCCTACCTAGTAGTTAAAGGGCCGATTCCAGTGAAAGAAATGTAAAAGTGAGCAATTTACTGCATTCTGAGCTATTCTGCTCATCACGCCGAACCCATCTAAATCGAAAAACCATCTAAATCGGGTCTCATAAGGCGGAGATATCCAGTAGCCCCCTTTTTGCCCCTTTTTGGAGGAAGTACTCCTCCAATCAAAAAAATCCTTACTATAAAAAAATTCTATAAAGTCGTAAAACCTTTATACCAAATTTCATCCAGATCGGTTGTAAACTACGACCTGTAGAGGAGTAGCAACAAACTGACACAGGAAAGCTAATTTTGCCAGACTGAAGCAGAGACACTTCGCTCGCTCGGTCAATTAGGTAGATAGTTAGTCAACTAATAGCTAAATAGGACAAACAGGTCGATAAACGACCTACAGCACCAGCCATTGATAAAATGTTGTGATATAGATACTTCTAGCAGATCTGTGGTTCTAAAGACAGAATACGGAATGCGCAAAGTTCACAAACAGGTTTTTGTATCAAATCAACTCTATCATATAAATACAGAAAATATAGACCGAAAGACCTCTTTAAGGAAAATTCCAACAAAACATGTAAAGTTATACATAAAACCTTATTCCTACAACTATAGGACCAGTTTTTTTTATAAAAACTTTAAAATATTCAACTTTTTGCCTCCATTATTTTTTATTTCGCGACATAAGTACCTTAATGGGTCTGTCACGTTATAAGGCCAAGATCACATTAGAGCTATTTAAGCGTTTTTTTTGCGACATCCTAATTGTAATAAACGTTTGAGAAACTGCATTCAACTTTTTAAAAACAGCATGTTATCAGAGGTGTGGTCATATTACAGGCCATCAAATTGAACAACTTTCTCTATGGGACCAACATCTTAATCGGAAAAAGTTATCAACTGTCCCCTATAAACTTCAGTACCTTCTCGACCCAAATATATGGGACGGCTGGTTATTTTTTCGCGATTGCGCTGTTGGTCCCACTGAGAAAGTTGTTCAGTTACCACACCCTTAAATTTGACAACACTTTTCTGATACATGCTGTGTGTGACATGATTACCACTATTAAAAAGTGTTGAAACTCATGTGCAATGATTCTGAAACCACAAAAACTTGAGAAGTAAAAAAGTTAAATTGCCTGGCAGTTAGTCTAGAAACCAGTGTGTGGTTTACTGATGCACACTTTTGCTGTTACTGTATACTTATAAAACAAGTGTTATAATGTGTTTAAACACATAATCTGTACATCTATACAAATAAATAAAATTGAAGTGTCTGTTTGTAATGTCAAAATAATAGGTTTTTACTAAATGCATATGAAAGTATATACGGACTTATAACAAAAAAACGATTTTTGTATATATAAAATGTTTGGCTGTCTGATCTATTATGACATGTCTGCCTATATGTCTGACTGTCCCGGCTAATCTCCGAAACGGTGTGACCGATTTTGACGGGACTTTCACTGACAAATAGCAGATGTTTTAAGTAGTATCTTAGGCTACTTTTATTTAAGAAAAGAATTAGGGTTCCGCACAAAAAAATTAAAACCCCTGAAATTGTAAACAAAATCAGATTCAAATAGGGAAGTGCATATTGACATCCACTCGGGCGAAGCTGCGGGCAACAGCTAGTAATTTATATATAGTACTCCTTACCGATAACGGCGACCCTTCGAAATCAGTTCCTTTGTGTGTTGCTTGTGTGTTCCTTGTGTGGTAGTAATTTATAAGATACGTCGATACCAACGAAAAGGTTTCATCAAAAAGTCTGCCCCAGACATGTCGATTTCACAAAAAAAAACTGCACTTGTGCTAAACATGACAATACTTTTATTTCATCACAAATATTTACTCAGAAACACGTGGTGCATTCATGCTGCATTTATTTGAAATGAGTCAGTAAGAAAATGCTAATTAAATAAGGAGTGGCAATGACGAACAGCATAAGACCTTACGATTAAAATTGCTGCGGCGATATGAATCAATTGAGGCAGGTACATATGCATGCTTCATCATTGTCACGCCCAAGAAGGTTGGACAGCTACCAGTGTTAAAAAATTTCTAATTCATTTCCTCCATTCGACTCTATCTCGACTTCATTCATCATCACATTCATCATATTTATTTATTTATTTATTTATTGACAGACGATAAGACTGCTGATTTTCGATATTTTCGTGACATGTTTGTTTACCAAATGAGGCATCAAAGAAAGATACACTTTGGTTGTAGTTCCATAGTTGAAAAAAATAATAGGTCTTTACCTATGAAATTGCCGTTTTGTATGAAAAAATTTAAACGAATTTTTTTCATGTATTTTTTATTTGTATTAATCGAAGTAATCACCCATGCAATCAATGCATCTTTGCCAACGCAGTGGCAGTTTATTGATGCCCTTCTTAAAGAAATCAGCTGGTCGGGAGGCAACAAATTCTTCAAAGGCATTTTGTACTGCCTCTCGGGTATTGAATTTTTTTCCTGCCAAGAAGTTATCCAAATTCTGGAAAAAGTAGTAGTCTGTAGGCGCAAGGTCTGGTGAGTAGGGCGGATGACGGAGAGCTTCCAACCCCAGTTCTTGCAACTTGGAGACCGTCTGCTGTGCAGTATGAGGTCGCGCGTTGTCGTGCAGGAGCAGCGGAGACGAGCGATTGACCAATGCTGATTGGAGATGAGCCAGCTTCTCCATCATTGTGTTCAGTTCTTCACAGTACACATCTGCAGTAATGCTCACCCCGTTTGGTAAGAAGCTGTGATGAATCACACCGGCGCTAGACCACCAAACAGTGACCATCACTTTTCTAGGGGTAAGTTTTCGTTTAGGGCATTGTTTAGTTGCTGAACCAGGATCCAACCAACTTGCTGAGCGCTTGCGGTTATCAAACAGAATCCATTTTTCATCGCAGGTAACAATGCGGTTCAAAATTCCTTCATTTGTGTGTCTGTTGAGCAGTGCAAGGCACGTCTCGACGCGTACTTCGCGCTGGCGATCATTGAGTTCGTGGGGCACCCATTTGTCAAGCTTTTTTACCTTGCCAATTTGACGCAAATGGACCAATATTGTTTTGACGCTAACGTCGAAAGCTGCTGCTAATTCAGCCGTAGATTGTGTATCATCAGCTTCCACAATCGCCTTTAATTCGTAATTGTCGACCAAAGTCTTCGGACGACCGCGAGGTTCATTTTTCAGGTCGAAATTTCCAGAACGAAAGCGAGCAAACCAATAACAGGTGGTGCGTTGGTTTGTAGTGTTAGCTCCGTAAACGTCGTTGATGTTGCGTGCCGCTTGTGCCGCGTTGCTGCCACGACGGTACTCATATTCCATAATTACTCGAATTTTTAACGTATCCATGATGACGAAAAAGATTGAAATGCGATGAAAATGTAACACTAATCAATAAACAAATGACTTCTTTTGGAAAAAAAAATCCATGTTTTTAAAATAAAATTAATTTGAAATTAGAATTCTTAGCCAAACAAAAATTATTTTGATTTGAAATGGCCAGTACTGCAGAACGGCAATTTCATAGGTAAAGACCTAATAGGCTATAATAGGGAAACGGAGTAGAAACCCATGGCATACCTACCTAGTGTTTTCTTTTTTTTTTCAAAAACATTTTTTTTTATATTTTCAAAATTTCTGTTTTTATTTTTCTAGTAATATGAAAAGTTTACTTTGAATTTGGAGTAAGTGTTTGTGATTGACAGATCAATTTCTGTCTACGCTATATAAGAAACAAAAAACTAGGTAGGTATGCTTCTACTCGGTTCACATAGTATAGGTACCTACCCTATTTTTTTCAAGATGGTAAAAAAGTAATTCGGTATATGTACCTCCGTATACCGTATGAGTAGGCCAGAGTAGGCAACAAATTAAATACCTTTGTACCTACCTACATTTAGTGGGTCAGTAGAGGCATAGGCTTTGCACATAACCTTTATTATCGAGTTAAGTAATGAGGAGTGTCTGAAACCTGTTTTGTAAGAGATTTACGAGGTACTGGCTACATACTGAACACCTGTATTAATTATTATTTAGCCATAAATCACTTTAAATTAAGTAAGATAAATTGAGGGAAATGGGTTATTGAATTATTATTTTACTAGTATTATAAGAAGCCTAATAAGTTAGGTAATAAGTACCTACGTAGGTACTATATGACTTCCTTCGACTAATTATGTAATGATATCACCTACTTTATCTATTAATGACTCTCTATCCACGCCAAGTATTATATGGCAAAAGTAATTTAATAAACAATCAATGGGCGTTAAGTTATTTCCAACACTAAACCATTGCGTACAAACGTCAAAAATGAGCGTCAAAACAAAAGAATAAATCAACGTTCGAATTTCAATCTATCAAATAAAAATACAATGACAGATCTTTCCGCTCCGCTCATCACAAACCTCTATAGTCCAGTAGACAAAAGAATATGCCCTTCGATAATTCCAAAGTTTTTTATTTTCGCGGAGTGGATTACTTTCGTGAATTCATTGCTATGTACAAAAATGCTAACAGTTTAGAGTTATGCTATAGGTATTAAGTAGGTATTTCCTATTATTTCGTGTTATAACAATAATATAAAATTTAAATTAAAATACTACACTGTTTCTTAATTAGTACTATCTAAAGTATATATTACTGAAAATGCTAACAGATAGGTACTGTGGAACAATGGAAATCTGAAAATGTCCTTTAACTCATTCAATAAAAAATTTAAGTTTTTCAAATCATTTCCTATACACTTAAAGGGATTAGTTATACCTTACAACAAAAGTTCTAACAGCTAAGTAATATGCTTCACAAGTAATTGTATTTTTACTTTGCAATTAGCGAAATATTGAATTTAAGTTTATAAATTTGCGCCCACATATTCGTGATAATAAGCTCTGCTACCATACAAAAGTTTCAACTTGTACGTGCTATGCCTTTTTGTTTAATAAATAAAATACAATTTGGATATTGTGGCGCGCGGTGTAAGTACGACAATTCGTGCAGCGCGACGCGGTGACCATCAGACCCACACTCACTGCAAACGTGCACGCGGCTACACATCAAGCTATGCATGTCCAGTTTACACTGACCTCTCATTGTAAGGTAATCTTATACAATGCGAGATCAGCTTATACTGGATATGTATAGCTTGATCTGTAGCCGTGCGTACCTACCTCTATTGAATGAGACGCAAAATCATTTCATTACAGTCACATCTCACAAATGACTAATACAGTACAGTCAGCGTCAAAAATATCGGAACGAACAGACTGTTCAAAATGATCTCAAAAACTAAGAAAATTAAACTACTCAATTGGGTAAAGCTCTTGTCAGAATTACAGTGTAATATTATCGTATACTGTCTTCATTCTGAAAACAGTCTGTTCGTCCCGATATTTGACGCTGATCCAATACAGTCAGTTATTTTTTCTGTTCCATTCCGTGACCGTGACTTTGCCCGCGCGTCAACAATTGTCAAAAATAGTCAAAATCCCGGATTCCGGGATTCACAGATTTAGAGTTCTGATTATAGGATCGAATGTATATTTATGTATTGATCGTCAAAATGTCGTGATTCCGGAATTGATAAATTAAGTATTTTTTTTACCATTACTGGGTAACTTGTTTATCACTAAATTTTCACAGGGGATCATCTACTATGAACAACTTTCACTATGGCATCAACACGTAAATCACGAAAAATAAATCAGCTGGTCGAGTAGGTATTGAGCTTTTGTATCAAACATCGTAATTTTTTTCGTGATTTCAGAGTTGGTCCCATAATGAAAGCTGCTGAAACTGTAAATCCAAGATGGCGGCTGCGAATATTTTCAATTGTTTCGTCATGGGTGTCGTTTTCATTGGTTTCGAGGGTATTAAGGCCGATAGTGACACTAAAATGTAAATCCAAGATGGCGGCTGCGAATATTTTCTAATTTTTCGTCATGGGTGTCGTTTGTTTGGTTTTCGATAGTGTTAAAGCCGATAGTGATACTAAAATGTAAATCCAAGATGGTGGATGCGAATATTTTCTAATTTTTCGTTATGGGTGTCGTTTTCATTGTTTTCGGTGGTGTTAAAGCTGATAGTAACATTAAAATGTAAATCCAAGATGGCGGCTGCGAACATTATTAAATTTTTCGTCATGGGTGTCGTTTTCATGCTTTTCGAGGGTGTTAACGCCAATAGTGACATTAAAATATAAATCCAAGATGGCCGGTGCGAACATTTTCAAATGTCGTTTTCATGCTTTTCGAGAGTGTTAAAGCCGATAGTGACACTAAAATGTAAAGCCAAGATGGTGGATGCGAATATATTCTAATTTTTCGTCAAAGGTGTCGTTTTCATGGTTTTGGGGGCTGTTAAAGCCGATAGTGATGTTAAAATGTAAATACATGATGGCGCCTGCTTTAAAAATGTTGATGGTTTTTTAATTACTATCACACGTGTTTTCAGGTTGTAACGCGATACGCTGCACTGCCGCAGGGTTAGTTAAGTAGGCATCAGCCAAGCGTCACGCATTTTGACTCCTCTATCGGCTTTAGCACACTCTAAAACCATGACGGAAAATTTTCGCAGCCGCCATCTTGGATTTACATTTTAACGTCATTATCGGCTTTAACACCCTCGAAAACCATTAAAATGACACCCATGATAAAAAGCTTGAAAATTTTTGCAGCCGCCATCTTGGATTTACATTTTAACGTCACTATCGGCTATAACACCCTCAAAAACCATGAAAACGACACCCATAACGAAAAGTTTGAAAATTTTGCAGCCACCGTCTTGGATTTACATTTTAACGTGGCGTTAAAATGTAAATCGCCTTTGAAACCCTCGAAAAGCATGAAAACGACACCCATGACGAAAAATTTAATAATGTTCGTAGCTGCCATCTTGGATTTACATTTTAATGTTACTATCAGCTTTAACACCACCGAAAACCATGAAAACGACACACATTGAGAAAAATTAGAAAATATTCGCATCCACCATCTTGGATTTACATTTTAGCGTCACTATCGGCTTTAACAGTCTCGAAAACCAAGAAAACGACACCCATGACGAAAAATTAGAAAAGATAGAAAATATTCGCAGCCGCCATCTTGGATTTGCATTTTATTGTCACTATCGGCCTTAACACCCTCGAAAGCCATAAAAACGACACCCATGATAAAACATTTGAAAATATTCGCAGCCGCCATCTTGGATTTACAGTTTCAGCAGCTTTCACTATGGGACCAACTCTGAAATCACGAAAAAAATTACGATGTTTGATTCAAAAGTTCAATACCTACTCGACCAGCTGATTTATTTTTCGTGAATTACGTGTTGATGCCATAGTGAAAGTTGTTCATGAGTAGAAGATTCCCTGTGAAAATTTACTGATAAAAAGTTATCCTCTAATACTCGTAGTAAAAAAATACTTAATTTATCAATTCCGGCATCCCGACATTTTGACGATCAATACAAAAGTAGGTACATTCCATATTAGCCCAAGCCTAAACGTAAGTAAATATACATTCGATTCTATAATCAGAACTTAAAAATTGTCGCTCCGGAATCCCGGGATTTTTTCGATACATAAGTGCAATCCATATTAACTAACATCTGCACTTAAGTAAATTATACATTCGATTCTATGATCAGAAGTCAAAATTTGTGAATTCCGGAATTTTTTTGATACAAAAGTGCAATCCATATTAGCCAACACCTGAACGCAAGTACCTAACTAAACATTCGATTCCACAATAAGAACTTAAAAAGTGTCGTTCCGGAATCCCGGCATTTTCTCGATGTATAAGTGCAATCCATACTAACTAACATCTGAACTTAAGTACTTAAAACATTCGATTCTATAATTAGAAGTCAAAATTTGCCGATAACAGAATTCTGGGATCTTTCAATCCAAAAGCCCACTCCATACTTAGCCAACACCTCAACTTTAGGTTAACACGCATCCGATTATCCGATCTCTAGTAATAATGTAATGTCCCAAAACCCGGGAGATTAATTATAAAAAAATAAAAAATAAAAATAAAAAAGCCTTTTATTTCCAGTAAATTTACATTTCTTAAAATCTATGTATGTGTTAGTTTTGTTTAGTTCATTCTATGTTATTTATTTGTCTCTTACTTAGTATAATTTTATGTGTATACTATGTATTATATCATAGTATTTATAGTTAGGTACTTCATTTTTTTATTTAATCTACAGGAACCCCAGAATGGGTGAAGGCCTCCTCCAGTGATGCCCATTTGACTTTGTCTTCAGCTACTTTTCTCCAGTTTGGACCAGCTATTGCTTTATATCATCTTCCCATCTTGTAATAGGTCTACCTCTTGTTCTTTTGCCTAGTAGGCCATTCCAGAAGGTTACTCTTTTGGGAGATTAATTATCCCGGAAAAAATGTTGTCCTAAAGAAGTCTCCACTGTTTGTCTCCGTTCCTCGAAGTTCTATTCCGTTCTTTATTTATTACCAGAGATCGTATGTTCGGACGCATATTTACCTAAAGTTGAGGTGTTGGCTCTATAGAGGAAAAATAGAATGGATTAGATGGGGTATAGGATATTGATAGTAGGAATTATAAATACAACTAGAACTTACTTGTTGGCTCGAATCGTCGTTATGTATTCCGGCAGCCCATAATATGGTTTCTTGTGTCTCTGATCGTCTAACTACAGAAAACTTTATTCGTTTGTCAGAGGAATATTTTTGTTGCGACTGGAACGTATGTCCTACTGGTGCGGTCATTTGTTTCTACGAGTATCTCAGATTGACTTACGCGGCTTGTTATGGAAAATAGTTATTCGCAATTTTAAAAAAAGCCATAGCACGTATATGTTGAAACTTTTGTATGGTAGCAGAGCTTATTGTCTCGAATGTTCAGGCGAAAATTTACAAACTTAAATTCAATATTTCGCTAATCGCAAAGTAAAAATACAATTACTTGTGAAGCCTGAACATTCTTGTGAAGCCTTGTGTTGTACTTAGCTGTTAGAACTTTTGTTGTAAGGTATAACTAATCCCTTTAAGTATATAGGAAATGATTTGAAAAACTTAAATTTTTTATTGAATGAGTTAAGGGACATTTTCAGATTTCCATTGTTCCACAGTACCTATCTGTTAGCATTTTCAGTAATATATACTTTAGATAGTATTAATTAAGAAACAGTGTAGTATTTTAATTTAAATTTTATATTATTGTTATAACACGAAATAATAGGAAATACCTACTTAATACCTATAGCATAACTCTAAACTGTTAGCATTTTTGTACATACTAGAGTAAAATTAGAAAATATTCGCAGCCGCCATCTTGGATTTACATTTTAGTGTCACTATCGGCCTTAACACCCTCGAAACCAATGAAAACGACACCCATGACGAAACATTTGAAAATATTCGCAGCCGCCATCTTGGATTTACAGTTTCAGCAGCTTTCATTATGGGACCAACTCTGAAATCACGAAAAAAATTACGATGTTTGATACAAAAGCTCAATACCTACTCGACCAGCTGATTTATTTTTCGTGATTTACGTGTTGATGCCATAGTGAAAGTTGTTCATAGTAGATGATCCCCTGTGAAAATTTAGTGATAAACAAGTTACCCAGTAATGGTAAAAAAAATACTTAATTTATCAATTCCGGAATCACGACATTTTGACGATCAATACATAAATATACATTCGATCCTATAATCAGAACTCTAAATTTGTGAATCCCGGAATCCGGGATTTTGACTATTTTTGACAATTGTTGATAATTACGCGCGGGCGAAGTCACGGTCACGGAATGGAACAGAAAAAATAACTGACTGGATTGGATCAGCGTCAATAATATCGGGACGAACAGACTGTTTTCAGAATGAAGACAGTATACGATAATATTACACTGTAATTCTGACAAGAGCTTTACCCAATTGAGTAGTTTAATTTACTTAGTTTTTGAGATCATTTTGAACAGTCTGTTCGTTCCGATATTTTTGACGCTGACTGTACTCGTATTAGTCATTTGTGAGATGTGACTGTAATGAAATGATTTTGCGCCTCATTCAATAGAGGTATGTACACACGGCTACAGATCAAGCTATACATATCCAGTATAAGCTGATCTCGCATTGTATAAGATTACCTTACAATGAGAGGTCAGTGTAAACTAGACATGCATAGCTTGATGTGTAGCCGCGTGCACGTTTGCAGTGACTGTGGGTCTGATTGTCACCGCGTCGCGCTGCACGAATTGTCGTACCTACACCGCGCGCCACAATATCCAAATTGTATTTTATTTATTAAACAAAAAGGCATAGCACGTACAAGTTGAAACTTTTGTATGGTAGCAGAGCTTATTATCACGAATATGTGGGCGCAAATTTATAAACTTAAATTCAATATTTCGCTAATTGCAAAGTAAAAATACAATTACTTGTGAAGCATATTACTTAGCTGTTAGAACTTTTGTTGTAAGGTATAACTAATCCCTTTAAGTGTATAGGAAATGATTTGAAAAACTTAAATTTTTTATTGAATGAGTTAAGGGACATTTTCAGATTTCCATTGTTCCACAGTACCTATCTGTTAGCATTTTCAGTAATATATACTTTAGATAGTACTAATTAAGAAACAGTGTAGTATTTTAATTTAAATTTTATATCATTGTTATAACACGAAATAATAGGAAATACCTACTTAATACCTATAGCATAACTCTAAACTGTTAGCATTTTTGTACATAGCAATGAATTCACTATAGTTATCCACTCAGCGAAAATAAAAAACTTTAGAATTATCGAAGGGTAAATGGAAAAAATATTATATCTCTACTGGACTACTAGCGGTCACGCTCAGTTTGCGCGGCAACCGACCGTGTCTCACCAACAGGCAAAGAAAACCCTGATATTGTCCGAATATGTTTAATTAATAACAGATTTCACCTAATGATTAAATCATATCGCGCTAATTGGTGATAAGAATGAATTAAAAAATATTCTTAAATTGTTTATCATTCATAAACAGAATCAGCAACGGAGCGCGCACTTGCGATTTCTTTTTTCTTTTTTTTTTTAGCAGTGGATGTTGTGGTATGCAGCCTTGTCAGTTGTGAAAAGGTTATGTAACATTATTAACTTTCTTCAATCTATTTACATTTGTAATGTAATTACGATTTTACTAGGCGAAGTTGTGATCACACTGGCATTTTTAAATTTAACCTAATGTGTAAAATATAATAATTATAATCAAAACAGTAGATTAATCAAAACGTCACATAAATTACGGAAAAAAGTAACATAAGACGAGAAAAGAAAGAACGTAGTAATACAAAATCTGAGATCATAAAACTGAATATTACGAAGCTACGAACGTTGATTTAAAATTTAAATGAGATAGAAATTCTTTACGTAATAAGTTATTTTATACCCAAACTAGTTTTTGACTGGTTTTCATTTCACTGACCGGGGAAAAAACTAGCTGTATGTTGTCCGAAGTGGCAAAAGTTATATTCAGCAAATTATGTTATGTCACACAAAGGTCTTGGGACACGCTATTTTCTTGGATATCCTGGTACTATAAAGGGCCGTATACAAATGTGCATAATAGATCTTCAGAGATCCCAGTGACGAAAAAAGACTAAACACTCAACCGAAACCTATGGTATAGCCATAATATAATTTGTATTATGAGTGTATGTGTATAAGTAAAGATCGTAGCAGGAGGCTTTCTGTAGTCTCTGCCTACCCCCATGGGAAGAAGGCATGAGTTCATGCATGTATGTATTTATGTATGTATATTCCTCCAAACTATAAAATGTTTGAAGCTACGAGATGTGGATGTAGAAACAGCCCAAATGTTATTGATATCTTTATGGAATTTTCCAAAGTTTTTCATTAAAAAATCGAAGCCAATAAAACCTTTATTTACAACCACTAAATCTGTCCTACGTTATGTTAAAAAAAAATTACATAACACATTAGAATTTCAAATTATGGAGATTTGGCATATTTTTTTATATTTCATGTTAGATTTCAAGTTTCAACACGTTATTTGTGAGAATTATGAAACAAGTTCACGATAGTCGATTTGTTTATCGATTATACTTCTATTTCCATAGACTAGGGAGCATTAGGATCACGACCACATTTTGTAGCATGGCTCTAAGCACCACCAACATAAAAACCTTCCTGAAAATTATCTCCGCAAGTCAAATGACAAAAAAAGTAGGTAATTGAAATATTTTATAATTTTGTACAGATTTTTTCACATAAACGGATCCAATAAAATATAGTAGAATTTATTTAAAAAAAAAAACATTCTGATATTCAAACATTTTTCAGGTAGGCAAATAATTATATTTTAATTAATTAAGTACTAATTAGACAGTTTAATTGCTGTCTAAGGGATGTTATTAGAGTTATATAAATATTAGCTTTATGTGCACCAACAAATAATAATGTATTTATTTAATTACTACAATAATTACCAAAATGTGTTTGTAAAACACCGCAGTTTGTAAAAATTTTGGCAATAGCGGATACAAAATTGCGAGTAATATTGCTAATGTTTCATTATTCTAAACATTAAACTCCGGATGTAAGTAATTTAACCCAAACTTGAACATGTAGGCGGTAATGTGGGTCATAATTTTTCCGATTCAGTAATTTCGACCGCAGAGGAAACCGCACTGTATCTCGTATTACAAGTTCTACGAGTTGAAATAATCCCTAGACCACAATCAAACGTTACCTTCAGTGTAATTCGCGCCATTACATCTTAACAACACTAATTTTCCGACCATAGACAAGCCATGACCAATTTCGTAAATAAACACAGTGTGCAAATTGCCAATTAGTTCTAGAAAAAAATGTTTATCCTTATTTCTTCACTCGGTTTTAATAGGTAGGTAAGTCAAATTAATTTGTATCGCATAGATTAACAAATGCTTTTTTTAAAACTGCGAAACAACATAATTATCACATTACCAACACAACAACATTATATTAAGTTGAAACATGAAAACTCGAAACTTTCTAACTATTTACTTACATTATTAATAATAATTTTAACAGATCTGTCGAAGTTTCGATTTCCAATAGAGCTTTCATTCATGTTCGTTTATACAATAATTTATTATAGATGCCTTCACTTGCATAAATATTGTGCAATTCAAAGTTCAAGCTAGACTTTTGCATATTATTCACATATTGATAGCTTAAGGATATTGTGACGACCTTACAAATAGGAATACAAACAAAGCTATAGCTCGAAATAGTTTTACGTAGTAACTCTATTTAGCAATAAACAACATTCCATTCAAGTCGACTCTCAGACACAACGCAATATAAGAAAACTATTTTACAAATAAATAAAATAAAACTTTACTAACCGTTTATTTTTTCCACAGGCTCCAAAGCGCAATTTCCTTCGCCGTACAAAAGCGACCGCGCCACCAGACACGACGGAGACGGAATCCGTCACAGATAAAACAGAAACCACCACAAACAAGTTCACTAGACGCGGGAACTCCAAATTCAAATCGCGAAAAGAGGCTGAACTCGCGAAAAAAGGAGCGACTGCGAAAAATGAAGTTGAAAATGCTTCGCGTCGGCCATCTTTCAACGGCGGTGCGCGGCGTAGTGAACGCCCGACTCGCAAGTTTGTTCGAGTGCGGCCTGGGGGGGCAAACGGTGAGTCCGGTTTTGCTTTAAGCTATTTGTGTTTATTTTCTGCAGATTCTATCACAGTTTCCATGGAAAACCGAAGGGAAATTTGCGGTGAAGCTGGTTGCTGGTTTATCTACTACAGAGCATGATTTGACATTGCTACTATACTTTCTAAAACTTTTTAAGGGTTTGTTTGCACTAGGTATATTTACCTATAAAGCCACTAGATACTTATAGGACATCATTTAAAAATATTTCAGCATCTAAGTTGCCATTGGTTTTTGGCGAAAAATATGACTTTACCTTTTCCAGGTTTGTTCTATCACAAACTATAAAACAAGAAAGTTTACTACCTCGTAATAATAGTTTTACGTAAGTTTTAAAACATACTCGTATTAAAAACAATCGGAACTTTTCCGTTGGAGCCCTTACTCATAGAGTGCAACTCGAAGGTCGCTGCGATTTGCGGTCACGATTTCATGGTGTAATGATAGCTGTGAGTGCTACCTGAGACTTTAGAAGGGAAGACTGAGCGTAACTAAACAATCTAGGAATAGATGGAAAACTGCTCTGCCTCGGTGACCAATAAGGGTTATAAGGAAGTCTTGGCAAGCAATAAGCCAACTTATTTTCGGTGTAATTGGGTTACACACAGTAGGAATCGGTTTCATTTGTACAGTTCAACAACATTCATTGCATTATTTACTTCGTTGAGCAGACAAATTATTCGAACAAATGAAGCAATGGATTAGCGAATCATTCAGAATGTGATTTGTTAGTGTGAAGCAATTAGGATGCTGTTTACTTGCGTTGTATTTGGAGAAAGATACTTATTTACACAGAGTTTACCATAGACTACGTCGATTCTGTAAAATTCAAACAACAACTCGCATTTCACATCGCTATTCACACTCACTTCGCATCACTTTTTCTCACTTGTTTTTTTATTTGACACTTTGAATTTAGAACGCCAATCAAGAAACTCACAGCGGATTCAGATTCGAAGTTTAGAATGATGAAGAATATCTTACAGAATCACAAGAATGGCTGCAATTACCGCTTAAAATTAGGTGGACCATCAGCCACTAAGTACAGGGGAACAGATTGAAGACTTAGATCAAGAATAATCTGCTACTTATTTATAATTTTACAATAGGATTGTCCTGGTTAGATAGAATATGCAGAAAAGTTGCGCATTCCCTCAATCAAATTGTAAAGAACGAACAGCCCTTAATCGATTTGTTTGCAAGCAACTTAGCGTCCATTAGTATTCATCATCTGCCTAGCCTTTTCCCAACTATGTTAGGGTTGGCTTCCAGTCTAACCAATACATCTGAATTCCAGTATTTCACATGGAGCGACTGCCTATCTGACACCCGCAACCCAGTTGCTTATATAAACGTAACGTCTACATCACTTCTACCCGTGATTTAATCACCTCTCACCTTTGACCAGCATTACATAATCTAGCTCCACGGATCATGACCCTAACTGCGGAGCAAGAGAAATCGTTCACTCTCACTCAGTAAATGAAAGCCATGCTCCATTATGTAGCTAGGGAAGGTGTTCTATTGACGTTCAATATCACTGTTGAAGCCCTGACTCCTGAGCTAGGTGGTACCTGTGTTAGAGGACTGTGTAACTCACAAGTTCACGACCTCTCGATCGCATCATAAACTTTCAGAACTTGTTTTAAAACAAGTTACGCACCTACTTCGTAGGCATGTCAAGAAAACTAATAAAAAAGCTTAACAGAATTCTAGAAAACATTGCACGAGCAGGCTTGAATAAATTAATTCATTCTGAGTATCCTCGAAAAAAACGAACAAAAATAATATACCTATTTATTTACGAATAAATTCGATCAAAATACAAACGCTTGACATCATCGACCTCAAAATAAAACGCAAAAATTAAGAGACATGCACTATGTATTACAAAATAAAAGAAACAAAAAGATAAATGACGATAGGGTCGAGCGGCCCCAACATGGACTTAATACCTTTAATGGCAATCTGTAGGCGTGAAATGCAATCTTTTACACCTCTATCCATGAACATTTATCAGACGCAATCAAGAAGTGTTGCTAATATATTTTCTTACAGCAAAACAAATTACGGAATGGCTCAACACTGGGTAAAATGTTAAATCTGAATTTTCGAACCTTTTCAAAATCATCAAAAAAACCATTGATACATTTTGAAATAAGAAGACTATACAAACTAAGGCATCCCCTTACATCATAAAGCAAACCGGCTTATTCAGCCAGTACTTAGAACTAAAATAAACTAAAACAAGTAACCAGCCTAGAGCTTCGACCTAGACATTCCGGGGACGTTGTCCTCACTAACCAGTGCGGTACAGACCTCCACGGAGGTCGGTCGCCTCTGCGGGAATCAAATAAATGCTAAAATTATCATTTAACTATGTAAAGTAGATCGCAGTGATGTCAGACTTGTGGAGATATGCTACTTTACATATTTATTGGCTAGAATGTTGGAATGAAATGGTATCGAGCTATGTTTGTAAGAGCCTGCCCACGCAAATGACCGGATAAATTGTTTTGTTTGTCTCATAGTCGTAAACGTAGAGGATATGGCTGAATGCTAATACAAGTAATTCTTGGGTATTACAATTTTACTAGATATAGTAACACTAGTTTTTTCACAAATTTTGAACCGTAGTGGCGCTTCATTGCCATATAGCACAGGATACCCAATGATCAATACTTCGAAATATTTTTAGAATTACGTGTTTTCTTACAAAAAAACCGCACTTATTGTCTCTTTCACATCTCTCTTCCTATCAATGTCCGATATCCACAAACAAAAAGTAATAAATCAAATAAATCAATCAATCTGTCTAGCCTTTTCCCAACTATGTTGGGGTCGGCTTCCAGTCTAACCGGATGCAGCTGAATACCAGTATTTTACATGGAGCGCCTGCCTATCTGACCTCCACAACCCAGTAACTGGGTAATGCGATACCCCTTGGTAAGACTGGTTGTCAGACTTTCGGGCTTCTGACGACCCGTAACGACTGTCAAAGATCCACGAATGACAGCCGGGACCAACGGCTTACTTTCCGAGGCACGGAGAAGTCTCGGTATGTAAAGATAGGTCACCCATCCACGGACCAACCCCGGCAAGCGTAGCTTAACCTGATGGATCGACCCGTGCGGCTGTTATTACTTAGCCACGAGCTCCTCAATAAATCAAATAAATATTCAATAAATATTCAATTGGTTTAATAGTTCAGTGTGGAACAGTAACTGGTACAGCGGTAGCGGCGCATAACTAAATACCATTACAAGGCCAAGATCACGCAATGCTGTGAGGAAAACTTGGATGTAAGAAGAAAATTCTCCGTAAAATAATTTATGGCTGTTAGTATTAGTCGTCTTTTTGTTGTCAATCAAAATTAAATTAGTAGCGAAGTGTTTTATGTAGTGGAAAATGGAATGTTTAATCTATCAAGATCACCTCACTCTTAAGTTGTTCTTGCGTTCGTCAGTACTGGACGGATGATCATTATTTCCTTCTTTGTCTTGGAGACCATTACACGCTGACAAGCGATGGTTCTAAAGTCTGGAATGAAATTGCCACTGGAAAAGACGAAGATGGAGGGACTACCATCGAAAATAATGATATTATGTCGCATCATAAGACTGAATTCCGAATCATTGACCAAAAATTATTGTAAAAGCCAGACGATATGTATAGCGTTTTAAATTACCTATGTTGTAGTGAATGGAGCTCATTCAGACGGTATTAAATGCATCATTGGATATCTGCAATGTAAATCTATAAATAATGATGGTATCCTGTCGGCCTTGTATCTTTCTTCACATCATTGCATTTCCTGTCACGAGTTTTCTCTTTGCATATAATAACGAGTTTTGCTCACAATTGCGAGCCCCTTATCCGAACATAAATCTAGTTGTACACGAAGGTACTTTCATTATAAATCTCGCTGTGGTAGGTACTTTAAATATTTTATAGGCTCCCTGCTGGTACTCCAAAAAGTTAACGGAGCTTATACCATACCACGTAAAATCAATTTGCTATGAGAAAAAAATATGAACTTAACCTGATCTGTCAATGAAAGGCAAGAGAACACACCTCGAATACCACGATTTCTAGAAGTAGACTAATAATTAATTTTTCATTCAATTACAACATCATTGCTAGCTGTCACCAGCTCCCTGTCATCATCAGCCTAGGCTTTTCCAAACTACTGGAAGCAGTGGCGTAACTATACCCTTCGAGGCCCGTGGCAAATTCGACGGATGGGCCCCCCCATATAAAGAAGCTGAACAAACAATAATAGTATTTATAGGGTTCCCGTACCAAAATGGTAAAAAGGAACCCTTATGGTGCGACTCTGTCTGTCTGTCACAGCTGGATATCTCAAGAACAACTAATGCTATCAACTTGAAATTTGGAACAGTTTTAGATGACGTTTGCCCAACTATTTTACAAATAAGAAAAAAATTAAAATATATGATTTTTTTTTTGCAACAGGGACTGAATCTTTCATATTTTTAAGTCTCCCTGTCTTAAAAATATGAAAGAGCGCTGTTTGCATATTCTCAAACATTTTTTTTTAGGCCGCATAGTTTTCGACTTTTAATGAAAAATGCTAAAAAAATACCATTAATGATAGTTGTATGTGTGTTTTAAATAAATAAATAAAAATAAATGATGGTACGGAACCCTCGGTGCGCGAGACCGACTCGCTCTTGACCGGTTTTTTTTTACTTGTGTATACAACTAAGTAAAGAGAGTAACTAGTAACTTAAATAAATTAAAGACAAAACTATTTTTTTTATTAAATTAAAATAAATAATAATAATAATAACCCCACTGCAGCATCTCTACGTTGACGTAGTGGTGGGGCTTGCGCGCTCCGAATTTTAGGTCTGTGCCGGTAGAGTTTACTTTCCCGGAACAGGTCTAGGATGCGGAGCCAGACCAAGATAGATACAGAAACACGCAGGGCAGCATGTGGCGAGCTGTTAGGCAGTAGCGACCCCACGGACCCTATTTCCCGGGAGAAGTCTTGTTCCTCACCTCTCGCTTTCCTTTACTGGCCGGCTGGAGTAAACACTGACGAGGATCAGAGCTCCCACCTCTTTCTTGCCTTTATTAGCCGGTTTGAGTGGAGATTCGCAAGAGGAAACGTGCTCGGAGGAAATACTTCCTGTATTCCAGTATGGTAGGGATCTTGACCGTACTTCCGCGATTGTCCTGATAGTCGTGGTATACCTCTCCACGCCTCACAAAGGGCCTCAGGACATGTTGCCCCCTTGGCGCTACGACACTATGTGCTAGCGACCGTTTTCGGGAGCCCATTAGTGAGTGCGCAAGTCACCCCCTGCCATTTTATCTGAGTATTGTATACAAAACATTAATGAGGCAGGGGCCATAGCGTTTCCATAGTTCTAGATAACCAGTCCACAGCCACCCAAACCCATAGTCTAATATGTTTTGTTTCCATGTTCTGCAATAGTCCTGCACCAACCGGGGGTTGTTCTTGGGTGCACTTGCATAGTGCATACAAGGGTAATCGTCGGGTGCCTCCTCATAATTTAGAATTGTCTAAGAGGCCTCTGCGAGTTGGCTTCGGCCCCTCGTACGCCTTCCGTCCGGGACCTCAGGGTCCCGAGATATGTCAAAGACGTTTTAAAATAATGATAAGTAACCCCACCGCCGTATCTTTACGTTGATGTCGTGGTGAGCCTTGCGCGCTCCAAACTGTAGGTCTGTGCCAGTAGGGTTTACTTTGCCGGAACAGGTCTAGCTAGGGTAAGGAGCCAGACCAAGAGGGATACATGAACCCGCAGGGCAGCATGTGGCGGGGTAAGGAGCCAGACCAAGAGGGATACATGAACCCGCAGGGCAGCATGTGGCGAGCTGTTGGGCAATAGCGACCTTTTTCACCTCTGGCTTGCCTTTATTGGCCGCCTGGAGTGAACGATGACGAGGAACAGTGCTCCCACCTTTCTTGCCTTTATTGGCTGGCTTGAGTTGGCCTTTAAAAAAAAAAAAAAAAAAACAATAAAGAAATTGAGAATTGAATTGAGAATTTATTCGCAAGAGCAAAAGACCTCGGAGGAAGTATTCCAGTAAGATGCTGGTAGGGATCTGGACCGTACTTCTGGGATTGTCCTGATAGCCGTGGAATGCCTCTCCACTCCTCAAGCACCTCAGGACATGTTGCCCCCTTGTCGCTACGTCACTATGTGCTAGCGACCGTTTCCGGGGGCCCATTATTGAGTGTGCAAGTCACCCCCTTACAATTTATCTGTGTATATTATACAACATTGGTCAGGCATGGGACATAGTTCTACCATAGTTCAAGCCCATGGCCCAATATATTTTGTTTCCATGTTCTGCAATGGTCCGGCACCAACCGGGGGTTGTCCTTAGGTGCGATTGCATAGTGCATACAGGGATAATCGTCGGCTGGTGCCTTCTCGTCATTTAAAAATGTCTAAGGGACCTCTGCGAGTTGGCTTCAGCCCCTCGTACGCCTTCCAAAGGTCCGGGACCCCAGGGTCCCGAGATATTTCAAAGACAAAATACAATAATAAGTAATAATAAATGTTGGGAGTTGGGATTTTCCTCTGACCGGGGGCCCCTTCCGGCTGGGGGCCCGTGGCATTTTGCCGACTTGCCACCCTGTAGTTACGCCACTGACTGGAAGGCTTGGGGCTTCCAGTCTAACCGGATGCAGCTGAATACCAGTATTCTACATGAAGCGACTGCCTATCTGACCTCCACAACCCACTTACTGGGTAACACAACATCCCTTGGCAAGACTGGTTGTCAGACTTTCGGGCCTCTGACGACCCGTAACGACTGTCAATGATCCACGAATGACAGCCGGGACCAACGGCTTAAAGTGCTTTCCGAGGCACTTGGTCTTGGTATGTAAAGATGTTCACACATCCATCCAAAATCTTCATGTAGCTTCGAGCTCTATCTCTACAGACTCAATCTACCTAAGTATATGGAGCTATCTTCTAAATTGCACATTCTATCTTTTGAGGTTATTTCGATGCGTTGTCTGTCAGTCACGGCACTGTTTCATATGTAAATACTGTGAGATTCCAACTGATGTAATCTCCTGATCTTTCATCACCCACGTGGCGTGTCGAGCTTAAAACAATAAAGCCTAAATACATAAGGTGATGTCACACTAAGGTTCCCATCGCACTTTCCACTTAACAATGGGTGCCTCGTTATGTAAGCAGCCTAATGATGCGCCAGCGCCGGCTCTGTGTGTTGACCCAGAACTTTCTCCTGTTAGAACAATAATGTATGTGGACTGTGAAGCTTTTGGTGCTATTCTAAGAGGATCTATAGGTACAGAACAGCCAGAAGTCGACTAGCAATCTCACAAAACCATGGCATAGTAATATTAGTTTACTTATGACCTTCTTCGGCGCCGCAACCCGTATAGGTATAAGCGCCGCAGCCCGTATAGCGCAGGCGATAATGGTCATTGCGGTGTAAGTGGACTTCTGGCCGTTGACTGTACAACTATGATTTTTGAAGTAGGTGATGTGTACCGGAATCCCGAAATTCGGTGCTACTAATTCAAAATCAAAATCAAAAGTCCTTTATTCAAATTAGGCTGAGAATCAGCACTTTTTGAACGTCGAAATTACAGTAATACAGTCCCCACAAAACGCCCGCCCTTCACCACTTCCTAGTGCTTTAGCTGGGAAGAAGAAGTAGCGGATCAAACTCCCCAGCAGCACAGCTGTCTGTTCAGTTAGAAGAACTAGATTCTATATTGTTGTAATTGTTTCTGAGGGCCAATTCTCGTACCTAAAAACATTCAAATTCTTGTCACAATCTCATGCCAGCGACAATCAACTGTCAAAGTGTAGGTAAACGCTATACAATTTTTGACAGATTGAGACTGAGATGAGATTGCGAACGTTGTTAAAATACGGGAATTGCCCCTCTGGTGTCACTAATCCGAGGTACCAACTATGCTCGGACAATTAGCTGCAGTAAAATGACACTTCTTATCTGTCATTTCGTTATAAAATGTTCCCATTTGATAGCGAAATGACAGTAAAAATTACATTAGAAGTGTCATTTTACTGCAGCTAAAGACCGACCATAATTTCATGTCAGCACGATGATAATCGTTCATGCTAATGAACCTCTTTGGTTCATGCCATAGACTAAAGATTGTTCAGTCTGTCTTGTTTGAAAGTTCTTCGCATGAGTACGATCAATGGAGGATTTTAAGTGCACTCTAAATATCTCAGTAACCTGTGGTAGGTTTAATGAGCCTCTGAAGAGTTAACATTATTATAATGGGGAGCCACACGCAAAGCTGTTCCTAGATGGCGCTCTGAACGACTGTACATTGTTTTACAAACAAATTCATACAATTTGACAATCGTTCGTTATGTCAAATCAATGACAAAAGGACAGTCGATCACGTGCCACCTAGCGTGATAAAAAGTTAGTTTTCCTCCCCATTGGGACTGAGGATGATGTTATTAGAATTTCAAAATATTCCGGGACTAACTTTGCCAATCTGAAAATACACATACTTACTCCTCGGATCCGATTAAACCATGAAACCTCGTCTAAACTGAAGCTGTTTAAACCCCAATCAATCTGCCTAGCCTTATCCCAACTATGTTAGGGTTGGCTTCCAGTCTAACCGGATGCAGCTGAATACCCGTATTTTACATGGAGCGACTGCCTATCTGACCTCCACAACATGGGTAATACGATACTCCTTGGTAAGACTGGTTGTCAGACTTTCGGGCTTCTGACTACCCGTAAAGACTGTCAAAGATCCACGAATGACAGCCGGGGCAAACGGCTTGGTCACCCATCCACGGGCCAACCTTGGCAAGCGTATCTTAATCTGATGGATCGACCCCTTCCATCTGTTGTTATTACTTAGCTACGAGCTCCTCTGTTGCTGTTTAGGTAAACACCATATACTGAAATAATGATGGCTGACGAAACGATCAGTTGCATCCATTGTTTGGCAACGATTTGACCGTGAACGTTTTAACATCTTCCTGCTAATCTGACCAGCTCGAAATGATTTGTTCGACTCCTCTGAAATAGCTGGCTTTGATTTCAAAGGCAGCTGAATGATTGTATTTATTTAGCAAGTTTAGCAGGGTCAAATTAATTATGAGCAATGACCGCGAGTTCAATACGTTTTTCTGCATCTACATAAATTAGTATAAGCTTCTTCGTAAAGGTGTGGTGGTGTCTGAGAGCAAAATGACAAAATTGCATTATTTATTGGCTAAATAAAATCGTGAGCATGACCTTATTATAGCTCCTAATAGATACTGAGGTCGTACTGTTTTTTTGTGACCATGCACTGTAGTCATTGAGACATTTTCTCATACAAATTTTCCACTTTTATCTGTATTAGTCGTCCTTATTTCATCGGCGCCACCTGTCATAGTCCTCAGTACTCCTCAATAGCAACCAATCAGTAGCAACATAAAAAGCGCCTTTTAAGGCCCTGGTTCCAAGCTTGGTTTAGCTCGGTGTGTAAGTGAAATGGCTTTATGGCTGTCTAGTTTGACGCACGAGATAAAAGATTCTCACGCGCACCGGAATTATGTCGTAAAAGTGCAAATAAAATCGTATAAAATTAGAAATTAACTATTTAATAAAAAGTAATCCATCACTGGATGCAGTTAGGAATTTGACATTTCATGGTATATTTTGAATTATAATTATAATTGCTAATGAAGGGATAAACAGCTTTTAAAGATTATTAGGAGGTATGTTTAAAGATTTTTTTTGGTGCATTAAAGTATGTTTAATTATGTTTTGGCTTCCATCACTGTATGCGAAAAGGACTTGAAAATATCATATTTTTTTTACATGTCAAAATTATTTACGGTTTATGAGATACACAGCTTTAAAAAACCACCTTTTTGATCGTTTTCAGGAAATCTGCGCCTTAAGTTTTAATAGTTATCAGGAAAATAATCACGTTCCTTGGATCATGGAAAAGCGTTTCTCTCTTGTTTTTTGCACGCCCATGTGACGGAGAACATGGAGGACTATTATAAAAAAAACTGGCTAAGGGTTCCGGAATTAAAAAGAATTTATCCCAATTTATATTTTTTTTTTATTTGGACCATTTGTGTTTGGCTTTTTGATAATAAATAAAGATTAGATTTAAGATTAATTGCATAATGTAACTGTCCAGAGGGCCTAAAACGGCCACATTAAGCAATTCCTCTAAAAGCGATTCATTTCCTGAATTCCCAGCAATTTATTATAATTGACGTATTTGACATTAAACTTCAATAAAGCAATTCATAATTTGTGGACCATTTTACGAATCTCCATACAAAACTGTCAAACAGATGAATTGCGTGCTATGAATTGTACGCAGATAAATTATGAATTGTCAGTTTGTGACCGTTTTACGATTTTAAATATGATTCATAAATACCTATTATCCTATTATGATTCTGCCAAAGTGGCCGTTTTAGCCCGCCAGGTAATGTGCTTTTTGCATTAGCAGCACTTATATTGGTTACCATCTCATTAATAAATGTTATCAGAGAAATCATCACGAATATTTTCATACACGAGTGTGATAGTACAACTTTTTGATTGACACTTTAAAACAAAATAATTAATGTTTGGATTTAACGCTATATGTTTACAGTCAGTTATCTCTTGATCTTTTCCATACACTCTGCCAAGGCTCCGTCAACACCGTGACACCATTTTGTCACAAGTGTCAGGATCATTGTCATGTTTAGACCAGTAGTGCTATTCTGTTAATATGTCACCGTGAAAACATAAGTGAAGTGATCTTAAAGTGAGCTGTCAATAGTGTCAACCCCTAGCATCAAGTGGAATGACGGCTCACTTCCCGCTCACTTCATAGGTGAAGTTATCACGGTGTGATGTTTACAGAATAGCACTGCTGGTTCGGTTATTAATTCTAGCCATTATTTAACAACATTTCTTTTGTCGTCTGTATTAACCTAATACGTGGGGTATTACTTAGGTTCCTACCTATTTTACTCTTTATTTTGGCATCATCTGGATTGGATTTCTGTGCATCGTCTCTTTTTTTCGTCATTAACATTATTATTAACACAAACGGGATCCGTGATCATGGTGCTTGCAACAGTGCCGAAATATCGGGAACTCGAATCTAACAGTAAACATGGTAAATATCCCGTTTGTGTTAATAATAAATGCCTTTGACTTTCACCATCGTTTCTGGTTACAATCTCTCGCTTTTTCGTATTACACGAAGTCTGGAATTCGTTTCTCCAGCGTCTAAATCCGATACAATTCTGATGGAAATACCTATTTCAAATCTGGATTAAATAGGTACCGGATGTTTGCAAGCTGCATGTGCTCACACATCAATCAATGTCATGTGGCATGTGGTTATTCCGGAAATAGCTGTCCAGTATAAACTTGCTATATACTCGGAATTCGCAATATTGGGTAATGTCGCTTTATTAAGATTTTTTACTTGTCATCAACCTAGCCTTTTTTAAGGTTCCGTACCCAAAGGGCGCCAACGGGATCCTATTCAAATCAAATCAAAATCGTTTATTTGCACCAAATGTGGCAGGTACAAAAGATGTTACATGTAAGTGCAAAGACACATTCCGCCATGTAGTTTTGGTATGCAAATATTTAATGGATGTTAATGTTAGTTAACATACAATAAAATTATAGGAAAATAAATAACAGTTGTTAGGTAATAAATTCGAGTTTTAGCGTTATGAATTTACGAACGAAAATAACAATATAATGAAGTCAATAGGTACCAATTTCAATTAAAATTACATTCTACATATTTAAATAGTAAGGTAAGTAGCTGGACAGATAGTAATAATACTATTTACTAAAACCCGAAAACATAAATGTTACACTTTACGAAACTTAAATAAACATTAGTGACCCTGAAGACCTCAGAGTTTCGGAACCACACCGTTTTGTCTCCCACCATTGCTTCATTTGACGACTCGATCAGTTCCAGCCATTCTTGTCGCAACACTATATACTGCTCGACTCATCATATCGACGCTCGCGTGAGGGTAATCACAGTAATTAACATTTCTTCAGCAGTTCCTATTCGCAGCTGATCTATACGGAAATCAAGCGTTGCGTAACTAGGTACGTGAGAGATACGCGAGAATTTTGCGTGATGAAGCGTTAAAATTATCTTTATGAAGTATTTTAGCAGCTAACTAAAGTAATTTTGTTTGATTTAGCCTAACAAAACCTTCTCTTGAAACAATATATTTTGCCAACCAAAGAAAGAGAACGAAAGACAAAGTACCTATTATTTGGAACTGGCCTAGGAAGATCACAAACTAGACACAATAACAGAAACATATTTAAAAAGAACTCTAAGAAATTTAGTTTGATGGGATGCATGCTTCTGCTATTATAATGAATTTATTGGCCAGTGTTTCCCTCCCAAAGCCTTTGGGAGGGAAACACTTGGAGGCTAACCAGCTATCTAAATCATCAGAATTTTTCTCTGGTCACCTGAGTTCAGTAATTTAAAATTTAATTAAATAGCAGTCCACAAATAACATACCAAATCACGCACAATGGTCCACAAGAAGCACTAAGTGCGGAAACCATACACTCTAACATAGAACATAGCATACCTACGAAATCTTATTGAATCAAGGAAATATCTCCAAAATTGAATCCGGAACTTCATAAAAATTAAAAGCATCGATAAAATTCAATACAGCTTTTAAAATTCGAAAGTCAACAACAATAACCACAAAAACAAACATCAAAGAAACGAGACAATCTATAACAATAACAATTATCCACACTTTGAAACCTGCAAAAACTTGAAAGTATCTGCATAAAACAAGCTCTATTCTTCTGTAAAATCTAAGCCTTACACAACCGCAATAAGTATTCAGAAAACAACTGGCAATAACAATAGCAATTATGAACAGAGATGAGGTGAAAGCGATCGGTCAAGTGTAACCGTTGGCGATAGCAACTCACTTTCATTGCCGACACGTAATACTTGCGAGACTGACGGACGTGAATGTGACAGATTTTTGGAAAAGACGTTGTTGGGTGATGTAGGGTGGTGGTCGTCCTGTTGGTTTAATAGTCATGTCTGGCAGTGTCTATACCGGATGACTTTTTTTACCGTCTCGAAAAGAATTGGGTAGGTAAGTACATATATTAGGTGAACGGAGTAGAAGCCTATGGCATACCAATTTTTTTTTTTTTTTTTTAATTAAAAAAAATCAAAAATTCAAATCATATGCAGCCTGCATATGATTTGAATTTTTGATTTTTTTAAACGATTTAATATTTTTTTTCAAAATTTCTGTTTTTTTGGTACAAAAATGAAAAGTTTACATCGAATTTGTAGTATTTATTGGTACTCAGATATTTTTTTCTGTCTAAGCTATTAAAAATTAAAAATAAACTAGGTGTGCTTTGCATAGGCTTCTACGCTGTTCACCTAATATACTTACCTACCCATTTTTTTTCGAGACGGTAAAAAAAGTCATCCGGTATATAAAAAAATCGGTCAAGAGCGAGTCGGACTCGCGCACCGAGGGTTCTGTACCATCATTGATATTTAATTTTTGTTGATAATTTCTGAAAAAGTGTGCTATTTAGAGACATCGTTTTATATTTTCTGTAATCATTTTATTATTATACATAAACTTCTATTAT
The DNA here is from genome assembly GCA_905163495.3 of Cosmia trapezina. NCBI lineage: Eukaryota > Metazoa > Arthropoda > Insecta > Lepidoptera > Noctuidae > Cosmia > Cosmia trapezina. Next base: position 25,284,233 of record LR991032.1, read on the forward strand.
ATAGAATAGTTTCAGATTTTTCTCTATCCAAACATCGGAGATAAGTGGGGGAGCGGTATTTCTTTTATTAAAATTAAAACTCGAAAACTATGCGGCCTAGAAAAAAGAAAAGAATTGTTTGAGAATTTGCATACAGTGATCTTTCATATATGATACCCCACATACCCTAGTAGCCCCACTTCGAATTTTTAAGACCCCCTTTCAGTCCCTGTTGCAAAAAAACACATATATAGGGTGACTGGTAATTAGTGACCGATACCTAAACACATGATTGTGCTCATGATAACAAACAACTTTTACTATGGGACCAAACCTGAAATCGCGAAAAAAAACCAGCTGCTTCCTACATTTTGACATTTTTGACGAGTTATGCGAACATGAATGTATGGGGCAGCTGTTTTTTTTTTTCGCGATTTCAGGTTTGGTCCCATAGTAAAAGTTGTTTGTTATCATGAGCACAATCATGTGTTTAGGTATCGGTCACTAATTACCAGTCACCCTATATATATATTTTTTTTTTATTTGCAAAATAGTTGACCAAACGTCATCTAAAACTGTTCCAAATTTCAAGTTGGCATTAGGACAGACAGACAGACTGAGTCGCACCATAAGGGTTCCTTTTTACCATTTTGGTACGGGTTAATTTTCTTCATCCATCATTCTTATAAGAAGAACTGCATCCCCAACAATACCCATTATTACCCATTACTCAGTTTTTCATACAATAATGATCAATGTCGCAAGATCATTACGAACACGACATCATCAGCACCAAGGTTGCCCCTACGCATAGAGACTGCTGTCAGTCTGTCGCGCAATCGTCCCGTAGTTACGAATGGGCGTGAGAAACTAGACCAAACATTGCACTCAGCCCTAGCAATGAGTATGTGCTCATGTGGGTTTTTAGAGTAATGTCTGGTGTAAAGAAATGAGAAAGAAAGAGGCTTGTGGCTAAGTAATAACAGCCGCTCGGGTTGATCCATGCCGTGGTCGGTCTGTGGATGGGTGATCTTTTCATACCGAGACCCCTCCATGCCTCGGAAAGCACGTTAGGCCGTTGGTCCCGGCTGTCATTCGTGGATCTTTGACAGTCTTTAAGAAGAAGTCTTTCAGAAGCCCGAAAGTCTGACACAAGGGGTATCGTGTTACCTAGTAAATGGGTTGTGGAGGTCAGATAGGCAGTCGCTCCATGTAAAATACTGGTATTCACCTGCATCCGGTTAGACTGGAAGCCAACCCCAACATAGTTGGGAAAAGGCTAGGCAGACTGATTTGTCTGTAAAGCACCCACGACCACACAGTCATGCATCCAGGGTGTCTTCGCATCTGGAGCTTGTAGAGGTCGCGTTTAAGCTGTGTAGACGTCGCATCGTGGAGTTATTACTTGCGTTTGCGCATCATATTCGTATGGCGAATGCCTACGTTAGATCATGCAAGTGCCTTATATGCAGTTATGATAAAAATGTCGTGTAGCTACAGCGTAAGTTATCGTAAAAATGTACTGTTCTACATAAAAACGCAACATAAACGCAAACCCTTACAGTTCCCACGCTCTGATTGAGCCACGCATGCTCCATGGTGTCGTGAGTTAACCAGATAACGGTGGGAAACGCGTTAACACCGTGACTTTCGATAGATTAACGTTAAGGCCTGCATTCAGGTTTATAGTCTTTGAGATCAATCATTGTTATGGAGTTGCGTGATGAAATTCGTGCGTTTTAATTGCAGTGCGTGTGATGTGTGCCTTATGTGACTTGCAGAAGTCATTTTAATTGCCATTCAAGTGATGTATTTGTGTCTGTGCTGATGAGCCATTCATATATCACGTATTCTTTTCGCTATTTGTGTCAGCATACGAAGCAACATGCTCTCGTGGGTCAAAAGCAATGAAGTAAGGGTTGTATAGAGGATGAGGTGAGGTGAGATGTGGCATTGGCGAAGAATTCTCCGCATACCATGGACCGCCAAGAGAACGAACAAATCTATTCTCGAATAACTACACATAAGAGATAGACTATCCACGATCTGTTACCAAAGGATTCTCAGAGCCCGTCGGGAGCCAGATAACCTTGGAAAGTTGGTGGTGATGGGCAAGGTAGATGGGAAAAGACCTTGCGGTGGGTCACCTAACCGCGTCAGATCAAGTAACCACCCTCACTGGATTCTCTGTTACGATCGAGAGAAGTGGAGAACCGAACGAAGTGGAAGAATAACATACATAAAGCCACGAAGGCCTTTCCGGAATACGACCTTTTATTTAGTAATAAGTAATGATGTATATGTCGCACGTTTATGACAAAATCAGGTTTTTGATCCAAAACTTAGGCTTTTGGTCAAGAACCGGAAGAAGACTGTCGACGTCAGGGGCACCCCGAGGTTCGGTTAGGTTAGGTACCTTTAAACCCTGCAGAAGCCCCGCGCAGCGGGGCTCCGTCAACGGATTCTTGATCAAAAGCCTAGGTTTTTGATCAAAAACCTGATTTTGTCATAAACCTGCGACATATAGTCTGTGATAATACTCAGACGAGTTCTGTTCAAACAGCAGGAAACTCCGATATTTTATTCTGACCTTTAATTATCTATAGGTACGACTTTATCCAACTCTAAACCTACAGCAATTACAAAAGTAACACCAATCTTCAATCTTTGACCACACATTTCTCAATTACCATACAACCCACAATTATGTGGGTAGTCAGGTAGTTAGCTACCTACAGCCGCGAATATTCAGTGGCGTGTCATTGATAATAGCTACCGTACGATAAAATTAATTGCTGTAAGGTAACGTTCGTCTTGTTAATTACTAGCTTACTGTTGAAGTTGGTGGGAGAGGAAAGTAGGTACTTAGCCAACATTTTTTTTTATTTCTCGATTTAAAAAAAATTGTGAATATGAACTTTAGTACCTACTCTTCCGAAAATAATTGAACAAAAAGGTGATGTCGTTTGAATTAATCTTAACTCGGAAATGCGCGGAAGGCGAAAATGGCTTTTTTCTTGGCCATCAACAATCTGAATTTAATGTCGAAAACAAACGTGGATTTCGGGAGACAAAATAGTATTTTTACCTACCGGTTCAAATAGTCCCTTACCATACTCAATAAGGACAGCCTTATTGGTTTCCTAGTAGGTATACCTAGTAGCTAATAGCCATGCATAACATAGGTAGCCTACATTGTTCCCACTGCTGGGACACAGGCCTTCTCTCGACAGAGAGAGTGAGATGTCACATGTCTTCAAATTTTTTGGTTCTAGGACATGCCGGATTCCTCACGATGTTTTCCTTCACCGTTTTGAGAGCAGTGGTGATGAAATAAATTACACAAAGTAAAGCGCCTGTCAAGGTCCAAACCTACGACCTACAACTCGTAAAATGCGGCTGTGACCACTGGGCAACCACTGCTCTACCTAGCTAGTAACTATATGATACCCAGACCCACCTAACTTATATGCAAAAATAGGTACCTACCTACACTTGTCATACTTGATGTTGATAACCTCACCGTCGCTTCGGCGCCAGCACAGTATCAGCTTTCTCAATTACCACCACCTTTCTCCCTCACCCAGATCATAGTGATAGATGATGAAATGCTCGTGGTTGCAGAAATTGGATCAAATTAATCAATGTCTTATGCGTGAACTCGTCTCAGTATGTCTTGAGAACGAGCACACATTGCGTCATCGAAGCTGCCTTATTTGTAGCATAAGATGCTGTTACCAATAAATGTTTTTAATTTCTCGTCTTACATTCACTCACGACCGTCTTGTTAGTAGGTAGATGTCGCGACGAATCGATTACAGCGTCAATGCGGAGAGCATTCAATCTGATAAACTTACCTAGTTGGGATTCTGCGTTGCAGAAAACATGAAAAGTCTGACAACCAGTCTTACCAAGGGGATACCCCTTGGTAAGACTGGTTGTCAGACTTTTCATGTTTTCTTTCATGTGTTACCCAGTAAATGTGTTGTGGAGGTCTTAATAGGCAGTCGCTTCATGTAAAATGGTGGTATTCAGCTGTATCCAGTTAGACTTAAAGCCGTTGAACACTGTTGGGACAAGGCTAGGCAGATTGTAGAAAACTTGCTGTTCCTTTGTAACTTATTTCCTCCTTACGGATGAAGCTTCGTAGCTCAGTTCATAGTTTACACTAACATGTTAGGAATAGAAAGATCTGAGAAAATCTACCTTTTAAGTTAGTATGAAATTATAACAATGCCTGCTTAAAATTAGAGTAGCCTCAAGAAAGAAAGGTGTAAGGTATGATAATACCTTACACCTTTCCTTCTTCGTAAACGCAAACTTGTCCGTACAGAAAGAATCGACCGCGCCGAACGAAACGAAGTTCCTAGTAATTCTTCCGGTCATTCGTCCGATTCAGCGCGGATAAGTGTGCGAAGTTTAATTATGATATCATACAAGTACTTAATTCTAGAATTCGATTCTTTCAGTCCCTTCGCTTCGTTCGGCTCTGAGAAGTGTGCGTTTACCTTTATATTCTTTTTATTGTTTATTCTGGCATACAGGACCTTTGAAATTAATGTACTTCCACCATTATTTAGCAAATCTCGATAATAATCTAAAGATCAGTGTAGCCTTGGTCGAGGGTTGCCTTAATGGGATGAATATCAAAGGTGAATAAACTACGAGCAAAGCCCCGGTAAGAACTAGTCCCATAATCCACACTCCACATAAATTCAAACGATACATTGTACCTATCTCTGTCCGTCCGGCAGAGCAGAGCGTCCGGCTATTTCACGGTCTGAACCCGAACAATAGACAACACTTGTTTGTTTTAACAAATGTCTGCATGGACCTTGGAATTGATGTTTATTTTGCAAACTGAATTATCCAAGCATCATTAATTTATGATTGACACTAAATAGAATTAGAATAGAGCTTAAAATGGTGCTAACACTTTTATTTTGTGTGCTATCATGCTGTAGGTAAGCAAGGACGATGCTTTACTACATCATGATGAATTGTTACACATGGGTTCAATGAACGGTTGTGAAGAAATATTGCAGTACTCACGCTTGGCGAACCTACGAAACGAATTCTATACTTAGAATTATTATTCTAGATATCTTACATGATGAGGGCAGCTGCCCATCCCATTTGCATCTTTACTTCATACGCCCTAATGCAAAAAGCATTGCAAGGTGATTTTGTTTTTCTGTGTCTGAGTAGTCTTACTTTACAAAACCCAAATTACCCTACGGTCACTACAATTCCCTTACTTAATAATTAACCACCCCACAATCTTTACAGCAACAACAACAACTTCCACTGCAGCGCCTCTATCAACATCTTCATCAACGCTAGTAACTCGCCGTCCGTTCCGCGTGACCAGTCGCCGTCGCCTGGTATCTTCTACAACTACAACGACAACTACAACTACAGCCGCTCCTACAACTACAGCCGTACCAACAACTGCTGCACCTCAGGCGGTGACTAATTCGTATGAAGATGAAGAGTCGTTACAGGATATTGGTGATATCGGTAAGTAAAAGTAAACAGAGCCGCTTATGTAATGTAACAACAACAACTGCAGTCGATCCAACAACTGCTGCATCATCTTTTCAGTAGTTAGCTGTAGGTACCTTACTTAAATTTTATAAATGCTAAAGAATGTTCTAATTTACACAAACTTTTTAGTTGTATGATATAACTGATACCACGCTTCTGAAATTTACCTGTCTTCCGTGATCAGAATAAATCAGGGGTTAATTTAGCTTTCATTCATTTAATCACTAAACACAAATATGCTTGTACACCTAGCTATGTACCTATACATTCTTATTCCAACATACTTTTTACACCGAAACCCCAAATTACCTAATTATATCGATAAATTACATGACAGCCAAAAACCCTCGAATCCTTTTATTTCAAAACTAAAAAACCCAGTAATGATTCGTTAACTTTCTTTCATAATAGATGCGATCGAAGACCCAACTCTAGAGCCCAAAGTACCCAAAAAGAACATCAAAGTCCAACGACGTCCTCTAGTGAATTTGAAAGATGATACCAAAGACCAGAACCCGTCAGCAACCAACGAAGAAGAGAACAAGAGACAGAGTAAGAAGTACAGCGCGACCATCAAACAGAACCAGCTCAACGACCTTCTGAAGCTGAAAAGCCAGGAGGAGACGTCTACGCAGAGGAAGACTACTGCTGAAGGTGAGTTTAGAGATAAGACTACAGGGGACTTTAAATATACTAGGATGATATTTGCAATGAAAAATTTAAGACAAATGAGTATACATACCATATCATCTATATTTATATGTATATATCTTCTTTCTGGTTAGAATGCACACACATGCACATGTTCGCATTTGGGAGGGTCGCGGCGCATTGCATGGGGCTGAAATAATCGCCAGCTTTTAACAATCAATAAAGAATCCAATAAACTACTAAAAACTCCGCACCAGCACATTTTCACGTAGCTAACACAGCAAAGGCACGAAGCTTAAAGTACTTCACAAATTCACAATGCACAGCATTACATATATACTTTACAAAAAATACACTTCTCTTTCAGATTTCAGTGCCGAAACAGCTCTAGCGATAGCAGCACACCAACTCATCACAGCACCAATACCGAGCATACCCGACTTCGAAGAAGATGTTAAACCTACTAGAAAGACTCAAACCACAGTAGAATACAAATACACGAGCCGCGAGTACAACGAATACACAGACATCAGCAGAACACCTACTTATGATGACTATCAGAGCACTCCAATATATAGGGGCTTGGGAAGCTATGATCAGACTACAGGATACAAAAACCCTACTGACATCGATACCACTAAAATAGCTACTGACTTCGATACCACCAAAATAGCTACTGACTTCGATACTACTAAACTAGCTACTGACTTTGAAGCGCCGAAGTTACCAACAACATCAACTATTTACAACACTGATTATGCTCAAACTACCTCTAATGAGCCGTTCACTTCAGAATTTGATGCTCCTAAGATTTCTACTGCCACTTACGACGTTCCGAAATCAACAGCCTTCCCTAACACTGTGAATACAGCGAATACGGCGAATTTGGAGTTTATTAGAACCAATCCAAATGATTACACTATTAATACTTCTGCTTATCAACTTCCTGAAGTCACTCCTACCTTCAGTCCAAGGTCACCTTCGACTAACTTCCCTAATACAGAAACAAACCAAGAATTTGTTAGAACGACATTCGGAGGCGCATACAACACAGGAAGTACCTTCAAATCCAGAAATACTTACCTTCCGAAGGCAACTGCAACCAACTTCCCAACTAACACAATACCTTCAGAATTCACACGAACAACCGCCAACACCTACCTGGACACTTCAACAGAGTTAGCCTCAAAGACATCTCCGACTTACGTCCCCAAATTCCCGACAACTGACTTCCAGAACACGATAAACCAAGAATTTGTTAGAACGACACTTAATTCTTACGATAATACGGATACAGAATTGAATGCTCCTAAAATCTCTTCGACTTTAGCTCCTCCTACCCCGACGAGATACTTCGAGAGGACGACCTTCGCAGATACACCAACTGAGAACTCTCCAAGAATTTCAACTGCTTTCGTGCCAAAGTCTACAGCTACTACCAAGTTCTCAAGAAGCGGGTCCAGGTTTAGTTCTGCTTCAACGAGTGCTGCTCCTACAGGGTATACTGGAGTCCAAAGGAGTTCTACTCAGAGGTACAGGACTGAGAAGCTGATACCAGTACCAGTGGAGAATACTGGTTACTCTACGGTTTCGTACACTGGACCCAGTCAAGAACCTTCGTACTTTACTAGGGAATACCTTCTGGAATCGCCTGTTACTAAGACGTATGATGGTCAGTGAAGATTTATTTATTGGTTGTTTCTAGACTATCCTGTCCGTTGTTTTATTTACAATTACTAGCTTTTTAAATAAATAATTTGGATTTGTCAGAAATTATCCCTCATTTTTAGCAAACTTGGCAATCGCATCGATGATCGCAGTAGGTTTAATTTATGTACGGCATGTGTCATCCAGGCTCTTAGTACAACATCTTAGTCATTATTATACCTAGAAGACTTTTATAAATAAAATCATTTTTCCAAAGCTAAAACGACAATTATTCCCCAGACGAATACCAATACCTCTCACCGATCACCACTCCACAAACGCCCGCGACCCCCCCACCAACGAGAAGGGTCATCAGAAAGAAGATCCAGCGCAAGATTTCAACCACCCTGCGACCCACCGAGCCACCATCTTCGACAACGCCTGTACCACGCCGCCGAGTGCCCTCCAAGCAGCCGTTCGAGAAGATTCCTAAGGTCCCCAAGAAGACGTACAGGCCTATAGCGAACTATGATTACTATGATGATAGTGATGAGAAGGTGGCTGTGAAAAACGTGGAGGGCACGAAGATTGTGATGCATGATAATGGTAAGATTCTTTTTTAAATTAGTCTAAATTCTAAGATAAAATCTATGATATAACTATTAAGGGAGAATGCTACACTTACTTCGAGATCTGCATTTTTGTGTCAAACAAAATAATCAACAAATACACGCCAAATAAGAAAATTCCTGGAAAAAATGTATGATTCTAAGAAATAGCTCAGTGGCGTGCTATTTAAGAAGCCTATATCCAGGAGTATATTTTTTATAAGTTGATGATGATGATGGGCTAAAATCATGGGCAATCTATTTTTCAAATAGCTGCGAATAATGCCCTATTTGGCTTGCGTCAGAACTCTTCCAAGATACGCTGCTATAGCGCAGCCTGCTACATCTAGTCAGCGTCATTGGTCATATAATTATGGTTCTGCATCTGGTTAAGAAGCCCATTTTTATTTAACTAATCTTAATTCTTCACAGGTCAAATCGAGTGCCTAGACATCGGTAACTTCCCTCATCCGAAATCATGCAAGAAGTTCATCTCCTGCGCCCGCATTGACAACGGATCCCTCCTGGGATGGGAGTACGTCTGTCCCAAAGGTCTGAGTTTCGACCCCGTAGGAGGCATCTGTAACTGGTCTGCAGGACTTGGCTGCGATGAGAAAGATGTTTGAGAAAATTCAGGGATCGTCGTGGTTCATCGTCGTCAGGAAAAATAATGTGAATTAGGATCAAATTGGACTATTTTTACATGTTGCATGCTTGTTTTTTGGGGAATTTGAAAATTGACTGTTATTCTTTTTTTAAATTAAAAGGAAACGGATTTCAAAATTGTATAAACATACGAACGATTCTTTTTTAATCGAGAATTTATTTCAAGCCCCATCTAAATTTATTAGAATTTCGTATAAATTAATTTTAGAGCGAGAAGATTACTTGATAAAATACAACGAAAACAAATGAATGTAAATAAATAAAATAGTGATTTTTATTACTCTACTTGTTCACAAAATATTATGTATTGAATTTAATTTCACATTTATCTTTAAGTACTTACTTATTATTTCAGTTTTTTATTGTATCTTATTTTAATAATTATTTATGTTAATATGATATCAAAATTTTGTAAAAATCTATGTGATATTTAACTATCCTGTATCTTTGACTGAACAAAAGTAAATTAAATTTTATAAATAAAATATTTTAGTAAAAAGAGGAGTAAGCACACGTGAAGGACACGATCTGAGTGGTCTGACAAAATTTTGTCATTCTCATGACAACTTTTTGTCACAGATACAAGATTTTGTCATTAGTCATTGCGATATTTTGTCATTAACTGACAAAATTTTGTTAAAGATAAAATATGACCTGAAAATTTAAAAAAATATTCAGTCTTTTTCTCTATTGCAGTTTGCTCCTTGTTATTATAATTCTAAGTCAAAACATGGTACTTTTGTATCAAATTTGTACGAACACTGCCAATAATATACTCGTAGGTTAAGTTCGTATACAAGTGTGTAGGTACCTAGGCAGAGAGAGATCCTGAATGTACCCGCTGTTGTGGATTTACATACATTTCAGAATGTGCCTTAATTATTTTACAATTTTAGCTTTAAGTTTATTGAGACAAATAAAAATATTAAAATTATGTTTTGTTTTATTAAAACTTTACCTACCGTATTTGTAAAATTCAAATGAATGTGGATGATATTCACACAGATCTTACTAGCGCTTTTGATAAAGTAAACCAACATTTGCTATTAAAAAAACTTCAACTTTTTGGTATCGATCGCACCTTGATACGCTGGCTTGCATCGTATTTATCTAAAAGATCTCAGTTGGTTGCAGTAAGTGGTTTCGAGTGGCGATCGTACTATGCTGAATCAGGAGTCCCGCAAGGGTCCCACTTAAGTCCGGAACTCTTTTTATTTCAATTATCTTTGACATACCTCGGGGCCCTGGGGTCCCGGACCTTTGGAAGGCGTACGAGGGGCCGAAGCCAACTCGCAGAGGCCCCTTAGACAATATTAAATGACGAGGAGGCACCATTATTTTAATATTTATTAAAAATCTTATTTTTTTAAATTCAATATTGTAATTACTCGGATCTTAAGATTTATAAAACTGTCAACTCTCTCGAGGATGCTACTCAAATACAAAATGGTCTTAAAAATATTTGCCGCTGGTGTACCGACAGCGTAATATTCTCACGCACACATCACATCAGATTTACCAGAATGTAAAATATTTGAATACACGCTCAACAAAAACAAGAATCAGTTATTGAAACCGAAAAATATATAAAAAAAAACAGCTGTCACATACAGTTTAGAACAGTAGGTATTAAACTTTATTACGGAACAGCTGATTTTTTTCGCGATTTCAATGTTGGTCCCATAGTAAAAGTTATTCAGTTCGATGGTCTAAAGCACCTCTTAAAGTTTTTTTTAACGCCTATAGACGTCATAGCAAAAAAACTTACATTTTTGATGATTAAAAATTTGGTTCAGGTAGGGTTTTTGATTCAAGATTAAAATTAAACTCAATAAATCTTAAAAAATAGTGTATATTAATTACTATTTACAGCGTCCTCTTGCTAATGTTAACGTATCCTATACCAACGCAGGTCATCTTGATTTTACTGGCAGGCGTGACCTCTTCATCATCAGACTCGTCGTCTCCAGACCCTGAGCGCTGCACCTCTAGCTTGAACATGACGCCGAAGAACTCTTTAAGGAGTTGCAGGAAGGTTATTGTGTAGTCTGAGAGGGGACCAACCTAGGAAATAGTCAATTTGATTAATCTTATGGGTGGTTTTACCATCTTAAGACCGGTTCCAGTTTTCTAATTCAGCAGATATTTTTATCTACTACTAGAGACTCGGCCCTGCTTCGCACGGTTTTTACGAATTAACAAAACATGAAAGTTTCTATACAGGGTGTAAGGGACAGCCCTCCGCAAACTGATAGGGTGAATTCAGTATGTCAGACTAAGATGACCGGTGCATGAAATTTTTTCATGGACGTTAAGGGAATCCAATAAACCTGATTTGTTTGTGTTTTTGTGCACAAATCGGAGCGTCTATTACCGGTTGGGAGGGGTAGGTAATAGGTATGCGGTGAGTTCGATGAACTCTGTAGCTAGACAGAAAGTGAACAGCTGATTTCACGCGTCGTTGGTTAGAGTATTTCAACATCCATTGCTGGTTTTATTTTTTTGCTGTTTTTTTTGCAGTTTTTTTTACATAAATGGAGTGCTGCGAACACAAAATGCAATTTTACATTGAAATAATGAAAATGTAACTGAAAAATTTTTTGAAAAAATGAACATTTACCTGAGAAAATTTCCGGTAGAATATGATTCAAAATGAGGAGCTGAATGCACCCTGTTAGTTTGCGGAGGGCTGTCCCTTACACCCCGTATTATATCTAATTTAAATATTAATATTAATGTATTATACATATAAACTTTCCGCCTCGGAAAACACGTTAAGCCGTTGGTCCCGGCTCGTCGGATCGTATTCGTGGATCTTTGACAGTCGTTACGGGTCGTCAGAAGCCCGAAAGCCTAACAACCAGTCTTACCAAGGAGTATCGTATTACCCAGTTACTGGGTTGTGGAGGTCAGGTAGGCAGTCGCTCCATGTCAAATACTGGTATTCAGCTACATCCGGTTAGACTGGAAGCCAACCCCAACAGTTGGGAAAAGGCTAAGAAGATTGATTTATTGATAGTGAAAACCGCATCAAAATCCGTTGCGTAGTTTAGAAGAACAACGCGGCCACGGCCACACGACTTTATTTTATAATAAGTCCCGTTTTTCATTTTTGAACTATGTATGCACATTTTGAAAACACAGGAAGGCATTGTTGCTGCTTATTAAGACGATTACGGTAATATTACCGTAATCGTCCTTATCGTGCTACACATGTGCCACACAAACGCCAGTCCGATTATGACTAAGGTCAATTGTGTGCGTTTAACATAATTTCTACAAAAGTACCTACACATTGTGAAATGCAAATAATTTATTGAGTATTGTACCATCCAAAAGAAAAAGAGCTTATCCACTTTTAAGTAACGAGACTAATGAAATACTTACAATACATTCACTGACGTCCTTCTGCCCGAGCGCCATCCACAGAGCACATAGCCACTGGAAGGACGAGTCGACGGTGCCGCCCCGGTATATCTCGTCCAGTAGCCGCTGAGCGCACTCGCGCCCTAGGTCCTCGGGTAGTGTGATGTCGCCGGTACCTACGTCGGTGGATTTCTGGGAGGAAAGAAATGGTCAATACGGCCATCATAAAAACACAAAGTTCAAAAGTGTGTCTGAAACTGAAACACCTTAGTTAGAAATATAAAAAAACCGATCAAGAGCGAGTCGGACTCGCGCACCGAGGGTTCCGTTCAGATTTCTGAAAAAGTGTGCTATTTATAGACATCGTTTTATTTTTCCTGTAATCTTTACAAAAACTTTTTAGAATAATTTTGTCTCTATGCAAACTTCCGAGATAGGGGGGGACAGTATTTTTTTTTTACATTTTTCATCAAAAGTCAGAAACTATGCGGCCTAAAAAACGAAAAATATTTTGAGAATGTGCAAATAGCGCTCTTTCATATGATACCCCACATGCCCTAGTAGCCCCACTTTGAATTTTTAAGACCCGCTTTCAGTCCCTGATGCAAAAAATAAAATCTCTTTCTTATTTCCAAAATAGTTGTATATAGTAAACGTCATCTAAAACTATTCAAACTTTCAAGTTGATAGCATTAGTAGTTCTTGAGATATCCTGCTGTGACAGACAGACAGACAAACAGACTCAGTCGCACCATAAGGGTTCCTTTTTACCATTTTGGTACGGAACCCTACAGACCCGATTTTTTTTGGCTGGGCTGAAGTGGGCGCGTCCGCCATCTTGCGCATCCCGCGGTCCTCCATCGTCCCAACTAATACCACAGATTAATACAGATGGGACACTCCGCAAAACCATTTCAATAAAAAGTGACTATTGCTACAACACAATAAAGTGCAATTCTGGTTGCACAACGCTTATTACTTACAGTTATATTCACCTACAAGGTGACTTTACTCTTTCTATCGCGTAACTCTTATACCTTCTGACCTACTAAATTGGCCCAGTCGTATGGGCCCGCCGCGTACTTGTAGTTTCATACATAAACTGTGGAGTGTGCCATCTGTATTAATCTGTGGCCAGGCTGAAGTGAGCGCGATCGCCCTCTTGCGCATCCCGCGGTCTTCCATCGTCCCAACTGATACCTTAATTTTGCATTCTGCGCATCGGCTCGTGCCTACGTTCAACCTGGCCAAAAAGATTGGGCATTACCTGTACCATGGCAGAAAATGTCTGCTGCATTAAGATTGCGGTTTTTTTTGCTTGTGCATAAAGCATTAATAGCGTTGATCGCGCGCGGGCTGGCAACGTCGCATTTATAGAGGTTTTTCGTGATTATTTCATTAAATTGAAATGAAAGGACAATTTCCTGTGACAAATTTTTAGATTGTTGGTATTTATAATACGTATGCTATTTTTTGACAGTTATTTTGGTAATTACTCTTAGAAAATAGAAAATAATTGACAATGTGTAATTTTAAAGTAGGTAAATTCCAAAATAACTGTCAAATGTTCTCATTCGATTTTGAACTTTACTATCAACATTTTAAGGTTTAAAATCATTTGGAGAAATTTGACAGTTTGGTATAACCCTGGGCTGTTTTTAATTTTTAATTTTTTTAAATATATTTCTCCAACATACATTAATTTTTAATTTTACTCGCCAAACTTAGTTTTGATGGCGAGAAGCGCTTGTTAAATACACATACTTATACTTAATAGCAAAAAAAAATGTACTTACAGCCTCAGCGCAGTAGAAGGTTTTCTCATTAGTCTCAGCGACGAGGCTGACGCCGAAGCCGGGACTCTTGCCCGCGTTGGAGCCGCGGCACTGGTCTGTATTGATGTACACGTCCGGGATGAAGTTTAGCATTACCTGGGAATAAAAATATGGGTGTTGTCTGCTCGTAATTTAGATGGATTTAATTTAAGAGGCTACCGAGCGCGCAGTGGCGCCCTCATTGTTTGTTTGGTTATTTCTTTTATTTTAGAATGAACATGCAGAAAATAAGCCGGAATAGTTGTGCTCCACAAGACTAGTTATTATTATTGCAAATAGTAGCTTTATATTGTTAAGTTTTATTATTAAAAAAGTGGCCACTATGTCCCGTTTTAAAGATTTTAATTATAGTTAACAATATAAAGATACTATTTGTAATAATAATAACGATTAGTCTTGTGGAGCACAACTATTCCGGCTTATTTTCTGCATTTTCATTCTAAAATGAAAGAAATAACCAAACAAACGATGAGGGCGCCACTGTGCGCTCGGTAGCCTCTTAATCAGACGGGCTTGTGGCTAAGCAATAACAGCCGCACGGGTCGATCGACCAGGTTAAGCTACACTTGCCGCGGGTAATCCGTAGATGGGTGACCATCTTACATACAAATACCCTCCATGCCTCGGTAAGCACGTGAACGCGAGTAGTGCCGCCAACTAGCGCCACCATTGCGAAAAAAACATAAGTCTGGAGATATGGAACATTTTGTAATTTCCTATGCTCACAGTGAGATCAATCAATCTGCCCAGCCTTTTCCCAACTATATTAGGGTCGGCTTCCAGTATAACCGGATGCAGCTGAATACCAGTATTTCACAAGGAACGACTGCCTATCTGACCTCCACAACTCAGTAACTGGGTAATACGATACCCCTTGATAAGACTGGTTGTCAGACTTTCGGGCTTCTGACGATCCGTAACGACTGTCAAAAATCCACGAAGGACAGGCGGGACCAACGGCTTAACGTGCTTTCCGAGGCACGGCGGAGTCTCGGTATGTAAAGATGGTCACACATCCACGGACCAACCCCGGCAAGCGTAGCTTAACCTGACTGGTTCACCCGTGAGGCTGTATTACTAAGCCACAAGATTTTTTTGTATCAAAAAAAATCAACAAAACAACAAAATCACAAAAAAATCTCCTGGGTTGGAAGCCTTAGCAGTTAACACCAAAAACAGCCCTTTTTAGCGTTCAACTGCTCGACCGTAAATCAACCGAAGCAGAGTTTGTTATGTTTTAGTTAGTCATTTTAAAAAATGTTGCTTTTTAAAGAACTTTTGTTGGGACGTGATTTAGGTTCTATAGTGAGATGAAATGAAAGCTCGCAAGTGGTGTGCATGTGTGGGTAAACATACCACTACATTTGTTAAATTGAAATTAAACATGAACTGGTTTTTAGGAATTAAAGAGTGACTCTTTGCCAACAATTTATAGTTTGGCAAGTTGTTTGCCAAAGTCACTACTGGTACTGGCTGGCTTGCTGTACTAGGCTGGAAACCACTCCTTATGGCGGACCTTGTGACATGGTTATATCTAGAACTAGCGAGACGGGGGAGGGCGCGATTGACAAGATCGGCCGACTGAGTTAGCTTGACGTTTGTCTACCTCTCCCGACTCACCGCTCACATACCTCAGTCGGTGACTAGCACTTGCGCGCTCACTATAACACATTTTCCTGTCAACTCACCCCCTTAGCAGCATCAACAACCCTGTTGGCCATGGTAGGAGACACCCGCAGCGCATACACGACGCCTCGTATTCTCTTCACTAGCCCCCATTGAGTCCACTGTAGCGGTCGCAGGCTGCGCCGCACCGGACACTTGAATACTACCTCGCCGCCGCCCAGGGGTGGCGCTCCTGAAAATTAATAAACAATTTCAAGATTAACAGAAATTCTGGAGAAATAAATTCCAGTTAATCTTTATTGTTATTTTATTTATTTGTTCCATGTAAAATACTGGTATCCAGCTGCATCCAGTTAGACTGGAAACCAACATAATTGTCTAGGCAGATGATAATGAAGAACAGAAATTCTGTAAGTCTTAATAACAGGGGCAAAGTGTTATGTAAGAATACAGTATTGCATTTACAAATTGGTAATATCCTTCAGTGGTAAAAGTCTATGACAAACAATTTCTGTTAGTGCAACAAAACTGCTTTTTTGATTAACTATTAATTTTTAACACACATTATGGCCAACAGTTAAGATATGGCCTGTTTCACCACCTACAATTAAGTTCCTATTAACTTACTTGGCAGACAATTTCATACAAATTCTGTTCCATTTTTGAATTTATTTGGTAAGTAGTGGCTACTCGGACATCGTGAAATAGGGCCTTAGGGGATGCGCATTCCCACTTACTTTACACTGCAATTTAGTGTAGCTGGTGCACATACAACTTAATAAAAATAATAAAATCTTAAGTATTGGTGTGCTTTTTCTATTTTTCTTTTTTTCAGTGCTAATTATAGTACTTATTTTCTTTCTTTCTTTACATCAAATGCATGTGTATCTTTTACTAAAACTCTCACCAAGTTAAGTTTCAATTAGCATAAACGTGATACTAGACATAACTTACTCTATTCTACTACACAAGCTCACTGACCTCTCCTCACAACTTTCAGCTCCAGTCCATCGTCAACTAATATAAATTTCAGCAGCACGGGAAGCGCAGATGTCTTGATCTTATCTACTGAGACATCCAGATCACTGTGTGTGACACCCTGGAGGACTGCGTTCAGAGGCTCCTTGCAGAATGGACCCAGGGCAAGCAAGATTTCCAAGTAGTAGCCTGAAAATTTTGACAAATTATTTTGTAGATTCCTTTCTTACAACAATACCTCTAAATATAGTATTGGTTAATTTTATGGGCTTTTCTTATGAGGAGTTACAGTATCGCCTTATGGGTGCGGGCAGAAGAAAATCGATCTATTTAAAATTATTTAGCAATATTTCATCCATTTTTATTTTGAAAATTGAATTCTCTGGGAAGTAATAAGGGCCATCTATGCAGATAGTACTAGAAGCAGCCACTTATATGAAGATAATGTGATAAAATGACTAAGTACTAACCTATACCCCTCTGTGTGCTACAGCTGTGTGTAACTTGTCCACCGACCAATATCCCCGGCTGGTAGTACACAGAAGTACCCGTCTCACTGAGTTCCACCCTGGTCCCATTCGTTACCTTGTCCAGAAGTCGAATCAAACTTACTTCGT
The DNA here is from genome assembly GCA_905163495.3 of Cosmia trapezina. Taxonomy (NCBI): domain Eukaryota; kingdom Metazoa; phylum Arthropoda; class Insecta; order Lepidoptera; family Noctuidae; genus Cosmia; species Cosmia trapezina. The sequence continues at coordinate 25,301,753 of LR991032.1, forward strand.
ACTCCCGAAGACCCGGGTCATCGTGCGTACTCCGAATCTCGTCTATTTTTATTGTACGACCACTTAGCGTGGCCAGCAACAGCCTTTGGCGAAAGAAATTGCTGCCTTTGTATACGATTAAGTCATTGTGCACTGTCGCTACCATTTTATCGAGGTTTTGGGTAAATTAAAGAAGTAAACAATCGGCCAACTATAAACACGTGTGGTGCGGCACAGAATAAAAATAAATTATAACTGTCACTGTCAGCTGTCAGATTCAGCTCACAGACCAATAACGTTTTGTTACACAATAGTACAGGTTGGGTTTATAATATCATTGAGTAGTTTATTACTAAAAACCACTAATTGAATATTTTAATGATATATATAAACTCGCCTATGGTTGCTATAGGAATACTTATTAATTACTAATAAAAATAAATTCTAAAATAGTGTTCCGTGATTAACAAAACGAAAATGTAACTAATAAAAGTCATTCTGGCAATTTATGAATTTAGCTGATTTTAGCAATGACATTATAAATCTAGACGTTGCCATGATTACAGTGTGAAGTGTGGAAGTGAGACATACGAAATAATTAGGAAAATTGAGACAAAGCATCGTATCTTCTGTCCCTTACGGCGTGCCGTATTTTTGCATGGCAAAATTTAAAAATGTTGCCAAACAAAGTACTTTCACTGTTCCAAATTTATCTTGCGTCGATTAATTTTACATTTTTGGATAGGTTTTGCATTGTGCGAATGTGTTTCAGTCCAAAATATGGAAGATTTCTTACGTTAAACCTCATTTCTCATACCACATAACCTAGAAAAAGTATAATATTGCTGTCTCATGACCGGCCTCGCGGTGGCTCGATCTAGATGTATATTATCTAAAGGAGTCTACACACCAAACCCGCCGACCCGCCGACACAGCCCGGCGGCTTGGTGTCGGCGACTTTGCTTCAAGCGGGTTTGGGTCGCCGACACCAAGCCGCCGGGCTGTGTCGGCGGGTCGGCGGGTTTGGTGTGTAGACTCCTTAAGGATTTTAGCATTTTTAGCTCCTGGCCTGGCCGTCCTGTCAAAACAAACTTTGAGGTTATTTGTGTGGACAATTTTGTTTATTACAAAAAAGGTAAAATAACTCCGAAACGAATGATATAAATAAAGAATCAGTCATGAAGGTATCAGTTGGTGACGTTGTTCTACCGGGAGATCTCTCCGAAGAAATCGCTGCAGTTGGCGAGAAAAGTAAAGTTATCCTTGGACCAGGATTGCGGAAAGAAGTCGACGGGATTTTCATCACAAAAGCTGGAACTTTGAAGAAACGAGCGCCTAACACATACTGGGTAGATAACTACCAGAAGCGATACATTCCAGCTCGCGGGGAGAATGTGATAGGCACTGTGGTGCAGAAAGCAGGAGATATATTTCGAGTCGATGTCGGGGGCAGCAATACCGCATCTTTATCCTACCTGTCCTTCGAAGGTGCTACAAAGAAAAACAGACCAAAAGTCGTGAACGGTGACGTAGTTTACGCCAAAATGCTTGTAGCCAGCAAAGATATGGAGCCTGAAATTGTTTGCGTCGATTCTCATGGGAAGAAAGGTCGTTTGGGGGTACTAGAGGATGGTTTTGTGTTCAAATGCTCCTTAAATCTAATAAGAAAGATATTAAATCCTGAATGCCCATTGTTAAACTCTTTGAAGAATGAATGGCCTTTTGAATTAGCAGCAGGCATGAATGGCAGGATTTGGATAAAAGCGAACACAATGAGAGAAACCATTGCTTTAGGAAATGCTATCTTGGGATCAGAATATCTTAGCAATGATGAGATCAAAAGCATGTGTACTAATATTGCAAGTATATTGGCCGGACATATTTCATAACATTTCTATGATGCTGCATTATAATTTCTTAAATAAATATATTTTTAAGGCCAAATGTTTTTTTATTGTTCTTTGACATATCTCGGGACCCTGGGTCCCGGACCTTTGGAAGGCGTACAAGGGGCCAAAGCCAACTCGCAGCGGCCCCTTAGACAATTTCAAATGACAAGGAGGCACCAGACGATTGTTATTATTAGAATCCATCATAATAAAATGGGTATATTCATAAGTCTGATGAACAGACTTATGAATATACCCATTTTATTATGAAGTAGCTTTTGCCTGTGGCTTCGCCCGCGTGGAAGGCTACCAGAATAAAAAGTATTCTAGGTCATGATTTACCTATGTGCCAAATTTCATCCAAATCTGTTCAGCCGTTTTAGCGTGAAAGCACAAACAAACAGCAACAAATTTACTTTTGCATTTACTACACCAACCTAAACCCTAGCTGCAGACCGAACATACACAATATGATTGTGCATGCAGAATTACACATTTTTTACAGAGTATTGTGTGTCAGGCCTAAAAATCATTGCCTGGTGGTTTAGAAATAACTTTGTGAACCCTTTTTTATCTGTTACTAGCTGCTCCTGCGTAGACCGGGATAAAAAGTAGCTTATGTGTTAATCCAGGGTTTATGCTATCTACATACCATACAAATCGGTCCAGCCATGCGAGTTTGAAGAAGTAACAAACATACAAACACACACACAAACTTTCGCCTTTACAATATTATAGTGTGGTCACAGATTAATACAGATGGGACACTCCGTAAAATCATTTAAATAAAAAGCGACTTTTGCTACGACAGAAAGTGCAATTCAGGTCGCACAACGCTTATTACCTACAGTTATATTCAACTACAAGTTGCCTCTCTTTCTATCGCGTAACTCTTATACCTTCTAACCTATTGAATTAGCCCCGCGGACGGGGCCCACCGCATACTTGTAGCTTCATACCTAAACTGCGGAGTGTCCCATCTGTATTAATCTGTGGTGTGGTTTCATTTACTTACATTGAGTAAGGTGTGTCAAGAGAACGGCTTGGATCAGCTAACCACATGTTGGTGATAAAACTCTATTTACAGCATAACAAAAATAAAACAACAAAGAAACAGTGATCGGGAAATTTATTTTGGCAAATGCAACTAACCTAATCATTTCAAATCTCAATACATAATGTAAAACTACATCCATCTGCATTCCAACCATTGTTCTTTTCTAATAAATATATATTACAAATGGCGGGCGCCCCGTGATTTTCATATTTACAGTTCTGCGGGACGCCATCGCCTTATTTTACAAACTATCATAATAGGAGTCGACTGACCAGAACAATTTTCCTTTATAACAATAATTTAGTAAACAATAAAATAATGAGCTGTTATTTTTCGTTTTTTTTTTTTCATTTTAAATGATAATTTTTTGCTAATTGATGATTTGATGACAGCTTTTTTGTGATGGGTTTGAATGTGACTTGAGAAGATTTTCTAAACAATAATTTGTATCCCCTTTATTCATAAATATCTTTCTACTGCATAACTCATGCAGGGCTACTTTTTGTTAAAAAAAAAATAACCCGACTATGGCAAAGCCAAAAGGAAGGGTTATGATTTTAGCAGTCTATGTATGTTTGTAATACGTGTTCCACCGTAGCGCCTAAACTACTGAACCGATATTTTTCACAAGATATTAGACATTTCACTGTTGAATAAAATACTGAAAGTCAAATTCAATCATTTCTATCAATTTGAACCACTTTACAGGAGACTCCAGTCACATTTAAACCCCCGACGCGACGTAGCATAAACATCGCCTGTATTTCAGCCTAGACTAATGATAAGCCTCTTAGCAAGGATATAAGAAAGTGGTAACTTTTAAAAAGATACAAACTGATACACTACAGCTTGAGTAGTAACTATCAAGTTTTAAACCTCAACAACCTACGAAAAGGAATGTTATATTCTTTTATTTACAAAACATATTTGATTTTTAATGGATAAAGAAATTATTGGAACCACAATTTTTAACAAAATTGACGAATACTCGTCTGGTCTGCACCAATTTGAGGTGATTTTTCATAACCAAAGGTGTGAAGTGGCAGTCATCATTGTTCCAATATGGAAAAGAGATGGAGTTATCTAAGACATATAGCGCTATCTCCTTTTTGCATGATCTAACACTTTTGTCCACGACTCCAATAATCTCAGTAACTATAGTAAACATTTTTGACTGTAACATTAAAATAAACTGTCGTGTCGTTCTACTATGTAATATCAAATAAATTCGTGTCGCACCGCGAAGGGACTATCATAGTTTTATTAAGAAAATCTGTAAAAATAATATAGTAGGTATAAAATAATTATGTCAACTCTTAGCCTAGTACAGATAGAATATTTTGTTGAATGTACTGATCTTCGTGTTTTTAAAATGATATCACTATTTTTTAAGACATTGTATTGTTATTTAATTCATATTTCCGGGACGTTATTAATCGAGGATTTACCGTGTAGACATGATACCGAGAAATTACTCGAGTTTTAACCTTATTCATAAAAAACTTAAACACTACAAAATTATTTTAGTTAAAATAGTGTTTTGTCATTTTCTTTCGAATTATGATTTGAGTTTGAAAGAAGAAGACAAAACACCATTTTAACTTAAATAGGATGGTAGAGGTGTTTAATTTTTTAAGTGGGTTTAGTCATTACAAAAATAACTGTTTTAATTGTATTAACTAAAACTACTGACTTGTTTTTAGATACCTATAATATTGTGATAAGGCTTTTATCACACTTCAGATCAGTGCATTCACGCTGACTGTTCTAAACAAGAAAAACCATTTTTTTTTACATTTTTAGAAGACGAATTACTCATAACTATTATGTTAGGAAAGGAAGAGCTCGTGGCTTAGTAATAACAGCCGCACGGGTCGATCCATCAGGTTAAGTTACGCTTGCCGGGGTTGGTCCGAGGATGGGTGACCATCTTTACATACCGAGACTCGTCCGTGCCTCGGAAAGCACGTTAAGCCGTTGGTCCCGGCTGTCATTTGTGGATCTTTAAGTAACTGGCTGTTACTGGATGTGGGGTCAGATATATCGTCGCTAAATTAACTAACTGACGTATCTGACATTTTGGACTAAGCCGACAGCCGACCTAACTATAGTAATTTGATACATTTTCCAAGTCGAATCGATCTGTGTAATCGGCGAATCTGTACCTATGCCTTACGGTCTCCATGATAATGCAAAAATCGAGACCGATTTAACTACAGTTTACAAAAGAAAAATAGCTTGCCCTGTAAAATTTTCTTCGAATCAGTTACGTCACTTAGATTAGCGACGATATAGTCGCTCCATATAAAATACTGGTATTCAGATGCATCCGGTGAGACTTGAAGCCGACCCCAACATAGTTGGGAAAAGGCTAGGCAGATTGATTGATTGAATTTATTATGTTAGGAAAATTCTGTCATTCGGGGTCAAAATTATGTGAAATATTCAGATCATTGAGAAGCTAAATTTTATCTCCAAAAATGTGTTTGAAATGATTTCTCTTACTTGAACATGTCGATTCATCGATCACAGCAAAATTGTAACACTGTACATATATTTACATTCTATCAACAAAGCAGTCATTTTCACGTTTTTTTTTTTCATTTTTTTTTTCCTTGAGTTAATTATTATTTTAATTACGAAAATATAATTTACTCTATCGATTATTCAGAGATCAAGATTGTTTACTTACAATAGACGTTATTAACATAATATGTTACATTTTATTCATAAACGTTTACACTAAGTATCGAAAACCCGTTTGTTGTTATACTGAATATAACAATTTGTTATATTTTTTTTACAAGTTGGGAGGACAATTTTTAGGTCTTTTAACGTTGTTAAGGTTACAACAATTTGAGAAACAACGAATTTATTCAATGCTGTATTGTGACGTAGGTATAGAGGACATGGATTTGTTCAGTAGTGGATTGCGACATGTTATATAAATATGATTGATTGAAAGATACCTCGCAGTTTTTGCCAAGAGTCTACATAATTCGATTTTCGAGGAATTGACGAAAATGTAAGCAAAAATGCGTATTGCGACACATTATTACACAATTAAAACATTTAAAAAATTATAATTTGAAATAAATTATGCGGAATTTATCCAATTCTAATTAAATTATTAATTTAATAAATAACTTAAAAAATAATGTTATACTTATCAAAATTGTTCTCCCAATTTGTTGAAGAGAAAGAAATCCTTTTGACACTTCAAATTATAAATATACAGTTTTTTTTTAAATATCTATTTTTATTTCGTCGAAATAAAAGATTTGTGAGCGAATACTTTAGTGGTGAAAGTAGCTAGTGTAGTATAGCTGTCTATAGTCGATATATCATTAGTTATAAGTACTTAGGTGGTACCTAGTCAACACAGATATAATTTATTTAAGTTTTTTTTTTCTTTTTAGGGATATTTTAGTAACCAACACGTCGAGCAAGGAGATCTCGTTGCCAAGCGTAGTTGTGTATACAGGAGAGACAAGGCACAAAAACCCGATATTTCTGCCTTTTCGTTCACGTACTGCACAGCAATAACAGTATTTAAATTTTTTAAAAGTCGCTTTTGTCCGCATGAACACGTATGTCTGTTTATCCGCCGAGTCCTTCAAAAGTACGTCATTGAATGCGGTTTTCACATGAAATTTATTTCGGAAGATGCATTTCATAAATTAATATTTAACTCAGAAAAAGCGCAAAAATCCCCATGTTTTGACATCGCCACATCAGTAGATCGCACCCGTGCAAAGCAAGAACGGTTCGTTTGTATAAATTATCAAATTTTCTCACATTTTTGTATCGACAGAACCACTACACCACACTAACGACACTCTAAAATCTTTCACAATCTTCGTACTTCTCATACCAACACTAGGGTCGCACACACAGTGCTCCCGCGAGTCGTTCTCAGAACACCGAGTCGGCCGAGCGGGACAGGTGTACCGGGTGCGAGGGAGAGCGCGCGAGGCGCTTGCGAGGCAGCTTCTGTAGTGTTGTGAGTAGGTGAGGGAAGTCCGGTCGTTCTGATGATCGGTACGACCAGCACAGCATTAGGATGTCCTGGAAATTGTAAAAGTGTAAGAGACTCTGTAATTCAATTCAATTCATTTCATTTATTTATTGCATCAAATATGGTAGTTAGAGGTACACACGGCTACACATCAAACTATACATTTACAGTTTACACTGCCCTCTCGTTGTAACGAAAGCCTTTATAATGCGAGATCAGCTTATACTGAAAATGTATAGCTTGATCTGTAGCCGTGCGTACTACATGAAGTTCTTATTTAAAATATTTTTTAGTAACACACATTTGGCCAATATTTAGCATGCAATAGTACAAGTTTTTACACTTTTTTTTTTGTGGATGGGAAATCAGCAAATGACTTCTTCCGCTCTGGGTGGAGCGGAAGGGCGTGTCAGACTTTTACTGACTAAAACCCACCCGTGTTCCTTCATTTGCCTATGCCAGGGCCACGGTATCTCTTTCGAACGACCCGCGACACTTAAGAATTATTAATAAATTACTATTAACCACATTTTGTAAATTTTTGGATCTACTTTCCTACTTATCTATCTGTGCTTTACTGTATAAAATTTACAGTTGTTTCTGCATACCCGCGGGGGAAGAAGGCGTGAGTTTATGTATGTAAGAAATGTAATAAAAAAAATCAACGTCAAAATACTAGGTTTTGACATTAGTTGGATAAGACCAAAAATAGTATCACTTTCTAATGCCCGCCCCTTTTGAGCCTGTGCAATAAGATAGCAAAAAAGTGTTACGCATATTTTATTGTGTGCGTCGAAAAACTCAACATGTGTGCCGTATCTATTTCTTTTGTTTTTGTGTGAGTTTCAGGAGTGGGGAAAAGGTGGCGACACTTGAACTTGAACAAATATATAGTGAAGGCATGGAATGGCACTAGAAAGTACTTTTACCAAGGTACACAGATGTTACACATCATATGCGACTACTTTATGGCTCGCGTGTGTGTATAAAAGAACTTAGTGAATGGTCAACTTAAAATAATCTTTCTAAATAGTTATCTCCCAATAGATACCTATTTATATTCTATATTATAATTTATACCTACCTACTATTAGTTTATCTTAGAAATTACCTACCTACTGTGTAATAATTATAATTTACAAGTGCTTCCTCTCTCCTAACTCACTTATTTTGCTGTGCCCGACAGGGTCCATGTGATCTAATTTTAAGTTTTACCACCTAAGTACTACATGTGGAATGCAATAAAGTATTGAGTATTGAGTAAATAGCTTAGCATTTTTCTTTTAAAAGTATTTACATAAGACTATATGTTACCTTGATATCTCTAGAAGCCTGCATGTTGGCTAGTGATTGCTTGACGCCCTTGCCGACTTGCCAGATCACAGCCTCGGGCGGCTGCCCCTTGAACGGATACTCGCCACATAGCAGTTCGTACCATACCGTGCTGAAAACAAGTGTTACATTATGTTTTCGTATATTAAATTAAAATTGTAGTAAAGTGTTGTCAACTTGTCATATTGCATCGATGCGACTACAAGCCACGTCTACAACTAGAATAGTCAGTCGCAACGTCGCAAGCGGTCCATGAAAATCGAGTCAAGAATTGAATCTATACTAGAAAGGTTTTTTATAATAGGTACGCCAACAGCATATACATTGTACATTATAGACTAAAAATTAATAGGTATAGGTTCTTATGTATATACCAATTACAGGTGTACACGACATTCACATTATACAAAGCAAATCAATTAAAATGAAAATGAAAAACAAAATTATAAACAAAACAAAACAGCGAACAAAAACTGACTTACACAAATAAAGATATAAAATATACATTATACATTACTAACTAAAATAAAATAAGCTTACTAAGTATGACGTTAGTCACTTTATATGTTTATTTAAATGACTGCGCAAGAGGGTTTTGAATTTCGGCAGGGAACCAAAGAATACATCCAAATCAGGTTTAGGTAGTAAAATAAAGGTAAACAATCTTGATGTGACTTTATACACAAACACATAGTAAACAAATAAACTACTGCTTAAACTAATGCTTCAATTGATTTAGTAATCTACTGTTGTATTTACATTGGTTTTTAGTTGCATTTTATTTTCAAACTAAGGTTTTAAAATAAAAAAAGTTAAAAAAAAGACACATCATGATTTAACCTTTTTTTACCTTTATTTTACTACCTAAACCTTTCTAGTATAGAAATATAATTATGTAGGATTTTATAAAAGAAGAAGTATTTTACTCAAGAAACTGTACTTCAAGTTTGCACCCTTTCCTACATGTGAAACATTTTAAAGCAAATTGCTAATCCATTGCTTCTTGTTTGAAAAATTAGTCTGCTCGACAACGTAAATAACCTAATGAATATTGTTGAACTGTCAAAATGAAACCGATTCATACTGATAGTGTGTTACGCAATTGCCCCGCTGAATAGTATTTGCTTACCCGAAGGCGTAGACGTCTGTTGCCTTAGAGAAGGGCAGGTGCAGCGAGGCGTGCGGCGTGAGCGCGCGGCACAGCTCGGGCGCCAGGTAGCACAGCCAGCCCGCCGGGATGCCCAGGCTGTCGCCGCGCAGGCTGTGGGCGCGCACGGTCATACATACACGCGTTCATCATGAATAGGTCACAATATTATGGGCCTTTTTTACATTATACTCTTTTCAACCGTTTATTTTACTTTTGACATAAGCACGCCTATGAAGTTCCTTATTTAAGTATATCTAAATTTATATTTATTGACAGGTAATCATAGACGTAAAAATGCAATACTTTTTTGTATTGTCTCTTAATCTGGATGTGAAATTAAACGAAGAGATGAAGATGTAAAACTGTCTTTATTTCAATGTCCTTTAGCACTAAACCACAGATTAATACAGATGGGGCACTCCACAGTTTAGGTATATATGTACGCGGCGGGCCCCGTCCGCGGGGCTAATTCAGTAGGTCAGAAAGTATAAGAGTTACGCGATAGAACTTGTAGTTGAATATAACTGTAGGTAATAAGCGTTATGCGAACTGAATTGCACTTTATTGTGTCGTAGCAGGAGTCGCTTTTTATTTAAATGCTTTTGCGGAGTGTGAGAGTGTCCCATCTGTATTAATCTGTGACTAAACACAGACCATACACACACGACTACAATTAACCCAATCTAGGAGCGTACTGGCGATTCCCCGAGCGGAGCGGTAACTTGTACAATAAACATAAAATGCCGCGTTGGCGATAATGCAACATTGTGTCACTACAACTTCATGGACGCTATGAAGTTCCTTATTTATTGACAGGCAACCATAGAAGAAGTACTCGCATGCCAGTAGCTCGGCATGCCTTTTTTTTTTTTTTTGAGGGTGGGAAATCATCAAATAACTTCTCCCGCTCTGAGTGGAGCGGAAGGGCGTGTCAGACTTTTACTGACTAAAACCCACCCGTGTTCCTTCAGTTGCCTATGCCAGGGCCGCGGTATCTTCTTCAAACAACCCGCGACCCCAGCGGCGTCGGCCCTATTGGACCCCGTCACTTGCTGACATCTCTTTGAGGCGCGCGTGGAACACAACTCGCCGTCGACTCGGGCCTGGCCCTTACCGGACGGCGAGCTACCCGCTGCTCACCGTCCGCCCAAGGCGTCTCCTGCGGCGATTGCCTTGGCTGTGTACACAATGCGGGCTGCTGCACTGCAGCTATTTGGTAGGCCGACTGGCACGCTAGCACGCACTGTGTAAACTAGCCATAAGTCTTGAGCAAGTAAAGGAGGATGATTTGACAACTGCCACAATCCACAATGGCAGAATATGTCAAAAGATTTCGCATTTCGATCATAAGAAGAAAATGCACCATCTTCATCACGATACATCAGTCGGGAGTCAAGTAATGCGCCAGCCGAGAACTAGAGAGATGAGGTGACTTATAGTTTGACCGATACCGCTGTACCGCGGGTTGGCGGGGGGCCGTGAGCGTTAACGAATGAACGTGGGACGCCGTGAGGGTTGGCGAATGAGCTGCGGGACGCCGCCGCCGTGATCGTTGACGAATAAATGGCCTGCACTGCACCCCCGTCTCACCGCGCCCCACCACCTGATGCGCGGTACAGCGGCATCAGTCAAACTATAAGTCACCTCATCATTCATCTGCCTATCTTTTTCGTAACAAGTTTTCTATAGCAAAAAAAACAATCTGCCTTGTCTTTTCCAAACAGTGTTGGGATTGATTTGCAGTTTTACCGGATGAAGCTGAATACCAGTATTTTACATGGAGCGACTGCCTATCTGACTTCCACAACCCAAGCGTGTTCATAAATGCCAATTAATTTTTCTATTTTTTTTTATATGAGACTTGCTGAGCAACGTGAATATAGTTTCGTCACCCATTATGCCGTTGGAAGTGCTTGAAATGCTTACATTTGTGTGAAATTAGTTCAATGTGGCTGATCTATGATTGATCACATATATGCGTGCCTAGACAAATAGAATAAGTCTCTACGTCTTTAGGCGTCATGCAGTGGTCGTGCGACTTTGTGCTTTTAAGATATTTCAATTGCAATTCAGCCTGTAGATGCTTGTATGGAAAGCAGGATAATCATTTTGAGATATTTGGAACACATAAATTTATTCGTATTGATATAGTAACAAATGCGTTGAATTTATGCATAAAAACCGATGTGTTTGTTTTTGTTTTGAAAACAAAAAATTAAGAGGAAATGCGGGTGCTCTTTTCTCCATAGAAACGCTCTCGCCCGTTTTCTTTCTGGTTAATGACCACAAAGCAATGATTTTTTAAAGAAATATAAATCCTTTTTGATGATACATTATTTTTATAAGAACTAGAACCCTCAAAAAATGCTCAAAATTACCTATTCAGACTGCTGTCAACAGAGGCCTAGTGTACAAATTTGAGAACGAAAAAAGAAAAACACAGGGGCATAGTATATAAGGTGACTGGTAATTAGTGACCGATACCTAAACACATGATTGTGCTCATGATAACAAACAACTTTTACTATGGGACCAAACCTGAAATCGCGAAAAAAAAATCAGCTGCCCCATACATTTTGACGAGTTATGCGAACATGAATGTATGGGGCAGCTGATTTTTTTTTCGCGATGTCAGGTTTGGTCCCATAGTAAAAGTTGTTTGTTATCACGAGCACAATCATGTGTTTAGGTATCGGTCACTAATTACCAGTCACCCTATATACGCTTCTTATTCAGTTTATGAAATATCTTTTAAATTGGTCATATATTGGAGGAGGAAATAGGCGAGAGCCAAACCTCGAAATATGACTTTTTACATAGACTATTCAGTCGGATCTGCAGTTGTCCTTATCGCACGAATTTGAGGGCGAAGCGCTCGCAGAACGACAGCAATAGTTTTATCAAATACCTAATTTTCAAGAGTCTCGCCGCCCGCATTTCCTCTTAAATCGTCAAAAAAAATTATTTCCCATATTTTCGCAGACTGACCAAAAATCCTGCTTTCTTCAGGCATCCTTGTGGTAAAATTAGTTATTACATACTTCATACATGGTGCAAGTAACTGTCTCAAACAAAGCCAGCAACTCTTGCGCAGGCATTTAAGAACTCCCACATAAGGCTTCATTAACCGACTTAAAAAAATACAAGGTATTTTTTCACAATGCCACAGATTAATACAGATGGACACTCCGCAGTTTAGGTATGAAGCTACAAGTACGCGGCGGGCCCATCTCAGTGGGCTAATTCAGAGTGGGCTGCCGCGCACCGGCCGGCTCGCACGTTAAATAAGACTCACTCACGCGCCGCGTCGTAAAAGAAGACAACCCTAACGAGTTATAAGAGTTACGCGATAGAGAGGCAACTTGTAAGTGAATATAACTGTACGTAATAAGCGTTGTACGACCTGAATTGCACTTTATTGTGTCGAGCAAGACTCGCTTTTTATTTAAATGTTTTTGCAGTGTCCCATCTGTATTAATCTGTGACAATACGTAGTTACCTGCACCATAACACTAAAACTATAGTAAGTAAAGTGCAAAATTGTGTATTGACCTTTGTACTAACTTGTTTCCAAAGCACAGTTTGGTAACGCTGAAGAGGCCGAAGTCTGTGATGACGACCTTGCCATTCTCCAGGAAGATGTTCTTCGTCTTCAGATCTTTGTGGATGATGCCTCGTGCGTGCAGGTAGCCCATACCCTGGGGATGAAAAGCTTTTGAAGACAACATGTATGAAGACTGGTGAGGAAAATTTTTCCTGAGATTTTGTTAAAATTCGCCATAGACAATTTAACCATTGCTCAGCAATATTGGGATCGGTTTCAAAAGTGCCTAGTTAGGACTGAATATTATAATATTTACACTACTCAATCTGCCTAGCCTTTTCCCAACTATGTTGGGGTCGGCTTAAAGTCTAACCGGATGCAGCTGAATACCAGTATTTTATATGGAGCGACTGCCTATCTGACCTCCAAAACCCAATAATATTTACAATATTGATTTTATTTCATTTTACCGCAGGTGCTAATATTATTAAGTACTTGCTCTTTCCCGCGGCTTCACGTGGTGGTCGAAAATTATCCCACGGGAACGTACTACCGGGATAAAAGTGTACTATGTTCTAATCCAGGTCATGGTATACCCATGTGCCAAATTTCATCCAAATCCAAAATTTATGTGTGATTTACCGTCACGTTATTTACCGTCACGTTATTTACCGTCACGTTATTTACCGTCACGTTATTTAAAACATGTGTGCATGATGATCAAGGATGTTCTTTTATGTGTGATTTACCGTCACGTTATTTAAAACATGTGTGCACGATGATCAAGGATGTTCTTTTCACTGAGTAAGCCGACGTACGAACGGACGTAAAAAAATCGCGGGGATTTTTTATCGCGCACTGGATTTAAAAAAAAAAAAAAAAAATTTAAAATCCAACAGGGCATTTTTTTTAAACTGCTACCTACTTTGAAAACAGCTTACTAATATTGTTTTGGATATTTTAGCAAATTCTTGATTTAGTCGAATGATAAATTTTACGAATTTTGCTAGGTATGTATTTTTTTTTATTATATGGAGCTTATTTCAAACAATATATGTAAATAAATAGTAACTTAGATACGTTTTGGTCATGACCGTTACCAAATAATAAGGACAGTACTGCAAGACGTAAGATGCCACATTTCAGGATTTAATTTTGTTACTTTTTTTTTTTTAATTTCTGTTGGCAATTTAAGTAAAAAAGAAAACTAGTCTTTTGGAACTATTTCATAATTACTCGACACTTCTATGTTATAAAAATGTTAATTATTTGCAACTTGTATGTATGGGACATCCCATAAGTGGGTTGGTAGACATTTTGACGAAAATGCCCAACAGTGTTTTTTCGTCGCGCTGGGATTCACTCTGTTGTTGTTAGGTTGGATTCTCGAAGCTCGGCTCAACAGCAGGAGTTGGTAAAATCCAGTGCGTGATAAAATCCTGCCGCAATATTTTTACGTCCGTGCGAACGTCGGCTTACGGTTAAGCGTAAGCTCACTGCATCAACTTCAGAGTAACTTTGCGCAGAACAAACAAATCGCATACAGACCTGTGATATCTGCTGCGCCACAATAACACTTTTATTCGCAGTAAACTTGTCCTTCCTCAGATGAATGTGCGTGAAGAGCGTCATGCCCTTGCACAGTGACGTCACGATGGCCAGCCGCGGCGGCTTCATGCAGGCGCCCATGAACAGCACCAGGTTCTCGTGACGGGTCTTTCTGAAGGTCGCTACCTGGAGAATATAAAGGATGGTTACATTTTTTTCTTCTTCAATTTAATAAGTGGTGAAAAACACTATTGGAGCTCGTCTAATTTTTATGTCAATATTTTTTTTTTTTTTTTTAAGCTGAAATGGCTCGCCGCATTTACTGTAGTATACCTATAATAATTTAAGTAGTGTGGGATGTGGTTTTTCTGTTTTTTAATTTTTTTTTAATTAATCGATCACGCTGAGATAATCAGACACAATAATAATATAATGGCATAATTTGTATAACACAGCTATACTCCATCGGTTTATGTAATTAAATAAAGTTAAAAAAAAAAACACGTGCCTGGTTATAGTTGTTTTATGTCAAAAAGCGGGCGAGCCATACTTGTATGTGTAAATGTTACATGCACATTGTCTTTGTGTGCGTAAGCTCGGGAGCGCGCTACCTGCAGGTACGCACACAAGCGCGCGTGTCTATACGCATTACATCTACAAGTATGGCTCACCCGCTTTCGTGAGATAAAACAACTGTAACCGACTAAACGTAATACCTGTCACTTCAGTCGTCGACACAGTTGTACTCTTCAATTTAGCAACGTTATACAACGAATTATAAAGTTGCAAAATTGAAGAGTATAACTGTGTCGTTGCATTTTCAAATCCGACTGGTACTTCCAAAGATTAGCGCGTTCAAACATACAAACAAACTCTTGCCGTCGTATTACAAAACAAGGTTCATCTTCAAACTCAGGTTTACACCATGGAGCCTTTTTTGAATTTCGAACTTTATTCCGACACACTAAGATTTCATGACTAAGTTGTCAGTTTTGTATAAAGAACTGTATTTCTATGACAGCTAGGTTCTTATTACAAAAACTGGCTCGATGGTTTAAATAATGGCAGAAGAAAAACCTTGTTTTGTAATAAGACCGTTCAGGTTTATTATTAGTTTATATAATATTCAAGTTACCTCATGTTTGAAAGTATCGAGCGGCACACAGTCGTCGCTGAGCACGTGCAGCACCTTGACGGCGACGGCGCCGTGCCAGCTGCCGCGGTACACCGTGCCGAACCGCCCCGTGCCGATCACTTCGAACAGCTTGAGCTCGTCGTACGGGATGTCCCATTCTTTCATAGACAGCTGTTGGAAGAGAAACGGAAATCGTTACTTTATTAACAACCAAATAACTCGAGATTGAATCTGCCTAGTCCCCCAACTATGTTGGTGTCAGCTTCCGGTCTAACCGGATGCAGCTGAATACCAGCATTTTACATGGAGCGACTGCCTATCTGACCTCCACAACCCAGTTAGTGGGTAATACGATACACCTTGGTAAGACTGGTTGTCAGACTTTCAGGCTTCTGACGACCCGTAACGACTGTCAAAGATCCACGAATTACAGCCGGCACCAACGGCTTAACGTGCTTTCCGAGGCACGGAGGAGTCTCGGTATGTAAAGATGGTCACCCATCCTCTGACCAACCCCGGCAAGTGTAGCTTAACCTGATGGATCGACCCGTGCGGCTGTTATTACTTAGCCACGAGCTCCTCTAAAAAACAAATAACTCGAGGTTCTTTTGTTTATTTTTTTTTTAGATGTTCACAAGAATATTTCTTGTTAGTTCAGCGCGAACTGAACAATGATTATGCCACCATCAGCGGGATATAGCGTGAACAACAAGAAAAAAACCGGCCAAGTGCGGGTGGGACCACGCGCAGTTGGGAACAATTTATTCCAAAAACAAACTTCAATACATCAAAATACGTCGATTCTCCAACACTGCAAATGTAAATCGCATTTCTTTTATGTGATAAAACTACAAATTAACGTTTTTCAAATGTTTCCTTTATTTGTGCTGTGAGACCTAGCTTCTTGCCAAATTTCATGATTCTAGGTCAACGGGAAGTACCCTATAGGTTTTGATTTATTTGCGAGTATCAAAATATGTCGCACAAATGGCCATATTTTTTTTATTACGTTTACTTAGAAGCTTGATTGTTTAGAGCTCCAAGGGACCGTAAACCTACGGATTTGATATTAATTTCAACTTGATACCTCCCCGCGTTCCTGAGAAGAGAAAAAGGTTCTTGACAGACAAACAACGAAGTGATCCTATAAGCGTTCCGTATTTCCTTTTGAGATAGCAACCCTTTTTTTTTCGTGGGGAAGTCCTCATGGATACCCTCATTTTGAGAACAACGGAGGGTTATGTCGGACTTCTACCGACTAAAACCCCACTGTTCCTTTTAGTACCATGAGTCGGGGGACCGGGAGATACTTGTACATTCGCCGCGCCCGAGATACGGAACCCTAAAAACAGTATTTCAGGTAATATTGCTGAACCCAACACAATATTAAAACACTCACTTGTTCAAATAACATGCGCCTGCGCACAAATATAGACATTATTACTCCTTGTTTTATATGAAACACTTTGAAACTTTAACTTCAGTTCTAAATCACGAACCCGTTTTATCTTTAATACATATCGCAAGATTCGCAAGACAAGGCCCACATTTCTACTTAAATATCGATAATCGACAAGTTCAAAATCACAATCCCTTTTTTTAACTATAAAAATTACTGCTGAGGAATTTAGTTAACGCTTCGAAGGACACTATACGCATAGCAGTTATAAAAATAGAAATTCTATTGTCTCGTTCGTGTCGTTCTAAGCGTTAAAGTTATCTATAAAACGACTGCACAGATTAATATGAAAACAGCACAAAAAACTACATAGTTACAAAAAAAATAAAAGTAACTCGAAAAGCATTATAGCCCCGCCTATTAGCGTAACTTTTAACTGACAAGTTCCCAACAACAATACACAAAGATAATGTCATGTATCATTTCTTATCGCAAGGAGACCGCCCTCGGTACGTTATCGGGATAATGACCGGAACTATACCTACTGTTTGTAATATATGAGTTTACGTTACTGTGAAGTTAAAAGGGAACCAATATTATTATTACTAACAAAACTTGACATTGTAAAAAAAATACCTATTTTCTTTTCAAAACTAATTTTAATTATATTTAATTTTAATGTTTCTACACCGGCAACGGTACCTAGTATGTTATAAATGAAGCTGTTTAATTATATTAAGGACGCTACTTTAATCATTACTTTTTTAAACAAGAGTATGTTTAAGTATTAAATAAAAATGTTTAGAATTTTTAAAATGTTTTTTGGCCAAATTGTTGTTAGATGCGCAAGCTACGATTCTGAACTACAAATACAATTTTAGATAGGTATCTATAGTTTACCGAAGTGAAAATTATTAAGTACTTACATACTTTTTTTTTGTACTTACTTTTTTTAAAAATGTTACTGGATTTTTAATTTGTCTGTCTTTTTCAAATTTCAGATCAGAATATTTTCTTGTTTCATACTTTTTAGGGCGTGATTTTTCAGTAGTCGGATTTTAGATTTTAAAATTACTTTTTTCTTTATTTATTTCTAAGACGGTAGATACACTTACACTGTTCTGCCGCGGCCACCTGTTGTCGTGCTTGTTGGACAGGTCGAGCGAGTCGCCGCGCTGGCAGCCGCCGCTGTCCGTGGAGCCCGAGCCCGACAGCGACACGCAGCGGGAACTGTCGCCTGCAAGTTAACATACGTGTCTTTTATGAAGCACTTACTATTGAAGAAATGGCTAAAAAAGTGTAGAACAGGAATTAGCTATTTACAAAGAAGTCAAAGTCAAATAATTTATTTCAAATAGACATACATATAAGAGTTACTTCTGAATGCCAAAATAAAAAATTGAATCTAGTCGCCGCTTCTAAAAAGTAATTTCGTATAGAAAAGAATGAGAAAGTGATGTAATAATTTTTGAAAAATAATGATAGGTAGTAATATAATTCATGGCAGTGGTAGATATATAAACTAGTATTTTAAAGAGTTACAATTTTTTTTATATATTGGGAGTAATATTCGGAACTACTGATCCGATTCCGAAAATTCTTACACTAAAGGGAAGCTACAATATTGCCGCGTGTCATAGGATATATTTTATTCAATAAATTTTACGCGGACGAAGTCACCGGCAAAAGCTAGTACGTTATAAAGTAAAAAAGTATCTGGACTGGTATCGAACCAGGGAGAAAAACAGAGGAATACTTTAATATGGAATGAACACCAACGACCACGTGATCGCTTTTCCTTGAACTTTTATGTACCTTATTTACGCAAATTTTCATGATTTGTTATATTAATTCACGCAACTAAACAGATCTCAATTAATGTTTCAGAATGAAACTAAATAGTTAACGGCTTTTTGTTAAAAAAAGTCGTTACTTACCACTTTTAACGCTAGCCGTGAGGTCTTCCTTGTGATCTTGTTGTCTCGCCGGCGAGTGCGCCGGCGCATGGTTGGGACTACACACCACCGGCTTTAGTTCTGAAGACACAAACACATCTTTATTTATACCTTGAATAAAATGATTGTAGCTTCAATCCAAGCCACAATTTTTGATACTGGTTGTTTAAAGTTACAAACGTTGTTAGGTTCTTGGTAGATCGAGAAATTGCTCTTAAATTGCTGAATATTACTTTTTATATCGTAAGAAGATTTCTTCCGTCAGACATGCTGTTGTTTTATATGTCCAACCAATAGTTTCGTACAAATTAGAAACTCTTAGATTCTCTTTTACGTAATTTTACAAAAAAAAATAAAAAAAATTGTCATGATTCTAAAATTTCCGGCCCTCAAAATACATTTACTTACTCATTGTCAAGTTTTGTCTCGCAGACGCTGTTGATGTGCACATCCTTGTCCTTCCGAACAGACCTTTGAACTTCGGCATGCAGCTAATTGTATCTGTTTCTCTGTCTATGAGAACTGAGACCCTCTGATTTCACCTGTTTTCTCTCCTCAATCTTCTTCTCAAGACTTTAAGTCTCAAGTTTTCTTCAAGTCTCCTGACTGACTTTTCCTTTTTCCGTACAGTTTTAAAAGCATCATGACTTACTTTGGCCGTATCTTACCCGTATCAAGCCATAGATGTATAAACATAAATGTACCCCTTTCCGACGGTAAGACTGGAAGCCAACCCCAAAATAATGGGGAAAAGGCTAGGCAGATGATGACGTACCCATTGTCGACACCAGAGGCCATATTATGACTTTGTACAACCATGATAGTTCCAGCGTGAGAGAGATGGAGCTATACAGGACGGATAGCACCAGCTCTTTTTCGCAACCGAACAATAATGGCTATAAGACTTTATATACGGCCTCAGGTCGTTGACCAGTACCTGGGAAGTGGAACTGCTGCTTGGTGGTAGGCGGATGGTGCGCGTGATGCGCGTGGTGCGCGTGCGGCGCGTGCGGCGCCTGCGCATGGTGCGGCGTCAGCGGCGGCGCCAGCGCCGGGGAGGACGGCGTCGAGCTGTTGCACGACGACGTGTTGGAGGACGAGTCGGGACCGCCCTGCACATCATAAACCAATGGGTATTACACCCCTTTTTGAAAAGTATCTCAATTAGGTTCTATAGTGTTAATAAGTAACTAAAAAAAAAAACACAAAATTTTTATTAAATCGATAAGTGCCATAAAAATGCATTTAAATTTTACATTTTCTAATTTCGCGCGAAAACGCTGGACGCAGTGGACGCCATATTGCTTTGTGGTCATGACGTCAGTTAGTTAGTAAACAAACACTTTTTATACGCTGATCAGTTGACAGTTGACACTTTTAAATTTATAATACCGTAATGACGTAATAACATGGCGGCTACTTTCATGGTGTTAGAAAACAGATTAAAAAACTGAAAACTTTGAATTGAATTTTAAAATTTATATTGTTACCTTTTTACGAACTAAAGTTAACATTTTCCGACTGCTAAGCTATCTAAATAATATATATAATATATATATTTAGATTTTTTTCTCCTATAGAGTAAAATACCGTATTGATTAATGCGAAAGCGCCAGGGTAGCCCGCGAAATTTCCTCCTTCAATTTTAATTAATTTACAATGCAGCATATACAATGCGTTTCAACTAAGAATAGGAAAGTCAATGACCTCTAACTGTCAACTGAAGCTAGAAATCTAAGGCTTGCAAAGTTTTGTAGTGTTCCTCCTTCCTCATCTTCATCCTTATCCATTTTAGTTCTGTTTTTGGAAATTGTTTTTGTTAAAATATGTCACTGACTTTGCAAATGTGTAAACGAGATGCTATTTTGCTAAATCTTCACAATATGGCGCAAGGTCATTCCTATTCTTAGTTGAAACGCACTGTGAGTACGTAATTAAAAAGGCGATCAATTTAGTTTTACACCCGAAGCTCGAAATGACAAAGCAAGTTTTTTCAAACATTCTATAATTTAAAGCCACTTTCAATTAAACAGCCTTTGAATTAAAGAATGTTTTTCAATCAATATATTTTCCTCCCATTGATGAATCAATTTCGATTATTTCAAGTTTTTAAGCAATCAATTTCAGGAATTTTCGGAGACACAATGGTAGGTGACACAATGGTGGTATCTTGTTTTGTTAACACATCTTTCTACTTGGTAAAAGCGCTGTGTATCTTTTAGGCACACGCTTTCTATACATGTAAGTATTATGCAAAAAAAATTAAAGCCCTGGCCTGTCGCATTTTTCGGTATAAATGGTCTGGGAATCGGTTCTGGCGCTGACGGTGTTAACTGGCAAAAGCCTCCCATAAATTTATATTTGTACGACAAATGGCAAAACATAGAGAAACTATAATACAGGGTGATTGGAAGATGGGTGCAAAGCTTTAATTAGTATTTAATTAGTCTGCCTAAAATTTAAAATTTCTTCTTCAAATTGGTTTGAAGGTTCTAATTTCAATAATTTGTAAGATATCCACGTAAATGATACTTACCTCAAAAGAAAGAGCGATTATCAAGCATGTTTTCAAAAAGGTACCCTCCGTTTTTTTACAAAAAGTATTTATGAATTTTTAAAATTTTTATGAACTTTAAATGTCTGTAAAAAAAATGTGTAACGACACAGAGGCCTAAAACATGTTTTGCTAGATTGCTTACACATTATTTAATAAAATAAAATAAATATTAATTTATTTATTATTCAATTTGGCCAGCAGTTTAGTTAAAATTTTGAGAGTTTTCAAAAAAAATCATAAAAATTACGTTTAGAAAAATGGTAAAACTTCGTCTAAGATAACCATGGCTTAAATGGTTCTAAATTATCTGTACTATCTTCGCCATAAAGCTTTGCACCCAACTTCCAATCCCCCTGTATAACAATATGAAGGCGTTTTCCTGCAGTAGGAAAATTCAGGCTAATAATAACAAATAATAAGAGATACATACAGTATGGTGCGGTACGGGCGGCGCGTGCGCACGGCGGCGGTGCGTCAGTGAGGACAGGAAGCCGGAGCCGCGCCCCGGCTGCGGGGACACGTAGCCGTAGTACCCACCTACAACACATACAGCTTAAGTCGACACCAAAATAAATTAGGGGCTTTTTCGTAACCATTTATTGGAATGCATGGATTTAATTTTTGGATATACTTACAGGATAATTTTTAAAGCAGTGCGCAAATTTTCACAGGGTGTTCTACCAATGAATATGAACAACTTTTACTATGGGACCAAACCTGAAAACGCGAAAAAAAAGTCAGCTGTTCCCTACATTTTGACGAGTTTGGTGTAGATAAATGTACTGAACACCAGATTTTTCGGTTTTCGGTTTCAGAGTTAGCCCCATAGTGAAAGTTGTTCATATTCATGGGTAGAACACCATGTGAAAATTTGCGCACTGCTTAAAAAAATATCCTGTAAGTTTTTGTTTATTGACTATTTGATTAATAATCTGACTGAAGGAAAAAGCAACTGAGTTAAACCTCGATAGAATTTAATTCCGAAAAGACCTCTACTTTTTCATATTTTTTTCTGTAATTTTAAAATCCAAAGTAATTTCCAAAAAAATTTTAAATCCAAAAAATTTGCATTCAAAATGTGCGAATTAGGTAATGGAAACTCTGGCTGGAAATTCGTTTTTTGTTCTATTAGCTTAATTTATTTTTAAACAATTTTAATTTGGTTTGGCCCTTTTATTTTGGTCCCAGCGAATTGTTGCGCTCTCTTTTTTCGCACGTGGAAGTAATTGACTCTGTGTCTTTCTTATTCCCGCCCAGTTCCCTTGCCTTTTACATTATATCAACTTAAAGTATACCCCATAGAATTACAGTATCGATCTTTTCAAATATCAAACTCGTATTTTGATTCTCTTCGCGCCAGCATACCTGGACTACAACTGGATTTCATATCCGCATGTGGCCACTGTACGACATTTGCGACAACATTACTTGTGTTAGGATCAAGGAACCTCATTTTATACAACATTTCGTTTTGCATCCTCGTCAAATTTAAGGGTGTATAGTATAGAACATCAAACCGAACAACTTTTTCCATGGGACCAACATCGTAATCACGAAAAAATAATCAGCCGTCCCATACATTGGCGTCGAGTAGGTATTGAAGGGACAGTTGACATTTTTTTCGCAAATACGATGTTGGTGCCACGGAAAAAGTTGTTTGGTTTGATGGTCTATACCACACCCTTAAATTTGACGAGGATGCAAACCGACACGATGTATAATCAACTTATAATTTTCGTCACACACTTACCGTCTTTGTGAAACTTTTCTTTGAAAGCATCCACAAACTCAGGCGGTAAACCACACGATGGAGGTACTTTACTTTCGCAATCCCTGAAATATATAAGGTTTCATTAGTATTCACACAATGTTTGCACTTATAATGAACTAAAGAATAATAAAAACGTTATAATATTTTATTTGTAAGTTTACCACAGCAAAATGAAGATTTTAAAGTTATGATGATGATGAAATAAAATAAATCAAGTCAATGGGGAAGAAAACTGTCAGATTAGTTCCGCGTAGATGGCGCTAAATGTTTGCTACTTTTATTCAGTTGACAATGGGTTCCTTACAGAAAACTTTGCCGCGAGATGGCGCCAAGTGTTTTTTCTTGTCGCCGATTGGCCGCTTTGTCTTCAAGATGACTCTGACTAGTGACAAACACACAGCACTCTCTTGCGGCGAAGCCTCCGGTAAACAACCCCATTGTATTGTTAAGGGCCCCACACATCACACAGTCCGCCGGTAGGCGGTCATTTACATAAACTGTCAAAAATACATTTTGCCGGTGGACTGCCAGCGGACTGTAAATGTGTGGGGGCCCTTAAAAATATAATGGGGTTTTTTTTTTTTTTTTTTTTTTAAACTCCATTGATATAATAGAGGAAGATATGTTACGCGCTAATATCGCAATCACTAAACCTGGACTCGGCGCACGACTACATGCACCGAAACTCGCACATCTGTGACCACAGTCGCAAACCTACAGTTACCGATATACAAGGAAAGAGATAGGAGCCGGCGCTGTCGTGCAAGCGAAATCGCGTCAGCCGCCGAATGTTTACTATTATGAATGACATTACATGTCTATCTCGCTCTCACAAACATGGAGAAGAAAACATGAAATATTATTATTATTTTCAACAAATTAACATTTTTGGCTGTACAGTGAGTGAAAAGTAATCCCGTGGAACCTGTTTCTGGTTTTTGAACTATTTGTATACATTTTGAAAACACAGGAAGGCATTGTTGCTGCTTATTTAGATCATTACGGTAATTTTACTTATCGTGCTACACATATGCTACACAAACGCCAGTTCGATTGTGACTAAAGTCAATAATTGTATGCATTTACCACAATTTATGCGGTCCACGTCGAGGAGCGCGAACCATATCTTCCTAATTTATACATTAATGGTTAACACCAATCAACATGATTTAAAATGCAAGAATACCGAATCACAACGCTTTGAACATAGAAACCTTTTAGGGGGAAAAGCCACCTATTGCCCACCACTGACCTGTGACATTTAAACTTGCACTCCTTACACTTCAAACCAGACCCGAACAGCATCTGCTTATCACAGTAGTCACACGTCGCTATCATATTGAAGGTCTTCGTGAACCGATGCGCGATGTCATGCGCCATACATCGGCTAACCGTCGGCGTACGCGGCGACCGGGGAGCCACACCCACTACTACAGCCTGGGGGAGGAAAGAGGGGGGTGTAAATTGAATGGGATGTAATGCTAGTACTTGTACACCACACTTGTGTATTTTCCCAAATATTCACATTACTCGTTAAAACAAAATGAGCTTTAATTCAATAGAGATCAAGTACGTTTTGTATTACCACAAGTAACGCGAATATTCTGACAAATACGCCTAGTGAAGTGAAAGCATTAAAGGACGTTGTGTGTTGGTACAGTTTTGTTAAACAAAGAAAAATTATCATTGATGATTGTGTAGGCGATCGATACATGGGACAAAATTCTCGAGACATGTTCTTCGCTGGTTGGACTATCATCAATCGTGCTTTTTTCTTAGCTTGAACAAACTGTAAGGCTTGGTTCAGATCGTCAGCGTAGCGCAACTTACAAAGCGCATGTAATTTAAATATTTACAACATTTTATGAATGATGCGAAGAGTCTGTTCAGGTTCGTGACCCAAATGTAAGCTGTAGCAGTGTGCATTTAGGGTACGATTTGACTGTCATACGCGATTATAAAAGTCCCTATAAAACAAAGAATTAAAAAAATATATATGAGCAATCGCTCCAATAGGACCGGCCGGGCCCTAAAAAGGCGCTCGAAATTTCATTTGTCGTAGGATCTAAATTTTTAGTTTTTTTTCAGAATGTGATATTTAAACACTTATGCATGTTACTAAAGTATACATACACGGTCAGAACTGACACTAACATCGGCATAGAATATTTGAAAATCAATGTGCCGACTACTGTCGGAAATATCAGAACACATAACACATATAAAATGACACAAAAGCAAAACAATGTTGCAAAAACATTTAATCTTTTCAATTTGTACAGCTGCGTTGTTTATTAATTTAGTCATCAACAAAACTTTTACACATGAATTTACATAGTTATGACAAAAAAAAAGTACCTGTTAAAAAGTGTATTCATTAAATTTCAGAAGACCATTGTAAGCCAACACTCACTGACCGATCCGAATGCTACCCTAAAGCGCAGTACCCACCGGCTCATGATGCGGCAGTCTAGGATGCGAGCGCCTCCTGTGCTGCGTGGCGACGCAGGCGCACGCCACGATGCCGGCGAGGCGCCGCGCCAGCGCGCGCGGCCTGTGCGCACAGCGCGCCGCCGCCGCCGGGCTAGGCGCGACCTGCCGCGCCACACTAGCTAGCGTACCCAGCACAGGCCAGGCCTGCTTCTCCGATATATAACAAGCCTATATCTACAGCAAGGTACTATCGACAAAACGGCCGCCTATACACCTTAAAGTTGCACACTGATTCAATCAATCTGCCTAGCCTTTTCCCAATTACGTTGGGGTCGGCTTCCAGTCAAACCGGATGCAGCTGAATACCAGTATTTTACATGGAGCGACAGCCTATCTGACCTCCACAACCAGTGACTGGGTAATACGATACTCCTTGGTAAGACTGGTTGTCAGACTTTCGGGCTTCTGACGACCCGTAACGACTGTCAAAGATCCACGAATGACAGCCGGGATCAACGGCTTAACGTGCTTTCCGAGGCACGGAGGAGGCACGGTATGTAAAGATGGTCACCCATCCACGGACCAACCCCGGCAAGCGTAGCTTAACCTGATGAATCGACTCGAGCGGCTGTTATTACTTAGCCACGAGCTCCTCAGTTGCACACTGATTCATTAAAAAAAAAACCGTGCCCCTATGGTACTTTGTTTTACTTTGTCATAAGTGCAATTGCAGCTTGCAAGCAAAATTGTTTCAAAATTGGAAAGGCCTAGCGTTTGTCGATGGTACATGTCGCCAAGCGGGCGGCCCTCAAATCCTTCGCATTTATAATAAACCTATGCCTACTTATATTTGCCTGACTTTACCTTGGCCGGAGAAAGCAACACATAGGAACAATGGAAAGCTATGGGGGCGCTCTTTGCCCAACAGTGGGACAATACAAGGTGAAAAAAATAAAAAAATCTTTACCTGTGTTTAAAGACTGAAAATATGTAACTTTTCAGCAACCGCTGAAAATCTACCTAATAATGTGTGTGCAATATGAGCAGTTGAGGTCAGTAATTAATACAGTACTTGCTTAATCTACATCCTATTGTTACTAAATTCTAAATTATTTAAGGTAATATTTACTGGGAGATTTGCAAATTGGACTCAACACGTGCTTTACATAACTACAAAATGTCTGAATTTCATTCCTTTTTTGTACCTATTATATTTCGCAAACTGTCCTAAACTTAACAAACACCAAAAAATATATATGTTTGGTCTTTGTCTGGCGTTCTGCCTGCGCGACACCGAGATCTAACCTTTATGCCCAAATTCAAATTCCTACATTGCATAGATATCGAAAAAAAAAAAACCCGTGACTGACAGATACGGAACCTTAATAAGGATGATGACTAAAATTTTTTTTGCCCGTCATGTAGATCATTAATAAAAATAAAAAAATTTTACGTAATCAAAAGATTACGGCGATACATTGAGTTAAAATGTGGCATGACGTCACTCCTTGCTAGATTTTGTACGTAGTTTGTTATAGTTATGACGTAGCGAGCCCCCACTCCCCAACTTTAATGCGTTTTATCAAAGTCATTTTTTTATTAATATGATAAAGCAAAAAATACGTGTCTAATATTTTTTTATTATCTGACTGACGGAATTTCTTTTTTATTACCATCATCCATATTATAGTAATGATGACATTCCCTTTCTTTTCTTATTATTATTTCTTTCTTTTTTTTTCTTTAACCTACAGAGGATATTCTAAGGCAGTAATCTGTACAAATGCTATACAATATACAATAAGTTCTGGAGTCTTACGTTATTGTTGTAATATGCAGGAGGGCAGTGCTTATTTCCTAACAATATCATGACGATAGCATTCCTACACTTCTCTTTAGTGGACTTTTCATACAGCATACACAAGTTTAAAGCGCTAATCTGTACAAATGCGATTCAATAAGTACTGGAGTCTTAAGTTATTGTTGTAATATGCAGGAGGGAGTGCTTATTTCCTAACAATATCGTGACTATAGCATTCCTATACTTTACTTTAGAGGACTTTTTCATAGCACACATCACAAGTCTAAAGCGCTAATCTGTACAAATGCAATACAATAAGTACTGGAGTCTTACGTTATTGTTATAGTACGCTGGTGGTCTGTGTTGCGGCGTGTTTTCTGACTCCGTGTCGTGTGGGGAGGCCGGGGGAGTTACTTCCACTGTACCCACGGCGGATGATTGGCTGTTGTCGCTGCAATTCAATGAAAAATCTTTGATATATTACGCTTTATTTGGCTGGATAAAAGCATCCTATAGGCCCAGCTACACAGAGTAACGTAGCAAAGAGTTTGCACAGTATACAGTTTTGTCTCCTATCCCTCACACACTCACTGCGCTCAACGCTCTCTTGGACGCTAAGCCTGACTGTGATGTGTTCGCGGATGAATGGAAGAAGATCTTGTCAGTATGTCTGGAGTATTGCGAGAAGAGCGTATGATTTGTTATTGAACTTAAATAATGTGTTTGTGTCGTAACTAATGTAACTGGCCTAGGCCGTTTTATGTTAAAATAAATAAATTGTCGTCTTAACGTTAAGGTAAGTTTTAGTCCAAGAACAAGAGCCGTATTTTCTTGACATTTTAGTATGAATAAAAAAATGAATGAACGAAAGAATGCTCTGTCTCTGTTTGCACGAAAATAATTTGGTAGAGTGGGGATAGAACGTGCATTCGCTAGTTTGGTCTCAAGATTAAAACCTAACTAGCGAAAGCTCAGTCTGTTCTCTATGTCTATGGTTTATACTCTAAACCATAGACATAGAGAATGGACTGACCATTAGCCTCACAAAAGTGACCACTCTCTAGAAAGAGACAAAGCGAATACGCGGCCGATATCCGTCTCTTTTCTGCAAGCCTGTAATAACACAGGCGCAGTGTTCCAATTTTAATTAGGAAAAACATTTAAAATTACAGTGCTAATAATAGAAAAAGTATTTGGTTATTTCTATGAATATTATGTTAATAAATTCACGCAAGTAAGACGTAGCTTGTATAATGCGTTTCAAATAAGAATAGGAACGTCAATGACCTCTATCTGTCAAATGTTGATTGAAAAGTACGGTTTGCAAAGAAAACTTATTTGCGTATCAATAACGTTTTGTTTTGTCTTAGTTAAATCAAAGTGAAAACAGACATCAACAAATTATTCATAATTAGTTTTTTATAAATTATGCTTCTTTCTTTCATATTTTCATTGTTGGTAACAATTTTTTTTCAAATTCTTAATTCGTGATTCGTAAATAAATGTTAACTAAAAATTATCTTGTTTTGCTCACCCTACCCAATTCAGTCGATTTGACAGCTATGACGTTACAACATGGCGCTGAGTCGATCCTATTCTTATTTGAAACGCACTGTACAGTCAGCGTCAATAATATCGGGACGAACAGACTGTTGAAAATGATCTAAACAACTATGAAAATGAAATATTAACTCAAAGATACATTAAGAATGAAGACAGTACAAGACAACAGTCATTCTACAATATCGAAAACGGGTCTTATCGCGATATTCTTTTTAACGAGGTAAACAGGTACCTACTAAAAAGTTACTAAAAAGTTTAACAGTCATTCTGACAAGAACTTCATCCAATTGAGATAAAGTTTAATTTTCTTAGTTGTTGAGTGATCTCAACAACTAAGAACAGTCAACAGTCTGTTCGTCCCGATATTTTTGACGCTGACATGTACCCTGGCGGGGCCATATGGGCGCTTTTACAATTTACGGACACGGTATTTCACAAAATAATTTTATCATTTGGCTCGAAAGTAAACAATATTATATCCTCTTCTTCTCTACTACTAACCTGAGGTCGGAAGCGTCCGGTCTGACAGACAGTTGCGACTCATGTGAGCGAGACTTAGTGAGCGCAGCGGGAGGGGGGAGCGTGCTGTTCTGTTTCCGCTTGGCGACCGGCGTTGGGGGAGATTTACCACCTGGAATAAAAGTACCATTGACAATTATTTAGTTTACAATGAACTTTTCATATACTATTTATTTCACAAACACCTTATTCCGCTAATGTTTTATTTTATAAACACTTGCTTTACATTTATTTGGCAAACGCTTCTATTACAAATGTTTTGCATGATATTTAAACATTTACTTACACATTTTGCATTCCATATTTAGATTATTTTGTAAAAATCACGTTTGATCAATCAAGACAGTATTGTTTTGCATTATTTTATTTTTCTTTATATTCCGGTCGTTTATGGTCGTCGGGGGTCGCAGTTCTAACATAACCTAACCTTTTTTGTGAGTAAAAATATTTAAACTAATACTCCATTTACAATAAGATAAGAAGAGACATTTAAACAAAACTTTTTTACAGTCCGTTTAACCGATTTTGACTTCTATTGCGTTGGTGGCATGACAAATGACAGCTGCAGTAAACAGTTGGTATTGTAAACACATTTTTGCCTTTAATGCTATCCTTAAGCCTACGGAATAGAAGTCAAAATCGGTTGAACGGATTGTAAAAAAGGTTTGTTTAAATGTCTAATCTTATTGTAAATGGAGTATAACCACAGTCTATACATCATACAGTCGTCCGACGAAGCCCGAGTTGCATACGAACTTCGCCGGGCTCGGGCTTAGAGACCGTGGTATAACTATGTAGTTCATTTCCAGGTACCCTACTAAAATAAACTAAACCAGGTAATTTCTGTGTAGTTAAAAAAATCGGTCAAGACCGACTTCGACTCGCGCACCGAGGGTTCTATACCATCATTTACATTTAATTTTTGTTGATGATTTCTGAAAAAGTGTGCTATTTAGAGACATCATTTCAGATTTTTCTCTATGCAAACTTCGGCGATAGGGGTTTTTTTTTAATTTTTCATCAAAAGTTGAAAACTATGCGGCCTAATAAAGAAAAAAAAATGTTTGAGAATGTGCAAACAGCGCTTTTTCATATGATACCCCACATGCCCTAGTAGCCCCACTTCAAATTTTTAAGAACCCTTTCAGTCCCTGTTGCAAAAAAAAATACAACATATTTTTATTTCTTTTTTATTTGCAAAATAGTTGGGCAAACGTCATCAAAAACTGTTCCAAATTTCAAGTCGATAGCATTAGTAGTTCTTGAAATATCCAGCTGTGACAGACAGACAGACAGACTGCGTCGCACCATAATGGTTCCTTTTTACCATTTTGGTACGGAACCCTAAAAAAGACGAGAGCCCTCTTCATTCCTCCTGAATTTAATGAATCCTGAAAGTATTCGTACCTTTCTTATTATGCGGCGTGCCATGATGTTCATGGTTGGCATGCCTGGCCCGGGGCGCTCTGGGTGACGCCCGCACGGTGCGTTCCCACGAGTCCCAGAACAGCTGCAGTTCTGCTCCGCCCTCGCCGCGACCTAGAGCCTCTGTTGAGAAGGAAAACCAGTTTGTAGCTTTCATTTGTCAGTGGATATCACAGCATTGCGTAGTTATTGTTGATGATAGAAAGATGTCCGGCAGAACGGTTGAAATCATCAACAATCTTTGTCAGCTTTGGACTATAGACAACTGGACACGTTTCGAAGTTTTAACCAGGGACCTTACAACCCCGGTTAAGAGTTAAGTCTTTCGTAAGCCATTTATGAGGTTACCTTGTATCATGAGTAACTCCTTGAATGGGTTGGGGCTTGAAACCCAGTAAAAAGGTTATCCCTTCAGTATTGATAACCCATTTAATGGGTTCTATACTTGGAATCCAGTGAAAGAGTTACCCATCCATTAAGATAACCTGTATAATTAATAAGGGTTTTGTTCGAGTTACCATATTAGCAATTTGCAACGCATGCCCACCATCGAGAGATCATACTACATTGCTCCGAGTCGGAATGTTACGATGTTATCGTTTTTAAGAGAGTTGAAATGAAAACCTTTTGAACGGTTTTAATTAAGCCCAGTTAAACTCATCGTATGGGTTTTTGTTTAATTACTTAGAAAACCCCTATCGAAAACCCTTTCATGGATAACCAAAATGGTCCCTTAAAGCCATTCAAAAGGGTTACCTACTTCGTATGGGTTTTTGATTAACTGCTTAGGGAAAAACCATATCGAAAACCCTTTCATGGATAACCAAAAATAGTCCCTTAAAGCAAAGCCATTCAAAAGTGTTACCTACATCGTATGGGTTTTTGATTCCTTAACTGCTTAGAAAAACCCTATCGAAAACCTTTTCAATGGGTAACAAAAATGGTCCCTGGTTTTGACGATGACTGAAGATCTGCTAAGGACGATTTCTCTATGACAAATGAGAAGGTGAAGGTAGGAATGAAGGGAAGGTAAAGTTAGGTGGCAAAACAGGGTTTTCGCTTTGATTTGCTTTGAGTTGTAGTAACGCGCTCGCGTTTTTGCGAAGTTTTAGAAGACTGGTACTAACTATTCTGTTATCTCAAGCTACAATTCTCACCTATGTAACTCCTGAGCCGCTGCATGGCTCGACACAGTCGCAGCACCTCCTCGTCGCGCGCGCCGGCCAGTAGCGCGCGCATCTCGTGGTCGGAGCGTTCCCGCAGCGTCTCTAACGACGCCACGCGGGAACATACCGCCTGCAAAACAAAAACATATTATCTATTGCATGTAAGTATAGGAGCTCGCAGCCATACGGGTAGATTCATCAGGTTAAGTTACGCTTGCCGGGGTTGGTTGACCATCTTTACATACCGAGACTCCTCCGTGCCTCGGAAAGCACGTTAAGCCGTTGGTCTCCGCTGTCATTCGTGGATCTTTAAGTCGTTACGACTCGTCAGAAGCCTGAAAGTCTGACAACCAGTCTTACCAAGGGGTATCGTACTTATTACCCAGTAATTGGGTTATGGTGGTCAGATAGGCAGTCGCTCCATATAAAATACTGGTATTCAGCTGCATCCGGTTAGACTGGAAGCCGACCGCAACATAGCTGGGAAAAGGCTAGGCAGATTGATGTAAGTGTACCTACGCGTGT
The DNA here is from genome assembly GCA_905163495.3 of Cosmia trapezina. Lineage (NCBI taxonomy): Eukaryota > Metazoa > Arthropoda > Insecta > Lepidoptera > Noctuidae > Cosmia > Cosmia trapezina. Next base: position 25,334,519 of record LR991032.1, read on the forward strand.
GATTCCATTAAATGGCACACAATAATTGAATGCAAGTTTTGCCATTCAATATATGTTACAATAGTACGTCTTCATAGAAAACGGCTGAAACGACGCGCTGTGAAATATATGTTACAATAGTACGTCTTCATAGAAAACGGCTGAAACGACGCGCTGTGAAATATATGTTACAATAGTACGTCTTCATAGAAAACGGCTGAAACGACGCGCTGTGAAATATATGGTACAATAGTACGTCTTCATAGAAAACGGCTGAAACGACGCGCTGTGAAATATATGTTACAATAGTACGTCTTCATAGAAAACGGCTGAAACGACGCGCTGTGAAATATATAATAAATAATAATAATAAATAAAATTCTTTATTGCCATAAAAAAAGGTGCACAAGTAAATTAAAGCCCTGACTCCTGTGCTAGGTAGCAACACCTGTGTTACAGGAGCCAGTGTCTTCTCACAATCAGTAGGTAGGTTATGGATTTTATGCCTTATTATTAATCTTATTAAACATTGTGAAATTTATATTAAAATAGAAAATTAATATAACAATTTTTACGTTAGTGTGAGTGTAAAGTGTGAAGAGCGTGTGTGTCGTGTGTTCATGTGTGGAGTGTGGTGGTGTGCTGTATGGATGAACGTTAGTGAGAAGATGTGCTCACGGGTGATATGCATTGCCATGATATATTAGAGGAAGATATGATATGATACGCCCCAACATCGCTATCACCAAACCTGGACTCCGCACGACGATGTTTTTTCTTTTTGCACAGATGTGTCAAAGCAAACGTCATAATTATATTATTATAATTTTCAACAAATTAACATTTCTGGCCGTACTTACGAGTGAAAAGCAATCCCGTGGGACTTGTTTTTGGTTTTTAACTATTGGTGCACATTTAGAAAACACACAAAGGCATACCTAGCTGATGACAATTTAGACGATTACGGTAATTTTACCCAACGTGCTACAAAAACGCTAGCTGGATTGTGTCTAAAGTCAATTTTGTGCGTTAACCCACTCATGCGGTCCACATCGAGGAGCGCGAATCTAATCTTCCCAAATTATACATAAATGTTGAAATGTGATCTTGTCGAAATTAATACCTAACCCAAAATTGATTCTGTTTGACTGTACTCTTGAGTCAGTAGCCATGCCTTAGTTTTAGTTTTAGCATCCCTTATTGTAAGAGGATTAATATTAAGGGCACTGTTTGTTTTATTATAAATGTGACTTGACAAATACATGCGTTGTCTTCTAGCAGCTGCGGTGTCAAAATTAACAGATAGGCAAACGTTCCTTATAGTACGCTTACTTAAAACTTGTTTATTTAATGGTGTGACAAGATGCTGTTTGGTAACTACACTCCTTTGCAAAAAAAACGGGCACTTTGGATTTTTCTACATTATTGGTATTCATTTAGTTCTAATGAGGTTTTAATAGGCAAACTATATTCCTGGCACATAATAAAGAGTCTGGGTATGAAAAAAAGTTAATTTCAAATTCAGAACTGTTGTTTTTAGAAATAATAATCTCTTTTTCAGTTTATGACTTTTTACTTACTATTCGCGGGTTTGCGGTTAAAAGGTTATCAGGCAACTAAAACTAACTTGTCGTTATTTTTATTAGATTAATTATGTTTGTCGCATAATCCTGCCTCATTGTGACTTAAAACAGATATCTTTGTGTCGATTATAATGGCAGAAAAAGCAATAAGAGCTTGTAAAATTATAGCGCTGCTGGAAGTGCTCACAGCCGCTAAACGTGAGTGGTTCCACCGTCCAAGGAACCTGGACTCGATACCAAGAGACAGGTTCCGTTCAAAGAAGCAAGGTTGTGGGAGAAAACGTTGCACACAACCTCGAGACGACCGCTTTTTAGTGACTCAGGCGTTGAGTAATCGCAAATGCAGTTACATAGACCTCAAAAGAAACCTTGAAGAGGTACGAGGAGCACAAGTTAGCCTATGGACAGTGAGGAGGAGGCTTTTAGCGGTTGATATACGCAGTCGACGACCAGCGCGGGCCCCCAATTTACTCCGTGAGTATCGGATTGCTCGACCGAGGTTCACTAGAAATTGTCTATCTTGGACACTAGGTAACTGGAGTAGCGTACTCTTCTCCGATGAGGCTCGAATTTGTCTGAATGGTGAGGACCGACGTCGGCGAGTGTTACGAAGACCAGGGGAACGCTATGCCGACGTGTATTCTGAAGAAATCACGCCTTATGGTGGAAGGTCCGTTATGTTTTGGGCGGGCGTAACTTCCAGCTATCGTACCGAGATAGTGTTCATTGCAAATGGCTCACTAAATGCGCAAAGGTACATAACAGGAATAATTTGTCAACATGCACAGCCCGCACTGACTGTAAACTGGTGAAGATGCCATTTCATGGACGATAATGCTCGGGACCACCGTTCTGGCGACGTAGATGCTTATATGCAAGAGGTCGATATTCGTCTTCTGTATTGGCTAGCGTGGAGCCCCGACCTTAACCCCATTGAGCACGTCTGGGACCTCCTAAAAAGGCGAGTACGACCTGTCCAACGACCTTCCACAAAACATCAGGGAGCTTAAACGTGTGATTTCGGCTGAGTGGGAACACATTCCACAGGACACCATCAAAAGCCTGGTGGAAAGCATACCAAGACGATTACATGCCGTAATCGCTGCAAGGAGAGGTCATACTCGTTATTAATTTTTATTTTTTAATGTCTTTTTTTATTAAAATACCATAAAAATACTCGTAGTCTTAATTTAATTATACCCTAAAAATTTCCATTATAACACGACTCTCTGTTTACATTGACTAAAACACCGATTCCAGGATTTAAGGGTTAAAAACTATATTCTCAATGATAATAAGAAATTTCTAGTAATTTATGCTAACGACATACTAAAAATATTAATATTATCCATAGAAAAGCCAATGACTGTAAGGTGCCCGTTTTTTTTGCAAAGCAGTTTATTAGGTACTATATGGTTAGTATAGGTACTATATGGTACAATAGTACGTCTTCATAGAAAACGGCTGAAACGACGCGCTGTGAAATATATGTTACAATAGTACGTCTTCATAGAAAACGGCTGAAACGACGCGCTGTGAAATATATGTTACAATAGTACGTCTTCATAGAAAACGGCTGAAACGACGCGCTGTGAAATATATGTTACAATAGTACGTCTTCATAGAAAACGGCTGAAACGACGCGCTGTGAAATATATGGTACAATAGTACGTCTTCATAGAAAACGGCTGAAACGACGCGCTGTGAAATATATGTTACAATAGTACGTCTTCATAGAAAACGGCTGAAACGACGCGCTGTGAAATATATGTTACAATAGTACGTCTTCATAGAAAACGGCTGAAACGACGCGCTGTGAAATATATGTTACAATAGTACGTCTTCATAGAAAACGGCTGAAACGACGCGCTGTGAAATATATGTTACAATAGTACGTCTTCATAGAAAACGGCTGAAACGACGCGCTGTGAAATATATGGTACAATAGTACGTCTTCATAGAAAACGGCTGAAACGACGCGCTGTGAAATATATGGTACAATAGTACGTCTTCATAGAAAACGGCTGAAACGACGCGCTGTGAAATCTCAGTGTATACCAGTAGGCAACAGTTCGAGTGCGCTGCAGTTACGCACTGACGGACGCGCATATTTATCTACCGAGCGGCCGTGGGTAATTGATTCCGGGTCACTAACTAGGTAACTATCTTATTCTGTGGTATTGTCCCTAGACAATACGCTCTGATCTCCGAATTTAGCATGTCGCGTTCTAATTGAACTCCGATTTGATTTAAATTATAATTTTTTACCTCTAACAAATCTCATCTAGACCTCCTTTAGACCGCTGTGCGCTGCTATGAAGCATAACATTAGTAAAATATTGCTACACATTTGGTTAATTGTTTGCTCATTATTTTGTCGAAACCTGATTATTCTTCAGTCTTTTTTACTTCTTCAAGAGCATGAGCTCCTACTTATATCGGACGGGAAACCCCACAGCAAGTTGATGTAATGTGCCTATTATGTTATCTGATATCTATAGTGTAATTCATAAAAATGTTGATTACATGATTGCGAAAGTAATCGGAATTATTATTTGCGTCTAAAGAATTATACACCGGAACCTCTATCTTGTCTTATCATAACCTTTTTAAATATTTGGCGACAGTTTCTAACTATTACGATGTTGGTTGCAATTAATGAATACAATATGTCAAAACTAAAAATGTTATTTTCTGAGAAGTTTACCTGTCTTCATTGACTACAAAACTATGTACAAATATTTACTTCTTCTTTTGAATAGGGATGATAACTAAAAATGTTTTCTTTGTCCGTCATGTAGATTAATATAAAAAATATTGGACACATATTTTTCTTTTTTTACGTAAGCAAAAGATTATGGCGATACATTGAGTTAAAATGTGGCATGGCGCCTAGCTAGAGTTTATACGTAGAAGTGACGTAGCGAGCCCCCACTCCCCAACTGTAATGCTTATTATCCAAGTATTCTTTATTAATATGATAAAGCAAAAATACGTGTCAATATTTTTTTATTATGTAACTGACGGAAAAAATATAATTTCTTTTTTTTTACCTAGGCATCATAGCTTTTGCAAAAGTTACATACATAAATAATAATGTTTAATTTCTCTAACTACGAGACTAAAATATCCGAAACAATTCTAAATTCAGGGGTTCTTAAAGGCCGATTTGACTGGCGAGAAACGTGTCCCTAGTCCACAGTTCATCTTCGCCAACATCTTATACATTAGGCAAAATATACATTTGTACAGTAAAAACAGTGATATTCACAATATTAACACCAGAAATAAGGACAAATTACGTGCTCCATTTCATCGGCTTCATAAGGTTCATAACTCATTTGTTGGTCTTGGTATAACTTTTTATAACAAGCTACCTTCTTCTTTGCTAGATTTGCCTTTTAATGCGTTTAAAATTAAAGTTAAATCCAATCTTTGTTCAAAGGCATACTATTCTATCAACGATTACTTAAACGATAAGAATAGTTGGTCGCTGTGATTAACTCAAGACAATGTTTATGTTATGTTCTTTCTCCAGGATCAGCTAACATAATGACAGGTTACATGAGTTAAGTACTAAAATTGTTTATTTTATTTGACAAAAATATAATTTAATGTATTGTGTTGCGTAAATTATTTTGCATAGGTACTATTGTATATAATCTAGTTCTTCTAACTGAACAGACAGCTGTGCTGCTGGGGAGTTTGTTCCGCTACTTCTTCTTCCCAGCTAAAGCACTAGGAAGTGGTGAAGGGCGGGCGTTTTGTGGGGACTGTCTTACTGTAATTTCGACGTTCAAAAAGTGCTGATTCTCAGCCTAATTTGAATAAAGGACTTTTGATTTTGATTTAGGTATTCAGCATAACGCCATAGGTACGCCTACAGTACAGATTATCTTAGGTTGCTCTTGAACATTATGAAAATCATGCAAACTTGCAATCGCTAGGCCTTCTACAACATAAGATACATCTAAATGTTGATCAGTGTGTAACAATAGTATCACAACATATCTGTCAACTTTGTGACTCATTTGAAAATTCAGTTTGTCATACATAGAGTCGTAAAATTTTTATTTAGGGTAACTTACCTAAAGGGTGCCAAACAGGGCTTAATGAGCTTACGCTGTAAGTATGTTTAATGCGTCTTTCAACCAGTTACAACGCAGAAAATCTGTGAGTGTGTGTTGGTGTTCACAAAGGTACATATTCTTTTCTTTAACATGAAGCAAAAGGTTTTTATAATTTTACAAAATCCTACGATCGCGATGAATCAAACACAAATCGCATTAAAGCCAGGGGTTCCCAGACTTGTTTTGTCTACTGCCCACTTTGTCACCAGCTCAGTCGGTGTCTAAGGTCCGTATTACAGAAGGAAATAAAATAAAGAAATAAATCGTAAACGAAAACAGGCTGATGCATAGACAATAGACATCTCTGCTTGAGGCTCGATTTGAGTCTAGATTTAGCTGAGTATAGATTGACAACCGTTCTGGAATAAGAACGATGCTCGAGTACTGATTCTATACATAAACTGTGATCAACTGATTGGCGATCAAACTGGACTTGAGCAACGTTCTGTAATACGGGCCTAAGAGTCCTCCTAGATGAAATTACAAATCGCCTCCTAAGCCTCTACGCCCCGTTTTTTTTCTGGGTCTCTTACTGCCCCCCTTTAGACCTGCAGCGCTCACAACGGGACGTTATCGCCCACTTGGAGAAACACTACATTAAACAAATTTCTTTTTTCATCGCCGATGTCACGTTACCAGCTGATAGAAGAAGTCCACAACCTTTAGTAGATGAAGTAGATCTTCTTGTCAAGTTACATACCTCGATAGAATCGGGGCCGAGCCCCACAACCCTGAGCCACTGCGCGAGACACGGCACATCGCCGAGCTCACGCCGCAGCTCCTCACCGAAGCTGGCCTTGATGACTAGCTGCCGGGAGAAGTGCTTCACCAGCTTGCCCTGGAACAGAAGGAGAGGTCGTTATACAGTGCTGTAGATAAGGAACCAGGCGTTACTTTGCACAACAAAACCATATGACAGTAAAATGTCATACAAAAATATTTAAGTACGTAGGAGCTCGTGGCTAAGTAATAATAGCCGCACGGGTCGATCCATCAGGTTAAGCTACGCTTACCGGGGTTGGTCATTGGATGAGTGACCATCTTTATATACCGAGACTACTCAGTGCCTCGGAAAGCACGTTAAGCCGTTGGTCCCGGCTGTCATTCGTGGATCTTTGACAGTCGTTACGAGTCGTCAGAAGCCCGAAAGTCTGACAACCGTCTTATCAAGGAGTATCGTATTACCCAGTTACTGGGTTGTGGAGGTCAGATAGGCAGTCGCTCCATGTAAAATACTGGTATTCAGCTGCATCCGGTTAGACTGGAAGCCGAACCCAACATAGTTGGGAAAAGGCTAGGCAAGGCTAGGCAGATTGATTGAGTTTTAATTCCGCAAAAACTAGATCCAGCACAGCTATTCATAATTATGATATTCATACGCTCCGTGCCGAACCGAATATCAATCAATGTTTTATTGAGTCTAAACGCTGTTTACAAATCCAAAACCCGAAAATGTTGTCAGTTTAAACCAAACAGACGACTATTCTTCTGACAGCTATTTGCTGTCGGGAGTTCGGGAGTAGGCCAGGCAAATCAGGGGGTCAGAGACCCTACTATGAGCTCTTATAGCAAGCAGAAGTTGAACGGTTCCAGTGTGAGAGAGAGACGGAGCGTTTTTAAGTCATTGATGGTCGTAGGAGCTGGTGTACGACTCCGAATCCGTCTCTTGAGGTTGTCCCATATATGCTCTATCGGGTTCAGGTCTAGATTCCGAGCTGGACATGGTAATCGATTTTGTCGCTGTTCCTCGGAGGTCACATCTCCGATTAATAAGCTCAGGATAATAACAGAGAATTAAGTATTTTTTGAGTAAACTACCAACTAAATAGAATTATGGCAAAACTAGCAAAATCAGTTGTCTTGAAACTTAAGTTGTTTAAATGCCTTATGTCGAAGACTTATGACGAAGTGGAAAAAATGGTGCAATCGATAAGACTATAATAATTTATACACTTAAGATGGCTATGGTGTCTGTTGCTAATGGAAGATAATGTTCTGCATTATCTTCCGATCCCAAGATTATTCGTAGGGTTAGCTAGCGAATATCACAGTTTTTTATTCCAAATAAATGTTGTATTGTGTATGTTCAATCCCTCACTCTCACACACTCACACCCACTACTCACACACACATTCACCTCCACACCATCTCCTACACACATAACACACACATACCAGCGCATTTTCTGCCTTTTTATAAATTTCATTTCATTTTTTTTGTTTTTATTTTTGTTTTTTTTGTTTGTATAATTTTACATTATCGCATTAACTTGATATGAATTATAACCTAGGGAAGGGCGGAGCATCCTAACACAAGCACACTACTTGCTTAAAAGGATTCTCCCACATTGCAACTAAAATAAGTCATTTAAGTTGATGTAATAAACATTTTTATTTTTTTATTTATTATTTTTTATTTAAGTGAAAAACCTCGCAACGAAAAATCGCGAGCGAATGTTTTGTATTGACGTAAGTACCTACCGCTCTTAAAATTCTTTGTCAGTGCCACCCTATAAACACTTTAACATTTACACGTAAACGTCGGTTATAATTATATTTGCCAACAAAAAAAGTCTATAATTATTAGTTTTTTGCCGACAATTTTCAACTGGGTATCTCGACAACCGTAAACACGCATCAAGAATCGTACAATCATTGAATCGTAACAAAAATTCTAGTAATAACAATTGGTAGAGATTTGAAATCTTTAAATAGAGATGATCGCGGTTTCGAATACGACACGATATCGGAAATGAGTATAATTATGGAGGGATCGGAAAATGAAGTTCACGAGCGACGAAGTGTCTGGCGACATGAGGCGTTGCGTCTGCGGAGCGGCGCCTAGCGGTGCCGCATGCCGTTGCGGCCGAGACAAGGCGAAGAGTACACGTAGCGTTGCGTTGCGGCGTCGTAGTGACGACCGCGACGTTGCGACGCCGCTCAGCATCGCTCGCAGCGCCAATGCGGCGCTGCAGCGCAAGACCTTTCTGGCTTGCTTGCTTCTCTTTGCTCATATTTTTAGCCCCTATATTAGTAGAGAAAGGTGTAGACATAATACACTTTTACCTACTGATCGTCATCCAAAAGCTCTAGATAGTGTACCTAGTCCTTTTTGTGTGTTAACTAGTCGAATGCCGTAATTACAGACACAATTAAAAAGCCATTGTGTCTCGTGTGGCACATGACGGGTTAATGAATAATAATCCTATCCAACTAATACACTGGACAGCAAATAAACCGGGCCACCCGCTACCTTGGAACTCTGATTCGATTTTCTCAAAAAGTATATAACTTACAACTACCTATAACTAACTACTTACTAGTTATACCTACAAAAAGTGCGTTCCATGATTATTCAAATGAAAGGAAACTCATTGGCATTAATCAATTTTTTAAGTGTTTATTAAGGATTTTACAAAAAAGAGTCGTTTCCCAGTCATGTTAATCGTTAGTAATCATAAACTGAAAAAAAAAATTAAAGCCAGAAACAAAGAAAAAATTAAAAAGAAAGTTTTGGCTAGTATTCAGTATTCCCTCCCCTTGCTCGGATAACTGCCTCGGATAGCATCCTCGTATTCATCGACCTCACGAGCCTGACGATGAAATCTTGAGGAATTACATTCCACTCCTCTTCAATTGCGATTCGCAGCTCTGGAAGCCCTGTTGGAGCAGGTACCCGGGCTCGAACCTGACGTTTCAGCTCATCCCATAAGTGTTCTATCAGATTCAAGTCCGGGCTTCGAGCTGGCCAGTCCATTGAACGAATGCCAACATCGCGTAGATACTGGGTCACCAATTGAGCAACATGAGGCCGTGCATTATCATGCATCAACTGCATATCTTGCCCGATATATCCTGCGTACGGAACCACATGGTCTGCGAGTATTTCAGTAATGTAGCGATGAGAAGTCAATCCACGTGTACGGCCCGTAGGTTCGATGAAAACTGACGCTGTATGTGCAGTTAACGAGATAGCGCCCCAGACCATTACAGATCCTCCTCCATAAGCAACAGTTTCCTCGATGCAACACTGAGAATAACGTTCTCCAGGACGACGATACACTCTCTGACGTCGATCACTTCCATGTAGACTCACCCTGGTCTCATCAGTGAAGAGTACATTACCCCACTGCTCTAACGTCCAATCTCTATGCTCTCGAGCAAATTCAAGTCGTGCTCGACGGTGGGCTACCGTTAATGCTGGGCCTGTTGCAGCTCTTTTTGGAGTCAGGTTCCGTTCTGCAAGTCTCCTTCTGACGGTATCTGAACTTATGACCACTTGGCGTACGTCACGCAGACTTTGTTGGACTTGAACTGCGTTGAGGCGGCGATTTCGGAGAACAGTAAGTTGGATATAACGATCATCTGCCGCTGATGTAGCCCTAGGTCTGCCCGTACCTGGACGGCGATCGAATGCTCCAGTATCTAAGTATCGTCTGTAAACTCGTTGCACCGAAGATCTGCTGATTCGAAGTCTCCGAGCGACCTCACGTTGCGCAACGTCTGCTTCCTCCTTCCTTCCTCAAGATTTCATCGTCAGGCTCGTGAGGTCGATGAATACGAGGATGCTGGCAGTTATCCGAGCAAGGGGAGGGAATACTGAATACTAGCCAAAACTTTCTTTTTAATTTTTTCTTTGTTTCTGGCTTTAATTTTTTTTTTCAGTTTATGATTACTAACGATTAACATGACTGGAAAACGACTCTTTTTTGTAAAATCCTTAATAAACACTTAAAAAATTGATTAATGCCAATGAGTTTCCTTTCATTTGAATAATCATGGAACGCACTTTTTGTAGGTATAACTTTGATAGTTGTAAGTTATATACTTTTTGAGAAAATCGAATCAGAGTTCCAAGGTAGCGGGTGGCCCGGTTTATTTGCTGTCCAGTGTATTATAGATGTGAAAGTTTGTGAAGATGTTTGTTACTCAATCACGCAAAAACGGCTGAACGGATTAGTATAAAATTTGGCACACAGATAGTTTATAACCTGGATTAACACATAGGATACTTTTTATCCCGGTAGTAGGTTCCCGTGGGATAACTTTCTACATCAACGCGTCGAAGCCGCGAGCAACGGCTAGTAATAAATAAATATAGGTAGGTACTAATCATGATTCCTTCCAACCAAACAAATATATTAAAATTGATTCTTTATACTTTAGAGGCACGAGGAACAGGGTGTAAAGTTCTCTCATCCTCCATAGAAAAGGGAGGATCCTCCGACCAGACGGGTGTTGTGTCTGGTGGGCTACTGCCCGACGGTTGATTGATGTCGGGACGTTGTATATATGCTAATCGCGTGGTAAACTCTAATTGCGCGATGCAGGTTTGCGTGACGTCATGTCATTGATGCATAGTTCATATGTGGCGATGTAGATGCCGCCACATCACTCCCCTCCGGAGACCGGAGGTCGATAGTGGGCTGAGTCGTGTATCTTGCGATGCTTGCCAGTGCCAGTTGTGGTTCCAGTGAGTCGGAACCGGGTGCCGCATAGTTCACGGTGAGTCGGAACTGTCTGCGGTGACACCCCAGTGAGTCGGGGTGGCGCTGCGTTATGCTCCAGTGAGTCGGAGTGTACAGCGCTGGGTTGAGGCTGAAGGTGATGACCAGGAATGCGCGTCCGCTGCATGCTGGTGGTCAGGATACCTGTTGAAGCCGTGGATGCTGGCTGGCTGTGTGACTCGCCGCTCGAAAGCTTGATGACGTCACGCTGATGTAGTTGCACGAAGGCTGCGCTGACGTTCATGCTCGGGGTCACCAGTTTAGAGGCACGAGGAACAGGGTGTAAAGTTCACTCATCCTCCATAGAAAAGGGAGGATCCTCCGACCAGACGGGTGTTGTGTCTGGTGGGCTACTGCCCGACGGTTGATGTCGGGACGTTGTATATATGCTAATCGCGTGGTAAACTCTAATTGCGCGATGCAGGTTTGCGTGACGTCATGTCATTGATGCGTAGTTCATATGTGGCGATGTAGATGCCGCCACAATACCAATACAACTGAGACCTAATTGTTTATGAAAACAAACATGCAATATGGATGATTTACTTAAGTATAAACTTACAATATTTGTCAACAAACTATAAATAACACAAAACAATGTTTACTGTAGGAGGTTCAAGATTGTGCATTACACACAAAGAGTGTTTATAACTATAATTAGACCCTCATTGAAATTAACCCATTAAACAATGCAATAGCCCTTTTTATCCTGAAACTAATTCTTGTGCTATTTTAATTGTTGTTATTTTCTTTCCTGAGGAGCTTGTGGCTAAGTAATAACAGCTGCACGTCATCCAACAAAATCCTACACCAAACAATCAAAATCAATCTGCCTAGCCTTCCCCCAACTTCGTTGGGGTCGGCTTCCAGTCTAACCGGATGCAGCTGAATACCAGTATTTTACATGGAGCGACTGCCTATCTGACCTCCACAACCCAGTTACTGGGTAATATGATACCCCTTGGTAAGACTGGTTGTCAGACTTTCGGGCTTCTGACGACCCGTAACGACTGTCAAAGATCCAGGAATGACAGCCGGAACCAACGGCTTAGTGTGCTTTCCGAGGCACGGAGGAGTCTCGGTATGTAAAGATGGTCACCCATCTACGGACCAACCCCAGCAAGCGTAGCTTAACTTGATGGATCGATCCGTACGGCTGTTATTACTTAGCCACAAGCTCCTCACCAAACAATCCAACCATCTAAAAATCTTAACCTGCAGTGCACCAATAAAACGAAGAGTCAATAAGCGTAATGAAACATATCAGCATTAACATTGAATCACTTGGCTGAATAGCCCACCCATTGTTGATAATGTTATGGCAGGATGACACATTGGCAGTGCTGCTGACAAATTTTTTTGCATATGTTCTGCTTTATTATGTGTCATTGTTTATTTTTTGGAGCTCCTGACCAAGTAATAACAGACGCACGGGTCGATCCATCAGGTTAAGCTATGCTTGCCACGGTTGGTCCGTGGATGGGTGACCATCTTTACATACCGAGACTCCTCCGTGCCTTGGAAAGCATGTTAAGCCGTTGGTCCCGGCTGTCATTTGTGGATCTTTGACAGTTTTTATAGGTTGTCAGAAGCCCGAAAGTCAGACAACCAGTCTTACCAAGGGGTATTGTATTATTACTCAGTAACTGGGTTGTGGAGGTAAGATAGACAGTCACTCCATGTAAAATACTGGTATTCAGCTGCATCCGGTTAGACTGGAAGCCGACCCCAACATATTTGGGAAAATGCTAGGCAGATTGATTGTTTATTTTTTGGAGGTTGTGTTGTTTGGATGTTAGGCATTTAATCATATGGCCTGACCAAGATTTTGTCTGGACTTTAAAAGAGACTGTGACCGCTAAGTTTGTTTCGGTCTTTCTTCTCAGAGAAGTCAGATACGAAAACCGACCCCATCTAGTTTTAAAACATAATTTAATTACGATGTGTAACATCGTGTTCTTTTGACCAATTTATAGAAATTATTTCAATCTCAGGCCATTTCATGCTAGGACAGACCCTAGAGGTCTAATTGTGTGCTTTGTTACACTAATGTAAGGAACTTGTAATTTATAAAATAAATAATTTATCATCAATCATCCCTTTTAAGGAACTCATTCAGTGATAATTTTCAGTTGGTTTGTTGATTTTAATCGTTTTGATTTTGTTGTTTAGAGTTAATTTGATTTACCTTTATTTAGTTCAAAAATATTGGTACCTATGGTAGCAATGGCAGGTTTTCCTTATAACAGTATATGGATGCAAAATAAATAATAAAATAAAATAAAACATGAACTACATGACTTTTAAAATGTATGTTTTTCTCTGTGATTAAATTAAGAAATGAAGAAGTTACATTCAAAACTTTGGTTTATTTTGAATAAAAGTTCACAAAAGAAACCTATGTATTCAAACAGATTGTTCTGCTTGATATGAGAGTTCTGAAGGTAATGCTTTGAAGAAAAATTAAAACTTGGTTGAAAATAATAAAGTTAGGTACTCAGAGGTAAAGAAGCTATGTAATATCAAGAATACATCAAATCACTCTACTTTTTCATACCACATAACTGTAACATGTCTAATCTTTATCTGTGGCAAGTGAAACCAGTGGATCAAAGTTAATTATCAGATTCCAGCGATTGATTAAACAACTGGTAATAATTTTACTCTCTCCTATGGAATGCATTTATTTCTCATTAAAATGCTAAAAACATGCCACATTTCACTCAATGCGAATTCCTAACACAAAAACCTACTTTTCTATGAATATCTACACACATTATGTGTCTAATTTTATGTTAAAATAGATTTCACATCAGTGGCATCACAATTCAAATACCAATAAAATGACTACTACAACTTTTTATCGCGTAAAATTAAAAAAGTAAACATTCAAGGTAAGAGGGAGCGGCGCGCGCGTACGGCAACGATTTCCACTACGGCAATGAACTATTCACCCCAGTCCTTGAGTGCACCAAAGTCCTTGAGGCCCGGCCTCTCGGATAATACTTTCAAGGGCATTGCTCAGTTCCCCTTGATGTATAACAAGTTGTAAAGGTCAGCACCCCTACCTCCAGGGTCCGGATCTCCTGCTGCGTCAGCTCGGCGCTCGTCGAGCATTGTGTTCGTAAACCCTCGAGTCTATCAGCTGAAACGTCGATCATGGACTGGATAGTCTCTATCGTTTGTATGGCCTCACGAACTCTCTTAATTTCGTACTCGTTCTCTGCATCCATTACAAATATCACAGCACTGTACACGGTCCGCTAATCACTATACATAAGTAAAAAACACCTTATTCATTTTATAAAAATGAATTTACAAAACATTGCAGATGTTGTATTGCCGATACAGCGGCCATATCCGAAGAAAATCTATATTTTAGTCTATGATCATGCATTGTAAAACCATAGACAAGAAGTATCTGACAGTTGTCAGAAAAATGAAATGTCACTATCACAAAAACACAAAAACTGTGGAGCAAAAATCCGCACAAATATCTTACATATATATTTATAAAATGTAACATTTCTAATAAATTCCTGAATGGGGAGGAAAACTAACTTTTTATCACGCTAGGTGGCACATGATCGACTGTACTTTTTTCATTGATTTGACGCGAAGACAATTCTCTGTCTACGATTTGACGTAATGAACGATTGTCAAATTGTATGATTTGTTTGTAAAACAATGTACAGTCGTTCAGAGCGCCATCTACAAACAGCTTTGCGTGTGGCTCCCCATTATGTAGTAGTTCCAACTTTGAGTTCCGAATAGTTCAATTAGTTTACTGTTGTTCTCGGGTTTTAATGTGACAGCAAACCGTAGTGTTTGTCGATGGGCCTATAAAGCGTGGAGTTCACCCTATGACAATATTTCTTTTTTCAATTTTCTATTTGGAAAAAGAATAGAAGTGACATACAAAATATTGAGAAATACTTTAAAGAATAAAAATAATAATTTTTAGAGTAATTCTTTAGAATAAAGCTGTTCAAAAGTAAAATTTTCGCTAGTGTACAGCTACCTTTAGTTGCAAATGACATTTAATTTTTTGAGTAGCAATATTGTGTTGCGACAAATGAGATATAGCAACATAATTGACGACAAAATTAAATTAGTCTATGCCTTTTATCAATGGAGTGAAGACGTTTGTTGTGAGATTTGTTTCCTATTATTTCGCCTTCCGTCGTTTAATTAATTCTGTGTGATGTAAAATAAATAGATAGGGAATAAATCTTTTTTACTTTACAAAAAGTGTAGCTCGAGAAATTTTTCTAAGTGTCTAGATGTAGTTTTAGTAGAATGTTTTTCGAGCGTATATTGTTGTCTGTGTTCTGCCTTGGATTAGAAGGTAAATAAATTGCATTTGTAAAAAAACCGGCTTGAAAAAAAATCACTAATTTAATTACAAAAAAAAACACATCAAATCGGTATATTTTTAAATTTTTTATTATTAAAATTATTTCTATTTTTTTTTTTGTAGCCTTCCCCTTTGCTCTGGCCGAGGAGGCGGAGATCAGGGATGTAGCTGCAGACAAGGGCACTAATGTTACTGTTCCTTGTGGCAGTATAGACACTGTTTCTGTGCCCAATGTGCAGTGGGTGCACAGGGGCAACCGGACACACCATGAAGTTTTGGTGAGTTTTTACTGTAAAAATTAAGTACTGGATTTTTAACCGCGGACCGAATAAAATATATTTTAAGTTCATTTATGTAATACATAAGATCTGCTTTTTAAATTTGTTTGTAAGTAAGTACCTAATAATTATTTATGATGACTAATATAATAAAGGTGACAAAAATCTAAAAAAATAATTCATAACCATTCTATATAAAAACAAAATAATGTAGGCAGTAGATAGCACTATAAGTAAAACAAATTGATGTACTTAATAAAAAACAAAAGCCTGAAGTTACTCATGGAAGAGAGAGAGACACCCCTACTCTTCTTTACCTCACTCTAATACTTACTACCATTTTATCCACTAAAAAAAACTTTAGTATAGGTAGGTAACTATTAGAGTAGGTACCTACCTTACTAGTATACTTACCTATTAAGTAGTTACTTAGGTAAATCTTACATTATGTATCATGTAAATAGAGATGTAAATACAACAGCTGTAATTTGCAGCCTATGACACTATTAACCAAGTGGTTATTTACATAATTCATGCACCTTAACTTAAGCTATTAAGAAATAAATAACATCTTTTAACTAGTATGGCCAATTTATGATACTATAATGATTGTTGCGAAAATTTCACTGTTTAGAATTCTTATAAGAATCTGACCAGATTTTATTCACATAACAACCTCCTGAAAGAATTTTCAGAATTTATTTATCTCCAACAAAAGATAGGTACTTACACAAATACAATAGAAATACAAAATGTTCTTTTACGTGTGCTCATCTATTTAGATGTAAACAGGATAGAAATAGAGAAAACAAAATAATGTTGAAAATAAAAAAAAAACGCCTCAAAATGCCTATATTTCGGTGTTTAGAAGACAAATTTTTGGAACAATGGATTAGCAATTTGCTTCAAAATGATTCAGATTCTGATCGATATTGTGTTACGCAATTAGGATGCTGACCTGCAAAATGCAAAAACCTTAGATGAACATTTTAATTTCGCGGGCCAATACCCTCGGGCTTTCGCCTAAGGGATATGTCCCGAAGAGTTTCGTACCCGCGACATTGGAAGAATCGACTCCGTAAACTGCGTCAACACTTCAACAGACTAAGTAAGTATGTTATGAACGTTTGAACGCACGTCTTCTCTTACGGTAGCGGAACTAATGGCCATCAATATATTTCGAGCGACTGGCACTGAATGCCACGTGCATCAATAATTGTTAGGTTCAAAGACCACATACAAAGTCATTTTCCTCGTCTCGTATTGTAAAGAAGTTATGATAAACAGAGTGTAAGTACTTAATTATTTTATTTTTTTGGGAGCTTCGGGAAGATTTCGGCTGTATTTGGTAGGCTCGGCTACATAATTAGTCTTCCTGACTGTATTTCGGTCATGGCGGACAATCTTAGCAAATATCTTCTATCACATAGAATAATTTCAGATTTTTCTATATGCAAACTTCGGAGATAAGGGGTGGAACGGTATATTTTTTTAAAATTTTTCATAAAAAGTCGAAAACCATGGGGCCTAAAAAAAAAGAAAACAAAAATGTTTGAGAATGTGCAAACAGCGCTCTTTCATAATATTCGAATTTTTAATCCCCCCTTTCAGTCATCTAAAACTGTTCCAAATTTCAAGTTGATAGCATTAGTAGTTCTTAAGATATCCAGCTGCGATAGACGGAGAGACAGACTGAGTCGCACTATAAGGTGTTCCTTTTAATCATTTCCGTACCACGGAACCCTAAAAACGAAGTCCCGTCATGGGAGGTTTTACGTGCTAGAAAGACTGAAGAAGATCTTGTGATATCCAAAATACTTTCGGCCAATAGAATCCTGGTATTTGCTCATTATCAAATAGGATAACCAGGTTGTCAATGTGTTCATTGTATTCCCCGAGGGGTTAGCCAGAGGTACACCTATAGTACCTCCACATTTCGCCAGTTACGTGTAACAGGGGGCGAGGCTATTGCCATCAACCGAGCAGTAATCCCGTCTCCACAAAAAGTACATACAAAACACTATAGCCATCAAATAAAATGAATACCTACCGAATAATTGTTATTCCGTTGACCTTAGCAGTTGTACCTACATCTTTATTTTGTGAACAAACATCTGGCAGAAAACCACTTAAAAGTTTTATTGGTTTTGTTCAAAATATTTTATTTGTTTGAAGTCAGAACGCTCGTGTGATTATTATAAACTAGCTTGTCCGCGTGGATGTCGGAAAATATCCCACAGGAACGGACTACCGGGAAATACTTCCTTACATATTTCTTGTCTACATTATAAAGGGAACCTCTGTGCAAAATTTCAGCTTTCTAGGTCCAAGGGTTTGGGCTGGGCGTTGATGAGTCAGTCAGTCAGTCAGTCAATGCACCCTAAGGTGCAACGCGGACGACAGACTTTTTGTGCGATCGAGTCTGTGGCGTACAAAATGTCTGCATGGAATGCATACATTTGTGCGCCGGACTTTTTACGCGTCGTGTGCGTTATTGCATATAATTCTTAGGTTAAGTTCTATTTTCACAGACTAAAAAGTGCGTTACGGATAGTCTGTCGTCTGCGCTGCACCTAATTGCGTAACACATTATCAATCGGAATTGGTTTGATTTTGACAGTTCAACAACATTCATTGCTTTATTAACGTTGTCGAGAAGACAAATTTTTCGAACATAGGAAGCAATGGATTAGCAATTTGCTTCAAATGATTGAGATTCCTTAAAAAAGAGAAACTAAATACTTAATAAAATAATAACCAAAATTAGGATCACTCTATGCAAACGACTCATTCATGAAGCTATTGTTTTAACCCAGCTGTGAGTAGCTTCATGAATTATTTTTTTGCAAAATCCCCAGAAAAAACTAGTGGTGTGGCCTTTTTTTTCTCTCGTTTGTTTCAATTTCATATCTGCGCTACAGGTTGCTCCAAGATGCTATTTTAGAAAATTGTAAATAAATCAATAAATAAGAACATTTAATGAAATAAAAATATCTTTATAAAACGATAACGTGGAACCGTATACGCGTGTTGAATTAATGTCGCAATTGCAGCTGCACGTTTTCTCCTTACGTACACTTGGTGTAGGTACTTACGTCAGACGTTTGAGAAATTAAGTGATCTACGAGTATAGTAAAGTAAAGGAAAGGATCCTGAATCAAAACCATTTCCTCGACCGATAGAATACATCTCCAAATGAGGGTACTAATACTCATAGGAATAAAACTTCCATCCTGTTTACGAATCCGGGAGCCACTCTTGTGTAGGAAACAAATTATTTCCCCGCCTATAAACTCTTTTTATCGTCTTGCGGTAAACAATCATCCGACAGTACCTCCTATATACCTCTCGACACGATTAATTTTAAATGTTCATAAAACATTTACGTTTGCTCATAAAAACTCGTCGTTTCGTTGTTCAGTGTCAAGTTTATAGTGACAGACGACTGACCAAATATCGATCCAATAATCATAATCGCCCAACTTAAAAAGAGAAGCTCAAAAATCGGTCCCACCCTAAATTGCGTAACACATTACTGATCGGAGTTGGTTTCATTTTGACAGTTCAACAACATCAATTACGTTATTTACGTTGTTGAGCAGACAAATTTTTCGAATATATGAAGCAATGTATTAGCAATTTGTTTCAAAATTATTCAAATTCCGATTGGTAGTGCGTTACCTACGCAATTATGGTGCAGCACCATAATTGCGTAACACATTATCGATCGGAGTTGGTTTCATTTTGACAGTTCAACAACATTCGTTGCGTTATTTACGTTGCATTTTGACAGTTCAACAACATTCATTGCGTTATTTACGTTGCCGAGCAGACAATTTTTTCGAACATATGAAGCAATGGATTAGCAATTTGTTTCAAAATGATTCAATTTCCGATTGATAATGGGTTACGCAATTAGGGTGCAGCTGTCAGTAAGATAAACACCTCCAAAAAAATCTAGCTGATTATACTTATTATAGAACCTGAAATCGGTCTAATATGACCACGTTTGAATGCCAAACATTTTGTCCTGTGCTACAATAGTCTCTAGTCGGGAATCAGGATAATCATAGAAAAAGACACAGACAATCACCAAGTTCGGAGCCACTCCGTTGCCGATGCTAATCGGTCATCTGCGTTGAACCTGTATTTGCACAAATACTAATAATATACGTAGGTATATAGTGTTTACTTTATGTGAATAACATTAGCACGAAACCTGTTTGAAAACACTTGTACCTACAAACATATTATACGTAGGTACTGCTATGATAAGAAAAAATCGGCTCACATGCGCCGAAAAGTACCGCAGTTTTTCGTTGATGTAAAATTTTCTTTCAAAATAATGATTGATTACCTACCTACATTCAGTTACTTCGTAAAGCCATAGGCATCAGTTAGTATAGTTACATAGTATTTAATTATTATCTGTGCTATAGTACTAACTGATGCCTATAATTATGGCTAAAAATATTAACATAATTTTGGGTACCTACAATTTTGTTAGTTACTAACATACTTTTTTATTATGATTTTTATGCTGTTTTGTTTAAAATATTGAGATTCTCTGAAATAAACAAAATCAGCCTAGCCTTTTCCCAACTGTGTTGGGAACGGCTTCCAGTCTAACCGGAAGCAGCTGAATACCAGTATTTTACATGGAGCGACTGCCTATCTGACCTCCACACTCCAGTTACTGGGTAATACGATAACCCCCCGTACCCTCCCCCACCCCCCTTGGTAAGACTGGTTGTCAGATTTTCGGGCTTCAGACGACCCATAACGACTGTCACAGATCTACGAATGACAACCGGGACCAAAGGCTTAACGTGCTTTCCGAGGCACGGAAGGGTCTCGTTGTGTAATGATGGTCACCCATCCACGGACCCACCCCGGCAAGCGCAGTTTAACCTGATGGATCGCCCCGTGTGACTGTTATTACTTAGCCACGAGCTCCTCCTCTGAAATAAATAATAATAATTAACGGGTTACCGGTTATATTACACTTTCTATAATAATAATTAATTAATAATTACATACACCGTATTGGTAAGTATTTTCCCGAAATGGTCTGTCCGTCCATCAAGTCTGTTTGTCAACTAAAAAAAAACAGTTTTATTGAACCCTCATCATGACTTCGTAATGCTTATCCGCCATTGATGTTCAATACCGGGTTCAGTCCTATGTCCCTCAAATAAAGGGGGGTGAATAATATGTAAAAGCAACTGTGTCCCGTGCCTCGTTTAAAGAGATTCGGATCATTGATTTTGTCCCATTTTCAAAGGACGACCTTTCATAAAATCCTGTACGTTTTCCATGCCGTTAGAGCATAAAGGATGGTTAAGTTACTATATTTTATATGAAAACCAGTTTTAGCGAGAATGTGGTGAATTTTTACGGGTGGGAACAAGAAATTTCACGCGGACGAAGTCGCGGCCAGAAGCTAGTATAATAATTATAAAGTAGTTTACACAAGCATGGAAATGCAATTAAAACTAGTAGTCATTTAATAACATTAACCTGCGAAACTCTCGTGTGGTGGTACAATATAGTTATTACCACTCGGCTGTTTATGGCAAATTGTTTAACGAGCGCCTTACGTCACTAGTTGTGCTAGAAAATAGTATGGGTTCCAATATAAAAATATGGTGTGTACTGAATCATAAAAGCAACTAAGTAAGATAGATAGATGCATTCGGAAAATAAGAAATTAAATAATCAATCTGCATAGCCTTTTCCCAACTGTGTTGGGGTCGGCTTCCAGTCTAACCGGATGCAGCTGAATACCCGTATTTTACATGGTGTGACTGCCTGTCAGACCTCCATAACTCAGTAACTGGGTAATATGATACCCCTTGGTAAGACTGGTTGTCAGACTTTCGGGCTTCTGACAACCCGTATCGACTGTCAAAGATCCACGAATGACAGCCGGGACCAACGGCTTAACTTGCTTTCCGAGTCACGGAGGAGTCTCGGTATTTAAAGATCGTCACCCATCCACGGACCAACCCTGGTAAGCGTAGCTTAACGTGACGGATTGACCCGTGCGGCTGTTATTAAGAAAATAAATAGTACCTATAAGAATTTAAAAAATATAATTTTGGAGTGGTACCTACATATTTTTGGACGAGCTTTGATTCAAAAAAATATATGCAGTTTGATTGCTGTCATAGAATCTATGTCATAGATAAGTGCTTTATGTATACACAGGTTGAAAGGGACAGCCCTCTGCAAACTTACAGGGTGCAGTTCCTTATTTTGAATCATATTCCACCGGAAAATTGCTCAGATTTTTTTTTTATCGTGTTTTCAGTTACTATTCCTTTATTTCAATGTAAAATTACATTATCTGTACGCAGCACTCCATTTATGTAAATAAAACAGCTAAAACAAAAATCAGCCATGGATGTTGAATTACTCTAACGAACGACGCGTGAAATCAGCTGTTCAATTTCTGCCTAGCTACAGAGTTCATCGAACTCACCGCATACCTATTACCTACCCCTCCCAACTACACTCATGGACAAATTTAGAGGAACGCAAAAAAAAATTGTGTATAAAACACCATGAACACCAACTATCATGGATATTTGTGACAATTAAGTTTATTAATTTGGATATTGCTTATTAGTTGTTTATTTTAAAATTGCAAACGTCGAAAAACAAATGACCAAATGACAAAAATTAACCAAACTAAGAAAAAAATAAAAATTTTCTTGAAGCAAGTACAGGCAAGTGTGAACTTATTCCGGTCGATTTCAGTCTTCTTCTTACAGTTTTTGTGTTTATTGTAACCCCTCGAACTTCTTGGAGCTTCGTTCTTACCTCAGAAGAAGTTAAGGTCCGGTTTCTAAGCACGCTGCTAACGATGAACCGGTCATCTCTGGTCACAGTTTTCCGTTTAAGTCCCTGTCCTGCGAGTCTCGTATACTGTCTGATACCTCTTGACAACTCGGTGTACCACAGATTTTGATACTTGTAATGTTTGGACCACATGTTTGTAGGTTTGCCCATTCCCAATTAAAGTAACAGCCCTAGCAACTTGAGTGGGGTTTAGATCTGGCATTCTCAGTTTATTTGCAGTAACAATTCACGCTTAACATGATAAACAAGGCAGTCAAGGCAAAAATTTAAACAAGACCTAAAATTAAACTCAAATTCAGAAGTTGGCAAAATTTTTCGCAGTATGAAAGAAAGCATTACGCAATAATTACATAAAATCAAATGAAATTAGAAAAAAAAACATTCCATAACTTTATTTTTTTGAATAACTAGCATTTACTAATGTTTGTGACAAGTACGCAAGATAACTACAACAGGAAAAACTTAACCTTTTTTTTGCGTTCCTCTAAATTTGTCCATGAGTGTATTACAGACGCTCCGAATGTGCACAAAAACACAAACAAATCAGGTTTATTGGATTCCCTTAACGTTCCTGAAATAATTTCATGTTCCGGTCATCCTAGTGTGATATACTGAATTCACCCTATCAATCTGCGAAGGGCTGTCCCTTACACCTTGTCTGTAAACTACAGACTACCAGCAGTATTGTTTCTCTTGTCTTTAAAAGATCGCTGTAGTGATAAGACCGCCCATTGTGTCACGTTATGTAAAATTTCTAGATTTATATCTCTGTTATTCGCATGGTGTACATAATAAAAAGAGTATTATATATTCTATTCTGTGACATATAGGTATGTTCCTCAAATGACTATCGATGTAGACAACTGGTCGTGCTACGACGAATGCTAGCATACAAAATCCACACTTTAATAGTTGGCCTGCAGTTGGCCGGCAACGGTCCATTCACAGGCCATAATATAGGGATTAAATATAATGACTACCAAATAAAATTAAGTGCTCACCAAAATGGATAAAATGTTCACCAAATCTGGATCGACCTGCTGACGAAAACCCTAACCCTAAACGGTCGACGTCAGGGGCACCCCGAGGTTTGGTTGGTTAGGTTCTTTTAAACCCTGCGACCTCCTGTCAGTTTTGTAAAGTTATAATTTCACAATAAAATGGTTTTAATTTTGGTGAGCATTTATCCATTCTGGCAGATGTTTCGATTTTTTTGGTAGTAAAATAGTTACTATTCTGGTAGGCGTTTAAATACAAGCCCATAATATACCCGTTTACTCCGCCGAACCTAACTGCAACTTCACGACACTAATGCGCGTATTTTGCGTATGGGTGGGAAAATCGATTATTCGATTCATCCTAGCTCCTCAAAGATGGCCAGCAGCGCCTTGATGTTACTGCCAACCTCACGGAGGGTACCTGGGTTACCGAAGTACTTTGCCTGTATGCGACTGTCTTAGCTTGCACGTTGTCTGCAGTCTTCATTTAATGCAATTCGCTTTGTCCTTCTAAATTATATGGAAAAGAATTGGAAACATGAATTAATAGCTTGTGAACCACAGTTTGACAGTGAAATATTGTCCTTCTTCCAAGCAGCGTGTCTCTATTCTCTACCTCCCCCTTTTGATTGCTACCATTCTTGTTGCCTGTGACATTTCTTTGTTTGGCCAGTTCATCAAATATTGAAAATAACACATCAACCTGTACATTTACGTAATTGAAAGTCCATATAACTGTAGGTTTGAGGGGTTCTGATGTAAATATGACAAATGATGGTGTGATGGTATCGTATTCCCCATGTCCCTAATGGCCTTTCACACCTGGCTACATCGTAATCCTTTACAAGCCTTTAGTGAGTGTGAATTAGGGGACTCGCACTAATAGTCAAAACGATTATCGATAATTATACGTTGGAAAAATTGGGGATGTTTATGTGTCATCGTGAATTCGTGATGGTATAATTTCGGTTTTGTATTGAGTTGTCTGCAGTTTTGTTTTCTTGTCACTAACAATATCAGATTCGTTTGTTTCGACCATTAATCTGCCTAGCCCTTCCACAACTATGTGGGGTCGGCTTCCAGTCGAACCTGATGCAACTGAATATCAGTATTTTACATGGAGTGACTGTTCTTAACACGTTGAACGCCAGACTGAAAACCATGTTTAGCCCAGTGGGCCGCGGCGGACACCATGTGACCGCCAGTATAGCGGGTCCAGGGGGCCGCGTCGGACACCACGTGTCCGCATGCCCTCGATCACTTCAGAAGCCTGTAGGCGGCCGACGGGCAGGGTTTCGACTGTTTTTACTAAAGCAAGTGACCCGCGCGGCCCCACAGTACAACCTGGCCTCTTGGCACAAAAAAAATCGAGAGGACTTAGAATTTATGGGCTTTTCAACAAGTTGTTTCCAAAAATGTTGTAGGTAGATAAAGTAAGTATTTTGAATCATTAAATTGACATTATTTTTTATAGATAGACATTAATTTTTAGACTTTTTAAGGCACTGTAAAGTCATTAACATTTTAATCTTTTCAGTCAAGTACGTATCGAATAAGTTGGTAATGGGTTCAGTAGGAAATTTACGAAAAAAAAATAATTAAAGTCATAATGTTAGGACATTATGTTTATTAGAGAAAGAAATCAATATTTTATGGAAAATAGGTAACTAGCATACATAATGAAAATAATAATGAACTTTTCAGTCGTGAGAACAGTACAGGCTGTCCATTGGTGACTAGTTCACAACTGATATCAAAACAAAAATATAAAGAGATCCACAAAATGTCTTACTTATCATAAAATGCTTGGCATTACAACCAAAAAATCTTAATATTTTTAGGGTTCCGTACCAAAGTGGTAAAAAAGGAACCCTTATGGTGTGACTCAGTCTGTCTGTCTGTCTGTCACAGCTGGATATCGCAAGAACTACTAATGCTATCAACTTGAAATTTGGAACAGTTTTAGATGACGTTTACCCAAGTATTTTGCAAATAAAAAAGAGACAAAAATACATAAGTAAGTATTTTTTGCAACAGGGACTGAAAGGGGGTCTTAAAAATTCGAAGTGGGGTTACTAGGGAATGTGGGGTATCATATGAAAGAGCGCTAGTTGAACATTCTCAATAACTTTTTTCTTTTTTTTAGGCGGCATAGTTTTCGACTTTTTATGAAAAATATAAAAAAAATACCGTTCCCTCCCCTTATCTCCGAAGTTTGCATAGAAAAAAATCTGAAATTATTCTATGTGATAGAAGTTTATGTATAGATTACAGGGAAAATAAAACGATGTCTCTAAATAGCACAGTTTTTCAGAAATCATCAAAAAAATATTACATATAAATGTTGGTACGGAACCCTCCTCGGTGCGCGAGTCCCACTCGCCCTTGACCGGTTTTTTTTACATAAAAATCTTCAGAAATCAGTCAATAAAACCTATAAATCTTCATATATATATATCAGTATAGGCTCGAGGGTGCGGGCTGCGCAGCGCGGGGGGAGCCGACAGCGTGACCCGCGCGGCTCCCGCGTAAGGAAAGACGCACGGTGGGCTGAAAATCAGCTTTCATAGACTTAGCGATTTCTATCTGCAAGTGCCTGATTTTTTGCCGGATATCGCTTCTATTAGTTGTTACTGTATTAAAAAATGACACCCGAGGTAATTCTGCACAAAAACGAAGGAATTATAATTTTTTTACGAAAAATTTGTATGAAGCTAGTATGAAAAAGTTAATTATCTCGCAAACAGCAAGGAAAACCGTAATATCCTTACAGGTGGTTATACTACTAATTATTTATGATTTTTTGACATATGTCATATAACGGTTATCGCTGCTATTTTTTTTTTAAAATCGTCAAAATATTTTTATTTATTTTTACACATGAAAATGTTCCTTTTGATGTTTAGGTTGAGGAACACAGACTTTTAACAACACGTAACATAAAATAGCATCACCCCTATATTCCCGAAGGAGTAGTCAGAGGTTTATAGTACATCCACACTTAGCCAACTATGTTTGAATTAGATATTTATCAATACAAAATGAGTTTTAAAACTTTACATACATTCAAAATACCAAATAACAAATTGTTTAGTCTTCTAATAAGTCTGAATAGGTGATTAAATTATTGTTAATGATTTCTGATAAGTAAGCTAATTTGTTGATTAGTTGTGCTAAGAGTTCTAAGAAATGTTTTGGACGATTATAAATTTTCATTAGCACATCTTTTAAAACTCTAATGAGGGTAGTTAACTAATTATCGACGTTTTGCAATAAAAGGGCTAAAATTTTGCTTTATAATTTAGATTGTTCACAACGGTGTAACTGCTAACACTAAATTTTTGCCCTGCGACTATAAAATCTTAAAATGGAAAGTTTAATCACCAATTTAGACTTGTTTGTTCTTCTAAAAAGTGAAAGTACTTCATTTAATCATGAAGTATTGTTTGGTGCAGTTGTATCCCGCATAGGCGATTGCCTTTCTGCCGAAGATCGAGTAACTCTCAAAGAATTTTGTCGGAAATTCACGCGAGCTGCTTTACAGAGATGGCAGAAATCCAACCGATTCCTTGATCACTTCAGAAGACTGTACGGAAATTGGCTGCAAGCAAATACTGATTGGCCAAGTTGTGTGCAAGCTTTAGTTAATCAAGAACCAACTGTTGATGAGATACCAAGAGCACAATAAGACTCTCAAGAACCTTCGTCGTCGGCATCATTGTCCGTTGGAACAATGACAAAAAGGTCCCGAAAACCATTCGAAGATTTGGGAAGTGAACAGAAAAAGAGAAGATCTGATGATCATACAGGCGAAGACTCCAGTGAATTGGCATATGCAGCTGCAGCGCGTTTAAAAGAAGAAGGGCATGAGGATATATGTATGTATTTACAAAAAAAAAAAAAAAAAAAAATTGTATCTAAGTAGTTTATCAGCCATCTCGTTACCATAACACAAGCATTGGTTGCTTAGCTTGGGACTAGATGGCGTTGTGTGAAATGTCCAAAAATATTTATTTATTTTATTTATTTATATGGCATCTGTGATCGAATACATAATGAAAAATCCTGAAGCAGCCGTTAAAATTAAAGAAACGCTTAAGAAACCAGTGAAAAAAGTCATATTTACACCAGAGAAAGCGCTTGGATTGCTTCTTTCACTAAAACTGTCAAAGTGGCAATATATTACTTTGCGAGAGGCTGCCATTCGGGAAGGTGCTAAGGATATTTATCCATCCTACTATAAAGTGCAACAAACTAAGCTTGATTGCTTGCTACCCTCCGAAGCAATCAGTGTCAGTTACGGATTCCTCGGCTAGGATTACACTTCAAGCTTTACTTGACATCACGGTGACGAGGATCCTTCAAAGTCTTTCTGACTATGCAGATGTGCAAAATAAGCAGCTAAAGCTGATATCCAAGTGGGGATTTGATGGTGCTTCCAACCAAAGCCGATACAAGCAGAAAATGGAGGGTGAGCAAGATGATGCAAGCATTTTCATGACCTCCTTGGTGCCACTAAAACTGACAGATGGTGATAATACTGTATGGACGAACCCAAAACCATGCTCAACTTTGTATTGTCGTCCAGTTCAGTTTACTTTTGTAAAGGAGAGCGAAGCAGTTGTCATTGGTTTCAAAAGACAAATGGATGATGAAATTGAGGACCTTAACCCCACAGAGTGCATTAATAATAACATGGTGACTCATCAACTAATGATGACAATGATCGACGCCAAAGTCTGCACGTACCTTTCTGAGGCCAGATCAAATGCATCGTGCTACCTGTGCTTAGCAAAACCTACGGAAATGAACCGCTTAGATGTTGTAACATCAAAGACTGTGTGTGCTGACATATACGAATTTGGCTTGTCATCCCTACACGCACGTATTAATTGTATGGAATGTCTGTTACATATTGCGTACAGGCTCGACTTCAAACGGTGGGCAGCGGGAAGTAATGAGGACAAAGAAATGTTGCAGAACAGAAAACAATCTATTCAAAATAAATTCAAAGATCAGCTCAATCTGTTGATTGATATTGTAAAACAAGGCTCGGGAACTACCAATGACGGGAATACCGCAAGAAAGTTTTTCGAGTTTCCCAATAAAACTGCAGCTATTACCGGGTTGGACGAAGATCTTATTAAAAGATTTGCTGTGATTTTGCAAGCGATAACATCTGGCGAGAAGATCGACGTAATAAAATTTAAAGATTTTGCCCGCAAAACAGCAGAAAAGTACGTGGAATTGTACGACTGGTACTACATGTCGTCAACCGTACATAAATTACTATACACGGGGCTGACATAATCGAGAAAAATGATATTGTGCCGATTGGGACTCTCTCGGAAGAAGCCTCAGAGTCTCGAAACAAAGATTTTAGGAGGTTCCGGGAACATCATTCGCGGAAAAGAAGCAGGCAAGATTGTAATCAAGATATCTTAAATATGCTTATTGTTTCTTCGGATCCTTTCCTAAGTGCACAAAGGCCTAAGTTAGATGCTAAAAGAAAGCAGAGCTTTTTTGCTGAAACTCTCGAATTAATTCAGTTTCAGGAAAGTGAGTTCGAGTTTTTAGATATATCCAATCTGGATTCTGACTCAGAATTGGAGTCCGACAACGACAGTGATAAGGAAAATGTTTAATATTTGATTTCATTTTTTCTATTTTTTTAAATATTTTTCTTGTTTTATATAGTCTTAATATTTGGGTTAATAAAATTATTTATAATTAACAATGTTCTTAATTAAGTCACTAAAAGGAACCGTTTCATACGTAAAAATAAGTAAAAATATTTTGACGATTTTTTAAAAAAAAATTAGCAACGAAAACCGTTATATGACATATGTCAAAAAATCATAAATAATTAGTACTATAACCACCTGTAAGGATATTACGGTTTTCCTTGCTGTTTGCGAGATAATTAACTTTTTTATACTAGCTTCATACAAATTTTTCGTAAAAAAATTATAATTCCTTCGTTTTTGTCCAGAATTAACTCCGGTGTCATTTTTGAATATAGTAACAACTAATAGAAGCAATATCCAGGAAAAAATCCGGCACTTGCAGATAGAAATCCCTAAGTCTATGAAAGCCGATTTTCAGCCCACTGTGAGACGGTTGGACGTTCTCGCAGGCCGCGACGGTCACTGGTGTCTGCCATTTGACATCTCGGAAAATAATGAGTAAAACGCTGTTTCTGTAAGTCGCCCATTATTTTTGAGTTAATTCCTGACAATATTTGCAAAAAAACACCTCGGCGGTTTTGGAACGATTCTCGATTTATCGGTGCGGCCCCTGGCGAAAGTATGCTGTCGGACACATGGTGTCCGTTATGGCAGTCAACGTGTTAACAGTAATTGGTTCATTTCATGCACGTGCAGAGACACAAAATATGACTATCATGCGACAGGTTTCAACTAACTAAGAATGTAATAACACTTACCTTTAGACTAAGAAGAGAAGTATCATCATTTTGGAAGCTCTATGCACCAAACATTGAAGTTTTAACTACAGTTGAGAACTAATAAACGATAGTTTTGCAAATATTAACATATTCAATCTGGCCAGCCTTTTCCCAACTATGTTGGCGTCAGCTTCCAGTCTAACCGGATGCAGATGAATACCAGTATTTTCTATGGAGCGACTGCCTATCTGACCTCCATAATCCAGTAACTGCGTAATACGATACCCCTTGGTAAGACTGGTTGTCAGACTTTCGGGCTTCTGATGACTCGAAACGACTGTCAAAGATCCAAGAATGACAGCCGGGACCAACGGCTTAGCGTGCTTTCGTATGTAAAGATGGTCACCCATCCACGGACCAACCCCGGCAAGCGTAGCGTAACCTAAATGGATCGACCTGTGCGGCTGTTATTACTTAGCCACGAGCTCCTCTCGTTTGTTTCGTCCATATTTTATTTTACTCTGCAGCCTGCCTTTCATTGGTAACACTAATTAATTTTGTAATTTGCTGAAGTCTGCACAATGTCAACGCTAGGCGTGACCCGTCCTCCGTCTCCAGCCTGTAGTTAATGTTCTACTATTAATTACGTAAACTAATTACGTATTATTTAGTGTGTGTTTGTTGTTTGCAATAAGTGTAAGTGAAGTTATTGTTAGAAACGCATATCTTTATATGTTCTGTGTAATACATAAAATGTTCCGCGTGCAGTCTCTGGATCTTGCGTTACTCTGTGGACTGACTAGGTATGCGACTGTTCATCTTTTGTTTATTTTTTTTACATCCACCGTCATTATAATTTGTGTGTTTGGTTTTGCACTAAATGTTAAATATCTGGTTTTAAATTTAATAACGCTCTGTAACAATACATCCAGGAAATGCAATAAACAACTAATTAGGTATAAACTTAACGTAACTCATCTTTTGTTTATTTTTTTTACATCCACCGTCATTATAATTTGTGTGCTTGGTTTTGCACTAAATGTTATATATCTGGTTTTAAAACTAATAACGCTCCGTAAAAATACATACAGGAAATACAATATACAACTAATTAGGTATAAACTTAAATTAACTAATTGTACCTTTAACTTAGAATTTAATAAATATCTAAATCATTTTGTGTTGATTATTTGTAAACATTGCTTCATTCTTGTAATGATTGTAAATTTAACATTTATGTTTTCTTTTGACTTGCATATTTACGTTTACTATAAAATTGATAGTAGAACCATAATATTATCATCCTGCCTACATTATAACCTATTGTGTTTGCAATTGTTGATTACATTTATTATTTTTTGTGCTTACCATTTCTGTGTTTTATATTATAACTTGTTTAGGTCTGAAATTGTAACTGAACTTGACTCCTGGCTTTGTTTTGGTAGCGTTTTTTACATTTTTTTAAATTTCAATGGATAAATACAATTTATCAGTTTATTACCAAAACTGTCGAGGACTGCGTACCAAGCTGCATACATTATTTATGAATATCTTGTCTTTTTCCTATGACGTAATCATTCTTACAGAGACTTGGCTTATACCGGACATAGCCGATAGTGAGTTTATTGATGACCGATATTTAGCGTTCAGATGCGACCGCGACCGCTGCACCACGGGGAAACGTGACGGTGGCGGGGTACTGATAGCCGTTCTACGTACATTACGACCAACTAGCATTTTGACTCGCTCCTCACACGCTGATATCGAACACGTCTTGGTGCAGCTGCCGGGGACGTGTCCTACAAAACGCCATATCATAAGTGCAGCCTACATACCGCCGTGTTCTCCGGATTACTTGTACACATCACACTTAGATAAATTGCTGGATTTAATTAATGACACTAGTACTGACACATTCTATATAACAGGCGATTACAATTTACCAGGCATTAACTGGCTGGATCGTAGTGGATGTAACTATGTTGTTCCACAACCGACTGATAATTTGAGCCGTCATCTATGCAACTTTATTTCTTTAACTAATATTTTTCAATATAACACTCTCAGGAATAATTTAGGGCGTATACTTGACTTATTTTTGTCCAACGTTGATTGTGAGTTTAAAATATGTACACCATTGCTGCCGCTTGATGTTCACCATCCGCCTTTCTCGATATTAACATCACTTATTACGAAATATGTGCCAGTGAAACGTCACTTATCTATGAGACATAATTTCTTTAAAGCTAACTATGAGCTTATAAATAAAGAGTTGAGTAAATTGGACTGGAATCAACTGTTCTACGACCTTTCTGCTGAACAAACCGTTAATGCATTTTACAATCAAATCTATAGTATAATTAAAGCGCATATTCCGCTATCGCGTCTTAGAAATTCACGTTTTCCTTTGTGGTTTTCTCCTTCGCTCATACGTATTTTCAAGAACAAAGAAAGAGCTTGGTTAAAATGGAAAACATACTGTAATGCATCGGACTATGAAAGTTTTTCTACTCATCGTAAACGTTTTAAATCTGAATGTGACAAATGTTTTGAAAAATACATGAAATCGGTTGAAGACAGTATTCCGCTTAGCATTAAACATTTCTGGACTTACGTTTCTAGCAGGAAGGGCAGGGCGGAGATTCCAGCAAATATGTTTTATGAAAATCTCAGCTCAAATAATCCAACCGATATATGTAACATGTTCTCCACTTTTTTCACCTCTGTTTATGAACCCTCGAATTTTAACCCCGCGACGTGGCAACCACCTAATACATATGCAGATAATTCGTCCTGTATTTCTGACATTTATTTGCCAGTAGATGTTATATACAAAGCGATTACGCAAATAGACTTAAATAAAGGTCCTGGTCCCGATAACTTGCCACCAGTTTTCATAAAGAAGACAGCAGAAACTATTGTACTTCCGCTTCACATTATATTTAATAAGTGTTTACGAGAAGGCACCTTTCCCGATATTTGGAAACGAGCACATATCACACCAGTGTTCAAGAGTGGCGATAAAACCAATATACAAAATTATCGCCCTATCTCTATACTGTCCACCTTGTCGAAGCTTTTCGAGAGTCTTGTACATAGTGAAGTATATTCACACATTCACAACCTCATTATTAGTGAGCAGCATGGGTTTGTTAAACGGCGTTCGACGAATACCAATCTCATGTTGTTCGCAGACTTTTTATTCAAAAGCATGGATGAACAAGTTCAAGTCGATGCTGTGTACACGGATTTTCGGAAGGCTTTTGACAAGGTGGACCACAAACTGCTTTTAGATAAAATTGCTTACAACGGAATTCGTGGCAATCTGTTACGATGGTTCATGGCATACATATATAATAGGTCGCAAAAGATTGTCATTAACGGATTCCAATCTAGTTCAATCATTGTTTCTTCTGGAGTGCCCCAGGGCTCAATTATTGGGCCCTTACTCTTTATTTTGTTTATCAATGACATTAAGAAATGCTTCATTAATTCTCGATTTCTAATGTATGCTGATGACATCAAAATTTACAAATCGGTCAAAACCATACAAGATTGCCTGCTTTTGCAGGAGGACCTTGATAGACTTTCTCGATATTGTTCTTATAACAAACTTCAGCTAAGTTTACCAAAATGTAATGTAATAACTTTCACAAAAAACAAAAACATAATAAAATTTGACTATAGTCTGCATGGAAACCTTCTGCAAAGAGTTGACCATATACGTGATCTAGGTATTGCAATGGACGCGAAATTGCACTTCAATCTTCATATTGATAACATCGTTAATAGGGCGTATCGCATGTTTGGTTTTGTCATGCGTTCTTCACATGACTTTATAAGACCGTCTACTTATTTACTTCTATACAAAGCTTTGGTCCGTTCTCAATTGGAATTCGCAGCACCTATTTGGAGTCCCATTTTTGATCTTTATATAAAAAGAATTGAAATGGTTCAAAAAAAATTTTTACGTGCTATGCACTACAGATGCACTAAGTCCAAATTACCGTACACTCAATTATTACTGCGTTATAAACTACAGAGCTTGGAGTCAAGACGCAGCCTACTGATGGCCATGATGCTTCATGGTCTGTGTAATAACAGGTTCGATTGTCCAGATATTACCAACAACCTATGTTACATTGTACCTAGAACTGTGATGCGTCGGGAGGCGCGCGTGCCCCGGCTGTTCCACACCGCAAGGTGCAGAACTCACGCTGGCGCACGGGCGCCTCTCCGACGCATTGTAGATACGTATAACACCCACTTCATCGATTTGGATATCTTCGCGCTTACACACTTTAAGTTCAAAAAGATGGCTATTGAATCTTTAAAATAGCCATCTTATACCTATTATTCTAAAAATATGTATGACTGCTTCTTACTTTTTCTGTAGAATCAATGCACGCTTTAAACTATATGTTTATTTACTATTATTTCGCGGACATTGTTGTGGGTTACACGTTTACCTAGTTTTTAATTAATTCTGTCACACTTAAATTGTAATGTGTAACTGTTTTATGTCCCATTAAAGTAAAATAAAATTAAGTCTGCCACTAGACAGATGCCTGATGATGATTAAACCTGCCCCGTTTATGTAACGGCTCAGCGTAAAATTGTATATTTTCTTTTAGCATTTTTTTTTCTTCTTAAAATTTTCAAGTTTATATGTTAATATTTGCAGAGTAGCTCGTGGCTAAGTAATAACAGCTGCACGGGTCGATTCATTAGTTTAAGCTACGTTGCCGGGTTTTGTCAGTGAATGGGTGACCATCTTTACATACTACTCCGTGCCTCGGAAAGCACGTTATACTTAAGCCGTTGGTCCCGGCTGTCATTCGTGGATCTTTGACAGTCGTTTCGGGTCGTCAGAAGCCCGAAAGTCTGACAACCAGTCTTTCCAAGGGGTATCGTATTACGCAGTTACTGGATTATGGAGGTCAGATAGGCAGTCGCTCCATAGAAAATACTGGTATTCATCTGCATCCGGTTAGACTGGAAGCTGACGCCAACATAGTTGGGAAAAGGCTAGGCAGATTGATTATGTTAATATTTGCAAAACTAACGTTTATTAGTTCTCAACTGTAGTTAAAACTTCAATGTTTGGTGCATAGAGCTTCCAAAATGATGATACTTCTCTTCTTAGTCTAAAGATAAGTGTTATTACATTCTTAGTTAGTTTTAAACTGTCTCGCTCGCATATAGTCATATTTTATGTCTGTACGTACACACGGCTATACATCAAGCTCTACATTTCCAGTTTACACTGATCTCTCACTGTATAGAAATCCTATAAATGCAAGATCAGCTTATACTGGATTTGTATAGCTTGATCTGTAGCCGTGCGTACATACATGAACCAATTAAAGTCAAGAACTTTGATATTAAAAATCTTGACACGTGTTGCGTTTGAGCGTCTTAAATTGTCTGATCGTGTCTTCGTCGAACTGTACAATTTAAAGGCTAACAAAAGAAATTGATCACGCTTGGTCATTACTGAAAAAATCGTTCCTTCTACCACTGTAGCTTTAACCATTGCACCAAATGAAACAGCATTTAAAACTGTTCCAGATATGTCACTCCCGCCTCACATTGTTTCAGCGTAAATATTTCATTTTCACGATACAAAATCTTTCCAACGGAGATATTAAATATGTATCCAACAAACACGTATTGTGTCACACGGCAGATGGCGTACATGAGAAGTGGGAGCTCCTTAGAGACCTTTTGTTTCTAAAACGGAACGATGAAACGAATTTTAAAGAAAAGGGAACATTCTTTGTCTTGATATAAAACGTAGGACTCTTAACATTATGTAAAGTGTACTGACACCTTCACGGTGGAGTTACTAATGGAAGCTTTAGAAAATAAGTAAGTACTCAAAGCTAAGTGCAGAAACTTATATTGTCATAAGTCATAAGCCATAACTGACCTTTATGAGAGACGGAGGAGGAGACCTATATTTAAAAAAAATATATTTATCTAGAGGATGAGTTTCATATCTAGGACGACAATCAAAAGTTTGATATCGACTCTCTTAAACCAGAAGTTTTAAAGAATGGATTCGTTAAAGCAGAAATAAAGTGAGCTCGAAACTATCGATGCACATTTTCCGCCAAACCTCAACTATCAACGGTGAAAGACTAATTGGGTCAGCGGCCTTCCAGACCTCTATTCAGAGAGAGCTGCATGTCGGTATACAGCGGTGGGGATCCAATCATATCAGTAACGTTCACTGGTTCAATCAATCAACTCTGCCTATCGCTGCCTTGTGGTGTTACACAATATGTGCAGACGCGCGATGTAGCAGCGATCGTACCACAAATTGGCAATATGTTAGCGATATACATACCATGCATTATGGACATAGGCAACCATTCATAGACCTGCGACTTACCCTATAGTACCTACACAGCTTCGGATCGTATTGGTTTTTTTGCAGTCAAATGCATTACCTATCTACAAAACGCAAACTGGCTCATAGAATCCAAGTATCACAAAATCTATCTCTGTCTCGGGAACCGATACGTTTGCTCCTTAGAGGCATTTTGCTTCTTGTTCATTGTTCTTCCCGTTATTGCAATATTATTTTTTTACTTAGACTTCATTATTCAAAGTTTTTTTTTACAGAAACATTAGAACAGGACTTTCACCGTACTCACACGTAAGCACAAACTATTGAGCGCGCTGCGGTTTTCATTATTCACCTAGGATCGAGTACCTACATGAAATCATCAGTAGTATGGCTTACATAACTACAACCAGTAGTCTATGTGGTAGTCTGTGTGGAGTGGTTTGACGTCAGACTCAGAACCATTTTCAATTAAGAGCCTTAACACAACCTATGACCGTCCAATGACCTTGAAGTTGCTATACTCGTAAGTTAGGTAGATCGGGGGTTTGCCCATTACGCTACCCAGATATACAGGAAGGGACTAATTGGGTCAGCACCCTGTTCGGACCTTGTTTGATACCGAACCGGACCAAATAGACATCAGAGCATACCGATGTAGACCGAATAACCTTGCACTTCCATGCAACCAATTTGATGCAAACGGTTGGTGCCTGCGCGTCTGGTTTCAATTGAGTTGTGAAGTGTGGTGCTATTATGTGCAACTGAGGACCAATCAGCGATTGAAATAACATTTGTTTTAGAAAAAAATGCGTTGATCGTTATTGGATCAAAATCTTTGACAGGGCTTAGGTATCTTTGAAAATAAGTCCCGAAAAATCTATACTTTTTTTTTTACTAGCCAACGCTGTCCCACGCCTGGGCAAAGGCCTCTCTCCACTCCTGCCATCTTTCGCGAGCCCGCGCGTCTTCTTCCCAGTTTTGAAGGAACCTATCCAACTCGTCCCGCCATCTCCTATGTGGTCTGCCGCGGCCCCGCCTGTGCCTGTCTCAGGGCACCAGTTCAGTGGTATCTGGGCCCACAGTTCTGTGGTATCTGGGGCCACAGTTTGTCAGCGCCAGACATGTCCTGTCCAGTCCCATTTAAATTGGGCAGCCTTGCCTTTAGAGCCACGTCAACTATCTTTGTTTTAGAGAGCAGTATTGTGTTTCGAACACACGTCCCGAAAAATCTCTACTTACACGCACACTTTTTTTAAATAATTCAGCCGCTTTTTTATGTTCTGGCCAAAAAACGAGGCGCGTATATGAGTGTTCAACAATATTTTTAGGAGCGCAAAATGAGAATTATTAGAGGTTCGATTAATTGATTCGCGGACGGTAAATGAGACACAGTAGAAGTTTTATTGTTATGACGTCTAAATAGACGTCAACCGCCCGCGAAACATGGCCGTAACTACGTATCGAGACCACATATTTTACGAGCATACAATTTTTTGGGGAATGAGAATATCGGCAAACGCATTAGCAGCATCAATGCCAGACGATTGTCCATGGTAGATAAATACAGGCTCAAAGCCTTCTTTAGATTGTATGTCGAATAAGTGTCCCTAAAATTGTCGTGTCGTGGATAATCTTAGCGAATTCTCTTTTTCTCCGGAAGTTTTACACCTTATCTTTATTACATTGCTTATCAAACATATTATTATAGCTAAGCGATTGTCGTGAACAGAAGTAGTTTTAACTTTCGACCTACATTCCCGAAGGAAAACATACCTAGTCAAAGTTTTCTGGCAAACAAACTGTAGATTGCATCACCTCAGCCAATTTTGGATGGAAAACAGAGCAGTAATGTAGACATTAGTTCAGCTAAGGTATCAATTTAGCTTTACTTAACTTTGAAAGTCTGATGAACGATTAGACTCTAATGATATCAAAGGTCTTTAGTTAATATTAATCGGAGCTGATAGATACTAGCTATGAAAGAATTATTAAGGTTTTCGTACCATAAAGTTCCAAACGGAACCCTATTGCTGTCACTCACGTATTCGTCTTCTGTCCGTTGTATGTCACACAGATTTTACAGCCAAACGGTTGGAGCTACAGTCTTCAAATTTTCATAGTATAAGCATCTTGTTGACCGAAAGACGTATGGCTTTTTTTTATTTTTTATTTTTCATGTCAAAAATATATTTTTAAATGCAAAAGCATTTTCCACTTTCACTCCATTTCGTCCACTTTTTCAAGGTTATAAGAGATTTTTTCAAAGACTTCCATTTAAGTAATGATGTAACTTTCCCCGAACGCATATTTTCCTGCGATAAAATATTCTAAGGTACCAATTTTCAAAATTAAATGCAAATAACATCGAAATCGTTTATTGCCATTTCCATTGGCGTATTTTAATGGTGGGTTTTCTAGGGGGCTCGAGAGTAATTCCTCCCTTCAATGCACTTAATCAGGATTAGGGTCGTGCATTTTCCATTTGCTTAACTCAGTTTCGGCTTAGGGGATGAAAAACCAGTTATGTGCCGCGCTTTTGAAGATTCGCTGTAGATAAGTTTTAATAATATCCATATTTCATGGGAAGAAATGTCTGGTGGTGTTATTATACTACTTACTATTTTCTGTACTGTATGAACCTATTACAACTGTATAGTTGGGAGGGTTTCATTGAGAGAGAGAATTAGAGAGGTAGAGATAGGTGGGGGGCTTTTAGAATTAAGTCTATCTGCCTAGCCTTTTCCCAACTATGTTGCGGTCGGCTTCCAGTCTAACCGGATGCAGCTGAAAACCCAGTATTTTACATGGAGCGACTGCCTATCTGACCTCCACAACCCAGTGACTGGCTAATACGATACCCCTTGGCAAGACTGGTTGTCAGACTTTCGGGCTTCAGACGACCCGTAACGACTGTCAAAGATCCACGAATGACAACCGGTACCAACGGCTTAACGTACTTTCCGAGGCACGGAGTAGTCTTGGTATGTAAAGATGGTCACCCATCCACGGACCAACCCCGGCAAGCGTAGCTTAACGTGCGTAGCATAGCGTGGCTGCTCAGCCACGAGCTCCTATTTTGGAATTAAGTATTGTGTATTTGTTTTATTTGTTATTTATATTTCCCTAGCTGCGCCCCGCGGTTGCAACCGCGTAGACCGGGGTAAAAAGTAGCCTATGCGTTAATCCAGGGTATAAGCTGTCTACATACCAAATTTCATACAAATCGGTCCAGCAGTTTGATCGTGAAGAAGTAACAAACATAAAACACACACACTCACAAACTTTCGTCTTTATAATATTGTGTGATTTTGATTTCAACTCTTAACAAATCAACTTGTTCCTATACTTAATTATTTTATTTTGTGTGTTTCTTTGCGTCATCTTTACCGCAAATAAACGTATTTTCTCTCTTTCTTTCTTTCTTTTCTATATGTGACAGTATACAACGTGTAATGCTAAATGCGCAAAACCTCTTAAGGGGTCATTGTACTCATCATTATGAACAACTTTTAGTATGGGACCAAACCTGAAATCGCGAAAAAAAAATCAGCTGTTCAGTACATTTTGACGAATTATTCGAACATAATGTAGGTATTGAGGTTTGGTCCCATAGTAAAAGTTGTTCATAATGATGAGTACAATGACCCCTTAAGAGGTTTTGCGCATTTAACGTTACACGTTGTATATGTGACAGTATATAATACTGATAGATTTGTTTTCATTTGTCTGAGACTAAAGCGTTACAATTCATTATTGTCACTATTTCAGTTAGGTACCATTACAAAACTTCTCATCGTACATAATGTCAAACAAACAACAATATCAATCTGACACACTCAACATCCAAATGTCATGTTTATCAGAATTTTTATAGCTATACCTATCTACTGCAGATCGTCCCCGTTGTCCACTCTCGGCCTCGACAAATCTGGATACAACTGGTATTCATTTGGAGATAATCAACGTGCTCCACTATGTTCCATCTCTCTCCATCACATTCGTTACAACAAGGACAACAATCTCGACATATCTATTATTGATTCTCAAAGGATTTGCGGTTTCGGCGGCAGTCCTCGGAATCAGTTGCCGAAATTCTCAGCAAAGTGATGTAAGGACCAATTTCTTACTGGTTTTGTTTGGATGTTTTGCTCCGTACATTTCTGTATAGTTCATCCGCTGGGAGGTGATATAAATCTTTAATTCGGGCACGCTTTGTTGCATTGTGTTTTATTCTATACGTGTCTGCCTTTACGTCTTGTAAGATTTAACAAACGCCTAAAGAATATTTTGTTCCATAAGAATGTTTGCCGTTATTTTGTTGAAAAATTTCATGTTGCTGAGAAATTTGAGTTTGAGGAACGTCTTCTGATGAGTCGCTGTCTTCAACCAAAACATTAATAAGTAGGTACTTATTTCATCAAGAATAAACCTTTAAAAACATCAAAAAAAAAGCACGTTTGTTGTATAGGAGCCCCCTTAAATATTTATTTTATTCTGTTTTTTAGTATTTGTTGTTGCGGCAACAGAAATCCATCATCTGTGAAAATTTCAACTGTCTAACTATCACGGTTCATGAGATACCTGCAGCCTGGTGACAGACATACAGACGGACAGCGGAGTCTTAGTATTATGGTCCCGTTTTACCATTTGGGTACGGAACCCTAAAAATAAACAATGTTGGATTTGAATTTTCAAAATGACTTACTCCACAGACGAAAAACCATAAAAATCTTCTCGCATAACAATTCAGTGGTATTAATTGAGTCGAGATCTCGCAAAGATGGCTGCCGCCTGCCGTAAAGTAAATTGGTCAATGTCTCAATTCGGACAGTGCTCCGTCTATTTATAGAGTCCTATCAAGGCAGATGTTGCTTGATAGAGCTGATGAATTACATCCTTCTGTTGTTCTGTCAAGTTCAATATATCTATACTAGCTTTTGCCCGCGGCTTCGCACGCGTGGATGTCGTAAAATATCCCACGGGAATTCCTTCCTTATTCCTTGTCTACAATATAAAGGGAACCTCTGCAAAATTTCAGGTTTCTAGGTCCAAGGGTTTGGGCTGGGCGTTGATGAGTCAGTCAATCAGTCAGTCAGGACTTCTCTTTTTATTTATAATATAGATAGACAGATAAATAAAAAGAGAAGTCCTGACTGACTCATCAACGCCCAGCCAAAACCCTTGAACCTACAAAGCTGGCTGAAATTTTGCACAGAGGTAGTACTATCGTGGGATATTTTCCGATAAACTGCGGGCGAAGCCGCGGGCAAAAGCTAGTACTGGTATATTAAACCCCACTGGCTACAGGCTAGATTGAATTTATGACTTTATAATAACTGTCTGGCGGTTTTGAGTATTTTTATATGGCCTACGCAAATGTCTTGCAGATCTGGTAGCGTCGTAATCAGCCTATAATGGCCTCCTCTATGTGAGAGGGGGTGGACCGTAATTTACCCAGTGCGGGTTGGTACATGTGACATGTCTTCGAATTTTTGGTTCTAGGATATGCCGGTTTCCTCGCGATGTTTTCCTTCACCGTTTTGAGAGCAGTGCTGATGAAATAATTTGCACAAAGTAAAGTGCCTGTCGGGGTTCGAACCTAACGACCTACAACTCGTAAGTCGCGGCCGTTACCACTGGGCCACCACTGCTCTTCTTCTGCACGGGTCGTAAGGTCTGCACGATGACTGATGCATACATACCTAACATCTGTTGGGTACAGGTCAACTCAAAGCTGTAATGGCTCTTTCTTCAAAAGGCCCTTCCAGATATGGCCCTGCATTGTTACGGGGGAGCCCGAATAGCGTCCTAAGGATGATTGGTGAGAGAACTGACTCTGTTTTGCTCAGCAGGTTCACTGAACTCATGTGCTGCGAGACCGGTGAGCCTGCTGTGCAGGGGTAGACGGTGTGTTATTTTTGTTCTTTTTAATTTTAATTACTAACAATAGTTCTAAGCAAAATTCTTGATACTAACAACCTTGCCTTGCCTATGGACTTTTTTGTCTGAAATAAATTATTTTTATTTTGTTTTATTATTTATTGTTAAACTCACATAAAATCCTAATAATTGGACTATATATAAAAGAGACTATGACCTCCGAGTTGATTTCCGCATTTCGTCTCAGGGATCAGTCAGCTAGGAAATTTCGGCGCCATTTATAATTAATTTGGTCAGTAATATTGACCAAAAAATTGACTTGTAAAAGTGTCTCAAAAGATCTACTTAGAGAAATGAACATCATTTCATCATCAGCTCACTCCATCATTTCGCTATGTTTGGGAACAAAGAAACTTTATTATAGTTGTTTGGTAACTCTGTTCCAGATTTTAATTAACTCCGCACAAATGGCAATGTTGCTGAGGCTCAGAGAAAATTGAAATGTTTGGGGCTTTTTCCACTCCGAAACAGTTATTAATATTGTTAGTTCGTGACATTCTGTGTCATTTTAAGGAGTCGTTTATTATATTACTTTCATCGAATTTTAGAGGGATTTTTGTTCTATCTTTATCTACAAATAAATAAAATTGAAGTGTCTATTTGTAGTCAAAATAACAACTTTTTACTAAATGCTTATGAAAGTATATGTCGCATGAAATACAGTGTTACCGACTGAAGTACTAGTCGGTGCGCTATGACGGAGTCTAAGGACCGAAGAGCGAGGGCGCGGCAGGCAGTGTTGCCGTTAGGACCATCTAGTTTTTGGCTATATCAAAGAAAAAAGTTGCCAGTTTTGTAAATAAATTACTTTCGAAATTCCGCTAAAAGTGGCTAAAGTATTTTTGGCTTACTTTATCCTATTAACATTGTTAATATAATTTTAATATAGTTACTATAGGGATGGGGATAAGTGGATTTAATAAAACAATATTGAATAGTGTTGTTAAAAAAATATTAAAAAATAGTTACAAGTTTTTAACTAAAAACATTAAAATGAATTACTGTTTTTTTAATAAAAAAATAAAAACCTGTTTGAAAATTTCCAATGTCATCTGGAAATTCTGGAATCTCTTCGTTAATGGATGATGTTAAGGACAGTATTTCAGTTGGTTTTATTGGTTTCACCGGTTTTTGTGACCTTGGTTAAAACTTCAGGTGGCAAAACAGTAATAAAAGTAAGTATGTAGTAATAATCTAAAAAGTAGCCAGAAATAGCTAGATTCATTTTGGTGGCTAAAATCGTCGAAAATCCGCTAGATCTAGCCACAAAGTGGCTAAAACGGCAACACTGGCGGCAGGTGCGCCAGTCACCCTTCAGCCCTAGGAACTGTCACACGTTCATGAGACGCGTGCGCACAGTGTTATAGTAGACGACATCCAAAGCTTTATTATTTAATTTCTATTATTATCATTAATGGATAAGATTAATTAGAACAGTAGTTTATAAATGTGATCTGTGTAACCGTATAAACAAAGTGTAAGAAGCTGACATCATCTTTTTATTGCCTGAAACCCACAAACAGCCCACAACAATGTCACAGGAAGGAAGCATCACCCCTCCCCACTGTCCTGTGATGACATATATATGTACGGTACTTATAACAAAAAAAAAAACAATTTTTGAAATTGTTGTTGTCTATCCTGGCTGATCTAAGAAACAGCTGGACCGATTTTGAGGGGACTTTATTTTAGAAAAGGAATTAGGGTTCCGTGCAAAAAAATTAAAACCCTTGAATTTGTGAACAAAATCTGATTCAAATAGGGAAAGTATTGACAATGACATCCACACGGGCGAAGCCGCGGGCAACAGCTTGTTATTTTATAAACTTTACAAAAGATAGTTGGTGTCAAAGAATCATTATCAAATTCAAAATTGTGGCTTATAGAAGGATGTTTGTCCCTAGTCATAACTTTAGAAAAACACGAGTGTTGAAAAGGATCATTATTTTGCCAAAATAGTAATTATCACTTTCTGCTTTATTTTCATTTCTTTCTAGCCCAGTGTGTCTGTGAAACCAATTTTCTTCTACTTAATAATTATTTTCCTCTAAGCCTCCAAGGCCGTGAGGTTATTCAACCGGAGTATCCTCAAGGCTCCTGCTTATTCCAATTAAATAAGAAGAGGGCGAGGGATCAGGAACTATCTAGTTAGTTAATTAATACTCACATTCAATTACTTGGTCTGTATAAGATGTCGCTGGCACATGGTCATGCTCTCATGAAATTATTCGTGTGTTTCATACACAGAATTATTTACACTACTGACAGAATTAATTCCATTTTAATATTGAT
Source organism: Cosmia trapezina (assembly GCA_905163495.3). Classification (NCBI taxonomy): domain Eukaryota; kingdom Metazoa; phylum Arthropoda; class Insecta; order Lepidoptera; family Noctuidae; genus Cosmia; species Cosmia trapezina. Next base: position 25,379,207 of record LR991032.1, read on the forward strand.
CAAAATCAAAAAATGAAATCAAATATGTCAGTCAAAATAGGAGCTTAAAAGCTGTATTTTATTTTTTTTGTGGTGGTGTCTCACTGGTTGTTGAGTGACGTCTCGGAGTGTGGAAATAGTGAATACATAAATAAATAAATAAATTGTTTATTCATCAAAACAGCATTGTACATGGTAATTTACAGGGTTTTTTTTTAGGGTTCCGTACCAAAATGGTAAAAAAGGAACCCTTATGGTGTCACTCAGTCTTTCTGTCTGTCTGTCACAGATGGATATCTCAAGAACAACTAATGCTATCAACTTGAAATTTGCAACAGTTTTATATGACGTTTACCCAACTATTTTGCAAATAAGAAAGAAATAAAAATATTTATATTTTTTTTTTCTAACAGATGCTAATCTTAAAAATTCAAAGTGGGGCTGCTAGGGCATGTGGGGTATCATATGAAAGAGCGCTGTTTGCACATTCTTAAACATTTTTTTTATTTTTTTTTAGGTCGCATAGTTTTCGACTTTTGATGAAAAATGTAAAAAAAAAACCGTTCCCCCCTTTATGTCCGAAGTTTGCAAAGGGAAAAATCTGAAATTATTCTGTGTTATAGAAGTTTATGTATAGATTACAGGAAAAATAAAACGATGTCTCTAAATAGCATACTTTTCCAGAAATCAGAACGGAACCCTCGGTGCGCGAGTCCGACTCGCTCATCACCGGTTTTTTTGTTTTTTTTGTTGGTGGTGGTCACTGGTTGTTGAGTGGCGTCTCGGAGTGTGGAAATTGTGACTACATTGTTGTCTTGGGTTCCCACCTGTAAAAACAAATGGAAATAGTGAATAAATAAATAAATAAATTGTTTATTCATCAAAACAGCATTGTAGTACATGGTAATTTACAGGGTTTTTTTTTTATCAATGCTCAAGTAAGGGGCTTGTGGTTAAGTAATAATAGCCGTGGGGATCGATCAAACAGGTTAAGCTACGATTGCCACGGTTGGTCCGTTGATGGGTTACCATCTTTACATACCGAGACTTCTTCGTGCCTCGGAAAGCACGTAAAAACGTAAAGCCGTTGGTCCCGGCTGTCATCGACAGATCTTTGACAGTCATCAGAAGTCCGAAAGTCTGACAACCTGTCTTACCAAGGGGTATCGTATTACCCAGTAATTGGAGTGTGGAGGTCAGATAGGCAGTCGCTCCATATGAAATACTGGTATCCAGCTGCATCCGGTTAGGCTGGAAGCCGACCCCAACATAGTTGGGAAAAAGCTAGGTAGATTGATTGAATCATTCATTCATTGATTCATTTGATAGCTCCAAAATACTCTTTTGCATTAGTATTACCAGTGTTTTAATTTATTGTCTTATTGTTGTCTCCATATTTTATACCATGCTTTGCTGGACCAGTTATTCTACTTATTTAGACATCGGTTGTTTCCTAATTAAACCAATTAGAACTCTTTGCAATTGCGTATAAAATTTTTGATCTGTTAGCTTCTATGTCTTTCTCATTTTGGTCAATCTTGCTGTCTCTATACTCATCAATCAACATGTGTAGCTTTCATATCATATCAACACCACTTTTAGCCGTACATGTAACATTAAATAGCAAAGTTTTATGATCATAGTAATCTACTTTTACGAGTCTGTCAGTGTTTGCCCTCGTTTCGCGCTTTCAGTAATATTTTTAATCAACATCTCTCGGGAATTAATGTGGACTTGCTTTTTCATTTCACACGTTAAGCCAAGCTGTAAATGGAAATGTGGTACCGAAAACTTTGCTTTTAATGTGATTTTGACGTGTGTTTTATAATTACACGAAATATACATTAGTATTATAAATTACTAGCTTTCGCCCGCGTCGCCTGCGTGTATATCGGAAATTATCCCACGGGAACGTACTGCCGGTATAAAACGTATCCTATGTACTAATCCAGGTCATGGTCTACCCATGTGCCAAATTTCATCCAAATCCGTTCAGCCGTTTTAGAGTGAAAGCGTAACAAACAAACGAAACTCACTTTCGCATTTATAATATTAGTTAGGATAGTAGGATTACACTTTACAAAATAACGTTATTTATTTAACAAAAATTATAACTTGAAAGCACAAAGTTTTATCTCTCTAATTAATTTAGGTAAAACTTTGGTTCGCTTATCTTCTCGCCTTTTGGCATTTTGGTAAGTGGGTAAGCTAAATTTTGCCTCTTCAAACCTACGCCCAAGCCTACGCCTTACCCTATCTCAAGCATCTTTGTCTTGTTATCTTGTTTCTTCACTACCTGTGTTGTTTTCAATATTGCATTAAACATAGTTAAATCAATGTGTTGATGTCCCATGAAGTTAATTATCATTACACCCTGGATCTGTTCTCTTAAGAATAAAGCATTAAAATTTTATATAGTCTAAAATTTATAAGCCTTTTCACTTCTTCGATTACAGTCTAAACATGTGCCATATTTCTAAGGTTTTAAATCAAAACTGCTTCACCATTTGCAATATATTTGATAAATGTACTCAATTTTATATACCCTCGTGCGGTCCAAGCCATTTCCACTTCAATCCAATTCCACTTAGCCATGGTTGGATCTACAATATTTACACGCAATCGCATCCGATGTGGCGTTGAACGAGCGGTGTACTGCAAACACTTTTTATAACTTTTACATGAACTTAATTATTATTACACCCTGGATCTGTTCTCTTAAGAATAAAGCATTCAAATTTTATATACTTAGTTTAAAATGTATAAGCCTTTTCACTTCTTCGATTACAGTCTAAACATGTGCCATATTTCTAAGGTTTTAAATCAAAACTGCTTCACCATTTGCAATATATTTGATAAATGTACTCAATTTTATATACCCTCGTGCGGTCCAAGCCATTTCCACTTCAATCCAATTCCACTTAGCCATGTTTGGATCTACAATATTTACACGCAATCGCATCCGATGTGGCGTTGAACGAGCGGTGTACTGCAAACACTTTTTATAACTTTTACATGAACTTAATTATTATTACACCCTGGATCTGTTCTCTTAAGAATAAAGCATTCAAATTTTATACAGGGTGGCCGGAACATTGACGTCCAAAAATAAAATTTCGGTCCCTCGTATCGTGGGGTATTCGAATCACCCCCATGTATGTTCCGCGACTTTTCATAGTTTTCGAGTTATGAATTTTTTTCTGAATGTTTGAAAATTTTCGACCTGACCAACCTAAAAAAATTCTAAAAAAAAAAGTAGAGGGTTTTATCGAGTTTCTTTTTTTGCAACTGAATTTTCATAAGTAGTACTTTTATGCATAAAATAATCGTAAGCGTCAGGACCCCTGGACCAATAGAGATATTTGATGTTTGGAAAATACCAAAATTTACTACCTTTTTGCTACTATTTGATACCTAACTTCAAATATTTAGTACCTCGACCGACAGCGAAAAAACACGTAAAGAAAGTGGTCAGACATCCTGACGTCAGGTTGTCTGGACCATTTTTTTTTTCATAGTTCGAGACAACAAAACTAATTTATCTATTTGTAAATATTTACTACCTTTTTAATACCTCAACATATATTTTTTTCAAATTTTTTTGGCATTACAGAAAAATGTTACGCTTGAAAGATTTTTTTCGATAATGGATATTTAATTTGCAACTTATTTTTAGGATATAGGTATATTTGCATTGTGGATTAGAAAATCATACACTGTAATATACATAGAAAATAATTTTAATAACTAGTATAATAATACTAATAATTCTAGGCCACATATAAAGCTATAAATATCCAGTTTATGCTGACCTCTTATTGTAAGGAAATCTTATAGAATGCTAGATCAGCATATACTGGAAACTATAACCATGTGCACGTCATGTTAATTGATGAATGATAAATAATTAATATTTTTTGGCGTATATTAAACAATGAGCAGTCATGTTCTTACAACTTGTAGTAACTCTAGTAGACATATCGTCGTAGCATTGCCATTTCGACTCTCGTCGGCAATGCGATTTGTAATGTCCTACACCTTCGGGAGTCGCAGATGGCACAAATTCAATAACACCATATAACCACCACACACCACACCTACACCTACACCTACACCTCACACCACACCTCTACACCTTTTAAAGATATATTTTCTGGTAAATCATTGATGCAAATTTGTACTTCAGGGTTGGGCTCAAAGGCAACAATATTCTTCAAATTATAATCTATGCTTCTTATACCGTCGTCGCAACTAGAATGTCTACAATTTGTCATATTGCTGTCACTGTTAATCATTGAGTTTACAGACTCACTTAATGTGTCTTTGTTGAAATCAAGTGGCAAAAAAGCACATTTCCTGTGAACCTTGTTATTACTGTACAGTTAAAATTTGTACAATATTCTCTTACGTCTGCACTATACAGGATAATTTTTTAAGCATTGCGCAAATTTTCACAGGGTGTTCTACCCATGAATATGAACAACTTTTACTATGGGACCAAACCTGAAATCGCGAAAAATAATCCAAAAAATATTAATTATTTATCATTCATCAATTAACATCACGTGCACACGGTTATAAGTTTCCAGTATATGCTGATCTAGCATTCTATAAGGATTTCCTTACAGTAACAGGTCAGCATAAACTGGATATTTATAGCTTTATATGTAGCCTACAATTATTACTATTATTACAATTACTAGTTATTAAAATTATTTTCTATGTATATTACAGTGTATGATTTTCTAATCCACAATGCAAATATACAGCTATATCCTAAAAATAAGTTGCAAATTAAATATCCATTATCAAAAAAAATCTTTCATGCGTAACATTTTTCTGTAATGCCAAAAAAATTTGAAAAAAATATATGTTGAGGTATTAAAAAGGTAGTAAATATTTACAAATAGATAAATTAGTTTTGTTGTCTCGAACTATGAAAAAAAAAATGGTCCAGACAACCTGACGTCAGGATGTCTGACCACTTTCTTTACGTGTTTTTTCGCTGTCGGTCGAGGTACTAAATATTTGAAGTTAGGTATCAAATAGTAGCAAAAAGGTAGTAAATTTTGGTATTTTCCAAACATCAAATATCTCTATTGGTCCAGGGGTCCTGACGCTTACAAATAATCAGCTTCGTAACTGTGATGAAAGTTATGAAAATGTTGATCTAAAGTGAAAAATTTACGTTCGGTAAATTATGACTCAAATTTTCAACTTTAAATTAAAAATCTTAACAGGTGACTTCATAATTCCTAAGTAGGCTTCAAGAATGCGCCAGACTCTCAGCTTTCATAATCATAAAAAAAATGAAGTACTTAATAGGGCTACTTTGTTTAAAATCGGCCTTCAAAGACAGCGAGGTGGAAAAATTCTTAAAATTACCCATCTGAGTAATTATTTTTTTTTGGCTATTTTCTCGTTCCTAAGGTTAATTAATGATAAGAATACTGAAAACTAACCAACAAATAGTTTCAGAGTTGGGTAAGAAAAGTTTTACGTAAAAAGTGGTTTTGAATAAAACACAGATGATAATGTGAAAAAAGTACTTAATTTATTTTTAACATTTACAAAAGGTTTTCAAAGTGGCCACCACCAGCAGCAATACACATTCTACACCTACGTAAGAAATTGTCTGGCAATCGTCTAAAAGCGTCTCTGTTCTCTCTCACAACACGTTCAGCTTCTGCAATCAACTGCCTCAGCTCTTGTTCACTTGAACAGTCTCGGGCGTATGCTATTTCCTTGTAATAGCCCCAAATAAAGAAATCGATGGGGTTGAGATCAGGTGAGCGTGGAGGCCACCTAATTGGTCCGCTGCGTCCGATCCATCTGTTGGGGTATGTTTCATCTAAGTAATTTCGGACCTGGGTTGCATAGTGACACGGGGCGCCGTCATTTTGCAACACCATGGTTCGTCTGAGTTCGAGATTCACATCTGCCAGCAACAATGGAAGTTCATTTTCCAAAAAGTTTTTGTATGTTTCTCCATCAAGTCTGGACGGCAGTTCAAACGGACCAATTAGTTCGCCATTGAGGATACCAGACCACAAGTTAACGCTGAAGCGATGTTGAAATGTCGAAGCTCTCACTTCGAGTGGATTTTCATTCGCCCACGTGTGGTAATTATGAATATTGAATATAATGTGGTTAGTTTTCAGTATTCTTATCATTAATTAACCTTAGGAACGAGAAAATAGCCAAAAAAAAAAAATTACTCAGATGGGTAATTTTAAGAATTTTTCCACCTCGCTGTCTTTGAAGGCCGATTTTAAACAAAGTAGCCCTATTAAGTACTTCATTTTTTTTATGATTATGAAAGCTGAGAGTCTGGCGCATTCTTGAAGCCTACTTAGGAATTATGAAGTCACCTGTTAAGATTTTTAATTTAAAGTTGAAAATTTGAGTCATAATTTACCGAACGTAAATTTTTCACTTTAGATCAACATTTTCATAACTTTCATCACAGTTACGAAGCTGATTATTTTATGCATAAAAGTACTACTTATGAAAATTCAGTTGCAAAAAAAGAAACTCGATAAAACCCTCTACTTTTTTTTTTAGAATTTTTTTAGGTTGGTCAGGTCGAAAATTTTCAAACATTCAGAAAAAAATTCATAACTCGATAACTATGAAAAGTCGCGGAACATACATGGGGGTGATTCGAATACCCCACGATACGAGGGACCGAAATTTTATTTTTGGACGTCAATGTTCCGGCCACCCTGTATACTTAGTTTAAAATGTATAAGCATTTTCACCTCTTCGATTACAGTCTAAACATGTGCCATATTTCTGAGGTTTTAAATCAAAACTGCTTCACCATTTGCAATATATCTGATAAATGTACTCAATTTTATATACCCTCGTGCGGTCCAAGCCATTTCCACTTCAATCCAATTCCACTTAGCCATGGTTGGATCTACAATATTTACACGCAATCGCAGCTGATGTGGCGTTGAACAAGCGGTGTACTGCAAACATATTATAACCATACAATTGTAACTGCCATGGTATGGTCATGTGATATGGAGGAATGAAAATGTCGTGACGAAAGTTTTGAGTATGAACGTCGATGGCTATAAGCGTAGGGGAAGACCAAAGAAACGATGGACAGACAGTGTGAAAGATGACATGGCTAGAAAGGAGGTGACTACCGAGATGACGACTAATAGAGAAGTATGAAAAAAAGAGACATGTTGCGCCGACCCCAAATAGATTGAGATAAGGGCAGAAGAACATGAACATGGGGATGAACATTGTAACTTCATGGCCGTATTGCCCGAAGGAGTAGGCAGAGGTTTACAGTACAACCACATTTTTCGAGTCCGAGATGTTCTTCTTCTTCTCGTGTCGATGATTCATATTTTATCCGACCAGTGCGACCTGGACAGTTCTGTTATGTTTAGGTCTCGTGTTGAAGGGGGCGAGCTTACTGGCTATAGCCGTTCATCATCATCATCTTAACCAGCCTTATGTGCTGGGACACAGGCCACCTTTCGGTGAGAAGGAGCTGGCCATAGACCACCACGCGGGTCCAGTGCGGATTGGTAGATGTCACATGTCTTTGAATTTTTGGTTCTAAGACATGCCGGTTTCCTCACGATATTTTATTTCACCGTTTTGAGAGCAGTGGTGATGAAACAATTTACACAAAGTAAAGCATCCGTCTTGGTTCAAATCTACAACCTACTGGCCGTTACCACTGGGCCAACACTGGTCCTATAGCCGTTAATCGGACACTAATCCAGGCTCTGGGCTGCTATGGCGAAATTACATTATGAAGAAAGAACCCGATCTAGGTAATGAAGGACCACCAGGATCTCTCTTCAGCATTCTTTTGCAACTATTAGCTAGATCCACGCAGCAGTGATCAGGCATTGGTCGTGGCAGTTTTATTTTATTTTATTTTATTTTATTTTATTTGGGAAAACAGACAATCGTACATTGTATATTAAATCTAGTTACACAGTATGCTGTAAGTAAATGTACAATCCACTACGTTTCCACATGTTACTAGTTTAAAAAAAAAAAAGATACAGTGTTGGGAAAATTAAGCAAAATTAAGCAGTAATTAATTAGCTATTACATGTTTTATATTAACAATTGTAAAAAAAATACATTGAAATGTCTATGTGTTGGCCTTGGTTAACGCTGCTTAGATTTCCTCTATGCTCGATAAAACCACGTGGTGCAGTTGTTTTGCTATCGAGATGTCTAGATCTTACCTAATGTGCGTATTAAAAAACTGGTTTTTCATAGGAAGTTGGAATTTGTTATGGTATGTTATTGCTAGTTTTTGCGTTGTTTTGTTGTTCGCGAATCTCGTTAATCGTGAATGCGTGAGCGAATCTTCGCCATTGATAATTGGAGTCGGATGCTGCTTAATTGCGTTCATCTTGTAATTGTCATGATTAGGTATCCAAGCAATGCATTATGCCTGAACTATGACTGTTTATTAGATTTGTGAAATGGATTTCAATAAAAAAACATATAATTAATATATGTACGAGTATATTAGTTAAAACAATAAATAGCTTATCCACAAAATTAATCAAAACAAACTTGTCAAAGATCTCTAATCTGTCCCTTGAGAAAATAAAATTTGCTAATTTCAGAAACAGCGGACGTAATCATAATCAACATCTAACAGATGACTGCTCTAAGCTCCCGACCTACCTCACAAATCCTGTCATTTACTGGACCACCCCGACCAACTGTGTATTGAGGTCAGCTACAAAGTTGACGGCAGCAAAAACTTTATCAACGTCAGATGCAGTACCGATGCCGATTTGATAGCGGTCTCAAGGTTTTTGTTCACGAAAATTTGAACGTTTAGCTTGTTTATGTGAAGTTCTATAACAAATCAGGTCGTTACACTATAATCTTCTTCATGATTCTGATGTCCTAGTAGTTTGTGCCACCTTACCACTATAATATAAGAATTTCAGTATCCAATCGTTATCATACAGCATTCAAAGAATACTTCTTCGTGATTATGGTATCCTGGTAATTTGGGAGGGTTTACCGCTCATTTGTCATCTCATATTTGTATCTGTCAATTTACCACTATCTATCTATAGGCTATTCGTGCCAATATACCTATATAACCGTGTGTAGGTAATATCACCGTGTGTATTTACACCTACGCCAAACGGGGAAAATAGTGTTAAAGAATTTATGTAGCAAACTTTTGTTGCCAACAGTGTGTACAAGGTCCTTTCTGCACTTCAAACGTTTTAAACTCACAACAGCTTTGTTGCCAGAAGCCTTTTGCTTGAGGCAATTGCTTCGTGTTACTAGCAGACTTTATTTTTCTCGGTTCCATACAAAAAGATGAAATAAACATGGGCTACGATACAATAACTATCCCAAGATATTGAAAAACATCTCTTTATCAGAAATCGATTTGAAAATTGCCACAAACCAAAGTAGTTTTAGGTGTCATATTATATCATACCTTGTACAAAGCTCTATTTCCATTCCCATGATAGATTACTTCATCCCGATATTAAATCCATTCCTCGATATAATTTGCCAAGCACCAGACATACCTACCGGACGTATCTTTTATCAATATCCCATCTGGCTAGCAACCACCCCTGCCTCCCCGGATGTCGGATGAGATCCCTCGCGTTCTTTGTGTCCAGATATAGCTTCCGCCTTCTAAAACGTTTTCTTAGATATACGAGCCGCGATGTTTGGCGCCTCGTAACATGTATCAATTTAATAAAAAGGTTTATTTCGGTCTAGTTTTGATATACTGGCTTTATTTACTATCTGTTTATGATCCTGAAAATAAATACAATCCGAGGAGAACATTCGGTTGAGCGAGATTGCAATTTTTGAAATTGGTATTTCTCTTTAAAATTGCTGTGTTGATTCATCGCTCGTCATAAGCTTATTCTGGAATAACTTGTATTTACTAAACGATTGTCGATTCATACGGCAGCCGGCACTATATAATAAACATAACTAGTACGTTGATTTGTTGGTTATTGTACCGCACAAGGTATGATAGTCGTCAAATTATAATCGGATTACTGCAGCTCTCGCAAGACGCGTTGTGGTGAGCCATCTCGCGACTTAATACAATTATGATCTTAATCAGTTTGTGCTCTGTCGTCCTCAGTTAAGACAGAAATAACACAATTTACTGTGGGATTCGAAACAGATTATCACAGAAGCCTGGGAAGTTGGGAAGGGATGAAGGGACGGTGAGAAAATTTTGATGAAATCAGTGACAGTTTAAAACCAATCCCAAATTTTCCTTTCATTCACCCGTCTACCTGCAGGTAGCGGTTCCAAACAAATGACTGATTCTCTCGACTCATCAGAGCACAAAGCTATTCAGTGTACCGTCGTTTAATCATAGACAATGAGCGTGCTAAAAGCAACTGTGCGTTGTTGTAATGGCCGCTTTTGTCGTACTACAATAAGGCTGTGTGTTTGTGCAACAATATTGTCATGATAATATGTTTTTTTGCGCTTACACGACGTTGTCTCTGACAAAAACATGTTTTTCTTTGTTTATTTAATGATGTGTTGTTTCCTTCTTGGTTTCATACAACGGCTATGTTTTGCAATTTTGAGCCCTTTAGACCGCGTTAAATTGAAAGGCTCCGCTTAACTTGGGTACGATCAAAGATTGATGTGGCTATTACATGTAATGAACCCTTTTTAGGTCAAGCCAGATCGTCATCCAATTTAACCTTTGGCACCTAAACTCATTAACGTCTTTATGAAACGTTTAACGCGTTTAAGATATTTTACGGCAGTGAAATAATTCTTCTGCGTAGTAAGACTGCAAGTAACCATGGCACGATTTACCCCTTCAGAATTTTAGCGAGGAACGCCCGTTGCTTATATCAAACAGGGTCAGTGAGTCATCAAGATAAATATCGACAGCGAAATAAAAACTAATCAAATTAAAACTGTAATGTCTGAATCAATCGTCCATATATGTTGGCGACTAGATGCGGCAATAACCGCTCTGTCCGAAGCATACTGGCTATCTAACTGATCACATTAGAGCTAACCGCATACAATCCGAAATGAACTCACAAATTGCGATGGAGCAATTCTGTAGTACAGTAGTACGGAGGCCAAAGGAGTTAAGCCGAAAGCGCCAGGGTAGCCCGCGAAATTCAAAATTTCTTACTTTTTTTGCAATTTGTAGGTCAGTGTGAGCTTGTATTTTGATTAAAATATGATTCGCGGCCGTAGCTAATATGGCTTTACAGATTTATTATCATTAGAATCAGCAATACAACTCCATAAGTTAGCGATTGCTTTGAAATCACGAAAAAAAAAACCAGCGGTTTCCTACAAAAGTTCAATACCTACTCGATCAAAATGTATGAAACAGCTGATATTTTTTTTGCGATTTCAAAGTTGGTCCCATAGTGAAAGTTGTTCATATTCATGGGTAGAACACCCTGTGAAAATTTGGCTGGTCATTAAAAAATCACCCTGTATAGCTACTGAAAATGAAATGCTAAAAAGCAGGTTATCGTATCATTTTGTGTTAATTTAGATGATGTCAAAAGTAGCATTGTTAACCGACTTCTGTTGCTGATCGTACAGTAGCGATATAGTTTTGTAGTATGCGTGTCTGGTTACTTATCTCCTTTTATGCAAGGCTTATGCTTAATGTGCTGTATGCAGTAAATACTAGTATGTTAGGTACTTGTCTCATCTAGGTATAGTAAGGGATATGGGCGAATGAATATTATTTATTTATTTATTTATTCATAAAACAATTTACATTGTGTTCGAATTTTAAAAGATAATACAAATAACAATAATAAAATAATTACATTTCAAATCACAAAAGCAATAATCAAAATATTAAAAAATAATAAAATATATATATATTACTATGTCATCAATCAAAAACCGTTTACATGTCAAACCATAAAAAGCACAAACAACCATGTCTATTCCATTCCACGTAAATCAACTGAGAATTAAATATCAATTAAATTACTGTTACACCTAATACCTAAACCAAAACCTAAACCTAATACCTTTAATACCTTTTGATTTGTGAGATTTTTGTTCACTATAAGTGTTATTGAATTACTGAATCTGTAGGAGCACAAAAATTGTTGAATGTTTTCAGATATGTTACTCGTAAGATTCATCTTCAGCCCACAGCAGTGCACTGCTGGACATAGGCATAGGCATAGGCGTACTCTAGATTACGACACGAAAATTCAGCAGTGTACCTAGATATGATAGTATTCCAGAGTCAGATTTTCTGTTTATCTCAATTTTTATACTTAAGAGCGTGAACGCCTACAGCTTTTCATACAAATTTTCAAGTCATTTTTTTTCGAAATGAATGAACCGAGTTTAATGAAACTTCATACGTATAAGCAAGATACATAGGTCTCAAAAGTTAGTTAAGAACATTTTCAAAATGTCTAATTTAAAAGAATATATAATTGGAAATCTCTCTCTCTTATGGAATATTTAAAATCGGATGCATTTAGCTGTATCACTATTTTTCAAAAATGTTCTTAACTAACTTTTTAGACCTATGCATCCTGCTTATACGTATGAAGTTTCATTAAAATCGGTTCATTCATTTTGAAAAACAAGGACTTCAAAGTTTGTATGAAATGCTGGTCGGCGTTAACGCTCTTAAAGGTGTTTTCTAATTTCCATATTATCGTCGCTAATTTAACTAACTGACTTACTGACGTATCTGACATTTTGGAATAAGCCGATAGCCGACCTAACTATAGTAATTTCATACATTTTCCAAGTCGAATCGATCTGTCTAATCGGCGTATCTGTCCCTTACGGTCCCCATGATAATGCAAAAATCGAGACCGATATACTACAGTTAACAAAAAAAAAAAGAAAAAAAGCTTGCCCTTTAAAATTTTCTTCGAATCAGTTACGTCACTTAGATTAACAACGATATTTTAGTTTCATAGTAATTCATAGCATTCGGAGGCCAACTTTAATTTTTTCTTTTTTTCGAGGTAGAAAGGGTCTGAATGTGTCCCCCAATCCATCATTACTTGAGCAAGACAATGTTGCAATCATTAGGGAAGGCTCTCAACATTCAGAGAATTAGAGATCCGAAACGGAAGACAGGAAAAAACCTAACTAATGGAAGCTTCCCGCCTCGTATAAGTCATTGATGTATCGTATTCCCGGAAATTGAATCCGGAATTCCGGACCGGAGCTCCTGATGACATTCAGAATATACGCAGCCTGTTATATGGTGATATTTACAATCACTCGGAAGTTTCCAAAATGCCTGACACTTTTTAACTGACAATCATTGATACCTATAAAATAGGGAAGATAGGCCACTCTCTAACGTCACGTAAATGTTATTGGACTAGAAACACTTACTTGTAAACACACCCATACAACTACATTTCCCGATGTCGTGCGTCACGTGCGCAGCAACCGAAATAGAGAGACATATTACGCGGGCTGTAGCGGGAACGAGATAGCAATAATTGTCACTAATACGTACCCATAACAATTCTTAATACGCCGCTTGCGCTGCCGCTTGTCTCTTCACACTCTTACGAATCATAATATTTGTATCCCTTTCTACAAATGGCGATATCGCCGCGAGCTCGCAGTAATATCAATCAGGAGAATTTTAAAGAAAATTTAGTTTTGATGTACAGTACTTACAAGTGAAAAGTTATCCCGTGGAACTTGTTTTCGGTTTTTGAACAATTTTCGCACTTTTTGAAAACACAGGAAAAGATTATTGGTAGTTATTTAGACGATTACGTTAATTTTGCTTAACGTGCGTTTGTGTAGCACATGTGTAGTGCTACAGAAACGCCAGTTCGATTGCGACTAAGGACAATTAGGCTTGTAGGCCTAATTTATGCAGTCCACGTCGAGAAGCGCGTACCTATTTAGAAATAGACTACCATAATCGCCACCCTTTCTTTGCTGATAACCCGAGCTGTTCCTTCGTTATTGAGACCCCCCCCCCCCCCACCAGCACGCTAATTGCGTAACACGTAATCAATCGGAGTTGGTTTCATTTTGACAGTTCAGCAACATTCATTGCGTCATTTACGTTGCCGAGCAGACAAATCTTTCGAATTTATGAAGTAATGGATTAGCAATTTGTTTCAAAATGATTCAAACTCCGATTAATAAATTGTGTTACGCAAATAGGGTGCAGGCTTTAAAAGCAAAGAACTAAACTGTATATTGAAGTTCCATTCCAACTGAAATAACTCTCATCTTTCACACAAATGTTGTAAAACTTTTCAATTAAAAGCTGCCTTGGCAAAGTTACTTTACAAAGTTGGACACTTCCCATACGTCTTGCAGTCCGTGGTTATGATTCAGGCGACTTCACGACTATTCGCAGGGGTGCATGCCATTAGCTGAGGGTACGTTGCCCTTTGTAAGTGACTCATATTTAGACGGGGTGTAGGTACAAGTTAGAAGGTATGGCGGCTCTGCAGTCATGTGAGTTGTGAACTTGTGAGTCAGCTTCTGGGATGGGGGAGATGCTCGCTAGACTTTAATAAATTGGGGGATGACTAGACGGCCACGTAGGGTTTTAATTTGAAAGCATTTCTTTTGATAAAACCTGTCTGTCACAGCTGGATATATGAAGAACTACTAATGTAAGCAACTTGAAATTTGGAACAGTTTAAGATGACGTTTACCCAACTATTTTGCAAATAAGAAAGAAATAAAAATATTTATATTTTTTTGCAACAGGGGCATGTGGGGATATATCAACGAATTAAGAATGATATAGAATACGAATTCCGCTCAAAAATGGTTCCACGCAAACTCCAACCGGCGGGGCGGGGCGAAAAAACTACAACCGACTCGCCGCTCAGTCTGTCGCGCGCCCAGTGACAGACGTTCGATTAGTGAGAAATCCAAGAAACAGCTAGTTTCTCAAGGACAGAAATGACCTTCTGTGTGGTAAAGTGGTGTAAAAGACGGAAAGAAGGAAGTAAAAAACAAACCGGGATAACCATATCACAGGAAAGTGACATAATTTCGTGTTTTATTCGCTGATAGACAACCTCGAGTAAAAATATTGTTGTCTGTATTATGCAACCAGATAACCAGCCAGATTTTAATACGTAACTATAATATAATATTTTGTATGTACTTACCTACTACCTACAGAGTTTTTATAAATTGGATGGATGGGATTTCCTGTTAGTGTTTCGTATCCTTCAGTTTGAGCACTCCCAAAAATTCCATGATTACAGTGGATTACAACAGTCCGCTTTGAAAGAAGAGAGGATGACTGGAGTGGTTACCAACTAGTGCTAGTAGGGTATGCTGTATACAATTTGGGAATGAAGACATTTATATTCGTCACGCACAGGCAATCGTATGTTAAAAAAATCTGTTGTACCTATTTGTACGGTTAGTCCTGGTCCAACCAATCTTATCCCAACCTCAGTACAAAACATGTTTGCAATAAACTGATTTGAGTTCATTTGATTTTGATTAGGTTGCTTAAAAAGCATTAAAGTATTCATTTATTAATTTGTTTGCATTACATGGCAAAAAATTAATCTATAAGTATTGAATTCAAATCGTCATAAACTAATCAATTAGTGATTTTCCGTGGAACGAAAAAGGTGTTTTATAGTAGAATACAGAACGAGAATTATGGCGTGGCATTTGCGTGACATTCATATATGAGGTGATAAATACAGCGAACCAATATTTAGATGTTTTTGTCCTTAATACTGAACAACTTTATTCGGAAACGCGAAACATTTTTGATACTCCCATAATAATAAATAAATGATAAATGATTTATTTCTGTAAGTAGGTTTGTAAACACTTACTCGTGATGAGGTCGTCGTTTCCTATCTGACTCTGAGAAGAAAGACCGAAACCAACTCAGAGGTCACATTCTCTTTTAAAGTCCAGACGTAATCTTGGTCAGATCATGTGAAGACCTTGTAGATTGCTGTCTGAAATGGTCTTTTGAGGAAAGAACCTCACAGAATGAGTGGACCTGTCCAGTCAGTGCACGCATTTGTCAATAATCGTGCACCTCAACTTAAAACTTAAGGACCTCAACGATTCGCCGAACAATACCAAAGAAAAGGCATTTGGGTAGTCCGCATAAATTACCTACTCAGGCTATGATTAAAAACTAACTGTGTTCAATCTGCTGATTGCAATGTGTATACTTACTGTATAGGAGGGCTGGGATATAAAAAAAAACACGTTTCTGGAAACGGAGTCCCTGGTTGTCCCTAAAATTTTTGAGCAGCACGGGTACAATCACCCCTTAAATGGCTCGTACTTCTGATGGCGTTTGCAAATAAATGACCTTCAATCATACGATTATTTATCAAGAAAAAAACTATGATGCTATACATCAAGGAAATTGCATTTATTATGCTACCTACTTTAAAAAATTGTGATGAAATTCGATAGATCCTGTACTGTGATGGAAATAATGATTTCCTCTCTACAATTAAAATAGATATTTGTGTGAGTGAGTTATAATAGTTTTTTGCAATACTAACTCGTATCGAACGTGGCGGCCAGCGTCATAGTATACGACGTGAATTCGAATAAGTTCTTTTTCTAAATTACGGCGCTCTTGACCGGTTTTTTTTTGTTAATAAACCAGTCAGTGCGAGTCGGACTCGCGTACCGAGGGTTGCGTTCCGATTTCTGAAAAAGTGTGCTATTTCGAGACATCATCTCATTTCCATTCCTAATCTTTACATAAACTTGTATCACATAGAATAATTTCAGATTTTTCTCTTTGCAAGCTCCGGAGATAAGGGGGAACGGTATTTTTTTTACATTTTTCATCAGAAGTCGAAAACTATGCGGCATAAAAAAAAGAAAAAAAATGTTTGAGAATGTGCAAACAGCGCTCTTTCATATGATACCCCACATGCCCTAGTAGCCCCACTTTGATTTTTTAATACCCCCTTTCAAATCCTGTTGCAAAAAAAATATTTTAATTTCTTTCTTATTTTAAAAATAGTTGGGTAAACGTCATCTAAAACTATTCTAAATTTCAAGTTGATAGCATTAGTAGTTCTTGAGATATCCAGCTGTGACAGACAGACAGACAGACAGACAGACAGACAGACAGACAGACAGACAGACGGATAGACAGACAGACAGACAGACAGACAGACAGACTGAGTGACACCATAAGGGTTCCTTTTTTACCATTTTGGTACGGAACCCTAACTAGTAGTTGTCCGCCATAGGCTGGAGTGATTGATTACATGATCATTGAAACACGTTCATTCAGAATCAAGTTGCATAACATTTGAATTGTAAACTTCATTCATGTAAGAACGAGTAGGTATCATGTTACATTCATAATTATTTACGGTCTGCCTTTACAAGTTTCATTCAACAAAATTTTCTTCGCATATACCTACTTTGAATGAAAAATAAACGCTGTACAAAGTTTCCAACTTCGTTGCTTTATAAAAACACAGGTATTTATTGCTCCTTTCCCATTTAATACTAGCTGAAGCGTTCGTAACTTTGTCAAGTTGTGCTAAGTTACTCTCCTTAGTTCTTACTTACTTAGGCTCACCGTCCACGAGGCTACTCATAAGTAACGTGTTATAAACTCAAAGACTCTTAGTACTAGAAAGCTATTAGCCCCGGTAGGTGGCACTGCAGTCGGGTTCTAGGATCGTTCATACAGGACGTCTGTCGGTTTCGCTAGTTTTTGTATAAATGAAAATGTAGTATGCTTGTTTAGCGCAATTCGCTGTGTTTGTCGTGATAAAATGATTAAATAATTACTATGTTAAAATACCTACCAAATGCGCGAGGCAAGCACTCGCGAGCCTACTTCAGGGTGTCTACTCCTACTAAGCACGAAGCCCGTAGTTTCGGCCTTCATTACGGGCGTTTCCTACTATGTATCACCTACGATTGGTTCGGGTCCGAACGAAGTATGAGTGACAACACGATTTAGTGTTGTCCCTATTCCCGATGTGTTTTTGCCAGTCCAAAAAATTTAACTTTTACAATTATTTTGATGGATCGTTATGACAGACGGACGGACTTAGGGAGTAGACACCCAGTTCAGTACGGGGCTCGAGCGCGATCATAGGGTCCCGCTGCCGCTTATAACTTGTGTAGTCGTGGGCACAGTTTATTTTATAGTTGGCTAAGGTAATAAAGTGTTTACGACTGCCGACTGTTAGTCACTTTGTGGTTGCCGTGTCCTGACTGTCCTGAAGGAATAGGTGTTTCCACATCTTCATTAAACCCCCCTTTAATGAAGATGTGGAAATAATGTAGTCTACATCTTCCTGCACTTGACTACTTGGGGTACAATGTAGTACATAATAAGAAGATACCGCGGCCCTGGCATAGGCAACTGAAGGAACACGGGTGGGTTTTAGTCAGTAAAAGTCTGACACGCCCTTCCGCTTCAACCAGAGCGGGAGAAGTTATTTGATGATTTCCCACCCTCAAAAAAAAATATTATTGTCCCTGGGGTTGCAATTGTGTCAAAAAGTTTCATAAGCAGAATTGATGTGATTTTACCAGTGATTTATTTCTGTAAGTAGATTTGTACAAACACTTTTACACGTCAATCATAGTTTTTAAAACTAGATGAGGTCGGCGTTTCCTATCTGACTACTCTGAGAAGAAAGGCCGAAACAATCTCAGAGGTCTCAGTCTCTTTTAAAGTCCAGACATAATCTTGGTCAGATCATGTGAAGACCATGTAGATTGGTGTCTGAAATGGTCTTTTGAGGAAAGAGCCACACAGATTGAGTGGACCTGTCCAGTCAGTGCACTCATTTTTCAGTAATCGTGCAGCTCAACTCAAAACTTAAGGAGCTCAACGAGGAGCTAAAAATATAATGTAATATTTTGATCAGATGACTACGTGTAATCTCTAAACATCGTCTGGAAAATATTCATCAGTCTTAATTAGTGAAAGAATGTTGAATTGTTAATTCTAGTCTCACTGTAAATACTTATACTATTTGAAATTAATACATCGATAATTCATAGAGTTCAAAAATAACTTCAGACGTCAATCCGCCCGAAACCTGAAAACCAGCGCCTTGACTCGTGCCTTGACTCGTGCACGGGTCACGGCATTATGCTGAGCGTTAGCCGTTTCGCGCGTTAGTGACGCATAAATATGTATTGTTCTTTTTATGTTTATAATAAACTAGCTGACCCGACAGACGTTGTCCTGTCTTAGCTATGAATATTCTAATGTAAACGCGTGAAGTTAAAACAGTCATTAAGTTTTCTGAAATTTTCCAATTTTCTGCGAAATTTTCTTAATTTTTTCTTTCTTAAGAACCTTCTCCTGACAATAATAAACACAACAAGAAGAGAATTAGCGAAATTGTTCCATCCGTTCACGCGTGATGCGATGACCAAGGGAAACAGGGATTCATTTTTATTTATATAGATAGATAACTATGTACCTGCATTGTGACAAATAAAATGATTTGATTTGACTACCCATTTGTCTTTATTTTTAGGCTTATATAATTTTTCGCGTGAATAAATAGTTTTTCTTTCTTTCTTTCTTTCTTTCGCCTAGCCTTTTCCCAACTATGTTGGGGTCGGCTTCCAGTCTAACCGTATGCAGCTGAATACCAGTATTTTACATGGAGCGACTGCCTATCTGACCTCCACAACCCAGTTACTGGGTAACACGATACCCCTTGGTAAACTGGTTGTCAGACTTTCGGGCTTCTGACGACCCGTAACAACTGTCAAAGATCCAAGAATGACAGCCGGGACCAACTGCTTAACGTGCTTTCCGATTCCGAGGCACGTTTGGGTCTCGGTATGTAAAGATGGTCACACATCTACGGACCGACCACGGCCAGCTTATCTTAACCTGATCGATCGACCCGTGCGGCTTTTATTACTTAGCCACGAGCCCCTCAAAATAACTTCAGACGTGTTACCTACACTAAATCCTTGATAACTCCTGCAAACCTCAGCTTAAGCACCTTCACTTCCTGCCGTAACTTCAAGTATACCTATTAGTTAGACAGCACATTGCCTCGTTGTTTCCATAAAGTTCAGTTCTTGGTTCTAAGAATAATATTGCTGCATGTCTAAGTTATAACTCCTCCGCCTCTTCACATAATTCATACGAAACAGCGCCTAGACGCAACGTTGGAATTACAAGAAATATAATAAAAACCGGCCAAGTGCGAGTCGGACTCACGCACGAAGGATTCCGTACCAATCAATCTGCCTAGCCCTTTCCCAACTATGTTGGGGTCGGCTTCCAGTCTAACCGGATGCAGCTGAATACCAGTATTTTACATGGAGCGCCTGCCTATCTGACCTCCACAACCCAGTTACTGGGTAATACGATACCACTTGGTAAGACTGGTTGTCAGACTTTCGGGCTTCTGACGACCCGTAACGACTGTCAAAGATTCACGAATAACAGCCGGGACCAACGGCTTAATGTGCTTTCCGAGACACGGAGGAATCTCGTTATGTAAAGGTGGTCACCCATCCACCGACCAACCCCGGCAAGCGTAGCATAACCTGACTGATCGACCCATGCGGTTGTTATTACTTAACCAGGAGCTCCTCCGAAGGATTCCGTACCATTATCTATAAAAACGGGAAAAAAATCACGTTTGTTGTATGGGACCCTTACATACTTGTTTTATTTTAATTTAATTATTTATTTTTAAAGTGAATATATAACTAAATAATCTGTGAATATTTCAAGCGTCTACCTGTTGCCGTTATTA
Organism: Cosmia trapezina; assembly: GCA_905163495.3. Taxonomy (NCBI): domain Eukaryota; kingdom Metazoa; phylum Arthropoda; class Insecta; order Lepidoptera; family Noctuidae; genus Cosmia; species Cosmia trapezina. The sequence continues at coordinate 25,399,924 of LR991032.1, forward strand.
ATATCGAGCAAAAAAATCACGTTTCTTGTATGGGAGACCCCTTAAATATTTATTTTATTCTGTGTTTTAGTATTTGTTGTTATAGCGGCAACAAAAAATACATAATCTGTGAAAATTTAAACTTTCTGACTATGTTCATGAGGTACAGCCTGGTGACAGACGGACAGCGGAGTCTTAGTAATAGGGTCCCGTTTTACCCATTGGGTACGGAACCCTAAAAATGGTGGTAGCACCTGCAATAAATAAGCTGCTACGAGTTAGGTTAGTGTTTCGTAGCAGCGCGGCGTAGCAAAAATCGGTGCACCTTTGTAAAAAATGTTGCGTAGCGTAGCGCTAGCGGATGATTGTCGTAGCATTTTTCTACAGCGCAGCGGTGCTACGAGGGTGCTACGAAAAAATATTTTTTTTTGTCTGTCAGTCTGTTTGTTCCAGCTTTCACTGGCAGATAGCTCATGTTATAAGGAGTAACTTAGGCTACTTTTATTTTAGAAAAAGAATTAGGGATCCGCGCAAAAATATTAAAACCCATAAAACTGTGAACAAAATCCGATTCAAATACTTCCCGTATTTACATACACGCGAGCGAAGCCGCGGGCAACAGCTAGTTGATAATTAATACGGGAATTGCCACTATGATCATTTTTATGATTCTGGGGCTATTGTACGCATGGCTACACATCAAGCTATACATTTCCAGTTTACACTGACCTCTTATTTAAGAAAATCCTATACAATGCGAGATCAGCTTATACTGGAAATGTATAGCTTGATCTGTAGCCGTGAGCATATGCCACAAAGTAAGTTCGCCACGGAAAAAAGTATGTGTTTTATCACAGCTCTATTTTTAGGGTTCCGTAGCAAAATGGTAAAAAAGGAACCCTTATGGTGTGACTCAGTCTGTCTGTCTGTCTGTCTGTCTGTCTGTCACAGCTGGATATCTCAAGAACTACTAATGCTATCAACTTGAAATTTAGAACAGTTTTATATGACGTTTACCCAACTATTTTACAAATAAGAAAGAAGTAAAAATATTTATGTTTTTTTTGTAACAGGGACTGAAAGGGGGTCTTAAAAATTAAAAGTGGGGCTACTAGGGCATGTGGGGTATCATATGAAAGAGCGCTGCTTGCACATTCTCAAACATTTTTTACGATACGGCTAAGACTTAAACAACAATTTAATTTTTTGTTCTCCCGTGACACTTTTCGCTCGAAGCGTTTTTCTGAAAACTATCCTGCAGTATAACCGCAGCCTTAACAGCTATAAACTTCTCCGGTCCCAGACGCCTGGTGTTAGCGGCCGGCGCTTTAACTTTTGTTCACCGCGCTCCGAGCAAAAATGTGGCACCTGCACACCACAGCTCGCACCGCTAGACTGCGATGATTTAGTGTTATTTACCACTTTTTCTACTGAAAATATTCCTACAATTCATAAGCCAAGGTTTCATAAGGCTCAGTTTTCAAAAAACTTCGCGGATGAGAGGATTTTTCCGTGACCCTAAGAAAACGGTGAACGGTCGCATATTAATGCTGCGTTTTTTGACAACTTAATGTCAAATACTGTTAAAAATGGCTGACTGTCGTTTTCTGCAGAACAGATAAATCTCTTTTATCTGTTCTGTGGTTTCCTGCGTGCTATCCCCACAAGATACATTGATTGGATTGACATGCCTACACTGGTTTCTCGTACCTATTAACACATTGTAAAAGTTAATTATTTTTAAAGGAGTAACCGTTGTGTTTCTTGCCGGCTCATCTGCATAGGAAACGACCAATAGGAACCAAGCACCAGCTTCTGACGTTTCATAAGGGCCCGTGTAAGTTTATGAGAAATAAAATATTTTGATATATTTTCAGAATACCAGCGTTGCGGTATTTATTTTTTAAATATCGCAGCTTTATGCTGAGATGGGAGCCTTTTTGGCCTCGCACAGGTCTTTTTAGTTTATTTTTTTTTACTTTTCTTTATTTTGTAATGTTTGTTTTGTTACTTTTTTATGCTCCTTCTAAATTGTATTTCCTGTGCGTGTCACAAATAAAATTTTTATCTTTCTTTCTTTCTTTCTTTCTTTCTTTCTATATTTTCGTAAACGAGGCAAAAGGAGTAGGCAAGGATTGTAGTAGATGGCGTTCTGTAGTTTCTACCTACCCCCATGCACGGTACGTTTTTGGTTTGATCGCTCCCGTTCTGGAAATTTTGATCTCAACAGTAAGCCCCGGCGAAAAATTTCAAATCCAATGAGGCGGCTAAAAAACCCTTTAAAGAATTCATCTAATCCCGTCCCCAGGATTTCTATAGCAGGGGCATAGCAGAGGCAGAGGGAGTTTGATTTTTTCTATGTAAGACAGAAAAAATCAAACTTTTTTTTTTAAAGAAACGTCGATGCAGTTTTGCCATTTTAATGAACTTTCGTTCGGCAATTTCATAGGTAAAGACCTAATTTATGAAGAAGATGACAGTCGCACTGTAGAATTATTGCCAACGATAGATAATCGAGCCGTAATTTATTTGTAAACAACTCCATTTAAATACTTATATTTAAATAGTGAGAACACTCGTATAATATTTATGTTCAGTAAGTTTGCAGCCGGTGGCGGTGGTGTAAGTTAAACCAGGTTTTCCTCTGTAACCGCGTCAACACATTCGGTTTTTGTGCACATACTTGATGAGATTTTAATATCTAAGTGTTTTGGTAGTTAGAGGGATCATGGTACGCTTATGTATTTTGGTACTGAAACCATGACAGGCTGTAAATTACCTACACTCGAAACAGTTTTTGCGCTCTGTGTATTTTAGGACCAAAATTGTGTAGCTATATTTGCAAACAGTGACCTAAGGACCAACTATTTTATTCCTTGCATACATTTACAAGTAAAACGTAGTAATAGACTCTAAAGTCTAGGCCTAACAATAAAACCAACTAGAGCACATGAGAAAAACGTCTTTGTAACCCAATTTGCAATTCAGGACCAGGGTTTTACCGCGCTGATGTAATAATATAATATATTATGTATACAACGTGCGGCCGCTATAGCGACATTAACTAAAGACACTGGTAGTGCTAGTGGCCAGTAATCATAAAAAATTATAATAAGATAAAATAATGAATAAATTGAAAAAAAAATATTTCAAACAAACTAAATAATAAAATAATAACCAAAATTATGATCACTATGCTAAGGACTCACTCATGAAACTATTGTTCTATGTCAGCTGGTATTAAGGTCTTTGACTTTGACGCTTTTTTTTTGTTCATCGTTTGTCTGTTGTTCTGATCCAGCTGTGAGTGAATATTTTTCTTTGCACAACCCACAAAAAAAACCCGAGTGGCGTGACCATTTTTTTCTCGTTCGTTTTAATTTCATCTCTGCGCTACAGGTTGCTCCAAGATGCTATTTTAGAAAATTGTAAATAAATCAATAAATATTAGTTTAATGAAATTAAAATATCTTTACAAAACGAAAACGCGGAACCGTATACGCGTGTCAAGTTAATGTCGTCAAAGCTGCGGCACGTTGTATATTTCGCTGGACATAAAACCGCCTTCAAACAATGCGTTAAAGTTTTATTCACTTCGACACGTAAAAATGTATAACAAGACAGATGTCAGTGGTAAGTTGGAAACGCCGGGATAGGTTGTCGAATGACATAATATTAAGTAGTGACATTAATGGCGATGTTCTTTAGAAACGCCAGGGGCGTAGTACTTTTTTACAATTTTATATTGAAATAAAGAAACTGTAACTGAATTTAAAAAAAAAAATTAAAATTTTCGTGAGAAAATTTCCGGTGGAATATGATTCAAAGTGAGGAGCTGAATGCGCCCTGTTAGTTTGTGGAGGGCTGTCCCTTACACCCTGTATTGTCCAGATATAAGAAAGTAAACGAAGCAACAGGAGCATGTAAGGATCGTAGCAGGTAGTCAGGTAGGATTCTGTTGTTTCTGCCTACCCTCATGGGAAGAAGGCGTGAGCTTATGTATGTATGTACAAATGTAGCAAGTAAGATTAAAAGAGCACGACCTATAAGCTTCTTTACTTCAACGCATAACGGCCGTGTTTTCTATCAGCTTCTTTACATAAGCTGTAAGGCTCTTACAGACAGATGCGATATCGCGAGCGATATTGCGATATTATCGCCTCTGTCTGTAAGAGCCTTAAGGCTTATGTAAAGAAGCTGGATAGAAAACACGACGGTTTTTGCACTACTTAACGATTTGTTTGTTCCTTTTAAGGGCACGCTAGTCGCTCATTCTTCCATACAAACGTAGTTTGATGATTACTCGTCTGTTTGACGGTGTACGTTCAAAAGTAAAAATTATTTCAATTATTCTCGTCATTATCAAGCCCTTTACGGAAGCAGAATCGCAAAAAAAATATTAGTTTGGGAGTTATGAGCGTCGAAACTTCCACATTTCAACACTAATTTTAACGCGTCTTTGGGCGTAAATAAATAGCTCCCGGAGTATGAAAATGGCAAAATTGTTATCATACATGGATAGATAATTTATTGACGAATTGAAATAGCTTTACTTTAAATAAATAAATACATCCAGTAGTTTTTTCTTTCATAATATCTAAACGCCCAAAGGTCTGGTTATGAAATTTTATACGCTCGTTTTCGTTATAAATCATCGTCTAATCGTCGTTTATGTAAACACCTATGCATGTAAATACCTATGTTTCACAAAAAAACTGATTGATTGATTGATTGTCTTTTTCACTAAACACATTAAAACTACTTAAATAAATAAATAAAGTAACTAAATAGCATGAATATTAGCCACGCCAGCAATGAGTTCGAGCCGCCGCCGACTAGGAGCTCCTTAAGTGAAAATGTGGCGCTGCATTCAGATAAATAAGCTGTCCCACTTTAAAGCACTATGATTTAACCCTGTTCACGTCGTGAAAAATGTTAAGGACGTGTTCCAGAACACAACGAGGCGACGTGACAAGGAATTTTCTAGGCATATTTTCGCGATTTATCGTTATACCACCACCACAAGCAAGACCCAGTGGTCTTGCTTGTGGTGGTGGTCTCTCAAAATAGTAAAGGAATATCGTGAGGACACATGGTATGTTCTAGAAACAAAAATTCGAAGACATGTCGTCGCTAATTTAACTAACAGACGTATCTGACATTTTGGACTAAGCCGATAGCCGACCTAACTATAGTAATTTGATACATTTTCCAAGTCGAATCGATCTGTCTAATCGGCGTAAACATGGTATGTTCTAGAAACAAAAATTCGAAGACATGTCGTCGCTAATTTAACTAACAGACGTATCTGACATTTTGCACTAAGCTTATAGCCGACCTAACTATAGTAATTTGATACATTTTCCAAGTCGAATCGATCTGTCTAATCGGCGTAAACATGGTATGTTCTAGAAACAAAAATTCGAAGACATGTCGTAGCTAATTTAACTAACAGACGTATCTAACATTTTGCACTAAGCTTATAGCCGACCTAACTATAGTAATTTGATACATTTTCCAAGTCGAATCGATCTGTCTAATCGGCGTAAACATGGGATGTTCTAGAAACAAAAATTCGAAGACATGTCGTCGCTAATTTAACTAACAGACGTATCTGATATTTTGCACTAAGCTTATAGCCGACCTAACTATAGTAATTTGATACATTTTCCAAGTCGAATCGATCTGTCTAATCGGCGTAAACATGGTATGTTCTAGAAACAAAAATTCGGAGACATTATATGACATCTACCAACCTGTATGTAGTGGGACCGCGTGGTGGATTGCTGGCCAGCTCACTCTCATGGCGGGATCACACCAACGTCAACTTTAATGCCCATCATCGCCATAAACATCGCGGTAATTATTCCGATAACTATCGCGATAAATTGAGTGGCCACACTTGAACGCCGCCACCGAGTTATCGCCACGTCAGTCAGCAATGTGAATGCCGTTGTAAAATTATCGCGATAAGATGGGGCTACACCTACGGCCGATGTCCATCATCGCGATAATCAATGGCATATCCCGTTGGTGTGGCCGGGCCCGACATCACAGAGAGAAAGCCAATTTCCCAGCAGTGTCGCCAATATAAAACACGATTTCAGGGCCTCAAGTCTGCTATTACAATAGTGTCAGAATGGTCTATTATTGATTTCATAATTGTTGATTTTGACAAGTTTGGTAATCTACTAATATAATGGCGTCATTATGACTTTCCAATGGTCAACCACTGACACACCATTGTATGAAATTATGAATTTAGCAGATTACGAACTTTTAGCAAAAGTGACAATGGGATCGTGTTGAAATGTAAAAAATAGCAGACTTGGGGCCCTGATTCCTATTTCGCTCTACAGAAAATGTATTAGCGTCAATATACCTAGCCAAGCTATTTCAGACATAGGTATAACAAAATGGCTAGACTGTTCGGCTTATCACGAAGTCTCGAAGCTATGTATAGCATGTCCTTCACATAATGTCTATCGGCAACAGACCTTGTTCATACAGTCATGTACTATTACCATGAATTACTTTAAAACGTAAGTAAATAAACTTACATTCTGTTAGTTTATTTACTTACGTAAATAAGTTAATATTAAACTTGCAAAACGATCCTTTCACAGTAATCAAGAAGATGAATCTATCCGCCTATAGCCTTTTCCCAACTATGTTGGGGTCGGCTTCCAGTCTAACCAGATGCAGCTGAATACCAGTATTTTACATGGAGCAACTGCCTATCTGACCTCCACAACCCAGTTACTGCGTAATACGATAACTCTTGGTAAGACGTCAGACTTTCGGGCTTCTGACGACCCATAACGACTGTCAAAGATCCACGAATGACAGGAGGCACGGAATCTCTCGGTATGTAAAGATGGTCACCTATCCACGGACCTAACGTCACACAATAATTAATATATCGGAACTAACGTCACACAATAATTAATGTTTCACACTTAGATTATGATATAAATTGAAAACTATTTGACATTATATTTTTTAGACATGTCTGACATTATGTTTACAGATTGCCATTATTATTTTTCAACGACCATATAATTATTTTTAAAAGTTTTGACATTATTTTATTTTTTATTTTTTTTTCTAATATCTAATACTTACTTGGAATGTTTTAATAATTCATAGTTCTTTGTTTTGTATATGTGTATAAATATTCAACACAATGTAAAAATTGTTTTATGAATAAACTAGCTTTTGCCCGCGGCTTCGCCCGCGTGGATGTCGGAAAATATCCCATGGGAACGTTCATGTGGAAAACATAGGGCCGTCCGATATAACTGTACAAACTCAAATCGCTACGATATATCGTTACCGTGTATAGTAGGCATTTTTTTATTTTTTAGCTTTAGCTACCAGTCGGCATGATTTTTTCCGACATCTTCAACAGTCGTCGTCATATTTCAGCCAATTTACACAAAACCATAATGAATTACACTGAATCACTCCGTTCATTGGAGAAAACCGTATGAAAATCCGTTCGGTACTTTTTGACATTATCGCATTCAAACAGACACACTTACGCGGCAGGGGACTTTGTTAATTACTTAAAATTTATTATGCCAGTCACGCTCTAATAACAAATAACTTTTGTCAGAGTGTCCACTCGTTCAAATAATTTCCTCGTAAAAACGTCGAATGAAATAAAGACTAAATGTTACCTCAAGATTCGAACTATGACTACATTTCCAATCCCTTAAATCTCTTAATAAAAATTAAATTAAAAATTTAAAAAACCCCCAACGCAAAAAAGAAACATTTAAAAAGTCAAAAATTTAAAGAGTAATACCTATATATATTTTAATTACAGAAATTGATGGATGGCACGATAAGGTTTGCTCATTGAATTGGCGCTATAAGGTCGCGGCGGGGTACCGCATATTAGTCCAGTAAAAATAGTGTTTGAGATTGCATTAAAGACACTTTAGTAAATTGGTTTTGAAATAATAGTATAGTTATTTACGTATGCATTCGTGGCAATTTTGTGCTCATATGGTCGGAGGAACCTCAGAAATACCTAAAGTTGTGTTTTTACTGTTTAACGTTAAACAAAAAACACACTTTAGGTGAAAAGTAAGATTATCGTCTACAGCCAGCCTAAAATTATAGTACATAAGTAATCCCTCGGTTTGGGTACAAAATTCTTAACATTACGAGATTTTTTCTTTCATGGTGTGATAAATGAGACTTAAAAAATCGCACTTTCGGGGATTTTTCTGTTTATACATTCCAAACGTTAGCCTCGAACCTATGTTCAGTTTTCACCTTGGTGACTTCTCAGGAACATAGTTAAAAAGTGTTTTATCATGTTTTGTATATTGTACATAAAAGACACTTGAAATATTTTTTAGGCTGTGCATTAACATTTTCATTCTTCTTATGTAAGTGTCATAATCCCCTGATTAAGTGATAAGGATTCTTCGCAAAATGCATAAAACCTAAATTACCTACACAATATAAAATGCCAACCTTGACCGAGCGCCTTGCATCCCCCGCGTCGGTGTGCGAGAGGGACGAAGTTATCGGATGTGAAAAAGATGGAGCTACTGTTTAACTGCTCAAATAATTACTGAAAATTTTCTTCTCATTACGCAATGAGATTGATTCGATAGGTAGTTGCTGAAAATCAGCGCCGCTGATGGTAGGCTCGTCCGACGTCACGGCATTTTGCTGAGCAACGACCTTTCTTGCACAGATACGACGCACGGATTAATTTGTTCTTATCATTTTTGTTATAAAAGTATTATTTTTCCACTATGCAATTCGGATTTGTTTTGTTGTGATTGAGTTGCTTGTTTGTTGACATTTCCTAGTGTCACAACCACAGACTACTTAGGGCATAGATATAGGACAACTTGGGTACGAGGCTTTTGCTTCCTTGGCATAATGTGTGTACTTTGTTATTTTTATTTTATAATGTGCGTTTTATTTGTGCAGAATAAACGATTTTTCTTTCTTTCTTTCTTTCTTTCTAGATTGTTTACGATGCGCCCGGATTTTGGTACTTATTTATTATGTCTTGCGTAATATGCGGAAAGTCCTTAGATAATGATTCTGTCACCGTTGGCAGTAAAGGTTTTAAAACTCTATGTTTTAGTGAGCTTCGGATAGACAATTTATTTCATTTCTCGGATAATGTGCCAATGATTTTACATACAAATTGCCGAAAACAGTAGTATACAAATCAAAAATGCGAAAGGTATAATACCATGCCTACTCTGCAATCTACCCACTCGCGCGACAATTGCACGACTGTACCGGAACGAAAAGTCAGGATTGTCCGACTACACGAAACTGACGTTGTTGTTGTTACGTCAGCAAAGAGAAAAATCTGAAATTATTCTATTGTTAGGATTTTAATAAACTCAGTACACAGTTATACCTATGGGATATAATAAATGCGCTTTACATCAGGATAAGCGCATTTTTTCTATCAACTACCGCCTTCTGGTTCGAATCATGTAAGGTAAACGCGGGTGAAGTCGACAGTGACCCAGTAGTCGTCTAATTATCTAAAAACATCAATATCATCAGTAGTGTACGGCGCCGAAGCGTTACTACATCGTATATGTCCGCAGGCATATCCGAGTTCAGTTGTCAGCTTGACGTCAAGTGAGCAATTGCTTAGCGATAAAAATATCAAAATAGTGAAATGTGCGATTAAAATTTGTATGTCACGGTCTGAAAAGATTACTAAGGCAAGTGGTAATACATTTCACAAGTAACTTTGCTGAATTTTGTTCAGATTATCCAAAAATTTATCAAACATTGTTTTTGCCATCAGTGTTCTGATGTTGTGGACTTTTGGGAGTTTAGTGAATGACGAATGTATGTTCCTGTAAGTCTAAATTATTATTGTAGTCTGTTTGGATTAAACATACTGTACAGTACCCAAACACTCACTGAATGGAAAAGTACCCAAACAGTCACTGAATACAAAAGTAACACATGTCACGTGTAAGTATGTCAAAGGTTTTAACCTAATATATCACTACATCGTCCACCAAAATTAATTTTATTAGCAATAAATAATCTTATATGTAATGACTAATGACTATGAGTTTATATTTTTAAATGAAAAATAATAGATTGTTTATGATCACATTGTGTTATATAGTGGTGTGCTGTGCGAAAATAAACCGGTTCATTTTCAATTAAAGTAAACTAGCTGCGCCCTGCGGTTTCACCCGCGTAGACCGGGATAAAAGTAACCTATGTGTTAATCTGGGGTATAAGCTATCTACTTACCAAAATCCCAAATCGGTCCAGCCGTTTGAGCGTGAAGAAGTAACAAACATACAAACAAACAAACAAACACACGCACTTACAAACTTTCGCCTTTATAATATTAGTGTGATGTGATTACTGTGATTAGTAATCGATTATGAATGAATGAATGAATGAATGAATGAATGAATGCTTTATTTGTAATTGATTATTAAATCGAATTGTTAAACTACGATCAAATACAAGTTAGTTTATAAATCCAAGATACGTTTCAGAATTTTTAAGATTGACAAACTTATCTAACTCAGTAGTGAAACCCAGAACAGTCGTCGTAATTTCTTTTAAATGACGTACTTTTTTAGGGTTCCGTACCTCAAAAGGAAAAACGGAACCCTTATAGTATCACTTCGTTGTCCGTCTGTCTGTCTGACTGTCTGTCAAGACCTTTTTTTATCAGGAACGCGTGGAGGTATCAAGTTAAAATGAATATCAAATACGTAAGTCGTCTATGATCCTTTGGAGCTCTAAAAAAATCAAGCTTCTAAGTCTACGCCGTAAAAAAATACGGCCATTTATGCAACATATTTTGATACTCGCAAGTAAATCAAAACCTATAGGGTACTTACCGCTGACCTAGAATCATGAAATTTGGCAAGAAGCAAGGTCTTACAGCACAAGTAAAGGAAAAAGTCTGAAAACCGTTATTTTGTCATTTTATCGCATAAACATTTTTTTTTGGGATTTCTTGTTTTTCAGCTACAAATGTTAAGTTTGTTTTTGGATACATTCTTTTCAATTACGGAGACCTTCATTTTGCGTGGCCCACACGCGCTTGGCCGGTTTTTATTACTATTAAAATGGATCGAAACAGATAAACTATAGTAATTTACGTTATTTAATTTTCATCGCAACGTATGTACATTCATCATAAACGCGTCAATAGGTGCAGTACTAGACAGAGTGATCTCTTATTTGTTTTCCAGGGTACCTAAAGATCAGAAGCACATGGAAATATTCCATATTACAATCTTTCATTATAATTGATTCAATGAAAACCTTCATTAAATTCTTGGGAAATGATGTTGATCGTTGACAACTCTGGCCGTTTTTCGGGTAACAATGTCTTGTCTCATTTCAACGTAATTAGTTTGACGGTAGAAGAAGTGAGACAAACATAGATTATTTTGACAGATTGACATATTTATGTATCCGTTTCAAAGCTACGTGTTTAAACTCGTACAAGTCGGTAAGTCGGTACGTTTTTCTGAATTATTTTGTAGGACGCTGCGCCTCTAGTATTATAATATACCTCATTGACTAAACATTAAACTTGCCGATTTTATGGCAACCTATTCTTGGTAACATATTGCAACGTCTGAAATATTTTACTTGAAAAGTGTGTCCGACAAAAATTTAAGTTCAGCTGCTAAATGTGAAGTCGGCACGTAGTTTTGTTTTTCGATTTGTGAAACTTCAGTTGGGTCCACGCTAAGTCTGATTATTTGATGAATTAGTTAAGTTAATTTGCTAACGATAGGAGTAACTTGAAATTTGGAACACTTTAATCACAAAAGCATTTTTTTTCGAACGTGACATCTATTGGTACCTAAAAATTCCTACTTGACCCAGATCTCGTCATTTAATAGTTGCCTCTAAACCCGCCAAATTCTAGGTATTTTAGTGTTTTATGCCACAAAATGCGAATAATAACTATTATTGTGACCGCAACATAGTTGTTAACGCTTTTGTACACACAACATTAGTTAAATTTTTAGAAAATTACATTTTGCAGTAGTAAACTACTTAATACGTTTACGGTTTAGTTTAAGTCATAATGAATTTGCTTTCTAAGATAAATTTATGGGTAATAAAGGGTGTGCAAGTTGTTAGAATGATTAGCACCACTGGGCCAAACTGGTCCACTGGATCCGGCGGGTCCTTCACATGCCCTAATCTTGTTGATTCTGGAAAGAAGCCAGTCGATTCCAAAGCGAAAATTATTAAGAACATGTCATGCCTTGAGCCACATTGTTCCAGTGTATATCTTCGGCAAAACCGAAATATAGCAAATAAAATCGTTACCTATGTCGGAGGGCAACCCGGAAGGCACACAGACTGTCGCAAAAGCTTTGGCAAAAACAGAAGCGTCTGGCAAGGAAGCAAGTGAATTCTTAACACGTTTTTACGGTGACCAGGTAAAATATTATTATATTATAATAGCAGGTCACGTTACTACAAACTGTAAAATATTCTCATTCAATTTTGAACTTAACCTTCAACAATTGCTCAGGTGCTGGTAAAACTGCAGGCATACCAGGCCTGGGCTTCGGCCCGTAATGACAGGTGCGACTGTCAACGTGCTCGCGCGATGTTAAAAGAGCGTTAAATTCTCCCGGCAAGTATTGCGAACGGGTGTTACGGAAGGCGCGTTTTGACCATGTTGGACGAATTGAGGCCAAGTTGGCATCCTTTCTGGTAGCAAGGAGTTCTGATCGCTGTCTAAATCGGTCTAGACAAATTTCTGCCATTTGCTGCCTCTTATGCTTAAGTCTGATGGAACGCTGGCTCATCCCGCGCAAGAAAGTGCAAACTTATTAGCCTTTATCTTTGCCGAAAATTCACGCCTTGATGCGGCCTCTAACATACCCCACTGTAGTTCCACAATGCCGGAGATGGCAATCTGGTCAAATTCAATGCTCTGAAAACAAAGGCGTCTCTTTTCACTGCCAAAAGGAGTCGGTTTCAGTTATCTCCTACTTTCCGAGGAGCATCTGTACTAGTTACCGACCGCCTAGAGCTTTTGGGCATGGAGTTGACGTCTGATCGGCTCAACCATCGAGTCAAAAGCACAGACTTAATTCCGGACAAAAACTGATTCTGTTATTCTGATCGCACATATTTTTTTGCCAGACGTCTCTTAAAATTTTTAAGCAAAAATATGTTACAATTTAATTAACCTTGCTGTTTTTATTACCTCCTGCTCTGCTACAACCTTTAGTAAATCTTAGCATTCAGTCTTCTACCTACCTTTTGTTTCTTAGACTTTGTTTCTTAACAAACACGTACAGTATGTTCAAGGTCTGAGAGTTCACATTAACACAAAAAATTGAACACGACTGGGTCCTTTTGACGAGTAATAGTACAAATCCGACGACTATTGGTACAAATCGCCCTTTTTTTTTAACTATCTAAAGTACTAAAATTACCTATTAGTCTCTTTTTGCATGGAACATTTGTTCCATTCTGTATCTGAGAAGGACGTTGTTAGCTGCGCTACAGTTTATACTTTTGCAGCTGTCATCGTTTTACTTGTGTACCTAGGTACTTCTTGTGTTATTGTTCCAAAATATATTTTTTTAATTTTGCTGATATTAATATTTTGCCTAGAAGTACGTACACGCGGCTACACATCAAGCTATACATTTCCAGTTTACACTGACCACTCATTGTTAGGAAATCCTATACAATGCGAGATCAGCATATACTGGAAATGTATAGCTTGATCTGTAGCCGTGCGTACTATTTCATTTTAAAACACCACATCTTTGTTTACTCATGTGGTCTAATTACACGAATCCAAAATAAAATTTATGTAATAGACGCGGCCGCTTGATGCATCGCGACGCCGCCGCCGCCACCCGCCCCCCGCGCGCCGCCCGCTCGCACCCTCTCGCGAGTGTTTCATTTTCATTTAATTATTAGAAATGCTTTAGAGATATTCAGGGGATTTTTTCAAATTTGAGTAGACAAAAATTGTTGGTAGTAAGATTCATAAAAATATCCTGGGTATCTTTAATGTACAAGGGTTAAATACAAATTTAACTTCACGAAAAAAAAAGTATAATAGTCACATTGGTGATAATTTACCTAGTTATTTGTAGTAACTATTTAAATACTTTGACAAAATTTCACTCTCTAGGTAAGTACTGTTTTGAAGTTATCATTTATTTTATATAAAATAGTCAATATGGTACTTAATATGTTGATTTTGACCGGGGATAATTATTTCCATAATTAAAACTTTTGAAAAGGAGCAGTCATGTACAAAATCACCAGTGGTCCATTTTTTGTTCCCACTTAAATTTAATGTTATTGCTATAATTGCTAATAACTCAATATATATTAAAAAAAAATCGGGGATTACTGTCAATTTATGTATTTCAGCTATTTATATATTTAATTCTGAATTATCACCCAAAGAGCATTTATTGCAATCTACTCCATACAAATCGATCTATTTTTACTGGACTATATGTTACATAGTCAATCAAGTGAAGGGTCTGACTTACTTATGCGGTACCCCGCCGCGACATTATAGCGCCAATTCAATGAGCAAACCTTATCGTGCCATCCATCAATTTCTGTAATTAAAATATATATAGGTATTACTCAATCGAATTTGATGGCTCAACGATAGGTATTATTTTTGACTTTTTAAATGTTTCTTTTTTGCGTTGGGGGTTTTTTAAATTTTTAATTTAATTTTTATTTTAACATTTTTAAACTTTTTAAACAATTTAACAATATAGAAATGCATTTTTATTACTGCAGAATGTTAAGTTTCTCTGCAAATAACATCAAATACTGATCAAAACGGATCCAAACACGACATATCTGCTATATTATTTTACCAAGAGTATTCTAGTGTGCTGGATATCCTGGCTGCAGCATCAGCTCATCTGTTGCCACCATTGCATTGTATGTAGAATAAAATACTGATCAAAACGAATCCAAACACGACATATCTGCTATTACTTTTTCAAGAGTGTTCTAGTGTGCTGGACATCCTGGCTGCAGCATCAGCTCATCCTGTTGCCACCATTGCATTGTATATAGAATCAAATACTGATGTAAATGAATCCAAACACGACATTTCTGCTATTATTTTTTCAAGAGTATATCCAGCACACTAGTGCTGGATATCCTGGCTGCAGCATCAGACCGAGAATTCTATAATCTTGAGATAGCATACATGGATGTTTCAAATTTTAGGTCACACTAAGGTTTGAAAGTAAAGTAAATACCCTTTACGCGTCTAAGATCCCTACCGCAGCTAACAAAAGAGCGGATAACTTTGAAACGGCTGAACCGATTTTGATAAAACATGTCTAAGAACCATCGCTGGAAAACCTGCTATCAAAAAAAAAAACCGCATCCAAATCAGTCCACCCGTTTAAGCGCTACGGTGCCACAGACAGACACACAGAACACACACACACACACACACACACACACACACACACACACACACACACATAGCGGTCAAACTTATAACACCCCTCTTTTTGCGTCGGGGGTTAAAAAGAGGTAGGTACACAAACATTTGTCAACCCTTATTGTACCCCTTATGGGACGATTTTTAAAAAACGCTGTACTATAATATTACTTTATTTCCTACCAAAAGCATAAATTTGAATTTTCATATCCCTAACTTAAGAAATTCTGCGTTTCCCATACAAACTTTCATACCTTATATCACCCCTTGTAGGATTATGTTTTAAGACAAAAAGTAGCCTATGTACTTCCCCATGATGCTATATAAAGCCTTGCCAAATTTTGTAGAAATCCGTGCAGTTTTGTAAATTTTAAAATCAACCCCTATTTTACACCCTTAGGGGATGATTTTTCAAAAACGCTGAACCGCGTATTTCTTAATTTCCTACCAATAGCATAAATTTGTTATCCCTAACTTAAGAAATACTGGGTTTCCCTTACAAACTTTCATCCCCTATATCACCCCCTGTAGTATTGTTTTTGAAAGTATCCTATGTCCTTTCCCAGGATACTATATAAAGCCTTGCTAAATTTTGTCAAAATCCGTGCAGTTTTGTAAATTTTAAAATCAACCCCTATTTTACCCCCTTAGGGGATGATTTTTCAAAAACGCTGAACCACATATTTCTTTTTTTCCTATCAAAAGCATACATTTTAATTTTCACATCCCTAACTTCAAGAAATACTGAGTTTCCCATACAAACTTTCATCCCCTGTATCACCCCCCGTAGGATTATTTTTTTAAGACAAAAGTAGCCTATGTCCTTCCCCAGGATGCTATATAAAGCCTTGCCAAATTTTATCGAAATCCGTGCAGTTTTGTAAATTTTAAAATCAACCCCTATTTTACCCCCTTAGGGTATGATTTTTCAAAAACGCTGAACTGCATATTTCTTAATTTCCTACCAATAGCATAAATTTGTTATCCCTAACTTAAGACATACTCGGTTTCCCTTCCAAACTTTCATCCCCCGTAGTATTATTTTTGAAAATAAAAGTATCCTATCTCTTTCCCCAGGATGCTATATGAAGCCTTGCCAAATTTTGTAGAAATCCGTCCAGTTTTGTAAATTTTAAAATCAACCCCTATTTTACGCCCTTAGGGGATGATTTTTTAAAAACGCTGAACCGCATATTTCTTTATTTCGTATCAAAAGCATACATTTTAATTTTCACATCCCTAACTTAAGAAATACTGAGTTTCCCATACAAACTTTCATCCCCTATATCACCCCCTGTAGGATTATTTTTGAAAAAAAAAGTAGCCTATGTCCGTCCCCAGGATACCACCAAATTTTATCGAAATCCGTTCAGTGGTTTAGGCGTGAAAAGGTAACAGACAGACAGACAGACAGACAGACAGACAGACAGACAGACAGACAGACAGACAGACAGACAGACAGACAGACAGACAGACAGACAGACCGACAGACAGACAGACAGAGTTACTTTCGAATTTATAATATTAGTATGGATAAATGATGATGATGATGACCAACCCCGGCAAGTGTAGATTAACCTGATGTATCGAACCGTGCAGCTCTTATTACACTGCAACATCAAATCCCTGGAATTTTTTTTAATGGATGTGGTACCAAAGGACCAAATAAATCTATCAAATGGTGGAATATTTTATTAGTGGAGACGTTGTCATATAAAGTACACTAATGTATGGTAATGTAGGTTTACTAGAATAACGGTATTATATACTGCAGTTATAACTTCGCCTTATCAGAAAGGAATTGTCCTTACTCCAGCTATATGGAGCAGTTCCACAAAGTAACACAGGTGCTGATAAATAAACCACAAAGTGTGTAAATGTAAATATTTGCAAAGTTTAATATTGTGGTTTGACCTACTTTTGCTTGCTATCAACCTGGTATTAATAAAGTATGAAAGGGTTGCCAGAAATGCACTGTTTTTTAGACATTCAATCTGCCTAGCCTTTTCCCAACTAAGTTGGGGTCGGCTTCCAGTCTAACCGGATGCAGCTGAATACCAGTATTTTACATGGAGCGACTGCCTGTCTGACCTCCACAACCCAGTAACTGGGTAATACGATACCCCTTGGTATGACTGGTTGTCAGACTTTCGGGCTTCTGACGACCCGTAACGACTGTCAAAGATCCACGAATGACAGCCGGGACCAACGGCTTAACGTGCTTTCCGAGGCACGGAGGAGTCTCGGTATGTAAAGATGGTCACCCATCCACTGACCAACCCCGGCAAGCGTAGCTTAACCTCATGAATCGACCCGTGCGGCTGTTATTACTTAGCCACGAGCTCCTCTTGTTTTTTAGACATTGCTGTGTGAAAATATTATAATTTATTTTGCGATGTTTACTGTCGATGGAATTCCAACATTGGTCTAGGGGGCTTGTGGCTAATTAATAACAGCCGCACGGGTCGATCGATGAGGTTAAGCTACGCTTGCCGGGTTGGTCCGTGGATGGGTGTCTTTACATACCAAGACCCGCCGTGTCTCGGAAAGCACGTTAAGCCGTTAGCTCCGGCTGTCATTCGTGGATCATTGACGGTCGTTACGGCTCGTCGGAAGGCCGAAAGTCTGACAACCAGTCTTACCAAGGGGTATCGTATCTATTAATATTATTAAGTTAAGTATGTATTAAGTTAAGTATAGGCAGTCGCTCCTTGTAAAATACTGGTATTCAGCAGCTGCATCCGGTTAGACTGGAAACTGACCCCAACATCGTTGGGAAAAGACAGATAATGATGATGTTCTGCTGCAGTCAAGTTTTTTATACCTTTGTCAGTTTTCAAATTCTTTCCTTTATCAGTTTATCACAAACAGTACCTTTTGAAGCTTATTGCATAGAAAACTATTGTTTCAACAAATATCAAAATATCATAAACCTTTGACCAATGTTGAGTTGACATCAGCCTAAAACCTTGTTAGTGGCCGGGCCATTTTATGAAATATAAATCAACCCGCGGGCTAATTGCGTAACACACATTAGGAATCTGTTTCATTTTGACAG
Source organism: Cosmia trapezina (assembly GCA_905163495.3). Classification (NCBI taxonomy): domain Eukaryota; kingdom Metazoa; phylum Arthropoda; class Insecta; order Lepidoptera; family Noctuidae; genus Cosmia; species Cosmia trapezina. The sequence continues at coordinate 25,418,424 of LR991032.1, forward strand.
TTCAACAACATTCATTGCGTTATTTACGCTGTCGAGCTGACAAATTTTTCGAACTTATAAAGCAATGGATTGGCAAAAATTATTCAGATTGTGATCGGTAGTGTCTTACGCAATTATGGTGCTGTTCTATATAGTCTGCTTGCAATCGCTATACTCGCTAGACTCACGAAGTGGACGCTATTCATACCCTGTATAACCTGACATGTGCATCAATTTCATGGAAAAGGGCAACGGAATGGCCTACTAACCTATCGTTGCGTTTACATTCAAGCTATTTTCGAACCATATAAAGCCGCTTCAAGCTCAGGTTGCCACTTATCGAGTAGCCGCTTTGTCAAGCGTAGGTAGCGTATGGAAATCTAAAATTACCACCAATTTGCAATACGGTCTTGATCAGTTCTTCACAGTGAGCAGTGGTGGCCCAGTGGTAACGGCCGCGACTTACGAGTTGTAGGTCGTAGGTTCGGACCCTGACAGGCGCTTTACTTTGTGTAAATTATTTCATCATCACTGCTCTCAAAACGGTAAAGGAAAACATCGTGAGGAATGTCCTAGAACAAAAAAATCGAAGACGTGCCATCTACCAACCCGCACGGGGCCCGCGTGGTGGATTACAGCCCACTCCCTCGCACAGAGAGGAGGCCTAGGCCTGTGTCCCAGCAGTGGAAACGTTATGGGCAGATTAAGCTATGCTTCTGCAATTCTTCGCATTTTTCTTTAATTTCAAAGACCACCATTTGAATATTGTTATGAGAAAGTATTTTTGACGTCAATAAAATAGGTACTTTCTCAAAACTGCTTGGAGGGGTGTGTCGTATATCATTCTCAATTTGCCAATATCGATACTTGGTCCCGCGAGACACGAGTTTCTATCGCCATAATGCTACCAAAATTGCCGGTAACACTCATAACTTCGAAAAACAATTGCAAAAGAAAAACAATTTTCATGAGTGCAATAAATAACAATTGATCGATCGTCTTCGTGGTCGACGAGAATATCCCCCTTCTCAATGACCCTTATGCTGTCGCATGACCGCGTGTTGTAGAATTTCAGCCACACTCGCTACCAATAGGTATGATACCGCCGGGGTAAAAAAATATATTTAGTATGACAGTCAGAAAAAAAAATACACTAGACACGTATTTTTGCTTTATCATATTTATAAAAAAATACTTAGATAACACGCATTTCAAACTCAAACTCAAAGCATTTCTTTCTATTATACCAATTACAGGCACTTTTGAATTGTAAAAGAGTCGGTCAGTTAGTCAGAAAGTTGAAGCCCATTCCAAAACGTAGATCTATAAGGAGAAGAACGGGGAATTTAAGTTGGGGAGTGGGGGCTCGCTACGTTACTTCTACGTATAAAATCTAGCTAGGCGTGACGTCATGCCATATTTTAACTCAATGTATCACTGTAATCTTTTGATTACGTAAAAAAAGAAAAAATACGTGCCAAATATTTGATGGTTAAACAAACTTACCTGAAGTGAAGTTTGACCGTAATTAAACGAGTCGCTGCATCCTCGAGATTTACATAATTCACTAGGTAGTACAGTTCTCAATGTACTTAGGCATCGCACAATTTTTAGAAAAAAAACTAAAAAATAAATAAATAAAATCAGATATTAAACGACTACCGCAGTGGTCCTCACCACTGTCCGCCGCACCCAGCCATCTACGATCGGTCACCTGTGGGCTTAGTGCGAGTTTTTATACTTACTCGATCACGTCAACGTAAACTTCAGTTACTACTGAAACTGAAATAAGCGCCGTCTGGTGACTATAATGGGAATCACAATTATTCCATACAAATTGACGTAAGGTAACGTTAACGTAAACGCGATCGAGTAAGTATAAAACTCTCACTAAGGCCTCTGTCATTCGCTTTTCTTGTGTACTACCTAGTGAATTATGTAAATCTCGAGGTAAAGCGACGAAGTGTAATTTTTAATAATCTACATGACGTACAAAAAAACATTTTTAGTAATCATCTTCTATTCGTCTATTTCTGTACATTGTCATAACTGGGGAAATTTAATCAAACTCCGTCTAGACAGTAATAAGGATCAGTTTCGGCTGGTTTTAAGTTACGACAGTTAATAGCGGTCAGGACAATTCTTTGTTTTATCTTTTGGAGGAGATTTGAGTACCTAATTTATCATGGCTAAATCTTTCTTTATAAAGTTTTGGAGGAGGATTATTATTTTTCGTATTGTTTTAATACAATGGCTGTTTTATTCATGAGGTTTATTTATGAACCGGGCTTGAAGTGTAAGCTTTTCATCATCTGCCTAGCCTTTTCCCAACTATGTTGGGGTCGGCTTCCAGTCTAACCGGATGTAGCTGAATACCAGTATTTTACTTGGAGTGACTGCCTGTCTGACCTCCACAACCCAGTAACTGGGTAATACGATACCCCTTGGTAAGACTGGTTGTCAGACTTTCGGGCTTCTGACGACCCGTAACGACTGCCAAAGATCCACGAATGATAGCCGGGACCAATGGCTTAACGGCGTGCTTTCCGAGGCACGGAGGAGTCTCGGTATGTAAAGATGGTCACCCATCCACGGACCAACCGCGGCAAGCGTAGCTTAACCTGATGGATCGATTCGTGCAGCTGTTATTACTTAGCCACGAGCTTTTTAAGTGGCTGCTTTTCAGAAGATTGCTAAACGCGTTTTAAGCGGTCCTCATTTCCCAAACCAAAATTTTCTTTTTCTAAAACGTTTAAAATCAGTGGCAAGTAGTTACCTCGCCGTATTCGGAAGCCAAGCCTTATAAAATAAACGGCGGGTCATATTCTCTACATCCTGTGTTTAACCTTCTAAGTGGAATACACCACGTCCTCACATAACTCACGATTAATGCCGAGCATAACCGAGTAATGCCGAGACCCCACGGGTTTCCACGTGCGGGAAAATAATGTTTATTATAGCAAGCAACCCTTTTATGCACTGCCGGTGACCTTGGATCCTTTAGGCTTCATGTTTGTACGCACGGCTACAGATCAAGCCTCTCCAATATAAGCTGATCTCGCATTGTATAGGATTTCCTTACAATGAGAGGTCTAAACTGGAAATGTATAGCTTGATGTGTAGCCGTGTGTACACGACGCCGTAGCCGCGCTGGAACCGCACCGGACGGCGCTGGACCGCATATACGAACAAACGGTACACACAGCTACATATCAAGCTATACATTTGCAGTATAAGCTGACCTCTAATTGTACGGAAATTCTACACAATGCGAGATCAGCTTATACTGGAAATGTCAGCTTGATTATGTAGCCGTGTGCACAAACTCGGTATCAATATAATCTTTGTATAGGAGAGAGGGGCTCGTGGATTAGTAATAACAGCCGCAAGGGTCGATCGAAGGTTAAGCTACGCTTGCCTCGGTCAGCTCGTGGATGGGTGATCATCGATTACATATCGAGACCCCCTCCGTGCTCCGGAAAAGCACGTTAAGCCGTTGGTCCCGGTTGTGGAGGTCACATAGGCAGTCGCCCCATTTAGAATACTGGTATTCAGCTGCATCCGGTTAGAACGGAAGCCGACCGCACTCTTCTTTGTATCTATGAAAACAGATTTAAGGCTACTCTTTCGAAAAAAGCTTAAAAACAGCGTGCAGATGAAGCAGTTTTTCGCCGGAACCTACAGAGAAATTACATCTGAAAAAAATTGTTAGTAATCTACATGATATGAATCGTAATTTGGTTTAGCCATAATTTTTCTATCGGTATCACATAATAAGAAAAAAAAACCCCAAATCACCTCCAAATCGTTAAGATGAAACCATTTTACTCCTTCATTTTTTATCAAAAGAATAAAAAAAAAAATATCTACTACTTTGCAATACAAACGAAAATGATTTGGTTTTGTTACTTTTTAAAAACATGTATATTTTTTATTATAATAAATTAAAAATGCGTCTAATTTGGGACAGCGCTCCTTGATGGGCGAGTCCTATTACTGGCTGGACCCTACGACGCGTTGCGTGAGCTCAGGCCAGAATGCGCAAGCTAACCACTCAAGGTCATTGGCGTATAGTTCGGCCTTAATAAAGAGTATTCTATCTATCTATCTATCTATCAATAATTCAGTAAAATGAGAAGTAAAACTGAAACAACAGCTTCTACAACAACAGCATCTAATGTGATGCACTGACCAAAAGCTAACAACGCACCGATTAAAACTTTACACAGACAGTTGGCATAAGCCGTTGAATCGTGAAAACATAAAAGATAATCGATCAATGTCGGCCAAACCCTTTTAATCCAAATGAATCAATTTCACTGAATCGTATATTATTCCCATTAAGTATGCCATATTATAATGTGCAATTTGGTCCGAAGCCGCATGATATGCTATCAGTAATGAATTAATACTCATTAGTGAATATCGACGGCAAGTCATTAATTTGGTAAGCCAATTGTTCCCTACAATAGATGACCCTCATTAATTACCTGTTCCACCTTCCATTATGGATGATGCCTGGGTAAAAAAAAAAGAAATTCTATTTAGTCCGTCAGTCAGATAATAAAAAAATATTAGACACGTATTTTTTGCTTTATCATCATATTAATAAAAAATTACTTAGATAAACGCATTAAATATACGCAGTCGCTCCATGTAAAATACTGGTATTCAGTTAGACTGGAAGCCGACCTCAACATAGTTGGGAAAAAAACCTTTTCAAACAATTCCTAGGCCTACCAAAAGACTCCATTCATAACATAAAATGACCAGCAACAAATCCAATGATACTAACAAGCTCAACAAGGGTTACAGTCCTGAAATGAGGTCTAATATCGGAACCCACTGCATGGGCTCTTACACAATTTTCACGGATACTCGCCACGGATCTACAGAACCATTTTACTTTGATTTTACGCAAGGGAACCCGGGTCGGGGGGGTCGGGTCGCTGCTTGCTAGTCAACCATAAATTACCAGAAACTCCCACATAAATAAAGTGCCGGAAAACAGGTACACTATCAGACTTAACTTATTCTGCAGTGTCGATATAGGGAACTATTTACCCTGCAAATTCTACCTTATTCAATTTCAAAATTCTTTCTCAGTTCGATCATTTTTAGTGTTCCGTGCCTCAAAAGGAAAAACGGAACCCTTGTAGGATCACTTGTTTGTCCGTCTGTCTGTCTGTCTGTCAGTCTGTCAAGACCGTTTTTCTCAGGAACGCGTGAAGGTACCCAGCTGAAATTAATATCAACTACGTACGTCTATGGTCCCCTGCAGTTCTAAAAAGATCAAACTTCTAAGTCAATGCAATACAAAAATACGGCCACTTTGCGACACATTTTGATACTCGCAACTGTCGCAAGTAAATCAAAACCTATAGGTACTTCCCGTTGACCTAGAATAATGAAGTTTGGCGCAAGTAAAGGAAAAAGTCCGAAAATTGTGAATTTGTAATTTTATGACGTACATTATTTTTTTTTATATGGATATAAAAAAAAATAATGTACGTCATAAAATTACAAATTCACAATTTTCGGACTTTTTCCTTTACTTGCGCCAAACTTCATTATTCTAGGTCAACGGGAAGTACCTATAGGTTTTGATTTACTTGCGACAGTTGCGAGTTGTAGTTGAAAAGAATTTATCCCAAAAACAAACTTAACATTGGTTAAGTTTGTTTTTGGGATAAATTCTTTTCAACTACGGAACCCTTCATTGTGCGTGGTACGACACGCACTTGGCCGGTTTTTCTCCGATAACAGCACTACCACTCGCTTTTTCGTATCTTAAATCAATGTTTGTGGAACGACAATATCTTGTTGACAGGAAAACGAACACTTCAGGTAGATTGCCTGTCCTAGATATACCTGTTTGTTCCACAAGACCTATAGCTAAGCTTGATAATATTATCCCAAGCCCATGTTTATTTTATCAGATCGTGGAGCGCTTCAAATGGAACGCTCAATTTACGCCAATCAGATAATGGAGCCTTTTAGTATGAGCTGATCGAATCTTTTAAGGTCCTATGGTTCTTTTGAACAGTAATTTTTGTTTATACAACCCTGATACTGCGTTTTAATGAAGAAAATATCGTGAGGGAAAGTTTTGAGTATGAATGTGGATGAAGACAAAGAATATAATAATAATTTTGTTAACTTTCGCCATCAAATAATCAACATTTATCATCATGGAGGAGCTCGTGGCTAAGTAATAACAGCCGCACGGGTCGATCCATCCGGTTAAGCTACGCTTGCCGGGGTTGGTCAGTGGATGGGTGACCATCTTTACATACCGAGACTCCTCCGTGCCTCGGAAAGCACGTTAAGCCGTTGGTCCCGGCTGTCATTCGTGGATCTTTGACAGTCGTTACGGGTTGTCAGAAGCCCGAAAGTCTGACAACCAGTCTTACCAAGGATATCGTATTTCCCAGTAACTGGGTTGTGGAGGTCAGATAGGCCGTCGCTCCATGTAAAATAGTGGTATTCAGCTGCATCCAGTTAGACTGGAAGCCGACCCCGACATAGTTGGGAAAAGGCTGGGCAGATTGGCAGATTGATTGATCATCATAATATCTAGACACAAAATTGTGACTATGAATGTAGTATTGTAGATTTCCATAGGAGTAGGGGATGACCAAAGAAACGATGGATGGGCTGTTAGAAAAATGATATGGCTAGAAAAGGGGTGACTACCGAGATGACGACTAATAGAGAAGTATGGAAGAAAAAGACATGTTGCGCCGCCAGACCCCAAATAAATTGGGCTATCCCAATTTATTTGGGGTCAACGCAACATGTCTTTTGGCAGGAGAATGATGAGTATCAGGGTTATAATACTTGTAATGGACAGTATGAAGTACATGGCATGTTTCACCACGCCCAAATAAGTCCTGGTAATCTTATTTGGTATATAATCTCATTCAGATTCGCAGAAAAACCCTGAACCTATAATATGAGAGACATCAATCATTCTGTAAATAATTTAAGCAGCTGTGAAAGTGATCATAAAACGACTGATAATAACCTATATATTTGAAAGTTCCAAAATTGTGCCTTAAACGATTTGCAAGGATCTCAGTTATTTTTAAACCGACTGCTCCTCAACTTAGTAGCTTTTAGTGGTTGTATAAAAGTATTCTTAGAGCCTAAAATGGAGTGGTCGCTATGAACTTGAGCGAACAAGAGACGTTTTGTCCTTGATGATACTTCAGAGATTGCCATCTTGGTGTGAATAGGTTTTAATTTTAGCCGGACAGCGACATTTTGGGTACGTATTAAAACGTTTCAAAGTACTGGTAGGAAAAATAGAGGAAACTAAGGACAAAGAACGCAGACCAATTAAAGGGAAAGATAACACTTAAAGCGACGCTATCTGACTTTTGATGATTTTAAACTGAAGATCACGTCTAAATTTAACATAATATATGTTAAATTAGAGCATTTTTACAAAAAAAAAACAACCGACTTCCAAAAAAAACACTACAAAGTGAAAAATAACTTTAATTTTGGAAGTCGGTGTCTTTGGATCTGTATTTTAGTTTTTTGTCACCGACTTCCAAAATTAAAGTTATTTTTCACTTGGTAGTGTTTTTTTTGAAGTCGGTTGTTTTTTTTTTTGTAAAAAAGTTTTTATTTTTCACTTTTTAGTGGGTCAGTTTGTAATTTATTTACAATAGCCCAATGGCAACTGCTCATCACTTTTTTTTACTAAATATTGCTTTTCCCGATGCAGGGATGTTAATTGTTGAGGAGTTCACCTAGTAAGAACCAGGAGAACTGGAGCTCCATGGTGAAGTCATCATCACCATTATACATTTTGACGAGCATAAATTACTTAGCAACCATATTATAGTAATCAAATCGCAACCCGTGAAATACTTATAAATTGAGTAGTTCCGATGGCCATCTGTGGTCTTCATCATCAGTTCCACTTCACCAAATGGTGTTTTCCAAGAGCAAATGCACGAGTTACTATAAAAAATACCCAAATCGCTGTAGTTATGCCTATAAAATTTGAGGGTTCCCCTCGATTTCCATGGGATCCCCTTATCAGATTCTGATTTGGTGACAATGGGACCACCTCGAGAGTATACCCTTTCAAACAAAAAAAGAATTTTGAAAATCCGTCAACAATTGGCGGAGTATTCGATGAACAAACATACAAAAAAAAAAAAAACACAATCAGCCGAAAATAGTACCTCCTCCTTTTTGTGAAGTCGGTAAAAAAAAACCGAGAAAGAGTCTCGCAAACGTCTCACCTAATGTGTAACTAGGAATAAAATCATGTACTGACCTATACAGCCATTTCACGCAAGTGATAAAAAACTGAGTTTGTGGGCTTGTTTACTGCCTGCCACTCCATATAACGATTTACTTTATTGCTAATGGCTATGATGTAATAGCTAATCAAATCAGTCATAATGTGATAACAGAATACTACCCGTTTTAAGGCGAAATGGTATCGTAACGGGGTTTGGAGCATTGATATGGCAAAACGGAGCATATACAACGTGTAACGTTAAATGCGCAAAACCTCTTAAGGGGTCATTGTACTTACTCATCATTATGAACAACTTTTACTATAGGACCAAAACTGAAATCGCGTAAAAAATCAGCTGTTCAGTACATTTCTGTTCGCATAATTCGTCAAAACGTACTGAACAGCTGATTTTTTTTTCGCGATTTCAGGTTTGGTCCCATACTAAAAGTTGTTCATAATAATGAGTACAATGACCCCTTAAGAGGTTTTGCGCATTTAACGTTACACGTTGTATAGAATTTTAAAAAAGAGGGAGGAAACGTATGTGACTAAAAGAGTGATGAATATACATGTTGACGGATGGAGAGGCAGAGGAAGGCCAAAGAAAAGATGGATGGATTGTGAGAGGAATGATATGAAAGAGAATGATAGCTTGACGGTTGAAGGGGAGAATGGAAGAAGAAAACGTGTTGCGCCGACCCCAAGTCACATGGGATAAGGGCAGGAAGATGATATAGCATTTAAAAAAAATCTTTTTAAAATTATATACACTCTGTTAAAAGAAACCCATAATCCCCTTGTGTCTTTAATTGTGAACGTGTAGACGAAGTTTATTGAATTCCAATATTAACAGTTTTTTTTTTTAATACAAATTTTGAGGAAATTTGGCGATTGTTTTTGTATCGATCCAAATAATGTCAATCGTGTTTTGGCTCTCATCATTTACTAAAGAAAATCTTCAATTTTTATAATCACGATAAAAAATAAGGCAAATTTGTAGTTTTTGAGGACAAAAATTGATTTTGCGTGCAGTCGAAATGCGTCAAAATATTTTCTTTGGGACCTTCGATCTTATTGATCGAGGTTTGGGACCCATTTCGCCTTAAGTATAATGTTAACTTACCTGGTTTTAGTGATGTAAGCGAGAACGACAAACAAAGAGAGGTTATGCAAGTGTGTTTGTAAACATAGGAAGTTTCTGATTTATCTTGTAATGCGGAACTGTTAATCACTGCCAAATATAAGTTTGTAAAAAGAAGAGGTGTAAGTGAATTAGGAATTCTGTTGTCCTATACATATACAACGTGTCGTTTTGCATCCTCGTCAAATTTCGTACATAATACAGAACATCAAACCGAACAACTTTCTCCATGGGACCAACATCGTAATCGCGTAAAAAATTTCAACTGTCCCATAGAAATCTTCAATACCTACTCGACGCAAATGTATGGGACGGCTGATTATTTTTTCGCGATTACGATGTTGGTGCCATTGAAAAAGTTGTTCGGTTTGATGGTCTATACCATACCTACCCTTGCAAAACGACACGTCGTATTTTCGAAGTTACTCCTCAGACATTATCTGTTGGAGATCTTGACTTACCAAAATACCGAAGAAAAAGCCTACCAAAAGGCCATCGACCTCTGTTGTTTTCCTATACTAATAGGAAACAGCCAAAGCAAACAGAGCTCTTAAACATAGATAACACCTTTCCGGAACAGGGTAGAATAGTTTAACCTATTCGTTTGCATATAAATTCTTGCCGGTGTCCCGTGCGAGCTATTCCATATAAGTACTTGCACGACTTTTGAGCAGTGCTAACGGACCCAACTTACGAGTTGTAGGTCGTGGGTACGAACCCATGCGGGCGCTTTACTTTGGGTAAATAATTTCATCACCACTGCTCTCAAAACGGTGAAGGAAATCATCATGACATCTACCATACCAACCAGCACTGGGGCCCGCGTAGTAGATTACAACCCACTCCCTCTCGAATAGACGCGACCTGTGTCCCAGCAGTGGGAACATTATAGGCTGATTATGCTATGCGCGACTATTTCTGTGGATAAAGTGCTGTAACATGGGTATTTATATACAACTGTTGATACCTAGGCCTGGCAGACGTGGGCCACTCCATATCGATCGCAGTTCAAGGCTTGAACCAAGGCCGCCCGATGCCTACATAATTCGATGCTCGGCCTAAATGGTGCCGGTCCCGGTGCCACTAAAATTGCCTTAGCAAATATTGGCAGAATTGAGTTACTGGCATTATTCTGATTGCTTTTCATGTGAATTTTTCCACTTCGAATTTTAGGGTGGTTAGCATAACAATAATGGAGTTGATGACGTTGTCATGGTATGGCCATGTGATGCGGAGGAATGAGGAAAATGTCGTGAGGAAAGTTTTGATTATGAATGTCGATGGTTATAAGAGTAAGGGAAGATCAAGGAAACGATGGATGGGAACGAAAAAGGGGGTGACTATCGAGATGACGACTAATAGGGAAGTATGGATGAAAGGGACATGTTGCGCCGACACTAAATAAATTGAGATAAGGGCAGGAGAATTAATGAATGAGGTGATGACGCTTCAAGACTTTTTGGAGCTTTCTGTCGGGCCTATGATGAATGTAATAAAATGTAACCAGGGTTCTACTAGAGAATTTGATAGAAACACCAAATGTGTACTTCTTAGTGTGTGTTGTGTGTGTGTTTGAAGACAGCATAGTGGTGTGACTGATATGGTATTTCTCACACAGGTATATGTTCATACGGCTGTTCCAAATTCATTTGTTGCGAAAAGCCCCCATTAAGAAATTGATGTCCCTTGGTTGTAATATTAGAATTTACTGCTCAAAGCCTGTAAGCAAGCTTGCACACAAGATATATTAGCACTGTAGTTACGTCTTAGATCACTTAGGTCCACAGATTCTGGTATTACGTAAATACCGTTAACCTGATTCTCTCAGTTAACTGTCTAAACTTTGCCGTCAAAATTACTGTTCGGCCGCCAATATTTGTTTGACGGAATCAAGTTACGAGTATTAATCACGTAATGGCTTTTGTCGTAAATTCTACTTTGTTCACTTACAACTTTATGTCAGGCTATAAGTTAGGCTATAAATGACAGCCGTCGGTTTATGTGATCGATCAATTTACAATGTGTTTGACCTAGTGACTTCTCCATCTGTTTCTGGGGTCTGTCTTCATTCATTTAAGTGCGCATTGGTTGTTTAATTTTGGCACCTTCGAAAAATACCAGTTTTTGGAGTAGGCATTGTCTCATACAAATTCGTTGAATAAGAAAGGCTTGCCCTTTTCCTTACCTATCTAGTGGTCCATAAAAGGTTTCGCGTTTTTGCCTTCACATCTTTATAAATCTGTCATGCCAAATTCTCAACCTTAAATATGGTGTATAGAGACTACAAGGCTAGACTAGAACCTTGTAGCTCTGCAAATACGTTCTAAAACTACCAAGGCCTGTAAGTGTATAGTATACGTATAGAGAAATGTTCGGTGAAGTATCTCGTGTGTGCCTTCACATCTTCATAAATCGGTCATGCCAAATCCTCACCCCCAAAAATTGGTACAGGAACTACAAGGCTACCAAATCATTGTAGATCTGCAAACACGTTCTAAAACCTCAAGGCCTGTAAGTGTATATACAGAAATACGTCCAATGGAATCTAAAAGCACGCTGGGTTAAAAATCGGTGCATTAAATAGGTCAGTAGTTCAACTTCCAACGTAACGCCCACAGCCACAGCACTAACCAATTTCCCTTAGTTGATCCTTATCGTAAACAGGCCAACCCATTCCGGGCTAGTAAATTGCATTAAAGATTTCAATTATTGGTCCTTTGGACCATTACACCTGGTCTTTGTGAACAGAACTCAATGTTAACAGCTCTTAAGTTGCCGGGATTTTAGGGTTTGGCTTTTTGCATCTGGATGCTGGAAATGTTGTTGCTTTGACTGGTCTTTAATGTTTATTGTCTATTAAAGCCTGCGTAGCCTTGGATCTGGGTGTCTTAAGAATTGCTGTCGTTTTTACGCCTAAACAAACAAAAACACAACCTGGTCTAAAAATATTATGACTTCGTTTATAAAATGTATGTATGTAACTATGTATCATAACTTCGAGTAGTTTAGTGGTGTCACGCGATATCACGGAGGTCACAGGTGGATATCGAGACGAAATACGAATAGGTATCCCCAAACACGACACAGTAACTCGAATACAAGTCAATTCTGGCTATACCTTCATATTTAAGGAAAATGGAACGAAATAATGTATGTAGGTAGGTAAAAGCAAAAAAATACATGTAATGACCAGATTACTGGCTAGTTAACTAGGTACATGCATCCACGCGGACGAAGCCGCTGGCAAAAGCTAGTGAACAATATTTGTATACTAGCTGACCCGACAGACTTTGTACTGTCTTAGCTATGAATATTCCAATGTAAACGCGCGAAGTTCCCGAAGGCGCAAGCTGAAAACATTTTGAATTGTGTAAGAAAACTTAATTTATATTTTAAGAATTTATCTACTATTTTTGTTGAAAAGTAAAATACCAGAATAAAGTTAAAGTAAAAAAGTCTAAAATATGAAAAAGATTAATAGGAGCTAACAAATTTGACAAAAGAAAATTGTTTTGAGTATGAATGTCGAGGCTTTAGGAGTAGGGGAAGACCAAAAAAACGATGGATGGACTGTGTGAAAGATGACATGGCTATAAAGGGGGTGACTACCGAGATGACGACTAATAGAGAAGTATGGAAGAAAGGGACATGTTGCGCCGACCCCAAATAAATTGGGATAGTGCGTTTGTATTTGTATCAAATCTCCACATATTTAGTACAGTAGTGTTTGTAAATTAACTATGTAACAATAAACTGTTTAGAAGTTTCTTTCATAATAACCTTGTCCTGCATCCGTTCTGAAGTGGCAATTGATTTTTATTTTACAATACTACATAGCTGACCCGCCAGACGGTGTCCTGTCAAATTTGAATAAATGGAACGGCGGGAAAACAACTGATTATAAAATTTATTTGAATTTGGAATTCTAATAGAATGAAAGATCGGGAATCTTTCATTCTATTACAGCCATGTTCAAATGTTTTGTGAAAATGAATTTTCTTCATATTTTTTTTTTTACTTTTCCTATATTTTTAATAGTTATTCTGCTATTCGGGACTAAGAAAAATACAACAAATCAAAAACCATGAAAATCCGTTAAGCCGTTCTCGAGTTATAAGTGTTCGAACAAACCCGACTTTGTTTTATATATTAAGATACCAATGATTATACCTTCTCTTTGGCGTTCTCGAAAATGGTTCTAACGATTTCGATGAAAGTTGTAAAATAGGGGTTTACGGGGGTGAAACATCGATCTAAGTAGCTAGGTCTCATATCTGGGAAAATTATCCGTTTTCTCTATTTTGACCCTAGCAGGCTTCGGTCGACCAGGTACTGAAGGTAAAGCGTTTACAAGCAGGTCATATTTGTCCGTTGCAACAGTTTCTTACAAGAGGATTATTCTTTTTTATTTACTAAGTAGCGACTCGCCCCTGCTTCGCACAGACAGCTGTGCTGCTGGGGAGGATGTTGCGTCACTTCTTCCCAGCTAAAGCACTAGGAAGACTGGGGACTGTCTTATATGTAATTTTGACGTTCGAGTGCTGATCTCAGCCTAATTTGAATAAATGACTTTTGATTTTGCACGGTATTTACGACTTGATAAAATTTCGATATTGCAGATCATAATGATGATATTCACATAAACTATCCGGAATAAATTCTCGTAACTGATGGTGAAATGGCATCACTGTGAGAAGGGATCTATGTTGTTAATGTTATATTTTCTCTTTTATGTAAATGTGTCTCTGTCTTTAATTACTGTAATTGGTTTTGAACCGTGTTCATTAATTTAATAAATAGTTGTGTAGTTTAGAAGAACAACGCGCGGTCACACAGGCAGATCATCATCTGCCTAGCCTTTTACCAACTATGTTGGGGTCGGCTTCCAGATGCAGCTGAATACCAGTATTTTATCTGGAGCGACTGCCTACCTGACCTCCACAACCCAGTTACTGGGTTGTGGAGATATGTTAAAATGGTCAACCATCCACAGACCAACCGCGGCAAGCGTAGCTGAACCTGATTGATCGACCCGTGTGGCTGTTATTACTTAGATTACAGGCAGATACGAAACGAAAAGCGACTTTAATTTATAATACGAGTATGTACAGATAATTGTGATAAAGACAATGGTTTAATAATAAATTCTGTATTGTTGCAGAGCGACGGCAGTTTGCTGCTTAAAAACATAGCTGTAGATGACGCAGGCCTTTACGAGTGTTCAGTAGAGAACGAGACAGCGTACGTCGACAGAGTCAACCTTACTGTGCGGAGTGAGTACTGATTTATGATTTTATGAACACGTTATTAGATAATTTCGAAGAACTCTTCATCATTGAGCCGAAAGACGTCCATTGCTGAACACAAGTAGGTCTCCCTCAAGCAAAGCTACGAGTGATCCTATAATATCCTTCCCGCATCTACGGATTCTCTAGCTAGATCTTCACCCAGGTCGTCGGAACAAGTGAATGGGGGTCGTACGACTAACACCTTGTTTCTGATAGCTTTATTAAGACTCTGATGAATGCAGAGCCATCAACTTCAAGCGTCAAAAGTCGGACTTTTAATTAGCTGCAGTAAACTGACACTTCTACTGTCATTTTTACTGTCATTTCGCTATCAAATGGGAACACTTTTAACGAAATGACAGATAAGAAGTGTCATTTTACTGCAGCTAATTAAAAGTCCGAGCATAGTAGGTTTTAGCTTGCTAATAACTATACTAGATGGCTTTGTATTAAAAAAAACAGATACAGTGAAGTCTCGATAACTCGAATTCCAAAGGAAATGCTGAAAATTTCGTGTTTATTTATTTATTTATTTATTACATTAGGGAAAACAAACAGTAGTATACTAAGCATAAACAGTGTTGTCTTACAATTAAAACTTTACAAATATACTACCCACAACATTTTCCACAGATTACTACATTATGTATTAAAAACAAGCTACTAGCAAACAATAAACTGTAGCAGGGCTTTTTAATGAAAAAGAAGTTAAAAGGAAAAAAGAAAGAAAAGATAAACAATATTCTCTATGTATCAAGATGTATTATTAATGATATCCAAATTTGGTTAAAACCTATGTAGCCCACTGCTGATCCTTTAGAATTTTATTTATATCAGTTTTAAATTTATATCTGCCTAGGAATAATATGTCTATTGCACCAAAATGCTTATTGTACGTGTCGACTAAGCGGTATAGTGGTGAACGTACACCAGCATTCGATCTACAAAAGCTGGTAGCGAAAAGACGCCTGGAGCGTACCTCCCGTCCATGTACTGTTCGAGGAACCAGGTAACACAAACCAGACACCAAATCAGGGCAATCAAACTTATTTCGGCATATACTGAACAACGAGTTAATGAGTTTTCAAACAAGTAATACGAGATACAAAGGACATGACGATGATAATAGTGCGACCAGTTAACTGTTCTCCTACCGCAAACCGCGTTAAAGAACCTCGTTCAAGTAACATCCATCAAAATATTTTGAGTAATAATTTACCACAATGTACGGGAAATTGACATAAAGCTAAGACATTTTGACCTTCCTCAACTCAATAAGTTTTAATCCAATATACGAATTTCGTATAGAAGACCCTAATTTGTTTTATCCCGACTAAAGTTATGAGAATGAATAAAACATGATATAATAAATGAATTGTTCGAAATAGATGAATCTGGAATACTAATTCTACCACATTATCTTCGTTTCCCAAGTACTAAACTCCTCGAGATAAATAATGTCCTTTAAATATTCCAAACGATGTGACTCCGAGAAAAACTGTTCTTTGGACTGGATAGTTAATTTACTCGTCCTATTACTGAAGCATGGTCAGGGCAGACGTGGTCAGCACACAAACATACATGGCAGCTGAGAGTAATGATGATGTCATGCTCACTTAAATGTCTCGCTGATGGTGGCCACCGAACGATCCAACACACGCTCATTCGGTTCCCTACAAAATGGTTGACCTGGCCCCAAGTCTGCTATTTTTTAGAAATTCGTCATTCCAACACGATCCCATTGTCACTGCATTGTCATTTTGCTAAAAGTTCGTAATCTGCTAAATTCATAATTTCTTACAATGGAGTGTTAGTGGTTGACCATTGGAAAGTCATAATGACGCCATTATGACGCCATTATATTAGTAGATTACCAAACTTGTCAAAATCAACAATTATGAAATCAATGATAGACCATTCTGACACTATTGTAATAGCAGACTTGAGGCCCTGGATGGTGCTGATCCACGCGTCATGTTTGTGAACGGGCGCCGTCTTTGAGACTGGTCATCTCTTAAGCCTGCCAGGGCTTATTTTGGATTGTTTTTAATTATTTTTTTAGAAGCATTAAGAATAATATACCCAGTATTTTGTAATATCATGATTTAAAGTAGTGTCCTTGGAGTTTCTTGACCGTTCTTCTCCATAAAGATCTACGTTTTGGGATGGGTGACTAGCTTCAACTTTCTGACTAACTGACCGACTCTTTGACAGTTCAAAAGTGCCTGTAATTGGTTTAATTGAAATAAATGCTTTGAGTATGATATGTTCTGGAAACTTATGATTTGAGTACTTAGATGTGAGTTAAACTCTTTATATATGCGTTTGCTTTAGTGATTTATAGAAAGAAAAGGGAACTTTAAATCAACTCTTTCGTGACTCCGAAGTGACTCTACTTTCGTATAGTCTCAATACTTACGTAGAGTCAGTTGAGTCCACAAAACTTGCTGACAGACAAATAAATCACTATGAAAAATGCTACGGTAATTTTGGCTGACATGAAAGATGAAAACCGGCCAAGTGCATGCCGGATTCGCACGTTTAGGGTTCCGTACCTACCAAATCTGATCAATATATTGGGAGCCCCCCCCCCCCCCTTAAAAACATTTAAAAATATTTTTTGACAATTTGTATGACTTTGGGTCAATAAGATGCTTATAATGTGAAAATTTGAAGACTGTAGCTCCAACCGTTTGGCTGGGGGTAGGGCTCCGTTTGGACCCTTCGGGTACGAAACCCTAAAAACTAACCCACATCGCTTTTACAGTTAATTAAAATAACCCTACTCCATTCTATATTCTCTAAACTTTTAATAACGCAAGCTAACTTGGTTCAGCGCGATCCTGCATGACTAACGAAGTTTGAGCTACAGTTTGATATAATTGCCGGAGAGTATCAGATCCCGACCTGCGGTTTAGTGATGTTCTAGTTTCGCTACTGTTTCGCACTATTTACGGTTCGCTACATTTTGTATTATATCTAGTAATATTCATTGTGTTATTGACAGAGTGAAAAGCTCTAATAATAATAGGGAAACCAGACACCATTGTTAGACCTTTTCACTTGTCTACATACATACACGCTTTCTTCCTGACCTTTCTGAAGAACATCATGAATAAGCTCACTATGTCTTCCTAGGGCGTCCCCTCCCAACGTTTCCACTCATATCTGCCTTGTAAATACCTTTTGTTAGTCGCCTTTCATTCATCCTCTCAACATGACCGAACCATCTAAGTATACTCTTTTCAATTTTTGTTTTCTACATCTTCTTTTAAACCACATCGTTGCTATAGCACATCATGCGCCAGCATATCATTCATAGTTACACCTATAGAAATATACGGTCACACCACACTTGCTTCGCAAAGAACTCATCACAATCATTGCATTCACTTGTCTCTTGACAAATAAAATGTTAAAATTCTTAAATTTTGTCAAAGTACACATCTGCTACAAAAAGCTTTTTTAGACTGAAATGGGATGAGTTCAATAAATGACAATAGTTTTGACAGTAAGATGACAGATTTCAATTTAACAAGGCGACCCAACTCACACTTTTGGGTCCTCTTTGTGAGTGAAGTGCACATACAAATCATATTTTATATTGATGAAACTGAAGTCCTGAAAAGACAGCCGAATTAGAAAATAGAGAATTACGTGATGTGACCGAACTTTGAAAAGACTAGGGCCCGCTTGCATCACAAATAATTAAATACGTTTAGCGCTAAACGAATTAAAAACATCGTTCTGTTTCTGGCAATCGTTTGAAGATGACAGTGATAGAGAGAGATTTTAGTGCAAGTGAGCCGTAACTTTAATCCCCGTGTCGCAAGGTTGATTACACAAAATGTCTCAAAGAATACGAGTATTCACTTGTTTTAAGCCATGCTTCAATAGCCCACAGCTCACAAAGACATGCTCAGCCATTCAACTCATCGTCGTCAAGTATCAATTTCCCGTCAAGTTGAACTTAGTGCTCAATAAGTAGCCACCTGTTACAGAATTATGCGATGTTTAAAGGTTTAAACACAGCAGCGCATATTAATGATGCCGCTCCAAGCGAAGTAGCTCTTGAAGCGCTGTTTTATTCCGCAGAACGAAAATATGAGCAATACTTTTTTATTTTAACTGTAGTTGGACTGGTATTGCGGTTGTTACAATTCGTTTTGTATTTTCTCTGATATTCAAAGCGGTAGGAATTTAATTTCTAAATTATACTGGAGAGGTGAAACTTAAATGCGTTGAATTTTTGAGATACCAGTGGAGGTTGTGCTAAGTTTTGTCAATGACAGGCATTTTTTTTAAAAGACAGTTCCTATTCCTGATGAAAATGTCTGATGCCACAACCCAAGGTCAGCTCGCTTCGCTAGAGTGAAATTGCACAGATCAATCGATGTCAAGATATAATCAAAATATAGTACAGTGGTTGGCAGTAGATTCCAATCGTTTCTAGATTTACAGACACCAACTCGCCAGCACTTCTTTTAGAAGTGATATTAAACGTCAGCTGAATTCAGTATAGTGGCCGACCCGAGTGCATTTTTATGGGAAGATTTCATAAATATTTCTTTTTAAAATTAATGCTCTATTAGGAATTAGGTACGCTAAAATAAACCCATAATCCCCTAATGCCTTTAATCGTGAACGTGTAGACGAAATTTTATTGAAATTGCTCTAATTACAATCGAATACACAGTTTTTTTTTCCATAATGGACGTATAAAAAGAAGAAACTTTGCGATATTTTTGTATCGAGCCAAATTGTGTCAATCGTGTTTTGGCCCTCAATTTACTATAAAAATCTTCAATTTTAATAAGCAATCATGAAAAAAATTAAAGCAAAACTTGTAGTTTTTGAGGACAAACAAATTTTGCGTGCAGCCGAAATGCAGTTGGGGCTTACTTCACCTTAAGGCACAGTAATGCACTGGACAAGGTCTCTAAATTCTTATATAACAAGAAGTATTTATGAAAACCGTAACATTTACAATAAATCATATTATTCAGTCCATTGTTATAAAATAACCATAGACATAAACGGTAACGCGTGACCAAGGAACATTGTTGTAGACGACGTAATCAGCATTCAAGCTAATATTTTTCTTCAGATTAACATCCTTCTACTATCCTCGGTTGTCGTTTTGACATCTTTCTTAGGGTTTTGATCCTACTTAGATATCCATGCAGCCTTTTACCAGATGTAAATTTTTTCATTATCATCTTATTAAGCCACAAAGCGTCTACTGCTGAACAATGCTCACTTCAAGAAACGCTATTCGGGCTTTACTATTTTAATTCAAATCTTGCATTGTTATTAATTCCATTGAAAAGGTTTATACACAGAGACATTGATTTTACATTCTGTGATTACATTGACTCACACACTGACTTTTTACTTGTTAAAATTTCAATAAAATCGTATACCTACTTTTATAATGTTTGTAAATATGTGAGCACCATGTATCTATCACATAATTAATTTATCTGTCATTATTTAATTTATATATACCTTTTGGAAGGGGCGACTAGAATCAATTCTATTTTTTTTGTAAATTTCAAAAGTGCCTTTTTTTACTTTTGATGTATTAAAAAGATTGCATCGTGGACTTGGTGGTATTTTTACAAACCTTTCAATGTATATTATTCTTTTTACCAATATGACTTTGGCTAATTAATGTGTTCTTGTGACCTCCACGATGTCTCAGTTTGATTTCTAGTAAATTCTGTCTATCTTCTTTTTATTACGAAAAAACCTTCAGCAAACAACTCTTTTCAGTTAGCCTTCAATAAATTTTCAAACTACCTAACTAAATAATTCATCGGCATCGACCGTTTGAAAGCTGTTAGCAATCGAGTTGTAGCACCCCTAGAGAACAGTTTAAAGTGTGCATTGTGCGAGAGGAAATCTATTACACACAATGAGAGCAATACAAATCCAGGCGACACAAATAGCAATCAGATAAAATGAGGCTAGTAGGGGGACAATGGTTTACGAGTATATGAGGACTGTTTTTTCTATACAGTCTTGTCTCGTATATTGGTGCCCTTATACGTGATTTTGTGGTTTACCTACATTGCGAATTCTCTCCCTTCGCGCATTGATTGTTTCTGATTTCTTCATGTTCTATCCCGGTAACGTCCTTAATGAAGCTTGTGGTGGGTATGGAAAGGTACCATTATTCTTCTGCCTTCCCTTGTTTGATGTTACTTGACGCAATTTTTTTTGCTCTTTTTTATTTTAAAATTTTGTTAATTTTCCGATAAATCTCGTTATTAACGTACTTCGAAGCGCTCATGGTCACTGTATAGATTGATGTATCGCACAGTTCAGAGAATATTAATTAATTTATAAATACGTAATGCATGGAATGACATAATGCGTTCATTGTATAATTGGTTTCATATTCAATAGCGTTCTCCGTAAATATGGCATGCATAAGTTAGTATATTGGAATATGCAATGTCATCAGTTCAATCAGAATTTCCTTGTGTTGAAGCGATTGATTTGTGTATATCAAGACAATAACGTCTTTGAGAAGTAGTGAAATCATCAACTTCATATTTGTAAGACTGATTGTCAGACTTTTGGGCTTCTGACGATCCGTAACGACTGTCAAAGATCCAAGAATTATAGCCGGTATCACGTGCTTTCCGAGGCATGGAGAGGTCTCGGTATGTAAAGATGGTCACACATCTATGGGCCGACCGCGGCAAGCGTAGCCTAACTTGATCGATCGACCCGTGCGGCTTTTATTACTTAGCCACGAGCCCCTCATTGAAGCCACACCAGAACCAGATGTATTGAACGTAAATGAGGCAAAAGGAGTAGGTATGTAAGGATCGTATCAGGTGGCGTTCTGTAGTTTCTGCCTACCCTCATGCGAAGGAGTGAGTTTATGTATGTAATATGTATGTATGTATATAAGATGACAGTCGAAATTGGTAGAGAAACTCGAGAACTGTTTGTGAAAGCCTTATCAGTTCATACTCAAGTCGCAGATATTTAGATATCAAGCTTAGTTAACCCTCTCCGGGTTAACAGACAAACTGTCTAACTCATCAGTAATCAGTACCCAAGACTTATCTCGTCACGACATTTACCATTACAGATTCAGAAACACGTGAATCGTAGACTTGTAACAGGAACTGATGACTCCATAAGCGGACTGTATAATTATCATCATTAGTAGGTATCACCGTATCACGCAAGATTATTACATTCTCAAAACGTTAAAGGAAAACATCTTGAGAAAACTGGCATGTCCAAGACATGTGTCATTCACCAACCCGCACTGGGCCCGTGTGTTGGATTACGGCCCACTCCCTCTTACTGAGGCCTGTGTCCCAGCAATGGGAACGTTATGGGCTGATTATGTTTGTGGCGGCATCTGCATCGCCACATACGAACTACGCATCACAATGACATGACGTCGTCCTGCATCGCGCAATTAGAGTTTACTGCGCGACCGACTAGCATATATAAAACGTCCCGACATCAACTGTCGGGCAGTTGACCACCAGACACAACTTCCGTCTGGTCGGAGGATCCTACCTTTTCTATGGAGGATGAGTGAACTTTACACCCTGTTCCTCATGCCTCCATATGTTATTACATGCATTTTGCAGTGCTATTACATTGAACTTTTGAAGCCCTAGAAGGCATGGTTTAAAATCTAAGTAGATTTACTTGTAAGTTGTAAAACATACTACATACTGTTTACCTTTGATAGGAGAATTATTTCAGAGCAAATTATAACCGTCTTTTTCGATTAAAGTTTTCCTACTCGCCAAACGATATACTTTTGATGTTATGTTGTTAATACTGTATCAATTCTGATTTAGAAACCGAAAGACGTATCCAGACGTTATTAAGTAATCCAACACGCTGTACCTACACAGACCGCAAAGCAAAGTTCGTACATATTGAAACCTCATAATTATAGTAAAGCCGAAACAATCAACTTATTTCAGTCAGTACCTGCCTAAGTATGGAAATGTTGCAATATCGCACTTAAAGTATATCTGCATGAAGCCTTTCAGATTTAACCAACCTATTGGGTTCCCCTAACGTGAAGGCACGTTTATATTCAAGCAGAGAAGACCTACCCCACACAAATTCGAATACCACTACCTGAAAAATTAATTAGAATATCATCCACATGAAGTTATAGAAGAAAACGTGTTGCGCCGACCCCAAGTAACATGGGAAAAGGGCAGGAAGATGATGATGAATGATGATGTGGGAAAAATACGTATTATTGAAGCTAACTCAAAAACTACCGAAGCAAAGTTAATTTTTACATGGGACCAACCCCAATAAAACAAGAATCGTTCAAATCGGACTACTCAGTAAGTCTCGACTTGAGTCCTTTTTTTTTTGGTCTGTTAAAAATATCGATACTAGCTCAGTGTCTCTGTGCTAACTTAAAGTAGGCTGGCGAATTACTTTCTTAACTGAACTAGACTTTACAGAAAGTATAAATAACAAGAACGTGAAGGCGGTGAGGTCGCGATCGGAATTTCCTCACAAAAGCATACTTTTTCTATTGTGTCTATTGTCAAGCTTCCATAGTGAATAGTGATTCACACAACACTCACGACCGTTCCAACACACGGCGAATAAACCGTAGTTAAAAAAGGGGGTGGTTCTCAAATCGACACGTATATTTTTTATAGAGTTTTCCGATTTGAAAGATTCTTGTTTTATTCGGGAGGGTATACCTCGAAGTTAGTCCCATGTAAAATTTATTTACTTTGCTAGGGTACTTTTTGAGTTTCCTTCAATAACACGTATTTTGTGCCTACTTTTTATGTCTATGATGTTCTCATTTCTTTTGCAGTATTCAAACAATGGAGTAGTACCAGTACCACAATTAAAAAGAACAAAGTAAAAAAAAACAACCGACTTCCAAAAAAAAAACTTTATTTTTTTAGGTCTGTGGCAAAAAACGTAAATATAAAACCAAAGACACCTACTTCCGAAATTAAAGTTATTTTTCACTTTGTAGTGTTTTTTTTTGGAAGTACTTATGTTGTTTTTTTTTTTTTTTTGTAAAAAAGTTTTTTCTCGGCAAGAATAACGTACGTGTGTGTACAAGGGGCCTAACGCAACGCAACATGATATAACCGACCCCCACTGCTATAACTAACTTACTAGTCGTTATGAAGTCTGAAAGGACTGAAGCAGTACAACAACCCAGACTATAGTATGCCAACTAATAATACCCAACTCGAATGCACTAAGAAAGTCTTATGAAAGTTTTGTTAGGTACAGTAGTACCCAAGTAATAAGGCGCGCCGTGAATCATCGTTCGCACAGAAAAGAAAGTATGGCCCCGAAGATTAACGAGAATACTTAAAACTTACAATCAACCTTAGATCACTACTATAAGGTTCATAATACACTGCAGCTGTTAGTTCCGTCTCACTCGCAAGTATGGCGGCTGTCAAGCGGCGCGCGCTAACATGGCGGCAGCTACCGACCAATAGCGGTACAGGAAAAAGCGTGGAGCGTGTCGATTGGTCAATAGCATTTCCCGCGCTTTGAAAATTCATCTTCTGCGCAGGTACATCGATAAGCCATATTAGTTGAGTACTACTGTATGACTTTAGCACTGTCACAGAATTTATAATTGTTAATGTCTTTAGAGAAGTTTGAGGACTGGAAATGGCTTTAATAATTTCAGGGTTTATTGGACATTACCAACTTAGTGCTAGTAGAGTCGTTGATTTTGTATGGGTTTTAGAGTTTGACACGGCTTAGGTGTAGTAAGTTACTAGACTTATAATTATGGATATTCCCAACACTCCTAAAACATTGTATGCCAATATTCCTTTTACTTTTTTTCTCAGGACTAAACTGCTAAATTTAGCAGTTTATAAGATTGAGACAAATACTACCTACTGAACAGGGTGTATCAGAAAGGTGTGGTACAGACCAACAAACTGAACAACTTTCTTTATGGGACCAACATCGTAATCGAGAAAAAAATATCAGCTGTCCCGTAGAAAGCTTCAATACCTACTCGTCGATCGATCAGGTTAAGCTACGCTTACCGCGGTTGGTCCGTGGATGGGTGACCATCTTTCAAGACCCCTCCGTGCCTCGGAAAGCACATTTAAACCGTTGGTCCCAGCTGTCATTTGTGGATCTTTGATAGTCGTTACGGGTTGTCAGAAGTCCGAAAGTCCGACAAGCAGTCTTACCAAGGTTTATCGTATTATCCCGTAACTGGGGGCCTACTCCCTAAGCACGAAGCCCGTAGTTTCGGCCTTCGTTACGGGCGTTTTTCACTCCGTATAACCTACGGATGGATGATTGCTTCGGGGCCCGAACGAAGTGTGGATGACAACATGATTTGCCAGTTGTCCCTACTCCCGATGTGTTTTTGCCCGTCCGAAAAATTTAACTTTTACACTTGTTTTGATGGATAGTAATGTCAGACGGACGGATGAACTAGTGTAGATGGAATATCAACTAGTGAAGAACGCAACAAGGAAATTAACCAGCGAAATTAGAACCCCTTTAAAGAATGTGAGATTGTCTACACCCTACACAAAACAAAATTCTACAACTGACTTGGACTTAACACGAAATACCATACAAGGAGGTTACAAACAAGTGTCTACGTCTAATAAAGTAAAAACTGCATTGAAGTTTGATAAAGAAACTATTGGAAGTCATCAGGAAAATTATAACAACTCGTCTCAACTGCAAGTGAAGAAAAACAAATTGTGTATAATAAGTAGTAATAAGACAAACAACGTATTATCCATAGCGCACAACACCTTTCCGAACCATCAGTTATGCCACTATATCACAACTAACTGTGGAATAAGTACGCTTGTTAGTAATCTAGACTCAAAACTAACTAATTATACTATGCAAGACTATTGTGTAATTCTTATAGGTAGTGAAGATTTTAATAAAACTGGCAACTATTCAGACATAATTTGTAACATTAGGGAAAACCTTTTAATGTTATCTCATACAAATATAATTCTATGTCTGCCTACATATAAATGCAATGATTACTCTAGTATGTTCAACTGGAGAATTGAAATGTTCAATAGCTTACTATATCATGACATACAAATTTATGACTATGCTGTAATATTTGACTCCAATTTAAACCTATTATATGATTCTACCATGTTTTCAAATTACAGTGGTAGATTAAACAACTGTGGAATGAGAAATATTTTTGACAATTTAAAATATAATGTTATGGACTATGATAATTCAAATAATATGATTACTGACCTACAAAGCTATAACATGCAGTCTAACGAAGAGACAAGCAACAATGACAATAGTGAGAGTAACAGTTTTTTTCGTGACTAACCACCTATATGCTATGCATCAAAACATAGCAGGATTGATATCAAAAGCAGACTCACTATCTGTCTGTTTGCAGGAATTATCGGAAAAAGGAATAGAAGTCGACATTTTATGCATAACGGAACATTTCATAATGCAGGGATATGAGCATCAATTATGCATAGATAACTATTGTCTGGCAGCGTGTTTCAGTAGAAAAGAAAGTAAGAGAGGTGGATCATGTATACTTGTGAAGAACGGACATCAGTGGAGAGAACTGCCAAAGATTGCAAAAATATCTTCTGTTGGGGTATTCGAATGCAGCGCCATAGAGCTTATTAAGCACAATACCATTTTTGTATGCATTTATAGGGTTCCTAACAGCAAGAATGTATCACAATTTTTTGATAAATTATTTACACTGTTACAAACTTATAGAAAGAAATCTCATAATATTGTCATAGCGGGAGATTTTAATATTGACATATTAAAAAGAAACAATAATACAATTGAATTTGAAAATCTGCTATTAAATTTTAACTTAAAACTAGCATTGAATGAACCTACACGATTGAAGAGCCAAACATGTATAGACAATTTTGCACATAATTTCAATAAGCCATGCAAAACCATGATATTAGAATTCGCATTGTCTGACCACACAGCTCAACTTCTTAAATTCCCGGTAAACAAAACGTGCGCAATAAACAAGTGGCGTATAAATAGACGGGATTATAGTGATGAAAACTTAACCAAGTTTAAAAATCATTTAAGCAGTTTAACATTTACAGAGGTATATAATGCTAATGACCCTAATACTGCATATAAGGCTTTTTTAGATTTGTTTAAATTAATGTATGACCTATGTTTCCCTCATATTGGGATAACTGTAAATGTAAAAAAAAAGTAAATTGGATATCTCGTGGTATTAAGGTTTGTAGCAAGAAGAAGCGACAACTACTATGGCATTATAGGTTAAAGCCTAATCAGACAAATAAAATTCGTCTCAAAAATTACACCAAGTTGTTTAAAAAAATTATAAAGCTGACACAGTGCGCACAAAATAATTATAAAATTAAAACTTCTACAAATAAATCCAAAACGACTTGGCAAATAATTAAACAAAACCAATTAAATTTACCTAAACCCTCTATAGACAAAATTAAAATTAATAATGAATCCATCACGGAGCCAAAACACATAGCGGATCTCTTTAACAATTATTTTATCGACAAAATCCAACCCATTGCAAATGCTGGAACTACAGTAACGAAACATATTTTGAATAAAAGAGACTCTATGTTTATGGCACCGAGTACGCCATACGACGTACTTAAAATCATATCAACACTCAAAAACACATAGTGTAGGCTACGATGGAATTTCCACAAAAATACTCAAAGCAGTGGCTGGCGTCATAAGTTCTCCTTTAAGTTGCATAATTAATTTGAGTATCAGTGCTGGCATATTCCCAACTGCGCTAAAGACTTCTATCGTAAAGCCATTGTTTAAGAAAGACAATAAAGAGTTGATGGTGAATTATAGACCGATATCGCTCATCCCTATAATTTCCAAAATCTTTGAAAAATACATTCATAAACAACTAAACTCATATTTAGAACAAAACAAGATCCTGTGCAATGAACAAAAAGGTTTTAGGGAAAAAAAAACTATTAACATGGCAATTTATGATTTTTTATACACAGTAATGACGTGTATGGATCAAAATAAACCGGTGTGTAGTATATTCTGTGACATGACTCAGGCGTTTGACTGTGTTCAACACAATATTCTACTTAAGAAACTTGAAGCATATTATGGCATTAGAGGGAATATACTAAAACTATTTGAGTCATATCTTCAACATCGAAAACAAATAACGGAAGTCAGTAGGATAAACATTACTACAAGACGTGAAGAGTCACATCGGTCGCAAGAACGTGAAGTTGTGTATGGTGTCCCACAGGGAAGTGTTTTGGGACCTCCCTTGTTTACATTATATATTAATGACTTGCCTAAATTCACAGAACAACCTATGAGCCTTTTTGCCGATGACAGTGTAGTAACAATTGCGTGTAAAAATCGAGACATATATAAATCGGACATTAATAACTCGTTAATTGCAATTATAGAATGGTTAAATAATAATAATTTAAAAATAAATTTAAATAAGACTAAAATCATGCATTTCAGTCAACGCTCCTTGACATTAATTAATAATTTAGACATACAATATAATAATATTAATATTGACGAAGTTGATACAACAAAATTTTTAGGACTTACTATTGACAATAAATTAAATTGGAAGGCACATATAGAGACAATCAGTAAGAAAATAAGTTCCTCAGCATATGCTCTGTACAAACTGGCAGCAGTAATTAATGTAGATGCTTTGCTCACC
Organism: Cosmia trapezina; assembly: GCA_905163495.3. NCBI lineage: Eukaryota > Metazoa > Arthropoda > Insecta > Lepidoptera > Noctuidae > Cosmia > Cosmia trapezina. Next base: position 25,446,818 of record LR991032.1, read on the forward strand.
GCATACTACGGCTTGGTGGAGTCCATCTTAAGATACGGTGTTATCTTTTGGGGTAACTCCACGGACCGGGAACTTATATTCAAAACTCAAAAGCGTTGCATTAGGTCGATGTTCAAACTTGAAACCATTCAGAGTTGCAAGCCTTATTTTCAAAAATACAAAATCTTGACATTACCATCACTTTATATATTAGAAATTGCAATGTTCTTAAGATCCAACCCTCACCTCTTTTCTCGCATGGCAGATCGATTTCCTCGTAATAGACGTGATAATACACAAATTTGCCTACATCAATATAGTACGGCACTTATGGGTAAAAGTGTCTTTTGCATGGCTCCAAAAATCTATAATAAATTTCCTAAAAGCTGGAAGCAGTTAAATGATGTAGAGTTTAAACAGAAAGTTATTAATTTTATAGCAGATAAAGCTTATTATAATTTGAATGAGTTTTTTGATGAGAAATTTTGATTATGTTTTGATGATTTATTATTTTTAATGTTCTTATAATTATCATGACATTTTTAATTAATTTGACGCGGAATGACATTTTATATAATATTGTATTAATAATATTTGCATGACATTGTTTTGAGAAAAAAAAAAAAATAGTTGATGTGGTAATTCATTATCATCATCGATCATCGAATCGTTGCTCCAGGCCCAAACTATTCATAGATTATGACTTTATGTATGATTATTCGTAGATTACTTATCTCCAAAAACATAGGATAAATAAATCCTACAATATAAAACCTAACCTAACTTACCTATTTATATGTATTTGTACGCCGATGAGGCAAAACATGACAGATATATATATATATTTTTTTAACATCTTGCATGCCATGTGTGTATACTCATGTTTTGGACAAATAAAAAATCTTTATCTTTATCTTTATGAACGGACGGACGGGAAGACGGACGGACTTAGGGAGTAGGCCCCCTGGTTTGTGAAGGTCAGATAGGCAGTCGCTCTATGTAAAATACTGGCAACTGCATCCGGTTATACTGGAAGCCGTCCGTGGAAGTTGGGAAAAGGCTAGGCAGATGATAAACTAACTTTTACAAACGTATACTCTTACAAATGCTATAAACCATACAGTGTGAGTCTTCATAAAGTACAGAAACTTAAGGATGTGGTGTAGACCATCAAACTGAACAACTTTTTCACGGGGACCAACATCGTAATCGTGGAAAAAAAACAGTCGTCCGTTACAAAATTTCAATGCCTACTTGATCAAATGTATGGGACGACTGTTTTTTTTTTATGATTACGATGTTGGTCCCCAGGAAAAAGTTGTTCAGTTTGATGGTCTGCACCACATCTCACACTGTATAACTTTGATAAGACTTACCTACAGTATTTCTACACTCTGCATTTTCCACGAAGTACAAAAGTCATCCATCACAGTTTAATATTATAGCTATAGAAAAGTTATCTGCACAGTCAGGGTTTCAGGGTGCCTTTATGTCAATCATAGTTTTATTAAAAGTAATGCGGTTACTTTTTGTAATAATGTCTATTAGCCTTGTTGGCCTTTGAAAGGCTATCTGTAGGTAGCCTTTATACAATACTGGTATTCAGCTGCATCATGGTTAGACTAGAAGCTGACAACAACATAGTAGTCGGTGGCGAGAAACGAAAATACAGATCCAAAGACACCGACTTCCGAAATCTGTAGGTAGCCTTTATACAATACTGGTATTCAGCTGCATATGGTTAGACTAGAAGCTGACAACAACATAGTAGTCGGTGGCGAGAAACGAAAATACAGATCCAAAGACACCGACTTCCGAAATCTGTAGGTAGCCTTTATACAATACTGGTATTCAGCTGCATATGGTTAGACTAGAAGCTGACAACAACATAGTAGTCGGTGGCGAGAAACGAAAATACAGATCCAAAGACACCGACTTCCGAAATTAAAGTTATTTTTCACTTGGTAGTGTTTTTTTTGGAAGTCGGTTGTAATTTTCTGTAAAAAAGTTTTTTTAGTGGGTCAGTTTGTAATTTATCTAAGTTACAAATAGCCTAATGTCAACTGCTGATCACCTTTTACAAAATATTGCTTTTGCCGATGCAGGGACGTTAATTATTTAGGAGTTCTCCTAGTAAGAACAAGGAGAACTGGAGCTGATGGTGAAGTCACCATCACTATATGCATTGTGATGAGCATAAAATACTTAGCATAATATTGAATCGCAACCCGTGAAATATTAAGGTATAATTTAGTTGTTCCGATGGCCATCTGTGGTCTCCATCATCAGTTCCACTTTAACAAATGGTGCTTTCCGAGAGCTAATGCACGAATTACTATAAAAAATACTCAAATCACTATAGGTGTGTCTAAAAAATTTCAGGGTTCCCTCGATTTCCATGAGATCCCCTCATCAGATTCTGACTTCGTGACAATGGGACCACCTCGAGAGCATACCATATCAAACAAAAACTTGGGACCACTTCGAGAGCATACCATATCAAACAAAAACTTGAGAGGTGTCAAGGGACACCCGGATGGAACGAAGTTCCTTTCGATTAATTAGTGAAGGAATTGTAATAAAATTTTATTTTTATACTCATCATCATCATCATCATCATCATCATCATCATCATCATCATCATCGCGACACCACACTGTTCAATGCGAAATAGAAATGAAAATATCTGGCTTGCTTTCTATAAGAGAGAGAGAGAGAGAGAGACAGAGAAACATGCGCACGCCGCACGGCTTACAATACATACATAGCTTACTATAGCAAAAAGTGTCGTGACAACTTTTCGTTCCCATTTTTTCCGTCTAGCCCCCTTTCACAACGCGCGATAAGGAACTTCGTTCCAAAAAAGAATTTTCAAAATCGGTCAACAATTGACGGAGAAATCGCGTAACAAACACACCAAGAAAGAAATTTAAAAAAAATACAGTCGAATTGATAACCCTTCTCCTTTTGGAAGTCGCTTAAAAAGGCTAGGCAGGTGATGATGATGAGCTTTGTTTGCCCTTCAACGGCTACAGGTAGCCGTTGAAGATTTCAATTTGTTTTTTTTTTCAAAATTTTTTTTTTTACCAGCCCAAGAGAAAGAAGAATAAAACAAAAAAAAAATATTCAAATCGGTCAAGCCGTTTTTGAGTTGAGACTAACGGACAGCTATTGATTTTTATATACAGGGTGTTAGGTTAAACGAGGGACATACTTTAACGGAGTGTAGTACTTATGAAAATAAATAACATTTAACATGGAAGTAACACTGAAAAAAAAATGTGCTGTTCTCTACACAGTGAAAAATCTACGCGATGAAAATGTACGAGACAGTTGTTTTTTTTTTCATATTTCGGGGTTAGTTCCATGGTAAAAGTTGTTCATTTTCACGAGTACTACACTCCGTTAAAGTATTTCCCTCGTTTAATATAACACCCTGTATACGAATATACATACATTAATGTAAATGAATACTCATCTATACCTTTTCACCAGGCGAAATCGAGGTCAAGAGCAAAAAAATTTTACCGGGAACATGAACGCTTTTCCTTCTCACGAATTAATTACTTTCGTAAAACGAGAGAAGATCTCATTACGCATTCCACCTGTGTTTCTTCGATATTATTCCGCACAATGACGTCGCGGGTGTCCCTAAATCGCTCGTAATTATTTCCCTACTAATTGAAAATCTTGTTCCATTATTGTAATGACTATGGAGGGAAAAAAGCTGTTTTACGGCAATTTGAAGCTGCGGTTGATGGATCCAAGCTTTCCAAACCAATCTTCAAATAATTGTTTTGCAGATCGAGTTGAAAATCAAAAGTCTTTCTTAAGGGGATACAACGATGATTTTGTGTTTTTAAAATTCCTATAAAACCAAATGTAAATAGTTAAATCACTTGGATTTTCCATTATGTGTTAATTGACTTTATTGTCTACTGTTGTTCTATAACCGAAACATGATTAGCACTTTAGCACCGTCTATTTTCTGTTTTATACGATTATACGTAAACAGTAAGTATTGTGAAGTAAAATTAGCTTTAAATCGAAGTTAAATATTTAAATATACTTATAGCATTTCGTCATAAATCTACATTTAAAATAAATAAATAAAATAAATATCCTTGGACATTTCACACAACGCCATCTAGTCCCAAGCTAAGCAACCTAATGCTTGAGTTATGGTAACGAGATGGCTGATAAACTACTTATATACATTTTTTTTTTGTAAATACATACATATTATAGATAGAAAAACACCCAGACTCGGAACAAATACTTGTAGGTCGTACAAATATTTGTTCCGTGCGGGAATCGAACCCGCGACATGCTGCGCAGCAGTCAATCGCTCAACCACTGCGCCAACCGTGTCGTCGAAATTTAAACGAAGCGCGTTTAGTTCCTGTGCGCGTGAGAGTCTTCTATCTCTCTCACGTCAAACTAGGCAGCCATAACGCCATTTCACATACACACCAAGTTATACCACGCTTCATTATATCCTCTTAATGAAAAATTGAGTAAAGGAAGCCTATAAGCAATTATTTAAATCCAAATAATGCCTCGGCAGTAGAAGAATACCAATTTCCATTATTGCTGTCTTTTCTGCAAAACATCGAAAAAGAAATCCTGCAACATATAGCTGCATTCCTCCTAAAATACCAAACATGGCCACTCCACAGTACTGAAGACGGGTACGCCACACGAAGGCCACGTAATGACTGTCATTACACATCAGCCATCACAAGCTGACCTCCCACCTTGCATCGTACATCCCCCCTCCACCTTTATTTCATTTTGCAATAGAGGAGCGGGGCAGGTCAACAGTCATTGGTGGTTTAAACGTAGTGACGTAAGGACGTGTCGCTGGCCATTTTTCTCATAAATACGTGTCGGCTATTATGGGCCGGTGCTTGTTCATGACACGTATTGTTGAACTAGGGCTACGCGATTACAATTGCTGATGGGCTGGGGAAACCCTTTTTCAACGATTTCAAAGTCTACTCACTTGTTTAGTTTGAGTACATGTCGCTAATGGCGATTGCCAATCGTAATCACCATTAGCGACATTACTCAATTACCATGATTAAGGCGGGGTGAAAGCAAGCGCCGTAGGTATTAAATGCTTACCGCAGCCCCCGCAAGGAGTAGCGATACGTAATAAATTACGATGCGCGGGAAACGCGCGCCAAACGCACCGCTCATGAGTTCATGAACTCGAGTAGGTACTATGTTGCGTCACAGAATAGAGCAATGCAGTAGATAAACTTGAACTGATTAGTATACAAGTTTATTTTGTTTTATTTTTCTAGTAAGTATTTTTGAAAGTTGTAGACAGATTAGACATTTTAGACAGATTTTAGACATTTTAGACACATTTTAGACATTTTAGACAGATCCAAGATGGCGGCTGCGAAAATTCCCTAACTGTTCGTCATGGGTGTCATTTTCGTGATATTTTAGGTCGCTGAAAACGATAGTGGGGTCAAAATGAAAATCCAAGATGGCGGCTGCGAAAATTTCCTAATTTTTCGTCATGGGTGTCATTTTCGTGATATTTTAGGTCGCTGAAAACGATAGTGGGGTCAAAATGAAAATCCAAGATGGCGGCTGCGAAAATTTCTTAATTTTTCGTCATGGGTATCATTTTCGTGACATTTTAGGTCGCTGAAAACGATAGTGGGGTCAAAATGAAAATCCAAGATGGCGGCTGCGAAAATTTCCTAATTTTTCGTCATGGGTGTCATTTTCGTGATATTTTAGGTCGCTGAAAACGATAGTGGGGTCAAAATGAAAATCCAAGATGGCGGCTGCGAAAATTTCCTAATTTTTCGTCATGGGTGTCATTTTTGTGACATTTTAGGTCGCTGAAAACGATAGTGGGGTCAAAATGAAAATTCAAGATGGCGGCTGCGAAAATTTCCTAATTTTTCGTCATGGGTGTCATTTTCGTGATATTTTAGGTCGCTGAAAACGATAGTGGGGTCAAAATGAAAATCCAAGATGGCGGCTGCGAAAATTTCCAAATTTTTCGACATGGGTGTCATTTTCGTGATATTTGAGGTCGCTGAAAACGATAGTGGGGTCAAAATGAAAATCCAAGATGGTGGCTGCGAAAATTTCCTAATTTTTCGTCATGGGTGTCATTTTCGTGATATTTTAGGTCGCTGAAAACGATAGTGGGGTCAAAATGAAAATCCAAGATGGCGGCTGCGAAAATTTCCTAACTTTTCGTCATGGGTGTCATTTTCGTGATATTTTAGGTCGCTGAAAACGATAGTCGGGTAAAAAGGAAAATCCAAGATGGCGGCTGAGAAAATTTCCTAATTTTTCGTCATGGGTGTCATTTTCGTGATATTTTAGGTCGCTGAAAACGATAGTGGGGTCAAAATGAAAATCCAAGATGGCGGCTGCGAAAATTCCCTAACTTTTCGTCATGGGTGTCATTTTCGTGATATTTTAGGTCGCTGAAAACGATAGTCGGGTAAAAAGGAAAATCCAAGATGGCGGCTGCGAAAATTTCCTAATTTTTCGTCATGGGTGTCATTTTCGTGATATTTTAGGTCGCTGAAAACGATAGTGGGGTCAAAATGAAAATGCAAGATGGCGGCTGCGAAAATTCCCTAACTTTTCGTCATGGGTGTCATTTTCGTGATATTTTAGGTCGCAGAAAACGATTGTGGGGTCAAAATGAAAATCCAAGATAGCGGCTACGAAAATTTCCAAATTTTTCGTCATGGGTGTCATTTTCGTGTTATTTTAGGTCGCTGAAAACGATAGTGGGGTCAAAATGAAAATCCAAGATGGCGGCTATGAAAATTTCCTAACTTTTCGTCATGGGTGTCATTTTCGTGATATTTTAGGTCGCTGAAAACGATAGTCATTCATTTTGACCCCATTATCGTTTGCAGCGACCTCAAATATCACGAAAATGACACCCATGTCAAAAAATTTGAAAATTTTCGCAGCCGCCATCTTGGATTTTCATTTTGACCCCACTATCGTTTTCAGCGACCTAAAATATTACGAAAATGACACCCATGACGAAAAATTAGGAAATTTTCGCAGCCGCCATCTTGGATTTTCATTTTGACCCCACTATCGTTTTCAGCGACCTTAAATATCACGAAAACGACACCCATGACGAAAAATTTGGAAATTTTTGCAGCCGCCATCTTGGATTTTCATTTTGACCCCACTATCGTTTTTAGCGACCTAAAATATCACGAAAATGACACCCATGACGAAAAATTTGGAAATTTTCGCAGCCGCCATCTTGGATTTTCATTTTGACCCCACTATCGGTTTCAGCGACCTCAAATATCACGAAAATGACACCCATGTCGAAAAATTTGGAAATTTTCGCAGCCGCCATCTTGGATTTTCATTTTGACCCCACTATCGTTTTCAGCGACCTAAAATATCACGAAAATGACACCCATGACGAAAAATTAGGAAATTTTCGCAGCCGCCATCTTGGATTTTCATTTTGACCCCACTATCGTTTTCAGCGACCTAAAATATCACGAAAACGACACCCATGACGAAAAAATTAGGAAATTTTTGCAGCCGCCATCTTGGATTTTCATTTTGACCCCACTATCGTTTTTAGCGACCTAAAATATCACGAAAATGACACCCATGACGAAAAATTTGGAAATTTTCGCAGCCGCCATCTTGGATTTTCATTTTGACCCCACTATCGGTTTCAGCGACCTCAAATATCACGAAAATGACACCCATGTCGAAAAATTTGGAAATTTTCGCAGCCGCCATCTTGGATTTTCATTTTGACCCCACTATCGTTTTCAGCGACCTAAAATATCACGAAAATGACACCCATGACGAAAAATTAGGAAATTTTCGCAGCCGCCATCTTGGATTTTCATTTTGACCCCACTATCGTTTTCAGCGACCTAAAATATCACGAAAATGACACCCATGACGAAAAATTAGGAAATTTTCGCAGCCGCCATCTTGGATTTTCATTTTGACCCCACTATCGGTTTCAGCGACCTCAAATATCACGAAAATGACACCCATGTCGAAAAATTTGGAAATTTTCGCAGCCGCCATCTTGGATTTTCATTTTGATCCCACTATCGTTTTCAGCGACCTAAAATATCACGAAAATGACACCCATGACGAAAAATTAGGAAATTTTCGCAGCCGCCATCTTGGATTTTCATTTTGACCCCACTATCGTTTTCAGCGACCTAACATATCACGAAAATGACACCCATGACGAAAAATTAGGAAATTTTCGCAGCCGCCATCTTGGATTTTCATTTTGACCCCACTATCATTTTCAGCGACCTAAAATATCACGAAAACGACACCCATGACGAAAAATTGGAAATTTTTGCAGCCGCCATCTTGGATTTTCATTTTGACCTTGAAATACAAAAAAAATAAGAAGATACCTAATTAGAAAAAAAACTTAATTTAAAAAAAAAAAATTATTTATGTAGGTATACAGAAAAATACATTTGAGGGCCTACTTATTTTCTGAACATCCCTGCCCAACCCTTTGAAAGAATTTAGGCGTGATGTTATGAAGAAATCTCATTTCCTATCCGATATTCATTATAAAACCACCCGTACTAACTTTATTCTGTGGCACCTACCTATTTGAGATTTGAAAATAGTGAACCAAAAATTTGCGCGTCAGGCGGCTTTATAAGCTCCAGTGTAGGGTTCAAATTCAACTGTTTTACACACTTGATGCGATTGGTAAACATAGGCCGTGATAAAAATAAATACCAATAAAGCTTTTGCGCGCGTGACGTCTTTATTTACATAGGCATAGCGTTCAAATTCAACTGTTTTCAACACATGCTAATTTGTGCCGGTCGCAGCCGGTGACAGAAGTTAGCGGGGTGGCGGGTTCGAAAAATTGGCACACGTCCGACCTCCGTCACGTTCCGCTCGGGACTAAACGGCTCAGGGCGAGCGTTTGCGAAGCTGAAAACACTTGACATTGGAATTAGTGATATAAATATTTTGATATTTCAAATTATGATAGCCGTTATAAATTACATTTTTTACGACCTTTATTATGGCATAAGTTTTATTGTTCAAAGCCTAATATAAATCAAATGAAATAAGATATAGATCATAATTTAGACTTGTCTTTGCGATTTAATTGGATGCAGTAAAGTGCAAGTAATCGTGTATCGGACGGCCGAAATTTGTAGATGGAAGTCTGAACTAAGTAATATATTTTTTTCAAAATTTAAATCCGTGTTATCTACGAATAAAACACTAAACTAAACGACGTTTTTACGGCTCTCACCGCCTTAAAAAACCGGTCAAGAGCGAGTCGGTTTCGCGCACCGAGGGTTCCGTTCCGATTTCTGAAAAAGTGTGCAATTTAGAGACATCGTTTTATTTTTCCTGTAATCTTTAAATAAACTTCTATCACATAGAATCATTTCAGATTTTTCTCTTTGCAAACTTCGGAGATAAGGGGGGAACGGTATATTTTTTTACATTTTTCATCAAAAGTCGCGGCCTACAAAAAAATAAAAAAATGTTTGAGAATGTGATACCCCACATGCCCTAGTAGACCAACTTTGATTTTTTAAGAGGGGGTCTTAAAAAATCAAAGTTGACCTGTTGAAAAAAAACATAAATATTTTTATTTCTTTCTTATTTGCAAAATAGTTGGGTAAACGTCATCTAAAACTGTTCCAAATTTCAAGTAGATAGCGTTAGTAGTTCTTGAGATACTTATCCACCTGTAACAGACAGACAGACTTAGTCGCACCATAAGGGTTCCTTTTTACCATTTTGGTACGGAACCCTAAAAAGCAGATAGGCCGCAGAATGTGTCTATGCTCCCAAAACAGTTTGCCAAAATTGCCGTAAAAGATTATGGCATGTTTTCTTCACAACTTTCCGCTCATTGTGGGTCTCTGTTAACAGACTCAAGTTCACCAGCTGGATGGTCAACGAAACTGGTCATTGAACCTACTAATGGATGCTGAAAATCCAAATAAATAACCCTTTAACCTGACCGCTCCCCTGCGATTACGACACATTACCAAAAAACGTTCACAAATCACTAATTCCCTCGCTTCTGTCAAATACTCTATCCGAATTTGCCAACGCATTTGTACTAGTTTGTTTACTATGTTAATTGGATGTCTAGCCTATCCCGCAGATCAATAGAACGGCATTTAACAGACACACATCGGACAAATATTTGGGTAGTAAACTCGCAATTCCGTCGTTCGCTTTTCGTACATAGTTTGGGGGACCAGGTATTGGATAGGGTCGTAGCTTGGAATTCTGGTTACAACACAAACAGTGAATCAGCCTACGCTCAGGTTTCATTGATATACAACTATAAGTAGCGTTTTACCTGGCTACGACAAAGCCAAAGGGAAGGGTTGTGAATCTAACTGGGTATATGAGGGAGTGTTTCTTACCTCGTCCATACATATTATGAATTCGATTTCAATCAATGAAGTGCCGTTGGGTTCATCTTTATCCAGAAAGTGTCTTATGCTTTATGAGGTCACAGGAAAAATATGACGTACGCTACATCTGTAGTTCCATTTTCTGTAGCCATTTTCTCTATCACGAGATTTTACGAGATTTTTTCGTGTTTGTCTTTTTAACACTTACCCGACCGCTAATAGGATTACAACCTCATTAGGGTTTTGCGACGTGGCCTACCCATGTACAAGCGGATTGTGGTTGCAAAACCTTTCAGTCTATATAATCAAATTCACACTATAGATAGGAAAGTCCTCAACTCTAGATGGTATATTACTTTGGTAGCATTATTTTGAACCTTTCCTTGTTTTCACCATCCTAAGGACAATGTAAGCGTGAATGTTTTTGTTAGAGGTTTGACGAGTGCTAGGTTCGATCACCAGGTCACTTGCGCACTGGTCGATCGGCGATTGCGTATTCCCTTTACGAGATAATTTGGATGTAATAAATAACAGTCGTGACATTAACAAACTCTTTTATTTTGTGAAGTGTGGCAGTGGCTCTCCACACAGTAGGCATCACGAAAGAGTTTCTATAACATCATTTCTCTTTAGTGGTATAGCTTGTCCACTGTGAAATGACGCGTCCCACTACCGCATTTACCAGTGTACACGGCGCGTCATTTCAGAGTGGATAAGCTATGGCCGCGTTCTTATCCCAGTTTCATATGATTATGTAGCACATCGATTTCTTCGGTTATGTCATTAATAATATGCTCCCATTGTTTCCTCATTAAAGATTCTTGTTGATTGTTGAGCATATCTTACAAACTTACACCAATTCTATATAATATTGCAGAGAAGGATGCAAGAAGCTGTATATTGATTAGTGATCCAATTCGCTTGTAACAGATACTGTAAATAGTATCGGGCGACAAAGGAAGCTACCAATAAATGACAATCAGAAACATAATTATAGTACACAGAAATACTTCTTGTATTTCCGATTGCAATTGTTCTCTGCATGGTTGCTGGAGTAGGAACCTAATAATAGAGATAAAGACTAAACATTTTTTATTTGTCCGTGATGTAGATTATTAAAAAATATTGGACACGTATTTTTTCTTTTTTTACGTAATCAAAACATTACGGCGATACATTGAGTTAAAATATGACATGACGTCACGCCTAGCTAGATTTTTAAGTAGAAGTGACGTAGCGAGCGTAACTTTAATGCTTGTCTAAAATCTAAGTCTCAAGCAAAAAAATACGTGTCTAATATTTTTTTGTTAGGTGCACTAAATACTTTTTTTTACCTAGTTATCAACCCTATTATCAGTTTTGTATTTGGTGTAGAATGAGTCACATCAAAGTCGTGATAAAACGGTAAAGTAGGTATAGTTAATTACACGTCTTGCCAACCCTATGGTGCTGACGTGCATATCAGCCAGCTACATTATATCACGTGTAGTATTTATTGTTAATAAACACGCGACTGGAGTAGAGGAATATTTTGACTGACGCACTCCGCGAGTCCGCGACAGACGGCTTGGCTGGGGTCGCCTGGATTTTATTGTTTATATGCCAGGGGTGAAACGTGTTCAGATTAGCTGCACGCGATTTTTATTGTTAAGATTGTTTATAGGTCGAATGACTGGAAAAAGGTCCAAAAAACAAACAATTAAATGTAAAATTATTTGATTGTTTGCTTTTATTACGGTCCTTTATTGTGGAATTATTTTACTTGTCCAAAGGGCTCTGTAATCAATTAAAAAAAGCTTGTTAAAACCGGCCAAGTGCGTGTCGGACACGAAAAAAGTGTTAGACATTAGATTTACGAAAACAACAACGTTTTTCAAAACTTCAAATGCTTGTATTAGGTGTGGAATAGAGGAGTGGACTGTAAGATTACGCTGGTTGTAGAAAGAAATATAGGTAGTGTATGAAAACCACTTATTATGAGTGTTGAAATTGGTTTATTAATATTCTAAGTACAAGTAATTTATTTGTAGTAATATCTCTAGCCATCACTGCCGACTACCACAGATAATCTCAGACCTCCAAGTACAATAAATACGTTTGGATACTACAACACTTGAAGTTACAATTAATTCGGAAACATCCCCTTTTCAATCAAGCTACATAGTCCCTCAAATAGCGGGGCGTTGCCCTTACGCGCTCGCCCCGTCGTGGACCTTGATTAGACTCTACAGAGCTTCGCACATCTTCATAGTTGATACCTCTTGCTGGTTCTGATGCTGCATTTGATGCCGACTCTGTGGATTGTTCAATTGTGAAACCTGCTGACTCAGTATAGCAAGGTTGAGGATACTCCAACGGAGGCGCAGCCGAGCCTGTAAACTTTGCAGTCACCTCCAGCCTATGTTCAGCATCTGAAGACATCCCAGTGAAAGGCCTGATGTGAACTCTATTTCTTCTATATAATTTATCTCCAACCTTGACCACAAATGACCTATCATTTATGGATTTAGTGACCTTACCATAAGTCCATTTATTATCTCAGGCTGTAGCTGGACCATCACGTTCTGGCCAACAGATAATAAGGCCTTCTCCGCAGTACCTCTATCAAAACGTTCCTTTACATTCTCCTTCCTTTCTTTGATTTTCACCGAAACATTAGGAACGATGGCCGGTTTGAGATGATTCAATAGGCAAGGTAACCCAGTCCTAGTACGCCTAGAGTACAATTTCTGGACAGGACTTGTATAATCCATCTGAATTGGAATATTGCGTTGATGAAGTAAACATAACCATAGATCCTGTTTAGTTTCTAGGCTCTGTATAACTAATTTCTTAGCTATTTTGACACCTGCCTCAGCTTTCCCATTTGAAGCTGGATGGTGAGGAGATGAAGTAACATGCTCAAAGTTCCACTTATCTGAAAATGACTTGAAATGCTCATTTACAAAATTAGTAGCATTGTCAGTACAGACTTTCTGAGGTATTCCATGTCTAGCAAAATTCTTCTTACAAATCAGGATTAGTTCACTTGCTGTAAGGGTCGAGAGGCGATCCAACTCAAAATAGTCTGAGTAATGATCTACTGTAACAAGAAATTTTAAATCTCCCACTGAGAAAACATCCATTGAGATATACTGAAAAGGATATTTAGGAACTTCATGACTGATAAGTGGCAAACTTTGCTGTGATGGAGCATGAACTGCACAAAATAAACATTTTTCCAAGTAGCTTTTTAGATCCATAGACATACCGGGCCAAAACATATTTTCTCTAGCCAGTCGTAATGTGCTAGCAAACCCGTTGTGACTAACATGTACTTTTTGTAGCATCTCACTCCTTAAACGTTCTGGGATCAGTACCTGATTATTTCTGCACATTCCTTCCATCCTTCTGATGTGGATAATTCATGACTGAATTTGTGAAATACCCTAAGATCTTGAGGTAAGTCTGATATGTACCTGGGAAATCCTTTTATGATATACATAATTAATTTTTGTAAGTTTGTGTCTTCATTTGTGGCTTTTTTTATTCTTTCAATAAGTTTATCTGAAATTTTTAAATACCTCACTGAAGAAACTTTGCTTATTAGCTTGTAAACTTTCTTCTCTGATAGTTTGCTTTCCAAATCATAATTTTCTGCCCCCTCAGTGACAGGAGCTCTTGATAAAGTGTCTGCCACATTGTTACTTTTACCCTGTATGAAATCTAGCTGAACGTTATACTTTTGAATTGTCAATAACATCATTTGCAATCTTTTAGGTGCCTCTACAAGTGGTTTATTCACAATGTTGATGAGTGGTCTATGATCAGTTTTGACAATAGTCTTGCAACTTCCAGCAATATACTGATTAAATCTTTTACATGCAAATACTACAGCAAGCATTTCTTTTTCAATCTGGGCATATTTCTTTTCTGTTGCAGACAAACATCTTGATGCAAAACTTATGACATTATTGTCCAGATAAAGGGCTGCTCCCAGACCAAATTCACTTGCATCACATTCAATAACTACTTCTTTGTTGACATCAAAATACTTCAGTGTTGGTAGATAGCTTATGACATCTTTTAAATGCTGAAACTCTTCTTCAACTCTCTTTGTCCAGATAAATTCTACATCTTTTCTTGTAAGTAGTCTAAGATTGGCTGCTTTGACACTAAGATTATCAATAAATTTACTCAGATACCCAATCATGCCTAAAAATCTAAGCACTTCTTTGCCACAAGTTGGAGTGGGCATATTTCTTATAGCCTCAACTTTTGATTGATCTACTTTTAAACCTTCATTGGTTAGGATATGGCCATAAAACTTTGCTGAAGTTTGTAGCAGATTAACTTTATCTTTATTCAACTTACAATTAACTTCTCGGAGCCTTAGAAGAAGTTTCTCAAATTTAATATTATGATCTGTAACAGCCTCTTCCATAGTATCACCAACACCATATACTAAAATGTCATCAGCTATGACTTCTATTCCTTTTAAGTCCTTAATGAGACTGGTGAGTCTTTGTTGAAAAATCTCTGGAGAGGAACTCAGCCCGAACGGGAGACGCAGCCATCTGTAACGACCAAAAGGCGTCCAAAATGTAGTAAGCCTACTGCTCTTTTCAGAAAGGCGACATTGCCAGAACCCTTTCTTTGCATCCACGGTACTAAATACTTTGGCTTTACTTAGCTCAGGTAACATTTCATCGAGCGTAGTGAACTGAAAATTTGGTCTTTTAAGGGCTTTGTTCAAGGGAATGGGATCTAGACATATTCTAAATTTATGATCACGGCTGACTATCAAAATATTATTTACCCATTCTGTGTGCTGTATCTCTTTGGCAACAATTCCATCCCGTTCCAAAGTGTCAAGTTCCTCACGCAGCTTCTCTCTTAGACATACTGGAATGCGACGCGCCGGCTGTATACGTGCTGGAACTGCTTCATCTATTTCTAGAGTAACCTCTCCTGGCAAGCTCCCATATCCCTCAAACACGTCACTGTATTTTTTCATGATATTCAATGCTTCTGTGCGGTCAAGCTGGTTTGAAACCGTGACTTTATCACAATACTTAATGAAACCCAATACTACACATGCTTTTTCTGACAAGAGTGGTTCATGATCGATGTCCACAATATGGAATTTTATTTTGAAAACTTTGTCTTGACTGGTTTTGGTTCTGCATTCGAAAAGGGCAGTACCTAAATTTGGTATGTCAGATCCATTGAAACATTTCAACTTCTGATATGCAGGGGTCAACAAACTGAAGTCATTCTTACCAGTGATCTTTTTATAGAAATTGCCTCCCATGACACATACTTGTGCTCCTGTGTCCAGTGTGCAGTAAAGCTCATTCCATTTATTATCCTCAGTTTTAAAGAACAAGGGCGCTTCCTTGTGGCCACTGGAGTTTGTGCGTATCTCTGATATTATGACGTTGTCACTATCCGAGTCATTTTCCACATCAATTTTTCTTACTGACCTCGGTTTCTTTTGTTTCTTTTTACACACTTTCTTGAAATTATTCCTTCCACCACATTCTTCACATCTCTTGCCCCAAGCTGGACAGAGCTTTTTATCAAATATATGTGTCTGCGCACAAAACTTGCATAATTTCCTTACAGGTTCCTTTGAATTAGAATTTTTAACCGTGATCTTATTAACCTCATCTTCCTTTTGCACACTTGCAACATGCATCGATGCTCTTTCTGCAGATCTGCATACATTTATGGCTGAATCTATTGTTAGACTTTCTTGACGAAGTAGTTCCTTCATAACATCTTTGTCTCTAATGCCAACTACAACTCTGTCTCGTAACAATTCATTGTTTATAGATTCTGGATAATTGCAAGGTTTGATTAATTTTCGGAGTATTAAAAGGTAATCATCAAAAGACTCCTCAGCCAATTGACTCCTTATATTGAAAACATATCGAGAGTAAATGACATTGGCCTTCTTAATAATTTCTGATTCCATCTTCTTAAAAATAGTATTCTCATTTTTTTTATCGCTATCCAATAGGTTGAAATCTAAATACTTTCTCATAGCGGCATTGCCGATCACGTTAAGAAGAATCCCGGCCTTGATTTCTTCTTTGTCTGAAGCCCATTTGTTCATGCCTGTAGCGAGGCAGTAATTCTCCCAGCTTGTACGGAAGCACTGAAAGTTTTCGAATGGATCTCCAGACTCCACTTGCAGGGGTTGAGGCCACGGGACGCTGACACTGCTCCTAACATCGGATGACCCGTATGACGGCATGGCGGCATGTTGAAGTTGTTGTTGCATCAAACCCATTTGCTTTTGCATTGCATCTAAGAGGTGGGCTTGCTGCTCGAAGAGCTTCTGTAATGACTCTTCCGCCATCTTCTGACACCATGTATGAAAACCACTTATTATGAGTGTTGAAATTGGTTTATTAATATTCTAAGTACAAGTAATTTGTTTGTAGTAATATCTCTAGCCATCACTGCCGACTACCACAGATAATCTCAGACCTCCAAGTACAATAAATACGTTTGGATACTACAACACTTGAAGTTACAATTAATTCGGAAACAGGTAGTTCTGTACGAACGGAGTTCTCCGTCCTTCCCAATCCAGGTACAAATTCAACAGAGAGATGGCTGAAATACGACTCATCTTTTCTCCTGCTGCGGCTGGCTCCCACTAGATTTGAACGGTCTTTTGAGTGGACCGTTGACCACGGAGACTGGCACGAGTGACACCACACGGTAATGCACAATTTGTCCTTGTTGGATTAATTTTCACTCACGGAGTCGAAAATTAGTTGGTTCACGGGTCAATGGCGGACGACAGACTCGTCGGCTCCGCTCGCACACCAAACTTCTTGAAGATGGCGCGCTTGTCACGTTGTCACGAATATGTGCAGCAGCTCGTGGGTACGGGACAGCCAATCGCATGCCGACTTAGCGAGCGGGTTCAGACATTCACTATCAAATTCGTCCAATCATGGGATAAATACAGAACATTAGGAGTGGGTTCAAGTCAGTAATCGAACTCGCGACTTCTCGATCGAAAGTCCGATACCGTTAGGTTAGGTTAGGTTAGGTATTAGACTACTACCGCTTCAAATTTTGGGGTATCCCTCAAAGCGCAATCGTTTTAGGCGCAACCCTCTAAGCGCAACTAAATTATTCCTCAAAGCGCAACCATCAGTTGGATTGGACTGTATTTACGTAAGCCTTCGAGACCCGGTGTGGGAGTAGTAGGGTGGGGGAATACCATGGAACACCTCAAGCGCATTGAAAATGACCTAAGGGTCATTGACCTTAAGGTCAAGTTCAAAATTTCAAAATTCTAGATCCGCGATTCGCCTAAGGTCACTGACCTTGACCGCAGGGTCATTGATCAAGGTCAAAATTCGGAAACTCAAGATCCGTGATTTTTCTAAGGTCACTGAACTTGAGATCAACGTCAACATTCCAAGGTCAGTGATGTTAGGAGAATTGTGGATCTTGACTTTCGGAACATTATCCTTGACCTTAAGGTTAATGACCCAGAGGTCAAGGTCAATGCCCTTGAAGTGTCCCAAAGGGTTCCCCCATCTAATATATCAGTATAACCAAGCCATGGTGTGTCATTTTTCTCCCAAAGAATTTTGTTCACATCTGTAATTTCTATAGAAATAATAATCTTTTTTAAAGTGGGCTCAGTTGACCAATTCAAAATATTCATTGGTCAACTCATCCCGCGGGATGTGTTCGGGATCAGTTGACTAGATAGCCTTTTTTTATTGCGTTGACTTAGAAGCTTGATTTTTTAGGACTCCAAAGGACCACAGACCTAAGTATTTCATAGTAATTTCAACTTAATACCTCCACGCGTTTCTGAGAAAAAGGGTCTTGACAGACCGACAGACGGGCAGCTAAGTTATCCTACAAGGGTTCCATTTTTTTCCTTTTGTGATACGGAACCCTAAAGAGCAACAGTTTTGAAGATACCTTCAATCAATCAATCAACTCAGCCTATCGCAGTCCACTGCTGGAAATAGGCCTCTCCCAGTCTGCGCCACAACACCCTGTCCTCCGCCTTCCGCATCCAGTCTGTCCCAGCCACTTTCTTCAGGTCGTCGGTCCAGCTAGCTGGGGGGCGTCCCACACTACGCTTACAGATACGCGGTCTCCACTCCAGGACCCGTCTGCTCCACCGGCCATCGATCCTTCGACAAACATGGCCAGCCCACTGCCACTTCAGTTTGCTTATTCTGCTAGCTACCTTAAGCTAAGATACCTTAGTCGTCCTCAATTGTTTATAAACCAATTGTGTATTATTGTTTGTTTACTAATCGTGCATCATTCAGCTATATTCCGGCAAAGCATTTATTTCAATCAATTTGAACCATTTATAATTTTATAGGCACTGTTGAATTGTCAAGGAGTCGGTCAGTCAGAAATATGAAGCTATTATAATAGCCGATTCTAAAGCGATGCTGATTCTTTAGCCTAAAAAATAGGCCAGCCCTCTTGTCACGTGAGGAGTCGACCAATTATTTTAAATCTGTTCGTTTAATTAAGAAATACTTAAATGTTTTGATCATAAAAAAAATAACTAAGTAATTCATTCAACCTTCCCATTTTTACTATTTTGCTGGAACTGTTTGTAGGCTCATTAGGCCAGCGCGCCACCATTTTTATGTTTCTTCATTGGAATCATAAACAACATACCTATATGGAATCATAAACAACATACCTATATGGAATCATAAACAACATACCTATATGGAATCATAAACAACATACCTATATGGAATCATAAACAACGGTCCGTTTTCGTATCACGTACTCACGAACTAGCCCTTTGTACGGAAAATCGTGGGCTGCATTCCGTTTAAATGCCAAATATAATTTAATACTAGTTGCAAGCCGGAGACGAGCGTCCTTGATGGCAAATTGTTGGGGCTCTGCGAACATGTAGAAAGGAAGTGGAATATGATGTAAAAGGTACGAGAGGAGAATTTTGGGCTTTCCGAGCCTCCTGCCTGGGTTGAAGACAGCCACCATTAAAACTAAAAACTTTTTTATAAACAAAAAAAAAAATACATGAAAAATCACTACAAACATAGGAAAAGTCAGTTTTCCATTAAAAATAAAAACTTTTTTTATATGTACTTAAAAAAAAAATCCAAAAAAAAAAAACTTTTTTTTGTAAAAAAAAATTTTTTTTTCACTTTTTATTTGTGGTACCTACATCACACAAATTCGAATACCAGGGACTACCTGTTAGGTAAATTACAGTGACGGAAAGTAATTATAACATCATCCACCTAAAATATGTGGGCAAAATACGTATTATTAAACTTAACTCAAAAAGTACCCTAGCAAAGTTAATAAATGTTTTACATGGGATCAACTTCGAGGTATACCTCCGCGAATAAAACAAGAATCGTTCAAATCGGTGTACTCTGTAAAAAGTTTGGTCACACAACTCTGAGAAACCTCCTTTATTTCGGTTAAAAGAAATAGGAATAGAGTCTGGCCACGCTAACTCTGCAGTGAAATAATGGTAGAATTTGGAAATATGTATAAGACATCACCGTCTGTGCTACGGAAAAATAGTATATTATGCAATTAGTGAATAAAGGACGGATTTAAAGCGAGGGCCATAGATGAATCACGAGCTAGTGAAGGATTCTAACGATTGAATCACGACCGTAGGGAGTGATTCATGATAATTGAATCACGAGCGTAGCGAGTGATTCAAGTGTTAGAATCCTGAGCGACGCGAGTGATTCATGGCCCTCGATATAAATCCGTTTTATTCAAGAGTTGCATACTATACTTTATACCATGACTACGAGAAAAAGAAATGTTTAAGTAAAAACATACATATAATGAAGAAAAAGGAAAGTTAAATTGGCTTTGATGTAAACCAGCCGTGATTTTTTGGGTAGCAAGCTTTCCACTATATCGGCCGCCCTCTCTTTCACAAACTCAGGTGTTAAACACATCTTCATCACTAGAATGCATTTTTAATCGATTAGAACAACACTAAACAAACACAAAATTAAAGATTAAAGTAACACTAAACTTTGTGTTCGTACAACTTACAGTATTCAAAATAGCGCCAATTTACTACGGACAGCAAAGAACACAAAACAGTTTTTATTCTAATGCTAAACTCCTTGTCGAAAATGTCGACCAATCAAATTGAATTTAGAACACATCAATATAGGTCGAATACACAGATTACACTTACACTAGATACGGCATGCCACGACCAAGCGTGCCCTGCATGTTCGACTGTTCGTACTAAAAAAAGTCTGTTAGCTCAGTGACGCTTAGTGATTGAAACAATTCTGTTTACTTTGATCACATCACTAAATGGCTGGGGTGAATTTATCGTAGGTATAAAAAAGGTGACACGTTCGGTTTTCATACTATCTAATAACATGCCGCATCTAGCCTAGGTTCTCTAAATCTGTGGTCGAATACATTGGTGTGTTCCATTTTCAAACGTTAAAACAGTGAGTAAAAGTGCTTTTTATTCACTGTTTTCAGTGAATAAAATAAGCTTTTTAGAGGGGGAATGGTATAAAGTAATAAAAACATTCTTAGATAAATAATCTATTATGCAAAAATCAAAAGGCAAAATACCAAAATCATTAGATCTACATACACGTCAGAAAATGTAAAACTTTTTGGGGTTGCCCATTTATTGCATGGCAGAGTTAGCGTGGCCAGACTCTACGACTTCAAAGCCAAAGTCAAAGTCAAAGATTTATTTGCAGATAAATATGGTTACAAAAATTCTTACAATAGTATTTTAGTAGCACATATTTAATCATAACATAAACAAAAATTTTTGGTAAATAGACAATTAGATTATTTTTTAAACTCAAAGAATTATTTTACAGCATAGAAGGAATTCTCAATTAACCACCTGCATAAAGCCATTCTGAAGGGGTTCAGTACAAATTATGTGGCAGAAATTCTCTCGAAAAAATAATAGTTGGCTCGTGGACAACGCAACGGTCATTATTGAAGTTAACGTAGACAGAAGCTATGCAATGCAATGTGACGCGCTATGCATCCAATAAACGACGCACGAACGCTTTGTGCACGTGTACTTGACTTCGCTCTGAATTAAAGTGTAGAAGATTTTATCTCCAGCAGCCCATTCACACGCTGCTCGCTGAGGCGTGGTTTTATGTCATTACTTACTGGCATTCGTGCGGTTTTGAGGACGTTTTATACGTGCTGTGTGATTTTGTGTCAGATCATTTTTGCCTTAGTTTTAGCCAAATATATAAGGGCTAATTAGGGTTCCGTGCCTCTAAAGATTTTCATTTTGATTTTTTCGTCAGATTATTCTACAAGCAACATACTAACGTAATGTTGTTTTTTTTTTGTTCCAATCAATAGATTTTTAGGGTTCCGTACCTCAAAAGGAAAAAACGGAACCCTTATAGGACCACTTCGTTGTCCGTCTGTCTGTCTGTCAAGACCTTTTTTCTCAGGAACGCGTGAAGGTATCAAGTTGAAATTAATATCAAATACGTACCTAAGTCTATGGTCCCTTTTGTGTTCTGAAAAAAATCAAGCTTCTAAGTCAACGCAATAAAAAAATACGGCCATTTATGCAACAAATTTTGATACTCGCAAGTAAATCAAAACCTGTAAGGAACTTCTTTAAAATTTTTTTTTGTGATTACAATGTTAAGTGTGATTTTGGCATAATAATTTATGCCAAAATCACACTTAACATTGTAATCACAAAAAAAAAATTTAAAGAAGTTCCTACTACGGAACCCTTCATTGTGCGTGGTCCGACAAGCACTTCGCCGGTTTTTTGTAAATAAATACATAATTGCTTCATATTTTGCAAGAAGCGTTGTGTCATCGCGCTTCTCTTACTTTTCTACGCAGTCCGACAGTGTCCGCGCTTTAGATCCTGAGTTTGTCATCTTCAGACCCTCTAACGCCATTGTTACAATTTTTGCTATCCAATTTAATGTGAATTTCGCTCTGCAATCATTATCATTCCCTACAAAATATTGCTTTATTTATTCTATAGAAAACTGCACCTACCGAATATGGTTAAGCTGTAATTTGTTCACGTCCTTGATACGAAACTGTCAGGCGTAACGGAAACACACTTGCACCATTACATCGGACATCAGTGCCAGACTGCCGGTTGTGCCGGTGCAGAGATACTCGTGTGCCGTCGCCGTACGAGCATTCATGACGTTGACGGTGGCACTACCTTCCAGGTTTCATTAAACTGTCGCAGTTATTGTTAGGAATATTTCGCAGTGTATTGAATATGTGTTCATACGGATGCTCTATGCTCCCGGCTTCGTAAACTAATTTATTTATTTAAAGAGCTCAGACATTCGGCCGACATTGAAACGGCTTCACTTGTATATCGTTCCCTGTGTGAGTCGATTATTACCTACTGCATCCCGGTGTGGGGGGGAACTTTCAAAACCGTGATTCTTAGGGTGGAACGTGCTCTGAGGGCTGTCCTCAAAGTTATGTATTTCCGTAAAAGGGACTACTCCACAACCCAGTTGTACTCCGAAGCCCAAGTACTCACGGTGAGAAAACTCTATGTCCTCCGCACTGTCTTGCGTCGACATTCCACGATGCCGCTTGATAGAGATCTATCTAATAGGCGGATTGGCTTTCCTATCTGCGAATCTATCCAGCACCGTTCTGCGCTTGCCCGACGACACTTTCGGGTACAAGGTTCAATTATGTACAATAAAATCAACAAGACCCTATTAATTTATAAACTAACCCTGCATAAGGACAAGCAGAATCTAAAGCCTTGGTTACTGTCCCTCAATTACGACGAAACAGAGCAAATTCTAAAAACTCTTTCGTAATATCAATTCTAGCCAATGAGAGGCACTCAACTTCATCCTTTACTCGCGATCCCCGTAAATTTTTCCTGTACATCCAATTCAATTTACATACACATACACACACACACACAAATACTTCAAGCACACACCCACACACACCCCCACACACACACACACACACACACACCACACACATTACACGCACACACACAATCACCACTACAGGCACATTCTAAACAATTTTCATTTATTTATTTATTTTGCATTATTTTAGTCTTTTTATTTTTCATTGTTAGTCTTATTGCATAAGTTTTTCAATAGTATTTCCTCCCGGGAGAGGGCACTGGCTCTTGTAACACAGGTTAACCACCTAGCACAAGTGTCAGGGACTTCACATTAATTGTAACCACTTCCTTATGTAATAATCTTAATAATAATAAAGATTATCTAAATGTAACGAATGTTGCCTTTTTGGTTTATGTTACACGAGTGATCCTATAAGGGTTCCGTACCAAAATGGTAAAAAGGAACCCTTATGCAGCTCAGTATGTCTGTCTGTCTGTCACAGCTGGATATCTCAAGAAAAACTAATGCTATCAACTTGAAATTTGGATCAGTTTTAGATGACGTTTGCCCAACTATTTTGCAAATAAGAAAGAAATAAAAATATATATAATGTTTTTTTTGCAATAGCGACTGAAAGGTGGTTTAAAAAAATCGAAGTGGGATACTAAGGCATGTGGGGTATCATATAAAGAGCGCTGTTTGCACATTCTTAAACATTTTTTTTCTTTTTTTTACGTCGCATAGTTTTCGACTTTTGATGAAGAATGATAAAAAAAATACGCTTACCCTCCCCTTATCTCCGAAGTTTGCATAAAGAAAAATCTGAAATTATTCTATGTGATAGAAGTTGATACAGGAAAAATAAAACGATGTCTCTAAATAGCACAGTTTTTCAGAAATCATCAAACAAAAATTATATATAAATGATGGTACGGAACCCTCGGTGCGCGATTCCGACTCGCTCTTGACCGGTTTTTTTTCCTTTTGAGGTACGGAACTCTAAAAAGGCTCCGACTAATTATTGTGGTGCCGATGATGTTTTTTTTTTTTGTGGATGGGAAATCATCAAATAACTTCTCCCGCTCTGGGTGGGGCGGAAGGGCGTGTCAGACTTTTACTGACTAAAACCCACCCGTGTTCCTTCAGTTGCCTATGCCAGGGCCACGGTATCTCTTTGGAACAACCCGCGACCCCTGTGTCAAGAAAGACATCTAAGGTCGTAAACAGCCGCCTTGCTTTTATTTTACATTACTCTTGCTTTTGCATTACTCTTGAATTGTATTGTCTTTAGGATTGTTAGCCCCAGTTAAACACACTAGGCACCACTTGTATTATCATTTGTAAACCAATAAATAAATAATAAAAATATTAAAAAGTATTGTGATCAGTTTAGCAGAAAAATAAGCATTATAATTAAATGATAATTCATTCGTATTATACTTTTGATCCAAACAATGGGCTAAGCAGGTAGGTAACCTAAATTAAACATAATGAATGCATTTGAAATACTAGGATTTATTCATACGAAACTGTCAATAATAATACATTTGTCGTTTCGGAAGGTTCAAAACGATTTTGGTAAGACACCCCCTACTAAACCGTCTTTCCATAGCTAGTCTTTCATAGTCGCTTCTGCGTTTTTGTTTGATGTGATCAATGTGGTCATGTCATTATGTAACAAGCGATATAATATCATAATTATCCCGTTTGGTGTAGTAGACAGTTTGGTGATGACAAGGTGATACTTAACCATTCTTTGTGTGCATTGATTTCAGTTGTTCCGCATGGCAGATGTTTCTTGGAATTGAAGATACGCTTCTTAACTTGAATAGAGCCACTATAGGAGTTACCAAAATTCTTTTCGCTTAAATTATTTCATAATAATAAGGCTAGGATAACTCAATTTGAATTGCAAATCGCGGTAATATTTATTCCTTAGCTGAGCAGCGTACATTTGAATAAAAACAACATAGACATTACTTGGGCTCACTGCCCTTGTTTGTTTTGATATGCTTAAACTTTCTGCAATAGTACTTATAAGAAGAAAAAGAAAAATGTTTATTCTCGTGTCAAATTTATATAGAACCACTAAAACGCCTACTACGTGAACGTAACTTGGGTCTTATGTTCCAAAAAAACACATGTGGCCAAGTGGCTCTTCGTATCTTTGTATTACCTAAAAATCTCTTAAGCACTAAACCTGTTATTTTTCTGGAAACTCCCAGTTTCAGTTTATTTGTGTTTTTATAATCATGGGTCCTAATCTAATATTCTTCAATTATGCTTGTTTTCAGCTGAGCCGCCACCGCTGGTGAACGTGACGGTCCACGCGTCCACCATCCTGGCGCTGATCCTGTGGAACGTGGCTGGCGATGGCGGCCATCCTATCATAGACTTCACTGCACAGTACCGCTCAGCGGCGCCTGTCAATGGCACCCTGGAGCCTTGGAGGCCCATCAGCCCCAACCATATCAGTCCTAATTCGGTAAAAGAAGATTTTATTATTGACGACAGCAGACGTATGAGCGGTATGCATCCAAGTAATGGACAAAACAAACTGCCTAAACTGGCCCGAAGTTCCTAAAGACAATCAATCTGCCTAGCCTTTTCCCAACTACGTTGGGGTCGGCTTCCGGTCCAACCGGATGCAGCTGAATACCAGTATTTAACATGGAGCGACTGCCTATCTGACCTCCACAACCCAGTAACTTGGTAATACGATACCCCTTGGTAAGACTGGTTGTTGGACTTTCGGGCTTCTGATGACCCGTAACAACTGTCAAAGATACACTAATGACAACCGGTACCAACAGCTTAACGTGCTTTCCGAGGCACGGAGGAGTCTCGGTATGTAAAGACCCATCCACTGACCCACCCCGACAAGCGTAGCTTAACCTGATGAATCGACCCGTGCGGCTGTTATTACTTAGCCACGAGCTCCTCCCGAAGTTCCTAAGACAGTGACTTATAAATGTTTGAGATTAACATCAAATCTTAATCGTTTTCTATGAATAACTTTTCAGCGCCAAGTAGACGTGTACCACCTAGACACAAACGCATCCTACTGGTTCAGGGTGTGGGCGACCAATGCTCTGGGGCCGGGGCCGCCAGTAGAAGTGCTTGCCACAACGCTGTACAGCGACCAGGAGGCTGGTAAGTCATTACTATACTCAATAATAGAATGTGCAACAGCGAGACGAAGCGGTCCTTTGTTTTAAATAGAGAATTTTAATTGGAACTGCTGATTACTTACGCTTTTCGGCTATCACGAGCCCTGTAAGTCATGTTATGTAAATGTTTAAGCATCCGACATACTTATTATCATGATTGCTGGGACCACTTGGGCGCCAATTGTAGTAATTGTAATTGGCGCCCACCTTGGGACCACTTTGGTGGGCGCCAATATTCGGATCAATCTTCGCCGTCTTCGGTCCATCTAGTTCTAAGAAGTGGGACTTTAGAATCCTGGTCAAGGTCATGTGTTTCAAATAACAGCTTCCCTGATAAGTAATGTTTTGCATTTAGAGCATTTCCATTATTTTGAATCGATGTTGTCCCAGTTTGGGCGCCAAAAAAAAGTTGACAGGAGCCAGGCTGGACAGTTATCACAAATTTTATGGCAATACCGATTTTTTTGGTACCGCACTAAACTTTTTCGACATAACATTATTTTAATAAATGCTTAAGCCTATTTTTGACAGCCATTATAAAATGTGATTGTGATAACATTATAGAGCTGTACAAGCACTTCTTCTCGGGCGCGGAGCAGTTCGACGCGCGCACGTGGGTGGTGGCGGTGTGCGTGGTGATGGGCACGCTGGTGGTGCTGGCGGCCGGCACGTGCTGCGTGCTGTGCCGCGAGTGGCGGCGCCACGGTGAGCCCGCGCCCTAGCACAAGCCGCTGCCGCGCCTCTACTTCATGTGGGGCTAGCGCGCGGACGCAGGATGCATGCGAGCGTGACTGATTTAGAGTCGTCGAGTGTTCGTTCCATTTTCGAGAGTTTGAACGGTTGAACAGTTTTTGATCGTTTGATTAAAAAGTGTAATATCGTGTGATTAAAAATATTGGCGTTTAATCCAATCTTCAGTCATGGGCGAAGTAAGTATGCGCGTTTACGACGCAGCTTTTGATCGGTTGATAGATATTCTGACATTAATCAAGTGTACATAAGTTCAAGCAAGCGTTCAGATTATTCGACTGACGATAACTCGACGACTTTAGCGCTCAATTTAGTTAACTTTCATTCCATTGATAAAAATTAAATTGAAAATTATATTAGATATTTATTCACTGATCGGTCATGCGAGCATTGTACAATTTGAATTGATCGTTCGATTTAATCATTCGATCGATAATGAACCAATAGCAATAATAAAAAAATATTAGCATTAGCATTTATGATGTAAGCTTGATAAGTATCCAGTATAGATGAACAATAATAATGTTTAATGAATTGATCGTGCGGTCAGGTGATCAATTATAGGGCTTAGGATATTTGCATCTAATGAATAGAATACTAGGGGGCGTTTATTAATTTATTGAAATAAATATTATATTTATAAGAATTTTCAGTCGAACAGTCGAAAGTGTGGCCAATCAGACCAACATCGAAAGATCGATTGAATTTTGAACCTTTATTTTTTATGGAATCAAGATTATTCCTATTCTTGCAATAATTGAAACGCTTAGAATTTAATAAGAGCATAATAAAAGATTATATTATTCTTAGATCTCTCAAAGCACAATTTTAAAATTTTTGTCGCACAGCTTGGAATTTGAAATGATAAATAATTGATATAAAATATTATGAAAAAATATAATTATTATAATAGTGCCAATTTTAAAATTAATAATAATCAAAAATCTTCCAAATAAATATTTAATTAAATAGATTAGATTTGTATAAAATAAACAAATGGTACAAAAATATACATTTTCAAGCGTTCACTAGAATTTTTACGCTACGCGATTGGTGCTATGCATATACAATATGATATTGTATTGATAACTGTAATACCAAAAAAGCAATCGATTGAATCTCGCTTTAAGTAGTTACCTATTTGCTGTAATATTGCTTAGGATTTACTATATTATGGTAGGTAGTTATATTAGGTAGGTTGTTGGAAAGTGCTCGGTATATTTGGACCACTCATTAAATCAAAAATTCTGAAATATATACTAACTTTATCTTGAAGGAGAACTGCATGATCGAAAAATCACTCGAATCAATAGTTTTAGCGACGCTCAAACGACTTAGTTTCAATGTAGTCCATTCTAATTCCATTTATATAACAGGGATGATTATTAAACATTTTTTTTGTGTCAAATAGATTATTAAAAAAATATTGGACACGTCTTTTTTCCTTTTTTACGTAATCAAAAGATAACGGTGATACATTGAGTTAAAATGTGGCATGACGTCACGCCTTGCTAGATTTTATACTGAATTATGACGTAGCGAGCCCCCACTCCCCAACTTTAATGCGTTTTATCTAAGTAATTTATTATTAATATGATAAAGCAAAAAATACGTATCTGTGGCGGCATCTACATCGCCACATATGAACTACACATCAATGACATGACGTCACGAAAACCTGCATCGCGCAATTAGAGTTTACCACGCGACTAGCATATATACAACGTCCCGACATCAACCCTCGGGCAGTTGCCCAACAGACACGACACCCGTCTGGTCGGAGGATCCTCCCTATGGAGGATGAGTGAACTTTACACCCTGTTCCTCATGCCTCTAAATGTCTAATATTTTTTATTATCTGACTGACGGACTAAATATTTTTTTTCCGAAACTTTCGCTTTATGGTCCGTTTGAATAAGGATGATCCTTATTCAAACGGACCATAAAGCGAAAGTTTCATGGGGCAAATGCCCCAAAAATAGTTCAAAAGTATTGCAAAAAAATAATATGAATGCTTATAGCTGCTGCTGTACCCAGTTAAACTGGAAGCCGACCCCAAAATTGTTGGGAAAAGGTTAGGCAGATGATGCGTTCAAATATACTGGGATACTTTCCGATGAGAATTAGGATACGGACCAATAACTACAGGACGTCAATTATAACAATAGAACTGTGCTATTTAGTTGAAATGAGGTTTCTACTATAACCATTATATTGCCGCTCTAATATTTCATTAAAACAATAATTTACTATTTGCCATACTTGATAAAAGGCTGTGTTAACATCACACAAGTTACAATAATAAAAAAATATGCTTTAAATAAAACATTTTTGCAATAACAAAATTATGCAGCTTTAAAATACTAAAAGACAAAAAATACTGCAAAAAAAATAATGTTCAGAATATATTAAATTATAAAATATAGCAATTTATTAAGTATAATATATTTAATGATATTAAAAATATTTATTGATATATCCTAGTAGTAAATGATATCGCGTATTATAAGAACTCATTTACCTCGATATAATAATTTAATTAATAAAATAAATAAATTACATATTCACGCTCTTTATAACTTGATAATTAATTATTAAAATAATTCAAAACTATAATAAGATAATAATATAATTCTATATTCCATAGGATCTAAGGCATTTCAATCTATTATAAAAGTAAGTATAATATATTTTATTATAAAAAGCGTTTAGATTTTAGATGGAATCAAGAAAGCTTCACCGCTAAGTAGTCTACAATTTATTCTTGCCAAAATTTTTTGTTTTACACATTAGAATACAAGTGATTTTTTTATACTTTTGTGATATATATTCCAAATAATATTAATCATTCCTTCGAAATAGTTTTAGTATAAATCAGGTCTGGTTTTCTGATAATTATAGTAATTTTCATACCAGAAATATTTTTTTTTTAATAATTTTATCATAATACGATAAAGTCTATAACCGTTACAATTTTATAAAGGCTTCTATTTAAAAACTATGTGATCAATATTATCTTGCCTATAAATAATTATACCAATTAAATATTAAATAAATAAATATAGCCACCGAATTCCAATAAATATATAAATACTTGCACTATCTTGTGATGACTTCAGGACCACTATTAACTATACTATAGGACCACTATAACTACTCTATAGGACCACCATTATTTACTGCTTGTAAGTATAACATACTACAGTAGTTGCTTAGGTAGGCTTGGATAGGCATTTTACAATGCAATAAATAAAAAATATTAATATATCGCATATAATGCACAATAATACTAAAATTAAGCACTAAAAAATTATAGATTAACTTTAAGTGACAGAATAACATGAACTCCATAAACAATCTCTTACTTTCTAAAGGGTCAGAGTTTGCAAATAATACCTATCGATATTTTCTCGATACCTGTGACTACTTCACCAAACTGACATTACAAGAAGAAAGAAAAAAAAAGAACCAAGAATTTAAAAAAATCAAAAATTTTAAGATTTTTTTTTTGTATTTTTTCACGACTTAAATTTCTTACTGTAACATCAGTTCCTAAAAATTAACTGTACACGGCAATAGAAAAATAATTTGAAGTTCAATTTCAAT
Organism: Cosmia trapezina; assembly: GCA_905163495.3. Classification (NCBI taxonomy): domain Eukaryota; kingdom Metazoa; phylum Arthropoda; class Insecta; order Lepidoptera; family Noctuidae; genus Cosmia; species Cosmia trapezina. The sequence continues at coordinate 25,477,619 of LR991032.1, forward strand.
AATATTTTGAATTTCAATTTCAATAATATTTTGAAATTAACGACTTTTGTATAAGAACTAGGGTTTTACTCACGTGAACATAGTGCTCCGGTCAAATCCAAGGTGTTCTCGAAACATGCGAGTAAAACCGTGGATATTTACTATTTTATAACTGGCCATAAACATTTTATGAAACAGGGCTATTTGTACTAATACATCGCACGATAGTGTGCCAAATCCAAAGCATAATATTTTTATTTCTGGCCATTTTTATTTCATGATGTCTGATTGTACGATACAAATGTGCCCTGTTAAATATGTCGTAACAATAGCGACTGATAAAGCAATATGATTAGAGCTCTAATGCCGACTTACAACTTGCTTATTAACAATAGTAATTAGATTTTAGACGATCTTTAATCAAGAAAGAGGCTTGGCATAGCGCTCAAGTGCATTATACTATTTCAAAGACGAATTTCATACCTATTTCAAAAGTCCTTGCTCTGTCAACAATTATAGCCACCTTTTCAAATTATGAAATTCGTCTGTAACAGCAAAATGTGTCGAGTATTACTGCGTCTCTTCGATTTTGCTGTCATAAAGTAGCTATTAGAAAATCGCTCTTAAGTCTATGCTGATAAAGACGAAATCCGAGCGAATTTCCACTCTTCGATCTATCCGCATGACTTTTGCATAATCTTTTAATAATGAAGAACGCCATTGTCTGCCAATTTTTTATTCATTCGAGATTTTTTTCTTCTTTCCCCTCTATCGCACTCGCTTGGAACGCACGCTTGGACTGCGGGGCCGCACACTAACAAACAAACACACACACACTTGGTGACGGTATGTATACTAACTTGTCCACGACCTCTCCTAAGACCCCAAAGACTACGTCGAAGATCAAGACGTAATGGAACTAGTGCCTAACATAATCCTGAACCCTGGCTTCATGGAGATGGACCCCATCAGGCCGCGCGAGCCGCTCGCTTCTTCCATCATCAAGTCAGCGGAGTGTCCTGGCCCCGGGAAGCCGAGGCGTGTTTGATTCTCGTCAATCCTTAGCCTTAGGATATTCTATCGCACCGATTCCGGCTTATTGTCATGATCGTGGGCCTCACACGACAGAACTGTGGTGGTCGATAAAAGCGTTAAAGTTTGGACTACTTGTAACGAATCATTAAATGAGAGAAACATACCACCACAAATATTGCCCGTCGACTGAGACAGCACCATTGTCATTTTTATTAAAACAAATGATCTTTTAAAAATGTCATTTTGGTCGCAAACGTCAGAGATTTGAGTAAAATTCTCAAGATTGTCCAGGAATTAAAATGATGTTTGTGAACAATGCTTGCTCTCAATCAAAGAAAAGCTCAATTACCTGCTTTGATGACGCTTTCATTCCCATCACAGAGTCTGAAATACCAAAATGCTAGTACATTTTGGTTGGAGGGGAGTTAGTTTTAAAGTATTGCTGAGTGACGCATGACGTCGAACGATCAAAAACAATTTATGAAAGTTAGAGAATTTCCAGTGCAATACTGTCTTGTCAATTGCGCAATATACCAATTAAAATGTCATTTATTATGACTTAAAATACCAAAGAAAAATATTGCCAATTTCAAAGTTAACGTGTTGGTTTCATTTAGCTATATTTGAAAACTACTCATAAACGCTAGGGTAAAGATGGACATATCAAAACGCATGAGTTTCGTTTCGTTAGCCAATCGGAGCGATAGGGTAGCCGGGTTATTTAGTGTGCTCAAGTTTCTCAAAAGTTGTGACAATGTTTGCATATTTAATATCCCCTTGTATAATGTCCGTAGACACTAATGTATATTTGTAAATCTGCATGTCAATTATAAATGTAAAACTGCTCACTAAAGTGTTTGAGTGACAGCTGTCAACGTCATTTTTGACAGCTGTCAAAGTCAAGAGATTTTTTTAAATTCTCAGTAGATTTCTTTTGTTTTTAAATGTCTGTGAAATGTAGTGAAGTTATCCCTTGAAAAATGTATTTATGAAACGTTTTTATAAAAAACGAACTGTTCAACTTTAGAGAAACGGAGACGCCAGTAAAGCAAATAATAAGCTTTTAACTAATCACTGAGAGAGATCATTAATTCTAGTTTTGTAAGCGTTTCGTGTTTAACCGTAGTGGTGGTTGCCATATACAAATAAGAATTACGTAGTGTTCGCTATAATATTGTACACATTTTTTTGTAAGAACTGATGCTTGCATTTACTTTTTATACATTTACAAGTATTCGCCGTAAGTCTGACACGGACGCTTTATTTGAAATTGTAGTTTACAAGAGTGGTAACATTTAACTGCTTGATTCTGTTGTAGGCTCAGTATTATAGAATTGTAAGAACGAATGGGATAGGTTTTATTCTGAAAAGATTTTAGACTAGAAGAATGGTAATCTATCTATAATACTGTAACTTGCAGTCAAATCAAGCTCTAATACTTTGTGATTACGTCACGAGTTATGTGTTACCATTTTTAAAAAATAATCTCCTTTCTGGCAACCCCAAAATCTGATTGGAACTTTTTTAGGAAACATATTGCTTAACGTTCAATATTGTTAATGTTGCTAGCTATAGTAATAGTATATTTTTAATTATATATATTTTGCTATATTTTAGATGATATTTTTATAACGAGGATCTCATGTATTTAAGACACTTAACATTTTAATATTGAAAAGACCGTTTATTTTCAAATTTTTGTGATTTCGAACGCTGTGATTATTATGTTTTCCGTGTGATTGTGTTTTTGTAATTAAGGTAAGGGTGTATATATTTTGATATATATCGTATGGAGACTGGTGCAATGGTATTGATTAATAAGTATAGTTAGTATTAGGTATGTAGTGGCGTAACGTAAGCTTACTCGTGGGATCGCCCAGTGTAGCGTTGCTAAAGTACACTGCTTTGTTGAAGGTTAAAATAAATGACAATATGGTAGTGGTTGTATATTATCTGTGTTATGTCCTGCGACACTTGAAGGCAATGATGCGAAAGACTGGCCCGCTCTGTAACCACTATCGGTATCTTTGCAGCTTCAGTTTGACGTTTGGTATTTGACAGCTGTCATTTTCAGTTGCAATGGCGGCTAAAACTTGTATGTCAGGCAAAACTAAGTAACTAAAAAAAACTATGAACATCGAATAAAAAGCTGTAATATTCCCGATAATTATTACACAGCGGGATCACAAAATCGTCAGTGATGAAACAAAATAAACATCTTCAAAGTCATCACGGCAGAAAAATAAAATAAGTTTATAGTATTATAACATTGTTGTCAAATTGTAGAGCTGTTTATTTTTGTATACGGCCTGTATACATATCAGGGGAGCCTTAGGATGTAAAGAAAGAGATTACATATTATTATATAAAACGGATTTTAACTTCCTTCCAATCTGTGTACTTGCACGCTTAGACCTACTTAGTATCTTACCGCTAGATGTAAATCTCAGACCACCATTTCCCTTCAAGGCACTCAAAAATTGTCATTCGCAGATACATTAACTTAATCAAAGCGAATCGATATTTTCTAAAGTAAGGTTTAGTTATATGTCTATAACTGAACATACAAATAAATATCACCTAAATACTCTACTATAATATATATCCAAAAAACGTAACTAAACTAAAAAAATAAACTATACTAAGTAAACTAAACTATTAAACTTAAATTATCTCTCCTAAATTGTATCGTAAGCGTGCAAGTAAGTTTCCTTTCTTCTGAGCTCATTGCCTTTCTGTGTTCTCACTACCTTCCGTACTTGTTCTTGCACTTAAATATATATTTACTAATAAATAATAATACAAATCTATATCGAAAGAATTATGTGTTTGATGGGATCTGAGAACGAATGGTTCTCAGTGTAGAATTTAAATGAGTAGGTACCTACCAGCATCATAATTCATTATTTTGAATGTTAACAGTTATTGGAATTAAGTAATGACCGATTCCTATAATTTACGGACCGTTATCGGTTAAAATTAAGACTTGTATCTTTACCGTTACCAAAAATGAAGCAAAGACCTCACAGCTTTGCATAGTAGACCCTCCCATATGGAAGTACCTATCACAGGTAAAATTAGCTTACGAATCTATTTATGTGCCCAGTTTAGCAATAAAAAATGCTACCATTGGCACAGATTCATACAGATGGGACACTGCGCAGTTTAGGTATGAAGCTACAAGTACGCGGCGGGCCCCGTCCGCGGGGCTAATTCAGTAGGTCAGAAGGTATAAGAGTTACGCGATAGAAAGAGAGGCAACTTGTAGTTGAATATAACTGTAGGTAATAAGCGTTGTGCGACTGAATTGCACTTTATTGTGACGTAGCAAGAGTCGCTTTTTATTGAAATGATTTTGCGGAGTGTCCCATCTGTATTAATCTGTGCCACTGGTAAGCAAAACTACAGAATAATAAAGCTACAGTAGTTTTTCTGGTCAGTAACCTTGAATTAATTACCTACGACCGCTCGATAGATATATACGCGTCCGAAATGTTGCCTACTGGTGTATACTGAGATTTCTATAAAGATAAACTACTGTATTATTATTATACTGTGGCAAAACGATTCGTTTTTGTTTATAGGAACCGGGCATAAGAAAACTCGTACTCAAATCCTACCACTCACACAACCAAACGGATATTCCTACCGTGTTGTGCTTGCTTCATAAAACGAATAGTGTATAAGTGTTAGGAGCTCCGTACACACCGGACGGTTCGGTTAGGTTCTTGCAATAGTCAAAAATATTTTGTTAACTAAAAAACATAGGTAAGTACTACAGTTTAAGGGATGATGACTAAAAATTGATTTTTTGTCCGTCATAGAGATTATTAAAAAATATTGGACACGTATTTTTCTTTTTTTACGTAATCAAAAAATTACGGCGAATACATTGAGTTAAAATATGGCATGACGTCACGCGTAGCTAGCTTTTATACGTACAAGTGACGTAGCGAGCCCCCACTCCCCAACTTTAATGCTTGATAGCTAAGTATTTTTTTATTATTATGATAAAGCAAAAAATACGTGTCTAATATTTTTTTTATTATCTGACTGACGGACTAAATAGAATTTCTTTTTTTTTTACCCAGGCATCATCCCTATTATGAGAGTCGTGAAGGATTATCGTTTGAAATAATAGTGGCGTTAACTCATCGAATGTCCTATGGCTGACGCGACGTCGGTCGGTCCATGTGAATATGCGACATTTATTAGTCCTTTTATTAGTACTTCATTCCTTTCCTTTAGTGTAATTGGCTGTAGCAATACTGTCATCTATGTTTTCTATAGTGCTCGCGTATGAACTGAGTCGTCGGCACATAAATGTCAGTAGCAATAAGAATGTGCAACGCCTTGCGTCTTATCGATAGTTTTTATATCACTCCATATAGCACTCCATAAGTGCGAGCGATACAGAAAGATAACAAAGATTTACGACCCGAAGACTCAGTTTATAACGTGGCGACTATAGATGAAAATATTACTAGAGTAACTCTCGGTAAGTTACCAAGAAATAAACAAACGACAACCAGTTTTTGACTCGTGATTCTCGTGAAACCTTTACTATTCTGAAACCTGTAGGTATGCAATACAGTTCCACGTTGGCCTGTTATCCCATCAATAAGTAGTTTTTCTCTTCCTCATAAGGTTTGTCAAACAATGAGGGTTTTCATGAAAATTCACGCCACCAGATGGCGCCATTTTGACAAGAGGTCTTCAATTTCGACTATGAATAAAAAATATATGATGACGTTCATCATTCGTTTCATTCATTCGTTCGTTATTCAGCCTTGACTAAAAAAAATATAAGCGCTTTGACACTTGACAGGTGCCCGGACCTGACGTCTCATTGCTGCCACCTAATGAACGTTATTTCAGAATACTCTCATTCTTAGATTCTTAAGCAGTTAGAACGTTCCGTCCTGCGTGCGTTCCGAGCTCCAACAAACGACTTTGTCCGTCTCGCGTATCAATGTGCTATGGTGTCAATTACGTGTAACTGTCTGCATATGTTTGTTACGTGTTGTGTTCTCGTGTTTGTCGTGTCTCGTCCTTGCACTTTTTCACTTTACTAACTACTTCTAGTTTTTAAATGCGCGTTTGTGGTTGCGGCACAGGTTTTTACTGATTCCTATATTGTTTAATTAAATTAAATTAGTTGGCGAAATTCCGAGACATGATGGGTATCGATTTATAAACACGAAAAAATAAAAAAGATTGATTTTTTTTGGGGTTAATGACCGTTGTTAGTGTTATTGTTACCTGAAGTGTGAGTTGATAAAATCTGTTTTATCATATTGAGATAAATAAATAAATAAATATCCTTGGACATTTCACACAACAGATAGATATCCATCACGTCTGTGAAGTTTAGTTTACAAAAAAAAAACTTATTTTAAGCTGATATTTTAAGTGGCTACACTACAAGCGGTTGTGGATGACCCCTAAAAAACATCATCAAATTAATTTATTTTTTGTTTCATCATGTTTAGATATCGATATTCGTCACGTCTGTGGAGTTTCCCTAGCTAATTTAATTGGATTCTGTAATTTTGTTTTTTTTTTTTTGTATTTATCTTTGTTAATTGTGCTTGTATTCAGTTTCTGCCATTGTTAAAAGTCCAATTGTTATTGTGTTACTTGGTAACCTTACCTACGTATATTCATTGAAATAGGGCGCTTATCTTCAACGCGTTCAATAAAGGTCTGTAATTCAACCACAAACCGCAACTATCACAGTGTGCGCACAGTTTTACTTCATGCTCTTCCTTTCAAAGTATACTTATTTAAAAACAAAAAACATATTTTTGTATCGAAAACGGTATTCAATTATTTACAACATAAATATGTGTTGTGATCGTGAGACGAAATTCAAATAAATTATACTACTTAAATATAAATATGGTAAAATAATAGTGACGAGATAGTATGATAAAAATTGTCTTTCCTAGAAATGGTATTAAAAGTAAAAAGAGTTCGATAGGATATACACGCTCAGCTTTGACGGCTTTCATAAAAAATCACGCCACCAGTTGGCGCCACTTTGGCAAGAGTCAGGTGGGCATTTCATTCATTCGTTCATCATTCAGTCACAACTAAATAAAATATAGACACTTTGACAAGTGCCCGGACCTGACGTCTCAGTGCTGCCATCTAGTGAACGTCATTTCAAAAAACCCTCATTAGCCACATTTTCGTAGTCTTGTCTCTTTTTTGATAATTACGACATGCCATGACATTGTGCCGTTTTTGAACATCGAATGGTAGGTAGGTAACCTATCTACTTCTTTTTACTTATAATATCATTGCCTAGACCCGTCCTAACGTGCATAAGAGAGGGCGCACATTACAGACTATTCGCAGCTTAGTAAAACAGCTGCACTACTACAAAAAAGAGGGCGTGCTTATGACCACAAGATCTAACTGAATACTTACGACTGGAGCCGAATATACGCGAGTCGGCGTCACCACTCGACTAGAGCCGAGTTTACCCGACTCAGAGTCACCACGTGAAGGTTCCGGGAGTCTACTCTCTTGAGTCCGTCCGAAAGTAGTTGATCCGTCAAAACAAGTTTCAAATTTTATTTTTCGGACGAGCAAAAACACATCGAGAGTAGGGACAAATCGTGATGTCATTCATTCTTCATTCGGGTTTCGAACTAATCTTGTATCCATAGGTAATGCGGAGTTGAAAACGCACGTAACTTGGGCTGAAACTATGGATTTCCTGCTTAGGGAGTAGTCCCCCAGTTCTTTCACTGTTCAGAAAGTATCACTGCGCATAAAGAAGTTTTCACTTAAAAAAAAAACAAATGAATAAAACTACCTTCTTCTTTCAATAGTTCTGTCTTGTAATGTGTGGTTGTCTCTTCTATCTATAAAAACTATATGTTGTATAATCTTTCCAACCGTTTATTTCACTTTAGCATCCATGTAGTATTACATTTTTTCTTCTATGATTGTCTGTCAATAAATAAGGAACTTCATAGTGTGCAAGAAGTATTGCAATTTTTCTTCATAATGAACATGAAACATGAACATGAACAATGAACTTCATAGGCGCGCTTATGTCAAAAGTAAAATAAATGGTTGGAAAGAGTTTAATCTTTTTCTTCTATTCGAATCTCAATGTTCGCCAAGAGAATGACTAGCACTAACAAGTTGTGTGACTACATATAGCGGCTTGTAGTGAAAAGTTGTAATATTAGCTACTGGCTGGACAATGGCTGTGTTTGTGAGTGGTCGTTTTTGTGAGTTGATGCAAAATTATATTGCTTTAACAACAATTAAATACTAATTGATAGTTATAATTATATTACAGAAATTGAAGGATATAGTGTAAAAATAAGCTTGAATGATGTTAGAATAAAGATTTTTTACCTATTTTTAATTTCCTTCATTTTTTTTGTCTTGGTAATTTTATTAATTTAAAAAAAAAGTATTCTATGGCTAATTTGAAGTCTGCTTACTTCTCATCATCTGCCTAGCCTTTACCAACTGGGAAAAGGGTCGGCTTCCAGTCTAACCGGATGCAGCTGCATACTAGTACTTTACATGGAACGACTGCCTATCTGGCCTCCACAACCCGTTACGGGGTAAAACAATACCCCTTGCTAAGACTGGTTGTCAGTTTCGGTCTTCTGACGACTCGAAACGACTGTCAAAGATGTCAGCCGTGACCAACGGGTTAACGTGCTTTCCGAAGCACGAGGGGTCTCTGTATGTAAATATTAAAAGTATTTGATAAAATACTTCTCGATATAAAATGAAGAGCACAATAAAATTCTGCATCAACTCGGATCCGGCCGCGACAAACGACATCGCCTAATGAATGCGTGTAGTTTAGTAATAAATGGTTGATAGACTAAGTGTTGTCCTAGAATAGTTGTTGAACGCTAGTGTAGAGGGCGCGGACGACGGTGACAAGACTGCCAAGCGACGCGACGGCGAAAGGTAACTTAGAAAAAAAAAATACTTTTGCATCAACAACCAAAATTCTAGTATAAGGGACAGTTCAGACCAAGCGGAAAAATCCTTGCGGAATTTACTGGCTCCATTGAAAATAGGACCGTATTACCATAATAGCCTAAAGTATAAAATTGTCAAAAATTACGTGAGGATTTTTTCGCTTGGTCTTAACTTTCCCTAAATGTGATGTGATGAGAAATTTTGTAAATGGTTGTGACGGTTGTCTTGCGATTTTTTGATGTTGATGCAGAAGTATAATGTGTGCGGTGTCTTAAATGTTGGATGTTGGAAGCGCTTTTGATTTTTCATTTTCGAAAAATCTTGGAAATAATTCGATGTTTTTTATATGGAAGGTTGCGTTTTTAAAAGTGGGTAATGATGGCTAGTCGATTTGAATTGCAAGAAATAATTTGTAATTCGGTTTAGTGAGTTCGGGAAAGCCACAGGCCACTTCCAAACGCACGTACCTACATGCTAATTACTGTATTATATTTCTTGCTTACTTCTGCAATGGTTTTATTGCATGCCTACTAGCTTGCAGAACTAACGAAGCCTGCAATTTTTTATCGTAGTTTGCATTTTACACTTGACATTCTGATCGGTTGACAAACAGTTCAGTTTTGGTCGATCAGATCCTTCAAAGTTCACTGATTTTTCTGAACGTATTGCCCTGTTCTATTAACCGTTCAAATCCGAATTTCATTGATTAGTAGCATGGGGTACGCAATGCATGAGTAGAAAAAAGATGTGAGACAATATATGTTTTGTGGATTTCATGTTATTCTGTCTGTTTTCAGTTTGTGCACTTGTAGACATAATTCTCGTACAAAAGACGTAATAATTATATATTATAATGATGTAGCTATTTGCAACGATTCATATTGTAATTGTATGAATCTTCAAGTATTTTATTATGTTTGTATGTTTAAGCTAAGGATGAACAGTGCAAATTGAATTCATTAATATGTGGTGATTCAAATGTTATGTTATTAAATACTGAACTTTATTTTTATATTTTTTAACATTTAAAGCTGTCCTAATTATTAAAGTGCTGTTTAAGAAAACTTAAAAATGTGATAATATCCTTAGCTTAACTTATACACCGCTATCGGCGTCGCCTCCGACAAATATATATCTCGAACTTTACTTTATATTAAAGTAATAATTACATTAATTACCTTAGGTTAAGATTGCCTTTTATAAATTAAGCACGTCCAGTTAGTGAGGGCAGCGAATCATTTAGTTCTTCGCTAATTTATTAAGATTGTGATGTCACAGTGAATTGATACATGCTGCATACAGGACATGCCTATTAATTTTGTTTGATTTGATTAACGAAAACAAAATTTAACATTTGATGTTGTATGCACGTGATTTTTTTTTTGTCGACTAGAGAGAAAAACAATAGTGATTGTGCAAAAAACAATCATTATAAGTATTATCCTAACCAAAAAGAGAAAAACTAACGGGTATCTTGTCTGCATTGCTAGTACCTACGGTACCTACCTATTAATTCACTGTGGCAATGTGTTACCAAATATTCTTTGTTTATGCGCATTCCTATTGTAAGATTAATTATTCTGGATATTATATTATTCCATAGATCTGCACACGATGATATTATTTTTAAATATTCACCTACCTTGTTATGTATGATGTTGATGACAGTAATACAGTATTTACAGTACCATTTACCTATAGTATGTAATATGTATAGGTAAATGGTACTGTAATACTGTCATCAACATTATGCATAACATAATTATCCATTTGTCTTTGATTGATTCTATTATAGCCGCAATATTGCTTGTAATAAACGTAATTTGTTCACTGCAATTTTGTACAATTTAGAGAACCTACTACTCTCATTCATTGTTTCTGTGTTATTATTAAAAGAAAAGTTCCTATGTATATCTCATTTCAGCTCTTATTTCTACTGAGACGGGAATGATTAGTGCAATTATCTAAAAGCTACTGTTGCAGTCTATATGTTAGATTGGTACTTTAATTACTACAAATTTATTTAAAAATTACAGTGAACAATGTTACGAAAATATTCTGGACTATTTTTTTCATCGCAATAATTCGGATGTTGAATGTTCTCCAAAAAACAACTAAGAAAGAAAATGAGAGAATGAGGATCAAGAATGAGGGTTTTCTTGAAAATTGACGCCACCAGTTGGCGCCACTTTCACAAGAGGCCATTTCGACAATTAACATAATTTTATATTTATGATGACGTTCATTCGTTTCATTCATTCGTTCGTCATTCAGTCACGACTAAAGAAAATGTAGGCGCTTTGTTTGACACTTAACAGGTGCCCGGACCTGACGTCTCAGTGCTGCCACCTAGTGAACGTCATTTCTGAAAACCTTCATTGAGAAAAGGAATTGTTATAAAAAAGTTTTGTTATTTTTCACTATCGACTGATACGATATGTTGTGGTTTAACCCAAAATTTAATTTTATTTACCAAAAGTTATCCGTGAATCTCATTAAAACCCAAAAATTATAAGTGTAATATAATTTTTACAGTTATTGTTTTATGTTAGGTATTTTATTTTATGTTATTGTGGACGGCAACATAGTTGACTCTACCAAAAGTTGACCGAAGTGAATTCAATTGAAGAAGATCATTCGATCAATTTGATCGATTGAACCATGTTTGGTCAGAAAGATTATATACTTTAAAAGTGTGATTAAATTGTTCAAGTCAAATTAATATCGTGCAACATCGATCAATTAAAAATAAAAATAAAAAATCTTAAGTATTTTTTTTTATTCTTAAAAATTATTAAAATTTTCCGAGATTCTATGTGGCTTAAAAATTGTCTCAATTTTTTTCGAGTCAACTATTTAGTCGGCCTCAAAGTATTGTTTAGCAATGTTGCGTTGAGTACATAGGAATTGTGATGCCCGTCGTAGTACATAATGTTAAGTACATTGTTGTAGCGGATGTTGGAGGTCATTCCCATTAAAACTACATTTTACACATTACTGAAGTTTTATTGAAACATTATATTACCTACATAGAGACTAGCTATAAAAATAAAAATTTTCTAGATTAGCCCGGAATTTTTGTTAGCATTATTACGTGGGTCTAAAACGTAACTGCTGTACAAACTCTGCCTATTTTTTTGCCAAATACAGGCGTGATAATTATGCCTCAAAAAGTACCTAGGTACTTAAGTACACTTTTATAATGTGTGGTGCTAGAGAAGTTTTAGGAACGTAGCTACCCCGATACTGAGTAAAAGGTATGGAATGGGGAAGGCAACTGTCAAAATGGCGCTGTCGTAACCCGGTTCCTATTTGATACTGCAGCTAACTAAAAGTCCGACCATAGCTCCCAAAACAAGCTTATAAATCTTATAATACATAAGGCGTGTGGTGGTTTTATTTTATTTTTGCGAAAAAATTACACGTTGCTGAAAAGACTTCAATTTTGGAGTATTTAGGAACACTAAATACTCCAAAATTGGAGTCTTTTTCCCCCTAAAATTAGAAGAACGTGGATTAAAGCTATCGTAAGGATTAAAAAAAAAACAGTTCGAAACTTTTTGAAGAAAGTGATTACCGGATAAATATTTATGGTTTAAAAATCCCGACACTTTCCATGCAAATATATGAATTTACTTAATTTTTTAAATCAAATATATACAACGACTTGATATAAAAAATTAAATAACCGAAAATAAAAAAATAAGTCTGTAATGAAATAAAATCAAACTCAAAAGAACGAAATGTCTTTCGATATAATAGTCCTTAGGGACCTAGCTATGATCACGCCATCTACAATTAGCTTTGTCCGACCTTCCCCATTGATTTTTACGTTTACCACCAATACATATCATAAAGAGTGCGTCTGAGGCGATTCAGTGCTAATCTGCTTCTCAGCCGTGGTCGGACACTGGCCAGGTCAGCTTCCAGGTTCTGCAAGCAATCACAGAATCAGATAATAACATACCGAGCTGCAATTTTTTTTTTTTTTCGCAAAAATCGTAAGAGAACAGTTTAACTTAGTGGGCCACCTTTAAAGACACTGGCGAAATTCGGGTGTGTTAATCACCTTTAGCCTCTGCCGAACCTTCGGGGAGTAACAGGCGATGATATACTTAATTATATGAAATTATATGATTTATGTAAAAGTGCTTAGTGCATCTAAACTAAAATAACCTAACGTAGGTAGGTAGTGCCAGGCGAAGAATGAGTTTGAAGTGAGACGTCACTGCGATGGTTTGATGCTAGCCAAGTCTGCTTCCAGGGCCTGCTAACAATAATTGATGATTAGTTATAATGTATGCATGCATAGACATGACTTTTAATTTTCCTAAAACGGTTTTATTCATACTTAGCTGATAACATGGGCAATCACACAATGAAGCAGAATCTCTAATGGAGCTGATTTGTTCCCATAGCTGTATAATACTATCAATAGGGATGATCCTGGGTAGAAAAAAAGAAATTCTATTTAGTCCGTCAGTCAGACTTAATAAAAAAATATTAGACACGTATTTTTGTTTTATCATACAAACTTATTAGAAAAAAATACTTAGGATAACACGCATTTAATGTTGGGGAGCGGGGGCTCGCGGCTTTTTTTTTTTTTTTTTGAGGGTGGGAAATCATCAAATAACTTCTCCCGCTCTGGGTGGAGCGGAAGGGCGTGTCAGACTTTTACTGACTAAAACCCACCCGTGTTCCTTCAGTTGCCTATGCCAGGGCCGCGGTAACCTCTTCAGACAACCCGCGACCCCAGCGGCGTCGGCCCTATTGGACCCCGTCACTTGCTGACATCTCTTTGAGGCGCGCGTGGAACACAACGCGCCGTCGACTCGGGCCTGCAGGTCGATTCTGTAAAAATCTCACCGTGAAAACTTAGGTGAAGTGAGTTTGTATTTGCTAGGAATTGACACTATTGACAACTCACTGCACGCTCACTTCACCTAAGTTTTCACGGTGAGATGGTTACAGAATCGCACTGCTGGTCCTTACCGGACGGCGAGCTACCCGCTGCTCACCGTCCGCAGGCCCGCGCCTACGGTGGCCGGAAATCGCCCCGCGATTCCCGCCGCCCAGGGCGTCTCCTGCGGCGACTGAGGGCGTGAGGCTGCCTCTCCCTCACGCGTTCCGCCTCCTCCTTCGCGAGCATCACTGCTTCGCAGAAGGAGGTGACGGCCTCCCATGCACTCTCGCTCCGCACCATGGCCTGGACCAGGGGGCCTACTCCCTAAGCACGAAGCCCGTAGTTTCAGCCTTCGTTACGGGCGTTTCTTACTCCGTATCACCTACGGATGGATGATTGGTTCGGGGCCCGAACGAAGTATGAATGACAACATGATTTGCCAGTTGTCCCTACTCCCGATGTGTTGTTGCCCGTTCGAAAAATTTAACTTTTACACTTGTTTTAATGGATCCTAATGTCAGACGGACGGATAAACGGACGGACTTAGGGAGTAGGCCCCCTCGCTCGGACGCGAGAGACCGCCGCCGCCGATCGCCTCCGTGAAAACACGGCGGTGCTCTGCCCAAGCCGGGCAGACCTCCACTGTATGCTCCACCGTGTCCTCCGGGCGATCCACACAATGGTAACACCCGGGCGTTTCCTCCCGCCTTATGCGAAACAGGAACCTCCCGAAACAACCGTGTCCGGTGAGGACCTGCGTCAGGCGAAAGGTGAGGACGCCGTGGCGCCTCCCTAACCACTCCTCAAAGAGGGGACTTATCGCCGCAATTGTGGCGTGACCTAGCTTTACGCCGTAATCTTCTGATTACTTAAAAAATAAAAAATACGTGTCTAATATTTTATAAATTTCATTTCATTTAATAATCTACATTACCTCCGGACAAAAAAAATATTTTTAGTCATCATCGTTAATCTAGATGGAACTAGAGATCTTGTGACTTTGTGAGATTCTGAGTGTAGTGATGTCATAACTAGTCAGATCACTAAAATGATCTATGACATTGATCCTCTCGATTCGCACACTAGGAATTGACCGCTTGTTGGGACTACATCCAACAGTGAATGTCTTTCGGTTGACATGCCAATGACGATGACTCTACAAAACTTGCACTAATCAGAATTAAGATCACAAACTTTTAAGCGGTAGACCTTCATATCCAAGCTCCGCAGCTCGTCCTGCAGCTCCAGCAGACTTGGATCACCAGGGGAGTACAAGTAGCATTCTTCATCAAACTGCTTTTGCAAGCGACGCCGCCACTCTTCGTTGCGGCGCCGACTTGCGGCCAGCTCGGTGGCATAACGCAGCTCTCTGTTCAGTAACTCGTTGTCTATGTCTGTGTACAGGTACATGTATCTGGAGGTAGAAGAACGGATAAGTTATAGCTAGGTACCATTTTGTTACAGGTTCTTATTAAATTAATGGGTCTGTTCTTGTCCTCGCTTCGGTCGTGCCTGATGGAAAGCGATGGGTTAGATGTTAGATCTAAGTACCCAAGTACCGACGATGATAATGTCGATGATGGATCGACTTTATCGAAAAGATACATCGTATACGTAGGTACATACCTACCTGCTTATATTTTTTAATTCGTCGGTAAACGCGGTTTAAAAGTATAGGTACCTACAGGGTGATTTGTAAATTGACGTATCTGGACGTGGTAGTGTGATCCATTTGCAACAATTAAGCACCCCATAAAGCCTAGGCGAAAATTCACGGGATTCAAACAAAAGCAAACCCAATTTTTTAAGACTTGTATTTTTGGAAATTTCCCAGAATTCGTCACTACATATCACTTTTCTACACGCTCAAATTGAATGGTCTTCATTGCTGGCTGATTCGACCTTTGCCACCATCATCGACTGTTTCATCGGCTCCTCTAAAATAATATTTGTTTAACTTTTGTAGGTAAAATTTTGAGATAGCAATACGAGTACCTACCTATCTACCTACGCTATGACTAATGGGTCTCCCTTCTTACTAACAAAAGAAGTAGGTACAAAAGATTTGGCACCTATAATCCGACGGGTAGGTGTACACAGCATCTCGCCAATGCTCCCAAGTGTCCGTGTAGTTGTAGTTCCTGTACTGCAAACAAACACTGATTTACCCAGAAGATTTTGTTTATATAAGTACTTAATCGTTTAATTAATTCTAACACTAGATTCTAGGTGCCTCTCAGCCACTTGCAGCTTAACGGCAGCAGAAACCACTGCATACTGTTGGATGATCATAATGCTGGCACAAGTTTATCTATAAGATATATATTTAAAAAATAGAAATAAGCTCTTGACGTGTGTGTCAATGATCTTGTTAAAGTATTGCAAAAAGTATAATTTTCTCATGTAAATTAAATAGACGTTTGTTACTCTGAATCTTTATTTATTACTAAGTTAGATGCCATAATTTCTTCTATCAGTGGTAGCAGAGCAATTAAATTAGTGATAAAATAATAAATGTAGTTCATAAAATTTGCCGGAGAAAAAACGCGAAGTGACGAAAAGAAAAAAAATGGCGTCGACATCTCGATGCATAGAACTGCTAACAAAAAGTAATTACGACACCTGGAGCCTACAAGCACAGGCTGTTCTCATTAAATGTGAGCTATGGGATTACGCAAGCGGTGACACTAAGCTGGCGGCGACCGCCACTGCTGAAGAGATATTTTTTTTCAAAAAGCAAGATTTGAAGGCCAGATCTGAGTTACTTCTTCTGATGTCTCCTGCTGAACTCAAACAGATAAAAGGATGTAACACGTCGAAAGAGGTATGGGACAAACTAAAATCTATACATCAAAGTACTGGACCTGCCAGAAAAGCTACATTGTTGAAGCAATTGGTATTAAAAAAAATGAGTCCACAAGAAGATGTAAGAGACCATTTGAACCATTTTATGGATGTGGTAGGAAAGTTGGAAGACATGGATGTAAAAATAAATTCAGAGCTGCTTAGCATAATGATGCTTTACAGTTTGCCAACTACCTTCGAAAGTTTCCGTATAGCAATTGAGTCGAGAGATATTCTGCCAAGTCCCGAAGATTTAAAGATAAAAATTACCGAAGAAAATGACGCAAGACAGCAAGGTCAAAGTGAACAAAGTTCAGAGGCATTGTATGTCAAGCAGAAAAAGAAGTTTAATAATTCTATATCATGCAAAAATTGCAACAAAAAGGGTCATTCCACTGAAGCATGTTGGTCAAAGAAGAAACAGAATTCTTCAAACAACAAGAAGCCAGAAAAGAATTTTAATGTATGTTTAACATTAGACAACTCCAATATAAAAGATGGAATGTGGTGTTTGGATAGTGGCTGCACTTCTCATATGACGGCGGAAAAAAGTATGTTTATAAACATAAATTCCACATCAGACACACTAAAATTGGCTTCAGAGAAATATACTACCCAAGTTAAAGGAAAAGGGAAAGTAGTGGTCTGCAAGGAGAACCAAGATTATAACCTAAATGATGCACTATATGTACCAGAAATATCGACAAATCTCATGTCGGTCAGCAAAATAACTGATAATGGCTTCGATGTATTATTCACAAAAGAAAAAGCCTACATCATGGAAAAGAAAAAAACTGTTCTTAGTGCAGAAAGAAAAAACGGACTATACTACCTGGATTTTGAACAATGCGAGACAGCAAATTGGGCTCCTACAAATGAAAATAAGACTATGACATGGCACCGAAAATTAGGCCACATTAACGAAAAGGATCTGAAGATGATGGTTGATAAGCAGATGATGCGAGGGCTAGTATTAAAACAAGTGAAGTTGGATACGTGCGAAACATGCATAAAAGGCAAAATGGCAGCCCTACCATTTACAAGCCATGGTCGTATCTCAAGTGAGCCATTGGAAATCATACACAGTGATGTATGTGGGCCATTCGAAGTAGAATCACTGGCCAGATCACGCTATTATGTGACATTCGTCGATGATTATACGAGATATTGCTGTATTTATTTTATTAAAAATAAAAATGACGTATTTGAAAAGTTCAAAGAATATAAATCCAGAGTGGAAATGTTTTTAAAAAAGAAAATACAAAACCTGCAGTCCGATAATGGTGGTGAGTACAGGAACAAAGAGTTCGATAAGTTCCTAAAAGAAAATGGCGTAAAACGAAGACTGACAGCACCATATACACCGCAGCAAAACGGAGTTAGCGAAAGAAAGAACAGATCGCTAATGGATAAAGCGAGATGTTTAATGATCGACTCCAACGCTCCTCCAAGCTTATGGGCAGAGGCAGTGAACACTGCAAACTACCTTATTAACAGAAGCCCAGCAAAGGCGCTAAATGGTAGCACACCATACGAAAAGTGGGTTGGAAAAACACCATGTGGAAACCACCTACATGTTTTTGGTAGTAAAGCATTCTTTCTCAACAAAAGGCGTAAAGGAAAACTGTCTCCGAAAGCTACGGAAGGTGTATTTATGGGCTACGCAATAAACGCAAAAGCCTTCAGAATTTACGTACCGGAAAAGAAAGATGTAATCATTAGCAGAGATGTAAAAATAATTGAAAAGATGCATTTTGACAAGAATCCTGCGGTCGAATACAAAGATTTGCAACCGGAACAACTAGATCCTGAAGCAAAAGAACAAATAGAAATTGAATTACAAGAAAAAACAATCGACGATAATTTAACTTTTCAGGAACCAACTCCGTCTACTTCAGACTCGTTACAGCCCATGCAAATTGAAACTGAATTGTCCACAACAAGTGAAAGGCCAATAAGAGAAAGAAGGTTACCAGCTTGGACTAAAGACTATGAGCTAGGAGCTGTAAACAGTTGTGTAAATATGCTGATATCTGAGAACAGTAATGACTGTTTACTTACTTTTCAAGAAGCTGTATCAGGCAACGATAAAGAAAATTGGGAGAAGGCAATACAATCTGAAATGAAATCGCTCGAGAAAAATAATACTTGGATACTAGTCGATAAAGAAGAAGCCAAAGGACACAAAGTATTGTCTAACAAATGGGTATTTAGGATAAAAGATGACGGAACTTACAAGGCCAGATTAGTCGTACGCGGCTGTGAGCAGAAAGGCAACTTGGATTTTGAAGAAATATATAGCCCAGTTGTAAGTCAGTCTGTTGTTAAGACCTTGTTAGCAATTGCCGCATCTAAAAATTATCATTTCTGTACTTTTGACGTCAAAACCGCTTTCTTGTACGGCGAACTGACAGATGAAGTTTACATGAAAGTACCTGTTGGCTATAAAACTACCTGTGATAGTACTAATAAAGTATGCCGACTGAAAAAGTCGTTATATGGTTTAAAACAAGCACCATTCACATGGAATAAAACTTTTACTCGTGCAATGTTTGACCTAGGTTTCAAGACAATCAAGACTGACAGATGCGTTTTTATTAACAAAGATAAGACCATTATTATTGCTGTATTCGTTGATGATGGACTAGTCATCGGTAAAGACAAGAAAGAGATAGAGCATATACTGTCAAAACTTGAAACAAAATTCGAAATAAAAAAAACTGAAAACCCAAAAACTTATCTGGGTATAGAAATAAATAATTGTAAAGAAGGAATCAAGTTGACTCAAAAGAATTATATAAATGACATGCTAAAAAAATATAGTATGGAAAACGCTAAACCTTGTGAGACGCCTGGAAGTAACGATGCAAAGGTGACACAGGAAACTCCCCAGGAGAAGGAATACCCTTATAGGGAAGCAGTGGGAAGTTTACTGTATTTGTCCACTCGAACAAGACCAGACATCGCTCAAGCTGTTAATCAAGTCAGCAGAAAAGTAGAAAATCCCAGCAAAGAAGATGTCACGAAAGTGAAGAAAATATTTAAATATTTGATCGGCACTAAAGATAAAGGTATACTCTTCAAAAGAAATAGCCGAATTGAAAGAATCGATGCTTACACTGACTCTGATTATGCTGGAGATCCTCTGACAAGACGAAGCACATCTGGCAGCGTTCTTATGATAGCTAATGGACCTATAACATGGGGATCCAAAAGACAGCCAATCGTTGCTCTGTCATCGACCGAGGCAGAGTACATAGCGGCTGCAGACTGCTGCAAAGAGGCAATGTACCTCAATTCCCTGCTGAAGGAAATTACAGACTTGGATTTGAAAATACACTTATATGTTGACAACCAAAGTTCAATACAACTAATTAAATCTGGCTCCTTCAACAAGAGATCGAAGCACATAGATGTGCGATATCATTTTATCCACGAACAATTCGTGAAAGGACTGGTTAATGTCAGCTACTGCCCAACAGAAACTCAGTTAGCTGATATTATGACAAAGCCACTGTCTAAGGTGAAATTTGCAAGACATTGTGCAACACTCATGTGTGGATAGTGACCTGGTTCAGCCACTTGGGTGCACATTAGGAGAAGGTGTTGGATGATCATAATGCTGGCACAAGTTTATCTATAAGATATATATTTAAAAAATAGAAATAAGCTCTTGACGTGTGTGTCAATGATCTTGTTAAAGTATTGCAAAAAGTATAATTTTCTCATGTAAATTAAATAGACGTTTGTTACTCTGAATCTTTATTTATTACTAAGTTAGATGCCATAATTTCCTCTATCACATACTGCATCATAATTATGGACCATAACATGCCATGAACCTCTTATGTTCACAATCACAACTGAACATATATGTAGGCCCTACAAGAATCGCCACGATGTTGGACCCTGTGCCGAAGCGCCTGCAGCAGTTGACGGAAATATCACTATCATCATAATACAGCTATCATTATGGAAAGGAGATAGGAAAATCTACAAATTACCCGTTTATAAAACTCGTAGTCAATCTCGGAGTCAGTCATGGCCCTGGACAGTGGCATACTGGAGTTCGTATTGAGGATAGATTTTTCGTACTGCCACAAACTGTTAGTGAGGAAGCTGTCACTCCTCAAAGAGCTGCTCTTCGTCGTCCAGATCAGTCCACACGTACGGAGTCACGGTTCTCTCCGGGATATCCGAATCTGAAACGTAATCTGATCGGTTCCTTGGTAAGGAGTTTAGTTAGTCAAATCACTGTCTTTACCTAGTTGTAGGATAATGTAGACCTACGGTATTAATAACAGTATCTTCTCGTCATATACATGTATATCAGCTGGACGACGGCCCTATGTTTGTCACTCACAAATAATTACTCACACGGGAACTATTCAGAATTAACTAGGTGGGCTAAAAACGCGTCACGTCTCACGTATTTCCGAGATATGTGACCCGGTTGCAAGTTACTGTTGTGTAATGCAGAAGTTTGGTCGAACGTGCTGGTTGCCACGCGACTGATAATACAAGGTACAGTCACATTTGCAGAATTTCACCGAAATGATGGCGGATACAAAGAAAGAGTTTTGGTTGTACCTACTAGAAAGGAATTCATCATTCTCCTGCCCTTATCCCAATTTATTTGGGGTCGGGTGCAACACAATGCCTTTTTCTTCCACATTTTAGTCGTCATCTCGGATCGGTAGTTACCCCCTTTCTAGCTAAGTATATCATCTTTCACACAGTACGAGTACATCCATCGTTTCTTTGGTCTCCCGCTACTCTTAAAGCTACCCACATTCATACTCAAAACTTTCCTCATGACATTTTCTTCATTGACCCTCTCCACATCACATCCGATTCCACACAACCTACCATTCATCATACTTTTCCCTTTCGATTCTCTTTCCAGATTTTCCTTCCATAACCTACCTATCCTTCGTTTCAATCACCCGTTCTGGTGCGCAACCCTTGTGCAGTTCCCACAAGAGAAAGGTGCTACCCCTGCATGTCGCCTGTGGTGTACGCCGCATCTCATTGTCACTCGTCATGTTACTAGGGTTTTTAGCACAGCATTACAGCCGGCCGCCTGCCTGACACCTCCTTGGGAATGGTTTTCTTGGTTGTTTACCTGCCTCCAAGCGGGTGACCCAAGGTGCTGAATAGTATATATGCACTACGTCAAGTTCCCTAATTCCCTTAGTCGCCTCCTGCACACCCATGGGATGAGATGGGGTGGCCACATTCGTAATCCGGGACCACACAGACAAAAATAGAAAAGGAAGGAATTGAAATAAGTAAAAAATGTTTTGTTAATTTTTATTTTTGCACTATTGCCCATCGGATCGTGCTAAAAGCTAAATCGATTAAAAAATTAAAAATCTACTTTTATGTGGTTAGTTGAAACATTCTTCCAATTTTCCAAGCTTTTAGTGGGTTGTCTAAATTTTCCGAGTCAACTATATATTGGTCCTCAAAGTATTGTTCAGCAAAGTTTTATTTCAACTTTATACCAAATACATAAAGACTACGAATAGCTACAAAAATAACGCTGTCCTGTCAGAGTGTATTATAGTACATTATGATATGAGTGCGGTAAGTTGAAAATTACAGCCTAGGCGATATTGCTAGCCCGAGCCGTAGGCGAGGGCTACAAGAAAGCAGAGGCTGTAATTATCAAAGCGCACGTATGTCATACGACGTTTTATAACATATTTGCGAGGAAATAAATAAAACTCGGACTTTCTTAAACGAATAAATCTTTAAAAACACACTTTCTGAAAATGAATTTGCATCTTTGCTTGTTTTCCATACGATGAAATTTTGATCCACTTGTAAGTATCTATCGGTCCTTTTTTCGGGCAAGAGGCTTAGAGTAGCCTTTTTCGCTGCCTCTGAGACTTCTGGCGGTGTCGAATGAATAAATTCATCATTATTTGACGACATTTTCAAATAAAAACAATACAGCGAAAAGGAAAAGCGCGCGGAATAATTTTTACTTGTTCACAAAATAGCGATGCGCATGCATCAGCGCTTTTTTTTTAAAGGCAAAGGCACAAAAACAGCCAGTATTATTAAAGTAAATTAATATTTTTTTGTTTTTGTTACAGATAAATGGTTGTAATTTATTGCCAAAATTAATTAAATCAAAGAATTAAATGTTTAACATTTAATTCTTTAATTTTATTTTATCCCAAAGTTAATTTTATTCATAAAATGCTGACCACTTTTCTGACATAAAAACTCTTTGCTTTCTTTGCTTTTTTTTTCTTAAGATTTAAAAAAGTACCGTTGGTTTTAGACGGAGCATGATAAACCGTTCGTGTTACCTTATTAGAAAGAAACTCGTGCGTTTTACTTTACGATTACGCACAAGTACGTAATGACATACATTACGATATTGAAATTGGTGAAATAAGAGGCCCTTTACGAGCAAATGTGTTATAATAGTACATTATGATATAAGTGCGGTAAGTTGAAAATTACAGCCGAGGCGATATTGCTAGCCCGAGCCGTAGGCGAGGGCTACTAGAAAGCAGAGGCTGTAATTATCAAAGCGCACGTATGTCATACGACGTTTTATAACATATTTGCGAGGAAATAAATAAAACTCGGACTTTCTTAAACGAATAAATCTTTAAAAACACACTTTCTGAAAATGAATTTGCATCTTTGCTTGTTTTCCATACGATGAAATTTTGATCCGCTTGTAAGTATCTATCGGTCGATTTTTCGGGCAAGAGGCTTAGAGTAGCCTTTTTCGCTGCCTCTGAGACTTCTAGCGGTGTCGAATGAATAAATTCATCATTACTTGACGACATAGAATTAACTTGACGACATTTTCAAATAAAACCAATACAGCGAAAAGGAAAAGCGCGCGGAATAATTTTTACTTGTTCACAAATTAGCGATGCGCACGCATCGGCGCGATTTTTTAAAGGCAAAGGCACAAAAACAGCCAGTATTATTAAAGTAAATTTAATATTTTTTTGCTTTTGTTACAGATAAATGGTTGTAATTTATTGCCAAAATTAATTAAATCAAAGAATTAAATGTTTAACATTTAATTCTTTAAGTAATTTTATTTTATCCCAAAGTTAATTTTATTCATAAAATGTTGACCACTTTTCTGACATAAAAACTTTTTGCTTTGCTTTCTTTGCTTTTTCTTTTCTTAAGATTTAAAAAAGTACCGTTGGTTTTAGACGGAGCATCATGATAAACCGTACGTGTTACCTTATTAGAAAGAAACTCGTGCGTTTTACTTTACGATTACGCACAAGTACGTAATAACATACATTACGATATTGAAATTGGTGAAATAAGAGGCCCTTTACGAGCAAATGTGTTATAAAATTAGTTATAATAATATTATCCATAGAACTATATGTATCTATGGATGGTATCTATGATCTTATCTATTCGAGACCAATTTTTTTCGCATGTTTTTTTTTCCTATTATACTTTGGCTTATGTATTTGTGTATAATTGTTTTTGGCATAATTGGTTGTGGCATACAGTTTTTGTTGCCAGAATTATCTTGTAGCCTAATTTGTTTCGGTATGATTTGTATTTCGCATAATGTTTTTTGGCGTAATATCTGTTAGCATAATAGTGTTATGGCATAATGAATGTTAGGAATAATGGAAACATAAATGTAAGTGATTTTTACGGATTTATTTTGAATTGTTATGTAAGAATTTTATTATTATGCAGTAACTGTCATGCATTGATAATTGTTAGTGTTATAATATAATTAGTGGTTATGCATGTGCATTTGGTTCGTGATTATGATTTTGCTTAAGTTTATATTTGAGCAGTATTGTTTATGAGTAGGTATGTGTAATTCTTTAGGAGTTAATTTTTATGCGTGTTTGTTATGCCATTAGTAACTATGTTTTAATATTATTATGCGGAAATATATATTTATGCTTTGTGTTGTTATGCGTAATTATTATTAGGCTAAACAAGTGTATGCTATGTAAGATTATGTCAAATATTTTTATGCAAATGGATAGTGGACCTATCTATTCTACCTAAATGCGAATCCAAAAATCATTTTAATCCTCGTTGCTCTTCTAGTGGTCGTGAGCGCGTCTGCTGAGCTCGTCCCCATGCTCCATATCCTTCGATTTCCAGGGGCAGTGTTTCTGTTTTTCCATCTGGTATTTCTCAGTACCTACACTACATACTTAACTGGCGAAATGTGGTCTTACATCTTATAGATAGGCAGGTACACTCTGCCCAGACCTCCGGCTGCCTGGTGCAGACGTGGTATTATGTTATGACTTAAAGTGCATTAGTGCATCTAAAATCTAAAAGAACCTATTTTTGGTTGCGGTGCCGGTAGTGTCAGCGGAGGAATGATGAAGCTACTCCGTGATTTGAAGTGAGAAGTCACTGTGACGGCTTGATTTTGGCCAAGTCTGCTTCCAGTGCCTGCTAACAATAATTTGATGATTAGTACAATGGAGGTATTCATGAACTTGAATATAAATATTCTTGTGAATGGAGTCATGCTGCGCGGACATTGGGAAAATGAGATGGAGTCACATTGCTCCGTCGACAATCAGCTGTAATTAATATAATATACGTAGGTCTATGATCCCTTGGAGCTCTAAAAAAATCAAGCATCTAAGTCAACGCAGTAAAAAATACAGCCATTTATGCGACAGGTTTTGATAGTCGCTAAGTAAATCAACACCTATATGGTCCTGGAATCTTGAAATTTGGCAAGAAGCAAAGTCTCACAGCACAAGATAAGGAAAAAGTTTGGATTGCAATGTTAAGTTTGTTTTTGGGATGCATTCTTTTCAACTACGGAACCCTTCATTGTGCGTAGTCCAACACGCACTTGGCCGGTTTTTTTCTTATGGCGCTACACTTGCACTAGTAAGTATATATTTTCAGATCACAAACTTTTAAGCGGTAGACCTTCATGTCCAAGCTCTGCAGCGCGTCTTGAAGTTCGAGGAGGCTCGGGTCACCAGGAGAGTACACGTAGACCTCTTCATCGAACTTCCTCTGCAAGCGACGCCGCCACTCTTCGTTGTAACGACGTCGGCTAACAGCCAGCTCTGCGGCATCGCGCAGTTCAGTGTTCACCTCGTCTACGTCTGAGTCCAGGGACATGTATCTGTAAACAGAAGGTAAGTTTAAGCGGGTTGGTATCAGAATGACTGGATCGCAAATTGACCACGTCGCTCTTAGTCCAAATCTCAAAATGTTTATTCATAACGACACGATTGGCGCAGTGGTTGAGCGATTGACTGCTGCGCAGCATGTCGCGGGTTCGATTCTCGCACGGAACAAATATTTGTACGACCTACAAGTATTTGTTCCGAGTCTGGGTGTTTTTACTATCTATAATATGTATGTATTTACAAGAAAAAAAATGTATATAAGTAGTTTATCAGCCATCTCGTTACCTTATCACAAGCATTAGGTTGCTTAGCTTGGGACTAGTTGGTGTTGTGTGAAATGTCCATGGATATTTATTTATTTATAAAACTAGCTGCGTCCCGCGGTTTCACCCGCACAGACCGAGATAAAAAGTATCTCTCCCCATTGTCCCTCTGCTCAATCTTCATCTTTATCATCTTATTATTTCAAAAAATCTGAGGCGATAAAGTTTTCCAATAAAAAATTCAAATCTTAGCTGACGCTACTTAGTTTATTCCAACAAACAGCTTTTCTCAAAAACTTATGTTTTATTTAGTGAAAGTTGGAACGATTTCACTGGGGTCATAAAATTTTCAGTTGAGAGGACTTTTCAACATATGTACCTAAGTACCAACAATGACGTATTACCAATGTTTCAAAACTACCTATTTTATTTTAAAACCACTTTCTCTTTGACATGATTTCGCAACCTTGAGCATAATATTATGTAGTTTGGTTAGTACCTACCACCTACCTTGAAATCTACGTTTTGATACAATCACAAAATCAATAAAGGTACGTACTTACTTAATAGGTATCGCAAACCGATGCTTAGGTTATACATGTATACCTACGCACCCCATGGCTATGGTGATGTGGTTCCATCTTCTAATAATTAGGTAAAATAAGTGTTAAATAAATCGCACCTGTTAAGAGAAGCCATATAATCCGACGGGAAGGCGTGCACAGCATCTCGCAAATGCTCCCATGTGTCCGTGTAGTTGCAGTTCCTGTACTGCAAACAAACACTCGTTTATCAAGAAGAACTTATGAGATCCAACGTGGCCAGTTGCAGCATATAGGCGAAGTTAACCACCAGCATCATAGGTACATACAATCTGAATGTTTAATGCTTTATCAGATTGACTTTTAATTATAACTCTGCCTACCTACACACCCCCTTTACACAAAAAGAAAAGAAAAGGGAGGATCCTCCGACCAAACAGGCAGTAGCCCACCAGACACAACACCCGTCTGGTCGGAGGATCCTCCAATTTCAATAGAGGATGAGTGAACTTTACACAATGTTCCTCATGCCTCTAAAATGCCTTGAGAGGAGGCTGACAATTGGTACGGTCGGTCAGCCTCATAGATCAGGTTGATGATGATGAACCGTTCGTGGCAACGCATGGACACAAAAGATGTTCACGACTGAACACATAGCTCTAGGGGTGCGGCATTTAAGTTCAGTCTTGAACATCTTTTGGTTCACAACAATCGCCACGAGTCCATGACGTCGTGTCGGACCGGACCGTATGCCGCGGCGCAAATAGCGGATTTTCAGGTGCTGTTGTAGGTACGGAAATATCACTATCATACTACAAAATGAATAGTTAGATAAATCTACAAATTACCCGTTTATAAAACTCGTAGTCAATCTCGGAGTCAGTCATAGCCCTAGACAACGGTATACTGGAGTTCGTACTAAGCGTAGATTTGTCGTACTGCCCCAAACTGTCAGTGAGGAAGCTGTCACTCCTCAAAGAGCAGCTCTCATCCAGATCAGTACACTCGTACGGAGTCAGGGTTATCTCCGGGATTTCCAAATCTGTAACGTAATCTGATCGGTTATTTGGTAAGGAGTTAAGGTATGTTTTGAACATGTTCATCCTGTTGGTTATATCACTGTCTAGCTTTGCCCAGTTGTGGGATAATGGAGGCCTACGGTAATACCAGTGTCTTTTATTCATTAAGTAAATGCAAGATGGCCCTAGCTAGATGCCTAGGTTTGTCACTCACAAGAGAACTAGAAGAATATACTTGGTTGTGTAAAAACGCGTCTCGTCTCACGTATTCTGTGATTTGTGACCCGTTCGCCGGTAACTGTTGTGCAATGATAAAGTTTGGTCGATGCGACGGCGACGTGCTGGTTGCCACGCGACTGCTCATAAAGGCACAGCTCACGTTTGCAGAATTTCACCGAATTGTTGGCGGATACAAAGCCTAGTGATACTTTCATCCAAAGACATTACGTGCTCCATTTCATCGGCTTCATAAGGTTCATAACTCATTTGTTGGTCTTGGTATAGCTTTTTATAACAAGCTACCTTCTTCTTTGCTAGATTTGCCTTTTAATGCGTTTAAAATTAAAGTTAAATCCAATCTTTGTTCAAAGGCATACTATTCTATCAACGATTACTTAAACGATAAGAATAGTTGGTCGCTGTGATTAACTCAAGACAATGTTTATGTTATGTTCTTTCTCCAGGATCAGCTTACATAATGACAGGTTACATGAGTTAAGTACTAAAATTGTTTATTTTATTTGACAAAAATATAATTTAATGTATTGTGTTGCGTAAATTATTTTGCATAGGTACTATTGTATAGAATCTAGTTCTTCTAACTGAACAGACAGCTGTGCTGCTGGGGAGTTTGTTCCGCTACTTCTTCTTCCCAGCTAAAGCACTAGGAAGTGGTGAAGGGCGGGCGTTTTGTGGGGACTGTCTTACTGTAATTTTGACGTTCAAAAAGTGCTGATTCTCAGCCTAATTTGAATAAAGGACTTTTGATTTTGATTTTGATTAAATATTACTTAAATCTCTTTGCTTACATCACATCTTTTTCTATAAAGATGCTTTCCTAGATTTTTTTTTTTCATTTCTCTAATTAAATAAGCAATGCAGGCCAGCCAGGCCAGGCACTACATTGTTCTACTTTTGATTTTCATTTTTATTATTTTACCATTTCTAAATAGATTTATTTGGGGAACACACACAGTAATTAAAAAATCCATAACTTTACGAAGGTGCAGCACCATGTCATAGGTGAAGATGAGGACTACTTGGCTCTGAATTGGCTCTTCAGGAAGACGGGACACATAGGTACAGTATAAGTGGAGAAAATGGAACAAGGGGAGAACAATCTAATACTATTCCGCTAATTATAATTAGCTAACAATTAGAGGTAGAGTCGCAGAATTCTGTTTACTTTATAAACCAAGATAAATACGATATTGATCTCATACCGACAGTAATTACTAGCAATCATCCATCAATAATAATTGTTTCTTATTGATACACAGTAGGTACCTATTAGTGAGTGCTTAGTTCTCTACCTACCGCATAGGATAACTACAGTGTATCGTGTTGCATGAACGCAACGCATCCATTGTTTTCGCGTTCAGAACTATTAGACAACGTGATAGTTACTTGACCGTCTGGTAATCTGTCTTTACCTTACAATGTCTAGTTGTTTTACAAATTGAATCTGTTATTTACCAAAATTTCAGGTCTGTGCAACGCTTAGTTTCTGAGATCTCCGTGGCCGCGCGGTTCTCCGCGTTTCGATGGCGCGGCCACGTTCAAACCCTTCTAACTTTTTAACCATAGCTTTGACAAAATTGTGGTTTTGGGAGTCAACTTTTACAAATTGTTACAAAATGTTGGCATAGTTCTTTGTTTTAACGCCATGTGGCCGCGCGGTTGAAACGAACACGTCGATTGAAGAAATGTAGGTATTGATTAGTTAATGATACAGGGTATCAGAAAGGTGTGGTTAAATAGACCATCAAACTGAACAACACTCTCCATGGGACCAACATCGTAATGGCGAAAGAATAATCAGCCATCCCATACATTTGGGTCGAGTATGGTATTAAAGTTTTGTATGGGACAGTGGACAGCCTTGCCCGCCAGAACTACTCCTACTTGGGATTCGAAATCTTCGCCATTGGTCCCGGCTGTCATTGGTAGATCTTTGACCGTCGATACGGGTAGTGAGAAGACAAAGACTGATAGGAAACTTGCATAGTTCTAAGGACAAAAGGACTCACTTTTATTGTAGTGTCATTTGACCGATTGGTATGTGTTGGAAAACAATAACAGATACACTCCTTTGCAAAAAAAACGGGCGGTTTGGATTTTTCTACATTATTAGTAATCATTTAGTTCTAAAGAGGTTTTAATAGCCAAACTATATTACTGGCACTTAATACAGAGTCTTGGTATAAAAAAAAAGTTAATTTCAAATTCGAAACTGTTGTTTTAAAAAATAATAATCCCTTTTTCAGTTTATGACTTTTTACTTGCTATTCGCGGGTTTGCGGTTAAAAGGTTATCAGGCAACTAAAACTAACTTCTCGTTATTTTTATTAGAATAATTTATGTTTGTCGCATAATCCTGCCTTATTGTGACTTAAAACAGATATCTGTGTATCGATTGTAATGGCAGAAAAAGCAATAAGAGCTAGTAAAATTATAGCGCTGCGGGAAGTGGGTGTAGTCAATGTTACGGCTCACAGCGGTTAAACGTGGGTCGTTCCACCGTCCAAAGAACCTGGACTCGATACCAAGAGACAGGTTCCGTTCAAAGATGTCAAGGTTCTGGGAGAAAACGTTGCACACAACCACGAGATGACCGCTATTTAGTGACTCAGGCGCTGAGGAACCGCAAATGCAGTTACATAGACCTCAAAAGAAACCTTGAAGAGGTACGAGGAGCACAAGCTAGCCTATGGACAGTGAGGAGGAGGCTTTTAGCGGTTGATATACGCAGTCGACGACCAGCGCGGGCCCCCAAGTTACTCCGTGAGCACCGAATTGCTCGACTGAGGTTCACTAGAAATTGTTTATCTTGGACACTATGTAACTGGAGTAGCGTACTCTTCTCCGATGAGGCTCGAATTTGTCTGAATGGTGAGGACGGACGTCGGCGAGTGTTACGAAGACCAGGGGAACGCTATGCCGACGTGAGTTTTGAAGAAATCACCCCTTATGGTGGAAGGTCCGTTATGTTTTGGGCGGGCGTAACTTCCAGCTATCGTACCGAGATGGTGTTCATTGATAATGGCTCACTAAATGCGCAAAGATACATAACAGGAATAATTTGTCAACATGCACAGCCCGCACTGACTGTAATTGGTGAAGATGCCATTTACATGGACGATAATGCTCGGTACCACCGTTCTGGCGACGTAGATGCTTATATGCAAGAGGTCGGTATTCGTCGCCTGGATTGCCTAGCGCGGAGCCGCGACCGTAACCCCATTGAGCACGTCTGGGACCTCCTAAAAAGGCGAGTACGATCTGTCCAACCCCTTCCACAAAACATCAGGGAGCTTAAACGTGTGATTTCGGCGGAGTGGGAACACATTCCACAGGACACCATCAAAAGCCTGGTGGAAAGCATGCCAAGACGATTACACGCCATACTCGTTATTAATTTTTATTTTTTAATGTCTTTTTTAGGGTTCCGTACATCAAAAGGAAAAAACGGAACCCTTATAGGATCACTCGTGTGTCTGTCTGTCTGTCTGTCTGTCTGTCCGTCTGTCCGTCTGTCACAGCCAATTTGCTCCGAATCTAATAAACCGATTAAGCTAAAATTTGGTACACATATGGATTTCTGTGACCCAAACACGTACAGCTAAAGTAAATATATGAATTTTGAATATGAGAGTCACTTTTAGGGGGAAAATAAGAAAATGTAAAAAAAAAGTTTTGTAAACTGTACCGTGTGACATATCAAATGAAAGGGCTTACTATGAGAATCTCAAATATATTTTTTTTATAATTTTAAAATATATTGTTTTAAAGTTATTTAAGAAAATAGACGAAAATTGACCATTCCCCCCCCCCCTTATCTCCGAAACTACTGAGCCTAAAATTTTGAAAAAAAAATAGAAAATAGTTCTATACCTGTAGATTACAGGAAAACCTATAAGAAGTCTGTGGTCTTAAAATAACATGGTAAATCTATATATATAAAAAAATCAAAGTCCTGACTGAGTCACTGACTAATATATCAACGCACAGCCCAAACCAATGAACCTAGAGAGTTGAAATTTTGCACATAGATACCTTATATAGTGTAAACATCCACTAAGGAAGGATTTTTGGAAATTCTATCCCTAAGGGTGTAAAATAGGGGATGAAGGTTTGTATGAAAAATCCTATCCCTTGAGTTAATAGACTTGAAACTTAGCACGAATATTCATCTAAGTAAATTATAAAGTTAAACATTTTGAGTTTTCCTAAACTACCCCCTAAGTAGGGATTGGGCGTGTCAAAGTTTCTATGGAGGAATTTTAACACGCGGTCCGATTAACTCAAAACTCAGTTTTTATACTTGAGACCAAAAATGAAGACTACAATCGATTGTGCTATTTTGTGTAAGTAATAATTATAATGTAGTCACCAACAACGTGTATCAGGGTTTTCCAAAAATCTACCCCTAAGGGGTGAAAAGTTAATTTTATAGCGGAGGATTTTATTGGGGGCTTGATTAACTCTGAAATTGGTGTAAATAATGTTTGAGTCAATTATGGAAACAGACCAGACGATTTTTGAAATTCTTTATCTGTTTTCGTGAAAACAGAGATACAGTTTATATGAAAAATCTTATTAATTTGGTTAATGAACTTGAAACTTAGCACAAATACTTGCATAAGTAAGTAATAATGTTTGTCATTATTAGTTTTTCAAAACTACGCCTCAAATGAGGTTTAGGGATGTTAAAGTTTGTATAGAAGAATTTTAAAGCGCCGTCCGATTAAAAAAATGGTACTTGCCAAACGAATTTTCACCAATTTTGACGGCATATAGCTGATGTTTTAAGGAGTAACTAAGGCTATTTTTATTTTAGAAAAATAATTAGGATTCCGCGCAAGAAAATTAAAATCCATGAAATCAGACAACCACGTACAGTCCAGTACAAACTTGCTAAGCCTCCGCTATCTATTACGGCTATAACAACAAATAATAAAAATAAAGCAAAGTTAAAAGTTTAAGGGGTCAGTCCCCAAACAATAAACTTTTCATTTTGAAAAAAAAAAATAATAATCTAGCATGTGGGGTGTCATCGTCTAGAACTCATTGAGTAGAGTACAAACACATTTTTTTTTATCTTCTAAAATTAAGAAATTTTAGACCATTTTTGTACGAACTCTAGCGCAACAATTCAACAAATTAGGAATTTGAAACTTCTTTATACCATGTAGGTACCATAAATACTGTATTTAAGCAACAATACTGAAAACGGCGATTCATAAGGTATTTTGTTTAAACATGGGTGATTTTCTGCACTGCAAAAACTGCAAAAAATAACCATGTAATTCACAGTATCATTATAAAATAAGTAAAAAGTTATCTTTGCGATTGTTAACCATATAATATGGTACGGAACCCTTCGTGCGCGAGTCCGACTCGCACTTGACCGGTTTTTTTTTATTAAAATACCATGAAAATACTCGTAGTCATAATTTAATTATACCCTAAAAATTGTGAATCAAACGAGCTTACCTGTTAAGCGAAGTCTTGATTCTAATTTTATGAACGGCGATCTGAAATATAATTAGTTAAACAGAGTAGTATTTTCTATACACACATATGACTTCGCGACTTTTGGAGGATAAAATATTTGTAAATATTTTTTAAATAGAATTGTTTCACCTCATAGTTGGCAACACATAGCTGTCACTTATTTTAGAGATCCTTGAGATAAGGAACAAGCTCTGTTTTCTGTACAGAGTAGTTCCATATACTTACATTCACTAGGTTTTCCTGAAAGGATAAGTGAATATTTAAGTAGACTAATTATTGCAGCTTTGGGGCTGTTAGGTGGCGGGTGGGTAATTATATTTCAGATCGCCGTTCATAAAATTAGAATCAAGACTTCGCTTAACAGGTAAGCTCGTTTGATTCACAATTTTACTTCACGGCGATCTGAAATATAATTAGTTAAACAGAGTAGATGTTTAGAGTTGTCTGCAATAATTAAGTTAGTTAATAAATTATCTGGTTATAAGTATTCTAGTTTACTAAGTACTTTTATTTTTCTTCATTAGCATTGCTTTTTCAAGAAGCTATTGTTAACCAGCAAAAAGGTATTATCACACATTATTACAGCAAGTCTTATTAATCCACGTTGTTTTCTCAATTGATGCCAGCTCTAAGTTGAGCTGCTGTATGTGTTGTACTGTGAGAGTTGAAGAATTGATCTATCTCTCACTTACCACACCACAGCTAAGGTACTGATAAAAAAACTTTAAATCAGTCTCAGTAGGTAAGTACTTATTTGTTTTTTTTTTTTTTTTTTTTTTTTTTTTTTTTTTTTTTGTAGGTTTTCCTGGTTTGTTCTGTATAAACCGATCAGGAAGATATTAATTGTGATATTGAATTGTAAGTCTAGAAAGTTTCTATGATTGAGAATAGCAGTTGTATATTGTCTCCGTAAACGTAAACAATCACTGTATTATTTGAGATGCAGTGTAGAACTGCAGTGCGTTGCGTGAGTTTACAATAATCTGTATACTGTAAATTATGTTGCATGGCACATTATATGTATTTAGTCACTCAGATGGCATTTTTTTTTTTTTTTTTTTGCAGAAGGTGATTTACTGAATTTTCACGTAAATTGCAGATAAGTTAAAGTGGCGGCGTCAGTTCCAACTTTGGTCACGCGCCACAAGAACTTTGTGGCGTCCTGTAATTCAAATCCTTGTTAAAAATGTATTTATCCACAGTATTTTTACAGCTCTTAAGTATCTGTTTTATGAGATACATAGTTATTTTGGAGCCTAGAGTGCCAAGTGCAGAAGAACCTTTTAACTTTATAAATTTTAAGTTTTGTAAGAAGAAAACGCTTTTAATTTTATCAATTTAAAGTTTTCTAAGCAGAAGATGCTTTTAACTTTATCAATTTTAAGATTTATAAGCAGAAGACACTTTTAATTTTATCTATTTAAAGTTTTGTAAGCACCATTTTATAGGTTGTTGCCTAGATAGAAGAAAAATTTGCGCTAACTAATTTACTAAATTTCCTAATTGACTATTAATGCATTTAATAAGATTGTCAGATTGAGAGCTAAACAAGAAAAAGGTAGATTAATTATTCTAAAAGCATAAAAGTATGAACCTATTTTCCCTGACCTCGTATTATATCCACAAGTAGATTACCTATGGAATGAGTTATATTAGTTTAAGTGAGGGACTTGTATAATTAGCTACAGTGTAAAATTGGTGAGCAGGTGGTTATAGTGTAAAATGATTTGTAGGTAGTTAATTCATTCATATTGCCTACACTGATTGTATGGACCTGTTTGTATTCTAATTACCACCCCTCAATACTTTGTGCCCCCCCCCCCCCTTTGTTTCTTTGACAATTTCACTTTAGTGATGACTTGTAATTATCATTGAAGTCTACTGCTAAATATCTATTTAGACTAGTAGGTAGTTAAAATGGTTGAATGTTTAATTAGGTATTTTGGTTTAATAACCTTTGACTAAGATTGCCATCTCTGCCCGGTCCTTCAGGAAATACGGGTTTGATATTATGTAATGCCACTAAGGTCACTAAACCATTAACTTGTGAGCTAATAAGTATAGACACATGCTTCAAGTACCTACAGCTTAGCAATCTAACTTAACAATTCACATTATGTTTGTCAGGTGTTAGATTTCTATGGTTAATTTTCAAGTCCAAACATTTAAATACACTTACTTATAGTACTGTTTTGTTTTATGGCAGTCTTGATACTTTGACAAGTAAATACCTAGTCATGGTAGGTTGGTAGGAAATCTTGTTTCAGTAGGTATCATTTACTGTTGGTAATGTAGTAAATACCTACATCATAGCTATAAGGTAAGGTTGAAGAATGTAAGTTCTAATATGGAAGTTATTAGAGAATGTACTTAAGATTAACCCTTTATTTTGGTATCTGGTAACAGGAACTGACAGGGGTACCTATATAGGACTAAATCCTATAGGTAGGTACCTATATTTTGATATATTGAACAATAATTGAATAGTGTGCAAATTGTCAGTCAATCTGACTAACCTTTTCCCAACTATGTTGGGGTCGGTATCAGTATAAAGCAATCGTTTTTACTGCAAATTGTATTTGTCATTTTCTGCCAATAAAATATGGTGGAATTTTCACTGCCCTAGAAGGTGCTAATTAACTGTTTTAGGTTCAGAATGAAACTGAATTTGCTATTTTGTTTGGGTTTGAAAATCGATATTTACATAAATTGTTTGTAGGTCAATAATGCATTTTAATTCATCTCAGTATTTACTGACTGTAATGGTATTGAGAAGTTAAGGCATTGAATTTTGATAGTTATCAAATAGTTTATTGTTCTTTGTACCCGCAGCCAATAACAGCAGCATGTAACTATTTTGTCAGCATTCAGTTGGTGATTCCAGTATCAGTCTTGTTGAATTGTTATTTTAGAGTAAGTATAGCTATAAGCCGAGTTATTGTTGAGGTCCACCACAAAAATTCATTTTTGTTTTCAATATTGATTGATTCCTGTTATTGACCCCGTTGTATGATGTTTTAATTTGTTGTACCTACTGTAACCAATCACCTCCTTTTGTGCTTGTTTTACATTTTTCCAATAGGACTGGTAAGTTTTCTCTATTATCTTAAGAGTGATTGTCTTGTGGTTTTAATATTATTTGATTAATTGTTATTGTTTCAGAATCTGTTTGTTTACCAAATATAATAAATTAAGATTCATGATCATTAGAGATTATATTACTTTTGAACTTTTGTTCTGGTTTTTATTTGGTGGTATGTATTGAACATTGGCAGGTGTTTGTGGTGCAACCATCATCCAAATCAGTCACCAGGTTATTTTTGTCTTAACTTTCTTCATTAGCATGGGTCAGTCATTACTTTCCCTATGGTAGGGGTAATCAGTCCAATTTGGTTCTGGAATATCTCAATCCCTTGTTCCCTCAGTTTAGAAGGAATCTGGGAGTAAGGCTTATGAATGACCTTATGAGTAAGTAGGGGAGCATAGAATAGTACTTTGTATTTGTTTGGTCCATTAGGTTATATCTGAAATCAAGAATTGCCATTGAGGCATTTGTCATCAGCCAATGTACCACAGAATCATGTTGGCAAAGTACATTGTACTCAATGTACAGTATTTGAGTTTATTAATGTAAAAATTGCACATTTTTGCTTTATTATTATAATAATTTACAAAATAGATGTTGTTTATAATTTTGTGTCCGGATAATTAAATCACCTAGTGCTTAGATGGGCACTGAGTATCTTGTACATGGTGATTTGTTTTAATTAGGTATAATTGTTTGTTAAAATGGCAACTGGGTAGCATAGCCATAAACAGAAATATGTTAGCATTTGTTGCAGGCATGTGTAACAATAATTGATAAAAGGTAATCTGTCAAGACGAGGTGACCATGATATCATCCTCGATGCGAGAGCTAGATCCTATAGAGTTGTGATAATTTGCTATGAGCGTCTCATGCTAAGCATGTGCACATTATGGCAAATGTGTACCAGCTAGCAACATATAATTAATGTTGCTAAGAGTATCTCGTACTCACTGGTAACAAACTAGTTAGCAGGGTGGGATCCCTTCCCGCTGGGGAAGTATAGTGCTTTTGCAAGTTTACAGCACAGACAATGTGCAGGATTGAGCAAGGCTGTCTCGCAGCTTTCATGCTCATAAGTTTAAAATATATCAAAGCACCTGTTTTATATATTCCTAACCTAGTTCATAGGAATGGGACTCACCTGTTATGGCGGGCACATACTGGTGTTAGATGTGTAGAGTAGCATCGCTATGGGCATCACATACTTGCCGCACTGGTGGCTTCTCATCCAGCTAGTAACATGAAAGTAATGTAACTGACGGCATCTCGTGCGCACTGGAGAGGTACTGTTGACGAGCACCTATCAGCGCTTGTTATGTAGAATAACATTGCTAAGGACATAATCGTGCCCCACTGGTGGCTTCTCATCCAGCTAGTAACATTAGAGAAATGTTACTGGCGGCATCTCGTGCGCACTGGAGAGGTACTGCTGACGGGCGCCTACCAGCACTTGTTATTTAGAATAACATCGCTAAGGGCATCTCGTGCCCCACTGGTAGCTTCTCATCCAGCTAGTAACGTGGAAGTAACGTTACTGAGGGCATCGCGTGCACACTGGAGAGGCAATGCTTTAACAAGTTTACAGCATACATGCAAAATGCAGTGTTAATGACCACCATAGTGCTCTCAGAAGGAACTGTCAGTATCACGTCCCTACTAGGTGGTCAGTTAAAGCCAGGCATTCTCGTATCTCAAGGTTGTGGTATGCCTCCGTATCATTCATTTGTGGTCAGGTCTAAGGGTCTGCGTCTGCTTCTGATGTATTTATCGGCTTCCCGTAGATGTCGTTGATGAACGCCGGGGCTGTGCAAACGTGAGTTGTTGTTGCTCAGATTTTGCGTCTCAGGTCCATCGACGATGCACTCGATACACTTTTTATCACCTAGCATAGTTAACGTTCTGTTATTTTAGTCAACTACACCGTAAACTTATTTTAAATGAGTAATTTGTCTAGAGAGAAAATTTTCTCGCGATGTCAAGAACGCGCGCGAAAAGAAAAAGTGACAGCTATGTGTTGCCAACTATGAGGTGAAACAATTCTATTTAAAAAATATTTACAAATATTTTATCCTCCAAAAGTCGCGAAGTCATATGTGTGTATAGAAAATACTACTCTGTTTAACTAATTATATTTCAGATCGCCGTGAAGTAAAATTTTCATTTTAACACGACTCTCTGTTTACATTGACTAAAACACCGATTCCAGGATCTAAGGGTTAAAAACTATATTCTCAATGATAATATGAAATTTCTAGTCATTTATGCTAATGACATACTAAAAATATAAATATTATCCAAAGAAAAGCCAATGACTGTAAGGTGCCCGTTTTTTTTGCAAAGGAGTTTACTTATTAGTCACCGTTAAAGTTGCAACACAGCTAGCTAAAATACAACAAGTCAACAAGCAAATAAAGTTGTATTAATGTAAGTAAGTTAATAGGACATCCGCGGTTTGAGGACAAAAGGACTTGATTTTATTGTTGTTTTTGTTGACCGATATGGCTCCGAACAATGATAGATAATAGGTACCTACCTAACCTTTCCCAGAGTTATAGTTGTGCCACCATTGTTGACTCAGGCAACGCGCAGTTGGAATGATTAAGTAAGTATATGATGTTTTTTTTTCCGGGAATCCCTATTATTATCACTGCGCCAATGCGTCGGTCGTTTGGGTCAAGGTAGAGTTATCATATCACTACACTTCAACATCATCACATTGGGAATTAAAAAATAAAAATTGAATTGAGAATATCAAAGAAAAAGTGGTGTTATTTCTTATTTAGACCTACTTTTGCCCGCGGCTCCGCCCGCGTGGATGTCGGAAAATATTCCACGGGAACGTTCTACCGGGATTAAAATTATCCTACCTATGTGTTAATCCAGGTAAACAATGTATTAATTCTGTAATACATTGTATTCATCTATATATAGTTCTATTACGGATTAAAAATCACGACATTATTTATGCCGACATCTTCAACAATCATCGTCATATTTCTGCCAATTTACACAAAACCTTAATGAAATATTACACCTAATCCTTAATCATGAATCACGTCGTCCATTGGTGAAAACCGTATGAAAATAATAGTAGATTATTAACCAAGGGGATAAAGCAGTGTCTTCTGTCGCGGGTGACGATTCGAGCGTAACGAAGGACTCGAGGTTTACTCCAGAGCGTAGCGACGGTGTTAAAAACTTAAATCACGAGCGAAGCGAGGGATTTAAGACGAGTCCTGAGTGTAGCGAGGGATTTAAGTTCACCCAAGACTAAGACAGCTTTATCACTGAGGAAAATACGCACCATTTTTCGTACCATTTGCGAAAAAATTAACACAATAATAATATGAGATAAGCATTTATTAAAAATAATGACAATTAAAAGTAAAAGTTAACATTCGAAACATTGGTCCAATTATTGATAGAGAGAGTTACATTTTTGTTTGGTACATACATTTATTGTTGATGAGTTGATTTGAGTATTTTATAACATTAACTTATTTATAAAAATAAATTAAAATAAACTTAACGTTTATGTATTTGAATAAAACAAAAACGCGGCAAATTCCTAGACTTATATTTTTTTGTCGGAAAAGCAAAGGCATCAAGCTCATACGGCCTCGTCGGTTTTCGTAATTTTATTTAATAATCATAACTGCATAATAAATGCGTATTCCTTTTTCAAAAAGATGTATAATGCTTTATATACAAACTCAATGGTGTAAACACAGATCACAGATGTAGTTCAGTATAAATTTCGGTAAGTATTCCAAATTTAAATCACATTCTCCCCCTAGAGGATGAATGAAATTCAGTACAATTTTCTTTCGTTTTTAACAGATTAAAAATGACTATTGTTATGTTCGCTTTTTGTGGCATAGAATATCACTTTCTTGAGCAAGTGGTACGAAAAGGCTATTTATTACCTCAAAATACAAACTGTGACTTCATTACCAATCCCTAAAATCTCTTATGGTAGCTGTGTAGCCCGCGAATTTTTTTTTTTTGGGTATTTTGCAATTTGCAGCTTGACACGGACCTGCAAATTGCAAAAAACCCAAAAAAAATTGAATTTCGCGGGCTACCACTGCGCATCATCCTTAAATAGTTAAAAAAGTTAAAAAGTACACAAAAAATTTAACATTATTTGTGAATTTTAAAATCAACCCCTATTTTACCTCCATATGTAATATTTTTTTGAGACAAAAAGAAGTCTATGTCCTTCCCTAGGTTGCCATCAACTTGCCAAATTTTATCAAAATTTCAGTGGTTTAGGCGTGAAAAGGTGACAGACAGACAGATAGATAGGCAGACAGAATAAGCAGTCGTAGGTACGCGGACTTAAAAAAATCGCGGCGGGATTTTATCGCGCAATGGATTTTCAACTCTCGCGTTGAGCAGAGCATTGAGAATCCAACCTAACAACAACAGAGTGCATTCTAGGACGTAGAAAAACACAGTGTTGGATTTTCAACTAAAAAAAATCGACGCGATATTTCTACGTCCGTGCGAACGTCGACTTACTTTCGAATTTATAATACAGGGTCTGAAAAAATCTGCAGTTTCCTACAATAGTGCAATACCTACACGGTCAAAATGTATGGAAGAGCAGATTTTTTTTTCAATAACGGATGAAAAATTTCTATTTATGGGGTCTCAGAATGATGTACTGAATACGTGGTAACCGTTTGCGCGTCGATGTCCCTTCCACCCTGTATTAGTTTATTATGGATGCTGTAAGGATCTGAATTAACATTTCAGTAGGCATCTAAGTATCTTCACCGAAATTCAAAAATTAGTACCGTAAGGGCGGGTTACTTTGACTCTAGGGCATAACTTTGGCCCAAATCGAGACAGATGTTTAGAGTCATTAAATCTACACAAAGTCCCGCAAGTACGCGTTTATATAGTCATCTATTAGTTACCGAAGGGCATACGACGTTCGGTTGTATGGTCGTGACACTTCGGGCAGTTTAAACAGTTGTCTCGACTAGGGCCAAAGTTATACCCTAAAGCCAAAGTAACCCGCCCTTACGGTACTTATTTCGAATAATAAAACCAAAAAGAA
Source organism: Cosmia trapezina (assembly GCA_905163495.3). NCBI lineage: Eukaryota > Metazoa > Arthropoda > Insecta > Lepidoptera > Noctuidae > Cosmia > Cosmia trapezina. The sequence continues at coordinate 25,519,204 of LR991032.1, forward strand.
TTAAAGGAATTCATTGTTCTTTTAATTTTTTATTTCTTTTCTTTTCATGAAATTAATTGTTATTTGAGTCCGGATTTCCGATTTATAATACGAGTAACGTTATTGAATGTAATTGAATGAACATAATTGAATGAGATGGATTACGTTTACATCTGAACCTTTTCGGCAATGAGGTAATGTACTATACAACATCATTGCTTTTCGGCAACAATTCATGTATTTAAAGCGTGATGCGATGACGGTCGATACACGTGACGTAACTGAACGAAATTTCTGCCACATATTGATGACGCACCTATCTACAAGACTAAAATCTATTCTATTGTTATACCTATTAAACTTGACCTTACACTTGAAGAATATTATCAATTGTCAACTGTTTTATTCACTTCGCTTATTTGGCTTCCAATTTCTCTCTTTCCCCTGAAGTCTTCGATCACGATTCTATGAGCGAATCCGAGCGAAACAATAACATATATCCCGGAGTACATCAGGGATATCGGATAAAGAGTACAGCGTCTCGGACGGAAGTGTTTACGTTAGTTGAATGGCACGGTGCCCATCTCCCCGTGAGAGCTGCGTGACGCGCCGGACGCCCTGCTCGCCTGATCGCCCTTGCACTTGAATGTCGTCCACTCAGCACTCGTCCCCAACTCCCCACAGCGCATGCAAGCTACAGACAAACACGCACAGATATCGCCGTCTCACCCAACACCTCCACAATCAGCTGTGGACATCGCACATTGCGAGCGCGCGCGGCACAATTCGATTCCGTTTCTCAGTCATGCTTCGATAGCGCACACAGATGGATGTTCCAAACGGGTCGCCCTCGCTGCGACTTCGCGGTGGCGTGAATAGTAGTAGTGATAGTAAAAAACATGAGTTGAATCTGTGTCCAAGTGCTATGTCGCCGGAGACCCAGCGGCTGCTGCCGCCGACGACGGAGACTATCATGACGAAGCCGTTCCCTATCCGAGGTAACTATAACAGCTACTTTAGAATAATAGTTCTGTCGGACTAAAAATACGCCGGACGCGCGAATTTGTGACAGCTGCACGCTTGCTATCCGCTCGATTCATCTCCCGTACGCTCAACTGCCGACAATTTGCAATGTGCTCACATCGGAACTGGACTATCATATTTTATTTCCTCTCAAGGCGTTGTAAACTATATCGATTATAAGCAGCTTAGCGTTCACGTAGCGGTATTATATTTATAACTGCGATATAACAACACGCGCACGAGATAATTATGATAGCCGGGACAGTTGTGCGCATGAAACCAATATATTTTATAAAATTAAAATTCCTATTTCGTCACAGAGCTATCGTAAAATTCGATAATTGGATTACGTTCACTCGTTCAATTTCATTCGATTTTCAATTTTTATGGTTCTTGAGGTATCGAAATGAAGTGGAGAATATTGAAGAGTGAATTATATTGGACCTGTTAGGTCACCCACTAATAAATTCTTAAAAAACAAACAACATACTGTACGGACTTATTTACATTTTCAAAGACAAACAAACATAAAAAGAATATCTGATTTTAAGAATCTAAGGAAAAATTTAAAATTCAAAATACCTAGGTAAGTACGTAGGTAATATTTTTATTATTAAACAATACCAATCATTTGGTCTAAAATTCTTAAGAAATCCTTGGTATCTTATAAAATAGAACACTCTTATTATGACTTTTATTATGCTTATTTTATGAGACATTCAAGGTACTTTCCTTATTCTTTATCACCCAAAGAATTCCTTATCTATCTAATAATAATAATATTAGGTATGATCAAGATCTTAAACGAAGTCTTGATTATTTTCGGAATTCATTCTTTTGTCTTCGTTTCTGAACGAAAGTTTTTTAATTAAAAATAAATGGACTCTATTTTTTTATTATGGCATCGCAGTGCATTGTTTACTGTGACTATTTATGACACATAAATAGTGTTTCTGATTCAATTTTGTTGAGGATAATATTTTTACAGACTAGACTAGGTATAAATAAATAAAAAAATATTACATACGCAATAACAGAATTTAAATATCCAGACGTCATAAAATCTGCCTTTTAACCTAATCATGAACATCATCATGTAGAAGTGTAGATGAACTCGTTAAGAAGTGGGATAATTTAAAAAATTGGACCTTTAATAATATTAAGAGAACTGCAATCAATTTGATTATATTTCTGCAGGGCAATTGCGTAACACACTATCAATGGGAATCGGTTTGGGTTGCTTTAGTATTAAAGTTTTACCATCGGTTTCATTTTGACAGTTCAACAACATTAAAGCCTTTTTTTTTTTTTTTTTTTTTTTTTTTTTTTTTTTTTTTTTTTTTTTTTTTTTTGAGGGTGGGAAATCATCAAAACTTCTCCCGCTCTGGGTGGAGCGGGAGGGCGTGTCAGACTTTTACTGACTAAAACCCACCCGTGTTCCTTCAGTTGCCTATGCCAGGGCCGCGGTAACCCTTTCAGACAACCCGCGACCCCAGCGGCGTCGGCCCTATTGGGCCCCGTCACTTGCTGACATCTCTTTGAGGCGCGCGTGGAACACGACGCGCCGTCGACTCGGGCCTGGTCCTTACCGGACGGCGAGCTACCCGCTGCTCACCGTCCGCAGGCCCGCGCCTACGGTGGCCGGAAATCGCCCCGCGATTCCCGCCACCCAGGGCGTCTCCTGCGGCGACTGAGGGCGTGAGGCTGCCTCTCCCTCACGCGTTCCGCCTCCTCCTTCGCGAGCATCACTGCTTCGCAGAAGGAGGTGACGGCCTCCCATGCACTCTCGCTCCGCACCATGGCCTGGACCAGGCTCGGACGCGAGAGATCGCCGCCGCCGATCGCCTCCGTGAGAACACGGCGGTGCTCTGCCCAAGCCGGGCAGACCTCCACTGTATGCTCCACCGTGTCCTCCGGGCGATCTACACAATGGAAACACCCGGGCGTTTCCTCCCGCCTTATGCGAAACAGGAACCTCCCGAAACAACCGTGTCCGGTGAGGACCTGCGTCAGGCGGAAGGTGAGGACGCCGTGGCGCCTCTCTAACCACTCCTCAAAGAGGGGACTTATCGCCGCTATTGTGGCGTGCCCAGCGCTGGGTTGCGACAGTCGCGATCTCCATGCCGCCATGAGATCCCGCCGGAGCTCTGTCCGCTGTACCGTGATTTCTCGCGGCAGCGGAGTTACGCCCCGGCGCTTCGCCTCCTCGCGCCACTCCCACACGTGCGCGAGGACCTTTGCCTCCAGATCCCACGGCGGCAATCCGGCAAGGAGGCTCGCCGCCTCCCGGGAGACCGTGCGGTATCCCCGGACTAGCCGGATGGCCATGACCCTCTGGGACGCGTTCAACCTGCCGGCTGGTCCCAGCCTTAGGGAACGCGCCCACACCGGTGCTCCGTAAAGGGCCATGGACCGCACGACCCCCGCGTAGAGCCTCCGGCAGGAGGCGTTTGGACCCCCCAGATTGGGCAGGAGCCGCCTCAAGGCAGCCCCAGCCCGTGCCAGTCTGGGAGCCAAACGTCGGAAGTGCTCCACGAAGTTCCACCGGCTGTCGAGGACGAGTCCCAGGTACTTCATCGTCGACCCGACACTAACATTAAAGCCTTAAGGCTCTTACAGACACAGGCGATATCGCGAGCGATATTGCGATGTTATCGCGTCGCAAACACCGCTACACGACCACGACACGTCGCGACGCGATATCGCCTCTGTCTGTAAGAGCCTTTAGTGTAGATATATAGCAAAACACTAAATTATACAACCGAATGAATGAAAAGCGACTAACAAAACGCATTGACAAAGCAGATATGAATGGAAACGCCGGTAACGCCCTCTTAGATAATCTGTATAAAATTGGTTCCTAAAAATAATATTTCGGTGGTTGCACATTCTGGCATTTTTACATTTTAAATTAAACAATATTTTTATTATAACTTTCGGGGGGAAACAAGAACGGGGGAATCAGTACTCACCCTAGAGGTCCTACGTTTTAGAAGGACATAAATAGTGACCTTATTTTTGAGGTTCTTCAGAAAGGTCAGATGCGTAGTACCTACTCGCAACTGGCGTGCGTGTATGACCAGAGGCCTTAGTGCGAGTTTTTATATTACTCGATCACATAAACTGCAATTTGTACTGAAACTGAATAAGCGCCGTCTGGTGATAAAACAAAAAAAATGGGTAACACAATTTATTACATACAAATTGACGTAATGTAAACGCGATCGAGCAAGGGCCACAGATGATAATATGAACGTATACGAAGCAAAAGGAGTAGGTAAGGATCGTAGCAGGCTGGTGGCGTTCTGGAGAGTCCGTTTCTACCTATCCCCTTGGGTAGAAGGCGTGGAAATATCCGCTGTATAAGTGTCCCTCTCAGACTAAATAAAAAATCAAAACATAACGCTGTCAACAGTGACGTGAGGCCGCACGTTTCGTGTTTCGTAAACATGTGTGCACGTAATGAGGTGTAGTTCAATTGTAGTTCGGTGTAAATGTGTGCGTGTGAGCGTGTATGCACAGAGCGAGGTGTAGTTTTGCGCATGCTTCACTGTATTGTTTGCAGTGGTGTCTGGGCTTTTTATTTAGTCTGAGGTGACCCATGCAGAACCACGACCTTGCGTTTCGTTGACCCACAATCTAGACGACGTCTGTCATGTGACTTTAACCGATCGCTCATTTATATCAATACTTAAGTAATATAGGTATAGACCGGTTTTACACATAAATATATACAAACGCAGCCACACAGCAGGTAAAGACAAGCGTAGTAGGTATAAATAATAATGAATGCAGGAATTTTGTTTATACAACTTTAATTGGTTTATTTGTGCGAATGTAATCTTTACAGACTTCAATACGTCAGTAGAAATGAAACTAAAAATGTACCTATTAATTATGTCACTGGATAACTATGAACTTGTTTATAATCTAACTCGTGAGATTTGTAAACTCTCGATAAATTGTGACTGCACCATACTGCTTACAATATAACGTGTTAATTTTCGATAGTTTAAAATCTATCCATGTCAAAATTGTAAACTGGCGCGTGGCGTCATACTTGAATGCGAAGGAACGCACCTTGTATTGCGCGCTGATTGGTTGAACGCTATTTGCTTCGTGCCGCTTTTGTAAAAAAGTTTTTATTCTGATGAAATTTTCTGCGATCTCACTCTGATTTGTGATCGATTTCTATTCTACTAAAAAAATTTTTATAACCTCACATAGTTGCCCACTTTGAGTAATCGTCACGAGGCACATTGATGATGAAAAGCTATGATTAACGACTGTGCGAGTCGGACTTGTTTACGATTGACACATTACATTTCTACAAAGGAGTCGTTTACAGTACCTATAGGTATGTATGATGCCGAGGCCAAGAACTTGTACAGTGCATACATCCACGCGCAAAGTCGCGGGGCGAACACTAGTGAAATAATAAATCTGTAGAATATTAGTATCTTTATATTACAAAAATAAATGTGTGTTTATTTGCAAATCACAATATTACTAGACTCATAGACTACTTAATAAACATAATAATACAGGGTGTAAGGGACAGCCCTCCGCAAACTGATAGGGTGAATTCAGTATGTCATACTAAAATGACCGGTACATGAAATTTTTTCAGGAACGTTATGGGAATCCAATACACCTGATTTGTTTGTGTTATTGTGCACAAATCGGAGTGTCTATTACTGGTTGGGAGGGGTAGGTAATAGGTATGCGGTGAGTTCGATGAACTCTGTAGCTAGACAGAAAGTGAACAGCTGATTTCACGCGTTGTTCGTTAGAGTTTCTACATCCATTGCTGGTTTTTTTTTTGTTTTCAGTTTTGTTTTTTTGCTGTTTTTTTTACATAAATGGAGTGCTGCGTACGCACAATGTAATTTTACATTGAATTAAAGAAAATGTAACTGAAAAAATATTTAAAAAATGAAAATTTTCCTGAGAAAATTTCCGGTGGAATATGATTCAAAATGGAGAGCTGAATGCACCCTGTCAGTTTGCGGAGGGCTGTCCCTTACACCCTGTATATTGATTAAACTTTTTCGTCTTGAAAGCGTAAAATAATTAAACGCTGGTAGGTATACATTTTGCACAAATTCAAACTTACGTTACTTTTTCGCGACAATATTAATAATTTCATCGGTAGCCAGGCTCACATATTTAGGAGGGTTAGCCCGGATAATCTTTCCTGCGCTATTGAGAAACCAATATTATTCTGCGTAGAGTATAAAACGATCTCTCAGTAGCTACGCTGATCGGGAGAGTCGCCAGTATTTATTTGTAAGAAAGTAGGTATATAAGTTTCAACGAGATGAGCTACCGACTCTATTAGGGCGGAATTGTTTCCACGTTCTCGTTTCCATTTCCATTTTCCAAATCCAGAGTCAATATTCGTTTATTACAGTTGATTCACTGTCATTGAAGTGGTTGATCTGGACCATTTTTTTCACTTTTTCGATATTAATACCCCAGTCTATTGCCCCAGTCACTGACATTTGGTTTTGATAGAAAATCTTCCAACTGAAGTAAATCATCAGAAACGTAATCTAATTGGGGTAATTTGACCTCCGGAAGTAGGTACTCTTCTGCCGATTTTGCCTGATAGTTGATGGACCTGTTTATTTGCCTTGGAATTTACGTAGTTACTTTGCCTTGGCACCTACGACCCCCACGTAGGTGTAGTTCCAATTTTAAAGTTACATTCAGCTGTTTTGCTTGCTCTACAGCCTCTGAAAATAATTGCTTGAATACAGACATCGTTTTCACTTCGACGATGACGAATATCCTTATTTTTTTCAATTTTATTAAGTCATTGAGCCTATCGACCTCAATAATTTAGGGTTGTGCCACAGAACAGTTATAAGAGGTCCTCTTTTATCTGTTCTGTGGTTGTGGCTATGCCCACCGTACCTACAATGGTGGAATCGTGCCTGTAATGAAGTGACAGTTATTTTATTATCAATGAATCTTTATTTAGTAGAAGATGTATGATTGCACGTATTCACATTCAAGTAGATACGTGCAATCGTAAAGATAAGAATAGCATACTTTTAACTAACATTGTACCCACGGGAAATAATATAAAAAAAATATTTTTGCGCCAGATCTAATGGGTCCAACAGAAAAAATATATGTATAATATTTATATAAAATTAAATTTAAAATTTAAAAAACCCCCAACGCAAAAAAGAAACATTTAAAAAGTCAAAAATAATACCTACCTATCGTTGAGCCATCAAATTCGATTGAGTAATACCTATATATATTTTAATTACAGAAATTGATGGATGGCACGATAAGGTTTGCTCATTGAATTGGCGCTATAATGTCGCGGCGGGGTACCGCATATGTTACATAGACAATCAAGTGAAGGGTCTGACTTACTTATGCGGTACCCCGCCGTGACATTATAGCGCCATTTCAATGAGCAAACCTTATCGTGCCATCCATCAATTTCTGTAATTAAAATATATATAGGTATTACTCAATCGAATTTGATGGCTCAACGATAGGTAGGTATTATTTTTGACTTTTTAAATGTTTCTTTTTTGCGTTGGGGGTTTTTTAAATTTAATTTTTATTTTAACATTTTAAAACTTTTTAAACAATTTAACAATATAGAAATGCATTTTTATTACTGCAGAATGTTAAGTTTCTCTGCAAATAACATTAACTTATAATGACCATCGTACTGCAAATAGAATCAAATACTGATCAAAACGGATCCAAACACGACATATCTGCTATATTATTTTACCAGGAGTATTTTAGTGTGCTGGATATCCGGGCTGCAGCATCAGCTCATCGTGTTGCCACCATTGCATTGTATGTAGAATAAAATACTGATCAAAACGAATCCAAACACGACATATCTGCTATTACTTTTTCAAGAGTGTTCTAGTGTGCTGGACATCCTGGCTGCAGCATCAGCTCATTCTGTTGCCACCATTGCATTGTATATAGAATCAAATAGGTACTGATGTAAATGAATCCAAACACGACATTTCTGCTATTATTTTTTCAAGAGTATATCCAGCACACTGGTACTGGATATCCTGGCTGCAGCATCAGACCGAGAATTCTATAATCTTGAGTATATAGATAGCATACATGGATGTTTCAAATTTTAGGTCACACTAAGGTTTGAAAGTAAAGTAAATACCCTTTACGCGTCTAAGATCCCTGCCGCAGCTAACAAAAGAGCGGATAACTTTGAAACGGCTGAACCGATTTTGATAAAACATGTCTAAGAACCATCGCTGGAAACCCTGCTTTCAAATAAAAAAAACCGCATCCAAATCAGTCCACCCGTTTAAGCGCTACGGTGCCACAGACAGACACACAGACACACACACACACACACACACACACACACACATAGCGGTCAAACTTATAACACCCCTCTTTTTGCGTCGGGGGTTAAAAATAAAAATCCAGGTGATGTGGTCCAAAGCGACTAAAAGGCCTTTAATAAAATAAACAGCCATAAAATTACCCTAAACTATTAAAATTAATGTTTCCGTTGACACAATTAACAATCAATTTACTTTCTGATCAATCGATTTGCTGGTGAAAATCGGAACATCCTCTATGTAACTCATTCATAAAGAAGCAGGGACGTACATTTATTGCATTACCACTGCCAGAGCGAATGATTTGAAGTAGCTTATCAAAATTTAAAGCATTTATTAGCTTGTTAAAACAATTGATGATAAATAATAATACTTATCAGCTGATATAGAGATAAGTACCACAAAATATAAGACATAGTTTCTCTTGTCAAATAGAAACTCAATTTTCTTGGAAAATTGATTTGCAAAGACCGCAGCTGTTTCAATAATACGAAATCCTGAGCATTCGCTTTCAATCAAAATCGTGTTACGGGTTTGATCGAGTTGCCTATTTTTAGATAGACTATTTCCCTATCAATGTAGGTGTTTTGTTGGTTTCTCTTGATTCAGATGGTGTACTCAGACTACTAGAGTAACTCTTCTCGTCTCTTACCGAATTTATTAAGAAAATTACTTTTTGCTTTCACTTTAAAGGGAAAGAACAAAATATCTTCGCATCATAAAAGCTGATGAATGGAGCTTTGAGGAATCCAATTAACACACGATTCATTTAACTTGTCGACGTGGAACAAAGCAAAGATGAGACACAATGCTTTTATTAGTAGCCGGTGACTTCCATCTGGGTTCTACTCTAGCCATACTCTCCACATTTTAAGTCTTGCACAAACAAAGGGGTTTCTTGTATTTTTAAATAGAAACCGGTGTTCCATAAATCGATTCTGGGAAAAATTTACCCGGTCCACGAAACGGAAGCAACGAAAGACAAAATTACAGAATGAGAAAGATTTCAACGGCGCGATGTCAAAAATAAACACAAGAAATGTCACTTTGTTTAGAAAGAGCTACGAGTATGTCTTAGACTCTTCGTAGAGTAAAGATACAGTTGTCCAAGCTACACGTGGAGTTTTTTAAGTCCTTGAATTATGATAACACCCTTTCTTTCTAATTCATCGACATTCTTTAATTTTCTCACGTTTGTTTTAATCAGTTAAGTAAGATTACCAACATTCCAGTGTGCCAGCTCTCTGATTAACCCAAGTTCTTCGTCGATGTGGAAAAAGGAATTCTGTGTATGTAGGTTTATCGATCCTGCGAGGTACCTAATATCGCCGACTTTCTAAAGGTTATATCGCTGAGCGACCTCTGTATCATGAAGGCCAACCCAAGGTTTAGGAAAAGACCCAATTTATTATAAATTTAGCTCCATAGAACAAATAATAAAATGAAAATTATAGAATAAGAATAAGTGTGTCATTTGTGGGGAATTAACTTTGGAAGAAATTGGAAATTCTGTGATGACATTTGGTGTGTCTTTTTTAAGATTTCCAATATAAATTTCTCAGTAGCAGCCCAGAGCCTAGCTGTTTATGGCAATAGGCTTGCCCCATATTACATGGAACTTACACAACTGGTGTGGGTGAAATGTGTGTGTTCGGTTTAGGTACAGTAGAGTTCAATAATATATTGTTGGCACTGTCAAAGATTCAAAGAAACTCATTAAATTCATACAGGACATATTTTTGATCTATCTAGGTTCTATAAACCTAGATAGATCAAAAATATGTCCTCATGTAATACATAATAATACAATACATAATGTATATGCTGTGCATTAGGCAATCATATGAGAAAAACCAGTCACATATTAATGAATCTATTAAATCTTGACCACAATTTAATGATGCTTATAGTTGTCACAATATTATAACATTTTTAATAACTTTTTTGACGTTCATCTATACATATAATAAATCTGTAGACGAGGCGTTTCTGTACATTGCAAATATTTAAAAAAAAAATAGTTGGGTTGTTAAAGAATCACCAACAGATGCCATTTCTACCATTTTTGTCATTTTTGTCTGTTTGTCTGTTTGTCTGTTTGTCTGTTTGTCTGTGAGAGTTCATAAATTTTTGTGCAAGTATCACGTCAAAAGTACAAAACCAATGTGGTTAAATTTTATACTCAAATATTGTGTGTAACTCAGAGTTTTACTTAGTTTTTGTTTCATCGCAATCGCTTCAGTCTATCAAAAGATATATGAATTTAAAGTGTTCAAGAAGAACTTTTCATTACGGTGTCTTCATGCACGTAACGACATCTATTGATACCAAATGGTACTAACAATAAAAATCGCTTTATAGGGGTGGATAACCTGATGGGTCGATCCAGCAGGTTCAGCCGCTAGGCTTCCCGGGGTTGGTTAGTGGATGGGTGAGCATCTTTACATACCGAGACTCCTCCGTGCCTCGGAAAGCACTTGGTCCCGGCTGTTATTCGTGGATCTTTGACAGTCGTTACGGGTCGTCAGAAGCCTGAAAGTCTGACAACCAGTCTTACCAAGGGTTATCGTATTACCCGGTAACTGGGTTGTGGAGGTCAGATAGGCAGTCACTCCATGTAATAAACAGGTATTCAGCTGCATCCGGTTAGACTGGAAGCCGACCCGAACATAGTTGGGAAAAGCCTAGGCAGATTGGTTCTACTGATGGTTGATTAGTAACGCTAAAAGAATTTCAAATATAAAAAACCCGCCAAGTGCGTGTCGGACCACGCGCAATGAAGGGTTCCGTAGTTGGGATGAATTTATCCCAAGCACAAACTTAACATTGTAGTTGGAAAACATATTCTCCCATACATTCCAACTGTAAATGTAAGTTTGTACTCACAATATTGAGAGATTTACCATGTTATTTTATGACCACAGACTATTCTTATAGATTTTCCTGTAATCTACAAGTAAAGAACTATTTTCTGTATTTTTTTTCAAAACTTTAGGCTCAGTAGTTTCGGAGATTAGGGGATATATTGGTAAATTTTCATCTATTTTCTTAAATAATTAATATAATTTTAAAATTATAAAAAAAAATATACATATTTGAGACCCTCATATTAATTAAGCCCTTTCATCTGATATGTCACACGGTACAGTTTGCAAAACTTTTTTTTTTAATTTTCTTATTTGCCCCACAAAAGTGACCCCCATATCCAAAATCCATTTATTTACTTTACCTACCTGTCCGCGTTTGGGTCACAGAAATTCGTAATTATATGTACCAAATTTTAACATAATGGGTACAATAGATTCGGAGCAAATTAGGTGTGACAGACGGACAGACAGACAGACACACGAGTGAACCTATAAGGGTGCCGTTTTTAGGGTTCCGTACCAAAATGGTATAAAAGGAACCCTTATGGTGTGACTCAGTCTGTCTGTCTATCTGTCACAACTGGATATCTCAAGAACTACTAATGCTATCAACTTGAAATTTGGAACAGTTTTAGATGACGTTTACCGAACTATTTTGCAAATAAGCAAGAAATAAAAATATTTTAATTTTTATTGCAACAGGGACTAAAAGGGTGTCTTAAAAATTCATAGTGGGGCTACTAGGGCATCTGGGGTATAATATGAAAGAGCGTTAGTTTCGACTTTTGATGAAAAATGTAAAAAAACTACCGTCCCCCCGCCCTTATTCTATGTGATAGAAGTGTATGTAAAGAAAACAGGAAAAATAAAAAGATGTCTCTAAATAGCACACTTTTTCAGAAATCGAAACGGAACATTCGGTGCGCGAGTCCGACTCGCACTTGACCGGTTTTTTTTTCTTTTGAGGTATGGAACCCTAAAAATGGGCATATAATTGTAAGATGATAGTTAATACTAATAACTGATGTGGTGTTCTGAGTGAAAAAGAATGCAATGTCAGATATAATTATCCAATCAACTTTTCATACACAGAGAAGTTGAGGGGGAGGGTTTGAGAGGGTAGGGGTGAGATCCCTCTCACCGCGTCCCGCTGCCCCTGCCCCTGCCCTAGGAGAAGCAGTAAGGAGGTGTGAGGGGGAGGAAGGGGGAAGGGGATGCGGTGAGGGGTATTAGAGGGGAGGGTGACAGGGGGGAGAGGGAGGGGGGTGGTAAGATATGGTTGAGAGGAGAGTTAGAGGAGGAGTGTTGAGAGGTTGGGTGAGAGGGGGTTGACGAGCGCCTTAACACCTTAATGTTACTTTTTGACCGAAAAATAGAAAGTCGGAACGGCACAAAAAAAAAGGAAACGCCAGTCGTCGTCAGAGCTGACACACACACTTTTTTTTTAAATCAAACTGGGTACCTTTGTAAGTTTATTTATTGTACGCAGAGCGAGCTTCCAGTTAACCACTGCATCTGATAGATGTTGTATAGACGGAATCGCGGTGTCAAGATTTTCCGCAGAAGAGTGACACTTTTTCAGTCATAAAATAGATGCTGTCCTGGAATTCCGGTCTCTGGACCTGGATTTCTCTCTAGAGGTCGAGATTATTTGAGGCATCTTTATAACCAACTTCAAAAAGAAAGAAGTTTTCAATTCTTCTGTTTTTAGGGTTCCGTATCCAAATAGTACATAGAAAGGGAAGTCTTATCATTACGTCCTGTCCGTCTGTCCGTCCGTATGTCACACACCTTATGTATGAAAGAGTTTTCTCCAGAGATGGTGAAGATCTGACAATTGAACTCCTCAATAACAGTAGGTATACGCACTGTGATTTGGTACAGAAATCAAAGAAAATTACTGGCTATCCGTGGTCAACTAATTATGGACTTCGATGGTTTTTAAAAGTTTTGCCTCCATAAACATGGATGTTCAAGGTATAAACGAAAAGCAGTTTGATGCGCAGTCCAAACCGCACAGATCCATCCGCGGTTTGTAACGCAGTCCACAGATCCGTGGTCCAAACTGTAGGTACCTACGTGTAAACCCCGCTATTAGTTCTTTCCGAAACGATAGTTTGGAATGGCGCGTTGTGTTTCCAGCAGTCCGAATACGTGTTAAACCACGCTATCATAAACCGCAGTAACTGCAGGGCTGTGGTAGAGAACCCCAGGTAGCGGTTCCCACCAGGCAAGATCGCAAGATTCTTCATTTTTATTGCAGGAGTGATACCTACACCATATCTAAGCGACACGTTATGTATTGATTTCCGACATGCACGCGAACGAAGTCGCGGGCACAGCTAGTATTTAAATATGTTTTTGAAGCCTGACTCTCTGTCTATCTCTTCAGAGTCTACTTGCGTAATGTCACGTCACGTTAATGATAAGATAAATATCTCGCTACTTTTACGTTTGATCATTTCTATGAAAGCGGATATCTATGCTCATTGTATATTTACGGAAATACGCGATAAGCATAATCGACTTTTGGCTCCGAACGGTGCCAAGACGCCTCGTGCATGGCATGATGCATCTCATGTACTTACAATAGTCAAAATAATACTCTTAAGTATTTGTTTTGTGTTTACTAAATAAACTAATGTTGTGTTGTGCTGTGCTATAAACAGTTATTTTTTATTTCATAATAAAATGTTTCCCGCAGACAGACATGACGCGACGCGATTCTGGTTATTGTTCTCAATACGGTATTTTACTCTATAGGAGAAAAAATCTAAAAATATATTATTTAGATAGCTTAGGCAAAAAGCAGTCGGAAAATGTTAGCTTTAGTTCGTAAAATAACAATAAAATAAAATTCAAAGTTTTCAGTTTTTTAATCTGTTTTCTAACATCATGAATGCATGAATGTAGCCGCCATGTTATTACGTCATTACCTTACGTCTGCCCTGTACTTTTTTAGGATTTTTTAGTTTTGGTTAGTTACCTACTTTAAGTATGTTATTTTCCCGGAAACTATTTTGTGTTATTCTATTAATTATCAATTCAGTCAGTGACTCACTTTACGTTTGGGGTCACGGCGAGTTTAAATGTTCAAGTTCATTAGCAAACGCGTAGGTAGGTAGGTAGGTACTGTTGTGTTTCATAGTACGAGCATTGTTCGCAACGCAAGAGACGATTCATTATAATTATAATTTACATAACTATTTAAAATATTGGCCTCCAAATTAGGTAGGTACCTGTACAAATGAAAAGTTTTGTAGTCAATTCAAGAGAGACGACGCGGTGTGGCTAAATTATTTCAATTTCTAGTTGAAAACAAGAACTCTGTAGTACCTAATCTAAGAAAGTTAGATACCTGGCAGATATTTTGCCTTAACCCATGTTTTTTTGCCGGATTAGTAATCACTACGATAAGTATGTGTATCTACCCCTCATAAAATAAGTCGAATGTCTAGAGAGTGATGTTACTCGTTACCGGAACTAGTAATCGGAACTAATATTTATTACGGAGCTGTACTTATTGAAAAATATCGATTTTTGAACATCCAGTCACAATTCAATTCAATTCAAACATTTATGTCGGAAATTTCCATATCATTTTAGTATTAGCACTTACAAAAAATATGTTATTAACTTGGTACTTAGATCTAAAATCCAAAAGAAAAATCAGAATTAAAATCAAAACATGTAACAAAGAGACTATTCAGTTTGCTTCAATGGTTAAAAAGACACCTGAAGCCTTGTATGAAACTGTTTTATTTAAAATTTATTTATATATTGATGTTCAATTATTAATTATGTAATTCTAATTAGGTAGTGAAACCGAAACGGAAGTATTTATGCTATGAAAGTGGTGAACACTGTTAAATAAATAACTTTCAATTTGTGCCAAAGAAAACAATAATAATGATGTATTCAATGGAATACAGATAGGCCCTGAATCTGGCATATTGCCAACTATGTATTTATATGAACAGTAAGTACCAGAGTTTATGGTGCTATCCTAGCATAGAAATAATAAGATTCCACTGAACGGAAATAATTTCAGTGTTATCAGAGTCAGTTATATGTATACCATATATTTCTATGAGGTAAGTATACATAGCACTTAGCTGACTTAGCATAATATTATGACAAGTAATCTACTAATTTTCTTTATAAAATTTAAAATTCCTATTAACTAGGTATAAATAAAAATCCGTGAACTCTCGAATCTACGTTAGCAGTGGCAGTGACCTGACCACAGTTCTAAAATTAACTGGTTTATTTATAGGTAACTTAATCTTTTCATAGTTTGAGCAATGGACATGAGGTTAAAGCGTGAAACCGCGTTGCAATCACCTCGGAGATGCAAACGCAATGACCGTGTAGTAAATAATTAATATGATGAGATTACTTTTGTTTTTATTTTGGAGACGGATGTATACTTATTTCAGCATTTCTTGTAAGCTCTTCTTTTCATTTCTACGTTACATCTGTGTTGCTTATCTGTTTGGGCCTAGTAGGGGCCACTTTATTGCGGCGTCAGAGGCTTGTAGGCTCTAGAATGACTAGAATCTCAATAACCGTTGAAAATATTATGAGTAGTGTCATGTTTGGATATGTGACTCAGTCACAATGTTTTAAAGTGCTACCAATCTCCACGCTGATAATGGTGTAGATTATTTTTTATTATCAAACAATCAATAAACTCAGCCTATCCAGTCCACTGCTGGACGTAGGCCTCTCCCAGGCTGCGCCATAACACCCTGTCCTCCGCCTTCCACATCCAGTCTGTCCCAGCCACCCTTCTTAAGGTCGTCCGGCCCGTCGGTCCATCTTGCTGAGGCGTCCCACACTGCGCTTGCCGAAACGCGGTCTCCACTCTGTACTCGTCAGCTCCACCAGCAATTGGTCCTTCGACAAATATGGCTCGCCCACTACCACTTCAGTTATGTCGGTTACTCCGGTTCTTATCCGGATAACTTCATTCCTGATTTTATCCTTCAAAGAAACTCCAAGCATAGCCCGCTCCTTAGCGCGCTGAGCGACCTTGAATTTGTGGACCAACCCGACTGTCAATGTCCATTTTTTTATTATAATTAACGTATAAAAATTTTAACGAAAACATTATTCTCTGGCTAGCTTGAAAATCCAGCAATAAAAATGATAAATGGGGAATCGTCTTTCACAGTTTGATAAATTTTACAGCTCTGGAAAACTCTCTTGGGATTTTCACGTTGTCAGAGTATGATTTTATCCTGAAGAAAATAATTGCTGTCGTCGTGGTCGTAACGTTACAAGAGTGGTGTAACATTAGTTTGGTCCTTATTATTTTTTTGTTTAATCTTTTATACATTAAGCGACTTGACTAAACTCGGTTTACAAAGCCCTGGCAACTACGAAATCCCTGTCTAATTAATATTTCCTGTTCACTTTTTTTATCCGAATACTATAAACTTTTGGCGAGACTTTGCGCAATTTGTCTACATCAATCAAAATCAATCTGCCTAGCCTTTTCCCAACTATGTTGGGGTCGGCTTCCAGTCTAACCGGATGCAGCTGAATACCAGTATTTTACATGGAGCGACTGCCTATCTGACCTCCACAACCCAGTAACTGGGTAATACGATACCCCTTGGTAAGACTGGTTGTCAGACTTTCGGGCTTCTGACGACCCGTAACGACTGTCAAAGATCCACGAATAACAGCCGGGACCAACGGCTTAACGTGCTTTCCGAGGCACGGAGGAATCTCGATATGTAAAGATGGTCACCCATCCACTGACCAACCCCGGCAAGCGTAGCTTAACCTGACGGATCGACCCGTGCGGCTGTTATTACTTAGCCACGAGCTCCTCATATTGCAATTTGTCAATTTGTCTACATATTATCTGGAAATAAGAAAAGTCGTCTTAAAATCTGCTGCTGGTCGACCATTTTTTTTTTGCGCTTTTAAATCTTGGGTGGGTGTTTCACGAGTACCTACCGGTGTACCACGAATGCATAAAGCAACTGTCTAATATGTAGGTATCAGTTATAGCAATAAGAATATATCTATACTTATAATAAATCTGTAGAGAGGTCAATTCTGTACATGATATATATTTTCAAAATAACTATCAGGGGGTAATTAGTGATCGATACTGATGCCAAAAATGCAATCAGTAAAATTTTTGTCTGTCTGTCTGTATGTTCCTTATAGAAACAAAAACTACTCGACGGATTTTAACGAAACTTGGTACAATTATTCTTCATACTCCTGGGGAGGTTATAGTATACTTTTCATCACGCTACAATCAATAGGAGCAGAGCAGTGAAGGGAAATGTTGGGAAAACGGGAGAAGTTGCTCCATTTTTTAAGCTTCCGTCGCGTGTGCAGCCTTAATGGTTAAAGCTACATAGAAATCATTTATGACGGAAATGTTCTACATAAAATTATCTAAAAAATACCCCACAACAGCATATGTCTATCTTTTATGGTTGACTCACAATAACACGTGTAACTCCCGATAGCTTAGCAGTCCAATACATTAACTTAATAACATACAAGGAGTTACACGCTGACGGAGTCGCGGGCACAGCTATTAATAATAATATTCTGCGGTTCCTTATTGCGATATTTTTCAACAGTATTGTGGATTGACATATTATATTTCCCTACTAAAATACGAAAGTTAATCTGTCTGTTACATCAAAACCACTGAACCGTGAGGAAGGACATATGGTACTTTTTTATGAAAAACGACGGAAACGCGGACGAAGTCGCGGGCAAAAGCTAGTAGTAAATAATTTTATAGGATCCATAGTCGTGACATACTTTTACAAGTAGAATACGCAACGCATTATGTTGTTTTTACTCAAAGGTAACAAATCATTGCATGTAATATGAATTCCCTTGATTAGAAAAAAATCTGGCCAGCCTTTTCCCAACTATGTTGGGTCTGCTTCCAGTCTAACCGGATGCAGCTGAATACCAGTATTTTACATGGAGCGACTGCCTATAGCTCCACAACGATACCTCTTGGTAAGACTGTGGTCGTCAGAGTTTGGGGCTTCTGACGACCCGTAACGACTAAATTATCTTGATTAGAAATCAGCTTAATATTAGTTAGAGCCGTAAAGGTGTCACTATAACATAGTTATTTCCAGGATACATAAAATACTTATACCAACATAGGTTATTTTTCATAATTATTGTGACTAATCCATTCATTTAAGCACATAACTTAGTAAACAACATAAACTTCGCACTCTTAGTCACTGTTTTGTTTGACTTGTTCCGCGTATTTAATGTATAACTTAGTAAAATAGTAACTAAATAAGTACATAATAAATTATTTAAGTATTTACAAAAATCTTAATAAGTAAGTACCTATTTTCATTCTTGACTCCGTAAAAGTCTACATTGAAATCAATCTCTTCACAGTCAGTGCGTTCTCCAAAATCAACAGAAAAATACTTTTCACCAGCGATCTACCACGAGTACGACGCGTCCTTGACCCAGAAAGTAATTCGTTCCAAATTCTCCTGCGAACAAAAAGATCAGACTGTTATACGCCTAGAATGCGAAAAACCTGTATTTATAAACTATGTAGGTATTTAATTTACCCGGGCAGCTGCGTCAAGTCTGATAATGTGAAAAATCACGAACGGACCGCGTGGTGCGACCGAGATAACCACACAACAAATTGTGTAATATAAACCGTTGCCATAACAAACGATGCGTAATATATTACGTGTTTATTGTCTGAACATGCTCATTGTTATTTGTTTAAGCTGAAGTCATCAAACTACGTGACATTATGTCTTGTTGAAATAGTTTTCGAATACGAATGAGGATCCTGTTTTCTGTACTTGGAAATGTTCGTCTGTGACAACAATATTCTTGGTTTCGTAGAAAACTTATCGATATTTTGGATCATGAACTCTCCTTAAGGCATTCAAAGAGTTCTCATCATTTATTTCCAATTTCTCCTTTCCATTCAAAATAAATAAAAATCTTTAAATAAATATCGAAGTGAATAAAAAAAAAATGGATTCTCACGAAAAAACCTGTTCCATTTACGCATACCTATCATAAAAATCATACTTGGAACTATAAACAGCGAATATTTACATAAGTAGTAATTTATTTTATATATTAACTAGTATTTTATTATAATGGTATTTAATTTGCCTATTTGTAATCTCTAAGATTGATCTATGAAACTAGTTAAATTACATTGTCTAACAATCGTAGCCAGTCACTGAAACGAGCTAAATTCGCCGTGACAGGAGTAGGTAAAGCTGTGCTTAGTGAAGTCAGTCCCACCAGCTCGTTCCGTTGACACTTAAGCTCTTCCCGAACTGGTGCGACGCTAAGTGGCTCCGTGGGCCAGTCCTCTGGGGTCTTTAAAAGAAATGATGTGCCGCAAAACCATCTGTGTGAAGGTTCTAAATTAATCGGGCGCAATCTGGTTGCATCATCAGCGACATTCAGATCTGTCGGTACCCATCGCCAGTCTTTGACCGAAGAATTTTCTAAAATTTCACCCAGCCGATGGGCAACGAAAGGTCTAAACGCTCGTGCATCACTGCGCAACCATTGGAGGACAGTCATCGAATCAGTCCAGAAGAATGTACGCTCTGACTTTTTTCGATGGCTCTCCTTAATAACAAGTGCCAAACGAGAAGCTATCAAGGCAGCTTGAAGTTCCAAACGTGGGATTGACGTTGGTTTCAAGGGCGAGACTCTGGCTTTGCTTGCGATGAGAGTGAGCTTGATGTTGCCGTCAGGGTATATCAAACGCCAATAGGCAACGCAGGCGTAAGCAAGCTCACTTGCATCTGCGAAGACGTGAAGTTCTCTGTGGGAAGGCTCGTAGCCTTTCGCCCTTGCATACCAACGCGGTATCTTCAGCAAAGAGACTTTTGTCAGGTCTTGAAACCATTCGAACCACCTTGATGCTTCTGTTTGTGGGAGCTCCGTGTCCCAGTCGATATTAGATCTCCAGGTTTGTTGAAAAAGTATCCGTCCTTTGACGACTATTGGTCCTAATAAACCTAAAGGATCGTAAACGCGCATAACGTGTGACAGCACCTTGCGTTTTGTCAGTGAACTAGGGACTGTTTCAATTAAGCCTGTTCGAAAACCCAAAACATCGGCGGTAGGGTTCCATGCAATACCTAGGGCTCGGATGCTGTTATTAGATTCGCCAAGATCAACTTCCAATGGTTGAGCGGCCCTGAGCTCCTCAGCGACAAGGTTCAGTGACCCTGGTTCATTGGAAATCCATCCTCGCATCTCAAAGCAAGCTGCATTGTGCACAGTTACAATATCTGCCGCTAACTGGGCTGCTTCGTCAACGCTATCTTGTGAGTCGATGTAGTCGTCCATATAATGACTGAAAAAAATAGCGTCCACGGCTCTTGGATGCGTATGTGCGTGCTCTTGAGCATTTTTGTTTTTTATAAACTGTGCAATAAAGGGGCTACAGCAAGCACCGAAAATGACCGATGTCATCCTAAACTCCTTTATGACATGTGATTTATCAGGTCTCCACAGATACCGAAGAGCGTCTCTGTCCTGCTCTCTAACCCGAATCTGAGGAAACATCTCTTTGATATCCGCGGTTATTCCGATGCGACCCTCCCGGAAACGAAATAGAACCTTAAGTAGCGGCTGGAGTAGGTCAGGACCGGAGAGCAGTAAAGAATTCAGGCTGACTCCTTTATTCCTCGCTGCTGCATCATGAACTGCCCTGACTTTTCGTTTTTGGGGGTGGTACACACCAAAATGTGGTAAATAAAGACGAAAGCCGCCAGATTTGCTATCATATAAGCCGTCAGGTTTGTTAACACAGTGAGTGTAGTATGTATCTGGAGCACATTCCTCTGCATAACCCTTCGCGATCATGTTGTCTATAAACGCATTGTATGCTTTAGCAAACTCGGATTCTTTAGCCATACGTCGTTCTAAACTTAAAAAACGTGACATCGCCTGTGGGTAGCTGTTTGGAACACGCTGTATGTCGTCGCGCCACGGCATGCCTACTTCAAACCGACCAGTGGGCAATCGTTTGGAAGTCGCTTCCAAAATGTCGACTGCGCGCTGGTCTTGTTTACTATCCAGAGTTTCCGTTTTAGTAATACCTATTGAGTCGAGTTTATACTGTTCCTTAATCAATGATTCTAAATTGTCATCATTGTTTGTATCCATGTGTGTATGATTAACGAACTCAATCAACTTCGTTTTGCTAGAAGCAACGCCGTATAAAGTCCAGCCCAAAGCTGTCAAACAGGCAACGGGCTCGTTCCTTCTACCAACTCGAACTTTGCGGTTGATTGACAAATACCAATGTTCAGCTCCAATGAGGATAGTTGGAGTTGCGTCGACGTATGTCAGAACGTCAACCAGATCGGACAAATGTGAAAAGGACTCAATCGTTTCACGTTTGACCGACTGCGGGCGCAAACACAAAGACTCCATAGATCGAGCATTTTTTACTAAAAATGTTTCCTGTGTGTGTCTACCTTTAATGAGAAAGTCTACATATGATATTGTGGTATTTCGCTCGAGACCACCTATGCCATTTACCGTTATGGTCTGTTGTGGCCCGGTCGCCCCTATCAGTTTGGCGATGCTGGAATCTATGATTGTCGCGGTGCTCCCGTCGTCAAGGAGGCCGTACACGTTGCAGGTTCCAGCAGGGCCCGAGACTGTAACTGGTATTATTTTTAAATAAGCACGAGGGCGAAGAGCTAAAATAGTATTCGGTTTTTGTGCACCTGTCGAGGTTGTAGACACAATGACTTTTTCGCCGGTTAGTTCAGCAGCATTTGACGTAGGGTGTGTATTATGTTCAACAGTTATGGGGTGTGTAACGGTATCTGTGGTTTGCTCGTTAAATGTATTGACGAGCGGCGGCGATGGCTGCCGGTGAAGAAGCGCGTTATGCCGAAAAGGGCAGCCATCAACGCCACACGGGTTCACTAAGCTGCGGCTGTTTTTGGAAATATTTTGGCCACCATTCGAAATTTGAAATCAAACAGTGGGATAGCTCACCCCTGCTCCCACTCTTCACCAACGTCGACCACTCTAACACCCTTGAATGCCGACCTAATAAAAGCCGCTGAAAGGCACATATTGCAGCGGGTTCAACAAGACAGTTTTTTGCAAGAAATTCACTGCATTTTGAACAAGAAACCAATTCCTCCAAGCAGCCGCCTCATCAAACTATCGCCCTCTCTGGGAGAAGATAACCTTTTGCGTTTGGCTGGAAGGATAAAGGCCGTAGAAGGCATCGATCCCGACTCCCGTTTCCCGATCCTACTTGACGGTCGCCACCCAGTCGCACGGTTATTGGTAGAATATTACCATCGCCAAGCAGGTCACGCAAATCATGAGTCCGTGATAAACGAGATAAGGCAAAGATTCTGGTTGTTGAGACTTCGTGACACGGTCAGAGCTGTAGCAAACCAATGTCTCTTCTGCAGAATTCGCAAATCAAAACCACTAAATCCAACCACTGGAGATCTTCCACCACAAAGACTAGCTCATCACCAGCGAGCGTTTATCTTCACTGGCGTAGATTATTTCGGTCCTGTCAACATAACCATCGGACGCCGCCATGAAAAGCGCTATGTGGCCCTTTTTACGTGCCTTACGACCAGGGCCCTCCACTTGGAACTGGTTCACAGCCTATCCGCCGACTCTGCAATCATGGGTCTCAGGCGTTTCTTTGCCAGTCGCGGGATTCCGCAGACTATATATTCGGATAATGGAACCGCATTCGTTGGCGCAAACAGGATCCTACGGGAATTTTACACAAATGACGTGCAAGATTTTGCCGCCACAAAGGGCATTAAGTGGAGTTTCATCCCAGCGGCGGTGCCTACTTTCGGAGGATGCTGGGAACGCCTCGTCAGGACGGTGAAGGTAGCGCTGAATGCTACACTGAAGGAAAGATGTCCCAAAGAGGAAACATTTTTGACTTTGTTAGCGGAAGCCGAGGCGATTGTAAATTCACGCCCACTCTCGCATGTGTCCACAGATCCAGATGACCCAACCACGTTGACACCGTTCCACTTTCTCATCGGGTCTTCATCGAACCAAACCCTACCAACGACATTGGAAGACCGTGACCTGAATGGACGCTCTGAATGGAAGAAAGCATTAAAGTTATCAGATCACTTTTGGAACCGCTGGGTGCGCGAAGTGCTGCCGACTATGCAAACACGAACCCAGGTTAAGGGAGATCCTGGTCAAGACCTCCTGATTGGAGACGTGGTTATTATCGTCGACGGAGCGCTACCACGAGGGACATGGCCACGAGGCCGTATAGTGAAGGTGTTCCCTGGAAAAGACGGCGTTAATAGGGTGGTGGACGTTGCGACGGCCGGAGGTACGTTACGCCGGCCCCTCAAAAAACTTGTAAAGCTTGCCACATAAGGCTTCTTTTACCCTTGACTGTTGGTGCAGTGCTGCACGAGGGGCAGGATGTTACGGACTTTTTTGGTTTTTTATATTTTTTCTTTACTTTTTCAAATTTAAAATCTTTTTTGTTCTTTTTCTACTTTCTGTCAGTTGCTTATAGTATTGTCTGTCAAGAAGTGCTCGTCCATTATAAAATACAATATTTTCAAGGTAAATAATTCATTTCATTTACGGATAACAGCCCATTTCTTCATCTTTTTCATTGTCTATTGAACTGTGTCTGGCAAACACCAATAAAAATAATTCCGACCGGTCATTGTTCCTAATATTACGTGTTCCAAATTCCAAATAACAGTGATAAATACTGTGATTTGTGGACAGCATTAGTGAAGTATCGATTGAAGTCTCTATTTTGCGAGGCTTTTGTAAAGCTTTGTCCACATTGCATTCGCGATTAATGAGCATTCAGTGACGGCTACTCGAACCGTGTTTGAAAACGAATGTTTTTCCTCGCGGTGAAATTTTCACAACCACTCTTACGCTTGCTTTCAAAGTAGGTAGGTACTGGTAGGTGCGAGTACCTACGTAGGTATCGAATGTTCACTAACTATGTGGACGCAATGAATTTTTCGATCACTTTATTGTGAACACCGTTAATTTATAATCTATCGCGAGATTGTAAACTATCGATAAATTGTTGAACTGTACCTACCAAATAATACCAGTATTTTACATGGAGCGACTGCCTATCTGACCTCCACAACCCAATTACTAGCCAACTATAATCGAAAAATAATGAGGCGTAGTTCACAATTTTTCAATAGTTCGTATAATATCGCGAGATCTAGATTATAAACTAACGAAGTTCATAATCATACGGTGACTTATACAACACTAGACAGACGACCGGACGCTGGACAGGTAATATTTACAGAAGCCATTTTTTCCTCAAACCTAGTACCATATTACCTACTTACTTTGTATAGGTCAACGTATAATAACATTGATATCTAAATCTACAATGTAGTCTCAAACAATAATAAACAAATAAAATTTGTAATCATATAGATAACATCGCCCGCTGACAGGTTAGTCAATGAGAATCATTTTATCAATAACTGGCTTTTGCCCGCGGCTTCGCCCGCATTTGTTATACATATAAACCTTCCTCTTGAATCACTCTATCTATTAAAAAAAACCGCATCAAAATCCGTGGCGTAGGTAGTTTTAAAGATTTAAGCATACAGGGACAGACAGACAGCGGGTGCGAATTTGTTTTATATTATGTAGTGATACTATTGTTCTGAGCTATCTTACGTATGGCAATGGCAGGGGTGTTAGTGTAAACAGTGGCAACCTATTAAGGGGTCATTGAACTCTGAAATCGTGAAAAAAAAATCAGCTCTTCCCTACATTTGAACGAATTGTGCGAACATAAATGTACTGAACAGCTGATTTGTTTTCGCGATTTCAGGTTTGGTCTCTTAAAAGTTGATCTTAATAACGAGTACAATGACACCTTAAAAGGTTGCCACTGTTTACAATTACACCCCGTCTATAGGGTATAAGTGACAGCCATAGATAAATATAGGTAAGAAAGAAGACAGCCCTCCGCAAACTAACACCAAAATAAAGAGCTGAATGCACACAGTTTCAGCTCTTTATTTTGAATCATATTCCACCGGAAAATTTCTCAGGATTTTTTTTTATTTTCTTTAGTCTAATAAAAAGCTTACTTTGTTATTAAAAGACTAAAAATGACTGTCTTGTCAGTTTGAAACTTTGAAGAGACGAGTCGGTTGTGTCCACACTCGTAAGTGTCACACGGACACAACGAGTGCACTCGAGACGAGATAATATTATCGAGATAAGGTGAGATATTTTATATAATAGCCTTACACGTTTTATTACTATAACATTATGATGATCTTATGATATGATACCTATTTTTTTTAATTTTGTACCCATTTTAGTGTTGATAAGAAAATACGTAGGTTAATAGTTTCTAAACGTATCACGTAAGTAGTCCGGGGTCGCGGGTTGTTCGAAAGAGATACCGTGGCCCTGGCATAGGCAACTGAAGGAACATGGGCGGGTTTTAGTCAGTAAAAGTCGGACAGGGCGTGTCAGACTTTTACTGACTAAAACCCGCTCCACCCAGAGCGGGAGAAGTCATTTGATGATTTCCGATACAAAAAAAAAAAAACGTAGGTAAGTACCTACCTACTTGGAGACTTGGTGCCACTTCGGAGATAAGGGGTTCCCCCCTTATATCCTATATCGGTATTTTTTTTTTACATTTTATCAAAACTCGAAAACTAATATGCGGCCTAAAAAAAAGAAAAACAAATGTTTGAGAATGTGCAAACAGCGCTCTTTCATAAGATAAGATGTTTCTACTTCGAATTTTTTTTAATTTTTTGTTCTTTTGCGAAAAAGAATACTTTCTTATTTGCAAAATAGTTGGGCAAACATCATCTAAAACTGTTTTCCAAACAAGTTGATAGCATTAGTAGTTTTTAAGATATACAGCTGTAACAGACGGACAGACTGAGTCGCACCTTAATGTTTCCTTTTTACCATTTTGGTACGGAACCCTAAAAAAAACTGCTGAAACTAAGTAGCCACATAAACAATTTTCAAACACGGGACATTCTGACATTTTCAATCGCTCGTGGTGAAGCAAAACTTGTCATGCGCTGTAAAAAACGACTGTCATCATAAATTCTATTTTCTTTACACAATCGACCTTGCCTGCAAGTTTGCAAGTCTGTTGAACCGGTTGCATCTCGCTCGACCATCTCGTCATCTCCATGCAATGAATCACGACTCTTTACTGGATCGAACCACTTACTGCCACTTATGTCATGCCTCATGAGATGATTATCTCACGGCGTGAATTGGGGCGGGAACCGCAGGACCAATGATATTACAGGACGTAGGTATAGGCAAACGTTTTAGGGTTCTTCTTCTTTTTCATCGACAATGACATGTCTCCTCCGAAAAAATCGTTAAGGCGCAGATTTCCGGAAAACGATCAAAAAGGTGGTTTTTTAAAGCTGTGTATCTCATAAACCGTAAATAATTTTGACATGTAAAAAAAATATGATATTTTCAAGTCCTTTTCGCATACAGTGATGGAAGCCAAAACATAATTAAACATTTAATGCACCAAAAAAATCTTTAAACATACCTCCTAATAATCTTTAAAAGCTGTTTATCCCTTCATTAGCAATTATAATTATAATTAAAAATATACCATAAAATGTCAAATTCCAAACTGCATCCAGTGATGGATTACTTTTTATTAAATAGTTAATTTCTAATTTTATACGATGTTATTTGCACTTTTACGACATAATTCCGGTGCGCGTGAGAATCTTCTGTCTCGTGCGTCAAACTAGACAGCCATAACGCCATTTCACTTACACACCAAGCTAATCCAAGCTTGGAACCAGCCGGTCGATTCTGTAAAGATCTCACCGTGAAAACTTAGGTGAAGTGAGTTTGTTTTTGCTAGGAATTGACACTATTGACATAAATTTTCACGGAGAGATGGTTACAGAATCGCACTGCAGGGCCTTAATGCACGTTTTTAAAGCGGCAGAAATTTAATGTTTTTAATTTGTTACATTATGATGGTCGTTCCAGTGACAGTAATATTATACAACGTCTCGTTTTGCATCCTCGTAAACATTCTGGGTGTGATACAGAACATCAAACCGAATAACTTCCTCCATGGGACCAACATCGTATTCGCGAAAAAAAATTCAACTGTCCCATAGAAAACTTCAATGTCAACTCGACGCAAATGTATGGGACAGCTGATTATTTTTGGTTGGTCGACTCTACACGTGACCAAAGGGCTGGTCTATTTTTTGGACAAAGAATTAGCATTGCCATACAACGTGGCAATGCTGCCAGCCTTTTGGGCACCTTTCCTTTCGACAGTGATGCGGATGAATTTTTCGATGCCCTATGATGGGAAATCATGGGGCATCGAAAAATCCTCCTTTTTGTATTATACTTGTACATATTATTTTTTTTAAGTCTGTTAGATTTTAATAACTTTAAAACATCAAACCTTAAAAAATCGCGAATAAAAATCAGTTGTTCAGTACCTACATTTATGTTCGCATAATTCGTCAAAATGTAGGGACACATTTTTCGAAATGTAACGTTTTTCTCGCAAAGAGGCGATTTGAGCCCAAACTTGGCCACGTTGATGTCAGCGTCAGTGACAATCATTACCTAGGTTTTCAAGTGCTAAAGCTTAAATTTCTGCAATGTTTGTTTGTTTGTTTGCAACTACTTGCAAAGACATGCTTGTTCTGCGCAATCGGGATGAGCGCCTCATTGTCACTGCCATGCCAATGCCAAATGACGAAGATGTACGCATCCAAACAGGTGTTAGCTGATGACATAATTATTATTATTATTTATGTGTTTATCAAACTATTTGGCTTATTAATTTTAATGATTTATCATCTAAATATATAAAAGAAGAAACTGACTGACTGACATACTGACATATCAGCGCACAGCCCAAACCGCTGGGTCTAGAGATTCCAAAGACACGTAGGTGCCTTATGAGGTCTGGGGGTGAAACGGGGGTCCAAAGTTTGTATGAAAAATCTTATTTACTTACTTGAAACTTGGCATACATATTCATCTAAGTAAGTTATAAAGTTTGTCATTTTTATTTTTCCTAAACTACCCCCTAAGGAGATACCCCGATCTTTCACTGATGTTCTTAACAGACCCAGAGATTTGATTAACTTCTGGAGGGAGGTGGGCTGGTTGGAATAACCCCCGAAGGCCGCCATGGCTCACGCACAATGGTCCACATGAAGGACTAAGTGCGGAAACCAAATCCTTAACATAGAACATAGAACCCCCTAAGGAGGGATTGGGGTTGTCAAAGTTTGTATGGAGGAATTTTTACGCGCGGTCCGATAAGTCGAAACTCAGTATTTATACTTGACATCAAAAATGAAGAATAACATGTATCAGGGTTTTTCGAAAATCGTCCCCTAAAGGGGTGAAATGGGTAGTTTAGGGGTAATTTTCCAGGGCAGGTTTTATTGCGTGGCTTGATTAACTCGAAAATTGGTGTAAATAATCTTTCAGTCAAGCTACCGAAATATCCAAACGATTTTTTAGAATTCCACCCCTGTGGGGGTGAAAACAGGGAATATAGTTTATATAAAATCGTATTCATTCGGTTAATTAACTTGAAACTTGGCATGTGCATTAAGTTTTAATAAATAAATACCTAATAGATGCAATAACTAGGTACCTATAGGCCGACCGTTTAACTCGCGTATCGCCTGCGCGGTAAGAAGGGAGCGAGGGGAGATGTTAGCGGATGGGTGAAAGGGGTGCGCGGAGCAGCTCTCTGCTCCGCGCACCCCTTTCACCCATCCGCTCCCTTCTTACCGCGCAGGCGATACGCGAGTTAAACGGTCGGCCTATAGTTATTGTATTATTTATTTATTAAAACTTTGCTTTTTTTTTAGATTTATTTCAAGAAACACATCCACGTATAACGTGTGTTTCTTAAAATAAATCTTAAAACACATACTTTAACTAAATGGTTAGGTAGACACATTACAAACAAAACATGGTACATCTTAATGTACATAATAATGACGCTGTATGTAAGTACATAATGATGATGAGCCGTCATTATGTACACAGCAAAGTGTACATTATAGACAGTTTATTTTATTGTTTGCAGTAGGTACATTGTACGGTGATAAGGTGATAACTTCTGACATGACTGAAAAGCGTGAAGTTTCTAATTGTGTATGAGCGTAAAATAAAATAGAAAAAATAATAAAGAGAATCAGCACTGCTCTCAAAACATCGTGAGGAGACCGGCATGTCCTAGAACAAAAAAATCGAATACATGTGACATCCATCAACCCGCACTGGGCCCGCGTGGTGGATTACAGTCACAATTACAGCCCACTCCCTCTCACAATGAGGAGGTCTCCGTCCCAGCAATGGGAACGTTATAGGCTGTATAGGAATACGGAGAAAAATACCGGTCAAGAGCGAGTCGGACTCGCTCACCGAGGGTTCCGCTCCGATTTCTGAAAAATTGTGCTATTTAGAGACATCGTTTTATTTTTCCTGTAATCTTTCCATAAACATCTATCACATAGAATGATTTCAGATTTTTTTCTATGCAAACTTCGGAGATAACGGTATTTTTTTTACATTTTTCATCAAAAGTCGAAAATTTTAAAAAAATGTTTGACAATGTGCTAACAGCACTTTCATTATGATACCCCACAGGCCCTAGTAAACCCACTTCTAATTTTTAAGACCACCTTTCAGTCTCTGTGGCAAAAAAACATTTATATTTTTACTTCTTTCTTATTAGCAAAATAGTTGGGTAAACGTCATCTAAAACTGTTCCAAATTCAAGTTGATAGTATTAGTAGTTCTTTCTTTTGAGATATCTAGCTGTGTGAGACAGACACTGAGTCGCACCATAAGGGTTCCTTTTTACCATTTTGGTACGGAACCCTAAAAAGAAAATGAACTTACAGTTTCGCAGATTTATGCATTACCTAATACCTACTGTTTCAAATTAATTCCCTTTCAGTCATAGAAATATAACACTCCCGATCAAAGACAAAAGCAAATACGAGGAAATTTTTATTCAGCCAGTAAAAGGGTAGTTCAAAAATTCAATATCGCAAAAAGGTATTTTGCTCCATTTACTTTTATGCTATCTTTTATCTTTACTGTTAAGATTGCGATCACTAGTTACCCAGGTCCCAGACCGTGACGTTGGAATTTCCACTTTTCGTATTTTCTTTACGTTTGACGTTTAACGAAACTAGTCTCCCAGATACATAATATATTCATATTCATATTCATATTCTTTATTGTGGATCATAGGTAAGTACACAATACATACCATGTTCTTATAGTAAAATAGGATCAGCTATGTCCCGCCGCTTAGGCATACAATAACAATCATATAATAATTGAGATTAATGAATTTAAATAAGTCAAGATTACACAAATTCGAATAAATGTCACAAAAATAAATGTCAAACTATAGCTATTCATTGAAATATTATTATTATCCACAGATGTTGATTAATTGAATGTCAAAAAAAAAAAAAGAGATATACATGAGAATACTGTGTCAATCTCCCCAGCCTTTTCCCAACTATGTTGGGGTCGGCTTCCAGTCTAACCGGATGCAGCTGAATACCTGAATTTTACATACCTGCCGGACTGCCTATCGGACCTAAAAAATTTGTCAGCTCGACAACGTTGTTGAGCTGACAAATTTTTCGAACATATGAAGCAATGTATTAGCAATAAGCTTGAAAATTATTCAAATTGTCATTGATAGAGTGTTACGCAAGGTGCTGTAATTATCAATGCTAACGTAGGTATCAATGCTAACGTAGGTATCAATGCTAACGTAGGTATCAATGCTAACGTAGGTATCAATGACACCGACATAATCTACATATTACTGCAGAAAATATTGTCAATAAGTTGAAAGTACGCAGCAATTTGTGCTCATTTGCCATTTCAAAGTCTGCACTGCATATTTCAAAGTTCAAAGTTCGCTGCGATTATAATAATTAACCTCTTTCTCATTTGTCAACGGACGACACTTAAATTATAGGTACCTACCTATTTTATTAATTGGTTACTAGACTTACTACACTACTTTTTTACACTATTTTTTATTTTTTTTTATTGTGTAGATAACTCCTTTGATAACGTGTGAAGGACTCAATACTCAATATATTTATTGCTTCCACGTGTGAAATTAGGTGGTAGGTTTGGACTCGTAAGCCTTTGCATAGATATTACTGGCTGACATTTCGATCATTCAAACATAGAATTACTCTTAAAGAAAAGTGAAGCTCGCTTTTCGCTAGGGCTTCGCCTAGGAGCTTATGGAGTGAATTACTTTAAGTTTGAGGCAGATAATTAATAAAGAGACCTACGGCCCTTGGCCCGTTGGCTTGAATCTTTCATTTATCGTAGATAGCCTCCCACTGTTGAGGTTTGACCACTCACAGTACTCATAAACTGACACTGGCAGAATTGTCGATATCGGCACCATGCCATATGAAAAAATTAAAATAGATGCCACAGAACTTGTATCTATAGGGTGGTGATCTTCCTTCCACTGAACATACGAGAATGTTTGTTAGAAAGATTTGATCCCACCAGATGCGTGGCGTGACTCGTGACGTACGTGACGCGTGCACGCACCAGTTGTAATGTATGCAACTGTAAGAAAGATGCCAGACCTGCGTGACGTATGCATATGCACGCGCCTTTCATACGTTACAACTGTATGTGCGCACGTCACGCCACGTGACACGTCTGGTCTGCCCCGGCCTTTAAATTGACCCTTTTGAATGATATCATAAAATCATTGACTTATACAGGGTGACCTGAAATTAGTGGCGGACCCGTTAGGGGGTCATTGTACTCATCATTATGAACAACTTTTACTATGGGACCAAACATGAAATCGCCAAAAAAAATCAGCTGTTCAGTACATTTATGTTCGCATAATTCGTCAAAATGTACTGAACAGCTGATTTTTTTTTGGCGATTTCATGTTTGGTCCCATAGTAAAAGTTGTTCATAATGATGAGTACAATGACATCCTAACGGGTCCGCCACTAATTTCAGGTCACCCTGTATATTACTTTATATCAATGCATAAAATACAGAATGTTCTTTTTTCGTTTTCGAGTTTGACGGTTGAATTCCCGTCCGTGCAAACGACTTTTAGAAAATGTAGGTTAAGTACATAGACTTATAAAAAAAGATGGACTCCGCGCCACGCATATCGAAAGTGAAGCACAGTAAGTATGCCGGACCGTTTGTACAAACACGCCTCGCGCACACATTTACATCATAGTATGCCGACCGGCCGCCATTACGTGACACGAGCGACGCCGTCTTTGCAGGTACTCAAATCATGCACACATAGATCGGTACGGTGCTTCACTTTCGATATTCGTGGCGCGGAGTCCATCTTTTTTTATAAGTCTATGGTTAAGTACTTTCTTCCCTCCAAGGTCTGCTTCAACTTTCCACTCTCTACATATCCACCTTTATGAAAACCTATATAACGTGTAACGTTAAATGCGCAAAACCTCTTAAGGGGTCATTGTACTCATCATTATGAACAACTTTTACTATGGGACCACACCTGAAATCGCAAAAAAAATCAGCTGTTCAGTACATTTATGTTCGCATAATTCAAAATGTACTAAACAGCTGATTTTTTTTTCACGATTTCATGTTTGGTCCCATAGTAAAAGTTGTTCATAATGATGAGTACAATGACACCTTAAGAGGTTTTGCGCATTTAACGTTACACGTTGTATAAATATGAATCCGCCTTGAATCAATTTGCCTAGGTACGCCTAGGTCAATAAACTCTTGAGTAAACAATAGGCCGTATTCGTTTGATATCAGGAGCGTTAGGACACCTTATCGGCGTTAAGTGCTTTATGTGACTTAGCACCTGTGTGGTAGAACAGACTGATACACAAGCCTAAAGCTTATTTTTGATTTTTTTAAACTTTTTGTATTTTACACTTTTTAGTTAGGAACATAGGTGTATAAAGTAGTACCTACTTTATACATCAATGGTTAAAAAGGATTATTTTTCTCTCACTCAAGTAAGTAAGTAGTAGGTAAGTAGGTACTTCGTTCCTGACGGGGCGGCGGTCCCCCGACCGCACACGTTTTTTTTATAATTTCTCATTCCAAATTACAACATTTGAATATTATGTTTTTGTACATACCTAATCATCTTTTAAAACCCTTCATTTTGATACCCCCTCGACAGATTTGGGAGATTTTTTTTTTGAAAACACATTTTGGCGCCAAAAATCCGCCATTTTGATTTTTTGTAATTTTAATATACCCAGTGACACTCGCGCATTATAGACAAATCGAACGACCATCACTCATCAAAATCAGTCGATCCGTTAAGGCTACAGGAGGTTACAATGGAACAGACATACAAACATACATAAGTACAGGTCAAAAACATAACCCTCCTTTTTGGCTTCGCCGCAGTCGGCTAAAAAGAGAAGTCCTGAACTCCTGACAGACTGACTGACTGACAGACTCATCAACGCCCAGCCCAAACCCTTGAACCTAGAATGCTGAAATTTTGCACACAGGTTCCCTTCCTACGTTCCGGTGGGATATTTTCCTACATCCATGAGGACCAAGCTGCGGGCATTATTCAGATAAGATGGAGTCTGTGTTACTGTATGTTTATCACGACTCACGTCACAGGCGATGTCCACGTGTATAATTTACAAGTTCACGTATATACGACAACTTGTCAAGTTGTCACTTCGTTGAAAAACAACAGAGTTGCGGTTTTACGCAAATTAGGTTTGCCCGATTGTCATTAGGATAATTATAATCTCAGAACAATAACAAAGCAATTATAATAGTTCGTTGTCTCGCAACATTGCTTAGTTATAGACCCTAGTTAATTCCTTTCAATGCAATTTTTTACCGAAGCAAACGACATCGCCTAATGGGTAGTTCGGGAACGTTTCGCTAGATGGCATTAGTGTCATCAATGAAATGTACATTGCGATTACACAGATTTTTCTCTGTACAGACGCCAACACATGAAGCTACTACAATCTGTCAAGTTTCTTTAATAGATATTCATCTTTATTCCTAATACATTAGGTTCAAGGTTGCTTGGGAAAATTTGACAGTTTCGGGTGTCTTGACCTGCTGGCGTCTGTGCAATGCAATGCAACCAACTCGTGACCCATTTATTTAAACCGACCTGACGACCTCATTCAGACAAATCGATTCTAGTATCACTGAATTTATGCTAGTCGAAACTGGTTCCCATTACTTGTTCCAATATGACGTCGCGTCGTAATGACGACTCCAGCGCCAGCCGCACACATTTTCAAAGGCGCTAACTACAAAATAACAAAACTACAAATTGACGGACGTTTGTTTACCAATACACATTAACACATGTGACGTCATATGGCAGGTCTTTGAATGAAAGTGAACGATGTTCGGTGGGTGGGACGCGCTAATTTAGCTCGCAGTTGCCTACGTCATAGAATGCCCTTGACATTGTGTTGGATTCGTCTCGTAGTCAGTTGACTGTACCAAGTAATACATGAACTAATTATAAGATCAAGAAAATTCCTTGCGGACTGCGGTGTTTAAGTAGGTCTTCCGTTCATGTCTGATAGTAGAGCGACCGGTTCTACAATTTACTTACCAATCACAGCATCCCCCACGCAAGTTTGAAACGGAAATTAACCGTAACCCTGATCAACGTTACTCAAGTTATCGTGTCTAGAGTCAAACAGGTTAATAGTTAGTAGGTTACTTCTAAAATAAAACCATCCAGAGTTCAATGTTGAACTCGAGTAACTCCTGTAAAAGCTAGAGAATTGCCAATACAATAGCCGACGTACGCACGGACGTAAAAATATCGCGGCGATTTTTATCGCACACTGGATTTTTAACTCTTTGCTTAGTGCCGAGAGTTGAAAATCCAACAGTGTGTTTTTTCGACGCGCTGGGATGCACTCTGTTGGATTCTCAATGCTCGGTTCAACACCGAGAGTTCAAAATCCAGTGCACGATAAAATCTCGCCGCGATATTTTTACGTCCGTGCGAACGTCGGCTTAGCTGGCAAATCGGTTATGATGATTATGTGCCGCACCCCGCACGTGACTTTTATGTCATGATCCTACGTAGAACTCTACTAGGTATTCTATCATTGTGTCTAGGAATTAGGACTAACAATTGACGCAAAGTTGTGATAAAAATAGCCATTAAATAGTGCATTTAGTTTTGGGCAGAGCCGACACACCTACATATCTTGAATGTTCGCTTTCTCTGCCAGAGAAAGATACGTGCAATCGAGATTTCATTCTAGCCATCCTGTATAATTTAAAGCATGTTAATATCCGACATCGTTTATGCACATACCAACACCTATATTTGTATATGCAGATATAATTAGTCAGTCATGTGAGTTAGTAACTGAATTCGACTTCTCGGCGTCCGTATCTTGACCGGTGTAGGTAATCTAGCATGATACAAGGTGGTGTATCACGGTAGATAACTACAGATCAAGTAGTAGTAGTAGTATCCGGCTCGAAGGACCATTTAATGTAGGATCCAATGGTTGTAGGCACCGTACATTATCACTTTGTTAATGTTGGTTTAGTTATGGAGTACACAGAAAGAACCACGAATTGAGTTTAAAGTTATATTCAAAAGTAGAAGGTTAACAAGTTAAAGTGGTAGCGATTCTTTCTCTTGACCAGTGGTTAGTTTCACAGTTATTGTCTGACTAGTTGTTTATTGCATAAAACGTTATAACTATAGCACAATATTTGTGAAGCTCGACATCCAAGTAGGTTCCCGCGTTTGCAAAGTAAATGTACGGTTGATGAGACCGTACACTTAGGTATGACATAAAGAATTCATCTATCTTGTATTCAGTCTGATTATATTTGAGGTTTCCTAGGTATGTGTACCTACGCAATATATCAAGGAAACCTGAGACAGTCCTAATCGGACGCTGATAAATAGGGCCCAATAAAATCAATTGACTGTCTGACTTATCTATAATTTGCCCGGAAATCGAAGCATTCTGAGAAAATACTTTTTATAACTCGTTAAACGTAATTGATTAAATCATTAGGTACTAATAATGAGCCTGACTGACTGACAGAGAAGGCACGAGCATTAATCACCACACTTGCTCAAGACGGGTTGATTCATACAAAAATCTCCTCGAAAATGCACTTTCAGTTTTTCTCAATTTTCCAATTTTCCCGCCAACTTTTCAAATTTTTCTCTTCACAAGAACCTTCCTCGGACTTCAACAACCATTTGGAATTGATCCAGCCGTTCTCGAGCTCTGTGCTATTAGCACCACATTTAGCCATTAATTTTTATAGTCAAAATAGATAACAGAAAGTTATAGACTTATGTAAGGGTATTATCGTTGTCACTTGAAAAGGAAGTAATAGAAAGATAGCAATAGTAATTGTAGCGTCTGGGGAGCAATCGTATGTCTTATCTTTTTGATAGATTGGGGGTCGATAAGGCTCGGATAGGCATATTGGCAATTTTTACTTCGATTACACATGTAATTTGGTATCAAACGCTTGGTATAAGAACCCTATGTGTATTGGTAGCGCAAACGCAATAGGTACCTATAACTTCTTCTTTTATAGCGCCACAAGGTTCTTTTGGCGCGTGGCCAAAAGTCGAAACTAACACCGCCATCTTGTTTTTTCAATACAAATGTTTACCAACAGCGCCCCCATGTTAACGTCATTCGAACGCCAAACGATCCTTGCAGCAGCGTACAAGCTCTTATGAAATTTTGGGACCTAAGTTAGAGTAAAATTGAAAGAATGTTTCCACAGCTGATGCTAGAAAAACAAGTCAAAAATGAAGTTGGATTAATTGACCAGCGATAGTTTGGATTAGGATTAGGACTACCCAAACAGTTGGGCAATTGCGTAACACACTATCAATCGGAATCGGTTTAGTTTTGACATTTTAACAACATTCATACATGCATACATAAACTCACGCCTTCTTCCCATGGCACAACACAACAACAACAAAATAACATGGCATGACATAACATTTCAACAACATTCCTTGTATTACTTGTTTAGCTGATACATTTTTTGAACATAATAGTTATGTATGTGTATTATTATGAAGCAATGTATTAGCAATTTGCTTCAAAATGATTCAAATTCTGATTGATAGTGTGTTTCGCAATTAGGGTGCTACAAGAGTCGGGGAAGGGAGAGCTCAAGATTGAAAAGAAAACTTTGCAAAGAAAAGACAAGACAGATGCTTTCATTAGTTCCTATAAAAGAAGTTGCATCAGACACGTAATAGAACACAATCGGGGATTCACTGTTACCTATAGGATATCTATGTAGTATCCTTAACCTTCATAATGGTTTGAAGTTGATATTCAAAAAGGCTAAGAAATTAATAGATTGGAAAAGAGGCAACTCTCCGTAATTGTTTGCTCATATCCATGTCATGGATGCCACGTGCCCGATACGACAATCAGTGGGATGGCGGGAAATAGCGACGCTCGATACTGCTGCTTCCAATATTGGAAGCAGCAGTAGCGTCAATATAGACAATATTCCTTGACTTGCTTGCACTGTAAAAATAATTGAATTCTGTAGAATATTAGTGGGTAGTCTTTTATTTTCATTTGTTTGTCATAAGAACGTTCATCCTAAGATTGTCCGGCTGAGATCGTTGATTGTATTATGTATGACCCAATCAATTCTACGTTTTATTTTATATTGCTTTTTGATTTATTTTTATTAAACATAACTAATATTTTAGATTCTTATCTCCTAAAGTGGTCTTTGGGTTAGTATGGTCAACATTTTCTGGCAAAGTTTGGATACTATTTTCCTGCTTATAATGCTATTTCGGTGAATAAGTTGTTTTAGTGCCATAATAATTGTAGTTAGATTAGTCATACTCAATACTCATGCACGGTTTGTAAAGATTTCTTTTATTTTTGAGCACATTTATGCAAAACGTGCTATGTGAACGTAGTTCTGGCACGACTTGAACCGTTGGAGTTACCTATTGAAACATTCTCAGAAGTATTCAATTAAACTTACCGTTTCTAAACACAGTACTTATAAAACTAGTTGAATACTAGCTAGTGTAGTAAGTGAAACATCGGAGGCAGCAATGAATGGGATCATCAAGGAAATTGCAGCCTACATGCGATTACCACGTCCTGTCTCAGGCATTTGACCGAGTCATTTGACGCTAGCTATTACTGTTCACGACAAAGATACTTAGTAAAAAAAACACAGGATTACATTACAAGTTTCCTTTTACTACACAGTGTCGGACGAATCGAATGTCCATTTTTTGCAGTGGATGACACGTCGAGCGTTCGGTAGAATAAGTTAGTCAAGGGATGCCCCAAGGCAGTATTTTGGGACCGTTTCTATTTTATTATAGGTTACATCTTGTTTTAATTACCAGTTTAATGTTTGGAATTTAAAAAAAATCCTTTCTTAATGTACACACGGCTACACATCAAGCTATTCATTTCCAGTTTACGCTGACCTCTCATTGTAAGGAAATCCTATACAATGCGAGATCAGCTTATACTGCTTGATCTGCAGCCGTGCGTACCAGCCTTGTATGTGAGAGGATAATGATAGCCTACAGCCTAGTACGAGATTTATTGAAGAATCCAATTGTAACCCTTTACGCTTGTATACAATGCTTTCTTCAGACAACAACAACATTAACCATTGGCACGGGGGCAGTAGGTGTGTAAATTAGTAACTCTGGTGCTAAAAATAACAGTCACCATGAATTTGCTCACTATGAATTGCTTTGCACTCTAATCAAAATTAATCATGTACCTGCTGTTAACACACACATCCTATATACAAATAAATAAAATTGAAGTGTCTGTTTGTAATTTCAAAATAACAGCATATGAAAGTAGGTATAGACGGTATTTACAACATTTTTTTTTTTTTTTTACTTTTGTCTGTCTGTCAGTCTGTCTGTTTATTCGGGCTAATCTCCGAAACGGCTAGAGCGATTTTGACGGGATTTTCACTGTCCGATAACTGAATTGTGAACAAATAGCGCGGGCGGGCGATACAACGCGGCGGGTCGGGGAACTCGGGGACGAGGGAGTTTTATTAAAATGTAGCTGTTATTGTAGTACAGTGTGTATCTTACGACTTTCACGCGAACGAACGCTACGCTAGAACGCTAGTCGATAATAATAACAGTTAATTTAAAAGAAGATACCTACTTAGTCCAATTCATAGAGCGGTTGTGTTTGCTATACGAATTTTCTGTCTGTAATCGCACTACGAAAAGGAATAACAGTGGGATCTAAAAATTACACCTTTTTGTAGTTTTCTGTACTTATCAAATATATGTTACGTCACAGTAAAAATGTACAGACGCGAGCAGGTCAAGCCACCCGAACTGTCAAATTTTCCCAATCAACTTTGAACCTAACGCTTTAGCGATAACGATGAAAATCTATTGAAGAAATTTGACAGATTGTAGTAGCTTGATGTGCTGTCGTCTAGTCTGTACCTACTTTTAATTAACACAGTCATCAAGTAGATCGGGAAACCCGTGTTATAAAGATAATGTGTGGTTTTAATTTTCTGACGTTACTTTGTTTTTGTTTTATCTTTTACATCGTGCCTATAATTTCCTGTAATTACTTATCTAATTTGTTTTTATTTAAAAATACCTTGAAGATTGGTGATGTCATCAAACTGTTTAGTTAGGGTGAATCCAGTTATTTCCGAATAATTATTATCGTCTGAGAGATAACGACACAGTGTTGCCATCTCTTTAAAATATGTTGTGTCGATTAAATATCTTTTGTTTTTATTTTTGTGTAATTTGTATCCAGATAATTACAAAAAAGTACCTAGATAGGTACAACTTGTTTTGTAATTCGTATTAAGCATAATTTAATTATGCGTATTTCTTAGAGCCAGTATGTAGGTATTTACCAAGCTTTTTAGTAGCTACTCTTTTCATGTCGCAGCCAACTCGTTTATTTAGCCGTTTGGTCAACTGCCTAGCCATTTCACTAAACGCCGCAACTCAATCAACGGCCTGAATGATATTCAGGCGATACGTCTAATAGGTACAACATTAACAACTTAGGTATCAACTTAGGTCATGCAATGCAAGCAACAATAGGGCCATGCAATAGGGTATTTCGGTAGGTAATTTAGATAATAATTTAAAATTGCAGTGTAAACGGTAACGCACCGTTCTCTCTATGTACAGTGGGCTGCATCAATTGGGTACCACAGTTGTATTTAAATTTTAATACAACTGGGGTACCTACCCAATTTGATGCAGCCCACTGTACATAGAGAGAACGGTGCGTTACCGCATAGATTATACAGTATAATAATGCGTTACCGTTTACTTACACTATATGTATAAGTAGGTAAGCTATAACTTTTCTGATTTTCGAACTTAGAATCCGTGTGCACTGTAAAGCTCACGATTCACAAATTCGAAATAAGGTTCAACAGTAAGGATTCTTCGGAATCATAATTAGCTACCTAACACCAAAGGATAAGGAGAGAGATCAGAGAGACCATTTATTTATTTATTTATTTAAGGAAAAACAAACAGTAGCACAATAGAAAACAATTCAAATAATCTTAAGAGCCTATACTACCTCAAATGGCTTAGCATGATCCTCCGTTACGTCGAAAATACAGCAGCTTTAATTTTGAATTAAATATATGGTAAAGTTGAGGATTAATGTTAGGTACTATGTTAGACGAAAACACGATTCCTTGAAATTTTCTCGATACAAAAAAATCCCAAAGTTACCTCCAAACCGAACAAAAAACCGCTGTTATTCAAAAAATACGTCAAATTGGATCATGAAACTTTGCATACTAACTGAACTAACTATAAAGCAGGTCTTATGTTATATACTTTTTTTAAATTACCATTATTTTCACTGTAAAAAGAAATTACCTAAACTATCAGCGTCTTGACGTTCATTCCCTTCCGCCCGACACCCCCGTTCAGTCTCGCTTCGGCTGTCGTACGGGAGGGCTGTGTCGCTTGCGCTCAGAACACAAATTACACAACAGGACGACGTAAAATTAAAATACATTGAAGTACTTAGGTTTAAAGTGTTGGCGCAATGGGAAATAACCGTAATAAAAATAAGAAGCGACGGGGTTGGCGTAAAGAAACAGGCAAACAT
Organism: Cosmia trapezina; assembly: GCA_905163495.3. Taxonomy (NCBI): domain Eukaryota; kingdom Metazoa; phylum Arthropoda; class Insecta; order Lepidoptera; family Noctuidae; genus Cosmia; species Cosmia trapezina. Next base: position 25,560,664 of record LR991032.1, read on the forward strand.
ATGATAAACGTACTGAAGTAAGTAGGGTAGTTGCGCCGGTTGGCGACTTAGTTGAGTTGCTAACTTTAGACAAATCAAAATATACGCCATTTACACGTAAAATAGTTGGCATGTGAAGATTTGTGTTTGTCCACGATTTAGGATAAATCCAGGTGGGGATAACTTTTATAAAAAATAAAAAGTTACCTAAATAGGTTTGTTTTTGTTTTGACACAATACCTATACAAGAAATAGGTAGGTATCTATGTAGTAGGTAATTGTTTTTTTTTATAATGTTGCCTCACTCCAGGACTTCTCCTGAATATCGGCGACGGTGCCAACATCCATGGTATATACAAGTGCAGGGACAATTACATGTCACCGGTAGGCAAAAATGTATTTTCGGAGTATGGTCTGGATGCGACAAAGACATCAAAGTTGAAATTATAGAGAGAGATGACCAATATTGGGAAGAAATGGAACCAAAATTAGAACATTTATAAATTACATGCATGTTGCCTGAGCTATGCGATCCCAGACATGTTCGCAATATGCCAATTAGAGATTTAAGCGAATTAAAATAATTGTTGTATAATTTTGACGATCTTTAATTACTTTCAAAATACTTATGGTATATACCTACCATACCTATCTACCTACCCTACCCACCTACCTACCTACCTACCTACTTGCCTGCCTACATTCCTATCCTACCTACCTACCTACCTACCTATCCTACCTACCTACCTACCTACATACTTACCTACCTACCTACCTATCCTACCTACCTACCTACATACTTACCTACATCCCTATCCTACCATTCCTACCTATCTTATATTTATACAAACCTTATGCGTACCTACAGAACCCTCAACGCAATGGTGACTCGCACTTGACAAGTTTTTTGTAGCAGTGGAATTTAGTGTGCGTCTATCTGACAGGCCCCAACGAGATTCATCAAAGGGTGATAGCTTTTCATAAAGACATTATTTTGTACCTAAAGAAAATAAATAAGATATATTTTGTACCTCGACAGTTTTTGATTAAATGACGTTTTTATGAAGTGTCTTGCTAGCGGGCCCTTTATGGTTATTTTTATTGTTATTATACTTACAGATCGCACAATAGTGTTAGGAGCTTGATACTATTATGTACCTTACAAATCCAAAATCTCGACTTTCTGTGAGCTACACTTCAGAAGATATTCGTTATTTAAACAAGCGTCCAGCCAGCGGGCCCCTTTTTTAAATACTACTATTTTATATCATACAATAGTGTTAGGAGCTTGATACTATTATGTACCTTACAAATCCAAAATTTCGACTTTCTGTGAGCTATACTTCAGAAGATATTCGTTATTTAAACAAGCGTCCAGCCAGCGGGCCCCTTTTTAAATACTACTATTTTATATCATACAATAGTGTTAGGAGCTTGATACTATTATGTACCTTACAAATCCAAAATTTCGACTTTCTGTGAGCTTGATACTATTATGTACAGTCAACGGCCAGAAGTCCACTTACACCGCAATGACCATTATCGCGTGCGCTATACGGGCTGCGGCGCTTATACACACATACGCATATTTATCCGTGTGAGCGATGTTCCAACGCTAACAGATTAACATGTCGTGTAGCATTGCTACGAGTAGTTATAGATGTGGTCAATGCTAGACAAGGATGACAATATCAGTAACTTGTTTTTCTATCGCCATCTGATTATTTTTTTCCTAGTAATGCAAAATTTCAACATGTGAATATAAGTTAACATTAGCTAGATCGGTAACGAGGCTGCTATCGCTAATGTGATCGGGATAGATGTGAGTTCGAATCCGAGTTGGGCCAGTTTTTTTATGTTTTATATAATTGTTATGTTTTAGTAATTTATTTTGGTAAATTACTTTGAACAAATATATGTTACATAGGTAGTTTATTATTATAACATGATAATAAATGAAACAAATTTTGATATGGTAACATTGTAATATTTTTTATATAAAAGATATCCTTTACACCTAAGTTATTATTATAGTATTGAATGTTAAAAAACACATTTTATGTTACATATAGATATTCTGTGATGTAATTTAAGAGGTTATAGCTTAATTATTCATTTTCTCAATGAAAAGAGGATTGAAACTTAACCTCAATATTACAATAATATAAATACTAATTTGTTAAAGTTACGGCCACTATGTCCCCTGACACAAAATTACCCTACCTGTTTAGGATTTCGGTGAATAGGACAATTTTATTGTCTTGCACAAAACTTAACATATTACGCACCGTAGACATTATATCATTCAACACTTCCACATAGTTGACACTGTTGGCTCGCGTCGATATAAAACTTAATTCACCGGGCCCATGAGCACCTAACCACCCCCACATATTCACACTGCTTCTGCCTGACTCCGTATTTGGTCTGACATTGCCTTCAGACCAACGCGTGTTATTTTACGCCACAAATGCAGCCTTCCTTTTTGGCACGATTTAAAAGATTTTTCGTCGGTGAATATTGTCGTCTCCCAATCAAAGTCCAAATATTCCCGGGCAAAACTTAACCTCTCCTCTTTATGCCGTTGCATTAAAAACGGTTTTTTAGCCTTGGCGTTCGGTGATGAAGACCTTCGGCATGGAGTATGCGGCGAGCGGTGCGTACTGATGTGCCGAACTCATCGGCAAAACGCCTTGTTGGGATGAAACCATTCGTCTCATATTCAGCTACCATATAACGTCGCTGAGGCTGGCTAATAAGAGGTGGTCTTCCGCTTCTCTCACGACTCTTCAGGCTACCTTCTTCCTCAAATCTCTTCACCCAACGACTAACAGTCTCTCCCTAAAAAAAAAAAACTATATTACACACTTGCAACAAGCGATTAATCTACCACTATATTTTGTTGGTATCATTACATAAAATTAAAAAAATAAACTTACGCATTAGCCGGTTCCATTCGATATTTTAAGGCCATTCGAATATAGGGCCACAAGATTTGCCTTGGCTTCAATACTAATATTAGCCTGCATATTGAATTCAGAAGAATACAAAAATAGCAACAGCAAGATAACACAAACGCTCGTAATAACGCTCACCAACCAACAACAGCTAATAGTGGAATAATTTATGTGAACTAGTAAAGTAGTTAAAATATGAAGGTGGATTTACAAAGTGAAATTATCACTTTGTTTCAAATCTACCCTCATATTTTAATAACGACGCTAAGATTGAAAATAATTGTAAAACGAAAGAATCTTCGTTTAGTTGTGGAATATTTAACATATTTGTTAGCAACTCGGCATTCTTATTTCACATGTAATACTTAAAAAATATTTTTCATGTTTGATGTGAGACTCGAACCCGAACGTTCGCCATGCGAGGCACAGTGCTAACCACTTTGGCCACCGTAACGCTTACGACACTTATTGAAATTTGTAATAACAATCATAAGCGGGCAACAAGTTGCCAATGTGTAGTGTTGTCGAACGTTCTTAAAGAAGAAGGTCATAAGTACAACTAATATTGCTATGCCACGGTTTTGTGAGATTGCTAGTCGACTTCTGGCTGTTACTGTACCTTACAAATCCAAAATTTCAACTTTCTCGAGCTATACTTCAGAAGATATTCGTTAATTAAACGATCGTCTAGCTAGCAAACCCCTTTTCAAACATTATACCTACGTTCATAATCCAATAGGGCTATAACACCAAAACTGGGATTAAGAAAAAGAGTAAGAGAGTTAAGTACGACGCTAATGATGACGATGTAAATTAAAAGAGAAAATGTAATAGTAATTATAATCTTTAATCTGTTTAAATTGTTAGGAACAAAAGATGTCTAAACATGTCGACAGTAATTTTAAATAATTTTAAAATTTCAGACAACGCGTAACAAATGTCAATTTAGAACTTAGAAATTTAAACAACATCAAAAACCTTATACAACATCCCTATACTATTAAACGAGTAATATTTGTACTCACGTTCACGAAAACGGCTCTAACTATTTCGATGAAACTTGCAATATAGGGGTTTACGGGTGCAAAAAATTGATCTAGCTAGGTCTCATACTTGGCAAAATAAAAAAAAAATAAAAATTCGTTTTCTGTAACATAATAATGACTGACGAGCTAAAGCAAATAAAAAATCACAATTAACCCCTCAAGTGTCGAATGCACCCCATGTGTGCATAAGAAAAACCCTTTTTTTGTTCGGTACATAAGCTTATATCACATATACAATAAATGTAAAAAAACATCATCCGATGGAAAACCAATCAAATCATTAGTTGTGAACTTATGGAGTTCGCAGCTAACCTCCCCTCCCCCCCCCCCCGCGTGTCAAATGCACCCCAAGTGTGCAAAAGGACAAAACTTTACATAATAGGTATATAAGCTTAGATCACGTATATATAAACGTAAAAAAACATCATCCGATGGAAAACATATCATTATCAGTAGTTGTGAACCTATGGGGTTCACAACTAACCCCCAACCCTCCCCACTCGCTGGGGTTTTGGGTCTAAAATCAGCCAAACTCAGACACTTGAGGGGTTAATTAACGAATATCTTCTAAAGTATAGCTCGCAGAAAGTCGAAATTTTGGATTTGTAAGGTACATAATAGTATCAAGCTCCTATTACTATTGTATGATGAAAAATAGTTGTATTTAAAAAGGGGCCCGCTGGCTGGACGCTTGTTTAAATAACGAATATCTTCTGAAGTATAGCTCACAGAAAGTCGAAATTTTGGATTTGTAAGGTACATAATAGTATCAAGCTCCTAACACTATTGTATGATATAAAATAGTAGTATTTAAAAAAGGGGCCCGCTGGCTGGACGCTTGTTTAAATAACGAATATCTTCTGAAGTGTAGCTCACAGAAAGTCGAGATTTTGGATTTGTAAGGTACATAATAGTATCAAGCTCCTAACACTATTGTGCGATCTGAAAGTATAATAACAATAAAAATAACCATAAAGGGCCCGCTAGCAAGACACTTCATAAAAACGTCATTTAATCAAAAACTGTCGAGGTACAAAATATATCTTATTTATTTTCTTTAGGTACAAAATAATGTCTTTATGACAAACTATCACCTGTTGATGAATCTCGTTGGGGCCTGTCAGATAGACGCACACTGGAATTTATGAATCGATTTGCAAAATATGTAACATATACGTAGGTATGTATATGTAGGTACTTGCATAGACCTACTACCTACATAAATACACGGCGCAAACTATAAAACGTAAACTTACTACTAAACCAATGGGCGGAACCTTCAGCGCTAAGCTAGCTCGCTCTTGACTAGTATTTTGTAGCAGTAGGTAAAATACTGCACACGGCTACACATCAAGCTATAACTTTCCAGTATAAGCTGATCTCACATTGTATAGGCTTTCCGTACCACGAGAGGTCAGCCTATATAAAAAAAAAAAAAATATAGCTAGAAAAATATAGCTTGATGAGAAGTTAGTAGGTACTTAGTACATTGAAATTAATTTTGCGATATATAATTTCATGTTCGTACCTATAATGACAAGTTAATATTAAATTATTATTGATAATTTTATTACTTAGTACTCGTCCGATATTAGTGTAGTTTACTCTAACAAAATCGCTTTGACCTTGTGTGTCCGCGTCACCGCGAGTAGTAGTGTGCGAGCGAAATAAAGAGTGAGGTGGCGCGGGGAAGTGGGGGCGAAATTTGAATTTGAGCTGAGGTTGTATAGGCTCTTAAATATTACATTTTAACAATTATGCTACCCACTACGTTCTCCACAGATTACAATTTAGAGTATTTAAAACTAGCTAGAAACACAGATAACAATATAAACCTCGAAACTTATACATATATTTTTAAATTTAGGAAGGAAAGAAAAAAAAATGAAAAAGTTAATTTGTGCGCGTACATTATAAAACAGTACGATTAAGTATCATTGAGTTAGTAGTTGATTCTCTTGAAAATGAGAACTTTCGTCAGGGATTTTGCGAAATTGAATACCACTGCTCACACCATCACACTCACATCCATCGTGAATTTGTGATCCTTTTTCGAGCTCGAAACAGTCGATCGTAAAAGTAGTAACTAAGTACTTCATTCTGAACCAGCAACGACATCTATGAAGACAGTACGATAACTATTTTATAAAAAAAAAGAGTTTATTAATCAAATAGTGATCGTACATTTCCTTAAAAATAATAAGTACAAAAGTAAACTACTCCTTAAATTATAACGAATAAAGGAAACATAATTTGAATACAAAGGACTTTTATAGAAGCTACCAACATAATTAACTCAAATGCACTAAATTGGACTTAGGAACGATTAGTTATTATGTCGACGTGGAAATGTTATGAGCCGTTATCATGCAATTTATGTAAAGGTTATCGTTTGGATGTCGTCAACTGGCTTCATCAGCACACGGCGTGATCTCTGACGCATTTCTCTCGCTAACAATATTACAGAAGTTACATTTGTCGTAATCTTTAACATAACAAATCATGGATATCTAGATCTAACTAATTAAACGTTGACGAGAAATAATGAAATTAGGATGTTGTTACATGAGGCAGTTAGTAGCATACTCGGATCGGAGTTCATCGGAGAACGAAAGAAAGCGTGTCTAAAAGCGTTCATTCATTATTATAAATACTAATAATTAAACTAAACATCTGAATATAAACACCAATATAATAAAATTGCAAAATGGTTTGGAAAAACCAAAGGTTGTTAAATAAAACAGGCTAAAAATAAACGTGGCTGAAACGGCTCTTGTCCATGCCTGGTAAATCGTATATCATGCTTGTCATGTCAAATTGTCAATCGATTTCAGTCACTTCAAAGTTTAAGTTGACGTTGACAGACGACAGTTTATATATAGTAGTCTATGGACGACAGTTCGCGTATTGCCGTCGGCGGAGCTGATCGAGTGCAAATAATAATTAATTAAATTTATTAATAAAAAAACGTATTTATTCTACCAACAGAGGTAGTACATAGATCAGTGTAATATGGACTCGGAAGATAACCGCGCCGAAGGTTGGAAGTTCCTCAACAAGCAGTATTTTGGTGATGGTTAGTGAAAACTCGTGTTTCGCGAATTCCGTTGGAGAATTTAGCAGTAGTTTACATGCTGTCGTCACAAGGACACTCATATTTCCTATGGCGACGAGTTCGTAACATCCAGTTTATTGGAACTTGTATCATAACGAGGTTTTTTTGCTAAAAACGAGTGACTACTTGGGGTGTTGGTTAACCAATTAATTAAACGTAGTGATGGATTATTATCAGTTAGATAAATGTCATAATCGAATTAACGTGTCAAGCATATCTAACGGCAGGCTTGAAATTGAATTTGAAGAGTGAAAATGTCAGATATCAAGCACCATTTTCAAACTATCCATTATAACATTACTTATGCAAATCCTTAGCAGTTAATCCAATTGGATTTTGACCTATACACAAAAATATTAAAAATGTTTAAAAGTTTAATATCATAAATGAAGTAACTAAACTACCTTTCAGGATCATGGCCAAAGTAATTATAACACAGTTGAAAATATTTTAAATCTCATATTTTTTTCCCAGTTAAGAAGCACAGATCATTACACATTCTGCCTCAAAGGTATATAATAAACAAATACTGGCAGCATAGACAAGATAACTTGCAATCAATTTTATATCAAATTGATTTATTGTTTTCAACTCTATGACCTATGAAACTACTCACTGACCTTGTTGGAACATTTATTGATTTTATATTCTTAATCATGTTGAGTGGATGAACAAGCAATGTGGCTTTAAAAAGGCAACCAACTCTCATTTCCTCTTATTAGAATGTTGTAATTCAGACATGTTTAAAATTATAATTATCTAGCTTTTGCCAGCAGCTTCGTTTGTGTGGATGTATGAAATTATTCCACTGGAACATACTACCGGGATAAAAAGTATCCTATATGTTACTCCAAGTTATAAACTATCCGTGTGCCTCATCCAAATCCGTTCAGCCATTTTAGCATGATTAAATAACAAGCATTAAAACATACAAGTGTTCACATTTTATAATATTACTAGCAGTGTCCTGCGATTTTACCCGCGTAAGTCATAAACCCGTAGGAATATTGGGATAAAACATATCCTATGTGTTAATCCACGTTATAAACTATCTGTGTGCCAAATTTCGTCAAAAACTGTTCAGTAGTTTTTGCATGAAAGAGTAACAAACATCCATCCATGCTCTCAAGACTCGCATAATTTATAATATTAGTAGGAAGAGATACTGTTTTCACTTTTAATGAGTAAAAATTGTTTAAATAATTTTTGAGACCTTTGCCCAGCAGTTAAGAATATTATTACTAAGCAGTAATGATACCAACAGTCAACATGGTCAGCAAAACATTTACATAGACTATCAAGCATATCATAAGACTAAGCATAAACAAGTAGTTATTGGATGATAACCTCCTATAATACCTAGAGGTATCACATGTTTACTTGTAAACTAGTCTAGGTACACACAACTGTATTAGTCTGTAATAGATAAAAATGGCCATCATTTTATGAGAAGCATATTTTGGTTTAGCATTTTTATGTTGTCTAAAGAATTATTATTAGGTACTAGCTTTTGCCCGCGGCATCGCCCGCGTGGATGTCGGAAAATATCCCACGGGATCGTGCTACCGGGAAATACTTCCATATTCCTTGTCTACATTATAAAGGGAACCTCTGTGCAAAATTTCAGCTTTCTAGGTTCAAGGGTTTGGTCTGGGCGTTGATGAGTCAGTCAGTCAATCAATCAGTCAGAACTTCTCTTTTTATTTATATAGATGTCTGGTAGACATCTATATAAATAAAAATATCATCAATAATTATTGTTGCTAAAATAATAATAAAGTTGGCTGGATGATAATTTTGTGGTGCCGTGTGACAAGTTATTATCTTACAGTAGTAAGTGGTAGTAACCTATCTAATAATACTTTTATTTACTTCTACAAAATTATGACTCACTAGCTGCGCCCCGCGGTTTCACCCACGTAGACCGGGATAAAAAGAAGCCTATGCATTAATCCAGGGTGTCAGCTATACCCATACTAAATTTTATCAGTCCAGCCGTTTAAGCGTGAAGAAGTAACAAACATACACACACACTCACAAACTTTCGCCTTTATAATATTAGTGTGATTAAAATTTGCTTATAGTGTAAGGTGTAGTTGCAACAAGTTTATTTCTAGTACGTACTTATCATGAATCTGTCTATAAAACATGACCTAGAATTGTGCTTAAGGGGTCATTGTACTCATCATTATGAACAACTTTTATTATGGGACCAAACCAGAAATCGCGAAAAAAAATCAGCTGTTCTGTACATTTATCTAAGTAACTATTGTAACTAACTAACTAACATAACTCATAGAAACATAACTCTTCAAAATGTAGGAAGCAGCTGATTTTTTTTTTGCGATTTCATGTTTGATCCCAAAGTAAAAGTTGTTGATAATGATCAAGCCTTAAGTGGTTGTGCATTCAATTCTGGGACATGTTGTAGATGCGATGGGTAATAAAACAAAAATGCCCAGTGTGATAAGTACCTATCACACTGGTAGGCTAGAATAGATTATAGTTGTTGCTATGAGCACTTGTCAATCAATGCAATTTAAAACCAACATTACTTTTTGTTTACCTACACTAAACCCAAAAAGAGCTCATTGTACTCATCATTATGAACAATTTTTTCTATGGGACCAACCTTGAAATCGCGAAAAAAAAATCAGCTGTTCCATACATTTTGTCTATTTAAGTGAACACAAATGTATGGAACAGATGATTTTTTTATTCGCTGATATTTATTTATTTCGCGATATAGAATATACCGATTTGTCAACTTATTGTAGGTACTGGTATCCTTGCTAATAAATAATATTCTATTCTACCTGCTTACAATGTTGTAAAACTTACCTAAAATTTTATTGATAAGTTTTTTTTTCTTCTTCCCCAGGTGAACGCGCCAACTATGTAAACATACCGCATGTGATCGCGATGGTCGGCTTGCCGGCCCGCGGCAAGACATACATCTCTAAGAAATTGTCCAGATACCTCAACTGGATAGGAATTAACACTAGGGGTGAGTTGTACTCTTTCTTTTTCTTCTTTTTATAGGTAAGTATTCTTATCTCAAAAGCTTTATTTACTTAATTTAATAGTAGGGAAAGTACTGTCGATTTTCGCGACCAATTTTATACCGAATAAATTTAATTTCTAGTACCTAGTTAATATTCAATAATGACGAGACGGTTGGCGCAGTGGTTGAGCGTTTGACTGCTGCGCAGCATGTCGCGGGTTCGATTCCCGCACGGAACAAATATTTGTATGACCTACAAGTATTTGTTCCGAGTCTGGGTGTTTTTCTATCTATTGTATGTATGTATTTACAAAAAAAAAAAAATGTATATAAGTAGTTTATCAGCCATCTCGTTACCATAACACAAGCATTAGGTTGCTTAGTTTGGGACTAGATGGCGTTGTGTGAAATGTCCAAGGATATTTATTATTATATATTATTATTTATAATCATGAATCTGAGAATCAGCCGCCGCACCAAAGAGTATAATAACTATAGCGCCGCACCCAAGGGGGATTCCAAAATTACAGCATGTCAAACTTGTATACAAAAACTTATTAAAGTAATTTCTTACCGTGCCAAAACCTTATGGGATGACTTTTGCCATCATCTTCTACCAAAAAAAATAGTCAGCTGTATGGAAGTGGGGGAAATATACGTCGGTCGCGTAAATGAACATAATTGTTGCAATGGCACATCAGACTAAATTCGAAACTATGTTTAATAGGGAAATGTGATCAAAAGAACCATGATCTCAATTTTGAAGAAAAATATAACTGCATTTTGGTTTTTTGAAAAAGCTTCTGCCTAAGTCAGGAATCGACCCCTTTTTTTACAAAAACTGCACCATTTTTATGCACTAACTGATAGTTTAGCTGTTATGGATCAAATGCTGTGAATAAAAATGTGACAAATGAAAGGAAAAGGCCCTTTTCGTTATAAGAAACATCATAATTGCATTAAAACTGAAACTTCCTTTCATTTTACACAAAGTACTTATTCCTTTGCAGTATTTGATCCTTGTTAGGATGCTTTTTCTTATAAGAGAAATCGGGTAGGTACGATTTCCGGTTCAGGCAGAAACTTTTTCAAAAAACAAAAAAATGCAATTTTAATTTTCCTTCATAATTGAGGTCATGGTTCCTTTGAAGTTTGACCACTTTGCCCTATTACACATAGTTTCGAATTTAGCCCAGAGGGGCAATTCTCGTAATTTTAAGAACTTCGCATTCTAATCTCCAGTCGCAATCTGTCAAAAAAACCTCTAATTTCCCTACATTTTTGACATTGATTGTCACTGAGATGACACTGCGACTTGAATTTGAACGTTTTTTAAGTACGAGAATTGGCCTTCTGATGTGTCAGCGCAAAAATCAAGTTCATTTACGCGATTGACATATTTTCCCCACTTCTATATGCAGCTGACTATTTTTTTTTTGGGTTGAAGATGATCCCAAAAACCGTCCGATAAGGTTTTGGTGCGTTATGAAATTAAGTTTTTTTATAACTTTGATATTCTCTAACTTTGGACTTTGATATACTCTACTGGAGCAGCTGACGCTCAGATCTCCTAAGCACTAAGAAAAAACTATATTTGGTATGATTTTCAGCCGGTATAAAATTACTTTTTCAAACTAACGCCAGGGCCCTTACTATAAGCCTTCAATATATGTCGCAAGGCTATCCCAGTAAGAATATCATTAATGTTTTGTTATCAATGTATCATACGCTCCGAAACCAAGAGGTAGCTGGCCAGCTAATACTGCTGCTGGGCAGTTTGTTGCGCCACTTCTTCTTCCCAGCTAAAGCACTAGGAAGTGGTGACAGACGGGCGTTTTGTGGGACTGTCTCATGTCATTTTGACGTTCGAAAAGTGCTTATTCTCAGCCTAAGCTGAATAAATGACTTGATTTTGAATGGGCAAGAAACTAAAATGACGTATTTAACTCGATGATCTTTTGTTTGCATTCTTTGATAAGCATTCGTCGTGTGTTTGGCGTAGCGACCAGCCTAGAACCGGGTAGGTACTCGTTTCTATAGACTAACATCAATTATTAACGTAAAACATAGTACAGACGCCAGCACATCAAGCTACTACAATCTGTCAAAATTCTTTAATAGATTTTCATCTTTATCGCTAAGGCATTAGGTTCAAGGTTGATTGGGAAAATTTGACAGTTTCGGGTGGCTTGACCTGCTGGCGTCTGTACCACAGAATAATAAAGCTACAGCAGTTTATCTGCGCAGTGGCCTTGAATTAATTACCTGCAGCCGCTCGGTATATGGATACGTGTCCGTCCGTGCGTAACTGCCGCGCGCTCGAACTGTTGCGTACTGGTATTGACTGAGATTTCGAAGCGCGTCGTTTCAGCCGTTTTCTATGAAGATAAAGTACTGTATCATTATTATACTGTGGTAATACCCTCCACGAGTGACGAGTCAGACAATACGTGAGCTTTATGCTAATATCAGACGCTTCATTCGAGTGAATTTTCGTTTTAATTTTTGTTTCACTCCACGTTCATATAACACCAACATAAGAATTAGGAATGAACGTTAATTTATGTTCCTTTTATTAAATTAATTTTAGTTGAGTTTGAATAGGTACCTACCTACGTTAACGGCAGTGGCGTGCACAGAGATTTCAGACAGGGTATGCACGGTTAAAATAAAATAAAAAACTTAAGTACCAGTTTCAGCTTCTTTCGGTCGGAGTCCCACCGACTAGATACCCTACCCAGTAGGTACCTAGTTACCTACATACCCGACTCTTACCACACGGCGCCATTGGCTTCGCATGGCGTTTGTTTGCGACCACCAAAAATATCTAAATTATTTAAATCTGAACATCCGTTATATGTAGATCCAAATATATAATTTTTATGTTGATTTGTAAATAAAGGTAAACAATACAATATGTTTGTGTGTACACAACCTTTAGCTGTTAGCCAGTAACAATTATCATAATACTTTTTATGTAAATAACGAGTAAGTAGCATTACCTTTTTTTGTGTTAAACCAAACCCCGCGTACACACGGACCGCTTTACAGTCAATTTAACTTCTTCCTCAAAAGATAACGTCGAAAAAGCGGCAGATTTTAATTTATTTGAACACACTTGGCCAGCACAGGTCTCACGGGTATAAGTTTTAGTTTTTTACAATAAACTTACTGAATAATTACTTAGACAATCAATCAGTTCCGCCCAGAAATACAACCGAACAAAGATATTAAATCAATCGAAACAATAAATATGGCGAATAACAATTACGAACTAATACGAACAAATAAATTGATTTTAATCCGACTAAAAAAAGTTGATCCTCTACAATCAACGAAGAAGCGGTGCTTTTACGGCTTCTCAATTTGGACGGTTTGCAATGTAAGCTCTGCTTCTAAAACTCCAACACGCGCACACATTTTCACGCACACAGTCACACTTTTGCTGTGTACTACACGAGAATTCACGAGATGCGTTGTATGAAAAATAAGCAATGCGTAGTAGTGCTTTTGCTCACACGGGAGCGCTGCTTGCGCGGTGAATCGGTGGCGCGTGTTCGCCGCTCCAACGTGTTAGTTCCATAAAAAAGTAATAGATGGCGCGGAATCGCATTATAAACACGGGAATTCAAATGACGGATTTTAAATTAGATTCATTTAATACCTACCATGTTTTTTTATTTAATTTAAATAGTTATTTATCATTTAGAGGGGCATGTATGTATGGGACTACAGGGTATGCAGAGCTTATTTGCATGTATGGAGTGCACGCCACTGGTTAACGGGTTGTGCATAGTGAATGCAGTCACGCGATATCAAATAAAATGCGGTACTGTTGATTGTATCGCGTTTGTATGGTTGACATCATAATTGCTTTACCACCCTACAGTCTGGCCGTCGAGAGAATGCGTTCTTGACACCTGTCAGTTTCATACTAACGATTATCCGCTTGCGTTTCCCGACTGCTGTAGTAGCCTCGCTGACTATAAAAACAACGTTAAAAAATATTACCTACTAAGATTGATTAATGAATGAACAAAAAAAATATTTAAAAAACTTTCTGACAGTGGACATTCAAGTATTTTGCGAATTTAGTCCTTAATACTACTAGAAATTGTCCAACTGACAGGTGTCAGGAACGCATTCTCTCAACGGCCGGTCTGTAATGTCCCTTGCACCTCATAAAATAACAAAGTTTATCTACAAGACGCGTAGCCAAAATCGGAACTAACGCCGCCATTTTGTTTTCTCAAAACAATTTCTGTGACATAATTATTTCACAAATATTTACCAACAATCAATCTGTTAGCCATCTTTCCAGTCATTTATTTTACTTTTGACATAAGCACGCCTATGAAGTTCCTTATTTATTGACAGGCAGCCACCGCAACCATAGACGAAAAAATGCAATACTTCATGGACGCTGTTTTTTCTTTAAAATAAAATATTAAGGTGTTAAATTGATTAAAACTTCTTCGTAAATAAAGTCGATTGTTTTAAGAAATCGAATCAGTGACGTATTAGGACAAGACAATCAATTAGTAATCGAGCTGTCAAAAATACACATATATTAAATGGTTGGAATTACTGGGAATTGGTGGTAACGCAATTTCGAGATCGACTATACCTACAGACCTACATAAGTTGAAGGACATTAAACATTACATACTCGAGCCTCGACAGAAATGCTATATTATATCAACAAGTATCTACGTGTTTACCTGCATTGACGTAGAAGATAGCCGGTCCTAAGTAATTAAGTAGTTTCATAGCAAAATGTAGGTAGATACTGTACAAACAAGTTGATACTAATGGCTGGTTTAGGTTTACGCAGTGCGAGCTGCAGACAGTAGACAGCTGCTCGCACTATGTACTGGCATGTCAGTAGCTCGGTTTGCCGTGGCTGTTCACACAGTGCGAGTTGCTGCACAGCTACTCGGTAGGGCGACTCGCACGCTAGCTCACACTAAAACAAAAAATTATGAAATTACTCGGCTGCGAACTATTGTCCAACTTTTAGTGCGAGTAACTTGTATGATACGTCCACACAGTGCGAGCACAATGCTATGATCCTAATGTGAGACAGCCACAGCGGTGGTTTTCAACGACACCAGCGTTGACGTGGTGACGTCAAGCGGTACAGCATAAAATGACATACAAATAAGTACGAAATCGTATTTACGAGTACCAATCTGATTTGCTAGTCAGCAATTTTTTCAATAGGTAGGTCCTATGTTTAGGCACGTATTACGGTGGACGCTGTCTACTCCTTTGCAGAGAGATACAGATGTTATGTTTTTGCTATGGAAAAGTTACTAAATCAATCGTATGTCCGTTTTAATTCTTGGGTTGTTTTTGATTTAACTTTCATCAATATATTAAGTAATTAACATTTATAATTACTCAGTTTGTTTAAAATTGCCGCGCCCTGTCGCCTGCCCGCCATTATGTAATTTTTTTTTTAATTTCATGTTATATCGGCACCGGTAATAATTGGAACAACCTTATTAAAATTTCTATGGCACTATCAAAGAATCCTACACGTGATATGTATGTAGTATGCTGCCAAAACTTAGCGAAGATATAAATATAAAAACCGGTCAAGAGCGAGTCGGACTCGCGCACCGAGGGTTCCGTTCCGATTTCTGAAAAGTGTGCTATTTAGAGACATCGTTTTATTTTTCCTGTAATCTATACATAAACTTCTATCACAGAATAATTTCAGATTTTTCTCTTTGCAAACTTCGGAGATAAGGGGGGGGGGGGACGGTATTTTTTTTTACATTTTTCATCAAAAGTCAAAAACTATGGGGCCTAAAAAAAAGAAAAAAATGTTTGAGAATGTGCAAACAGCGCTACTTCATATGATACCCCACATACCATAGTAGCTCCACTTTGAATTTTTAAGACCCCCTTTCAGTCCCTGTTGCAAAAAAAATATAAATGTTTTTATTTCTTTCAATTTGCAAAATAGTTGGGTAAATGTCATCTAAAACTGTTCCAAATTTCAAGTTGATAGCATTAGTAGTTCTCGAGATATCCAGCTGTGACAGACAGACTGACAGACTTAGTCACACCATAAGGGTTTTTTTTATTTGAAAGCAGGTTTTCCAGCGATGGTTCTTAGATACGTTTTATCAAAATCGGTTCAGCCGTTTCAAAGTTATCCGCTCTTTTGTTAGCTGCAGTAGGGATCTTAGACGCGTAATGGGTATTTCCTTTACTTTCAAACCTTAGTGTGACCTAAAATTTGAAACATCCATGTATGCTATCTATCTATGCAAGATTATGGAATTCTTGGTCTGATGCTGCAGCCAGGATATCCAGCACTAGTGTGTAGTATCAGTCAAGTGAAGGGTCTGAACTCTGACTTACTTATGCGGTGCCCCGCCGTGACATTATAGCGCCAATTCAATGAGCAAACCTTATCGTGCCATCCATCAATTTCTGTAATTAAAATATATATATGTATTACTCAATCGCATTTAATGGCTCAACGATAGGTATGACTTTTTAAATGTTTCCTTTTCTTTTTTGCGTTGGGGGTTTTTTAAATTTTAAATTTAATTTTTTACCATTTTGGTACGGAACCCTAAAAATACATTTCTACAAACGGATTTATTAAATTAAAAAAAAAAGAAAGTAGGAGGAGCTATAACAATAGGTTGCTGTTTGGCGCCATGAATTTAAAATTTCCATGACACAGGCAAAGGTAATAAACCAAACAGCCTTTCCTCTGATGTCGCAGCCAACTGGTTTAATTAGCCGTTTGGTCAACCGCCTAGCCTTTTCACTAAACGCCGCCATTCAACTATAGCGACCAGTGATATGCAGCCGATACGTCTAATACAACATTTAATGAACTGGCGTAATTTTTTGATATACTTACCTAAATGCAATTAGTAAAATTATATATAGATATAAAATAAAGTCGTGTTAGTTACACTATTTATAACTCAAGAACGGCTGAACCGATTTGGCTGAAAATTGGTGGGGAGGTAGCTTAGAACTAGGAGAAGGACATAGGATACTTAAAAGAAGAAATCTATTAGTATATATAAAAGAAAGTCATGTTAGTTACACTATTTATAACTCAAGAATGGCCGAACCGATTTGGCTGAAAATTGGTGGTGAGGTAGCTTAGAACCAGGAGACGGATATCTCCTGGTTCTCTGTACCGATTTAGATGAAATTTTGTGTGTAGGTAATAGGTATATTTGAATGGGTTCCTGGATGGTTTGAAAACACAATTGGACCCGGTAGGTGGCGCTGCAGTCGGGTTCTAGGATCGTTCAGACAGGACAACGTCTGTCGGGTCCGCTAGTTACTAAATAATTTGACTAATATTGTTTCCTGTTCTGTTGCAGTATTCAACCTAGGCGAATACAGGCGGCACGCGACGACCGCCTACACCAGCCATGAGTTCTTCCGCGCAGACAACAAGGAAGCGATGGCGATACGGCAGCAGTGTGCGCTGGACGCCTTGCACGACGTCTGCGAGTGGCTCGTCAAGGGCGGCGAGGTCGCTGTGAGTATCAACCGCGAATTATTTATTCTACCTTACAAACAAGTTTTAATGCCTGTATGGACCTATGGTATTCAGCTCTGGGGCTGCACGAGCCAAAGCAATCGTCAAATCATACAACGATTCCAAAACAAAGTGCTCAGGGATATAGTCAACGCGCCCTGGTACATTAGAAACAGCGACCTCCACCGGGACCTCAAGATGGATGTCGTAAACATAGTAATATATTAAAAAAATATGCAGAAGCTCATGAACACAGACTTCATCATCACGTGAATGTCGAGGCGATCCAACTCCTTGACATCACTGAATTAGTGCGAAGACTAAAAAGGGTAAAACCTTTTGAGTTAGTTAACCTAAACTGTAGTGAGAGTTCTGACTAAAGAACACGTGAATTAAGTGTGTTCTCCTTAACTTAAAGTGAATAAGAAAGACGTTATTGGACGATTTCTTAGGCTGAGGCTACAGTAAGCAGCGATTTGCGATGCGACTGGAAGAGCGAAACGAATAACGAGAGTAATATTTGATGTACGGTGTAGCCATATACGTGAGCATTCATTTATTTGTTTTAATCGCTCATGTGTCGCAGGTCGCGTCGCGGCCTAATGTAGCCTCAGCCTTAATTTTATAGTTACTTAGCAGTTTAAGTTATATTTAAATTACTTATTAGCGAATAGGGTAGATTGTAATGTGAATAAAGTATCACTACCCGTGATACTTCACAAAAAGAAGAAAAAAAAACTACCTTAAGGGGCCCACACATTTACATTCAACCCCGCCGAATATCAGCCTGTCAGTTAATTAATTAATTTATTTATTTATAATAGGTACGCCAACAGCATATACATTGTACATTATAGACTAAAAATTAATAGGTATGGGTTCTTATATATATACCAATTACAGGTGTACACGACAGTTAATCGCTATAGATCACAGACTCACAGTACCCTTTATGGTTTTGGATTGACGAGCAATGTTAAACTGCCGCCTGCTGGGGTGTATACCCAGAGCCGGTGATCGACCGATGCCGGCAGGCAAACGCAGAGACCAGTAATAATCTCATAAAGCAATGTTAAACTGCCGCCTGCTGGGGTGTATACCCAGAGCCGGTGATCGACCGATGCCGGCAGGCAAACGCAGAGACCAGTAATAATCTCATAAAGCAATGTTAAACTGCCGCCTGCTGGGGTGTATACCCAGAGCCGGTGATCGACCGATGCCGGCAGGCAAACGCAGAGACCAGTAATAATCTCATAAAGCAATGTTAAACTGCCGCCTGCTGGGGTGTATACCCAGAGCCGGTGATCGACCGATGCCGGCAGGCAAACGCAGAGACCAGTAATAATCTCATAAAGCAATGTTAAACTGCCGCCTGCTGGGGTGTATACCCAGAGTCGGTGATCGACCGATGCCGGCAGGCAAACGCAGAGACCAGTAATAATCTCATAAAGCAATGTTAAACTGCCGCCTGCTGGGGTGTATACCCAGAGCCGGTGATCGACCGATGCCGGCAGGCAAACGCAGAGACCAGTAATAATCTCATAAAGCAATGTTAAACTGCCGCCTGCTGGGGTGTATACCCAGAGCCGGTGATCGACCGATGCCGGCAGGCAAACGCAGAGACCAGTAATAATCTCATAAAGCAATGTTAAACTGCCGCCTGCTGGGGTGTATACCCAGAGCCGGTGATCGACCGATGCCGGCAGGCAAACGCAGAGACCAGTAATAATCTCATAAAGCAATGTTAAACTGCCGCCTGCTGGGGTGTATACCCAGAGCCGGTGATCGACCGATGCCGGCAGGCAAACGCAGAGACCAGTAATAATCTCATAAAACCTGAATTAATGGTATTTTGTAACCTTAATTTAGGCTGAAATACTTAATGACTCTATAAGTTCAATAAGGGATGGGAGTTTGTATAGAAAGTTTACCTTCCCGCGGCTTGTGTGAAAATAAATAATGAAACATACCAAAGAAAATGAAACCCTATGCTAATAACAATAGTGTCTATTTTCCCCAGGTGTTCGACGCGACAAACTCGACGCTCGACCGGCGGCGCATGATTCGCGACATCGTGGTCCACAAGATGGGCTTCAAGCTCTTCTTTGTGGAGTCCATATGTGATGACCCTAGGATTATCGAACAGAATATTATGGTGAGGTATATGAATAGGGACGGTTTTTGCTTGCAGTTGCAGATAAGTGTTAAAGAGAAGTATGTAGATGAACAATGTACATTTGTGACGACCCTAAGATTATCAAACAAAGAGATTGATAATATCAATCTCTTTGTTCGACATTAATTGCTATTCTGCTACTACATCAATCTACCTAGCCTTTTCCCAACTACGTTGGGGTCGGCTTCCAGTCTAACCGGATACACCTGAATACTAGTATTTTACATGGAGCGATTGCCTATGTGACCTCCACAACCCAGTAACTGGGCAATACGATACACCTTGGTACTGGTTGTCAGACTTTCGGGCTTCTGACGATCCGTAACGACTGTCAAAGATCCACTAATGACAGCCGGGACCAACGGCTTAACGCGCTTTCCGAGGCTCGGAAGAATGTAAAAATGGTCACCCATCCACGGACCAACCCCGGCAAGCTTAACCTGGTGGATCGACGAGCTCGAGCGAGGAGCTCGTGGCTAAGTTATAACAGCAGCACGGGCATTCTATTCTGCTACAAAAAAAATAAAAAAATAGCAACTACTTTTAAATAATATTGTGAATGTGCTGAGTAGTCGAATCAAAATTATTGCGCACACAATTAATTACACGCTCAAAATTAGGATTGTAATGCGAACTTTAGGATATCAACCTTTAATTCAATAGTACAATATTCAATTTCGTTTGCAACTTAATTTACTACTCTACTTGTAATTATTACTGTTTCAAAATCACTTCCTATTGATAAGTTTACCTTCAACTATATCTTTCTTTTTTAGGGACTGAAACCGGTCTTAATAATTCGAAGTGGGGCTACTAGGGCATGTGGGGTATCAAAATGAAAGAGCGCTGTTTGCACATTCTCAAACATTTTGTTGTTATTTTTAGGCAGCATAGTTTTCGACTTTTGATGAAAAATGTAAAAAAAAATACCGTCGCCACCCGAAATCGCGAAAAAAAAATCAGCTGTTCAGTACATTTATCTACATCAAACTGGTCAAAATGTAGGGAGCAGCTGATTTTTTTTTTCGCGATTTCAGGTTTGATCCCCTAGTAAAAGTTACTCATAATGAGTACAATGACCCCTAAAGCGGTTATGCCATCAATTCTGGGACATGTATATGCAAATATTGCTCATTTAATAGTATTATATGATTCTACATTACCACTAAATAACCTGAAAAAGTAACCAATACCTCCCTTTACAGGAAGTTAAAGTAAGCAGCCCAGACTACACCAACATTCAGAACACAGACAACGTACTAAACGACTTCCTACTGCGGATAGAGCATTATAAAGAAAAATACGAGCCTCTGGACGAAAGCATGGAGTCTGACTACAGTTATATGAAGATCTATGATACCGGGGAGAAGGTGGTGGTGCATAAGCATGAGGGGCACATACAGAGCCGGATTGTGTACTATCTGATGAATATACATATCGTGCCTAGGACTATTTATTTGACTAGGGTAAGTGGTTTTGGTTTTAGATCTTGTTTTGCAGGTGAATTCTAAAGTTTTCAAGTTTGAGCGAACTTGTACTTTTTTTATTTATCTTTGATTTTAGGTAATAATTTTAGGTAGTTTTTGGTGTTAAGTAGTAGCTGGCATAGGCAACTGAAGGAACACGGGTGGGTTTTAGTCAGTAAAAGTCTGACACTCCCTCCCGCTCCACCCAGAGCGGGAGAAGTCATTTGATATTTCCCACCCAAAAAAAAATGTACCTTACTAGGTACCTTTTTATTACTTTTGGCAGCAAAATGTACCTTACTAGGTACCTTTTTATTACTATTTTGCAGCAAAATTTTCTAATCTCTGTTCAAAATACTGTATGAGTTATAAACAGAGAAATATGTGTAAGCTGGAGTGACGTCACCACAGCTTACACATATGAAACTATCAAACGTAGAGTTTCGATTTAAAGGTCAAAAATTAAAGTGTAATAGCTGACATACATAGTAAGATCATAACTACATTCCCTTCTAAATCCTACCTTCAAATTCTAGCACGGTGAAAGCACACACAACGTAGTAGGTCGCATCGGCGGCGACAGTGACCTCTCATCCCGCGGCCGGCAGCACGCCAAGGCGCTCGCCAACTACATAGACCAGCAGCAGATCCCAGGGCTGCGGGTGTGGACCTCGTGGATGAAGAGGGCCATACAGACCGTCAAGGATGTGAAGGCGCCGCAGGAAAGGTGGAAGGCTCTTAATGAAATTGATGCGGTAAGATTTTGTTTTTACTTGGCTTCTAATAATGGATGGTGACAAAAAAGAAAAAACGTAACATACCGTTGATTTTTCTAATTGATTGATTCCAATGGCAGCAATTCTCGCAATTTATCCCGCTTGGGGGCGCTGTTGTAGATGTAGACCTGTCAAATTATCCTGCCATTATCGTCAAACAATAAACTTAATCTCCATGGAAACTACGTATGTGGTTTCCATGGAGATTTAGTATAACACGATTAAAATTAAATGTCGTTTAAAAAAAAATAGAAACTTCCGAATTGATAACCTGCAGTGCGATTCTGTAACCATCTCACCGTGAAAACTTAGGTGAAGTGAGCGTGGAGTCAGCTGTCAATAGTGTCAATTCCTAGCAAAAACAAACTCACTTCACCTAAGTTTTCACGGTGAGATTTTTACAGAATCGACCGGCTGCTCATTTTTTCAGAAGTCGGTTAAAAATTCAAAGACATGAAAATATTACGTATCGTAATGTAGTGTAAAAGAGATGGGTATACAATTTCCGTTCATTCATTTTTGAACGGATTACGATTCTCGTAATTTATGCCGCTTGGGGGCGCTGTTGTAGATGTAGACCTGTCAAAATACTTTTCACCGTGTCAAAGTATCATGCCATTGACTGATCTCATGGTAGATCAGTCAAGCAATCGATTAATATTTTGGTAAACATACAAATCACCACCTGCCTAGCCTTTTCCCAACGATGTTGTCTCCTTTTTTAGGGTTCCATACCTCAAAAGGAAAAAACGGAACCCTAATAGGATCACTCGTGTGTCTGTCTGTCTGTCTGTCCGTCTGTCACAGACTCACAGCCAATTTGCTTCGAATCTAATGGACCGATTACGTTGAAATTTGGTATACATCTGGATTTCTGTGACCCAAACACGTACGGCTAAAGTAAATAAATGAATTTTGAATATGGGAGTCACTTTTAGGGGGCAAGTAAGAAAATTAAAAAAAAAAGTTTTGCAAACTGTACCGTGTGACATATCAAATGAAAGGGCTTACTATAGCAAATATATATTTTTTTATAATTTTAAAATAATTCGTTTCAGAGTTATTTAAGAAAATAGACGAAAATTGACCATTCGCCCCCCCCCCCCCCCCCCCTTACTTTAACTTAATTAATCACATCCTCCATCCCCAATTCTAGGGCATATGCGAAGAGATGACATACGCAGAGATCCAACAAAAATACCCATCAGACTTCAACGCCCGCGACGCCAACAAGTTCGCGTACCGCTACCCTCGCGGGGAGAGCTACGAGGACCTGGTAGCACGCTTGGAGCCTGTCATCATGGAGCTGGAGCGACAGGGGAACGTGCTGGTCGTGTCGCACCAGGCCGTCATGAGGTGCCTGCTGGCTTACTTCTTGGACAAGTCTGCTGGTAAGAGACTGGCTTTATCTAAGACAGTAAGTCTTAAGTTTCGCGCACTGGATTTTCAACGCTCTGCTTAGCGCCGAGAGTTGAAAATCCAACAGTGTGTTTTTTCGACGCGCTAGAATGCGCTCTGTTTTTGTTAGGTTGGATTCTCAATGCTCGGCTCAATGACGTAGAATTGAAAATCCAGTGCGCGATCAAATCCCGTCGCGATATTTTTACGTCCGTGTGAACGTCGGCTCGTGAACACTTGAAGCTGAAGTGAGCTGTCAAAAGTGTCAATCTCATGACAGTTCACGTCAAGCTAACGTCACCTAAGTTTTCATGGTGAAATTTTTGCAGAATAGACGTTGAAATATCGTCGAGAAGAGTCAAGAGCAACTAAAGATGTAACTCAGATTTCTAGAAGGTTATTCATTCTCCGGGGGGGGGGTTACTATGAACTCTTATAGCAGGGCAGAAGTTGAACGTTTCCGGTGTGAGAGAGAGAGAGACGGAGCTATATACAACCTATAGCACTGTCTCTCTCTCTCTCTCAATGAAAACGTGCAACTTCTGCCCTGCTATAAGAGCTCATAAGCCCCCAGATCAGTTGATATACTGTCACCCACCATATAAGAGACGAAGACGTGCAGAACTCGACCAATCACATTTTGTGAAATCCACGTCGCGGCTCTCGCCTCATCTGTGATTGGCTCCGCCCCGCTCGACGACCCTTTTCGCCCGTTTCACCTAGAAGTTCGCGTACAGTCCCCGGCGATAAATATTGCACATCGACCTTTGGAAAGAGACAATCGGCTAATTTCGGCTTCGTAGAGCGTTATCTCTGTCGCACGATATACAAACAGTCTGGTATCTGTTAGGAGCTGTTAAAACAATTATGATGAATTATGCTTCTTTTGACAATTCTTTGTTTAAAATACACCAATTTTTCTATAAGTGATGGCTTTAGGTTGGGGTAAAATAAAATAAAAAAAACATGTTCACATTATGTTTACTTACGTATTTAATTATTTTGTATAAACGAAATTGCTTTTTTGGTCTCCCTTTTTTTGGAGTGCTGAACTTAATTTCAGTAGAATGTGTTTCAGTACTGACTTCGTTTAGTATATTGTTCAAAGTTCTTCTTGAAATTCCAGTGGCATTTGCAACTCGCTCTTGAAACAACTTACATTTTCATCTTCATTTTTTTTAATCTGTCAGCTTCGGTTACAAAATATTTATAAACATTGTAGATAATTTCACGTGACTGACCTCTTAAAGGTTTCCCTCTTTTTCCTAAAGATGCCATAGTACAGTACAACTTTAAATTATTTTTTGGGGGTGTTAACAACTCTAAATATATATTTTGAACAACGACTGACAAAACGTCACATTGGTAGTGTGCGACAGAGATAACGCTCTACGAAGCCGAAATTAGCCGATTGTCTCTTTCCAAAGGTCGATGTGCAATATTTATCGCCGGGTACTGTACCTAGGATTACAGTTTGGCCGTCGAGAGAATGCGTTCTTGACACCTGTCAGTAATGTCTGTTTCATACTATCATTAGTTTGCGTGTTTTGCGAATGTGATCCTTATTACTCTAGAAAATTGTCCAAAGGAAAGGTGTCAGAAACGAATTCTCTCGACGGTCGGACTCTAGGTTGACACATGGACGAAAAAGATCGACCAGCTACATAACTCATCTGCCTATCCTTTTCCCCAACTATGTTGGGGTCGGCTTCCAGTCTAACCGGATGCAGCTGAATACCAGTATTTTAAATAGAGCTACTGCCTATCTGACCTCCACAAACCCGTTACTGGGTAACACGGATACCCCTTAACGACTGTGGAAGATCCACGAATGGCTCTTAGCGTGCTTTCCGAGGCACGGAGGGGCCTTGGTATATAAAGGTGGTCACCCATCCACGGACCAACAGCGACAGGCGTAGCTTAACCTGACCCGTGCTGTAACTATGCGTGGGTAATCCTACCACCCACTTATAGTCTATCTACGTTATTCATTCACACTAACATCTGCTTGGCCCACAGAAGAGCTGCCATACCTCCACGTCCCCCTGCACACGGTGATCAAACTGACGCCGGTCGCGTACGGCTGCCGCGAAGAACACATCAAGTTGTCAGTTCCCGCCGTCGACACGCACCGCCCTAAACCTTCTGTAAGTATGACATGTGAATGTCCCTTGTTAGGCCTCGTCTGAGGACGTTGAACGAAGTATGTAGGCCTTGTTGGAGGACGTAGAACGAGCTATGTAGGTTTCGTTTGAGGACGTTGAACAAACTAGTTGAACTTCGTTAGAGGACGTACAATGAACTATGTAGACCTCGTATGAGGACGTAGAATGAAATAGTTCAGTTTCATTTACGAACGTAAAGTGAAGGCCTCATTTGAGGACGTATCACGAAACAGTTCAGCACGTTTGTGCACGCAGAATGAACTCCTTACACCTTTATTAGGAGTATGTTGGTCTAATTGTTGAAGACAATAATAAATTGCACAGAAAGTGGATATACCAGGTGTAACATAAATTACGCACAACCTCTTAAGGGGTCATTATACTAATCATAATGAACCACTTTTATTATGGGACCAAACCTAAAATCGCGAAAAAAAAATTTGCTGATCTGCACATTCATCTACAATTCTACATCAAACTCGTAAATGTGTTTTTTTTTGTGATTTCAGATTTGGTCCCATAGTAAAAGTTGTTCATAATGCTGGGTACTATGACCCCTTAAGAGGTTGTGCATTATTTATGTTACACCACAGATTAATACAGATGGGACACACCGCAGTTTAGGTATGAAGCTACAAGTACACGACGGGCCCCGTCCACGGGGCTAATTTGTAGAAATGCCGCGCCGAATGTATAAGAGTTACGCGATAGAAAGAGAGGCACTGTGTAGGTAAATATAACTGTAGGTAATTAGCGTTCTGCGAACTGAATTGCACTTTATTGTGTCGTAGCAAGAGTCGCTTTTTAACCGACTTCCAAAAGGAGGAGGTTCTCAATTCGTCGGAACCTTTTTTTTTTTCAATTTTTTTTTTTTATGTATGTTCCCCGATTACTCGAAAATGGCTAGACCGATTTGGATTTTTATTTTTTTGTTCGAAAGGGTATACGTCCCAAGTGGTCCCATGATCATCAAGTCAGGATCTGATAATGGGATCCCATGGAAATCGAGGGAAACCCTCAAATTTTATGGGCACACCTACACCGATTTCGGTATTTTTTATAGTAACTCGTGCATTTGCTCTCGGAAAGTACCATTCGGTGAGCTGGAACTGATGATGAAGACCACAGAGGACCATCGGAAATACTCAATTATATCTAAGTATATAACAGGTTGCGATTCGATTACTTTAATATGGTTTATGCTCGTCAAAATAATGGTAATGGTGACTTCACCATGAGCTCCATTTCTCCTGGTTCTTACTAGGAGAACTCCTCAAAAATTAACGGCCCTGCATCGGGAAAAGCAACATTTTGCAAAACGTGATGAGCAGCTGACATTGGGTTATTGTAACTTAGATAAATTACAAACTGAACCACTAAAAAGTGAAAAATAAAAACTTTTTTACAAAAACAAAAACCGATTTCCAAAAAAAACACTACAAAGTGAAAAATAACTTTAATTTCGGAAGTCGGTGGCAAAAAACTAAAATACAGATCCAAAGACACCGACTTCCGAAATTAAAGTTATTTTTCACTTTGTAGTGTTTTTTTTGGAAGTCGGTTTTTATTTAAATGATTTTGTGGAGTGTCCCATCTGTATTAATCTGTGGTTACACCTTGTATACTCCGAGGACAAGAGTATAGTGTACAAATATTTACGGTTAGACACTTGGTAGTAAAATAGGTAGTTAGTTTTAACTATCTGTTATCTCGCCGGCAGTTAATCCTGCTTGATAAGTGGCTTATCTAAAGTAGCTAAAAACACTTTGTGTATCGCACTGTTAAATTGCGTAGTAAACTATACCTAACATGTGCAACGTTAAAGTCACGTACAAATGCGAGTTCCATTTAAGAGGGCCGTCGCATTTTGTAGCCTCTCTCGCTCACACGGGACCAAATTTTTAAGAATGTTAAATGAAAAGATGTTTTTTTTTAAAATGTAATCAATTAGCGAACTAGGAAATAGTAATTATTCATATAATAGGTAAGTATATATCAAAAAAACATTTTTATTTAAATCGTCTCAAAAACAGATAATACTTTTTGAGCTGAGTTTATTAGATAATACAATAGAAATGTGTTTTTAAAATTAGGTAGGTACATGTTAAATTAATATTATTTACTAGTTCGCTAATTGATTATATTTTTCATAAAAGCATCTTTTAATTTAACAATCTTAAAAATTTGATCCCGTTTGAGCCAGAGAGGTGAGAAAATGCGACAGACCTCTTAAGAAAAACATAAGTTTTCTCGAGAATACTTGAAAGTGGCATAGACAAAAGCGCAAATTGTACAAAATAATAGTTACTTACTGTCTTAAAAATACACTTAGGCACTTTTCCATAAAATAGGTAGAATTCTTTCTATCATAAAAAAAAACTTTCTTTAAAATTTATTTGATCATAAATAATCTGAATTACTCCTAAATAGTAATTTCAGACCACAAAAATCCTAAAAATGTTAAACTTTTTTTTTTATAAAGTAATTTATTTGACAGGACGACGAAGATGCGGCTGAGGTCCAAGTACGCAATGTTTGAAGCATGAGCTAGCTAGCATAGACGCATAGATAGCATGGGTGTAGTATAGAATAGATGTTGTTGTGAAAACCCGTAATTTATCGCGAAGTTACTCTAGTGATCATGTTAATTTATTATTTGAGAGATTTCGCTCAGATCTTCGACGATACATCTATACTAGAAAGGCTTAGGTAGTTAAATAAAGGTAAACAATCTTGATGTGTCTTTTATCTTTTTTATTGTAAAACATCAGTTTAAAAATAAAATGCAACTAAAAATCAATTTAAATACAACAACAATGATTACTAAATCAATTTGAACCATTAGTTTAAGCAGTAGTTTATTTGTTTAATATGCGTTTGTGTAAAAACTTACATCATGATTGTTTACCTTTATTTAACTACCTAAACCTTTCTAGTATAGTGTTTTTTTGTGACTCATTCAAGGCAGTTAGCACACGAAATGCGGCTATGGAGAAGTTCATAGTTGCAAGTAATGTCTGTGACAAAAGTCAAAAGTCATAGACAATTTAATCATGAACCATTATTTTATAATGCATTGTTCAGATAGAGGCTGTCAGAAAGAACAATTACTGTCAACTGCCCGTGGCCGCCAACGCCTCGCGTCTAAACAACGCTTGGTTGCGAATTGTGGACAAAGTGGATCATTTTGTAAGAATTAAAGATCCGATCGGTTCCTGCAATTTTTCAGTAGGTCTGCTAGTTTATCTATTATGTTGATGTGACACACGCCGTCTTCCAGTACTTCTTTAATGAAGATACGGTAGCCGATTCTCTGGTGAATGAACGGGCCCTTTATAGTCTTACTGTTAGTTTTGCATCCAGATGTTATAGTTCTTCAGGTTGAAAATATTGTAAAGACAACTTCTATTGTTCAATAATATCCGAGTTTATCCTTGAATTCGCATAATAACTAGTCATACGTCGTCGCGACGAATTATGGATTTTTACAGCAACATGGTTTGACACTCTTTTTTGGCGGGAAAAGTGACAGTTGACAGGTGGCGGTTATCTGTGTGTTTTGCTTGTGGCGGAGATTTTTTTTTTATAAATAAAAACGTGTTATTTGTTGCGTTCCAAATTATGTGTTTATTCTTTTGGATATTTTTACTTTATGTATTTATTGGTAAAGGTGGTTTATGTTGTGCCAGTATTCCCCATATTGGTGCCACACCATACCGTTCTTTCCCCGTTCCTTTCCCTATTGGGGTTCACCAGAGATCATCGTGATACCAGCATCAGACCTGTTGAAATTCACCACTCAGGTGTTGAGTTGAAGAGTAGGTAATTTAAAAACCTATAACTCTTCAATTCCCATGTCCAAGATATTCAGTTTTTTCCTATATCTTTCAATAGAATAGCTTACATTTAGTTAGGACAAAAATATATAAAAAAAAATAAACTACCCCCCTTTTTTATTTCCAGGAGATCACCTACAGGTGACACTGGGTGTTGTATAAAGTTAAGACTAAAGAACACTTGCGATTTTTATTATTTTTTAGGTAGAAATTAAAACAAAATTGTCTTGTGGTAGAAAAAACATAAGTATTAAACTTCAGTCACCTACAAGTGACACTGGGAATTGAAGACGTAAATTTAAAAAAAAGCTGGCCAAGGTCATGTCGGACTTCGCACATTTAGGGTTCCGTACCGAATCTGATTTATCAATAAATTGGTATTTGTTAGTAAAATATGCGCAATATTTTTTTCAACTTCATAGGTCAACAAAAAATACAGTATTTATCTACTCAACGAGTTCTCAGCAATGATACTCGATGGAGTAGATAAAAAAAAAATCGCCCCTTCCCCCCCCCCCCCCAGATGTATTGGAGTCCACCTTAAAAACATTTTAAAATATTTTTAAACAATTGTATGGCTTTGGGCCAACAAGATGCTTAGACTGTAAAAATTTCAAGTCTGTAGCTCCAACCGTTTCACTGTAAACCCTGTGTGACAGACGACGGACAGGCGGACACGTGAGTGACAGCAATAGAGCTCCGTTTGGACCCTTCGTGTACGGAACCCTAAAAAACATCGAATAAAAGACTAGGCAATCATAGAAATGTCAAACTAGAAATCGTAGTAAACATTCTATCAGAGAATCCAACTAACAATATTTTGAGTGTTTGAAACCTAGAATAGATTTTGAATAATAAATGCATGGATTAATTCCATTGTATAAGTTTCAGCAGGAATAAGTATGTAACGCAGACTGTCGTGGGTTTCTTCAGTTACTGTCTACTACCACGGTGAAAAGGCGTGATGGCGTATACAGGGTGTGGCGTAAATAGTGGTCTAACGTTAAGGGGTCACACAATTTGGACCATTTTTTATTCTAGATCTCGGATTACAATTTTTTTTTTATTAATTAGGTACGTTGACAAAATTATTTGCATCTGATCCACAGCACATGTATTTCACAGTTATATACAAAATCAAAATTAAAAAATTAATGTCATATAAAGAAAATACACCCAACTTGGTAAAGCAAGGTGTCAAATTTTCAAATAATAATATTTTACTCTCTGGAAAAAATGGTTCAAATTGTGGTTTGTGATAGCTGAATATACTGTGTATTGGGAACATTATTTACGCCACGCCCTGTATATTACTGTCGTGGTGTCGGATAAAATAGAAAAATCCATTCGTGATTAATCCATCCATTTAAAGTATACATAATAACATTAAATGTATGTAACGTTAAGAATAATGGCCAGGCCACACCATGTAGGTACTTCATTCCAAAATCTAGTTAGCGCTGACGGTCACTGCGCGAGTCACCGTTATGTCACCTACATGCATAGATTTACAAGTACAGAGGCCAGCACATCAAGCTACCCCAATCTGTCAAATTTTCCCAATTGAATATGACCCTTATTCCTTTGATGTAAAGTTGAAAAACTATCAAAGAAATTTGACAGATTGGGGTAGCTTGATGTGCTGGCCTCTGTACAAGCCGGTGGTCGGCAGAGCGCATGAATAAAAGCCCGAGAATATAGAGGCCAGTCATTTAAATAAACTATAGCTGGCCTTAAAAAAATATAAAGCGGCCATCAGTTTTAGAAAATCACAGCTCTATCTAAACTACCAAAATGATATCGTGGATTTTAAAGAACCTACTCTCGAGATCTCGATCCTAATTTACAATTATTGCAATGGTCTCTCCGTTGTGATTTTTTGACAGATTGTGCATTGCCAAATCTGTCAAAAAACTCACAATGAAGAGACCATTGTGCAACGTTTGTAAATGGCAGGATAATTTTATTTGACACGAAAAGTATTTGACAGGACTAAATCTACAACAGCGCCCCCAAGCGGGATAAATTATGGGGCCAATGGCAGCAATTCTCGCAATTTATACCGCTGGGGGGCGCTGTTGTAGATGTAAACCTGTCAAATTTAGAACTACTCAAATTATCTAGCCTAGCCATTGAGTGGACTGTGGAGTTCAGTTATAGCCACTAGCTCAATAAAAGTCGCTACTCGGCTTTTACCCATTTGAAAATAGTAGTAGTACCAAGCGTTTCGTATCAAGTTGGCAAAGCCAAAGTTAGAAGAATGCATATTGCGCTGGCGCAAATCTAGAGGATTTCATGATGGTACAGCCAGCAACGAAACTCGATTGACAAAGTTTTTGTACAGTCAGCCTCAAAAAGATGTATCCATTGACAAGAATTTATTTGATGGTCTACTGTTTGTGTTCCTTAATACTGTATCAACATATCGCTACAAAATTATGTTTCCAATGTGTAACATGTTTTGTGGCTACATATTGAGACAATATTATGGAACAAAAAATTGTAGATTAATAAGTGAATTCTTGTCGAAGTAATAGATCTCTTTGAGGCGACTGTATGATTACTGACCGACAATCAGTCGTAACTCAAACCAAGCATATTTTTGCCTTTTCTCTAAGAAAACACATAATATAGGCAGCATTTTCTAATTAGAAGGCTTTGAGCCAATAATCCATTATGTCCCTATGTGTATCAGTGTGCACCCACAGAAATATGTATTTGTTCCATCAATGTTCCAATCATAATTTTTTTTCGTGTATTGTCTGCACGTGCGTGATGCACATTGTAAGAAACGCCACTGCAAGAATCAAGTTTTTTTTTTCTCCGCAGGTGATACCAGCGCCGCTCATAAAGACGCCCATACCGCCCGTACTCAACGGTGATACCAACGGCGAGGAAAGCGAGGAAAGCCAGTCGCATTAACACTATTTAAAGGACACCTTAGATAAAGAAATAAATACATGTCCATGCTAGTTCAAGAAATTAGATTAAAATGACATTTGGGTATTTTTTTTCTGTGTGAACGAGTAAAAAAAAACCGTATCGTGGAGGTTATCTGTGACTGTCTACAATCAGTCAAGTCGACGAATTTGAGACTGATGATAAGTGAGTTTAGATTTTTAAATTTTTAAGTCGTTACTGTCTTGTGCAATACAAAAATACATAAAAATAATACGTTCACGTACACTTGGCCGTAAATCACCGTTCACTCAGATTCAGCGCGGGGCCACAACATTCGGAAATTCCTTATTTTTCTGTTTGACACAAATCTTACGAAATATTTTCAAAGCTCCCAACTCAATTTTTTTGAATACAAGACTTTCGCTAAGAAGATTCAGTGCTGCAACGCTTTGCAGCAATTTGTTTGCAGGCTCTATTTAATTACTATGCGTGTAAATAAGAATAGGATCGCGCTTGCTTCCAACTTCACACGATAGCTGTAAAATTAGTACGCAATTACGCATTGGTAATGAAATGCGAGTATTGCTTAACAAAATGGCGTCTTGACAGTACTATGCTTATTTGGCACGCATAGTAGTTTGTTTGACGTTAACTCACGCGGGCCACTTCGGCGCCGGCGGCCTAGCTGCAATCAAAGCGCGTACTCACGCGTACTGGCGTCAAACGCAAGTACAGCGTTTATAAAGAGTCGCGAATTCTCGATAATGTGCCCCCCACGCTTGTATATTTTTATAAGCTATCTCGTTTTAGTTCTTATCATCTTATCATATTTATAAATAATATTTAACTATACCTACATAAGAATTTTTACAAAGTGGCTATGTATATTAAATGTAATTTGTAAAATTATAATATTAACTTTTATTTAAATATAAGTTTATTATAAGTGGGTCCTTTTGTTTTATTTTAGTATGCCCCGCGACTTCGTTCGCGTGAATTACGTATTTTCTCCTACAAATTACAACACCTCTTCCATCCCTATAAAATGAAAATCATAAATTCTAATTACCTACCTACTAACTACAATAAAATACTAAGTAATAAACTAATCCTTAAAATAAAATAAACTTGAAATGCAGATCACAAGTTAACAAGTCTCCAGATTTGGCAAGAACAGGGCATGTTTCTTATCCTCCTTTCTCTTATCTAGTTCAGACAAACAGTTACCAGCTAATGAGGGTTTTCTGAAATGACTTTCACTAGGTGGCACCACTGAGACGTAGGACCTGACGTCTGTGCTGCTACCTAGTGAAAGGCACCTGTCAAAAGTGTCAAAGTGGCGCCAACTGTTGGCGTGAATTTTTATGAAAACCCTCATTGGTTAGAGCTGTACCCTGCGGCGTGGATTGCCAACCCCCCTCATCGCTGTCTGTCTTACGCAATAGGTTGGCGGTCAGACTTTTCCAATATGATGGCAATCCACGCTGCAGTGTACAGCGATTTGAAGTGGGGACAATAACTTCCCAGTCGCCACCCGGGGGCAACTAGGAATTTTATTCCCGATTGCCACATGGTGGCAATCCATGTGGGTGTGACATGGAATAATCGGCCGCGATAACGCGAACTACACTTCACGCGCTCTTTGTACA
Source organism: Cosmia trapezina (assembly GCA_905163495.3). NCBI lineage: Eukaryota > Metazoa > Arthropoda > Insecta > Lepidoptera > Noctuidae > Cosmia > Cosmia trapezina. The sequence continues at coordinate 25,594,660 of LR991032.1, forward strand.
GCGAGACCACAAAATTAAAAATCATGCAAATATCTAAAAACAAATAACGTTATGCAAGAAATGAAAAGGACAGTACGCGACGAAATTGATAGCCTCCTCCTTTTTGTTTTTGAAAAGTCTGTTAAAAAATATAGATCTTGCTCTTATAATAAAAACAACGAAGTAAGAGAGACGTGCCATTCTGTGCCATTCCATAAAAGTCGTATGACGTTGTCAGTCTTTCCTTAGGTACCTCATTCTGGAATCATCACTGTCTACATTGTTTTGGCCAAATGGTGGAAGTATAGATGTTTTAGGATAAAATGTTTATCTGTTTGGGTAAAATAAATTGTTTTGTACCTCTACGTGGATAGACTACATGTTATAAAACAAAGGCTGTTGAAAGTAATATGGTTCCTTGTCTATGACTGTATACATCTGTCAAAGCGAGAATTTTGTTATTATTTTAGTGACAGTGAATTTTGTTATTTGTTAGTATTTGTACCATGTATGGAAGTTAAAAAGCGCTTTACAATGTCAACCCTCGAACATCACGCAATTTTCGTGCTTGTACTTTGGTAGGCAGGAATTATGCTTTAGCAGAATTTTATTTTAAAACTTCGCGCTATTTACGAGCAAATTCTGTAACCGCGCCACCTGTAGCAAGATAGAGAAGTTATATAAAAAATGTAGTCCTCAGTGTTGCATCACCTTGCAACTATATATAATAGTAGTCTATGCTTGCACCTAGATGGCATGACTTGTTTCTAGAGACCTATTAAAAATACGAAGATAAAAATACTCGAGTCACTGATATTCGAGTGCACAGAGTACAGAATACTTTTACTTTGGTCGACTGGTCCACAGAGTACATTTATATTGGACTGGTCGACTGTCGACAGCATCACAGCGCAGAGCAATATTATTGTACTCTGTGACACTATTACCTACTCCTAGCGGAGGTCGACAGACAAACATTTAATTTCGATATTTTTAAACGATTTATTATTTTTTTTCAAAATTTCTGTTTTTATCGTACACACGGCTACAGATCAAGCTATACATTTCCAGTTTACACTGATCTCTCATTGTAAGGAAATCCTATACAAATCGAGATCAGCTTATACTGGAAATGTATAGCTTGATCTGTAGCCGTGCGTACAAAAATGACAAGTTCGAAGTTCATCGAATTTGTACTATTTATTGGTACTTAGATAATTTTTTCTGTCTATACTATTAAAAAAAAAGAAAAACTAGGTATGCCATAGGCTTCTACTCTGTTCACCTAATATAGGTACTTACCCAATTTTTTTCGAGACGGTAAAAAAAGTCATCCGGTATACAACGTCCCGACATCAACCTCAACCGTCGGTCGGGCAGTTGCTCACCAGACACGACACCCGTCTGGTCGGAGGATCCTCCCTTTTCGATGAGTGAACTTTACACCCTGTTCTGTTCTGTTTATTTTATAGGCATGACCTATAAAATAAACCTTAAAACAGATAATAAAAGATTATATTGGTATAGTAGTGAAGTGAGTGTCGCATCGCATCGCTACCAAAGGCGCGTGCCGGCCGGCACCTGATTTGATTCGTTTGAAAACACGCCGACAATCATTGCGAATTCGGCTGTTTGGAATAAAAAATAAAGTTCAAATTGCCATTGACGTACGTCACGCGCGCGGCATTATCAATGGCGTGTTTACTGACTAACGAAGTTTTAAAACATTTATGGGTTTGGGTTTTGTGTGTCTACGGGTGTCTGTCTTCGACGGGTGTCGTGGAATAACCGATTGTTTAGTCAGCGTCACATCGACCTACCCTTATCTGTCAAATTTTTGCAACCGAATTTCAACCTAATCTTGAACGCATAGAGTTCAATATCAGTTGAGATATTTTGACAGATTTGGGTAGGTCATTATGATGCTGACTGATCTACTCCTGCCTCCATGGCCGAGTGGTTCACGCTCCGGACTACGAAGCCAGGGGTCGCGGGTTCCAAAATGTACCTTTATACCCATTCCATTTTGACCGCGCACTTACTGGAGGGCGCTATGGTAATGATTGCTAGAGACGCCTCTGTGTGGCGCCATAGTTGATGAGTTCAGAGATATTGCTGTAATATAATGTAGTAGGTAGGTTCAAGCCATTACTGTTAGTGGGTAGATAGATCCCCAAGAACATTCAAATTAGTCTCAAATTCTACCACCAAAGCAACCAGACAGTCCGATGTCATAAAAGCTGTCCAGTGTAGGGCCAGTGCCATTACCACGTAATGCATTGGTAATTTGTGTATTATTAATTTAGACATGCCAAGTAGGACGTCGTTCATTAGAGCTTGTGGAGAAATACATAGGTAAGATATTTTATAATTTTGCAAAACTCAACTGCGGAATTGTTTTACGTGCTTACTTATTAAAATGTGTAAATACAGTCCGGGCAACGTAGGCTCGATTCCAGGTAAACATCCGGGCGACCTACATAGCTTTTACAGTGCAAAATAAACGGGCCGTGCCGTGCGTCCTTACCTACTGTACCTAGATGAGTATGTAACATGAACGTCCACGGCTACATACAAATACGTGAGCAATCAATAAACTACTATATAGACGGTCATGTACTGCCAATGCCTACCTATACGCGTCCCGGTCGGCGGCTATAGAAACGAATGGAGTTGATTTAACATTTTATTGATTAAATGTATTTATTTGTTACTAGCGACCTGGCCCTGCTTCGCACGGTTTTTACGACTTGACAAGACATGATGGTTTCTATAATACAATTTCTGTATAAAATAAATAAATAAATATTAAGTAATTATGTTAAATATCAATGTATTTTATTCGTAAACCTTCCGGAATACATTCTCTAAATGTTAGTGAAAACCGCATCAAAATCCGTTGCGTAGGTAGTTTAGAAGAACAACTCGGCCACACAGACACGAAAAGCGACTATTATGTACATACTATGCGTGCCAAATAAGAATAGGATCGCGCTTGCTGCCAACTTCACACAATAGAGTACGCATTGTTAATGAAGTTCGCGAGTATTGCCACAGTATTGCGGAACAAAACAAAATGGCGTCTTGACAGTATTATTCTTATTTGACACGCATATTAAAATAATTATGCGTAGACAGAGAATTCTATCTCTGTCTACGATAGTATAAATGAGCAAAGGTTCCGTGCGTAATTTGGAGTGTTTCTAAAGTTAACTTATAATTTTCATCATATTTTTTTGTTCATATTTTTTTTTATCATAGACGATTAACAAATTGTCTGTACCTACCTACTTACTATTTTTGCTAAATACAAATTCGAACAAATTCGAAATATCGATTGCAGTATCGATTATTTACCATAGATCTTCAGAAAGTCTTTTCTCTATTCGTCACAGCTGTCAATGACATTTCGACGTTCGAAACGTATTATAAACGAAATGTATTTTGCCTAATTTTCTTCGTCGAATCATAAACTTACATAATTATTTCATTAAAAATACTAATGCAATGCATCTTTATATAAATTAGCATTGATTTTATGCCATTAAAGTTAGTGGATTTTCCATATCCTTGATAACAAAAATGGTATCAACTTTGAATTTAGACGAAAAATATAATAGAGGTGCGTGCGTCATATATTCAATGTGACCTATTTTACCGAAACATAAGTTATATTGTTCGGTTATATCGTAATAATGTTGGTGTGTTGCAGTGAGGAGGAATTTCTGTTTTTATTTGGATATTCAAGACCATGGTTTGGCTAGATCCATATCTCGCAGGATTCAAGACATGGGTTTGGTAAGTACACAAGGCTTTTACCGCCAAAATTGATATTCCTTGATGTAGCACTGCTAATAAACCTACGTTGCCACATAATTTTTGGTTATGTATAAAAATGTAGTGTGACCAAAACAGGGATAACAGTATTTTTTCATTTGTATGGCTTTTATTCAGGCTAACTGCATTTGGTCATGTTATTTACGTTCTGTTTCATACTTTGAACGCTCTCCAACATACAGTTGTTTATCTTTTTTAGAATAATAATGATATTAGGCTTTTTTCTGAATATTTTCTTACGAAATTCGTCATTTATTTTATTTTTATAATTGTTACTGATTTATTTGTTTCAAACTTTCTTATTAAAACATCGTCGAAACGAAAAATTTCTATTTGAATTGGAACGCAATTTGAACGGACCAATGAGAAGCGTCTCCCCTTCCACCTGACAACAGCGCCCCCAGTGTCAAAAAAATGAACTAACGTGAAATATCTCCATCTTGTGTGACAGATTTGTGTTTGTTGTTACTTTTTCGATTTTATTTATTAATTGTGTATAAATACGTTTAAAAAGTGTACCAGACGTTGCGTAATTAATCCACAATCACATAATTCAATGTGTGCTACAGACAATTTGAAAGCATTTACCGACAGAAGGTAAATCTATGAGTGACGAACATAGTGGTCGTCCGAGTGACTAGTATATAGTTACTTATTTTTGTGATAAGCGGAGCGCGGGGCCCTCGCGGACGGCTTTTATGTAAGTATATACAGTGTAGTGAACCCACACGTGCGTACCGACACAACGATCGTGTCAGAATTGTTCAGAAAACAGTTTAAAAACAGTTGGAGTGGTTAGTGGGTAGCATAGCTTGCATTCAATTTTAGGTCATCTTTTGTACGGTCGCGTTAGAGCCGCCGCCGCCGCACCGCGAAATGCAGCGGGCCGAGGCCGCGCGGCGCGCTGTCGCGCTGCGTTGCACTACATCCATTTTAAAAGCTGTTTGAAATGTAGTTTCCTTCAGGTTACGCGTGTGTCTGCTTAATTTTTGACAGTTGATATTGCTTTCATGTAATCAAGGGGTTGTGAGTCTTAAGTAGAACTTCTTAAGGGTGAGATTTGTGTGTGATAATATAGTGTGTTATTTTTTTGCGCGGGACGGTTGGCGCGAGTCGTGGAGGGCGCGATGGCGCGGCCCGCCGGCGTCGTCTCGTTGTGTCGGCCGGATTTCAAGGAAAACTCGCCGATGTGTGTTCCGGCGCGTCGATACTCGCGGCGCTGATGCCCGCCCCGTTACATTGTGCCGTCGCGTCGCATGCATCGTTCAATAACATATTCCGAGAATGCCCTCTGACCAAACGCCGCCACTCGCTTCGAGTAGGTAGGCAGCAGTTGCGACACATACATTACACGTATTAGGTCAGCCTGGTGCATTGCTGACTTTCACATAATGTCACTGCACACTGCATTACCTAAACAATAACATTTGCTGACACTAAATTCCTATAAAGAGTTGCCACATTTTTCTGCAGTTTCTTAATCATAATTTAATTTAATGCTGGCAACATTAAACTAATCAAAACTTAAAATATCATTGTTCACTTTATCAGTATGTCGTTTTTTATCAACAGTAAATATATTTGAGTAGTCTGTAAAATGATCACGGTATTTAATTAAACTGACAGATGCATTTTAAACAGATCTAATTATGTGTTGACAGATAACCTGGTTGAGAATATATATATTATAATTATATTAATTAACTTGTAATTTGCAAGGTTATCAATACCACAATAAGTATGACATGCAGCTGTTTAATAAAATGCACCTAAACAGCTAAAACATTAAGGGCAACTTGTTGCATAGGCATCATTTGGAGACATTTGCTAAAGCATGTATTTTTTATAACAGAAATGGTTTTGTAATGCATGAATTATATTTTATTGTAAACAGCACTGGCACAAAACATCACATTTATAGATATCTGTTTTTTATTACGTTATCTTCATTATAAATTCATTAGCTAAGTATAGGTACTGTTTATGCAAATAAAACCACATTATATAGATTTTGGCATGTTAGTTTTTATTAACCCTAATGAATGAATAATGAATTAAAACTTTTACAAAAAATAAATATAAATAGGCTTGCTATATGTATGCTAGACTTCTAAATAGAAGAATATACTCATTTAAACCACCACTTCTTTTTTCTAAGTTTGTTAAAACTTTACTAGTAAAATTATTGACAGGTGCAATTTAGACCCATAAAAAAAAACTAAATAAAATAAACATACTCATTTGACCCTGCCATACCTTATAACACTCATACTATATGTTAAGGTGAATGCGCAATGGTAGCCCGCAAAATTTAAATTTCAGACATAAAGAAAGAAAGAAATACGTTTATTTGCGGTAAACATGACGCAAAGCACATCATGACATTTTAGAACAAATCTAATTCAGAGAGATGTGTTGATGATTCTTATGGTTATAATTATGTAAATATATTATTTGTTATAGTTGCAAATTATGTTTCGATCAAGATAAAACCCGACGCTGACCTACAAATTGCACAAAATGCCAGGAAATCATCCACATTAAGTAAACTGACGAGCTGTAGAGCAGTGGTGGCCCAGTGGTATTGGCCGCGACTTACGAGTTGTAGGTTCGAACCCCGGCAGGCGCTTTACTTTGTGTAAATTATTTCATCACCGCTGCTTTCAAAACGGTGAAGGTAAACATTGTGAGGAAACCGGTATGTCCTAGAACCAAAAATTCGAAGATATGTGACATCTACTAACCCGCACTGGGCCCGCGTGGTGGATTACAGCCCACTCCCTCTCACCGAGAGGAGGCCTGTGTCCCAGCAGTAGGCTGATTATGTGAAGTAAACTGACTAACTATTAGATTGATTATGACTTCCTCTGACGAAGTAAAGTATTTTCTAAGCTTGCTGAATCTCGCGAGACTTTCTGGTCAACCTGTTGCTGTACACAAACATAATAAATAATGAATGTATTAGGAACATCGGTTTGTAATTTTCATCTGTAACTTTGTAATTGTAAATACAATTTGCGTAAAATGGTTATAGACGTCAATTTAATCGTAAATCATCCTTTTCAAAAAATGCGTTCAAGTTTTGGTCATGCAAATGCGTTCAATTTATTGAAACATCAATTTATTGAAACATCATTATTAATCATTACAATAATTTTCAAGATAATATTTAAATTTTTCAAAATTTGTAAATATGTTAAATATCTAGTGAATAAGAATAGGTGTTCAGTTGAAAACTCAGTGAAATAATCAAACTAATTTTCAAACCTTACAATAATTATAATGAAAAAGACTGAAGTTCTGTCTCTGTCTCCTAACTCGAGAGCACATGATAAATAAGTGTGTTTGTACATCCAAAAATAATTTACCTTCCATGCTTCAACTGTTAGGGGATAAATATGGCAAAATATAAAACACATCTAAAGTTAATATAATCATTTACCTCAAATAAAATTATTTTTGATCTCCAAAAAGAATTTCCCTTATAGGCTGCGGCTTTATGTTAGTGATCCATTCCTGGATATAGTTTCCCTTAAGGAGCTCCTAGTTGTCGGTTCGAACTAGTTGGTGGCGTGGCTAATATGCACGCTATTTAATTACTTTATTTATTTATTTAGTATTTATTAATTTAGTTTTTATTTTATGTATTTAGTGAAATAGACGATGATTTATAATGAAAACAAGCACATAAAATTTTATGAACAGACCTTTGGCCATAAGGATATTATGAAAAAAACTACTGGATGTATTTATTTCGAGTAAAGTTATTTGAATTCTTCAGTAAATTATCCATCCCTGTACAGTAACAATTTTGCCATTTTCATACCCCGGGAGCTTATTTACGCCCAAAGATGCGTTAAAATTATTGTTCAAATATGGAAGTTTCGATGCTCATAACTTCCATACGGAGCTAGATAATGACGAGAAAAATTGATATTATTAACATTCACTAAGCACAAAGGAAATCTATCTACATTATTATAAAGTCAATTTTCAATTCATGCCCATTTTCATTTAAACTAGGGGACATCTAAATAGAAGCGCTATGGCTGGATTTTAAACGCTCAACTCAGTGCCGAAAGTTGAAAATCCAATAGTGCGATTTATTAGGCATTAGGTGTTGCGTAGTGGTATTGAAAACAGGCACCAATCACAGGAGAGTAAGGTGAGACTTATGTCTTCTGTTGTAATACATCACAGGCTTCATATTATATGGCGTACTTCCAATTAGCGAACGTTTACTGTCATACGCAGCTTAGCTTCGATCGAATTATTCTACTACACATTAAAGTCATTAAATATGCAATACCTAGTAGACCTTATTTTCCAATGAGTATAGGAAAATATATAGGTACGGTTTACTGCAATTTTAGCATCAATCCATTTGATTACTGATCAAAGCACTATGCGGTTACTAATTTCTTGGAATGGTCTTTGTTTCTACAATCATAACTGTAATCTTTCAAACTCAAACTCAAAGCATTTATTTCAATTAAACCAATTACAGGCACTTTTGAATTGTCAAAGAGTCGGTCAGTAGGTAAGTCAGAAAGTTGAAGCTAGTTGCCCATTCCAAAACGTAGATCTATGGAGAAGAACGGGCAAGAAACTCCACGGACACTCTTTTAAATCAAAATATAGTTACAAAATATTGGTTACATCATTCATGTTGAAATTATACATGTGAGAACGATGAACGTTAAAAGCGTCCATAATAAAAAAATAAAAAAAAAACAATTCAAAATTAAAATTAAAATAAGCCGTGGCAGCTAAGGTATGACTTTAGGGTGTACATACCATACTGAGACTCTTCCATGCCTCGGAAAGCACATTAAGCCATTTGTGGATATTTGACAGTCGTTACGGGTCGTCAGAAGTCCGAAAGTCTCAACCAGTCTTACCAAGGGGTATCGTATTACCCAATTACTGGGTTGTGGAGGGCAGTCGCCCCATGTAAAATACTGTTATTCAGCTGCATCCGATTATACTGTATACGGCAGGCAGATTGATAGATTGTACATATTCTATTCTATGTATGACATATTTAGCTTGGCAACTGATACTGATATCATTAGCAATAATCAGGCTAGCACAAGTATTGTGATGTGCACTTAACAACTTGTTGATAAACAAAGGTGTTTGCTTCCAGCAACAAGAAGTATTCCTAACTGCCCGCGTGACCCACGTAGTGCGGGACCGTGCTGCGGGCGGAGCGTGGTCGTGCGCGGGCGCGCGATGGGTGCGGCGTGAGGGGCGCGCGCGCGCCGATGCCATGCTGGAGCGCGTGCGGCCGGACCCGCCACATATCTCACCCAACAACAAGTACATACAGCTCACTGTGCAGAAGGTATACCCCACCCCCACACACCTGCACCCACTAGCATAAGCGAAGGTGCGAGTTTGATGGATAACATGTGGCATTTTGACTCAAACGGTCCAAGCTCAAAGCAAAATACTTTGTATTTATGTAAATACTCAGCGTTAGGAGCTTTTAAACTCTTTTTTGCTGCTTCATATCCATGAAATTGATACCTTGTAAAATCATAGTAATTTCAGATTATTGTATGTTTGTGTAACATAAAAATAATAGTTAGATTATGTAGGACTTCATAGAGCTTGTTGCAATTGAATATCTATTCTATGCATGCTAATTTCTATGTTAAACTATTAACAATTTTCCTTTTCCTTCTAATATTTCTATTTATTTATATCTTAATCGCGCTTTATTATTATATATCTTTACAAAATATTTATTAATCTTTCAGGCTATAAGTCTATTGGATAAACTGTATGATACATTCTTCACGGCGTCGCGCAAAGCGCATGTCACGCTCTTCACTAAACATTTTATCAAGATTGAATTTTTGGACAAGTATGAAATAACCTTTATAAGAAACAGTATGTCTTTTCACTCACTGAGAACCAAAAAAACTTAAACATTATGTATAATTCCAGGTTGTGCAGGCCTATTTACAAGGAATTCGATGAATGGCCCGAGATATCACTAGAACCGGACCCACCTAAAGAAAAGAAGAAGGAAACACCAGAAAAGATTACTACCACAAATCTAAATATTAAAGATATTGCCATACAGAAGTAAGCAGGAGTTGCGTTAAGGGGGATGCGCTAAGGTAGCCCGCGAAATTCTAATTTTCATACGTTTTTTTGCTATTTGCAGGTCAGTGTCAGGTTGTATGTTGATTAAAGTATAATTTGCGATCGTAACAAATATATATTTACAGAATTATAATCATTAGAATCATCAATACAACTCTCTTATAATTTAGAATTGACCTAAAATGTAATGATTTAATTAAATTGACATTCAATAGGGTAGGTTATTTTGGTCTTAGATAGTTTTATTGATGATTTTAATTATTATAATTCTATAAACATACTTGTCACAAATCATATTTTGACCAACATACAACCTAAAACTGACCAGCCAATTGCCAATTTCACGGGCTATCTTGGTGCTTTCTCCTTAATGTAGATCACTGGATTTGTTTAGTATGTTGTTATAGTGAAAAAACATTTCTTTTTACAGAATGACGAGAAAAAGTCGTCCAAGAATCAAAGAGAAGGAAGACAAAGAGGTGAAGGGAGGTTACTGTGAGATGTGCAACAGTGAGTACGTGGACACGGCGCTGCACCGGCGCTCCCCGCACCACCTCGCCTTCGTGCGTAACCACACCAACTTCATCGCCCTGGACTCGCTGATCGGCGCGGGCACTGACGTCACCAGCTTCCTCGACAAGGCCACGCCCATTAACGGCGAGAGGCGCTCCCTCCGGAAGATGTGCAACGGTGAGGTCGAGCCGCCCAAGATCAAGAGGTCGAAGCGGTCGCAGTCGCCCGATTCCACGGTCAACGGCAACCTTAGCCCGCGCCACAACGGTGTCGTGGACGACGAGAGAAAACACAACACGCGCTGCAGCAAGCGAGCGAGCGAAGCGCTGACTGAAGACCGACAATACTATAAAGTAGTTGGCGTCAGCACCAAGCTAAGGTCGAGCGGCGGGTTCGCTAACAAGAGGAAAGACTCTCCGAGCGCTTGTAACGGCACTAAACCTCTAGTCGTCAAGTTCAGGAAGGTGCGGCGGTCGGAGCTGTCGGTACTAAGTGACGAAGCCGAACAATTCATGTTCCCCAAGCGCGCCAGCTCCACGAGCTCTACGTCTTCTGACGACGACGACGATGACGTCGACGACGATGATAAGGAGCTGAGCACGCGCCACAAGGACACCCCACCGCCGCCGCCCTCCATCGAGCGCCGGAGACTCGCGCGCCCGCTCGCGCTCAAGGAGGAGTCCTCCGAGGAGGACAGCTGGTCTGAGGACAAGCGCAGGCGGAAGAAAAGAACTCCCGCCGTCGCGAAGCGAGCGCGCAGAGTGCCCTGTAAAGCACAGGATACTGAACCGCCCCCTGAACCACCAGAGGTCGTGGAACAACTCGTGGAGCAACTTGTGCCTGCAGAGCCACCAGCACCACCAGAACCTGAAATTGGTCCATTGAGAGACGAACCTATAGAGAAATGCATGAAGTGGGAAGATGGGAAGCTAAAGTATACCCCGGCTGTGGAGCAGTTGGAGTTCGCCTTTGAATCTGTGCCACACAGCGAACCCTGGTTCGAGACGTTCAAAAGACAAGATGAGGACAAAGTGCTTGCTAAAAATATACCACAGTATTTTGGTAAGTGATGTGACAGTGAATGAAAATAATTAATTGCCTTTTTTTTGGTATTAATCAATGTTGTGTCATTTATTTATTTATTTATTTATTATTTATTGTTACAGCACTGTACTCAAAATCGCCAAAGTTACCGTATGAAATCGGTCAGTTACCACCCTTGAAGCCAAATTGCTGTCCACTGAGTGACTTGGTGAAACGAGAAGAAAAGCCAGGACCGTCGCGGTCTTACGGGACGCGGGGTATGAAGAAACAGAAGATCAGGAAGCGAACCGCCGTCGCCCTGCTAGCGCTGGAAGGACACCCCAGGAAGTCTCCACGCGAGCACGCCTCCACGCTCGCCATCCTCGGCTCCTCGGGGCTTGGGCAGCGGCGGAGGAACCATGACGACAACAAGTCCACGGCGTCGGAAGACACCATCAGTGACTCGCACAGCAATGTCAAACTTGATCCTGTCATATCTGAGACTCAGGAGGCATCGGAAAGACTAAAACAGTTTCTATCAGAAGTATTTGAGGACGCGGCAGAGTACGACGTGTCTGACGATGTGATGGACGGCGAGGCCGCCGTCACCACGTCCACCAACGTGCCCGACATGTCCAGCCTAATGTCCGAGTGCGAGAACTGCGACCTCATCAGAAACGAGATCAAGGAGGCGGAAGACAGGCCCAAAGGAAAGCGCGGCAAATTCAAAAAGAAGAACCGAACAGGCTGGCCGAATAAAAAGAAGCAAACTAAAAAGGGTTCTAGAACAAATAGTGTTGAGTCAGATAACAAAGTTGAGAGCAGTTTAGACCGGTCGTCAGCAGAGCCGCCCGACGACGACACCACGCAGGACACCATCAGTGAGGAGGACACCAATCTATCAGAGACTGAAAAAGAAGAGACTATCATAGAATCCTCCAAATCAGAGTGTGACTCGCAAGACAAGACTCTAACAGAGGATTCAATAGAGGAGCAGTGTGAGCCAATGGACATATCTGATAGTAAAGATAAGACGTTATCTGATAGTCAAGAAAAGACGTTATCCGATAGTAAAGAAAAGACGTTATCCGATAGTAAAGAAAAGACGTCATCCGATAGTAAAGAAAAGACGTCATCCGATAGTAAAGAGAAGACGATACAGGAGTTGAAAGTATCGGTGGCAAAGGTTGAGGAGAAAGAGGAACGAAAATTGCGTTCAGAGACTGATGATAAGGATAATAAGAAGAAGAAGCGCGCGTTGCAAGGGCTGGGCGACTGGCTGCAGCCGGTCGTGAGGGTCGCGCGCGTGGACCCGAGCGCGGCGCGGCGCCTGCGCTCGGCCGGCCGCGCGCGCACCAACCGCTTCAGATAGCGCGCCGCCCAGCGCTGCCGAGCCAAACAACGATAACTTCATAACCAGTGGACATCATTCTAGACCTACCGTCGAACAATCACTAGTGTTGTGGTCGCGTTCCGTGCGATTAGCTGCAGTGGACTCCTCACCGATGATGTGGGTTATTGTTTTGTTGTTATTTATTTTGTAAATACGCTGTTGTTGTCTGTGTTCAGCATGAACTTGGCCATTTGTGTCAGTTGAGGAACTGGGAGTATCAGTATTTAAATTGTTTTTCGTTTATAAAAGAATAATATATCTCGAGGCTGCGAACTTCAGATTAAAGTGTACATAGTGGTGTAATATAATATGAGAACTGGACTCGTGCATGAGTGTGTGTAAGGACAGTGCAGTGCGTAGATGTCGCGAGCTTAGTCTGTATATAAATGTTATTATTGTATGCTTAGAAAGTATCTTTCTTTTCTAAAGATAAATGGAGATGCAGGAATATTGTTGTAATTTCAATCAATAACCTATGTAATGACTAACAAATAACCTATCTAAATATTAATAATAACTGAAATAATAATTGCTGTTAATAGAAACCATAGTTAGGTAATGTTTTAATCTCAATGTTGTTTCATGCCTACCATTACCAACTAGTCAAACCTGATAATACTTTGCTGGCACTACCTACATTTTGTATTTCTGCTCCCATCTCCTTTATCTATGTGAAACTTCATCAAAATAAAGTTGTATAAATACTATGATTCTCAATTACTTGTTTTTTTTTTTACTTCAATTGCTTGGTAAATTCTTCAAGGAGTTTGGTAGAATGAAACATACACACATAACTCACGCCTTTTTTCCATGGAGGTAGGCAGAACCGAATACTTGTCAGTAGTCATAAAAAAATTAAAACTACTGATTAACTTAAAGCGCGCGCAAGTGTAGGTATATTCAAAGAGTATAATAATAAATGGGTGTATGTTTTATCACTGTAGCTGAGCTGTTGGCTGATAATTGAGCCAATATGAGTACCAGTAGGTAGTAAGGTATCACCATAGACTTATGAAAACGGAGGACTCCGCGTATTACTTTAAATAGTGTATTATCTAAGACTCCGCGCCACGCATATCGAAAGTGTAGCACAGTAGGCGACCGTTTGTACTAACACGCCTCTCGCACACATTTACATCATAGTATGCCGACCGGCTGCCATTACGTGACACGAGTGACGGCGTCTTTGCAGGTACTCAAATCACGCACACATATAGGAACCTCGCTCACGGCGACTTTTTGTAGCGATGTCGTCGCGCGTTTGCATCGATACAGTCGCGATGCGGTGCTAGCTGTTTGCCCTCGCCTACACCACGATTCGATGCGAGTAGCGATGCTGTCGCGCGTTTACGAAACGCGCGACAGCATCGCTACAAAAAGTCGCCGTGGGCGAGGGGCCATAGATCGGTACGGTGCTTCACTTTTGATATGCGTGGCGCGGAGTCCTTTTTTTTTATATGTCAGGGTATCACCTATTTTTTTTTGCTGTAGTTAACATGTTGATTGAAGAAGCAATAATAAAAGTTGATGACTACAACTAGGGGTACCATCATTCCTATTCCTATCTATCAATGAATGTCGCACTAATATTATAAAGACGAGTTTGTGAAATTGTGAGTGAATGTTAGTTCTTCACGCTCAAACGGCTGGGCCGATTTGAATGAAAGATATGTAGATAGCTTATAACCTGGATTAACACATAGGCTACTTTTTATCCCGGTCTTCGCGGGTGAAACCGCGGGGCGCAGCTAGTTCTTTATATTTTGTATCAACTAGCAAGATGCCTGCGCGTTTGTTTCCAGACAAGATACACAAATATAAACTTGATGGTTGTCAGTTACGAAAAAATATTGAAAGCATGAAGAGATAATGCAATCTTGCTTGAACGGAACTTGAAGATACATAACTTGTGTAAACAAACATTTAGGGAAGGTAGGTAGGTGATGTAATTTTCCGATAAGAATATTGGAAACAACGCCATCTAGAAACTTCGTTACAAACTGAAAGATCGATTGTTATTTACTTTATGTAGGTACACGCGTACACGGCACAGCCCATTAATGTATTATCATATTTTACAAGTAGCAAAGGTCAGATGGCGGGGCCAGCACTTCTTCCAATGACTTTTCATCACTGTAAGAATCGTGGCTAGATCCATAGGCTAGATCTTAGAACTGATCATTTCATGAAAAATAGTTGTTTCATGAAATGGCCTGTTAAACTTAGATCATGTCGACGTTTAATGATATTGTTAGGTACTTACTTATGTCAGTCGACATTTGGCCATAACATTAGGTAATGTAAGGTAGGTATCTGTCGTGGTACGATCGTAGAAATGGCCATATTGTGATGATGGCAACCGACATTCATTACCAGCTGACCAATGGGCAAGTGGGCATACGCAAAGTAGTTGCATTTCATACATGTTGGGCGCAGTTGGCTATTTAGTATTTTTAGGACTATAGACTTATAAAAAAAGGAGGACTCCGCGCCACGCATATCGAAAGTGAAACACCGTACCGATCTTTGTGTGCGTGATTTGGGTACCTGCAAAGACGCCGTCGCTCGTGTCACGTAATGGCGGCCGGTCGGCATACTATGATGTAAATGTGTGCGTGAGGCGTGTTGGTACAAACGGTCTTACTGTGCTTTACTTTCGATATGCGTGGCGCGGAGTCCTCCATTTTTTATCAGTGTATGACTCTAAAATAGGATTTTAGGCACAACAAAAACGAGTCATAAACGCCTCTACCGATGGATAATCTAACTATTTTACGATGTGATCACTACACTAAAATTTGGCCACACACGAAGTCAATGAGCAATGAGGTATTATAATAAGTCGTGCGTTCCTATCGTCAAACGTTGATATTCAAGTTACCTACATGCTCTGTGGATATTCAATGACCTGGCCGTGAGGCCGACCAACGGTTGATGTTCTTTTCTAAGATCTGGCTACGACTTAAGAATAAAATTAAAGTAGATTCATCATCAGAATGGAAAATTGATCAAAATTTATTGTAGTTTTAAGGTGGCTGGTTCTGCTGACTAGTTATTATGGTTTATAAAATCCATAACCTACATACTAATTGGGAGAAAACACTGTGTTCGTAACACAGGTGTTCTTCTCAGGATTCAAGGTTTCACTTTTCTTGTACACATTTTTTTTTATGCCAAAGACTTTTATTTATTATTTATAGATATTGTTATTTAGCCAACATTGAACGCCGGGAGGGGACGCCCTACAAAACATAGAGAATCTTGCTGGTGTTCTTCAGAAAGGTCAGATGCATTGTACTTGCACCGACTGGCCTGCGTGTATGAACATAAACAAAGTATGTAAGGATTATAGTTTGTAGTTTCTGCCTACCCCCCATGGGAATAAGGATGAGTTCATGTATGTATGCACCAATGCAATGCACATGATTCAACATCAAAAGGTTTTCGTATGTAGATCTACTAAGTACTAAAGATGAATGAGAGGAAAATGGCAGCATGTATTTCATTAGTTGCATTTCATGAAGTTTTAAGTTTATTAATTGCCAAAGAAAACCCATTGTAGTGTAACTGAAACAATTTATTTGTCCAGGTATTGATATTGATCAAATGAAAAACAAATGATCTAATCTAACAGGCATATAATCAATAAAAACAGAATTTACACTTTATACATCTTCAGAGATGGATGATGGATCAGCAGTTTACATTGTTCATTCTTATTTGAATTACAAGTAAAATAAATCAAACTAAATCCTAAGCTCAATGTCTTGTCATCTTAGACCAGTTGTATTAAAAAACCACTGAAATTTTTCTAACTGAATTTTCACAGGCGTTACGCACAACTGGTCTTAAATTCTATAGACAGTGCTACTGTGTTAATTTTTATTTTATGCATAAACATCCTCTTTGTCAGCAATATATTGGATTATGTCTTTGGGTCTAACCAGCCTCTCTGCATCTCCATCAGGAATTTCAAAACCAAACTCATCTTCCATTGCCATTATGACTTCCACATGGTCCAGAGAGTCCAAACCAAGATCATTTATAAAGTGGCAGTCTACGCTCAGCTGGAACAGAGAAATACTTTATTATTTACGTTCTATACTTCTGAAATTAAATGAAAGACAGAAAGCATAGACAAAACACATTTTGCAAGAAGGCATCTTTATAACATAAATAATTTCAGTATAGGCTACCTTTTCAGCGTTAATTTTGTCATAAAGTTGAAGAACAAGTAGCACTCTACTTTTAATAAGTTCTAATGTGAGCGGGGGTCCGCCGCTGTAGTTGCGGACACTGATATTCTGGGCCTGAAACAGAATATTATGGAAATAAATGTTATGTATGTACCTTCTGAACACTACTGAGTTTGTCGTAAGCCTTGCAAACTTTCAGCACTCGTTCCTCTATTTCCTGTGGCGAGGGCTTGGGGTGCGAACCTGTCGAGTACTGTTGTGCTTGCTGTACCTAAACAATTAGGGTAACACTGTACACATTTGTTATGCAACAAGATTGAGGTTATAATTTTAGCAAAGACTAATCTATAGAAACCGGGACTTGCCGATAGTGCTAGTATCCTCATTAACACAAACCCCACCTAAATAAAACAGTTTGTACGGAAAATATCACGTTGTATTGACTGATGAGACCCTTACCCCATTCTGATGGTACTGGGTGTTGTATGTCTTTAAAATAGCATTTACTGATCTATACTTTTGCTGCACGGCAACGGTCGAGAGCCGGCATACTACCGTTGTTCTAATAGTAGTGGATTTTCGTAATAATCCACTTAGAGTACTGCGGGCAATATTTGCAGCAGCCATTTTACAGCACTTCGAAAATGATTATAATTTCATAGACAACTTATGAACTTATACTACTGACTGACAATGACAACTGACAAGCAAGACAAAAGAAGAGAGCACACACAGACACAGACAAATCAATATCAGATCAAAGAGTATCGATGTAACCAAAAAATTACGTCAAAATGAATAAAAATAAATTGTTATATTCTTGCCGGTGCAATATTGAACAAATAATGTTTACCCAAAAAGTACAATAGAACTTATAGAACTACTTTCTACTATTTATCCAACTTGGTGGCTAAAAAACTATTACAGTTCCATAACTTTCAAAACTTTGAAAGGTTGTCTTTGACACGTCGTCTTCTGTCAAGTCCAGTCAAGTCAATCATCTGTCAGTTTGTCATTTTTCATTGTTTTTAAGAGAACTTGTGTTGAGATGGATTTATTGTATTTAAACAATTAGAAATCGTGAAAAATGGGTAACGCTGACACAAAACTGAACTTTAGGAAAGCTGTCGTTCAGCTTACCTCTAAAACTCAGGTAAGTGGTTCGAATCTCATGCAAAAATTATATTCACGAAGTTGATGTTAGAGTATTGATGTAATGATTTCATTTTAGCCTATTGACTCCTCGGACGATAGTTTTTGGGACCAATTCTGGTCAGAGAGCGTGACCAACGTTCAGGATGTGTTCGCACTGGTGCCTGGTGCGGAGATCCGCGCTTTACGAGAAGAATCTCCTAACAATCTCGCGACACTAGTTTATAAGGCTGTAGAAAAACTGGTGAAGATGGTGGATAGCAGCTGCAGGACCCAGAGGGAACAGCAGACAGGTATGACATCGTGACACAGGCAACAATGCTGTACTCAAAATTGGACATCCTGCATCCTTGACATATAGTCAATTTATTTGATCCTACATTTCTCTTAAAATCTTAATAATATGTTATAGGTATGTTTAGAAAATTAGATAACAATTAGATAACAATCAGGATGTTACACTTTTCCATATGGTACATTAATATTTATCTTGTAGAAAAGTAAAGGATCTCTAGCAACCTTGAATGATTTTTCAATATTTTAATAATTCATAGTAAATAAGTCAGAAGTATGGTATGTAATTTCAAATCAAAAGTAAACACTGACCATGAATCATATGAAACAGTAATAAAAGCTACATATTATATGTGATGTACTTATAGCTTATATTTTTAGGAAGCAAAGAAAATCTCTACAGAATTGTATAAACTTTGAATTTGTTGTTATATTATTTCCTTTCATAAAATCAGTTGCTGCAATGAAAAACCTTTATTTAACTAACCCTGTGAACTTATAGTTAACTTGCATGTGCCAATGATTAGTTGATTGGGTGATCAAAAAAATAGTTCATCTGTGCAAATAAATAAAATTGAAGAGTCTGTTTGTAATGTCAAAATAACAGTTTCTTACTAAAAGCATATAAAAGTATATAGTAAGGTACAGTGGGCTGCATCAACTGGGTACCCCAGTTGTATTGAAATTAACTTTGCTACAACTTTGCAATTCAAACAACACATCCTTAAGAATAATACAAAAAGTGTTTCACATGCCCGGACGAGGTTCGAACCATCGCCTCATTGGTAATCCAATGATTACAGCGAGCTCTTACCAACTAAGCCAGTTAGGTAATTATTTACACAACGAATTATCAATCTACTTGCTGTTATATCTCTGTCTCTGTCTAATCGAATATGAGCCCGTAGTTTATAAATAGTTTGATAATAGAGGGTAGTTATGGATACATTTTACTAATCTATAATGAAGTTACCGTCTGATGAATCTAGTTTTGCTTCACCTTTCGCATACTAAACGTGTTTGTGCTAAAACAATTTAAAATGATAGATAATTTCTTGAGAACAAAGATTGTGGTTCTTTACGAACAAAATACAAGCATTAAAGGGATTGCCAGACAGCTGGGCATAGCGGTAAGTCGAAAAATATTAAGTATCTAATACCTAATAAAATAAATTGAATTTTGTCACTCGATTGAATAACTTAAAATGTATTTTCACTCAGAGAAAAACGGTGCGCTTGTGGGTGCGACGTTATTTGGATACTGGTGATGTGAAGTCAAAACCTTTTGGACGGAGAAGTTCAGGCATCTATACAAACAAGTGTGAACGCCACCGTGATATAGTAAATGTTCACTTGAATTCGCCGTTCGCAACCACTCGCTCCAGTGCTCAACGACACGGCATCTCAATCGCCACAGTGCGGAGGCACCTGCACGCAGCAGATATTCACAATTATCGTCCAGCGAAGAAAATTCAACTGTCAGAAGCTCATCGGGCAGCAAGAGTTCGGTTCGCACAGGAGTTTATGGACTTTGACTGGGAAAATAACATAGTTATTTTCACGGACGAAAAAACTTTTAGTTCCGATAATGATGGCAGAAAAATACTATGGCGGAAACCTAACGAACGCTACAATCCACAAAACATATTACCGAACAGGTCCAGTGGTAGAATAACATTAGGTAAGTAAATACACAGCTTTACTGTAAATAAATTATTGATTTCCATGTTATGACAGATTTAATTTTATTAACATTATTATGAGAAATTAAGGAGGAGGAGCTCGTGGCTAAGTAATAACTGCCGCACGGGACGATCCATCAGGTTAAGCTACGCTTAACGGGGTTGGCCAGTGGATGGGTGACCATCTTTACACACCGAGACTCCTCCGTGCCTCGGAAAGCACGTTAAGCCGTTGGTCCCGGCTGTCATTCGTGGATCTTTGACAGTCGTTACGGGTCGTCAGAAGCCCGAAAGTCTGACAACCAGTCTTACCAAGGGGTATCGTATTACCCAGTTACTGGGTTGTGGAGGTCAGACAGGCAGTCGCTCCATGTAAAATACTGGTATTCAGCTGCATCCGGTTAGACTGGAAGCCGACCCCAACATAGTTGGGAAAAGGCTAGGCAGATTGATATATTATGAGAAATTAAGCTATTATTTAGCAATGTTTATCACCACAAAATCTGAAACATTAAACTTACTGCCCAATAAACTAATAGTATGTTACTAAAAAAAAACCTCATTTTCAGGTTACTGGGGATGGATGTCATCTATGGGTCCGGGCGAATTAACAGAAGTAGGCGGGCGCATGGATGGCAAGACATATCTACAAATATTGCAAGAGGTTATGTTGCCTACAGTGCGTGTTGCGTACCCAGAAGGACAAATATATTTCGTCCACGATAACTGTGCTGTGCATCGATCCCGAATGGTGAAGGAGTGGCTAAGCTTACAGGCTGATATAACTGTTATCGCCTGGCCACCTAAAAGTCCGGATCTTAATCCAATTGAAAATATGTGGGGTCAAATGATTTTAAATTGGGACTCAAGTGAAGTAAAGTCCAAGGATAATCTACAACAAGAAGTCATAAGAACTTGGGAATTGATGCGTGGTAGGGATATAGGCTGGAATATGGTTACTCAGATGAGAAGCCGACTACAGCAAATAATAGTCAGTGAGGGTCATCCACTCCGCTATTAACATAAACAATACTTATTAAAAACAAAACGACCTATAGTAAATAGGTAAGTGGAAATCTTAAACAAACCTTTTTTACAGTCCGTTCAACCTATTTTGACTTCTATTCCGTAGGATTAAGGATGGCATTAAAGGCAAAAAAATGGTTACAATACCAACTGCAGCTGCCATTTGTCATGCCACCGGCGCAATAGAAGTCAAAATCGGTTGAACGGACTGTAAAAAAAGTTTATTTAAATGTCAAATCTTATTGTAAATGGAGTTTAAATATTTTTGAACCCGTAATTCCGTTTGGTATAGATCGTTATAATATTATACATATATCTGTGTTATAATATAATAAAATAAAGTGTCGACATTGACACATTGAAATAATCCAAAGAATAAATCATTTGACCTCACTATTTCATTATTGTGATTAAATAGCTACCTAATACCTAGTAGTTGGAGGTAGACATCGATCACTAATAAAAAAGTATGTTGGGCTTTGTGAATGCAACTTTAATTATTATACTTAAGGTTGAATTTACATTAACGCATATTTATTTCAACTAGAGTAGGTAAACACAATTGGCGACCGTACGAGAACTTTTGCGTGGCAGTGTGTATCTAGATTTTTATTAGTGATCGATGCCTGTAGATAATATTTATGATTTACGAGAGATGTAAATTGTTTATTCATTAGAACTATACTTATTGTTACTAATGATAACATGTTTTTTCACTCGTTATTATGAAAATTATTCTACTAGTTTGAAAGGTAAATTATCAAACAATAAAAGTTGTTGTTGTAAGCAGTAAAGCGATACAAACTTTTTCTATTATCTATGTGACAGTTATCTATAATGATAAATACTTAGTTAAGTTTTTCGATGTTAGGTGGTATAATAAATTTTTCTAAAATAAATTATATTTCTTTCATTTTAATATAAACCTACTACTTAGTAACAATATGTAAAAAGGAAAAGTTGCATAAATAGTATAACTTAAAGAAAAATAAAACTTGACGAGAACAAAAACTTAAAATTAAGATTGCCAGTATCGAACCTGAGCCAACAATTTCACACATCACATTCTCAACCTCTAGACCAATTAAACTGTTACTAAGAGCTTCGAAATATTCTTGTGCATTGTTGTATCTTTAAACTGTTTGCAAGAATATTATCACTTTTTTATTAAATAAATTATATTATTATTATATTAAATATGTTTAGAGATGGGTTAATGCCCTGGCATATTGGGCGCATTGAATAAACGCCGGATAAATGCCCATAAGCGCCCAATAAATGCCTTTTGCCAGGGCAAAAACTTTAACAGAACTTTAATTTAATTTTTCATTCAAATAGTTATATTTTAGTGTGCGGAAAAGGAAAATTCACAAAAACATATTGGATTATAGCTAATTAGCTAATATATTGCAATACACCCGAAATTGATATAATAAGGTTAAGAGTATGCTTTACCTGTTAAAGATGATACGCAGTGGTAGCCCGCGAAATTCAATTTTTTTTTGGGTTTTTTGCAATTTACAGGTCTGTGTCAGGTTGTATCTTGATCAATGTATGAGTCGTTAGATTTCGTTCGTTTGACGACTCTGCACGAAATCTAACTTAGAGAGATGTAATTGATGATTTTTGTGGTTAAAATTATATAAATACATATGTTTTATTTCCGCGTATCATACTTTGATCAAGATACAACCTGACACGGACCTGCAAATTGCAAAAAACCCAAAAAAAATTCGCGAGCTACAAAGCGCAATCATCTTAAGCGAGCGTTTCATTCACAGTGCTAAACGAAATCGCCTTACTACAAAAAGAGCAGCTCAAATCACATCTTTGGCATACAATTGGAATTTAAGGCCCTGGTTCCAAGCTTGGTTTAGCTCGGTGTGTAAGTGAAATAGCTTATGGCTCTCTAGTTTGACGCACGAGATAGAAGATTCTCACGCGCACCGGAATTATGTCGTAAAAGTGCAGATAAAATCGTATAAAATTAGAAATTAACTATTTAATAAAAAGTAATCCATCACTGGATGCAGTTTGGAATTTGACATTTCATGGTATATTTTTAATTATAATTATAATTGCTAATGAAGGGATAAATAGCTTTTAAAGATTATTAGGAGGTATGTTTAAAGATTTTTTTGGTGCATTAAAGTATGTTTAATTATGTTTTGGCTTCCATCACTGTATGCGAAAAGGACTTGAAAATATGTATTATATTTTTTTTACATGTCAAAATTATTTACGGTTTATGAGATACACAGCTTTAAAAAGCCACCTGTTTGATCATTTCAGGAAATCTGCGCCTTAAAGGAAAATAATGATCCATCTAAAAGTATCCAATTGTCCAATGTTAACGATTTTGATACGGAAATCGACGATTTTTTAAGCGATGATTATGACAGTCAAGATGAATCTAACTCGATTCAATTCAATACACCTAAGGATTTTGATTCCCGCCCATCAACATCCACTTCAACAAACCGAAACCTAGAATTTGTTGATGTTGCATCTAATATCAACTTTAGTGATGATGATGATGACTGAAGCTATCTACATTGTATTGAGCGATTTCATTACCTATTATTAGTTTACGTAATAGACATCAAAATCAAGCCAAAATTATAATTAGGACCACGATGATGGTATAAATTGACAAACATTTATTTTATTTTATTCGGAAGTCTTACAGCTTACGAACATACATACTATATTACTTACTTATGATTATTGTAGTATCAAAGGCAATTACAAAATTTCACTTCATTTTTCATTTTACGAGAGTTAAAATTATATTTTCTATAATTACGTATTCGAATTTTCAACTGTGATTTTTTTAACAAGACTAATTATCCTATGACTGAATATTTCATTAAAATTTTAATTTACAAAATACCTACTGACATTAAGTTTCAGTTTAAGTTAAGTTCCTGCTTTATTTTTTACAAAACAAAGTTATTCATTTTTATGCCCAGTGATCGGGCATTTATTTGGGCGTTAACTCATTTATGCCCAATATGCCAAGTTTATGCCCATTTTGTCCATATTTGTTTTTGCCCTCGACCCATCTCTAAATATGTTACATTTTATAAATATATTTATATATAAAAATTAATCCCTATTTCCCTTGGTCACGCCATAACTGGAGAACTGCTTGACCGATTTGTATTTGTTTTTGTTATAATCTCCTTTTTACTGGGGTGATTTCAAAGAAAAAAAGGTAGAAAAAAAAGAAAAAAGAATTGAGGACAACGTCTGGCGGGTCAGCTAATATTACAATAAAATACAAAACTTGCTATGCGGCCATCGCGGGATCGAACGTGGTGCTTTCAAGGGGGGTACCCACATCGTGACGCTGACTGTACAACAAAAAATCAATTTTTCAAATTTTTGTCTGTCTGTTTCCAACTAATATCCGAAACGTCTGCTCCCATTTTGACGGACTTTAACTGGCAGATAGCTGATGCTATAAGGAGTAACTTAGGCTACTTTTATTTTATTTAGAAAAAGAATTATGGTTCTGCACCAAAAAATTAAATTGTGAACAACAACATGCAATTCAAATAGGGAAGTATTGACATCCATGTGGGCAGCGGCTGCAACTGCTAGTTTATTAATAAAATCCACAATCTGTTTGTCATGCAATCAATCAATCTGCCTAGCCTTTTCCCAACTATGTTGGGGTCGGCTTCCAGTCTAACCGGATGCAGCTGAATACCAGTATTTTACATGGAGCGACTGCCTGTCTGACCTCCACAACCCAGTAACTGGGTAATACGATACCCCTTGGTAAGACTGGTTGTCAGACTTTCGGGCTTCTGACAACCCGTAACGACTGTCAAAGATCCACGAATGACAACCGGGACCAACGGCTTAACGTGCTTTCCGAGGCACGGAGGAGTCTCGGTATGTAAAGATGGTCACCCATCCACTGACCAACCCCGGCAAGCGTAGCTTAACCTCATGGATCGACCCGTGCGGCTGTTATTACTTAGCCACGAGCTCCTCAATCTGTTTGTCATGCATTAATTTATTAACCACTTATTGATGCTTATTTGTTTTAAGATTAAGTTTTTTTTTTGTTTTTAAATCATGAGTGTTAGTATCAATTGTTAATGCCTTATTTAATTACAGCATTAAACTGTGCCCGTCTCCTAACGCGAGTGCTACCATATATGCTGGAGGAGCCGGAGTGGCATGGTTTCTTCTGGTCTTCCCTTCCGGCAGCCGCAGAGAATGAGTCAGTGCCCCTTGCACAGTCTCTTATCAACGCTGTCTGTGTGAGTCTGTCATGTCTTATCAATGTTTTTATTTATGGCTTAATGATAATAGTGTATTGAAATTCGAATGTTTGGTTGTCTTGGCAACTGTGTTAGTTAGTTCATTAGTTGCCAAACCAGTATGAGACATCCCTGTTCTTGCTATAGTTATTAAAACTGCCTTTAATTATTTGATAGGAATTTCTATACATTTATGTGTATACACAATATCAAGCTTTAGAATTAATTACAATATTCTATCTAAAGAAATGTTGCGCCGATCCCAAATAAATTGGGATTAGGGAATGATGATGAATGATGATAATTCTATTATTGATTTAGGACAAGAACATAAATCTATATGCTGCCTCAATTATAGGAGACCACATCATGCAACAGAAAACAATCAAATACTATGGGATACCTAACTTAGATCATTTTAATTTTATTTATTTTTTAAATTTAAATGGAAATAGAACATAAAGTTAAAATTATTATTAAAGTTATATTATTAGAGTTGACGATTTGAATTTAAATTTAATAAAAATACAAATTAAAAAACAAAGAAAACATAGTAGGCAGACAAAATTACACTTACAGACAAATAAAAATAGTAAACAATACATCTATATCTATAATATTAAAAAAACTGAAGTGGTTTGTATGTTTGAACGCGCTAATCTCTGGAACTACTGGTCGGATTTGAAAATTTCTTTTACATTTTGATAGCCCAATTCTTGAGGAAGGCTATAGTCTATATTAACATCACGCCAAGATCATTATGAGCCGAGCAAAAAGAAAAAAAAGTCGGAAACAACACTAAGAAAAACGATGTAATAGCGCGAGCAGGCGATGCGATGCGACGGGCGTGGTCGGTCGGGGGAACAAGAACAAGCTAATAATTGTTATCAAATCATGGATATAGTTTTATTCAATCTGCCTAGCCTTTCCCCCAACTATGTTGCGGTCGGCTTCCAGTCTAACCGGATGCAGCTGAATACCAGTATTTTACATGGAGCGACTGCCTGTCTGACCTCCACAACCCAGAAACTGGGTAATACGATACCCCTTGGTAAGGCTAGTTGTCAGACTTTCGGGCTTCTGACGACCCGTAACGATTGTCAAAGATCCACGAGTGACAGCCGGGACCAACGGCTTAACGTGCTTTCCGAGGCACGGAGGAGTCTCGGTATGTAAATGACCAACCCCGGCAAGTGTAGCTTAACCTGATGGATCGACCCGTGCGGCTGTTATTACTTAGCCACGAGCTCCTCGGATGTTGTTTTATTATGATACATAATTTATTCTGTTTGTCTACAGGATCTGCTGTTCTGTCCAGACTTCACAGTCGCCACCACGAAGCGGGCAGGCCCCGTAAGTATTGATCCATAGATTATATTATATTACTTTTATCTAATCAGTGTACTGACGGTTATATCTCCCTTTAGTCACAAGTGCTAATGGACTTAGTTAGTTTATGCGACGTCATTGAAAACCACTTATGTTTTACATGTTTGGTTAGTTATATTTGTGTTTTTGCTTGTATTTTTAATTTAATGTTTGTTTTTTTTTTTATTTGGGAGGTGTTGTTCATGCTACAGTTCCAAAAGGTTCTACTTTGCCTTTATTTTAATCAGTGTTTACCCATAATTAAAGGTTTACTACCAAGGATAAACCCATGAGGAATTAGAGGCTTATTACAAGCCACATAGCCTAATCAGCCTATTACGTTCCCACTGTGGGCCCAGTGCGGGTTGGTAGATGTCACATGTCTTTGAATTCGGTTCTAGGACATGCCGGCTTCCTCACGATGTTTTCCTTCACCGTTTTGAGAGCAGGGATAGTGAAATAATTTACACAAAGTAATGCGCCTGTCAGGGTCCGAATCCGAACCTACGACCTACAACTCGTAAGTCGCGGCAGTTACCACTGGGCTACCACTGCTCTCACATACCCATGGGGTATTAACAAAACCTCATTGGATTTACAGCAGCCTCATAACATTATTAAATTAAGAATCTAATCCCATCCCATCCTCCTCATAATAATTTGTCCTTCGCCTGTTGCGGTACAAGTATAGACTGCGGTCGATGGTCGACCCCGTGGGTCCACCAGTCTCATTAATTGATCTCCACACAATAATGTCGCCTCTTTACTAACATAGTTTTTAAGATAATTTTTTACTAACAAAATTATGGACATTAGTGGTCTGAAATAAACGAATTTTATTTATTTTTTTTTTTATTTTTTATTTTTTTTATTTTTTTTATTTTTTTATATCATGGTTCTCAAATTATGTCATCGATCGGTCGCTATTTAGTTATTTTAATAATATTAAGACCCGGACTGACTACGATTTTAAACGGCACACAGCCGCGTAAGCTATTGTCACCATTAGCTGGCTTGAAATAAGGTTGAAAATTGAAAACTATATTTGTGTTGCCGAGATGTGACTAAGCTGCGAATGTGCATTTGTTTTCCGGGTTTTCTTTACATTATTCAGAATATACATAATAAATTAAAAAAATATCTGGTTAAAGTTTTTAAAAAATGCTAATTCTATTAAATTCTTAAAAAAATGAATGTCGTTATCGCTGAAAATACAGAGATGTTCAACGCCAAAGTTTATTTTTGTGGAGCAACTTCCAAATTTTTTATTGGGAATATCAAACTATTTTTCACATTTTTCTTAAATAAATAAATAAATAATAAAAACTTTATTCAGTTCAGAAAAAAACACGGTACAATAATTTAACAAAAAAGAAATCTAGTATCTTTAAAACCTTCTCTGTCCACTGTATTTTTGCGTCGGATAGTTTCATTGCGTTACGTTATACTCAACAATCAAGAAACCAATTTTTGTGATTATTGAGCTAACACCACGCCTTAATATAAAATTTATTTCGGGTAAGTAACAATGACCCGTAACATAAATACCACCACGCCACACATCACCACCACACACCGCCACCACCACACACCGCCACCACCACATATTTAGTCACACCTTTACCCCTGTTCAAGTAACAAATCCGTCTATCTACAAGGTGTACTGTTAAATAACGCACAATCTCTTAAGGGGTCATTGTATTCATCATTATGAACAACTTTTACTAAAGGACCAAACCTGACATTGCGAAAAGAATCAGCTGTTCTGTTCCCTACATTTATGATCGTACTTGCACTTCCCGCGCGGCTTCGCCCGCGTGGATGTCGGATAATATCCCACGGGAACGTACCAGGAATTCCTTCCTTATTCCTTGTCTACATCATAAAGGGAACCTCTGTGCAAAATTTCAGCTTTCTAGGTCCAAGGGTTTGGGCTGGGCGTTGATGAGTCAGTCAATCAGTCAGTCAGTCAGTCAGGACTGTTTTTATTTATGATCGCATAACTCGTCAAAATGTAGGGAACAGCTGTTTTTTTTTTACGCCATTTCAGTTTTGGTCTTAAAGTAAAAGTTGTTCATAAGGATGAGTACAATAACCCCTTAAGAGGTTGTGTTTTATTTTAGTTATACTTTGTATACATTTTCGCTTTGTGCAAATATTTAAGTAAGTAAGTACTCAGATTTTGCATAAGTAAGTACCAAAATATTTAAGTAGAATAAATTAAGAATATAATTTATTCTACTTAAATATTTTCGTAATCCTTTTTCGTCCCACAACGGGCATAAATCACCTTTGACGTCATCTAATATTTCGCTAAAGGAAAATATTATTCAAACGCGCAACTTGCGTGGGCATAACATGGACTTATTCAGCTTCAGTTCCCATAATATATTCCTTATCAATATACTTTATCTATAGCGTGCTAGTAGGGCGAGGGCCGGATACAATCACGTTGAGCTAGAACACCGGTTGCCATGACAACATCTATTACAGTTGGCAGTCTCAGTATATATAATAGTAGTCTATGGTTGGCAGGCAAAAGACTCCGTGCCTCGGAAAGCACGTTGGTCCCGGCTGTCATTCGTGGATCTTTGACAGTCGTTACGGGTCGTCACAAGCTCGAAAGTCTGACAACCAGTCTTACCAAGGGGTATCGTATTACCCAGTTACTGTGTTGGTGTTGCGGAGGTCAGATAGGCAGTCGCTCCATGTAACATACTGGTATTCAGCTGTATCCGGTTAGACTGGAAGCCGACCCCAACATAGTTAGGAAACGGATAGGCAGATTCAAAAATCAATCAAAATCAAAATCAAAAGTCCTTTATTAAAATTAGGCTGAGAATCAGCACTTTTTGAACGTCGAAATTACAGTAAGACAGTCCCCACAAAACGCCGGCCCTTCACCACTTCCTAGTGCTTTAGCTGGGAAGAAGAAGTAGCGGAACAAACTCCCCAGCAGCACAGCTGTCTGTTCAGTTAGAAGAACTAGATTCTATACAATAGTACCTATGCAAAATAATTTACGCAACACAATACATTAAATTATATTTTTGTCAAATAAAATAAACAATTTTAGTGCTTAACTCATGTAACCTGTCATTATGTAAGCTGATCCTGGAGAAAGAACATAACATAAACATTGATTGATTTATATACCAGTCTAGAGGCTTACCGCAGACACTTAATATACAACGTGTAACGCTAAATGCGCAAAACCTCTTAAGGTGTCATTGTACTCATCATTATGAACAACTTTTACTATGGGACCAAACCTGAAATCGCGAAAAAAAAAATCAGCTGTTCAGTACATTTTGACGAATTATGCGAACAGCGATTTTTTTTCGCGATTTCAGGTTTGGTCCCATAGTAAAAGTTGTTCATAATGATGCGTACAACGACCCCTTAAGAGGTTTTGCGCTTTTAAAGTTACACGTTGTATAGTTAAGCATTAATATTTCTTTCCATTCTTAGCCACATATCGCAATCAGCAAGGAAGCGATTGCGTTAGTTAGGAGCACATAATGTGGTCAAGGTCCAAACACTAGTAACAATTGTTCGCGAAGGTGACGTCACTCCTTTCAGCAAATGAGCGCTTTGATTTTATCGTTTCATTGCTATAGTATAGTTAAAATCTCGCTGCAGACTCGGTCATAAATCATTCGAGTGTTTCGCTCTCTTTCCCACTCACGGGCCTTATGGGCAGGCCACGCCCACACCTAGTCCTGTGCATTACTGCAGTCGATGAGTGATATCGATAGTTTTATATATTTATAAATGGGTGATAGAAATAAATACACATTTTTTTTTAAATTTTATTACCAAATTTATTACAAAGCATATTAAATATATAAACAAAAGAACGTATATATAAAACTAAAAATAGAAAATTAAAATTCTTCGTCTGAGTCATCGTCATCATCTGTTATCGATAATGGCCATGCTCACTCAAATGTCTCGCTGGTGGTGGCGTGTGGGTTGGATCATTAAGTTCCCTTCAAAATGGTTGAGCTAATTGGTGCTGATCCATGCGTCATGTTCGTGAACGGGCGCCGTCAGTTGGGACTGGTCGTCTCTTAGCTGCCACGGCTTATTTTTATTTTTTAATTTAGTTGTTTTTAGTTTTTATCTTTTTTTTTTATTACGGACGCTTTTAACGTGCTCGTCTTTCTACACTGTTCTCACATGTATATTTTCAATATGAACGATGTAACCAATATTTTGTAAAATATTTTATTTTAAAAGAGTGTCCGTGGAGTTTCTTGCCCGTTCTTCTCCATAGGATCTACGCTTTGGAATGGGCAATCTAGCTTCATTTTTCTGACTGACCGACCCAAGACCGACCCTTTGACAATTCAAAAGTGCCTGTAATTGGTTTATTTGAAATAAATGCTTTGAGTTGAGTTGAGTTGAGTTGAGGCCTTGAGCGCCCGCAACTAGCGCACATCCCTACTCCGATTATGATTTATGACCAAGTCTGCAGCGAGATTTTAACTATACTATAGTTAATATATTTTATAGACATGCCGGTTTGTGTACACGGTTTATTGATATTTAGACAGATATATTTTAAAGTAGCTGTTGCCCGCAGCTTCACCCGCGTGGATGTCAATACTTCCCTATATGTTCACAATTTCATGGGTTTTAATTTTTTTTTGTGCAGAAACCTAAATCTTTTTTGTAAATAAAAGTAACCTAAGTTACTCCTTATCAATCTGCCTAGCCTTTTCCTAACTATGTTGGGGTTAGTTTCCAGTCTAACCGGATGCAGCTGAATACCAGTATTTTAGATGGAGCGACTGCCTATCTGACCTCCACAACCCAGTAACTGGGTAATACGATACCCCTTAGTAAGTCTGGTTGTCAGACTTTCGGGATTCTGACTAGACTACCGGTAACGACTGTCAAAGATCCACGAATGACTAAGTTACTCCTTATAATATCTGCCTGTGAAAGTCCCGTCAAAATCGGTACAGCCGTTTCGGAGATTAGCCGGGACAAACAGACAGACAGGAAAAAAAGTGGGCAAAACGAGAACATGAAACTAGATAATTTCGCGCTCTCTAATAGAAGGTTCTTTATGTGAACTTTTCAACAACGCAACGCCCTAAATATTTGTTGTTTATAGATATTATTGTCTTTATACTATACATATTATACGAGTAGGGGAAGACCAAAGAAACGATGGTGGACTGTGTGACAAGACTAGAAAGACAAGAAGATGACATGGCTAGAAAAGGAATGTCTGTTTTTTGGCAGAGCAGTCGTTTTTTATTTTTTTTAATTATTTATTTTTATTTTATACATTTTAGTGACAATGTAGACATTCGCAGTCTGAACAGCATGTTCACACGGCTACACATCAAGCTATACAGTTCCAGTTTACACCGACCTCTCACTGTAAGGAAATCCTATACAATGCGAGATCAGCTTATACTGGATGTGTATAGCTTGATCTGTAGCCGTGCGTCCAAGGCCTTCAATTTGATACCCATATAATACTTAATTGAAGAAAAAAAATTTTTTTTTTCACTTTTCAAAATGGAGCCATACTGCCGCCATATTGAATTTTAAAAAAAATTGCCAGTGTCACTCGGGATGATGTAAGGATTCTAACGATACCCCATACATCCAAATCTGTTCGGGCATTTAAAAGTTATGGTGGAATAAAGAAACTCACAAACAAACATACATCAACCCTGAAAACAATACACTCCTTTGGGCAGTCGTGTAATAACGTTATGTTCTTTCTCCAGAATCAGCTTACATAATGACAGGTTATATGAGTTAAGTACTAAAATTGTTTATTTTATTTGACAAAAATATAATTTAATGTATTGTGTTAGTAAATTATTTTGCATAGGTACTATTGTATACAATCTAGTTCTTCTAACTGAACAGACAGCTGTGCTGCTGGGGAGTTTGTTCCGCTACTTCTTCTTCCCAGCTAAAGCACTAGGAAGTGGTGAAGGACGGCCGTTTTGTGGGGACTGTCTTACTTTAATTTCGACGTTCAAAAAGTGCTGATTCTCAGCCTAATTTGAATAAATTACTTTTGATTTTGATTTTGACTCACATACATACAATTACAAACATACATCAACCCTGAATAAATGAAATGAAATGAATTTTAATTTAATTTAATTTAATAGTCTCCTTTTTGGGCAGTCGTGTAAAAAGACGTTGCGCCAGAACTATAGATTGGCATAAGGGCAGGAGAACAATGATTGATGATGATGAGATATTTTTGTCTTTTTTTGCAAGAATTTACATGAATGTTATGCCTCTGCGCAGTCTATTGAGAAATAAGGTCGTCATTAGTTGGAAATACTCTAAGGGTAGGTTAAGACTAACGTAGCCCTAAAGTCCGCCAAAATAAGCTAAACGATGCGGATTATATTTGGTTATTAAACCTGTCTGCGCATATCCAAGTATACAGTACTAAAGTAGCGATACACTTTCGGAAAAATACAGGACGGAAATTTCAGCGTGGCAACGTAGTATAAGCATATAATCAGTCTATAATGTTCCCACTGTTGGGACACAGACCGACTCTCGGTGAGAGGGAGTGGGCCGTAATCAACCACGGGGGCATAGTGCGGGTTGCACATGACTGTGAATCTTTGGTTCTAGGATATACCGGTGTCCTCACGATGTTTTTCTTCACCGTTTTGAGAGCAGTGGTGATGAAATAATTTACACAAAGTAAAGCGCCTGTCTGGGTTCGAACCTACGACCTACAACTCGTAAGTCGCGGCCGCTACCACTGGGCCACCACTGTTGTACGTGACTACAACGTCTTAGGCCAAAATTACGTCGCGTAAGTCGCATCTTATGCCGCCGGGGTCGCGGGTTGTTCGAAAGAGATAAGATACCGTGGCCCTGGCATAGGCAACTGAAGGAACACGGGTGGGTTTTAGTCAGTAAAAGTCTGACACGCCCTTCCGCTCCACCCAGAGCGGGAGAAGTCATTTGACGATTTCCCATCTACAAAAAAAAAGAAAAAAAAGGCGTATTATTCTGGGTGCTTTGCAGTATGTCAAACATGATCTGAACCACACCAAATCTTTCTCCCCAGGAACGTGCCGAAGAGCT
The DNA here is from genome assembly GCA_905163495.3 of Cosmia trapezina. Lineage (NCBI taxonomy): Eukaryota > Metazoa > Arthropoda > Insecta > Lepidoptera > Noctuidae > Cosmia > Cosmia trapezina. Next base: position 25,628,609 of record LR991032.1, read on the forward strand.
ATCCTCCCTGGATAGTTGCGAGTATATCTGGGCAGGGGGCGTGGGGTTCGCTCGCTCCCCGCACCGCGTGTCTACTCACGAGGCGGCCAGGACTGAACTGTTGCGGCTGATGCTCACGTGTTTCAGTGAGACGATCTACAAGCCTGCCTCGCATGCTGCCTCGCATCATAATAAATGGATTGCGTGAGTGTTTAATATGACGTATAGTGTGGTTTTTTGGTGTTTATTTATTCATTCTTTTAAAATTTTTCGTCATGGGTGTCATTTTCATGGTTTTTGAGGTCGCTGAAAACGATAACGAGGTCAAAATGAAAATCCAAGATGGCGGTTGCGAAAATTTTTAAATTTTTCGTCATGGGTGCCATTTTCCTGGTTTCTGAGGTCGCTGAAAATGATAATGAGGTCAAGATGAGCATCCAAGATGGCGGCTTCGAAAAATAAAATTTGAATAATATTTAATAAGAATATTAAAATAATATTTAATAAATTTTCGTTTTCGTCATGGCAGCAAATCTGACATAGTTATGCATATACCATATTTGATGGAAATCGAAATTGTGAGCTCCCTAGGAAACCATGGAAACGACACCATATTATTATTATTATTTTTCATCATATAGGAACTTCGTTCCAACCGAGTGTTCTACGACATTCACGATTTTTTTTAAATTAAGGTTACTCTTTCGAAAAAAGCTTAAAAACAGCGTGCAGATGAAGCAGTTTTTCGCCGGAACCTACAGAGAAATTACATCTGAAAAAAATTGTTCGTAATCTACATGATATGAATCGTAATTTGGTTTAGCCATAATTTTTCTATAGGTATCACATAATACGAAAAAAAAAACCCTAATCACCTCCAAATCGTTAAGATGAAACCATTTTACTCCTTCATTTTTTATCAAAAGAATATAAAAAAAATATCTACTACTTTGCAATACAAACGAAAATGATTTGGTTTTGTTACTTTTTAAAAACATATTTTTTATTATAATAAATTAAAAATGCGTCTAATTTGGGATAGCGCTCCTTGATGGGCGAGTCCTATTACTGGCTGGACGTACGACGCGTTGCGTGAGCTCAGGCCAGAATGCGCAAGCTAACCACTCAAGGTCATTGGCGTATAGTTCGGCCTTAAATGAAACTGAAGTACTAAAAAAGAAAAACGTGCAGACCTAGTTTATGGTATACTAAATCTAATGAGACCAAAATTGTCTCCAAGACTTGCAACTCTCTCTATTACGACCGGAGGAAGGCAGAGCAAGCGGTATGAAACAGAACATACCTACTCGCGCTGCGTATCGGCACTTCCCAATCCTCTTAAAACCCCTTCTTTATTTACAGGTACCTGACAAGTCCTGAGAACCGCCACGCGCTGCCCTTATTTACTTCGCTAGTGAACACGGTGTGTTCCTACGACCCCGTGGGGCTCGGCCTGCCCTACAACCACCTGCTGTTCGCAGACACGCTGGAGCCGCTCGTAGAAGTAAGTATCAATCTGCCTAGCCTTTTCCCAACTATGTTGGGGTCGGCTTCCAGTCTAACCGGATGCAGCTGAATACCAGTATTTTACATGGAGCGACTGCCTATCTGACCTCCATAACCCAGTAACTGGGTAATACGATACGCCCTGGTAAGACTGGTTGTCAGACTTTCGGGCCTCTGACGACCCGTAACGGTTGTCAAAGATCCACGAGTGATAGCTGGGACCAACGGCTTAACGTGCTTTCCGAGGCACGGAGGAGTCTCGGTATGTAAAGATGGTCACCCATCCACTGATCAACCCCGGCAAGCGTAGCTTAACCTGATGGATCGACCCGTGCGGCTGTTATTACGTAGCCACGAGCTCCTCTAGAAGTAAGTATACAGGTTATTAACTCTTTAAACGACGATTGCGCACCCAGGAGTTCAGATAACAATAAAAAATCTATTGTGTCTGCTAATTGGCGTGCGACGGGTTAATAGTTAGCGAGACTTTACAAACTTTTGACGGGTATCGATACGTATGGTTCACCTCGCTATAGTATAGTTAAAATCTCGCTGCAGACTTGGTCATAAATCATAATCGGAGTAGGGATGTGCGCTAGTTGCGCGCGCTCAAGGCCATTATCGATAACAGAATCACTAAGGTTATCACGTAAACATACTGTATTCATTAATTGCTGCAAGATGAAGACTTAAGAAAAGCACATTTATGCGAAGAGTTCATCATTCATGTGTATGATGATGACGATGACTCAGACGAAGAATTTTAATTTTTTATTTTTAGTTTTATATATGCGTTCTTTTGTTTATATATTTAATATGCTTTGTAGTAAATTTTGTAATAAAATTTAAAAAAAAATGGTTTTTATTTCTATCACCCATTTATAAATATATAAAACTATCGATATCACTCATCGACTGCAGTAATGCACAGGACTACGTGTGGGCGTGGCCTGCCCATAAGGCCCGTGAGTGGGAAAGAGAGCGAAACACTCAAATGATTTATGACCGAGTCTGCAGCGAGATTTTAACTATACTGTACACTACACTGTGTGTTCAAAAAACATTAAAGCATTGTGTCTCCTAAAATATGCCGATGCCCCGAGATTAGTGTCTTTTCTACTATGAACCGGGCATGTGCGTGTCGGATCACAATGGAGGGTTCCGTAGTTGAAAAGAATTTAAGTATCCCAAAAACAAACTTAACATTGTAATACAAAAAAAAAAAAAATTATGTGATAAAACTATAAATGAACGATGTTAGGACTTTTTCCTTTACTTGTGCTGTGAGACCTTTCTCACAGCACAAGTAAAGGAAAAAGTCCTAACATCGTTGCTTCTTGCCAAATCTCATGATTCTAGATCAACGGTTTTGATTTATTTGCGAGTATCAAAATAAGTCGCATAAATGCGTATTTTTACATTTTTTTAGAGCTTCAAGGGACTGTAGACCTACGTAGGTATTTATTATTAATTTCAACTTGATACCTTTAAGCGTTCCTGAGAAAAAGGGTTTTGACAGACGGACAACGAAGTGATCCTATAAGGGTTACTTTTTTCTTTTTGAGGTAAGGAACCCTAAAAATGGTTACAATGATTGCTTATTATTTTGGGGTTTATTTTTCTGATCAAATAAAGAAAATGAATTATGGTTTATGATTAAAGCCCTTTTAGTAAAAGTGATATGTTAGACATTTTCTCTCAACTTATGAGGGTTTCAGGAAAATTACCGCCACCAGGTGGCGCCACTTTGACAAGAGGTCTTCCATTTCGACAATGAATATACAATGTATGATGAAGTACATCATTCGTTTCATTCATTCGTTCGTCATTCAGTCACGACCATGGACCTAATATACTATATAAACAGGACTGAGCTCTCCAAAAATCGTATCATACAAAAATTAACCTTAATGACTGCAGTTTAGGTTTACTTTTGATAGGATATCTTAGCTGAGGCAAAACGAGCCGAGAGAGAGGCCCCGAGTTGTGTAGTGTGTCCCTTTTGCTCAATTGCCAACAGATAAAAATGATAAAGATGGTAGAAAATTTTACCAACTACAAGTAGGTAAAATAAGTTACGTATATTTTTTTTTAGCATTTAGATTAGTTTTAAATAATTTTATTTATAGGTTTACAATCTGTATATCATAGTCAATAATTTTATAAGTAAGCTCCATGAGTAAAATAATCAAAATAATATAATTTTGATTAATGTTTGGTAGCTATCATATAATTACTCTGGTAACACTGAAATCTGACATCAATGGTTTCATGGCGGTTTTTTTCAATTTATATAGCGAAAATGGTGAGAAAGTGTTGCATCAAGAAATGTAAAAGTGAATGTTATGCTGGTTGTGGCATTTAATTTCACAGGTAAGGAACTTGTAAGGAATAACAAAGATTTAAATAAATCTCGATAAAAGACTTAAAATTGTTAGGTACTAAATAATAACAATTTTGAGTATAAGTAGTGTAACCATGCTCTAGACGTTTTGTAGACAGAAGACTTAGCGTCTTCTGTCTACAAAAGCTATAAGTAGTGTATTTCTGATTAAAACTATTAATATTAGGCGTATAATAAATACAATTTGTACTTATGTATCGCATGATTGAAATAGCATTATTTTTAAGTAGTTTACAGCTTTCCATCCAAAGAAGAAATTCAACAAATATGGTTGGATGTAATTCCAGAATCATTTTAGTTCCCTTTGCTTCAATTACATACTTACCCAAACCAGCTCTGTAGAGTAAACGAAAAAAGAGCAAGAAAGTACCATGGTCCCAGAACGAGATTCTACATGCCTACTTCATCATAAGCCACGTATACCTACGTGATCAAATTTGATGATTCGCCACAAGACGAATCTCACCAATATTGTAGTCCTTCCTTCTTGCCTCAAAACATGGGTAGGTACACGATTCAACACCGACACAGAACACAATAATGTTCAGTTTCATAAAGGAGCTTTCGAAAAAGGTCTATTTCTTTATATTATTTAATTACAATATGTTTGTAATACAAACAATAATTTGAAATCACTTATGGTCAACCGCAACGCAAATTATCTCTGTATAAACGAATTTTCCTGTTTGTCATAAAAATGTTTGGTCACCCTATTAGAAGGAGATAACTGCCTCATGTGACATATCTCTCTCTGCTCGTGTTTTTGGTATGAGAGCTCAGTCCAGTTTGTATATTAGGTCCATGGTCACGACTAAAAAAAATATAGTTTCTTTGACAGTTTTGACAGATGCCCGCACCTGACGTCTCAGTGCTGCCAATTAGTAGACGTCATTTGAGAAAACCCTTATTAAAAAGACTCAATCACATTATGAGAACTTTAAACCAACTTAACTATACTTAACTTAATTTTAAACTTGTTACAGGTGGCTCTTCAAGTGTTAATCGTGACACTAGACCATGACACAAGCAACGCTATCAACGAGGAATCTGATGAAGTAAGTACTAATATGAAGAGCTTGGAAAAATAAACAATTTTTTATTAGATTGGTCATAGTATCGAAATATCAGAAGTCGCCCAAGTATAATAATCAGCCTATTTCTCCCCCACTTTTGTTAAAAGTGAAATGGTTTAATTTAATGATACTTACATTCCTGTTTGTGTTACCAGCCACAGCTGGGACCTATGAAACAGATGATGACGGTATGACCGGGAAATACACTTATAAAAAAATCAATTTATTTATTTATATTACTGTAAGTGTGTCCACACCGCGAGCATTCGTTACTGAGCAATCGAATCGTGGTTTTAAAAATTTCATTGCGAGCCAATCATTTGTTTGCGAACTAATGATTGTACTACAAACAGGCGTTATTTTGTTAGAACCACAGATAATATAGAAAATGCTCGTGCTTGCGTCCATCCTACGTTTGGACTTATAATTTAGCTGCAGTAAAATGACACTTCTTATCTGTCATTTCGTTAAAAACTGTTGGTAGTGAAGTGACAGTAAAAGTGTCAATTTTATTGCAGCTAATTAAAAGTCCGACTATACAGGGCTATTTTTAAATGACTAGCTAAATTTTCACAGGGTGTTCTACCCATGAATATGAACAACTTTCACTAAGGGACCAACTTTGAAATCACGAAAAAAAAACCAGCGGTTTCCTACAAAAGTTCAATACCTACTCGATCAAAATGTATGAAACAGCTGATTTTTTTTTTGCGATTTCAAAGTTGGTCCCATAGTGAAAGTTGTTCATATTCATGGGTAGAACACCCTGTGAAAATTTAGCTAGTCATTTAAAAATAGCCCTGTATAGTATAATGCTCGGTGCAACGTACAGTCAACTGCACGTCAGTGTTAGCACTTGTACTATGCGTGCCAAATAAGAACAGGATCGCGCTTGCTGCCAACTTCACACGATAGCTGTCAAATTAGTACTGCCGATAGCTGTCAAATTAGTACGCATTGGTAGTGAAGTTCGCGAGTATTGCGGAACAAAATGGCGTCTTGACAGTACTATTCTTATTTGGCACGCATCTACGAAAACCGCCAAACGCGCTATCATTGCTACATTGCTACCATGGACGTGCGATTAATTGTACCCACTGCTCAATGGGGTTGTTTCCCGGAAGCTTCGCCGCAAGAGAGCGCTGTGTGTTTGTCACGTGTCAAAGCCATCTAGCGCCATCTCGTGACAAAGTTTTCAGCAAGGAACTACATTGACAGTTGAATGAAAGTAACCAAAGTTGAATGAAAGTAACAAACACTTAGCGCCATCTACGCGGAACTAATTTGACAGTTTTCTTCCCCATTGGTCCTAACCGAATGCTCGTGGTGTGGACATACATTGCTTACGAAATATACAAAATTACATTTCCTTACAGACTCTACCAGACAACCTCTTCATCAACTACTTATCTCGAATCCACCGCGATGAGGACTTCCAGTTCATCCTGCGAGGGGTGACGCGGCTCCTGAACAATCCTCTAGCGCAGACCTATCTGCCTAACTCTGCTAAGAAGGTCAACTTGCATCAGGAGTTGCTTGTTCTGTTCTGGAAGATGTGTGATTATAACAAGGTAGAAAAGTAGTATGGTTTTGAGAACTTCGGATCAAAATATTGCTGCCGATATTTTAATACTAGAATAGCAGTATTTTATTCTGATCTAGCTGTTGCCCGCGATTTCGTCTGCGATCCAGAATAAAAAGTAGCCTATGTCCTTCTCCAGGTCATAGTCTACCCGTGTGCCAAATTTCATCTAAATTCGTTCAGCCATTTTAGCGTGACTCACTTTCGCATTTATAATATTAGTTAGGATTACTAAATATTTTCAAGGCAGTGTTCAATTGATTTTAGAAACCTTTTTGGAAAGGATATACCTTTTCTAAGATGCCTCTTCTTTCTCTCCAAGATGCCTCGATAGAAGACATCTAAATCTGTTCCCAATACCTGTGCTCAAATCAATTAATCACTGACATGAAAATATTTAGTAATGCGTCTGCCTCCTATGTGTTATTATGTATGTAAAAAATATTTAGTATGCTTTTATGTAATTCACTAAGTTGATATACTTAGTATTTTGTTTCAGAAATTCATGTATTACGTTCTGAAGAGCAGTGATGTGCTAGAAGTTTTGGTACCAATATTGTATCATCTCAACGACTCGCGCGCAGATCAATGTGAGTCAAGTGACAAATTGTAAATTAAGTATGTAAAAAATACTAGCACATTTTTACTCTGTCATCTTCAAACGATTGACAGAAATAGAATGATCTTTTGAATGGGGTTTTTTTATGAAAATTCGCGCCACCAGTGGGCGCCACTCTGACAAGAGGTATTCCGTTTCAAATATTAATATAAAATAGAATTCATTCGTTCATCATTCAGTGACGACTAAAGGAAACACAGCAATACAGGAAAATAGCATATTTTTGGAGGAAAAATTTGTACATCAATGAAACTTTAAAACAAATGTCATTAATTCTGATAAATCAAAATTGAGTAGGTGCTAATTTTTCTTTCATCGTAAACGTATATTGGTTTTTTTTTATTTTCGTTATGAATTTTCATAAAGTTATAGCTTCATTGGCTAATTGGCCACTGACCAAATCGTTTATTACAGCGCGCGTAGGCCTAATGCACATCGGAGTTTTCATCCTCCTGTTGCTCTCCGGCGAGCGCAACCTCGGCGTCCGGCTCAACAAACCGTACACGGCCACCGTTCCGATGGACATTCCCGTGTTCACCGGTTCTCATGCGGATCTGCTGGTGGTAGTGTTCCACAAGATCATCACCACAGGCCACCAGAGGCTGCAGCCGCTGTTCGACTGTCTGCTCACTATACTTGTGAATGGTAAGTGTTACTCACGGACCAAATACAAATAGGAGATGTTGTAATTAGATTTCCCTATAGTTAGGGAGGCGAGTAAGGGAATTTCGGTAATACTCGAGCGTGGCAGTTTAAGATATGAGAGATACCTTAGACCTAATAGAACAACCTTGTAAAGTATTTAGCTCTATATGTAGTGACGCGCGCCTAGGATAGACGATCAGATTAGTAAAAAAAAATCGATAGTCTGAAATACTCGAGCGCGTCAGATTAAGATATTGGGGGTTGATTTTAGTGTTTTAAGACTAAATTTAACTAATCTGACGATAAGTCCTTGACGCCGCCGAGTTATATGGTCGAGAACTTGTAAAAAAAAAACGTTAATCCGGCATTCTCGAGCGCGATTTTTTTTATTTTTATTTTGAAGAATATAATCTAAAACTTACTAAAAATACAAAATCTGCCGGTTTCCGCATGACCCGAAGTGTGGAGGAGCCATTTCGTCTTCCGAAAAACGCGTTGCGGCATATAAGTCGCGAACGATACATTTTACAAAAAAAAAGTTTAAATAAACAAAAAAGGTAATTTTATTTTACATAAAAAAGGCCTCTTTACATTTTTGTCCAAAGTTAAAACTTTTTGACTTGAAGCATCATAAAAACTCAAACTCCCGGTTTTTCGAGTATATCTCGAAAACTGAGGGTGTTAAAAAAATTGATATGAAATAAACGATGATTAAATTATGTGACTTTTATTATATTGAATTGTATTGAGCAAAAATGTAAAGGCCATACATAACAATACAATTATAATACAATATTTATATCATTTCATTTTTTTATACAATAAATAATACAATTCGTACTACATTTCATCTACATTTACGTATTTACGTTGGTTGTATCTATCGCTTTATTGTCATTCTTAAATTCCCCGTTTTATCAAGGAGAAAGAAAGGAAAAAAGAAACCAAAAACCTTTTTCGGTCAGATTAAGAGAACCCACCAACATTTTTGTCAGATTAAGAAAATGTGCTTTCAGGATACCGAGATAAACCTCCCCTATGAAAATCTGACGCGCTCGAGTATTTCAAAAAAACTTTTTTTTTTGCATTTTCAAAAATTCATCGTAACTTATCGTCACGCCGAAATCGTCAGTTTTTTTAAAGGGAGCTTCCTTGGGGCCTACTTATCACCCCTTCCGAAAATCTGACGCGCTCGAGTAATTTTTTTTTTTTGCATTTTTGACTACTTTATATGCCTACCCCCACCACGCAAACCGGCAGATTAGTATACCGTTGTTATCAGAGGCACTTGGGGCATACGTAGTATGAATATCTGACGCGCTCGAGAATGCCGAAGTAACTGTTTTTTTTAACATTTTTGAAAAACCGTACACGCCAAACCCACCGCTAAAATGGTTTTTACCATACGAGCTTTTCTTTTCGAAATTATTTTATCTTTCGATTTTGATAGGTCTCGACGGCGCCGTTGAATTACGCCATTTAGCTACCTCGCCTCCCTAACTACTATGAAACAACGCGTGAAAATTTGCGGGGTGTTAAATCCCGCCCACTTCTTTATTTTCCATCTACCGGTCGATAGCCAAAAATCAAAAAATCAAAATCAAAAGTCATTTATTCCACCCAAACTATTAGATCCCACCCACTTCTTTATTTTCCATCTAGCGGTCAATAGCCAAACTATTGGCTCGTTCTGTCAATTTACTTTGTAGTAACGTAACTGTCTCACTCTAGATGTCACTAAGTAAGTAAAGTGCATCCTGGCAACAGGATCGTATTCAGAAAGTGTTTACAAAATGACATAAAAACTACAAAAATAATATGTTGGCCATTAAAGGGTCTTTAGGAATGAATGTTGAACAAATTTCAGTACATATGATTATTAAAATATGTTAGTACTGAGCTCTACGTGCCTAAATATTTTTAGTTCCCATGGCACCAAGTGTCGCCATCTAATGTCGGGTAGAATTATGTTTGGAAAATAGGAACGTTTACAAAGCTGTGCACAGGACGAACGCCAACAATACACTGACTAAGGCCACGCCTACATGATGACGTCAGGGCCTAGTTGAGAATCACAGTGCACAGTTGCATAGGCCGTCTCCACTTTGTATTTGCCCCGTGGTGTCACACGGGGAATATTCTCAATTCTTAACAGATACTATTCGGGGCAAGCACTCTTTGTGAAAGAGTTGTCAGGGGTAGTTCACATCACACTATACTCCATATACAATAAGATTAGACATTTAAACAAACCTTTTTTACAGTCTATTCATCTAATTTTGACTTCTGTTCCCGTAGGCTTAAAGATGGCATTAAAGGCACAAAAGTGTTTACAATACGAACTGTTTACTGCAGTTTATTTCTTTATAATTAGTTGTATGACGTTGCTAAATTGAAGAGTACAACTCTGTCGTAGCATGACGACTGAAGTGACAGCTATTACGTTTAGTCGGAACCAGACACGCGGTTTTTTTGTTTACCTTTATTTAATTACCCAAACCAATGGACTATAGTGCAAAAATAAAAAAATGAACTTTTCCTACTTTATAAATACGTACATTTCTCTATCAGTGTCTCCGTACCTGAAGACATTATCAATGGTGGCGTCGACGAAGCTGCTGCACTTACTGGAAGCGTTCAGCACGCCGTGGTTCCTGTTCTCTCAGGCTCATCATCATCATCTCGTGTTCTTCCTGCTGGAGATGTTCAACAACATGATACAGTATCAGTTTGATGGTGAGTTCAATGTTTTATATTATACATGTAAGATTCCATGCCAATGTTGAATGGTTCGCGAACATAAATCAATCAATTTGCCTAGCCTTTACCCAACTATGTTAGGGTCGGCTTCCAGTCTAACTAGATGCAGCTGAATACCAGTATTTTACATGGATCTGACCTCCACAACCCAGTTACTGGGTAATATGGTAACCCTTGGTAAGACGGTTGTCAGACTTTCGGGCTTCTGACGACCCGTAACGACTGTGAAAGATGCACGAATAACAGCCGGGAGCAAAGGCTTAGCTTGCTTTCCGAGGCACGGAGGAGTTTCGGTATGTAAAGATGGTCACCCATCCACTGACTATACTTGATGAATGATGATGTATCCAGTCATTCTGATATCAACCCTGTATAGGTGCCTACACAACTGTTCGGACTTTTTGCGATGTAGTCATTTTGCGAGTTAGGTATTTTGAGATTTAGACATTATGAGATGTGGATGTGGTGTGTGTGTGTGTGGATGTGGATGTGGATTTGGTCGTATCTTTTGTATTTCTTCCTACAAAATGTAATGTGTCACTGTTTGTTTTCCCTAATAAATAAAATTAAATAAAATAAAATTAAATCCATGTCCATGTAGTGTCCATGCGGTTCGGTTGTGGAATTCACTTCCGCCTGACATTAGGGACTGCCAAACTATTGCAGTTTTTAAAAGAAGAGTGAAAGAACACTATCTTTCCACTTCGTCATAGTTATTAGTTATTTTAGAAGTATGTATGTATTTAAGTATATATTATATGTTTTATTTTGGATTTTATGTATCTTATTTTCTCTTCTACTCTTACACACTTTGTCTACATCTCTTTTTATCCTCTGTCCTATCGCAGGTATGCTGGAAGAGATTTCTTTTGAAATAAGCATCACCTTTGTACGTATTTTCTGTTCCTTTATGTTTGTCTGTTTATTTGTGTGTACATAAATTGTTAAATAAATAAATAAAATAAATAAATTAAAAGAGATGTAGTCATTTTGCGACTTAGGTACTTTGAGATTAAGACATTTTGAGATTTGGACTAAGAGCGACGTGGTCAATTTGCGATCCAGTCATTCTGATACCAACCCATATGATACCCCTTGGTAAGACTGGCGGTTGTCAGACTTTCGGGGTTCTGGCGACCCGTAAGTTGCATGTCTGATTCCAAAACATGTTGTGCTGAAACAGAATATTTGACATGACAAATACAACATAACTAATTTGTTTGATGTTGGTCCTAATAAAAATAAAGAAGCTATCTTTATCACTTATACTTTTCAATGCCACCGCTTGTTCATTACTTTTTTTTTGGTATTTTTTCTTTGATATCAGTATAAATAAGCATTATTCTCCACCAGGTAACTCCAACCTAGTCTACACAATAATCCGCAAACGAGCAGTATTCCACAACTTAGCGAATCTACCGCACGAGCACGGCGCCATCGCTCGCTCCCTAGCGGCCGGCAGGGCTAAGGGATTAGTGCACCATAAGACTACACTACCCAGGTGAGATAGCTCTCATTAACTAGCCAAGCTACCGCACGAGCACGGCGCCATCGCTCGCTCGCTAGCGGCCGCCAGGGCTAAGGGACTAGTGCACCATAAGACTACACTACCCAGGTGAGATAGCTCTCATTAACTAGCCAAGCTACCGCACGAGCACGGCGCCATCGCTCCCTCGCTAGCGGCCGCCAGGGCTAAGGTACTAGTGCACCATAAGACTACACTACCCAGGTGAGATAGCTCTCATTAACTAGCCAAGCTACCGCACGAGCACGGCGCCATCGCTCCCTCGCTAGCGGCCGCCAGGGCTAAGGTACTAGTGCACCATAAGACTACACTACCCAGGTGAGATAGCTCTCATTAACTAGCCAAGCTACCGCACGAGCACGGCGCCATCGCTCGCTCGCTAGCGGCCGGCAGGGCTAATGGATTAGTGCACCATAAGACTACACTACCCAGGTGAGATAGCTCTCATTAACTAGCCAAGCTACCGCACGAGCACGGCGCCATCGCTCGCTCGCTAGCGGCCGGCAGGGCTAAGGGATTAGTGCACCATAAGACTACACTACCCAGGTGAGATAGCTCTCATTAACTAGCCAAGCTACCGCACGAGCACGGCGCCATCGCTCGCTCGCTAGCGGCCGGCAGGGCTAATGGATTAGTGCACCATAAGACTACACTACCCAGGTGAGATAGCTCTCATTAACTAGCCAAGCTACCGCACGAGCACGGCGCCATCGCTCGCTTGCTAGCGGCCGCCAGGGCTAAGGTACTAGTGCACCATAAGACTACACTACCCAGGTGAGATAGCTCTCATTAACTAGCCAAGCTACCGCACGAGCACGGCGCCATCGCTCGCTCGCTAGCGGCCGGCAGGGCTAATGGATTAGTGCACCATAAGACTACACTACCCAGGTGAGATAGCTCTCATTAACTAGCCAAGCTACCGCACGAGCACGGCGCCATCGCTCGCTCGCTAGCGGCCGGCAGGGCTAAGGGATTAGTGCACCATAAGACTACACTACCCAGGTGAGATAGCTCTCATTAACTAGCCAAGCTACCGCACGAGCACGGCGCCATCGCTCGCTCGCTAGCGGCCGGCAGGGCTAATGGATTAGTGCACCATAAGACTACACTACCCAGGTGAGATAGCTCTCATTAACTAGCCAAGCTACCGCACGAGCACGGCGCCATCGCTCGCTCGCTAGCGGCCGCCAGGGCTAAGGGATTAGTGCACCATAAGACTACACTACCCAGGTGAGATAGCTCTCATTAACTAGCCAAGCTACCGCACGAGCACGGCGCCATCGCTCGCTCGCTAGCGGCCGGCAGGGCTAATGGATTAGTGCACCATAAGACTACACTACCCAGGTGAGATAGCTCTCATTAACTAGCCAAGCTACCGCACGAGCACGGCGCCATCGCTCGCTTGCTAGCGGCCGCCAGGGCTAAGGGACTAGTGCACCATAAGACTACACTACCCAGGTGAGATAGCTCTCATTAACTAGCCAAGCTACCGCACGAGCACGGCGCCATCGCTCGCTTGCTAGCGGCCGCCAGGGCTAAGGGACTAGTGCACCATAAGACTACACTACCCAGGTGAGATAGCACTCATTAACTAGCCAATCTACCGCACGAGCACACAATGGTAAGTAAACAATGAAAAGACAAAACTGCAACACATTGAAGCTATGTTCAATTCAGAACTACGACTCCAAAAACAACACATTTAAGTACCCCGTGAAACCCTTTTAAGTTCAATAAACTCGTACCATTCCTCTTTATTTTTCAAGACCTTTTTATTTCTACTACCATTCATAATTATTTTTTAGTGACCAGTGAAGCATAGTTACAGTAACATCCCCGATGCTGGACAAAGATGCCACCATCTTCTGTCTCCTATTATATGAATTATTGTTGTCTACCTACCCAGCTTACGGCAGTCCCTTGCAGACGAAACGCCACTCCACCTTGACGTGCCTATAGCCAACGGAGATACCTCTAAGCCAGTGCTGCCCGACGAACGTCTGCGGTATTTAGTATACGCGCATTGCTAGCTATTCACTTATACACTTGCGTGCAAAAATATTGGCCCACCCCATGCTGTCTATTTGAGACGATCGATAGTTCAAAGGTGTTAATATACAGGGTGGAAGGGACATCCACGCGCAAACGATTACCACGTGTTCAGTACATCATTCTGAGCCCCCCCTATATAGAAATTTTTCATCGGTTATTGAAAAAAAAAATCTGCTCTTCCATACATTTTGACCGTGTAGGTATTGCACTATTGTAGGAAACTGCAGATTTTTGTTTTAATAACCGATGAAAAATTTATTTAACTTTTTTAACCGACTTGAAAAAAACGGAGGTTCTTCATTCGATTTGTATGTTTTTAAGTTCGCGCTTTTCTCAAAAAGTTATGAATCAGTTTTGATATTTTTTTTCAATAACGTAATCTACATACATTCAGGAAGGTTTTAGTACACAATATATTACATTATTGTTAATTAAACTTCTTGAATTATCTTGTTTGAAATCGAGGTGAATGGGGTGGATCGATTTTATTGCACGCAAGTGTAGTATGCGCGCAAGTGCTAGTCACCGCCTGAGGTATGTGAGCGGTGAGACGGGGGAGGGCGCAATTGACAAGATTGTCTAACTGAGTTATCTTGATCTTTGTCTACCTCCCCCGTCTCACCGCTCACATACCTCAGTCGGTGAGTAGCACTTGCGCGCTCACTGTAATACGCACATATACTCACATCTTTTGCCTAGTACAAGGCTAGACAGAAACTAAAAACAATCTAATACTTTATGCTTTATCCACGTTCATACCTACATATTGTAAAACGCATATGTATTGTAGAACGCTGGGTGTGTTATCACCTGACATTTTTAGGGCATCACCATTTAAATCTGTGTATGTCCTGCTAGGGTGGCATTTCCACTGACATCCATTATGCTATTCGCCTTTCATTCAACATTGTGTATGTTTGTACCACATTGTAATCATCATCGCCTTCCACCTTCCAAGCTCTTGGGAAGGAAAAATAAATTATGATGATTCACAAATAACAAACTAAGACAGATTTTCTGACGTAAAAATATCGTGGCAGGATTTTATCACGCACTGGATTTTCAACTCTCGGTGTTGAGCCGAGCATTGAGAATCCAACCTAACAACAACAGAGTGCATCCCAGCTCGTCGAAAAAACACACTGTTGGATTTTCAACTCTCGTTACCAAGCAGAGCGTTGAAAATCCAGTACGCGAAAAAAAGTCGGCGTGATATTTTTACGTCCGTGCGAACTTCGGCTAAGTTTGTAATTGTGAGACTAATACCTACTTTCTGAATGTCTTTTCAATTTTCTTCTACTGCTAACCCATATGTGATTGGGTTTGTCAACTTACCGCATGTTTTCGCAAGTTTACTAGCAATATGCACGTTACTAAATTACTAATATTCATGGCAACCCCTCCAACCAAGATAAATATACTTGTTGATTATTAAGAGCCGATCTCAATCTTATGATGATAGCTTTTATCTGAAGAATAAATATATAAAACCGACATGTAAGTAAATTCTGCAGATAAAAGTTATCAGACGGCTGAGAAAACGGCCTTTTTCAATAGTCAGATAACTTTTATGTCGGTTTAAGGCGAAAACGCCAGAGTAGCCCGCGAAATTCAAAATTTGTTACGTTTTTTGCAATTTGTAAGTCAGTATTTGGTTATATGTTGATCTAAATATGATTCGCGGCCGTATCAAATATTTATTTATAGATTTATAATCATAAAAATCATCAATACAACTCTCTAAGTTTATATTACCCTATTGAATGACTATTTCATGAAATCATAAGATTTGAGGTCAATTCTAACTTATGGAGTTATATTGCTGATTCTAATGATTATAATTCTGTAAAGCTAATTAGTTACGGGCGCGAATCATATTTTAATCAACATACAATCTGACATTGACATGGAAATTGCAAGAAACGTAAGAAAATTTGAATTTCGCGGGCTACCTTAGCGCATCCTCCTTAAAACAAATTTTAAACACACACAAAAGCTGTAAAACCGCAGTATTTATTCCTCAGTTAGGAGTTATCTGACTTTTGAAAAATCAGCCCTTAGTCAACAAGGTCATAACAGTATGACCGTTGTGCGAACGAAAACATGAATTATCGTCACCGTAGCAGTCTATTTTAATGCACCCCAAACAACATGAGATCTGAAAAAATCCCCTCCCCCCTCCTGATCTGATGAAACTTTCGCGATTTGTACACATTTTATAACAACATCGAAAACGGGTCTTATCGCGATATTCCTAAAAAAAGAAATATCGCGATAAGACCCGTTCTCGATGTTGTTACAAAACATGAGATTTAAATTGATAAGGCCTTCAGAAATTAACGGTAAATGTCTCGAGGGTTATGCTTTGCAGAATACAGATTGATATTCTAATACTATTGTGTGACTTCTTAGGTCTCGGAGCGCTGAATCAGTGGCGGAGACTCCGATGGAAGGCTCGCGGCCCGCCCAGCCTGCGGAGCCAGGCACACTCAACCCAACCCTTGCGGAGACACCTGGTAACTACATGATAACTTTATCATTCTTCGTAAGGAGCTATAAATCTTCTTGCCTATGGAAGGATTTGACAGAATCTACAGACAACGAAAATTTTTGGACACTCGTCGTGGCTAAGTAATAACAGCCGCATGGGTCGATCTATTAGGTTAAGCTAGGCTTGCTGGGGTTGGTCCGTGGATGGGTGACCATCTTTACATACTGAGACTCCTTTTTTTGTTAAGCCGTTGGTCCCGGCTGTCATTCGTGGATCTTTGACAGTCGTTACGGGTCATCAGAAGCCCGAAAATCTGACAACCAGTCTTACCAGTATTACCCAGTAACTGGGTTGTGGAGGTCAGATAGGCAGTCGCTCCATGTGAAATACTGGTATTCAGCTGCATCCGGTTAGATTAGAAGCCGACCTCAACATAGTTGAGAAAAGCATGACGAGATGATGACTTGATTGCCATCCTGTAACGAAGGAAATTGTAGTAATTAACAGAGTCATTACAAACTAGTGTATTTATAGACAGTTTTATGTGCAGCATAGGTTTTTTTTTATAGGTTTGGAAATATTTTTAAATTGTCGAATATAGCTGTGAAGCATTTTTGGGTTACTGTAACGTTATTTCAGGACTTCGGCTTGGATTGCTGTACTTACAAGTGGATTTCATTTATTAAGATAAGATTTTTTTATTTGCTTAAACATGTGTGTGTATACATAGAAAGTGCATACAAGATGATAAATTAAATGAAGTCCAACATGTTTGCCACTACGTGACGTGCAAAGTAATGGAATTATACAATTTGAAAACAAAAAAGAAAAAAAAAACAAATTTACAAAATATTAAAAGTTGTCATACCTACTTAAATTATTATGGGTTATTAAAGTTATAAAGTAGATCCAGCTCCAAATTAATCTAATTACCTATGTCAAAATAAATTCCTTTTCATTAAGGAACTCAGTTACGCTATAATATGCTCTGGCGGTCAAAAAAGTTCGAAGTTTATTTTTAAACATAGATTGAGGTAGTTCTCTCCAAGCTTTAGCTTTAGCTTTTTTTTTATTACGACCTTGGTTGTAGCGACCATTTACCTATAGCGACGTTAAATCTAAGTCCCTTGAATTTAAAGCATACTTTAGTACAAAATTCATGTGGCTATAGCGACTTTGGATGTAACGCCGAGTTGGGTGTAGCGACTGTTTTCAATGAATCATTTGTAACAAATTCCTAGAAACCCCGTGCAGATATTGCGACCGGAGTCGGCCGCCAAAGACACAAAGATTTCTTTGTTTCACAAACATTTCTTATCTTTTGTTTACATCCACACAGATGGTCAGCAAGTGTGGAGATCTTTACCTTTTGTTTATAGATATCAGCTAAGTAGGTAGGGAAGCGTGTACGTTTCGGAGTTTTTATGGTTCAGTTACAAAGTGATATTCTGAGTAGCAACTGGGTTTAGTACAGTTTTGAATAAGTATGGCTGTAAGGACTTCCGGATATAACGACGAAAATAGAGTGGTCCCTTCATCGTCGTTATACCCGAAATCCACTGTATTTTAAAATAGAATAGAATCTTTTCAAGACACTCCGTATCGTTCCAGTCTAACCGAATGCAGCTGAATACCAGTATTTTACATGGAGAGACTGCCTGTCTGAACTCCACAACCCAGTTACTGGGTAATACGATACCCCTTGGTAAGACTGGTTGTCAGATTTTCGGGCTTCTGACGACCCGTAACGACTGTCAAAGATCCATGAATGACAGCCGGGACCAACGGCTTAACGTGCTTTCCGAGGCACGGAGGAGTCTCGATATGTAAAGATGATCACCCATCCACTGACGAACCCCGGCAAACGTAGCTTAACCTGATGGATCGACGCGTGCGGCTGTAATTACTTAGCCACGAGCTCCGAAGTACTATGCGTGCCAAATAAGTATAGGATCGCACTTGCTGCCAACTTCACACGATAGCTGTCAAATTGGTACTGCCGATAACTGTCAAATACACGATAGCTGTCAGATTAGTATTGGTAATGAAGTTCGCGAGTATTGCGAAACAAACGCTAGTATTGGCACGCATAGTATTCAACTTTCAAGGCACATACCACAATATTCTCTCTCACCAATAAATCTACCAACAACAGCATTCCCATACACAGCGATCAGCACAATGACTGAACGCGAGTCCGCGCACCCTCCGCCTCAACGCCTAGAGGGCGACACAATCGAGGCGACCGACTCGACCGACACGTCCGACGCAGCCGACACGACCAACACGCCGCACGACGGCGACGGGGACAGCAGAGAGCCGAGGGATAGGTTGCTGCCGCAGAGGGCGGGGCCTGACGGACAGGATCGACCTGATGATGTTGATATGGAGGATGATAGTGAGAAGCGGACTGTGGCGCATGTGAGTATTACTATTACTTATACAAGGTGTAAAATAAATAACCCACAACCTCTTAAGGGGTCATTGTACTCATCATTATGAACAACTTTTACTATGGGACCAAACCTGGAATCGCGAAAAAAAAATCAGCTGCTCCCTACATTTTGACGAGTTTGATGTAGATAAATGTACTGGTCAGCTGATTTTTTTTTCGCGATTTCAGGTTTGGTGCCATAGTAAAAGTTGTTCATAATGATGAGTACAATGACCCCTTAAGAGGTTGTGGGTTATTTATTTAACACCTTGTATTGTTTTTTTTTAGATTATTATTTAATAATGTAAGGCTATTTTATAGACTTATTTATATATTGAGGACATCCAACAAAAGATGTACTTACACTATACAGGGTGAATTTTTCAAGTGGGTGTGGATGGCCAAATTCAAAACTATGAATTAGCATTGCCATACAATGTGGCAATGCTAATTCATGCTGCCAGCCTTTTGGGCACTTTTCCTGTCGACAGCGATGCGGACGAATTTTTTGATGACCTATGATTATTTCCCCGCCTTTTTTATACTATTAGATATTATAATATGAGGATTATTGTAATGCAGAATGCAGTACAATCCTTGAGACGTCGAATCCAACTATGTATTTAAAACAATGGTCATCATTTTGAACAATTAATCAGTTAAGGTTTAATAGGTAGGTAACATAAGAAAAATTATAAAAGTATTTTGTTAAAAATGAGCTCTTTAAAATTCTATAAAATAGAAATAAATATTATTCTCATCTTAGTCTTATTTGTGCTTCTTGCTTTACAAAGCTCGGACTTTCTATTCTATTCTATTTTTCTCTATGGCAATGGTGCCGATGTCGACAATTCTGCCAATGTCAGATGTGTTGTGAGAAAACGTGCCGAGAAAAAGACAAAAGAGAAAAAAAAAAAAAAAAAACTGAATTGAATTTAATGTGAAACTTGTTGACAAATATTAGTACACTGAAACAAACAAATAAAGAATATTGTTAATTATATTATATAAATCGATATAAATACATAGACGACCACAAACCACACAAAAATCATCATAATTTGATGTCATTGACACGGATAAAAAACATCAAAGCCTGGAAGAGGCTCGGACTTTTAATTATCTGCAGTAAACTGACACTTCTAATGTCATTTTTACTGTCATTTCGCTATTAAATTATGGGAACATTTTTTGACGAAATGACAGATAAGAAGTGTCATTTTACTCAGTAAACTGACACTTCTAATGTCATTTCGCTATTAAATTATGGGAACATTTTTTGACGAAATGACAGATAAGAAGTGTCATTTTACTCAGTAAACTGACACTTCTAATGTCATTTCGCTATTAAATTATGGGAACATTTTTTGACGAAATGACAGATAAGAAGTGTCATTTTACTCAGTAAACTGACACTTCTAATGTCATTTCGCTATTAAATTATGGGAACATTTTTTGACGAAAT
Source organism: Cosmia trapezina (assembly GCA_905163495.3). Lineage (NCBI taxonomy): Eukaryota > Metazoa > Arthropoda > Insecta > Lepidoptera > Noctuidae > Cosmia > Cosmia trapezina. The sequence goes on from LR991032.1 coordinate 25,649,144, forward strand.
GACAGATAAGAAGTGTAATTTTACTCAGTAAACTGACACTTCTAATGTCATTTCGCTATTAAATTATGGGAACATTTTTTGACGAAATGACAGATAAGAAGTGTCATTTTACTCAGTAAACTGACACTTCTAATGTCATTTCGCTATTAATTTATGGGAACATTTTTTGACGAAATGACAGATAAGAAGTGTCATTTTACTCAGTAAACTGACACTTCTAATGTCATTTCGCTATTAAATTATGGGAACATTTTTTGACGAAATGACAGATAAGAAGTGTCATTTTACTCAGTAAACTGACACTTCTAATGTCATTTCGCTATTAAATTATGGGAACATTTTTTGACGAAATGACAGATAAGAAGTGTCATTTTACTCAGTAAACTGACACTTCTAATGTCATTTCGCTATTAAATTATGGGAACATTTTTTGACGAAATGACAGATAAGAAGTGTCATTTTACTCAGTAAACTGACACTTCTAATGTCATTTCGCTATTAAATTATGGGAACATTTTTTGACGAAATGACAGATAAGAAGTGTCATTTTACTCAGTAAACTGACACTTCTAATGTCATTTCGCTATTAAATTATGGGAACATTTTTTGACGAAATGACAGATAAGAAGTGTCATTTTACTCAGTAAACTGACACTTCTAATGTCATTTCGCTATTAAATTATGGGAACATTTTTTGACGAAATGACAGATAAGAAGTGTCATTTTACTCAGTAAACTGACACTTCTAATGTCATTTCGCTATTAAATTATGGGAACATTTTTTGACGAAATGACAGATAAGAAGTGTCATTTTACTCAGTAAACTGACACTTCTAATGTCATTTCGCTATTAATTTATGGGAACATTTTTTGACGAAATGACAGATAAGAAGTGTCATTTTACTCAGTAAACTGACACTTCTAATGTCATTTCGCTATTAAATTATGGGAACATTTTTTGACGAAATTACAGATAAGAAGTGTCATTTTACTCAGTATACTGACACTTCTAATGTCATTTTTACTGTCCAAATGGGAACATCTTGTATATGTATTCCAGAGGAACAGCATCCAAGTAACCAGCACTGGTCGTCGTGAGCTAGAGTCCGGCGGAGAGTGGAGGCCTACGGCGGAGTGGGTGTCCAGCTGGCGCGGCAAGCTGCCGCTGCAGACCATCATGCGTCTGCTGCAGGTGCTGGTGCCGCAGGTGGAGAAGATCTGCATCGACAAGTAAGTGGGCTTTTACGATAATGCTGGGGCTACATTAGCGGGCTGTGGCGAATATATCGTAGCATCGCGTAGTAAACGGGCGATGACGAATGCTTATCGGGGCACTGTCGGTGAACTGACGCGCATCAAAGGGTTTTCTCGCGACAATATTCGCTTGCGTGGCTACATCTGCGTCACTTCAGTATAGTCCAGACTTTGAAGCGGGACGGACGTGCTTATGATTTCTTGTACAGTATAGACAGGAGCAGCGAAAAAGTGATGGAGTTTATTAAATTTTATGAAACTGAGAGTATTCTATGGAATCCTAGTAACCCCGACCACAAAAAGAAACATTTAGTACATGATGCGAGGGTCAGAATTAAAAATAAGCTCAGTTGGCCTACCACGGTAGAAGAAATGAAGAAATTCACTGACATACAATGCAACGCCACTACTTTCTCCATTTTAAACTGCCTACGTCAGCCGCACAACACAGGCGTCGAAAACTACCCGGCACGATATGCGCGCCAACGCGTCATGGATCTAATGTAGCCTAGAACATCGCGTATACCCGTAAACGATGTTTTTAGCGCGCCAACGCGTAAAATTCACTCTAGTTTTAGATTTACAAATATTATTATTATTATGTACTTAATTTTTCCATCGTAGGGGCCTGACAGACGAGTCAGAGATCCTGCGGTTCCTGCAACACGGCACGCTGGTCGGTCTGCTGCCCGTGCCGCACCCGATCCTCATCCGCAAGTACCAGGCCAACGCGGGCACGGCCGCCTGGTTCAGGACTTACCTCTGGGGCGTCATTTATATACGGTAAGTTCTCTGATGCCACGGCCCGCGGCCAGTTGCTGTTGATAATAATAGGAATTCAGTACTAGACTTGTCATCATTTGCCCAACCTTTTCCCCAAATATGTTCGGGTCGGCTTCCAGTCTTACCGGATGCAGCTGAACTGACCAGTAATTTACATGGACCAACTGCCTATCTGACCTACACTAATAATAATCACGAATCACAGAAAAAAGTAGTCCGCAGCTACATCGTGATGTGACAAGATTGCTTCCACTCAGCATGAGGGACCCACAGCAAATATAGCATGATTTAGTTTTAAATGATCATTATTCTTATTTACAGCAACGTGGACCCACCGATATGGTACGACACGGACGTGAAACTCTTCGAGATACAACGGGTATAATCTTCAACGACATAGCTGCAATTATCCTCTTAAAAAAACCGGCGTGATGATCTCCAAACCGAAACGCTGGTAAAATTACATAAATTTTAATTAATTGATGTTTAATTTATATAATAAACAATTTATGTGTTGATTTTATGAAGTTGATAGGTAAAATTGACGTTGCTATTGAAGCTCTATCTACACTGTTTCGGGTCAGGGTTTTCCGGGCATAGTTTGCGGTTAGAGGGGATTTTTCTAATATTTTTAAATAGTTTTGAAACTCTTTTTTATGTTATTCCATTTGTGTTTCATACAACGTTAAAACTCCCCAGTTCATACCGAACTCGAAGTGTGTGATTGATGCAAATAAGACATTAAATGCAGCACAGATCACGAATTTAAAACATCTTTCAATTTCTGTCACTCGGTTGAAGATGAGAGACACAAAATTAAGTTTAAAATTCGTTTAACGTTAAGGCGAAAGCGCCAGGGTAGCCCGCGAAATTAAATTCTTTTTTTTTTTATTGGTCTAAGTATCTACAATTGTTACACTAAAATAAATAAATAAATATCCTTGGACACTTCACACAACGCCATCTAGTCCCAAGCTAAGCAACCTAATGCTTGTGTTATGGTAACGAGATGGCTGATAAACTACTTATATACATTTTTTTTTTTTTTTGTAAATACATACATATTATAGATAGAAAAACACCCAGACTCGGAACAAATACTTGTAGGTCGTACAAATATTTGTTCCGTGCGGGAATCGAACCCGCGACATGCTGCGCAGCAGTCAATCGCTCAAATACTGCGCCAACCGTGTCGTCAACACTGTTCAACCAATTAACACAAGTCATAATACAATCCAAGTGTACAATATTAATCGATAGACACAGCATGCAAAATCCGTCTTACGCTTATCAGGTTGTATATCGATCAAGATTCGCGACCGTAACAAATTGTTTTATGGAATTATAATCAGTAATACTACTCTATAACTTAAAATTGGCCTCAAATGTCATGATACCATGAAACAGTAATTCAACATGCTAATATGAATGCAATAAAAATCATTAATTTTGTAAATACATGCATTAACATGCATGTCGGTCGCTAATCTTATTTTGATCAATAAGCAACCTGACACGGACCTGCAAATTGCAAAAATCCAATTCGTCAGAAAATTTTAATTTCGCGGGCCACTTTAGCGCATTCCCTTTACAAGTACTCCTAAGTCTCGAGCATGCTCCTGAAAATTGTGGGGCCGGAGCCCATACGAAACAAAAACAAACAACCATTTAGCTGTTCTCGACGGGATACTAAAACCCCGTTCGGCCCGGAGCCCGAAAACCATGACCCTGAAGTGTGTAGACCCTTATAAAAATATCCATGTATTCCTTGAAGTAACGAATATTTGTCTGAGCTATATTCTGGCCTAGGCACAACTTTATATTATTACAAGTTTGGCTGCTTTATTTTATGTGTATTTGATCATATTGCATATCTCTTATTATATAAATGGCGTCTTTATGAGCCTCTCTGCCTTGACTGACAGACTTCTTTGAATATGTATGTTGTTCAAGACCAATAAGATACCTACTTATTTGAATGTTATAAGTATTTTATGAATTATTAGTTATTTTATAAACTGAAGCTGGACTGTTCAGTTATTTTTATTTATTTACATGGTACAGTCATCTGCATTAATTGTTATACTACTCAAGCTACAAAATAATTTAATTAAAAAAAGAGGTAATCTATTAATGCAGCTGTCTGTACATTTCATACTAATATCTCCCAGTGTAAAAATATTTTGAAATCCAAATATTTTACTGTATGTTATAAGATGCAATGCAATTAATACATTTTCACATGTTTAAAATATTATTACGAATGAAATAGCTATCTATATAACCTCTGTTTGTCTGTGACAGTAAAATGCTGGACACATATCGATGTTACTTTAGTCAATTGAATCATTTCATTGTAACGGACCATGTCTTATGAGCGCTTTACGTGTTTACTTACTTATATAAATGAATGGATTAACTTAAAGCTGACGGCTAGTCATAATTTTTAATCTGTGTAATCGTAAATGAATTTCTAAACTTATGAATGAATGTTTTTACACTAGGTACAGATTGCGACAATTTTTTTTTTGCATGTTCTGATGTGCTTTCGAATGGCGTCGCAGTACCTAAATTGAAATTACTCTATAGCAGCGAGTAATAAACAAGTCATCATCATCTGCCTAGCCTTTTCCCAGCTATTTTGGGGTCGGCTTCCAGTCTAACCGGATGCAGCTGAATACCAGTATTTTACATGGAGTAACTGCCTAACTGACCTCCACAAGCCATTTACTGGGTAATACGATACCCCTTGGTAAGACTGGTTGTCAGACTTTCGGGCTTCTGACGACCCGTAACGACTGTCAAAGATCCACGAATAACAGCCCGGACCAACGGCTTAACGTGCTTTCCGAGGCACGGAGGAATCTCGGTATGTAAAGATGGTCACCCATCCACTGACCAACCCCGGCAAGCGTAGCTTAACCTGATGGATCGACCCGTGCGACTGTTATTACTTAGCCACGAGGTCCTAATAAAAAAATAAGTCAATATTTACGGAAAAAATAAATCGGCCCAAACTGTACCTAGAACTAAACTTAGCTACTTGTTACTATTTTTATTTATTAATTATTAATAATTATTATATATCGATGAAAATATTTTATTTCACATAAACCTAAAAAAAATAATTGGTTTTTACAATGTTTTCAAATTACACTGTTTATAGGTATGGGTGGACAGTACCTCTATGTTCATTTAGGGTTGGTATCAGAATGACTGGATCGCAAATTGACCACGTAGCTCTTAGTCCAAATCTCAAAATGTCTAAATCTCAAAATATCTAAGTCGCAAAATGACTACATCGCTTTTAGTCCACATCTCATAATGTCTAAATGTCAAAATACTTAACTCGCAAAATGACTACATCCCAAAAAGTCCGAACAGTTGTGTAGGCACCTCATGATGATGCATGATGTATCCAGTCATTCTGATATCAACCCTGTATGGTTGATATCAGAATGACTGGATACATCATCATTCATCATCGTCATCTGCCTAGCCTTTTCCCAGCTATGTTGGGGTCGGATGCAGCTGAATACCATTATTATAATAGGTCTTTACCTATGAAATTGCCGTTTTGTATGAAAAAATTTAAACGTTTATTGATGCCCTTCTTAAAGAAATCAGCTGGTCGGGAGGCAACAAATTCTTCAAAGGCATTTTGTACTGCCTCTCGGGTATTGAATTTTTTTCCAGAACGGAAGCGAGCAAACCAATAACAGGTGGTGCGTTGGTTTGTAGTGTTAGCTCCGTAAACGTCGTTGATGTTGCGTGCCGCTTGTGCCGCGTTGCTGCCACGACGGTACTCATATTCCATAATTACTCGAATTTTTAACGTATCCATGATGACGAAAAAGATTGAAATGCGATGAAAATGTAACACTAATCAATAAAGAAATGACTACTTTTGGAAAAAAAAACCATGTTTTTAAAATAAAATTAATTTGAAATTAGAATTCTTAGCCAAACAAAAATTATTTTGATTTGAAATGGCCAGTACTGCAGAACGGCAATTTCATAGGTAAAGACCTAATGTTACCCAAAATAGGTGATTTTAATATTTTTGTCTGTTTGTAGGTTTGTCTGTTCAAGCATCAAAATGGACCGATTTGGTTCAAGTTTGGTGTAAAGAGTGAATTTTGGGGAAGCACATTATAGTCTAGGGAAAGTTAGAAAAAAGTCACCTTAAGAACCAAAGAGATTAATGTAGGTATAGGTGCCTACACAACTGTTCGGACTTTTTGCGATGTAGTCATTTTGCGACTTAGGTATTTTGAGATTTAGACTAAGAGCGACGTGGTCAATTTGCGATCCAGTCATTCTGATACCAACCCTTCATTTAGTTAAATAGTAGTGCAATTATTTTATAGATTTCGCTACAAAATTAATATTTTATATTTACAGGGTTTATTTGAAAATTGTTTATCATTCGATTATTTTCTTTGTTTTGTTTTTATATGTGTTATTATAACAGGTAAACGAGGCTTATGACAAAAATACAATTATGATGTACATACATTCCATATGATGGTTTTATTTTTATGATTATTGACGTGTGTGTCTGTAATATGAGAGTTTAAATATAAAATAGTTTATATGAATTTATCACCAAATTGTAAAAGTTATATACTTACGCATTTGTGTTATGGCCGGTCCACACGACATGCTCCGTATAAAGTACCTACTAAAAATACTAAATAAATTAGCAAAATTAATTTTTGGCTGGTGTTAAAGTCCGAGATCAACTGTACTCCGATTTTTAATTTGCTGGACTAAAATTACATAAAATGGCTAAAATGTCAAAATGCCAAAAAAAAGTTCGATTACAGCTGTCATTTTGGTCTAGCAAATTGAAAATCAGCGTTTAAATCATTCAGTTTTATACCTAAAGTCAGGGAAATTAATTGTTTTTGCAAATTGACTGCCGACTTAAATCTTACTTCCTACTATTATTATAATAAATGCGAAAGAAACTACTGAACCGATTTTGATGATTTTTTGATATTTTTTTTTATTTTTTTTATTTTGAATTTGGCATAGGTACAGATAGTTGATACCTGGATTGACACTTAAGATACTTTGTATCCCGATATTCTTACCCAGACTCACGCGAGAAACCGTGGAGCGCTGCTGGTCGTCCATATATTGAAATTACAACGACAGAAATTGCCATTTTTGAATAGTTGTATGAACTGGCAAATTGGCGTAGTGTTAATTTGATAACCAATTAATTTTCCTACCTGTACTCATTACGCGTAGTAAAGCCGTGTCGTGTGGACTAGGCTTTATTTGTCATGTTTAGTGCACTCAACGTAATTCTTATGTAAATTAATAGGGGCCTTAGTGGACCACTTCAATGAGAGATTAGTTAAAACAAGATCTAATAAAATCCAGGGTGTAATTTTAATCTCTTAAGGGGTCATTGTACTCATCATTATGAACAACTTTTACTATGGGACCAAAATCGCGAAAAAAATCTGCTGTTCCCTACATTTGACGAGCTAAATGCGAACATAAATGTAGGGAACAGCAGTTTTTTTTTTCACGATTTCAGGTTTGGTCCCATAGTAAAAGTTGTTCATACTGATATGATGAGTACCTACAATGATCCCATTCGGTAATTAAAATTACACTCTGTATAAAATTATATGTTACAGAAAAAATATATAATTACTTATCGTATCAGATAAAATAAATAAAAACAAATGTGTATACAAATTTTTAAGTCCACATATATGATTCACAAAATGGTCAATAATAATCAGGTAAAAAGTAGAATTTATTTGTTAGTTTTTTAATAACAATACAAGCCAAGTTCAAAGATTCCACAGCGGCTTTTAGCGTATAACTTGTACTTTTAATAATTTATTTGACACATTCACTGTACTTAATGTTATGTAAAATAGAAAATATATTATAATGTGAGCATTGATATTATCCTTTTCTTTACATTTCCCGATTTTCACTTAAGTTTATAGAGGTATGAGGAACAGGGTGTAAAGTTCACTCATGAATCCGCTATAGAAAAGGGAGGATCCTCCGACCAGACGGGTGTTGTGTTTGGTGGGCAACTGCCCGACAGTTTATGTCGGGACGTTGTATATAATATGCTAGTCGCGCGGTAAACTCTGATTGCGCGATGCAGGCTTTTGCGTGACGTCAGTGTGTTGCGTTGTTCGCATGTGGCGATGTAGATGTCGCTACAAGTTCTAACGATATAATTTTGTTTCTTTTTTATAGAGTTTGAAGCCAAAGTGACAACATAATGCTAACAGAAATAGAAGCTGCACTAGTTGTTTATCGAAAAACTGCTCACGCGCCATTCAAATCAATTTATTTCACATAAACCTACTTACAGTAGTACCCAACTAATATGGCTTATCGATGTACCTGCGCAGAAGATGAATTTTCAAAGCGCGGGAAATGCTATTGACCAATCGGCACGCTCCACGCTTTTTCCTGTACCGCTATTGGTCGGTAGCTGCCGCCATGTTAGCGCGCGCCGCTTGACAGCCGCCATACTTGCGAGTGAGACGGAACTAACAGTTGCAGTGTATTATGAACCTTATAGTAGTGATTTAAGGTTGATTGTAAGTTTTAAGCATTCTCGTTAATCTTGGGGGCCATACTTTCTTTTCTGTGCGAACGAAGATTCACGACGCGCCTTATCAGTTGGGTACTACTGTACCACTTTGAAACGTCAGAAGCTAGGTAGGTCGTTTTCCAAAGGAATAATAATAACACCAGCCTATTCTGTCCCTCAGCTGGGCAAAGCCCTCATCTCACACACAGAAGGCACGAGCATTGGTCAGCAACTCAGCACGCTCGCTCAAGACGGGTTGGCGATTTCAGACTTATAATGACTATAAGTCCAGGTTTCCTCACGATGGTTTCCTGATGTCAGTGATGTCTATGCTTAAAAAGCGGTCAAGAGCGAGTCGTACCCACGCACCGAGGGTTCCGTTCCGATTTCTGAATTTTGACATTTAGAGACTTCGTTTTATTTTTCCCGTAATCTATACATAAACTTCTATCACATAGAATAATTTCAGATTTTTACACGACTGCCCAAAGGAGTGTAATGTTGTTCTCTACGATAACTTCGGAAAAGAGGGGGGGGGGGGTATTCTTTTTTACATTTTTCATCAAAAGTCGAAAACTATGCAGCCTAAAACAAAGAAAAAAAATTGAGAATGTGTAAACAGCGCTCTTTCTTAGCCCTAGTAGAGCCCCACTTCGAAATTTTAAGACGCCCTTTACAACAACAGGGACTCTGATGCAAAAAAAATATATGCATTTTTATTTCTTTCTTATTTGCAAAATAGTTGGGCAAACGTCATCTAAAACTGTTCCAAGTTGATAGCATTAGTAGTTCTTGAGATATGCAGCTGTGACAGACAGACAGACTGAGTCGCACCCATAAGGGTTCCTTTTTACCATTTTGTGTACGGAACCCTAAAAAATACATATGAATTGAAAAATTCACAGTTGTACTTACCCAGATTTGAACCCACACCCTCGTGCATGGGAGGTGAGGCCTAGACCACTGGCCCATCATGACATTCTAAAGGAATAATCTATAAGTATATAGGGTGACTGGTAATTAGTGACCGATACCTAAACACATGATTATGCTCATGATAACAAACAACTTTTACTATAGGACCAAACCTGAAATCGCGAAAAAAAAAATCAGCTGCTCCCTACATTTTGACGAGTTATGCGAACATGAATGATATGGGGCAGCTGATTTTTTTTTCGCGATTTCAGGTTTGGTCCCATAGTAAAAGTTGTTTGTTATCATGAGCACAATCATGTGTTTAGGTATCGGTCACTAATTACCAGTCACCCTATATATAAACGAAAGTCGTGTTAGTTACATTATTTATAATTCAAGAATGGCTGAACCGATTTGGCTGAAAATTTGTGGGGAGGTAGCTTAGAACCAGGAGACGGACATAGGATACTTTAAAAAAAACGCATAAAACGTGGTATTACAACGGCTGGACCGATTTAGATGAAATTTTGTGTGTATATTTCAATGGGTTCCTGGATGGTTTGAAAACACAAGTGGCGCTGCAGTCGGGTTCTAGGATCGTTCAGACAGGACCGCGTCCGCGTCCGTTCGTGTCCGCTGGTATGAACATAAATAAAACAACAATCTCACAGATATACAATCTTTAATAACGAAGCGTCTGTTATAAAAGACGAACTGACCAGTCCTTTCTACAAAGGATCCCTTGTAAAACAATAGTTGCAAACGCCAACGAAGTAAAACTTCCAACTAAATAACATCACATTCATTAGAGCTAACATGACTAGACTTATTATATTATTAATTATTTAGCGGTGTTGTAATTCTTGTATACTTTCTCGAACATACACTCCCGGACTCTTATACAAGCCACCCTGCACTTTTTGCATTTTTTTAAATGGTCGTGAATTCAAATTTGGAACAACGACGACAACAAAATGATAGCCAGCCAGTATGTTGGCTTCGAAACTGCATAAAAACTTTTTCTTTGAGTCATCATTATTTTGATGTTTTATATTATCTATATATACAAGGTGTAAAATAAATAACCCACAACCTCTTAAGGGGTCATTGTACTCATCATTATGAACAACTTTTACTATGGGACCAAACCTGAAATCGCGAAAAAAAAATCAGCTGTTCAGTACATTTTGACGAATTATGCGAACATAAATGTATTGAACAGCTGATTTTTTTTTCGCGATTCCGCGAAATTTTTTTTTTTTAATGTGTTTGTTTTTCGATGTCGAGTATGTGGACGAAGTTCTTGCAGTTAATTTTTTTACACCTAATATAATACCTTTTATGGAGTAGGGATGATTGCGGGGTAAAAAACAAGAAATTCTATTTATTCCGTCAGTCAGTTGACAAAAAAATATTAGACAATTATTTTTTGCTTTATCATATTATTAATGAAAAATGACTTCGATAAAAACGCATTAAAGTGGGGCTTGCTAAGTCACAATCACAACTAAAAAAAAAGCAAGGCAATAAAATCTAGCAAGGCGTGACGTCATACCACATTTTAACTTGATATATCCAATGACGTATTATAGATAGACGCGTCACACACGAACATCAGTGCTTTCAAAAACAGCGTAAGCCATGATGTACCAACATACCAGTATATACTGGCCGCAAAGAAAAGGAAAGACGCATGCCGATACCTGTTGTAAGAAAGAGATGAATATACTTATTTAATTACGTCACTAGCTGCTGCATGTTCACTGGCGCGCGTGCGTGACTGATATCACGCCGGGCAATTACCCTTCATTTAATTTCCCATTTTTGAGCCCGGGTAACGCATCTAAAGGTAATATATCATTGGATATATCGCTTTAGGTAATCTTTTGATTAAGTAAAATAAGAAAAATACGTGGCCAAAATTTTTTAATAATCTACCTACATGACGGACAAAAAAAATGTTTTGGTTATCAATTCATCATACCTATTGCACGGTGGTTCGATTTAAGAGTCCGGGAGTGTATTTCTAAAATGAGAAATATTTTCATACCTAACATGCCTTGAAAAGTGAAGAACGGATAAAGTCGTATATGTAAGAGTTCACACGTCTATGGAATACTTTTGTTTGTGACTTTCCAGTAAGAAAATTCTGTTCAGCCAATCATGTCGGACAAGTGTCGCCCGTCAAAAACCGTTTTGATCGAATTCCATGAGACTGCAATGTGATGCTCTTCTTGACTTTTTTTTTAACCAAAAATTCTGCGTTCACATCCTTATAAAATTCGGCACTCAACCCAAAGTCCTATCCTGTACTGTCCTATGTGTTTCTTAGATACAATTCCCCACTATAGTATAGACAATTTACAAGATAACCAGAACTCCCAAACGATAACTTTTCTTTGTGCGTCGATATCTCAGTCAATACCTCTGGTTACCCTATATAATTGTACAAATATTCTCAAAATATACAATAAATTAAACACCGCTACCATATTGTTATCAATTCGCCATTTTATGAACTATACGAATGAGTCCTGCCGATTTAATAATCAGTGAATTACAGGTTGCCAGAGAAAAAATACGCAAGCTTAAATTCAGTTTTTTTTTTAATATCTTATTTAAACAGACTTCTTATTGATACCATGCATAATGTGTTGAAACAGCTCTGATTAATGGTGCATGAAAACTTTAGAAAAACTACCAAGCGTATGTTTTTTTTTTAGTCTGGCACCATTGAAATTGCCTTCCCTGGCAACCCTGTGGTATCAGCAGGTTTTTATCAATGACATTGGCTGTGCACTGATGTGCTATTTTAATGACATGGAGTCTTACAAAATGTCCTATGTTTACACCCGATCTGCCCTTTTATTTTGGCAGGACTTTTAAAAGTTGGTAATTAAAGCAAGAAGGTATGGTTTTTCTGAGAAATGGTCGCAGATTGGGTATAAAATTGGGACGTCTGTAATAAATACCTAATAGCAGCACATATAAATACATGTTTTGCTTACCACAGACATACTATACTATACTATACTAAACATGTACAGAATAAATGGGGTTTAAGATTATCTCTCTATCGTTATATGCGATACAAAACTAGTTTCGAGACAATTCTAAAAATATTTCAATTTTTTTTTGCCGATTATTGAACACCGTATTTATTGTTATTTACATTTAAAATCGACTTACAAACCATGGCGTGATGATTGGTAAAACTCCTAAAATACAATCTATTTATAATGATGTTAGTTACATCGAGATCGGTCTAGCAATTACGGACATCTTGTTTTGATAAGTCGCAAAACCGGCGACTGACTAGCGTTTATGGATATTCCATACATTTAAAAAAATCCTTCATTGTCCACATTAACTCTTACAATTCTCACTTCTGTTCATTTTTAACATCGAATTATTTAGGTCGAAAATCAAGTTATTTTATGGAGAATTTTAAGAAACCAAATAATTCTTCCAGCAATATACCCTATCTTATTCACTATCCTAGCATTTCAAAGCCAATTATTCAGTGGAGTAAACAAGGCGACATAATTTCCTTAGCATACTCTTCTTTCATATCATACCATAACCGCACAGGTTAATAACAACGATCATCAATTCATCAATATTATCTTAAATTATCAACTTACAATCATACCAGAATTAATATTGTTAAAATTCCCCATAAAATGTATTTAAACATTTAAATATTTATGAGATCTTGACAACAAATAGTTCAGATTCAGATGGAGTGACCAACTAAACAAAACTTAAAATATTGCAGTCTCTTACTGGCAGGTAAATCAAGAAAGAAAAGGAAGCATTTTAGAGCTGTTAAAGTAGTCTGAATTTGTTTGGAACATGGAAGATTTCAGTTCAGCTTATTTTGACAACTTTAGTATATTTCCCTATCTACTTCCTGTTTTATTTGCTAAAAAATATAGCAACGTTTTAAATCAGTTAAATTGGGAAGAAAACTACCAAATTAGTTCCGCGTAGATGGCGCTAAGTGTTTGTTACTTTAATTCAGCTGCTAATGGAGTTCCTTGCTGAAAACTTTGCCGCGAGATGGCGCTACGTTTTTTTCTTATCGCCGATTGGTCGCTTTGTCTTCCAGATGACTTTGACAAGTGGCAAACACTCAGCGCTCTCTCGCGGCGAAGCTTCCGGTAAAAAACTCCATTGCCCCTAAAAATCTGGACCATTGTCAGGTTTTACACAACCAAATAAGAATTAAAATAGGACTGACTAATTTTCTTATGTTCAAAAACACTACCAATGCTTGAGTTTTATATTGAACAGTGCCAAAACTTTAGGGTATTAAACCTTGGAATCATAGTAAATGGTGTGAAAATTCGAAAAGGGTGATCGTGAAGATATTTAGATCATTTTGGTGATAATAAGGGTGATAATCGTGAGTCAGGATATAAGTGTTTACATATAGACTAGTCTAGGGTAAGGTTTGGGTAGATTTACTATAAAATACTTAGGTATTAAAATTACGTGTAAAAATATTTAATGCAAAATACTTCACCAATTTTTTCGGCAATCTGAGGCATTAAAAGCGACTTCAGCTAAGGTTCTAATATTTGGCATTCTTTTTTTAATTCTTTACTTATGGAAGCCACATAAAACCCGTTAACATTTTCTCAATTTCAAAATGTACGCATAGCGATTGATATAACCACTCTTTGTCGCAAACATGTCACAACTCATTATTTTCTTCAACTTTCAAATCACTTTACTGTTCAATTTATTAAAGCTTCCAAAAAATACTAGCTACACCTTCAGACAAACCTCTAGTGTTGACAACGAAAAATAAAGCTACCATTTTAGTAATTTTCTGCAAAAACCTATATTATTGATTGGTGTCTTGTAAAACCGCTGTTGATTAAACCTTACCCTCGTGTGCAGTCTATATGATAAACTCCTGGCTCACGGGCGCCGCTAGCTAGCTGAGCGAGCTGTAGGCGGGGGGCGGAGGGCTAGCGTCGCGGCCGGGCATCAGTACTGCGATCTTGTACGGGGGCGGCGCCTCCGGGGACTCCGTCGTGGCGGGTTGCGATCGCTCTGAAGATTGTAGAAGTGTCGCGAGCGATATGTCGTCTGAAGGTTCTGATGGCGGTGGCTGGAGGAAGGAAAGATATTGTGTGAAAATAACACTGTAGAATACACCGCACTTCAATAGCCTAAGGCCCAGAATCTACCATAGCGGAGAGACGAAGCGTCGCGAAGAACCAATAGGCCTACGTTATTTGGGCATCTTCTCGTTTAGCATAAACACAATACAACAACCTGGGTGGCTACTGGCTATCATGCAAATCGTGTAATGTCATGCTAGCTTAACTTACACTGCACCTAAACTGCCCTACAAACTATTATGGTGGGCCTCTGTTGGTGGTTTAAGAGACATCTCTTCTGTCCGCTTTGGTAATCACCGGGTGTAAAGTCTGTTTCACGCCCCTTGTCACATACCACGTATAGTGTGACGTGGCGGTCCCGCTGCGCGGTGGAGGACACGCGCTCGGGCGTGCGCACGGGCGGCGGGCGCGCGCGGCACAGCGACAGCGCGCAGCCCACGCCGCACACGCACGCCACGGCCGCGCACACCACGCTCGCCGACCCACCGCCGCCCGAGCCGCCGCGCTCGCGGATCACCTGTGTGATCACACAGGACACATACATACTTGGTTCATATTATTATGTGATTGAGACTTCTTACTATAGTCATACAAGGATCCTTTGACGCGTGCCCAAAATCGGAACTATGGCCTCCATCTTGTTTTTCACAAAAGTTTACCAACAACCCTGTCAATGTCATTCAAGCGCCAAAATGCCTTGTGTGCTTGGTAGCACTCAAGCGAGAGGTAAGGAGGTTTAAGAAGTAGGTAAGTATATCGGAAAATATGAATTCGGACTTCTTTCACTTGCATGATTAGACTAGCAGAAATTGGAGCGCATAAAAAAATCGTATCCCAGTGGACACTTAGCCTACTCTGAATCTGGACCATAGCTATACTTAATGCTTTTTTAAACTCATTCCGAAAGAAAAGACAGCGCTGTGGGTGCAAAAAGCAAAAAGAGGGTAGATCTGCAACGGAATACTTCTTTTGGAACTTCTCCGAAATTAAAACCACGTCTATGGAAGGACTCAACCACCGTTCGCTAGATGAAGAACTGGCATTCTGCTCTATAATGAGTTTATATACCAAAGTTCACGGTGTAGGTACCTACGTGTCCTGCGTGGGTAGATTGTTCACTACAAAACACGCAATGAGATTTTTCAGATTTGGACAAACAATGCGATAAAATACCGATAGTGGCTATCCCGACACGAAGCTATGCTGCTCCACTAGGTTATTTAGAGAAATAGGTGAACTAATAAAGTAAACAAAGTCCTTACCTAATAGTAGACATTAACGAAATATAAATATTTACTTCTGCAAGATATATTGGCAGATTAAGTTTATTATTTTTCGTTCATTGCTCGGCTGATTTATCGCAAGATATATTTAACGTGCTTTTGAAAACCGACATCAGAGTTATGGTAAGTAGGTACCTATCTTACAAAATGATGATTCAGATTATCGTTTCAAGGGTATTTTATGTTATTAGCACTTCACTATGTTTAAAATACAGATTAATGCCAGACATTACTAGTCATCTACTACAGAATGACCAACTCCTAATAATCTATTCGTCCATCATCATAATAATTCTGTCGACAGCCATCCTGCTGGACATGGATCTCCCGTAAGTTCGGCACACCGACTGGTCTTTTGCCTCTCGCATTCCAGCGAATTCCTGCAATCTTCACCAGGTCATCGGTCCAGGGTCCACTATGTGGAGACCATGTTGAATAGTCTTAAGACAGGCGTGGATCTAGGTTTCGCTCAAGGGGGTCAAATGTTTTTCTCTGGCAAGAAGGAGGAGGGGGAGGAATTTCTCGTGAAAGCCCTTTAAAAAAAACCTTCCGCACCTATTTTCTGTAAACTCAATCCCTTAACTCAACTCCCTTGTCGACGATGACTCGGACTTATCTACACCTTAGCATTATACTGTATAATGTATACAAAGTAAAAATATACGTTATAAAACTATGTTTACGCCTAATTTAGAGTTTTAGGTCCGTATTACAGAAGGAAACTCAAGCATTGATCATTGTTTAAATCTAGTCTTAAAACTAGTTTCAACCAATGAAATGGCTTGAATCTAGTTTTAAGTGCCTAATGCTTGAGTATTGAGTGACGTTCTGCAATACGGGCATTAGACTCGGTTTGGTCGAACCCCAGGGGGGGGGGCAACTGCACCCTCTGTGTCCGCACATGTCTTAAGGTTGTTTTAGTCCAAACGAGTGAATGTGCATTATTCCAACTCTACCAAATTATTTTTGTGTAAACAGAGACACTCGTTGGTCTATCCATAGTAAAATTTAGTAGGTAATCTAACTTATTACGAAAAATAAACATCAAAAATAGACTCACGCTCACCTGCCGGTCAAAGTAGTACTTAGCGCCGGCCAAGAAGACAGTAGCCAGCGCGAAAGAGACCAGCATGCCGAACTTTAGGTGCGGCGCCATCATCGGCGAGTGGTGGAGGCCTAGGGCTGCGGTCCGCAGTAAAGTGTCGGGGGTAACGGACCGCGCGGCTGCAAGGCTCGCGATTGTCGGCTGGGGTGGTTCCGCTGGTATCTCCACATAAAGGCTGGGCTCATCGTTCTGTCGCCGCGCGTGGACCGCCGGCATCGGTGGAGGCCTAAGGGATTATATTTTGCTGTTCGGTGTCTGGACCACAAAGACGTTATTCTTTACAATGATTACTTACTGATTTTTGGATAGGAGTTAACTGGTAGAAACGCGCGTTCATGAATACTTCAGAGGCATCTCGATAACTCGAACCTCGTTAATTATATATCCTCAGTAAGACGAAAACAATTATTTTGCCCTATACGCGGTATATCGAATTAGATCTTGTAACTCGAAATTCAAGTAGCAGACTCCGTAAGTCGATGTGTCTTACTTGGAATGTCCCCGAACTCATAGCAATAAAATCTATGCTAGCTGGAGGCTAGCTGTAGTAATATGACACTTCTTATCTGTCATTTTCTTGAAAAATGTTCCCATTTGATTGCGAAATGACAGTAAAAATGACATTAGAAGTGTCATTTTACTGCAGCTAATTATTTGTTCTATTGCGTCTTAAAACTTGAGACCATTATGTAGACACTAGATGGCTCTGTAATAATATACAGGGTGTAAGGTGTAAGTGTAAACAGTGGCAATCTTATAAGGGGTCATTGTACTCATCATTATGAACAACTTTTAACATGGGACCAAACATGAAATCGCGAAAAAAATCAGCTGTTCAGTACATTTATGTTCGCATAATTCGTCAAAATGTACTGAACAGCAGATTTTTTTTTCGCGAATTCATGTTTGGTCTCATAGCGTTGTTCATAATGATGAGTACAATTACCTTTTAGAGGTTTTGCGCATTTAACGTTACACGTTGTATACAGCGAAAGGAACATCGTTCCGAGTGGGTGTCCCACCGCACTTTTTTTGGAAGGAGTAAAGTTCGTCAGTTGACCAATGCAGACTTGACCGTCACCAGTCTCATCAATGCTTGAGGACCTGCAGAGTACTGACTTAGGAGGTCAAAAAACAATATAGGTATTGACATATACATAAACTTACGCCATTTTCTCATGGAGGCGTCCACCTCGAATACCAAAACACGGACTCCGCGCCACGCGTATCGAAAGTGAAGCACCGTACCGATCTATGTGTGCATGATTTGACAAAGACGCCGTAGTATCACGTAATGGCGGCCGGTCGGCATACTATGATGTAAATGTGTGCGTGAGGCGTGTTTGTACAAACTTCCTGTGCTTCACTTTCGATATGTGAGTGGCGCGAAGTCCTTCTTTTTTTTTCTAGTCCGTGTACCAAAACTATTATTTATCTACTAACTAATGGAGACGTACCCAGCATGTCGGTGCGAGCGGTGCGGCCGGCGCGGCGGGCAGTCCACGGCGGCGAAGCGGTGCACGGGCGCCGCCATGCCCTTGCGGCCCCCACCCCCGCTCGCGCACACGCGGCCTCGCGCTCGCCCTGTGCAAACACCTGGATGCTTACTATCAAGTAGTCACTAGTCAAGCTTAAAACCTCCTGATTTACTGAAGATACGAGATAGTGAGAGTATCCATAATAAAAAAAAATAAAAATAAAGAGATAGTGGGACTTGCACTGTAGTTAGAAGAAGCGACCGCGGAACGCAAACCGCAATGACAGTCGACAGACCGCAGCGACACCCAGAAATATAGGTACAATGCGATTCAAATAAGAATAGGAACGTCAATGACCTCTATCTGTCAAATGTTTATTGAAAAGTACGGTTTGCTAAGAAAACTTATTTGCGTATCAATAATCTTTATTTTTAACCGACTTCTAAAAAAGGAGGAGGTTCTCAATTCGGATGTTTGTATTTTTTTTTTTTTTTTTTTTATGTTTGTTCGCGCATAACTCCGTCGCTTGCCAACCGATTTGAAAAATTATTTTTTGTTGGAAAGGGTATACTTCCCAAATGGTCCCATTTTTGTCAAAATCCAGTTCTGATGATGGAAACCTGGAGAAATCGAAGGAACTCTTCAAATATTATAGGCACACCTATAGCGATTTGGGTATTTTTTATAGTAGCTCGTGCATTTGCTCTCGGAAAGCACCACTTGGTGACGTGGAACTGATGATGAAGACCACAGATGGCTACCGGAACTACTCAATGATAAATATTTCACGGGTTGCGATTCGATTACTTTAATATGGTTGCTAAGCAATTTCCGCTCGTCACACAATGCGTGTGGTGAGTGGTTGTTGAGGAGTTCTCCTGGGTCTTACCAGCAGAACTCCTCAACAATTTTATTAACGTCCCAGCATCGGGAAAAACAATATTTTGTAACATGTGATGAGCAATTGACATTAGACTATTGTTACTTATACAAATTATAAACAGACCCACTAAAAAGCGAGAAATAAAAACTTTTTAACAAAAAACAAAACCGACTTCCAAAAATCACTACAAAGTGAAAAATAACTTTGATTTCGGAAGTCGGTGGCAAAAAAAAGAAAGTAAATAAAAACGAAGGACACCGACTTCCGAAATCAAAGTTATTTTTCACTTTGTAGTGATTTTTGGAAGTCGGTTTTGTTTTTTTGTTAAAAAGTTTTTTTTTTGTTTAACCGAGTCTTAGTTATATCAAAGTGAAAAAAAAAACATCAAAATATTAGTCATGATTATTATTTTTTTAATTACACTACTTTCCTTCATATTTTCACTGTTGGCAACATTCTTCGTTCATGATTCGTAAATAAATGGTCTTTAAAAAATATAGTGCTCACCCTACACAATTTATTCGATTTGACAGCTATGACGTGACAAGATGGCGCTAAGTCGATCCTACCTACCTATTCTTATTTGTATTGTAACGCATTGTAGGTAGGTAAGTAGGTACTATTGACAAAACGAACGCCTTTGCATTACACCTCAAAGTTGCTTTTTGTATACACTAGGATTCACTGTGCTCCTATGGTCCTTTGTTTGTGATACAATTGCAGCTTGCAAGCAAAATTGTTTCGAAATTGGAAAGGCCTGGCGTTAGTCGATAGTACAGATAATTCAGATAAACAAACCAAATAAAACTGTGTCTTTAAATATTCCAGTGAACATACAAATCCACTCTTAATTGTCAAATACTTTACGTATACAAACAGATTTCATTGACTCCCAAGTTCCATAGTTTGGAAGTACTTTCACAAACTCTTCTACTCTCCTACACTTAGGTCCCCCATACCCTCAACATGAAACTTAACAAAACCAGTACCACATACCAGCAGAAAGTGAAGATGGAACACGATGACGGCCGGTGTAGGCACACTGGCTGCGTTTATCTATCCAAAAATGCATTGGAACGCCTCGGTGCTAGCTGCTATAGGAATATCAGTGGCCGTACAATGCCCTCAGTGTGCACATTGGACCATTGTATGGAGTTGCTGCAAGGAGAATTTATTTGATGATAATTTATAAGTAATGTGTTTTTGTGCATGCTACATTTTTGATGTTGAAGATCACCCATTTGTGTTTGTACACAGCATTTTGGTGTAGGTAGTACTTAAAATAATGAAAATACAAAAAAATACAGGCTGTTTGAAAGCTTTAATGGGGTGATTGTTGACACCATTTAGAGCCATACCTACATGACAGTATGTTTTTTATTTTTAACTGCTATTTTTAGTTTTTTTTTTAAACCCAATTTCTGACAGTTAATTGGTTCAACACCCAGTTTAATTTGGTATCTTAAATCTGGACACTTCTGAGGTCGCAGAAAACTTTTAAAATTAAAAAAAAAAACACATACTTAGTATTTATAAAAAAAAAAACTAAAAATTGCAGTTAAAAATAAAAAATAAAACATACTTCGTCTAAGACATGTAAGGCTCAAAATACTCTAAATAGTGACAACTATCACCCCCTTAAAGCTTTGCACCCAAGCTTTCAAACATCCTGTATAATGGTACAATATGATATAACTGGTAATAGATGTGGGAGTACTAGTAGTAGTACTTACTGCAGCTAAACTACATTTAACCCACCATCTGTTGTGTGTGCCTAAATATGAGTGGAGTGCCACGTGTGGCTGGCACTGGCTTGGCCACCATCAGGGATTTTACTTTTTATAACACAAAGATTTAGTTCAAGAGCTAGATTGAAGAGTTTACGATAAAATCTTTGATCTTGCTCTTGGTCTATACTTAAAAATTGAACTCATTATATCTTCTAAACTAAGACCCGACTAAATCTGTGACTTGGCGACTAATTTCGACTAATTAGCGACTAAATCTGGGAGAAAACAGATCTTCGCTAGGTGCCCTAGTTTTTGAGATATAAAGGTGGCCAAGCTGGGGAGACTCTCTCCAGATCGGCCACCAATGACCCCTTATAACTTTTGAACCAGTGACCGACAAATTCTGATATTTGGCGACTAATTAACGACTAAATCTTTGTGTTATTAAAAGTAAAATCCTTGATGGTGCCAAGCCAGTGTCAGCCACACGAGTGCCACAAGGGATAGTCTTAGGGCTTATAATCATACTAATATTATAAAGGCGTAAGTTTATGAGTGTGTGTGATTTGTATGTTTGTTACTTATTCACACTGAAACGGCTGGACCAAGTTTGATAAAATTTGGTATGAAGGTAGCTGACAACCTGGATTAACATATAGGCTAGTTTTTATCCCAGTCTATGTGAAACCGTGGGGTACCTTATATTAAATAAATAAATAAATGAAAAATTGCAGACTTCTTAGCAAATATTACAAGATAGTAACAAACAATAACATAACTAGATAGAACACTATACTAGTAATATGTTATACTTGACTTGCTAGTAAATTCGTAATTGCTTATTATAAGTAAGAAGTTTGTCCTCATAATGTGTTTTCATAAAATATATTAAGATTATTTTGTTAACAGCAAATAATGATAATAGTAATCAGCTGTGAGTTATATGGTAATTGGTACTTGCAGACAATGCGTGGCAGGCTGGCAGGGCCTGACCCTGACCTATAGTGACCTATTTTTTAAATCTGTCACTATGTCACACCTAGTTTAGTGATCTTCTGACCCCTTAGGAGAGGAGGAGGGCGAGGGTTTAAGAACTCCTTTTGTTATTATGACACTGCCACACTTGATTTGCCAGATTATGACAGCCACTATGTAAATAAAATAAGATTTTCTTCCTGTATCGACGCCTTCTTTTCGAAAATATTTGTGCAAAATGAAATCATCTTTAAAACTTATTAGAAGAATTGAATAAAAAAACTAAAATCATAGAAAAATACTTTACCTTTTTATTTATGTTATTCGCACTTTAAAATGTGGTCACAGGGTAAGACCAGCTGGAAATTAATTATCAAATATATACCTAATAATACATCCATTCATGACTAGTTTTCACTGTATATTCACACGGACACGGCAATATAAAACCTTCTCATTTATTAAAAAATATATACACTACCTAAATACATATCTAATACACTAAGACATAAATCTACGATGTTTTATTTTTAAAATATAATAAAACAAATCATCAATTCACGTTTGCACTTGACAGCCATTTGTGGGCGGGGTGCGCGCGCTAAGCAAAACAATCAGAACTACCAACTGCACCATGATTTTGCAATCAATAAGTATTAATTTGCTCAATTACTTTATTTAATTACCAATACGCAAAGTTCTATAAGATATTCTAAATAGTAACATTTACAAAAAATAAATTTAAGTTTTATAAACATGGAATAAGTGGTAAGGCCTAAAAATCATACAAATGCTGAAATAAAGCGATATTTAAAATGATGAATTTAGTGCATTTCCCTCTTTTAAAGACATCTAACGTATTGGAAATGTAGTCATAGTTCGTATCTTGACATTCTGTATTTGTATAAGTATGGTATAATTTTAATTTAATGACTTTTTATATTTACAAAAGGAAATGTACAATGTTATATTATTTAAGGTTGAAGCGCCAGGGTAGCCCGCGAAATTCAAAATTTCTTAGGTTTTTTGCTATTTGTAGGTCAGTGTGAGCTTGTATGTTGATTAAAATATGATTCGCGGCCGTAGCTAATATGGTTTTACAGAATTATAATCATTAGAATCAGCAATACAACTCCATAAGTTAGCATTTATATCAAATGTAGCGATTTCAGGAAATCATGAGGTTTGAGGTAAATGCTAACTTATGGAGTTGTATTGCTGATTCTAATGATTATAATTCTGTAAAGCCATATTAGCTACGGCCGCGAATCATATTTTAATCAACATACAAGCTCACACTGATCTACAAATTGCAAAAAACATAAGAAATTTTGAATTTCGCGGGCTACCCTGGCGCTTTCGCCTTAAATTTACCTCATAAATGTGTGGTGATTTCCGGAAACTTCTACACATTATCTGTCGTTCAGAAACATAGTGCATGGGCACTTTTCCCACTGACAGCGATGCGGACGAATTTTTTGATGCCCTATGAGCTCTTCCACCACTTTTTATTTTTTATACTTACCCACTTGTAAATATTATAAATAATTATGCAAATAAATAATCTGCTTAGTGCATGAAATGATCATTTTTGCTGGCACTAATAAAAATATAACTAAATCCGAAGGACAGGCTTTGTAATAATTTATTTTATTTGTTGTAAATATTTAAGGACCCTCGCCCACGGCGACTTTTTTTAGCTATGCTGTCGCGCGTTTACGAAATGCGCGACTGCATCGCTACTTAGTCGCATTTGCAACGCGCTACAGAAGCGATGCCAACGCGCTACTAACGCGCTACAGTATCACGACTGTATCGATGCAAACGCGCGACCGTGTCGGACGACATCGGGGAGAGAACAGAGGGAGGGTGGTGCGTGAGTGGAGAACCGAGCTTTCGTTGCCTACGCTTCGGCTGCTTACGTAAAAGCAGCACCAAAGATAACGTGACTAATGTTGCCTCAACGGAGTCCATCTTGCAACTGTAGCGATCGCAGGTATTTTTGTGCCGTTACTGAATCGCGTTTGCATCGCGACAGAAGCGCGCCAGTATCGCGTTTGCATCGCGACTGAATCTGGGCCCGTGGGCGAGGGCACACAGCATACGTAGTATCCCTAGCGACCGCTTCGCGATTGTATCGATGCGGACGCGCGACAGCATCGCTACTGCATCGCTACAAAAAGTCGCCGTGAGCGAGGGCCCTTACACTTTGATAACGAGTATAAAAATATACTTTCAATAAAATTATTTCAAATGATCTCTTCCGAGTTGTATTTCTGAACGATCAGAGTTTATAAATATAACCCCACCTCTCGAAAATCAAATCAATCTGTCAAAAATTATCAAATCATCTGATCGTCGTGTCGTGGACTCTTGGATCTCTTGTACTTACTTTACTCTTTGCGTGGATCAAATCAACTTCAGCGTAATTTAAGTTTTATTAATTAATCAAAGATAGTTTAATTCTTGAATCTGGTGTGAGATTTCGCAAACATAACATTGACATGTTTTGATTTTGTGATATTTTACGAGTGAATTTGAAGTTTTCATTGATTAGTGCACCGTGATTGTATGAGGACAAACAAAATGCTAACATCAAGATTTAGGAGTAGTAACGATCAGAGGTCAGCGAAGCCCTATTGCCAGTGTTGGAATGAGAGCAGACCTACACCATGGGAGCACACTGGTGGCTGTGCATGTGGAGAACACTCGAACAGTAAGTACCTAGACTATAGTCATTGCAAAATAGACAAATTGTAGGCATTGCAAATCACAAAAAATAAAACTTACCTACCACAATTTGTCAGTTTTTCTACCTGCCTTCGAGTTATCGTCAATAATATCTTGAAGACGGAAGGAAGATAAAAATAGAACAAATACTTGATTATTTTTAACATAATATGTACAGAAGTTTTAAATTAAAAGTTGTTTGATCAGCTAGCTATTTTAAGGCCTGATTACCATAAACTTTTACAGCAATGACAACAGGTATACTTTAAACAACATTCATTAGTAGTATCAATTAAGGACGCTGTTACAAATGGGTAGTCAAATCATTACTTTTTTACACAAAAGTGTGTTTATTAAATAAAATGCTTTGCTTTCTTAAAATGTTTTTTGGTTAAATTGTTGATAAATGTGCATGGTACGATTCTGAACCATAAATATAATTTTAGATAGGTACAGTTTCACAATAATGGTACCGAAGTGATTTTTTTTACTTCGGTACCATTATTGAGAAGCTGTACATATCTAAAATTACGTTTATAGTACAGAATCGTATCATGCACACTTATCAACAATTTAACCAAAAAATATTTTAAGAAAGCAAAGCATTTTATTTAAAAAACACACTTTTATGTAAAAAAGTAATGATTTGACTACCCATTTGTAACAGCGTCCTTAAGTTTATTGTTTGTACAATCCATCAAACATTAAGAGCGTTGTTGCATTTTTCATACGTAAATCGAGAACTTTGGAGATTTTGAAGTGATTTTGGTCACATAATTTATTTTTTTAGCTTCTTTTGACTTCAATCATCGTAATTATCATATATTTTTATTTAAAGTCTATTAAAAAAAACTTGTTCAAATTGAATTATTGACTACGAAAACAGTCGATTTCGAAGGCGCGATTTCCAGATGACGCGCGAAGGCTCAACTTTGAAGTAATCTTACACCAATTATTACTATTAAGTAAGAAGGTAAAATGGTATTCATTCAAAGAGGCATATCCTGAAATTTAAAATGCATTGAGAAAAGTTTGATTTTTAATTCATTAACTTGTATTTTAATCACGTCTAAAATAAACAAAAATCGAGAAATCGACTACAAAAAAACACGTCATTTCTCAGAATCTAAAAGTCATTTGGCAACACAAATCATTTTATACGTAAGAAGAAAGATTGTACTATATATGTGTAAAAAATAAAACATATCTGTCTTCAATCATTTACGAAAATAATTTTTTAAAGTAAGTATAAAATCGGGTGCATCGAACGCGGAACGGCCTAAGTCAGTCGCGCTCTGGCGCTCGTCGACGCAGGACCCATGTCGGTTGACCTCCCGCCGCCGCGCATGCGCCTCGCGATATATAATAAATCGTAGTGCGACTAAATATTTTTAATCCTTTCATTTAAGTAATATTTTAAGAAGCTAAAGTGGTAGGCACACTTACTTTAGGAGAATTGTGTTACAGTTCTTGAATTATGTTGTATTACTTGTAATATTGATATTGTAATTACAATATCAATAATACAATATAATTTGGTCAAAATGTAAATCCAAGGTGGTGGCTGCGAAATTTTTTAAATTTTTCGTCATGGGGATCGTTCCCATTGTTCTCGAGGATGCTAAAGCCGATAGTGACGTTAAAATGTAAATCCAAGATGGCGGCTGCGAACATTTTCATATTTTTCATCATGGGTATCGTTTTCATGGTTCTTGTGGGTGCTAACGTCGATAGTGTAGTCAAAATGTAAATCCAAGATGGCTACAAGAATTTTGGAGGATGAATATGGAGAAAAAATTTATATCAGATTTTTATTTGAAATCTCTACTGCCACAATCTCTATTGTGGATCCGTGACAAAGGAGACGGAAACCATGTCATATAAACTTGGGCCTGGGCCTGGGTTGTAAAAAGATGAAATTGGTGTCAATTTATAGCTACTATAATATAGTAGCGATGATGGTTTGATAATATTATTATCAAACCATCACTGAACATTTTACGGATTTTCGCGGTCTCAGTTCCGAGTTAAAAGAGATGTAATAAAAGTGAGGTTACATAACGATCTACATATAGGTACTTAACAGCTGATTTTTGAAGTTCTTCAGCTCGACGACCACGTAAACTACAGCCTCTAGTCACTTTGACACAATTTACACAACGATCCATGGTGCCAATATGAAATCGGTAGGCTGGTCGTAATATACAAAATAACAAGTTCAAGTCCAACGTTTATGCGGGGTTCTCCGTACCGTGTCCGGTGTGGTAGCAAGGTTCGTACAAGAAGCAAGATCAGAAGTCCGCAGAAAGAAAACAGGGGTCGAGGAAAACATCAATAAAACTATGGGAAATACACTCAAATCGCGACCGCACTAAACGATACGAAACGAGTGAGGCATAGATAAAGGCACTATATAAAGGTGTGTCCAAATATAGAGCGGCATTTGAGCGCGGCTGCCACGCGCGCCTAGCCGCGCTCTGATCGGACAAGGGCCGCGCGCGGCGGTGTTGAGCGTAATATATCTTCTCGTCTCACATCAGTGATGACCTCTGGCACTGAAACGTGCTCGCTCACAACATAATGGGTCTCAATCATAATCAGCCTATAATGTTCCCACTGCTGGGACACAGGGCTCCTCTCGGTGAGAGGGAGTGGGCCGTAATACACCACGAGCACCCAGTGCGGGTTGGTAGATGTCACATGTCTTCGAATTTTTGGTTCTAGGCGGTTTCCTCACGATATTTTCCTTCACTGTTTTGAGAGTAGTGGTGATGAAATTATTTACACAAAGTGCCTGCCTGAGTTCGAAACCATGACCTACTCGTAAGTCGGGATCGTTACCATTGGGCCACCATTGCATTGCTCTCTTGGGCCGCATAGTGCAGCCAATCATCCCTTCTAGGATGATTGACTTCACTATCGGCTTCATCCTCGAGAACTATGAAAACGACACCCATGACGAAAAATTTGAAAATGTTCGCAGCCACCATCTCGGATTTACATTTTAACGCCAATATCGGCTTTAGCATACTCAAGAACTATGAAAACGACATCCATGACGAAAAATTTTAAAATTTTCGCAGCCGCCATCTTGGATTTTAATTTTGACTTCACTATTGGCTATAGTCGAAATCGAAAACTATGAAAACGTCAGTGGTAATGGTAAGTGATAAGGATTTGTATAAGTATTATACAAATCCTTATCACTTACCACTGACGTGCGACGTGTGGTCGACTGTATAGTCATTAGGTCGACTGGGCACGTACAATACCTGCCTAGGCTAATAAACATTATAAAACCAACCCCACACGAACGCAGCAGTACTATTATTTATTCTGTGGCAGCGGGGTTACCTACCTATTTGAAATTTGAAAACAGTAAACCAAACATTTGCGCATGAGGCGGCTTTATGTATTTATGTATTATTGTTGGTTCAAATTCAACTGTTTTATGAACTTGATGCGGTTTCTAAACCTATAATGCCGCAAGAAAAATAAATAATTATAGCTAGCGCGTGGCGTCTTTATCTACATTGAAATAGGGCTTAAATTCAACTGTTTTACACAAAAAAACGATGATTTTGGACAAAAGATGGGTCCGCTGTTAACAAAATTTTATTCTGATTGTGTTCTCCCAGAAATTATAGATCCAAGGAAAAGTCGATCAATCCCCTTAGATAAATAAATAAAATAAATAATAAATAAATATCCTTGGACATTTCACACAACGCCATCTAGTCCCAAGCTAAGCAACCTAATGCTTGTGTTATTGTAACGAGATGGCTGATAAACTACTTATATACATTTTTTTTGTAAATACATACATATTATAGATAGAAAAACACCCAGACTCGGAAACAAATACTTGTAGGTCGTACAAATATTTTTTCCGTGCGGGAATCGAACCCACGACATGCTGCGCAGCAGTCAATTGCTCAGCCACTGCGCCAACCGTGTCGTCAAATACAAATACTTTTATAAAACTTCAATTACTTATAAGTATACAAATACTTAAGCAAATAAGTAAAATGAGTTTAGTTTTTATAAGTACCTACATAATATTATTTTCTTCATCCATATTTGTATAAATTTAATTAAAATACACTAATAATGTATTGTGGACAGTCTTTTTATTTTCTCCGTAAACCTCTAGCTTTTACTTCAAAAAAATATAGGTACGCCATAGCTACAGATCAAGATCGTTTAGTCGTCGCAGCATCGCAACTGTGTGCCGTACATGAGGAAAAACGCACACACGCGCACTCGCTACGCGGCGTCGAGCGTCAGATGTTTAAAATCCGAGCGCGAAAATAGGGAACCACACTCTTAAAATGGAAAACAATTTTTTTTTTTAAATTTTCAAATGTAGATGGTTTATTGACAAGATCTTTGGTACTATTACTATAAAGTTAGTTCTAAAAACCATTGATAAAGTTCTTGCATATTTTAGTGTACTATTAATTTAAGTAATTTCTATGGAGAACTTTGCCACAAAGACTTCTTTGACAATAAATGTTAAATGCTTTTGAAAATTTGTATGCTTATCTCTGAAGCAAAAACATGTATGCTCTTGTTATTTTTTTGTATTTTACCATATTTTTATAACATGTTTTAAGCTAATAAATGTTATTCTATTCTGCATCTGAACAAAAAAAAATTGTTTCCATGTGTACAACATTAGAGGTAAAAACTTGTAAAGGCTATTAAAGCTAAAGATCAACTAGTTAATTGATTCAACAATAAATGATGCAATTTGTGTATAAGATTACAGCAGGCAGCAACACATTAATCGTCTCTGCATTAAAAGTGCACAATCTCAAAAAACTTACGAAATTGAGTTATGTATACAGATTTTGATAAAACTTGCACTTTTCAGTGTTTCCTAAATGGAAGTAAATGTAAGCCAATAAAAAAAAATGGTCACAAACAGATTATGTTCTATGTTATCTCTGTTAAGGATTTGGTTTCCGCACTTAGTCCTTCATGTGGACCATTGTGCGTGAGCCATGGCGGCCTTTGGGGGTTATTCCAACCAGCCCACCTCCCTCCAGAAGTTAATCAATTCTCTGGGTCTGTTAATAACATCTGTGAAAGATCGGGGTATACCAAGAGTTTCTGTTCTAATCTGGGCAACACCTAAGCATTCAAAGAGCACATGCGCAACGGTCTCCTCAGCCTCCATGCAGGCCCTGCACAGAGGACTGTCCGTTATTCCTATTGTGTGGAAGTGTTTGTTTAATGAGCAGTGTCCTGTGATGGTCCCCGTCACCAGGCGCAGCTCGTTTCTGTCCAGACGCAATAACCGCCTGGTAAGCGTACTGTCCAGGGATGGCATAGCCTCCCTTGTTGGTGTCGAGGACCACCAACTCTCTGCTTCTGTGTGGGTGAACTCCTTTAGCCACCTGCGTAACTGGTTGAAGGTATTGGGCGCGATTGGCTCAGCTCCACAGACGGACGTGCTGGATGCTCTCCTAGCTAGTTCGTCAGCTGCGTCGTTACCCAGTGATCCACTGTGTCCTTTTATCCATTGCAGTGTCACTGTGTTCCAGTTAGCAACCGTTACTCGTTCGAGTGCGTCGTGACATTCTAGTATTAGTCTCGAGGTAATGTATCTTTTCCGTAATGATTGGAGCACCGAGGCACTGTCTGAGAGTATACGTATATTCGTATCCGTGACTCTCCTGGCTTCTATGGCATTACACGCTTGTATGATGCCTACACACTCCGCCTGGTAGACAGTGTTAAATTCCCCAAGCGGGCTGGATATATTAATGTTAAGATCATGTGAGAAGACTCTGACCCCGGTTCCGGAGTCAGCCTTTGATCCATCGGTATATACTCTCAACTCTTGCGGGCCTGAGTAATCACACCATTCTTCTGTGAGTATTATATTATAATTCTTCAGAAAGTAGTGCTGTTTCGGGGCTCTGTCGCATGGTGATGCCATCATTGGGTGTCGTCTGATCGCATCCTCTTTTATGCGAGTGTGCTTAACTCTAGAGTCCTTCAAACTCAAAAACTCAATCTCAAAGCATTTATTTCAATTAAACCAATTACAGGCACTTTTGAATTGTCAAAGAGTCGGTCAGTAGGTAAGTCAGAAAGTTGAAGCTAGTTGCCCATTCCAAAACGTAGATCTATGGAGAAGAACGGGCAAGAAACCTCACGGACACTCTTTTAAATCAAAATATGGTTACAAAATATTGGTTACATCATTCATGTTGAAATTAAACATGTGAGAACGATGAACGTTAAAAGCGTCCGTATTAAAAAAATAAAAAAAAAACAATTCAAAATTAAAATAAGCCGTGGCAGCTAAGGTATGACCAGCCTCCACCAACAGCGCCCGTTGACGAACCTGACGTATGGATTCGTTAAATGATCCAACACACGCGCCACCATCAGCGAGGCATTAGAGTGAGCATGACACACTCTCAGACGCCAGGGCACATCCAAGTCAAATAAAGACGTACCCAGTAAATGGTAGCTTTAGAGTAGGTACATAGTACTCACACATGTGCTAAGCAACTGTCCGGGGTGTTTGGACCTAATGTCAAATTTCCATCTTTTCATATCATCTGAAACTCAAAATGTCTTATGCCCCAAAATGCCTGAAATCTAAAATGCCTGAATGTTTATTATGTCGAAATGACAATCGATGTACAGTCGTATACAATGTATACCTACCTACTTAATTTAATAATGGTGTGCGGTTGACGGATGACGTTTGCCCAACTATTTGCAAATAAGAAAGAAATAAAAATATATATGTTTTATTTTGCAACAGGGACTGAAAGGGGGTCTTAAAAAGTCGAAGTGGAGCTACTAGGGCATTTGGGGTATCATATAAAAGAGTGCTGTTTGCAAATTCTCAAACATTTTTTTCTTTTTTTTAGGCAGCATAGTTTTTGAGTTTTGATGAAAAATGTTAAAAAGAATACCGTTGCCCCCTTATCTCCAAAGTTTGCATAGAGAAAAATCTGAAATTATTATATGTAATAGAAGTTTATGTATAGATTAAAGGAAAAATAAAACGATGTCTCTAAATAGCACACTTTTTCAGAAATCGGAACGTAAGCCTCGGTGCGCGAGTCCGACTCGCTCTTACTTAACCGGTTTTTTTTTAAATTTTCAAGTGGCCAGAATGATATATGGACATTAGTCGTACAAAGATAACAAGAAGTACTTTACCGATTAGGAAACTACATGACACTGAACAGAATCGCACAATACAATTTTGTCATCGAATGTATCAAACACCAATGGTATTCAGTGATTCAGTCATTAGTAAAAAGAGCCGATACGAATTTCAGGCATTTTGGGGCATAAGACATTTTGAGTTTCAGATGATATGAAAAGATGGAAATTTGACATTAAGCCCAAACCCCCCGGACCGCTAAGCAATTATACAATACAATGGTGATTGAGTCTACACAATGCAAAGCTATTCTTACAATCTTCAGCAGTTCCAACAGTATGTTCAAATGTTAATTAATTAGTTGAGGTTGTGGAGCAGGACCAGCATGGAGCCAAGCATTTTTATCATTTATGTAATCCCCCAACGTATAATATGCCTGCCTGCATAGTGTGCGTTTTATACAAGTTTTAAATTTCGTCTCATTTAGTTGAAGTATGTGTGGAGGTATTTTATTGTAACATTTTAAACAGTACCCCATGAACGATGAGTCTACTTTAGCCAGCCTGAAACCTGGTTGAGCTAATAGGTCCTTATTTCTAGTATTATAATTATGCCTTTCACCTCTTTTATTAAAAAGATGTAAATTTTTTCTTACGTACATGATGTTTTCGTAGATATATTGACAAGGTACCGTCATGATGTTAATATCCTTAAACAGTTCCCTTAGAGAATCGCGCCTGCGAAGATTATATATGGCTCTGATGGCTCGTTTCTGCAGAATAAAAATGGACTCGATATCTGCAGCCCGTCCCCAAAGTAAAATACCGTCAGACATGATACTATGAAAGTAACTAAAATAGACTAGCCTCGCGGTATCTACATCAGTAAATTGACGGATTTTTCTGACAGCATAAGCTGCTGAACTTAGCCGTCCTGCAAGTGATATTAAATGAGGACCCCATTGTAGCCTTGAGTCGAGCGTAATCCCCAGGAAAACGGTTTTATCGACGAATTCTAGTTTCTCTTGATTCAATACTATCTCACAATCACTACTTTTGACATTTGGTAAAGAAAATCTGATGCACTTAGTTTTTTTCCCATTTAATACTAAATTATTAGCAGTGAACCAATTTTGGATCTGCAGTAGGGCGTTATTAACGTCGTCAAAATTTGTAGCACGTCTATCTACCTTAAAAATTAATGAAGTATCATCAGCAAATAGCACCATTTGTGGTTGATTTTTTAATAAATGGAGTAAATCATTAATATACACTAAAAAGAGGAAAGGACCCAATATCGAGCCTTGTGGAACACCCATTTTAACTTTTAAACAGAGTGAATTGACACCATTTATTTGAACTTGCTGTTGTCTATCATTTAAATAAGATTTTACTAAACTGAGGGCAAGTTTTCCAAGTCCGTAATGCTCAAGTTTCAAGAGTAAGGTTTCATGATCGACGCAATCAAATGCCTTGGAGAGGTCACAAAAAATGCCTATGGCGTCTTGGGCCTCTACCCACGCTCAGGGTTCCTTGCAGATTGAGCCTAAAGGCGGCTAGGGCCGCCTCTTCACGTACTAAGAGGTGTAGTGGCGGCAGTCCAAGCATTGCCTGTAGAGCAGCAGTAGGCATAGTTTTCATGCAGCTAGTTACTGCTACACAAGCGTACCGTTGCAGTTTCTCGAGATCTTTTTGGGCTGTGCTCAGGTGTGTCCTAGGCCACCAGACTAGCGAGCCATATGTGATGATTGGTCGGATTACTGTGGTGTATAGCCAGTAGGTGACCTTGGGGCTAATCCCCCAGTTACTGCCAAGCAGTCGCTTGCACTGCCACAGGGATATACTGGCTTTTGTGGTGATGTACCGTAAACCGGGGTTACTTTGATACTACGGGTTTACTTTTATAACAGCTTTCGCCTTATGAAAAAATCTCTAGGTAGGTATAGATTTTTGGAGTCATCCAAAGTTTTTCTTACCTTAAAAATGCCCAGTAACCGGTACACCAACAAAACCATAGTCACCGAATAAAATTAGTTTTTCTAAGTCAAAAGTTGTTATCAAAGTAACCCCGTAATGTCAAAGTAACCCCGGTTTACCGTAGTTGAGATGTTTCGCCCAATTCAACTGTTTATCCAAAAAGATGCCCAGGTTTCAGTCGATAGACTTAGGGTAGTTCCAAAGAAACGCGGTAGTTGTAATGTAGCCAGCTTCCTCTTTTTTGTAAAGAGAACCAGCTCGGTTTTTGTAGGGTTCACTGATAGTTGGTGTTTGTTGCACCAATCTTCTACTATTTTCAAAGCTTGGCGCATGAGGTTGAATATGGTGTTTTCATGGGTACCGTTTATTATTATGGTTAAGTCGTCGGCGTAGCCCACGGTGAAGTATCCTTTGTCATTGAGGGTTTTGATGAGGCTGTTTACGACCAGGTTCCATAGCAGCGGAGAGAGGACACCCCCTTGCGGGCAGCCCTTTGCCACGATTGGCCTTGTGGTGTCGTTTACTGTCACTTGCACAGCTCTCATTTTGAGCATGTTGGTGATCCAGCCTCTCAAGGTAGAATCTATGCCATGTCTGTCGAGTGCCACGTTGATGCTGTTGAACATGGTTTTGTCAAAGGCGCCCTCTATATCAATGAAGGCGGCCAGTGATGAGCACTTGTGGTCCACCGCGCATTCAATTTTGGAATCTACACTGTGCAGTGCAGATTCCGTTGATCTGCCAGTGGAGTATGCGTGCTGTTGTTTGTGAAGAGGTTTTACCCGAAGAGGTCCGTCACGGATGTGTCTATCACAGAGTCTCTCAAGGGTTTTCAGTAGAAATGATGTGAGGCTTATAGGCCTGTAAGCCTTAGGCTGAGTGTAATCTGGTTTTCCAGGTTTGGGTATAAAAATAACTTTTACTTCCCGCCACAGGAGAGGTATGTATCTGAGTGCTATGCAGGCTCTATAGATCTCCACCAGCCATGGTGCCAAAAGATCCGCTCCCCACTGCAGTAGGGCTGGAAAGATGCAGTCTAGCCCTGCGGACTTATATGGCTGAAAGGAGTCTATAGCCCACTTTATTCGGTCTCCTGTTACTATGTTGTGTGCTCTTGACCAGTCGTGCTCCGTTGGGGTCCATCCCGGTTCAACCTCCCACGTCCTCTCCTCTAGGAGTTTGCAGTCTGGGAAGTGAGTTTCGAGAAGGACCTTACTGGTTTCTTGGTCGGTCAGTGTGTATGAGTTGTCAGGTTTTTTCAGAGCGCCAAGAGTTCGGCCCTAATCGGTTGATAGGATCTTCCTTACCCTTGCGGCTTCATTGTTCGTTTCAATGGATTCACAGAATTTCCGCCAGGCAGCTCTCCTGGCAATTCTGATCTTCTTTTTGTATGTGTATTGTGTCTCCTTGTAAACCTCCCAGTCGTCCGGAAGTCTAGTGTTTTTAGCTCTGTTAAATTGCTTACGTAGTGCATCTCTGAGTTCACAAACAGATTAATAGTTTCAGAGAATTGTGTGGACAAACATACAAACACAGGTACAAACGCGTATAAAATTTTGTATATTTCTTTGGAAGCCATAATAGGTTATCTTATGTGAATGTCAATATAATCACATAGGTTAAACTATTAGGTCTTCTAAACAAATACACAATTTTTTTTATTTAAATCAGTTCCAATAATATTACATACATATGTGGCGGCATCTACATCGCCACATATGAACTACGCATCAATGACATGACGTCACGCAATCCTGCATCGCGCAATTAGAGTTTACCACGAGACTAACATATATACAACGTCCCGACATCAACCGTCGGGCAGTAGCCCACCAGACAAAACACCCGTCTGGTCGGAAGATCCTCCCTTTTCTATGGAGGATGAATGAACTTTACACTCAGTTCCTCATGCCTCTATACTGGTGACCCCGAGCATGAACGTCAGCGCAGCCTTCGTGCAACTCCTTCAGCGTGACATCATCAGCATCACTTCCTCAAGCTTTCGAGCGGCGAGTCACACAGCCAGCCAGCATCCACGGCTTCAACAGGTATCCTGACCACCAGCATGCAGCGGACGCGCATTCCTGGTCATCACCTTCAGCCTCAACCTCAACCCAGCGCTGTACACTCCGACTCACTGGAGCATAACGCAGCGCCACCACGACTCACTGGGGTATCACCGCAGACAGTTCCGACTCACCGTGAACTATGCGGCACCCGGTTCCGACTCACTGGAAGCACAACTGGCACTGGCAAACATCGCAAGATACACGACTCAGACCACTATCGACTTCCGGTCTCCGGAAGGGAGTGATGTGGCGGCATCTACATCGCCACATATGAACAACCCATCAATGACAAGACGTCACGCAATCCTGCATCGCGCAATTAGAGTTTACCACGCGACTAACATATACATATACAACGTCCCGACATCAACCGTCGGGCAATATAGCCCACCAGACACAACACCCGTCTGGTCGGAGGATCCTCCCTTTTCAATGGAGGATGAGTGAACTTTACACCCTGTTCCTCGTGCCTCTATACATACATGTTTAATTGAGAACCTCCTTTTTTTTGAAATCGGTTAAAAATAGTATAGTGTAAATTATGAATCATTCTCATTATAATAATATTAACTAATAAATACACAAGAACACTGATAATAACAAAGATAATAATTTGTCAACCTTTGTGAAAGTTTATCATGTCAAAGTAGAAAGGAAGTTTATGAGATAGTTTTCATAAGTATTTATTTCTATTTAATTTTTTTTTAAGTTTTGTGTTGATCAAAATGACTTTGAAGCATCATTTATTTTTCATCTAGAGGTTGGCCATGGTCCAGGCCATGGTGGCCTTCGGGGGTTATTCCAACCAGCCCATGGTTGGAATAACCCCCGAAGGCCGCCATGGCTCACGCACAATGGTCCACACGAAGGACTAAGTGCGGTAACCAAATCCCTAACATAGATATTTGATTGAGCCACTAATCTTAGCTTTGTTATGCCAAAAAACATCACCTATTTGTATTATTGCAAGTATCGATCACAGTGCAATTCCTGCCACATAAATAGATTACTTAATTTCCTCACTAAAGATATAAAAGTACTCATGAGCGCCACGACACGAGTGAAGCAAAACGAAGCTAAGTTCGTTTCGCTTCGTTCCGCGTCTTTTGATACTTCCTTTTTCGTTTCTTTTAGTAAGCGGTGATTGCCGTGTAAACCAAAGTATGAAAAAACTTTTTTACAAAAAAAAAACCAACTTCCAAAAAAAATTTTTTTTTTTTTTTAAATTGTGGTACGTACCCGACACTTTGAATACCACTACCACTTATGTGTATGATGTTTTAATTTCTTTTCTTTTTTTACCATTTGTTTTTGTTTTCTTTTTTTTGTTTTTTGGGAAAAAAAATCTTATTATTGAAGCTAACTCAAAAACTACCCTAGCAAAGTTAATAAATTTTACATGGACCAACTTCGAGGATACATATACCCTCCCGAATAAAATAAAAATCTTTGAAATCCGATCACTGTAAAAAGCGGTCATACCATACATAAAAAAAATATATAAACACGTTGACTTGAGAACCTCCTCCTTTTTTTCGTCGGCTAAAAAGACGCGGAACGAATCGAAACGAACTTATATAGCTTTGTTTCGCTTCGCTCCCAGTGTGCGACAAAAAACTTACAAAAATAAATAACTCTTCACCATTTATTCCAGTAAGTGAATGGCGTTGGGAGATGCCAGACAGCACGGGCACCAGCTGGGTGATGATGTGTCCCAACCAGAAGCAGGTCACCTTCCATCCGTTCTACAGCTCTGGTACTGCTGCAGTCAAGGGTGATACTCCACTAGTTCATGACTACCATTACTATTGGGAAGTGAAGATGCTGACTGAGCCTTATGGGACTGATATTGTAAGTAAAATTAAGAATAAACTAAATATATAAAAACTTTTTTGCAAAAAAAAATAACCGACTTCCAAAAAAAAAACTGCAAAGTGAAAAATAACTTTAATTTCGGAAGTCGGTGTCTTTGGACCTGTATTTTAGTTTTTTGCCATTGACTTCCGAAATTAAAGTTATTTTCACTTTGCAGTTTGTTTTTTGGAAGTCGGTTATTTTTTTTTGTAAAAAAGTTTTTATATTTCACTTTTTAGTGGGTAAGTTTGTAATTTTATATAAGTAACAATATCCTAATGTCAACTGCGCATCATCATTTACAAAATATTGCTTTTCCCCGATCCTGGGACGTTAACTGTTGAGGAGTTCTCTTAGTAAGAACCAGGAGAACTGGTGGTGGTGGATGGTGAAGTCACCATCAGCTCCACTTCACCATATGCATTGTGACGGAGGAGCATAAATTGGTAATCGAATCGCAACCCGTGAATACTTATTATTGAGTAGTTCCGATGGCCATATATGTGGTCTTCATCATCAGTTCCACTTCACCAAATGGTCCTTTTCGAGAGCAAATGCACAAGTTACTATAAAAAATACCCAAATCACTAGGTGTGCCTATAAAATTTGATTTGATTTCCATGGGATCCCCTCATCAGATTCTGACTTGGTGACAATGGGACCACCTCGAAAGCATACCCTATCAAATACAAAAAGATTTTTTAAAATCGGTCCACAATTGACGGAGAAATCGGTGTACAAACATAAAAATATATATATATATATATATATATATATAAACACCCTTTCCCACACTTAGTTGATCCAGCAGTGAGCCAATGCATTATTGACTCCACCTTTAAAGCAGAATAACTTGACTCCGGTTTCATATTTTTCGAGCGGAGTGGCAACATCGCCTTCCACTTGGCGACGTTGCCAAATATATTTGTAGAAATATATTTATACTCGACATTTTTTTTACTCTAGCATCTAAACAAAAGTTGATCCGTAACGGTCAATTTTTTTATACTCAACAATACTTTTTGGCTCCGAATTATGTCTGAAGACCAATACTTATTGGCTCCATATGCAGTGAATTTCGAATACTTCTAACATTCATTTTTTTTGGTTTACACACTCCTTGCATAAAAATGATAATAATTTTCCACCAACATAAGTTGATCCACTCGATATTCTATACGCAATGTTTCATACATTGCTAGATCCACCTCTACTAAGAGGTGCGGCACCACGCACAGCATACTATGTGGTTCCGTTTTATACTCTCCTTGCGGAAATGCATACATACGTTGATCCAGTCGATTTTATATTCTCATTGCTTCATACGTTATTAGATCCACCTCGAATATGAGATTATAAGTACTATGTGGTTCCGTTTTATACTATCCTTGCAGAAATGCATACAAACGTTGATCCACTCGATTTTATATTCTCATTGCTTCATACATTGTTAGATCCACCTCGAACATGAGGTTATAAGTACTATGTGGTTCCGTTTTAAACTCTCCTCGCAGAAATGCATACATACGTTGATCCACTCGATTAATTATATTCGCATTGCTTCATACATTGTCAGATCCACCTCGATTGGTTATAAGTACTATGTGGTTCCGTATTACAATATCCTTGAAGAAATGCATACGTACATCTAGTACATTTTATATTCGTAATGCTTTGTACATTGTAAGATCCACCTCGAGTATGGTGGCGGATCCAACAATGTATGAAGTAATGCGAATATAAAATCGAGTGGATCAACCTAAGTATGCATTACTGCAAGGAGTTTTTTCAGTTCTCTATGTTTAGCGGTCTAGGCGGCCGAAGTGTCTGTACGAAAACGCCACTACGTCAGTCCGACTCCAGGACCGTACCTTCAAACCTATCCTTCTGCAGCGAGGGGGACAGGGAGACGTTATCTCTCCGAAACTGTTCGCCGCTGCACTGGAGGATGCCTCCAAGGTTCTGGACTGGAAAGGGCTAGACATCAACATCAATGGCAAGTACGTCAGTCAACTTCGGTTTACCGACGATATAGTAGGCATGGCTGAGACTACGGAGGACTTTAGTACAATGCTCGATAACCTCAGTAGAGCTTTCGAAAGAGTGGGTCTTAAAATGAACATGGATAAGACATGGATGGATGGTCACGTCAAATGCCCATGTAGTATGAAGATTGGAGACACTACACTCGAAGTTGTGGACGAATATGTTGCTTTGGACAAACTGTCCAGTCAGTTAGGTCCAATTTCGAGAAAGCGGTCAATCGTCGAATACGACTCGGCTGGGCAGCGTTCGGGAAGACATAGTCCAAAGAATTGCCGAACTTAAGTGGCAGTGGGCAGGGCATATTGCTTGCAGAACAGATGGCCAATGGAGCCGAAAGGTTCTGGAGAGGCGGCCGCGTACCGGAAGACGTAACGTTGGAAGGCCTCCCACAAAGTGGACCGATGACCTTATAAAGATCGCAAGAAGGAATCCGCTGGATGCGGGAACCACAGTACCGGTCGAAGTGGCGGTGCTTGGGAGAGGCCTATGTCCAGCAGTTGATGTCTTTCAACTGAAATGATTATGATGAGGTATAGAAGATAATAGAGAAGCTTTTGTGCGCTTTTGTGACCTAATGGTACATGTGACAACACCATTAACAGTGAAGCATTCTGATAGTGACAGGCCACAATGGCGTATTTGGTTAAAATACCACCTATCATGCCGCAGGTCGTGGGTTCGATTCCATACCATCACATCCCATCCAGGACAAGCATTTGTGTGCAAGCACATGACTGTATGTCCTCAGTCTGGGTGTAGTTATCTATAAAAGTATGCATTTACAAAAAAAGTGTGTGTGTTAGCTCCGACGCACGACTGGAGTTAACTTCTGTTTTTTTTCATCATGTCATTTCTGTCATGCAGGGTTTCTTCAATGAATCATTGCTATACAAAAATCAACTTTAACGTGTAAAGGCGCTCGTCCCTCTCACCCCACCTCTAACCCCTTCCCTATGTCCCCTCTCTGCCCACCTCTCACCAACCCCCTCCCCTCCCTATCTCACCCCTCCCTCTACCCTCTCACACCCACATCTCCCTCGTTAGAGGGAGATGTGGGGGGTGTGAGGATGGGGAGAAGGGAGGATGGGGATGGAAGAGGATGGGGGAACGGGAGATGGTGGTGAGCAAGTTGGGGTGAGGAGGAGAGGGGATGGTGATAGGGGAGGGGTGAGGAGTGGTGGGAGGGATAGAGTAATGAAGGGGAGGATGTGGAGGAGGGTTGTTTTGAAGGAAAAGGGACGGGATGCGTGAGGGGGTGAGAGTGATCTCACCCCCTCATGCATCCCCTTTCCCCGAACCTCCCCCTACGCCTTTCACCACTGCCTCCTCTCCCTTTCCTCCTCACTCTTCCCCCTGCATCTCCCCCCCCTCTTTTACTACTGCCTCCCGTCCCTTTTCCTTCAAAACATCCCTCCTCCACATCCTCCCCTTCATTACTCTATCCCTCCCACCACTCCTCACCCCTCCCCTCTCACCATCCCCTCTCCTCCTCACCCTCACCTTGCTCACCACCATCTCCCGTTCCCCCATCCTCTTCTCTCTCACCAGTACTCACCACACCCTCCCCCTTTTCCCCTCCCTGTATCCTCCTCCCCTCTGGCCCCCTTCCCTTCCTTATCTCTCCTTTAATACCCCTTCCCTTGACGCATCCCCTTTCCCTAACCTCCCCCTCTGCCTTTCATAGTGGTGCCTCCTATCCCTGTCCCCCTCAACATGCCCCTCGATCTCTCCTTTTACTACTGCCTTCCCTCCCTCTCCCCCTCATTACTCTATCCCTCTCACAACTCCTCCCCCTATCCCCCTTACCACCCCTCCACTCCTCACCCCCCCTTCCTCACCACCCTCTCCCGTTCCCCCCTCACCAGTACTCACCAAACCCTCCGAAAACGAAAACGCGGAACCATGTTCGCGTCTGAAGTTAATGTCGCGATAGCGGCGGCACGCTGTATAATGCAAGAATTAATTTGTTTGAATACCATCCATGTTCTATCTATAGTAGCCAATGACAAAGCCCGTGAAAAATGGTGTGCTCTGATTGGCCCATTTGAATCGGATCAACTAGTGCTCAAATGCAAAAAAGGTGGATTTGTATAAAAATGTATTAATTATTATTATTACTCGCGTTAACACTTGTGGCTCCAATCAGAGCCACTTACGTATGGTTTGACTGGCAATGGATCAACAAATACCACCCGGATCAACAAGTGAAAACGGATCAACAAATTACTACCTATATGGCACGATGGAGCCACATTGTGCCCATGGGTATATCTATATATAGTCAGTTTCTTCTTTTTAACCGACTTTTCAAAAAAAAAGAGGAGGTTATCAATTCTCGCGTATATATTTTTAACCGACTTTTCAAAAAAAAAAAGAGGAGGTTATCAATTCTCGCGTATATATATATATATAATACGCGAGAATTGATAACCTCCTCTTTAAAAAGAAGAAACTGACTGACTGACTGATTGACTGACTGACTGATTGACTGACTGACATATCAACGCACAGCCCAAACCGCTTGGTCTAGAGATTCCAAATTTGGTAAGTAGGTTCCTTATGAGGTCTAGGGGTACACTAAGAAAGGATTTTGCAAAATTCAGCCTCCAACGGGG
Source organism: Cosmia trapezina (assembly GCA_905163495.3). NCBI lineage: Eukaryota > Metazoa > Arthropoda > Insecta > Lepidoptera > Noctuidae > Cosmia > Cosmia trapezina. Next base: position 25,691,696 of record LR991032.1, read on the forward strand.
TGAAACGGGGGTCCAAAGTTTATATGAAAAATCTTATTCCTTGGGTTAATAGAGCAACTACGGTAGTTGACAACACGAACCAACATATTACCCATGGTCTCTCCACGTGTGTATTAAGATGGTTCGTGTTGTCAACTAGCAACAGCACTGCATGAACCATTGATTATGACGTATACTCATGTTGGAATACAATAGAGAAACAAACACCAAATGCCGTGTTATTGAACAGCTGTGATAACATTTTGATGCATTGCCTCGTTAAGATACGCGCTATGATATTATGATAATGATGCAGCCACAGATTAGTTGCATATAATATCATAGGTGGTTGGTTGCACAATCACCAAGGGATGATCGTTGCTGAGGCTGAAGCTGTCGCCTACCTACTTGAAAAGCAAGATAGCTGGATTTTGCCAAATTGAAATAGTAAACATCATTTTGTCAAAATCCAACATGAGCGTCAGGGTAACCCGCGAAATTCAAAATTTCTTACGTTTTTTGCAATTTGCAAGTCGGTATTAGGTTGTATGTTGATCTAAATATGAAATTGATAATATTTATTTATAGAATTATAATTATAAAAATCATCAATAATGTCTAAGTTCATATTACCCTAATTAATGATATTTAATGAAATCATGAGATTTGAGGCCAATTCAAACTTATGGAGTTGTATTGCTGATTCTAAGGCTTTTTCACTGCCGGAAACCAAAGGGATAGTCACCTGGAGCTGTCTAATTATGAGAAATGATAATCTAAGAAAATTTGTAGACTTTTCTTATTTAACACCTTATTCCAACAAAATGCCAACTTCTAACGCCACCTAACCTTAATTTCCAGATGGTAGGCCTGGGTACCAACAAAGTAGACATGGCAGATTCCCTGTTCACGTTCACCTCCTTCCTGGGCCGAGACGGGGAGTCCTACGGGCTGTCGTACACGGGAGCGCTACGACACAACGCCTCGGTCAGTCGTGGTGATAACACCGGCTTTTGTAAGGGGAGCATAATAGGTGTGAAAGTGGACCTATGGCAAGGCACACTTGAGTTTTATCTTAATAGGAAATCACAAGGTGAGTCAATAACGTTTTCTTTTTCTTTTTTTGCACAGTCGACCGAACGATAGTGGTAACACTATGGACTTCAGCTGAACTAGCGAAGTCAATCTGCCTAGCCTTTTCCCAACTATGTTGGGGTCGGCTTTCAGTCTAACCGGATGCAGCTGAATACCAGTATTTTTACATGGAGCGACTGCCTATATGACCTCCATAACCCAGTAATTGGGTAGTACGATACCCCTTGGTAACACTGGTTGCTAGACTTTCGGGCTTCTGACGACCCGTAACTACTGTCAAAGATCCACTAAAGACAGCCGGGACCAACGGCTTAACGTGCTTTCCGAGGCATGGAGGAGTCTAGGTATGTAAAGATGGTCACCCATCCACAGACCAACCCCGCAAGCGTAGCTTAACCTGATGGATCGACCCGTACGGCTGTTATTACTTAGCCACGAGCTCCAGAGTTTTAATAGAATAAGAAGGCCAGCTTATATAAGGCCCCATTAAAATAGATGGACAAACTTTTAGAAATAATATTCAGACCACCGAAATAAGGACAATGGTAAAAAAAAAGTAATAATAAAAACCACCCAATGCATAACACATCCATGTCTTTGTTATCTCATAATTCTGATACTACAAATGTGCAGGCGCACATGACCACGTAACCGACCGCGCCCGCCGCGTTTTTTTATTATTTTATGTCAAAATAAAATCATTATAATCAGTGTTTTTTCTTTATTGGATGTCTTTAGACGTCCTGAACGGCCATGTTAAAATTTGTCTATCTATTTTTAACCGACTTCCAAAAAGAGGAGGTTCTCAATTCGTCGGAACCTTTTTTTTTTTTTTTTTTTATATATATATATGTATGTTCCCCGATTACTCGAAAATGGCTAGACCGATTTGGATTTTTCTTTTTTTGTTCGAAAGGGTATACGTCCCAAGTGGTCCCATGATCATCAAGTCAGGATCTGATAATGGGATCCCATGGAAATCGAGGGCAACCCTCAAATTTTATGGGCACACCTATATCGATTTCGGTATTTTTTATAGTAACTCGTGCATTAGATCTCGGAAAGTACCATTCGGTGAGCTGGAACTGATGATGAAGACCACAGAGGGCGTTGTTGTTGAGTTGCGATTCGATTACTTTAATATGGTTTATGCTCGTCAAAATAATGGTAATGGTGACTTCACCATGAGCTCCATTTCTCCTGGTTCTTACTGGGAGAACTCCTCAACAATTAACGGCCCTGCATCGGGAAAAGCAACATTTTGTAAAACGTGATGAGCAGCTGACATTGGGTTATTGTAACTTAGATAAATTACAAACTGAACCACTAAAAAGTGAAAAATAAAAACTTTTTTACAAAAACAAAAACCGACTTCCAAAAAAAACACTACAAAGTGAAAAATAACTTTAATTTCGAAAGTCGGTGGCAAAAAACTAAAATACAGATCCAAAGACACCGACTTCCGAAATTAAAGTTATTTTTCACTTTGTAGTGTTTTTTTTGGAAGTCGGTTTTTGTTTTTGTAAAAAAGTTTTAATGGGACCGTATATTGGTTTTGTTACCAGTGACGTGCGGCCAACTGTACTGTTACGTACTGTAGACTTGTAGTTACCATACAGGGTGTAAGGGACAGCCCTCCGCAGACTGATCGGGTGAATTCAGTACTTATATCATACTAAGATGACCAGTACATGAAATTATTTCAGGAACGTTATGGGAATCCAATAATAAAACCTGATTTGTTTGTGTTTTTGTGCACAAATCGGAGCGTCTGTTACTGGTTGGGATGGGTAGGAAATAGGTATGCGGTGAGTTCGGTGAACTCTGTAGCTAGACAGAAAGTGAACAGCTGATTTCACGCGTCGTTCGTTAGAGAATTTCAACATCCATTGCTGGTTTTTTTTTGCTGTTTTTTTTTTTTACATAAATGGCCACACAACAAAAGAGATAGATTATCACAAAAATAAACGTATTTGATCGTTCATTGTAGCTTGTCCAGCGGTCATTGGACGGCACGGTCAGCGAGGACGTTTGCAATCTGATTTACCTACTAGATAAAAAAAAAAAAAATATTTTGCGGATTTGCGCCAGTTTAACGATATATGTAAACAATACCTTGTTATTGTTTGTTTATCAGTAGTATAATGATTGTGGGGCTTGCGGCTAAGTAATAACTGCCGCAGGTTAAGGTACGCTTGCCGCGGTTGGTCCGTGGATAGGTGACCATCTTTACATACCAAGAGCTTAACGTGCTTTCCGAGACACGGAGGGGCCTTGTCTCGGAAAGCACGTTAAGCCGTTGGTCCCGTTGTGGAGTTCAGATAGGCGGTCTCGACTGGTACTCAGCTGTATCCGGTTAGACTGGAAGTCGAGCCCAACATAGTTGGGAAAAGACTGGGCAGATGATGAGTATACTACTCATCATGTGACCAATCCTAGCTGATAAGACAACATACTAAAACTCACACAAAAAAAATGCAGAGTGACGGTAACAAACTGGCTTCTTACATTGGACTACGACACGACAGAAAATTTATTAGCTTAAGTAGGAACGCACAGTACACACATTGACAATTCACAACACACGTGCACTCACTAACATACGTATAACATCCTGACACTCTCTTACAATACCAACACCAACACATCTGACACAAATCACAACAACACACATGCACAGTTTATTTATACCTAGTTTAAGTTTTAAAATGTAAATTTAAAATAAAATGTTAACGGAACGAAGGAGCCTGGATCTCACAACACAGGGAATCCTAGTGTGAGGCCCAGGAATTCAATCTCACCTGATTGTAATTTTTAGTGAAAATAAATATTCTTATTCTTATTCTTGACACCACGACGCTCGGCCCCCGATCTCTGTGGGTCAAGTCTTAATAGTAATCTAGAGATAACTCTAATATAATAGTAGATATCATTGCAATAATCACACAATTAACACTTCTGTATACAGTCCGTACGGTCAGGATGAATTTTGCATTTTATTAAAAACTAGCGGCTCCTACAGACGTCCTGTTTGAACGATAAGTGTTCTATATCCGTCTCCTGGTTTTAAGCTACCTCCCCACCAATTTTCAGCCAAATCGGTTCAGTCGTTCTTGAGTTATAAATAGTGTAACTAACACGACTTTCTTTACCGTATCCGTAGTTAACACAACCAATAGTTAAACATAGTAACTTAGTTGAAATTTGGGTAAATATTTTTGCCAAAATATCATTAGTTAATATTTTTAATTTAACATGAATGAGTTAACATGCTTTAATTAAACTTAACTCATTCATGTTTAGCCTTCACATATAGCCACGGATAAACTGAAGTTATTGCGGGTGGCTGTTTTATGAGCAGACAAATCGGTCTACCCTTTTTCTTGTTCGGTTTTAGGGTTCCGTACCAAAATGGTATAAAAGGAACCCTTATGGTGTGACTCAGTCTGTCTGTCTGTCTGTCTGTCACAGCTGGATATATCAAGAACTACCGATGAAATCAACAGTTTTATATGACGTTTACCCAACTATTTTGCAAATAAGAAAGAAACAAAAATATTTATATCTTTTTTGCAACAGGTGCTGAAAGGGGGTCTTAAAAATACAAAGTTGGGCTAATAGGCAGTATTATATAGTGCTCTGTGCTACTAGGGCATGTGGGGTGTCATATGAAAGAGCGCTGTTTGTACATTCTCAAACATTCTTTTATGTTTTTTAGGCCGCATAGTTTTCGACTTTTGATGAAAAATACCGCCCTCCCCCCCTTATCTCCGAAGTTTGCAAAGACAAAAATCTGAAATTATTCTATGTGATAGAAGTTTATGTAAAGATTACAGGAAAAAAAACGATGTCTCTAAATAGCACACTTTTTCAGAAATCGGAACGGAACCCTCGGTGCGCGATCCGACTCGCTCTTGACAGGTTTTTTTATGTTATTGACCATGACAGTTTAAAAACTTAAGTTTATCAATTAGATAGTTATCATCTGAAAACAACCTACTTAAACAGACAGACAGACAAACTCGCATTCATTTATCATTATGGATAACTCGATAACTCCATGTAACCCTAAGTCCAATGTAATTACGGTTATCTACCCGGGCCTACTGCATGGCACATGACCTCTATTTACATCTCCCAGTTAGTGCTATCTGTCGGATAAGGAACATGTCATACAACCACAACATACGAGAGAAGAGAGATAAGAGATAAGGACTTAATTAGTCAGTTAGTCGCGATGTACTGCGATACACTGCCTTCATTTGAACTGTCTGAAGATAGTTTGAATAAAACTGTTTTGTAAAGAAATTGTATACAGGGTGTAAGGGACAGCCCTTTGCAAACTAACAGGGTGCATTCAGCTTCTTATTTTGAATCATATTTCTCAGGAAAATTTTCATTATTGTTTTTTAGTTACTATTCCTTTATTTCAATGTAAAATTACATTCTTGGGAAACATTGATGGGTCGATTAGTGTTTTTACAAACTATTTTCTTGTTTAGTGTGTGCATTGGCATACACTAAAATACCTACTCGTCAAAAAATGTTATAGATAATATGTCACCGTATAATTATGTACTTACTTCGTTAGTTTATATTCTATAGTATTATTTCCGTTTTCCGTTGAGGAGCTCGTGGCTAGGTAATAACAGCCGTACGGGTCGAACCATCAGGTTAAGCTACGCTTGCCGGGGTTGGTCCGTGATGGGTGACCATCTTTACATACCGAGACTCCTCCGTGCCTCGCAAAGCACGTTAAGCCGTTGGGCCCGGCTGTCATTCGTGGAACTTTGGCAGTCGTTACGGGTCGTCAGAAGCCCGAAAGTCTGACAACCAGTCTTACCAAGGGGTATCGTATTACCCAGTTAGGTACTGGGTTGTGGAGGTCAGATAGGCAGTCGCTCCATGTAAAATACTGGTATTCAGCTGCATCCGGTTAGACTGGAAGCCGACCCCAACATAGTTGGGAAAAGGCTAGGCAGATTGATTGAGTATTATTTCCGTTACATTATACACTGTCGAAAAATTGTGAACTGTAACACTTGTACAATGTAGGTAACGCATTATTTTTCGATATTGGTTGTAAAATACGACCTGTAGAGGAGTAGCAACAAACTGACAGACGATAAGGAAATTTTGTTAGACTTAAAGCAGATACGCTTCGCTCGCTTGGTCAAATTATTTAAAAAAAAACTATTCCAAGTCAAAGAAGCTTATAGAACTAAATTACAATGTATTCTCCATATGTTTATTTACTAATAATGAAAACTTAGTTAACAATACTAATCTAGATTGTCATATTATTACTTGACCGATTTTATTAACAAATATGTTTACAGTCTGGCTAGAAAACGGTATCTTTGATAGATAAGTACGAACAAAAACAAAATCTATGATGAATCCAGTACAATGACCTAATAAATAAATATCTAATGCCAGTGTCCTATTCGTCATTAAATATATAAAAAAGAACATGAGTGAACATGACAACAAGATTTAAAAAAATATTAGGGATGTTGATTTTAATTTTTTTTTTGTCCGTCATGTAGCTACCTACATTATTAAAAAATATTAGACAAGTATTTGTTCCGTACCAAAATGGTAAAAAAGGAACCCTTATGGTGTGACTCAGTCTGTCTGTCTGTCTGTCTGTCAGTCTGTCACAGCTGGATATCTCAAGAACTACTGATGCTATCAACTTGGAATTTGGAATAGTTTTAGATGACGTTTACCCAACTATTTTGCAAATAAGAAAGAAATAAAAATATTTATATTTTTTTTGCAACAGTGACTGAAAGGGGGTCTTAAAAATTTAAAGTAGGGCTACTAGCGCATGTGGGGTATCATATGAAAGAGCGTTGTTTGCACATTCTCAAAATATTTTTTATTTTTTTTTTCGACTGTATAGTTTTCGACTTTTGATGAAAAATGTAAAAAAAAATACCGTTCCCCCCCCTTATCTCCGAAGTTTGCAAAGAGAAAAATCTGAAATTATTCTATGTGATAGAAGTTTATGTAAAGATTACAGGAAAACTAAAACGATGTCTCTAAGTAGCACACTTTTTCAGAAATCGGAACGGAACCCTCGGTGTGCGAGTCCGACTCGATCTTGACCGGTTTTTTTATTATCTAAACTGACGGACTAAATAGAATTTCTTTTACCCAGGATACATACCTATTCCAAGATAGTCAAACAAAAATATTCAAAATGTGGTTTGGACATAGTTCATCGAAAAAAAGAGATAGGTACTGGAAGGAAGTTCTTACTATCTTCCTTAGACTTAAATCTACTTATGCATAATAATTACCCAAAGGTATTTAAGAGGAAGGTTTCCTGCTTATAGTCTAGCAGCTGGTATTACTTGTACCGAAAAATGTCTCGAACGCGATTACCATTTGTTTGTTTAGTAGATCAACCTGCACTTATAAACTTATCGTATGCAATATTTACCAATGAGACGAGATATATTTCATGCTTTGGGAGTAAAAACTTTAACTACATTGCGTATGGTTCAGTTTCCATTACAACTAAAATTATTTTATGATGTTTATCTATACAAATAAAAAGAGAAGTCCTGACTGACTGACTGATTGACTGACTCATCAACGCCCAGCTCAAACCCTTGGACCTAGAAAGCTGAAATTTTGCACAGAGGTTACCTTTATAATGTAGACAAGGAATAAGGAAGGAATTCCAAGTAGTACGTTCCCGTGGGATATTTTCCGAAATCCACGCGGGTGAAGCCGCGAGTCGATAATATTTTCATTCAAAAATCAACTTCGACTTTCCTGGTCTTATTACAAAACGAGGTTTTTCTTCTGTCATCGAGCCAGTTTTTGTAATAAGAACCTAGCTGTGATAGAAATACAGTTCTTTATACAAAACCGACAACTTAGTCCGGTACTAAGTTGTCAGTTTTGTAAAAGTGGCAACTTAATGTGTCGGAATACATAGTTCGAAATTCAAAAAAGGGTCCATGGTTTAAGATGAACCTTGTTTTGTAATAAGACTGTCACTGTCACAAAACAAGGTTCATCTTCAAACCAAGGTTCAAAGACCATGGACCTTTTTTTGAATTTCGAACTTTATTCCGACACATTAAGATGTCAGTTTTACTAAACTGACAACTTAGTACCGGACTAAGTTGTCAGTTTTGTATAAAGAACTGTATTTCTATCACAGCTAGGTTCTTCATACAAAAACTGGCTCGATGGTTTAAACCATGGCAGAAGAAAAACCTTGTTTTGTAATAAGGCCGACAGAGTTTAAATGGCTACGGCAAAGGCATGGGTTTTATTTGTGTAAATGGCAATTTTATGTATTTATCTCGTACCGTTGGCCTGTGTTTACCTACCTACCGTCAATCCCTCTACATTATGAAACTACCCTTCCATTATACTTACCACCTAAATGTAATTACAGGTATATCATTCTACAACCTCCGTCGCCATAAGTCCCTCTACCCGATGATCTGTTCAACGGCCGCGCAGTCTTCAATGCGCCTGATATACGCCGCCTCCTGGCAAGCGTCCTTACTCGTCGACGCAGCGAAGACACTGGCAGCGTCGGTGACTGGAGACAAGGCCCTCGGACTCCCGCCCGGCTTGAGATGCACGTTGAAGAATCAGTTTTGGTTGACGTTGCCTAATCTAAGTGAGTGTGAGATTGTATACTTAAGTGTACGGTCAGCAACATAAGTCGATTACCACTGCTACTTTTACACATCATGTAAATTAATACAAAATGATTTGATGATCACCTTTTTTCCTAAAATACCTAAGAATCTAGTAGATCTTTAAATTATTTTACTTCTGTTCCGATTTTAATTAAATATCTTGCTCAATAATTAAGATTTAAAAAACTGAAGTGTTAATCGACTTTTTTGCTGACTGTCAAATTAAATTAGCTAGCGAAACTCCACAGACGTGATGGGTAACAAAGCGGAATATACTAGCTCCATTGAAAATAGGACCGTATTACCATAATCTAAAGTATAAAATTGTCAGTCGACTCGCGCCGAGCCGACTGTGTCGATATTCATACGATTTTATACTTTAGGCTATGGTAATACGGTCCTATTTTCAATGGAGCCACAAAATTCCGCGAGGATTTTTCCCCTTGGTCTGAACTGACCCTTACCAAGGGGTATCGTGTTAGTCCAGTATCTGGGTTGTGGAGGTCAGATGGACAGTCGCTCCATGTAAAATACTGGTATTCAGCTGCATCCGGTTAGACTGGAAGCCGACCCCAACCTAGTTGGGAAAAGGCTAGACATGATAGATGATGATGAGTTACCAATATACCGTGTATTGACTGGTAATCCTAAGATCGTAAATCACGATCATTAGAAGGTAACATTTAATAATAGCATAGGCCGTGACCAGTTGCTATTTGATCCAAAAGTATTGATAACCAACATTGTATGCCTCATTATTGTTGTTTTGAAAATCTGTTTTACTCATTTGTATGTCTAACAACTAATGGGTGTCCCTAAATTTACGCAAGATTTGAATTAAATAGAAAACACAGTTTATTTTTCTTTTATTATAATTTCCTTATTGAATCATAAAGTACTATCGAAAGCCGTTGCGCCTCACCCTTTTCAAAACTTATTCGGTTGCACGTTGAAAACGTAGTTTGCAATGCCCTTTTTTAGTTTGACCAATGAATGAAGGATGACCCTTTTTTTTCAAAGTTAATTGTGTTTGTTTGACCAATGAACGATGAATGTCGCCTAAGAAAGATGACCCTAAGGGGCCACTTTGGAATGAAATTGAAATGGTTTATGTACCTACCTACAGAGTAGGTACAGTAGTACTCAACTAATAAGGCGCGTCGTGAATCTTCGTTCGCACAGAAAAGAAAGTATGGCCCCGAAGATTGCTTAAAACTTACAATCAACCTTAGATCACTACTATAAAGTTCATAATACACTGCAGCTGTTAGTTCCATCTCACTCGCAAGTATGGCGGCTGTCAAGGGCGCGCGCTAAAATGGCGGCAGCTGCGACCAATAGCGGTACAGGAAAAAGCGTGGAGCGTGCCGATTGGTCAATAGCATTTCCCGCGCTTTGAAAATTCATCTTCTGCGCAGGTACATCGATAAGCCATATTAGTTGAGTACTACTTGTACATAAGACATGTCCTAGATTGCCAGATGAGTACAAATTGCTCATATCGAAAGCTATCAAATCTATCATATATAATCACGTATTATTTTCATAAAAACGTCTAATGCGAATGACCTCTCTTTCGGAGCAATGGACAACAATCTAATGTACCTACTACGTTTAATATGTGGGTGTTATTTCATGCGCCATGTAATTTGCTTTTCTGCCAAGATGTCGTACCAACTTAAGGCAATAGTATCCACTGTGTAGAATGTATGCTGCATACAGAGACAAGTGGACACTGACCTCTTTCACTCATCAGTACCTGCTCTAAAAAAAAAGCCTCGCTGGTTATTTCATTGGTGTCTCTAGTCTAAAATCCAATATTAACCTAATTTAATCTTATACTTTTGTCCAAAAAAAATCTAATCTAATTTTTTCATTTAATCTACGTACCCTATTGTAATCAACTTAGCTTTTAATAATTTAATTTTTATTGTTTTTCTAATGTGTAGGTATACTTAGTTACTTTTTTTAATAACTTAATTAATTGTGTTATTATCTGCGTATATTTTAGTGCATGCTGTGCTTTTCTTTAAGTAATGACGTGCTTATTAGACAATGTACAAATTGTAAAGTAATAGTGTACTCATTGTTGAAGAGTCTAATAATCCCAAAACAATATTATCAACTAGCTATTGCCCGCGGCTTCGCCCGCGCATGTATCATACATATAAAACTTCCTCTTGAATCACTCTATCTATTAAATAAAACCGCATCAAAATCCGTTGCGCAGTTTTAAATATCTAAGCATACATAGGGACAGACAAACAGCGGGAAGCGACTTTGTTTTATACATGTAGTGATGCTTTGATTAGGACACAGGATACAGGATAAAAAACGTTTTAATTTTTTTTTTTAAATGTGCGCCGAAGCGCTATTGGTGGACGAAAACAATGCAGGCCACTAGCCACTGGCCCGTGCATACTAAAAACGCCCTTATAGGGTTGAAGGACAAAAGTCGTTGACTTTACATAGGCTATTATGTATGGAATAGCACATCGGGCAAATGCCCTCAACGGCTCTGCTATACAATTCGATTACTGCATGAGACATTTCCTGGTTATGTGTCTCTCGTTTTGGTGCGATGCATTGAAGAAGGAGATTCAACGCTGCATCAACGAAATTCAGCCACATTTATGCAAAAAATCATGAAAAATTTCGACAAAAGAGTGCGTATGTGCCAGCTAAGCAGTGGAGGCAATTTGCCCGATATGCTATTCCTTACATAACCCTAGCCTATGTACTTTATGATTCAATAAAGAAATATAATAAAAGAAAAAAAAACTGTTTTCTATTAAATTCAAATCTTGCGTTCATTTTGGGACACCCTTTAGTGGTTACTAGACCACAAACGCAGATTAGATTACTACAAGACTTGTACTTGTACTAAGTATGTACCTAACATACTTAGTATGATAGTGGTCAGTCCTGCACTATTACTGGTGACCTTACACACGGGGTCATAGGCTGATATTCATCGAATAATCTAGGTTGTTATATTTTTTTTTTTAAATCATCATCTTCCTGCCCCTAACCCATGTTACTTGGTGTCGGCGCAACACGTTTTCTTCTTCTATTCTCCCCTGTCAACCGTCACGCTATCATTCACTCCCTTCTCTTTCATATCATTCCTCACACAATCCATCGATCTTTTCTTTGGCCTTCCTCTGCCTCTCCATCCATCAACTTGTATATTCATCACTCTTTTAGTCACATGCGTTTCGTCTCTCCTCATCACATGCCCATACCAACCCAAACGATTTACTTTCAACTTTTCTGTCACTGGCGCCACTTTCAAACATCCTCTTATACAGGGTGGCCGGAACATTGACGTCCAAATATAAAATTTCGGTCCCTCGTATCGTGGGGTATTCGAATCACCCCCATGTATGTTCCGCGACTTTTCATAGTTTTCGAGTTATGAATTTTTTTCTGAATGTTTGAAAATTTTCGACCTGACCAACCTAAAAAAATTCTAAAAAAAAAAGTAGAGGGTTTTATCGAGTTTCTTTTTTTGCAACTGAATTTTCATAAGTAGTACTTTTATGCATAAAATAATCAGCTTCGTAACTGTAATGAAAGTTATGAAAATGTTGATCTAAAGTGAAAAATTTACGTTCGGTAAATTATGACTCAAATTTTCAACTTTAAATTAAAAATCTTAACAGGTGACTTCATAATTCCTAAGTAGGCTTCAAGAATGCGCCAGACTCTCAGCTTTCATAATCATAAAAAAAATGAAGTACTTAATAGGGCTACTTTGTTTAAAATCGGCCTTCAAAGACAGCGAGGTGGAAAAATTCTTAAAATTACCCATCTGAGTAATTATTTTTTTTTGGCTATTTTCTCGTTCCTAAGGTTAATTAATGATAAGAATACTGAAAACTAACCAACAAATAGTTTCAGAGTTGGGTAAGAAAAGTTTTACGTAAAAAGTGGTTTTGAATAAAACACAGATGATAATGTGAAAAAAGTACTTAATTTATTTTTAACATTTACAAAAGGTTTTCAAAGTGGCCACCACCAGCAGCAATACACATTCTACACCTACGTAAGAAATTGTCTGGCAATCGTCTAAAAGCGTCTCTGTTCTCTCTCACAACACGTTCAGCTTCTGCAATCAACTGCCTCAGCTCTTGTTCACTTGAACAGTCTCGGGCGTATGCTATTTCCTTGTAATAGCCCCAAATAAAGAAATCGATGGGGTTGAGATCAGGTGAGCGTGGAGGCCACCTAATTGGTCCGCTGCGTCCGATCCATCTGTTGGGGTATGTTTCATCTAAGTAATTTCGGACCTGGGTTGCATAGTGACACGGGGCGCCGTCATTTTGCAACACCATGATTCGTCTGAGTTCGAGATTCACATCTGCCAGCAACAATGGAAGTTCATTTTCCAAAAAGTTTTTGTATGTTTCTCCATCAAGTCTGGACGGCAGTTCAAACGGACCAATTAGTTCGCCATTGAGGATACCAGACCACAAGTTAACGCTGAAGCGATGTTGAAATGTCGAAGCTCTCACTTCGAGTGGTTTGTTATTGCAGGTAAAAGAGTTGCACCCTCGTTTACAACCCATAGTCCACGAGAACGGATCGCGCAAAATTCATTAAACTAACATTTAAAAAAATCTCCGTGTTTAAATCTTAGCTTTCCTGCAGTCATTTTTGGTTAGCAAACTAAATAACCTTAGGAGCGAGAAAATGGAAAAAAAAAATATATTAATCAGATAGCTAATTTTAAGAATTTTCCACCTCGCAGTCTTTGAAGGCCGATTAAGGCCAAAGTTAGCCCCATTAAGTCCTACGTTTTTTAATGATTATGAAAGCTGAGAGTCTGGCGCATTCTTGAAGCCTACTTGAGAACCATGAAGTCACCTGTTTAGATTTTTAATTTGAAGTTGAAAATTTAAGTCATAATTTACCGAACGTAAATTTTTCACTTTAGATCAACATTTTCATAACTTTCATCACAGTTACGAAGCTGATTATTTTATGCATAAAAGTACTACTTATGAAAATTCAGTTGCAAAAAAAGAAACTCGATAAAACCCTCTACTTTTTTTTTTAGAATTTTTTTAGGTTGGTCAGGTCGAAAATTTTCAAACATTCAGAAAAAAATTCATAACTCGAAAACTATGAAAAGTCGCGGAACATACATGGGGGTGATTCGAATACCCCACGATACGAGGGACCGAAATTTTATTTTTGGACGTCAATGTTCCGGCCACCCTGTATAAGAGGAAGTTACGAGAATGGATAGTCACACATCCATCTCAACATTCTCATCTCCGCTGCATGCAATATTTTTTCATTAAATGTAAACAAATAATAATTTAAAAAAAACTTAGTATTTTAATTTAGGTTATAAAGTCGAAAACTTGGCTGCTTATCTAAATATATATTTTTAAAAGGAACTGCGTGTAGTCATAATATTCAAGTTGATAATTAATTAAATCAATAGGACATACAAAAATCATTAAAGTTATCACAGCCAATAGGTGTAATATGCATAATAATTTAATTCATCATCAGTAACATTTTCCCATCGATGTTAGGACGGTTTCCATTCTAACCGGATGTAGTTGAATAGCAGTATTTTACATGGGGCGGCTTCCTATCTGACCTCCACAACCCCTTAGCATAATAATTACCTATATACAATAACGTGGTTCAAAAAATGACGTAGTAAAATTTACTAGCATTTGCCCGCGTGGAAGTCGGAAATTATGCCACGGGAACTTAGTACCGGGATATAAAGTATCCTGTGTCCTAATCAAAGCATCACTACATGTATAAAACAAAGTCGCTTCCCGCTGTTTGTCTGTCCCTATGTATGCTTAGATATTTAAAACTGCGCAACGGATTTTGATGCGGTTTTATTTAATAGATAGAGTGATTCAAGAGGAAGTTTTATATGTATGATACATGCGCGGGCGAAGCCGCGGGCAATAGCTAGTTGATAATATTGTTTTGGGATTATTAGACTCTTCAACAATGAGTACACTATTACTTTACAATTTGTACATTGTCTAATAAGCACGTCATTACTTAAAGAAAAGCACAGCATGCACTAAAAAATACGCAAATAATAACACAATTAATTAAGTTATTAAAACAAGTAACTAAGTATACCTACACATTAGAAAAACAATAAAAATTAAATGATTAAAAGCTAAGTTGATTAACAATATGGTACGTAGACTAAATGAAAAAATTAGATTAGATTTTTTTTTTGATAAAAGTATAAGGTTAAATTGGGTTAATATTGGATTTTAGACTAGAGACACCAATGAAATAACCAGCGAGGCTTGTTTTTTAGAGCAGGTACTGATGAGTGAAAGAGGTCAGTGTCCACTTGTCTCTGTATGCAGCATACATTCTACACAGTGGATACTATTGCCTTAAGTTGGTACGACATCTTGGCAGAAAAGCAAATTACATGGCACATGGAATAACACCCACATATTAAACGTAGTAGGTACATTAGATTGTTGTCCATTGCTCCGAAAGAGAGGTCATTCGCATTAGACGTTTTTATGAAAATAATACGTGATTATATATGATAGATTTGATAGCTTTCGATATGAGCAATTTGTACTCATCTGGCAATCTAGGACATATCTTATGTACAAGTAGTACTCAACTAATATGGCTTATCGATGTACCTGCGCAGAAGATGAATTTTCAAAGCGCGGGAAATGCTATTGACCAATCGGCACGCTCCACGCTTTTTCCTGTACCGCTATTGGTCGCAGCTGCCGCCATTTTAGCGCGCGCCCTTGACAGCCGCCATACTTGCGAGTGAGATGGAACTAACAGCTGCAGTGTATTATGAACTTTATAGTAGTGATCTAAGGTTGATTGTAAGTTTTAAGCAATCTTCGGGGCCATACTTTCTTTTCTGTGCGAACGAAGATTCACGACGCGCCTTATTAGTTGAGTACTACTGTACCTACTCTGTAGGTAGGTACATAAAACATTTCAATTTCATTCCAAAGTTTCCAAAACGACGAACCTAACATCTTCTGAACTCGTACTTTGAACTTACAACCAACATAAACAACAAACCACAACAACAATAATTTAACATTTGTATCTGTAATTTTTATGGTGTGCATAATAAAGAGTATTCTATCTATCTATCTATAAACAAACCTAAATAAATATCACTCACAACAAACGGGATGTCCACGCGTCCTAGTAAGAGATAACACTTTTATATGAACACTATCACTAGCCCAAATATTTTGAACGACAGTGCACACGGAAAGTCACTCAGACGAAAATATTATGACCTTTGTTATCCGTTGGATAAGTTTTATTGGTATTGATTTTAATTTTGTTATTATTTATTAGCGTGACTAATAACCTCTACGAAAATATTAAGTAAAAATATCCGGGCGTGACAAGGTTGAATAAAAATAAATTTAGTTCATATCAATAAAATTAAAAAAATACAATATTATAACTTCTCTTACAAATTATCTACTGGTTTATGAGCGGAGATCGGATAATCGGATTCATGTTTACCTAAAGTTAATTTTTGGCTAAGAACCTATGAAAGCCGGATTCCAGAAAAACCGGGAATGCAAAACTAATCGGATGTTTACATGGTATGGAAACAAATTCTTGTGTGGTATTATTTATTTAAAAAAAACCGACCAAGTGCGAGTCGGACTCGCGCACCGAGGGTTCCGTTCCGATTTCTGAAAATGTGTGCTATTTAGAGACATCGTTTTATTTTTCCTGTAATCTTTACATAAACTTCTATCACATAGAAAAAATTCAGATTTTTTTCTTTGTAAACTTCGGAGATAAGGGTGGGGGGAACGGTATTTTTTTTACATTTTTCATCAAAAGTCGAAAATAATGCGGGCTAAAATAATAATTGTTTTAGAATGTGCAAACAGCGTTCTTTCATATGCCCCACATGCCCTAGTTGCCCCACTTTTTATTTTTAAGACCCCCTTTCAGTCCCTGTTAGCATTTACCTCAAACCTCGCTAGATTTGAGATAAATGCTAACTTATGGAGTTGTATTGCTGATTCTAATGATTATAATTCTGTAAAGCCATATTAGATAGGGCCGCGAATCATATTTTAATCAACATACAAGCTCACACTGACCTACAAATTGCAAAAAACGTAAGAAATTTTGAATTTCGCGGGCTACCCTGGCGCATCAACCTTAAGAAGGTTCAAGAGCAAGTTGCAAATGCCACTGGAATTTCAAGAAGAACTTTGAACAATATACTAAACGAAGTCAGTACTGAAACACATTCTACTGAAATTAAGTTCAGCACTCCAAAAAAAGGGATACCAAAACAGCAATTTCGTTTATCTATACTTATAATAAATCTGTAGAGAGGTCAATTCTGTACATGATATATATTTTCAAAATAACTATCAGGGGGTAATTAGTGATCGATACTGATGCCAAAAATGCAATCAGTAAAATTTTTGTCTGTCTGTCTGTCTGTCTGTCTGTCCGTCTGTCTGTCTGTCTGTATGTTCCTTATACAGGGTGTCCCGTAAATAATGGATAATCTCTTAAGGGGTCATTGTACTCATCATTATGAACAACTTTTACTATGGGACCAAACCTGAAATCGCGAAAAAAAATTAGCTGACCAGTACATTTATCTACATCAAACTCGTCAAAATGTAGGGAGCAGCTGATTTTTTTTTTGCGATTCCAGGTTTGGTCCCATAGTAAAAGTTGTTCATAATGATGAGTACGATGACCCCTTAAGAGATTATCCATTATTTACGGGACACCCTGTAGAAACAAAAACTACTCGACGGATTTTAACGAAACTTGGTACAATTATTCTTCATACTCCTGGGGAGGTTATAGTATACTTTTCATCACGCTACAATCAATAGGAGCAGAGCAGTGAAGGGAAATGTTGGGAAAACGGGAGAAGTTGCTCCATTTTTTAAGCTTCCGTCGCGTGTGCAGCCTTAATGGTTAAAGCTACATAGACATCATTTATGACGGAAATGTTCTACATAAAATTATCTAAAAAATATCCCACAACAGCATATGTCTATCTTTTATGGTTGACTCACAATAACACGTGTAACTCCCGATAGCTTAGCAGTCCAATATATTAACTTAATAACATACAAGGAGTTACACGCTGACGGAGTCGCGGGCACAGCTATTAATAATAATATTCTGCGGTTCCTTATTGCGATATTTTTCAACAGTATTGTGGATTGACATATTATATTTCCCTACTAAAATACGAAAGTTAATCTGTCTGTTACATCAAAACCACTGAACCGTGAGGAAGGACATATGGTACTTTTTTACGAAAAACGACGGAAACGCGGACGAAGTCGCGGGCAAAAGCTAGTACAAAATAATTAAATACGTAAACATAATGTGAACATGTTTTTTTATTTTATTTTACCTCAACCTAAAGCCATCACTTATAGAAAAATTGGTGTATTTTAAACAAAGAATAAAAAGAATTATCAAAAGAAGCAAATCATAATTGTTTTAACAGCTCCTAATAGATACCGGACGGTTTGTATTTCGTGCGACAGAGATAACGCTCTACGAAGCCAAAATTAGCCGATTGTCTCTTTCCAAAGGTCGATGTGCAATATTTATCGCCGGGGACTGTACGAGTTATAAAGACGTAGCTTTGAAACGGATACCTAAAATGTCAATCTGTCAAAATAATCTATGTTTGTCTCACTTCTTCTACCGTCAAACTAATTACGTTGGAATGAGACAAGACATTGTTACCCGAAAAACGGCCAGAGTTGCCAATGATCAACTTAATTTCCGCAGAATTTAATGAAGGTTTTTATTGAATCAATTATTATGAAAGGTTGTTTAAGGAACTTTCAATAGATTAAATAAAGGTTTAAAGAAATTGACAATGATTAGGTACACTCTGCAACAGAGATAAGTAACCAGTGTTGTAGTGTGCGTGACACTACAAAACTGTATTGCTACTGTTAAAACGATTCATTACGTACAGCACACAATGCCCTCACGCACACATCGCGTTCATGTGCGAGTGAGTGCGCTAATGTCTTCTCAATTATAGTATAACATAATTTCGCGTTGAAAACTTAAGCGTTCGTAGCCCAACGAATAAGGCATCATACTTCTGAGTACTACTGTGTGAGTTCAAATCTCTGAAGTGATGATTCTTTTTGCGATTTATTATTTTAAGCTAAAGCAATTAGAACAATTTTTGTTAAGAAAATGTTTTATTTATTTAAAATTGCTTAAATAAATAAAACCATTTTTAATAAATATCTTTATTTAAAAAAAAGAACATCAAAAGTGAACATGTTTTATTATAAATACAACAATATGTTTAGAACATGCTATTACATCTTTTTATACCATTATATAATATGTATACAACAATGGGCGGAGTGAATAAACATGTCACATAGATAACAAATATAATCTGATCCAGTAACAATAACATCACTCACACACTCCTACCTACACAGTACCGCCGACTTAATTTATTATGGCTAAATATGCTGTGAAAGTATTAAGTATTTCGTTTAGGTATCTATTATAAAATAAAGTCGCTTTTCATGTCTGTCTGTGTAGCCGCGTTGTTCTTCTAACGCCACAAGTTTTGATGCGGTTTTCACTATCATGATAAATATTTAACTTATATATTATAGAAACCTTCATGTTTTAACAAGTCGTAAAAACCGTGCGAATCAGGGCCGGGTCGCTAGTTCAGTTATATACAGATATGAATTACCTACATTTTTGAAAATTAAAATTAAAATAAAAACATTTACCACCTGTATCGGGAACAGTAGGTATTATAATTATTACCAAACATTATTAATTATTTCTAGGAAAATAATAGATTTAAAAACGTTAAAATGTCTGAAATTTAAAGGTAGTATATAATATGTATGTTACGATAAGTCGGTGGTGATTTTCGACGAAGACATTTTTCATCAGTAATTATGACGACATTGTTTCGTCAATCGAAGTGCCGATATTCCGCGATTTTGACGGTGCACGGTATATAACAAAATTTTACGCGTCGGTTTGCAACATGTCAAACCGTCTGCTTGCAGGTGGTTCCGTACAGTTTGCATAGTGACGTTGTGTGCTGCTGCTGTTATGCTGGTCTAAGCGAATGGATCTGATGTATGGGTGGCAACAATCTCACGCACGATGCCGAGGCGAAATATTTGTATAAGCCAATGGTGTCGGTCCAGGCAGGCGACGGTTTATTTCGCTTGTCTCAGTGACAATGCACCCACAGTCAAACGGTTTTTCTCTACAAAAAAAAAAGTGAAAATATTAGGTCTAAACATACACCTCCCAAATTATAAATTAAGAAATAAAAGTTACACAATATAAATACAATGCAGAGAATATATATTTATATACTTAAATACAATTGATATATTAGGCTAGTGGTCAGTAATAATAAAAATTATAATACGATAAAATAGAAATAAAAAGGCAGGGCGAGTGACCTAGGAAATACATAATATCATACTTATAAAAAATAAAAAATAATATAATATAATAATGACACTTATTATTTACTTTATTCATTAGTGCACATATAAAATGTATTTTTTTTATTTTTTCTAAAAAGTATTAAACAATATTATTATACTTTATTTAGAATAAAAATCCTTTGTTTAATTACCATACATGCAATTTACATTTTTAAATATTTTAGAAAAAAAAATGAAATCTTTTAAAATTGTATTTTATTATTATTATCTAATCATTTACAAACATATTCATTATTTTTGAATATTTTATTACAAAACACAGATAAAAAACTATTACTATAATACTGTGTAAACCAATAATGGAAATGATTAAATAATTATCGATATAATGAGTGGCTATGCAGTTAACAAAAATGTATTTATTTGTTAACTGCATAGCCACTCATTATACTAAATTCAACTATTCCGGTGTCATTTCCTATTAGATTCAACTATTCATATCCACAATTCGTTAAATGAGATACAACAGACAATCATAATAAAACTACTGGGTGGGATCACGGTGACATAATAAATTAATACATTCTAATAATAATTTCACTCACCGATAGCATTGGGCGCCTTGCGATTTCACTAATAGAAATATTTTTTTTCTCATGCAAAGCAATAATCTGAGCTTTTTGAAATCTTGTTAAATGATGCATGGTCTAAATTAATCAATATATCACAATCACAAACTTCAAGTGCAAAAGAAAGAGTATAATGTGTAGTTGCTAATGCAGACTGACTACATAAGTTCACAATTAAAGGCAGGAATATATTTTTAAAGCGGGTAGTTAGCTTCTAAACTGGGAAATAATTTTAAGTAGGCGAGAAACTTGTGGTAGATTCTCAAACTGGTCAGAATATCGCTTTATTCAGTTAGTATATTCATTTTAAATTACAAAATCTCAAAAATAATATTTTAGTAAACTCGCGGCTCGAACTCAGATCATTCTGTCACTGTAGGTTGAATGCTTACCTGTTGCGCCACGAGAGCAACTATCCTACATTGCGAAATTATGTTACACTATCATTTAAAAGACGTCAGCGCACTCACTCTATGAATGGGATGTGTGCGAGGCTGTCATTGTGAGCAGTACGTACAGTAGGATATAGTTTTGTAGTGTGCGTGTCTGGTTACTTAACTCCTTTGGCCTGTGTACATATAAGAAGAAGAAAAAATGCGTAGTCGGTTTCTTTACGTAAGTCTTATATTTTTTATCCACTCCTCCATGCGCTTCTGATCTTTAGGTACCCTGGAAAACAAATAAGAGATCACTCTGTCTAGTACTGCACCTATTGACGTTTTTAGATGAATGTACAGACGCCAGCAGGTCAAGCCACCCGAAACTGTCAAATTTTCCCAATCAATCAATTACAGAACCCTTCATTGTGCGTGGTCAGACACGCGTCTGACCACGCACCATGAAGGGTTCTGTAATTGAAAATAATGTATCCCATAAACAAACTTAACATTTGTAGTTGAAAAACAAGAATTCCCAAAAAAAAAAAGTGAATGCGTTAAAATGACAAAATAACGATTTTCGGACTTTTTCCTTTACTTCTGCTGTGAGAATTTGCTTCTTGCCAAATTTCATGATTCTAGGTCAACGGTAAGTACCCTACTTATAGCTTTTGATTTACTTGCGAGTATATTATTAAAATATGTTGCATTAATTTTTTTATTGCGTTGACTTAGAAACTTGATCTTTTTAGAGCTCCAAGGGATCATAGACCTACGTATTTGACATTAATTTCAACTTGATAGCTTCACGAGTTCCTGAGAAAAAAGGTCTTGACAGACAGACTGACAGACAGACAGAGGGACGACGAAGTGATCCTATAAGGGTTCCGATTTTTCCTTTTGAAGTACGGAACCCTAAAAAAGTACGACATTTAATAGAAATTACGACGACTGTTCTGGGTTCTACTATTGAGTTAGATAAACGTTTGTCAATCTTAAAAATTTTGAAAGGTATCTTGGATTTATAAACAACTTTTATTTGGTTGTAGTTTAACAATTCGATTAAATAATCGATTACTAATCATACTAATATTATAAAGGTGAACGTTTGTGAGATTGTGTGTTTGTATGTTTATTTGTCTAAGATTATTATTTTATTGCTAATAAAAATAAATTTTGGTGTACGAAGTGGTGATATATTAAGTTAAAACGCATCGGAGCCGAACACGATCTAGCACTATATAACATCATTGTTCAGCTCTTTCTGGGCCGGCCTCGGTGTTACCGTCCTTCAAGATAATAATATTAGCAAAATACTAAATAACTGTTTTATTAATTCCAGAATGTATCCTAGATGAAGATGAGATCCAACCAGAAACAAATCAGTCGCCGAGTAAATCTAACACACGTATAGTAAGTCAGAGTTTATATTAACTCTTGCAATAACCATCTATTTATCTATGGCACTCTTAACTAGCGCGGAATGTTTGCTCTCTTTCTAACGCTAAGCTAGCGTATAGTGTTGTCTCCTACTGTCAAGACGAACACGGGTTGAGAGAGCCATTGATAAATTCACTTGCCTGCAAGCTAGCACATAAATAATAACAGAATATTGTCGGGAAGAGTTATGAATATTGAATGTACATATTGATATTAGCAACAAAACCTGAAATGCTTGCTTATGAGGCGTTTGTCTGACCGTCATTTTTTGAGATGCTGTGGGCAGTGCACAAAGGTGGATTTCATGTTGTGTTGCCAATTTTGGCTAGTAACATTTCACTTTTGATAAATGTGCACGCATGATATGGGTTAAAAACCACTTGTCATAAAATATTCATTTATTTTTTAAGTTATAAGATAATAATATGTACATATATGTTTTATTTAAGTAAAATAAACAAAGCCTTGTATTGTATTTATACAGGGTGAAATTGAATAGATGCGACAAAATTGAAGGGGGTGTTCTACGCATCAATATGAACAACTTTTACTATGGGACCAAACCTGAAATAGCGAAAAAAAAGTCAGCTGTTCAGTACATTTTGACGAATTATGCGAACATTAAATGTATTGAACAGCTGATTTTTTTTTCGCGATTTCAGGTTTGGTCCCATAGTAAAAGTTGTTCATATTGATCCGTAGAACACCCCCTTAAATTTTGTCGCATCTATTCAATTTCACCATGTATATAGTCTTAAAGACAATTACACTACGGCCGAAATATCTTGGCAAGTCTGAACATAGGCACTAAAAACTGTCGCGCATGTTCTCTCACTCACCTCATGTCAAAAAATGTTACTGCGCAGCCTTCTGCGCAGTGGTGGATTTGCAGTCTTGGCCGCCCAAGGCCCCAGCTTATGTAGTAAGCAGCAGACGACCCTTTCTCAGCACCCATCTTATAGACTACATAATGAATTTACTTTATTGCCAACTTTTATCGAAATCGATTCAGTTTAGTTAAGGTTGATGCGCCACGGTAGCCCGCGAAATTCAAAATTTCTTACGTTTTTTGCAATTTGTAGGACAGTGTGAGCTTGTATGTTGATTAAAATATGATTCGCGGCCGTAGCTAATATGGCTTTACAGAATTATAATCATTAGAATCAGCAATACAACTCCATAAGTTAGCATTTACCTCACATGGAGCTGTATTGCTGATTCTAATGATTATAATTCTGTAAAGCCCTATTAGCTACGGCCGCGAATCATATTTTAATGACCATACAAGCTCACACTGACCTACAAATTGCAAAAAAACGTAAGAAATTTTGAATTTCGCGGGCTACCCTGGCGCTTTCGCCTTAACTTTAATATATGCTGGTTGGTTACTGATTTTTTTTCGCGTTTTTTTTTGCGTTTGGTCCCCTAGTAAAAGTTGTTCATAATGATGAGTACAGTGACCTCTTAAGAGGATATTGGTCAATAACCAGTAACCCTGTATATAGATGTACGAAAGTGATTTAGGAAGGTTATTCTTATAGGATGCGATGCGGTGCAGTGCGGCCGGCCATAATTTGCGCGTGCCTTTAGAATATTTAGGTACTTTTCAGTTATTTCATCATTGATTTTTTAGCCAGATTTGCCGCCGGCCCGGGCCTACTGGGCCTTAGGGCAAATCCGCCGCTGCTTCTGCGCGAAGTTCGGACCTGCCAAAATAAATCGGCCAAAGTGCAGTCGAATCTTAGTAGTTATGTTTAGCTCCCTTTTTAGAGATGAGCGAAATAACGCTTTTTTGTCTCGATAAAACAATGTTTTTTTTGTCCCATCAGTAACTAAGATTCGTTTAATTTATTGTATGTTGCATGGACTGGGGTATTCGAATAAGTTTTATAGTAATTTGTAAATCTGTTACACGAATGGATAGAATAAGAAATGAGTACATAAGAGGAAGTCTGAAAGTGGCACCGGTGACTGAAAAGTTGTGCGGAAATCGGTTGTCATGGTATGGGCATGTGATGCGGAGGAATGAGGAAAATGTCGTGAGGAAAGTTTTGAGTATGAATGTCGATGGCTATAAGAGTAAGGGAAGACCAAAGGAACGATGGATGGACTGTGTGAAAGATGACATGGCTAGAAAGGGGGTGACTACCGAGATGACGACTAATAGAGAAGTATGGAAAAAAAAGGATATGTTGTGCCAACCTCAAATAGATTGGGATAAGGGCAGGAGAATTAATGATCTTTTAAAATAAATATTTATTATTTTGGTTACCTATGCATTGTAATTTTGACTAAGGACTACCCAGTCTACCGAATCTGGTTGGTATTAAAATATGTGGTCATGCATGACCTGTAAAAAAGTTCATAGAATTTCTGAATAAGGGCGGATTTCACCAATCAAACTGAACACGATCAGCAGATCTCAGCCGCGTTCCGCGAACTGTCAGTGTCATAATTGTTGTAGAATATTGACACTGACAGCTCCTCAATGCGGTTTAGATGTGCTGAACGCGTTCAGTTTCATTGATAAGCTGGTTTCACAAATAAAACTGAACGTAATCAGCACATTTAAACAGAGTTGAAGATCTGTCAGTGTTAATATTCTATAACAATAATGACACTGAGAGCGCCGTGCAATTATTGTTGATATCGCTGTCCCTCATAACGAGAATCTCGTGAAAGCTGAGAAAGATAAAAAAATCAAGTGTCTTGACTTAGCACACGAGGTTGTCGACATGTGGGACGTAGACTCTGCAATCATTGTACCGATAATCGTTACGGTTAATGGCCTAATAGCACAGAGCCTCGATCAACACCTCAGGAGGCTCTCATTGCGCGGCTGGATCAAGGGCTTGATTCAGAAAGCAGTACTCCTGGACACGGCACGCATAGTGAGGAGGTTCCTCTCTCTAGCTAGAGCCCTGACCACCGGTAGCTTGGACCCTGTTCCCGATATCGGTGGGCTACTATTTTTATATTTTTAAATGTTTTATTTTATTTTTGTTTTTATAAAAATATTTAAAAATGTAAATGATATGTACATAAATGAAATAAAGGAAATAATAATGACACTGACAGCGGTTTAGACGTGCTGATCGGGTTGTATTGGTGAAATTCGGCCTTAAACGCATGCTTTTTAAACTTTTGGTAAATTGCTTTACCACCATTTATTCCGGCCGTGGAGAATGCTTTCTTGACACCTGTCAGTTTCATACTAACGAATATGTGTTTTGAGAATTTGATCCTTATTAGTTCCTGAAATTGTCCGGTTAGGTGTCAGGAGGGTAAATCTTCGAGCGTTTCAACCGCCGTCATTACCCTCCCCCAAAAGTTGATGAAAGATAATATATTTGACAGACACGGTTGGCGCAGTGGTTGAGCGATTGACTGCTGCGCAGCATGTCGCGGGTTCGATTCCCGCACGGAACAAATATTTGTACGACCTACAAGTACTTGTTTCGAGTCTGGGTGTTTTTCTATCTATAATATGTATGTATTTACAAAAAAAAAAAAAAAATGTATATAAGTAGTTTATCAGCCATCTCGTTACCATAACACAAGCATTAGGTTGCTTAGCTTGGGACTAGATGGCGTTGTGTGAAATGTCCAAGGATATTTATTTATTTATTTATTTATTTAATGAAATATTTCAGCAATTCCCAGAATCTGCTCAAGAACCAGAATCTGAGAATTCCTGAAATATTTAATTAAATACATTCTTTTTCATGAACTTTTGGGGGAGGGTAATGACGGCGGTTGAAACGCTCGAAGATTTACCCAGGAACGAATTCTCTCGACGGCCGGACTGTAAGGTTGAATATCACTTGCATGTCATAAAACGACGAGATCTATTTTTGCTTTCAAGACCAATGTGACAGTTAAATAGTTTCAACCTTAGTGAAGTTTCAAACTACGGGGAGTTTTTGTCAAAAGTGGTAAAACAATTACGAGGTCGACAACAGGCTTTCAAAAGTTCCATCTAGGACACCCAAGGTACAGGAAAAGAAGGGGCTCATCGACATATTTCGTAAAATCTAACTCACTATGGTGATTCGTTAGAAAAGGGCCTTTCATTTGGTTTATTCAGAACAGTATAAAAATAGCCCAAAATCCAATAACGACTAAAAGGATCCCATTGCAGATCAAACTTGACTTTAAGGTTCACATCGCATGCAAAACCAGTAAAGAAGGTTCTCTTTGTCTATCTATAGAAATAAATAAAATTGAAGTGTCTGTTTGTAAAATCAAAATAACAGCTAAAACAACCACGTGTCAATTTCAAATACTTTTTTTTTAATGATGAAGTTTTGGTGACCTTTTCATGAAAAAAATTAAAATAAATTCTGAAAACGTAACTGTCCAACATATTTATTTTATATAAATATAGTATGATGAAGCATCTTTAGGCGCATATTTCTCAGTTTTTATTTTTAGAAAATCACGTCCGGATACCGAGAAATATTTTTTTTTTTACAGATTTTCGTTTTTATTTTTTTTTTTCTTCTTAAAAACTCAAAAGTGCGTCTTGTCACTAGCACAGAAATATTGCTCGTAACAAGGCCTATCACTGATAAAAAAATCACGTCGCACTATCGCGGTTTTTAGAAGGAATTAAATGTCAAAACATAGTGTTAGGGCTAGTTAGTAGTTATAGTGTCACTGTATTTGACCTTAATTCATTTTATTTTGTTTTGAACTATATTTTTTGCTTTATCTACACCCATGCTATAAATTCTCTATAAAAGTTTCTAAAACAGTTAGCTTATTGCCAACATTAAAACAGCCAGTGTCATAGTAATCATGGTAACCATAATAGCATCCAAACGGGTGCTTTAATGTTGTACTGAATTTCATAATGCAACTCGTTTTCAAAAAAAGAACATTGTAATGCACGCGCGTTTCACTACAACAGCGCCGTAATTTTAAAAAAGAACTTATTCGAATTCACGTCGTATACTATGACGCCGGCCGCCATGTTCGATACGAGTATTAGTATTGCAAAAAACTGTTTCAGAACCTTTTATACAGGATTGATAACATGGATAAGTCTTGTATGCAACTGTACATAATTAGGTATTAAAACACTCATGTGTGAACCCACATTCGTGTTTTAATACCCCTTATTATACGTCAGTTGCATAAATAACTATTAAGCTAAGCTATTGTATAGCTTATCTCATTTAAACATACAATCCAATGACATGCTTGGAAGACCTTTTCTTTTAGTTTTTTTTTTTTTTGCGTTTAGTTGGCTTTGAATACAAAATTCTTTGTTCCTTCATTCGGGATTACATAGATTCGAGCTTGCGATATGATAAGGATGTCAGTGATATCTCTTTTTTTCCTTGTATACGCACACTTACAAAAAATACTTGTTTGACCATTTGCGACAACCCTATGTAGTATTATTTGATCTTAGAACGAAATGGCGTATTCTTCCCAAAAACCGCAATAGTGCGACGTGGTTTTTTTATGAGTGATTAGGCCTTGTTACGAGCAATATTTCTGTGCTAGTGACAAATCGCACTTTTGAGTTTTTAGGGAGCAAAAAATAAAAACACTGTTTGGCGATACAATGCGGGAGGTCGAGGACGAATGTGGCTGTTATTTATTGTGTATCTTAAGACTTCCACGCGAACGAAGTCGCGGGGCACAGCTAGTATGTGATAAAATAAAATTTACATGTTACTCAATACTTTTTTTGTTGATGAGCCCCTTCTTTTCATGTGCCCCCATAATGGTTTTTGATAAAACCTTGCATGCATGATAAATTACCTATTCTTACTTCTATACGCTCTTCCCCAGTCCCTGTCATCTGCTGGCCTGAAGAGAAAGCACTGGCATAGAAGGTGGTAGCACACGGCGTGATGCGATGACATTACCTCATGGGGCGCTTTTCTATTAGCCGGCCGGGCACAATCAGCCTCAATAATGTGTATTCATCGACAAGAATTCATTTAATGCGGTTGTTTCCGGGAAGTGGAAGGTGTGTTTGTCACTTTTCAAAGTTATCTTGAAGACAAAGCGACCAATCGGCGACAAGAAAAAACATTTTGGTAACTTGTTAAAAACTCGCGAGATGGCTCGCGAGTTTTTAACAAGTTACCAGAATGAAAGCCATTGACAGCTGAATGAAAGTAACGAACACTTAGCGCCATCTACGTGGAACTAATTTGACAGTTTGCTTCCCCATTGTCTACAATTTGTATTTCATATTACTGTATCATCAATGAGTAGATGCAATTAAGCCCCCAATGTGTAATGTGTTTTGTTGACTTGATACTTACAATATCACGGAGCAAAGATTGTAGACAAAGAATTCTTGTCGATTTATACATCTCTATTAGGCTGACATTGCCAACGGCACGGCAATAATCGAGGACTCCCAATATTTGCCCCTGTATGCCGGGCCGCTGCCGTACCGGCCAGTGTAAAACCGCCCTATGAATTGGGGTCGACGCCGTGCCGCTGCCGACAATTGGAAAACAAATTCTTACAATTCACCCAATATTCCCGCCATGCGCCATCTTTGCCGTGCCGGTGCCGAACTTGCCAATGAAAAAAATCGGCGATGTTGCCAATTTATTAAATTAATAATTGATAACTGAAAATTATTTTGTAATGACTTAGGGCTAATTTTTCAACAGTCAGATAACTCTGATCTGATGAATAAATATTTCAATTTGACAGCTTTTGTATAGAAAATGTGTCAAACTGTCTTATTTAGTCTTCAGATTACGTTATCTGACTTTGAAAAACCAGCCCTTAGAGATGTATTTTTTTATTCGTGACCATGTATTAAAAATATGACTCGTAAAGTAAGTTAAGTAGATAGTTTTAAGTTAGTGAGAAGACTGTAAATATCGACGTAATTAAATTTTTGATACATAAATGACAATTTTATTGTAACAATCCTAGTCCTGCGAACAACCAGAGTTGCGTTTGCGCGAGTGAACTTATGCAAGCGCCGGCGCAACTCGTCGCCTTACACCACTTTGTGAAAACTGTCTTACATAAACCTTAAAATACAAGGCTTTGTTCCAATTATACACAAATAATATCATTACGCTTTTTTACATGAGGTAGGCAGAAACTACGCAACGCTACCTTCTACAGTCGTTGCAAATCAGGAGCGCGCGTTTTTTAGCTAGTGTCAATCATAGCACAGTGTTTACATGCTCCATTCATTCGTTTCATTAACATTTCAACTCAAAACCTATATTTTCCAGCAGAGCGACGTTATGCCGAGTCCGTTCATGAATGGCTACTACGTTGACAGTATCGAGCGGGACTTCCGAATAGTAGTGTGGGAATAATCTAGACTAATATAAAACTTAAGAGGCTACCGAGCGCGGCCCTCATCGTTTGTTTGTTTATTTCTTTTATTTTAGAATAAAAATACAAAAAAATAAACACGTTACGCTATTGTTGGCGACGACAACAGAAAGAACTACCTAACTAACTGATTGTAAACGTAAATTAAGTTTGATTGAAATACCTAAATAAATAACAATGAAAGTAGTCATAGATATAAGTAAATTGTACCTACTGAAGCATAGGATTCGTTTAATTACCCTATACACCTTACATACCTTAGTACATAACCCAATTACATATCTTAGTAAACTTGATTGAAGAATATACCTATGAATCATAACAAACACTTTATTAGACAAGTCTCAACATGTAGAAAACTCGTAACACAAACAATAGAAAGACAGAACAAAGCCCGAGAACATGTCGCTACATGTCGAGAGCCAAATGGACTCGCCCACATATTCTAGCTTCACTATTGGTCGAAATATTGTTCAGACTCACGAGAGCCATCTGCGACTTGCGCTATGGTGATTTACTATGTAAGCAGGACCAAAATACATTTACGACACAGTTCAGTCCACAGCTCACTAGTAGAGCACTAAGTAGTACCTAGAAGAAGTAAGTATACCTATGTAACATTCTGATACCTATGTAATAACCTGTGTAATGTGTGATACCTATATAATATGTGTGTGTGTACAACCTAAGTAATAGGAAATAAATCTATAAGTGATTATCAAGAGGAGTTTTAACTGAAATCCCCAGCAAGAATTGGTCCTTCGCAAGCCAGATTGGAACTGAAGCCTGAGTTCTGAAGATGAACGAGTAAGTACCTTATGTACCCGTATTGTATATCGTGTATCATCGTGTATTATGTATTGTGTGAAGACTACATAGGTATAGAAGAATATTACTACGAGCTGTGTACGTACTTGTCACCGCTGGGAACAAGCGACGTATGGATCGTTTGTTCTCGAAGCCAGGCTTGAAGACCTGTTGAGGTACACGTTATCCTGCTGGGTGACTAAGAACTTGCTGGGAGGGACGACCACAGATGCGGCACGCCCTCTTGAAGCTGAGTCACTCGAAGCCCTACGTGTACTAGTGAAGTAATTACCGCTGGGAACAAGCGGCAAGTGAAGATCGTTTGTTCTCGAAGCCAGGCTTGAAGACCTGTGGAGGTACACGTTACCCTGCTGGGTGACTAAGAAATTGCTGGGAGGGACGACCACAGATGCGGCACGCCCTCTTGAAGCTGAGTCACTCGAAGCCCTACGTGTACTAGTGAAGTAATTACCGCTGGGAACAAGCGGCAAGTGAAGATCGTTTGTTCTCGAAGCCAGGCTTGAAGACCTGTGGAGGTACACGTTACCCTGCTGGGTGACTAAGAAATTGCTGGGAGGGACGACCACAGATGCGGCACGCCCTCTTGAAGCTGAGTCACTCGAAGCCCTACGTGTACTAGTGAAGTAATTACCGCTGGGAACAAGCGGCAAGTGAAGATCGTTTGTTCTCGAAGCCAGGCTTGAAGACCTGTTGAGGTACACGTTATCCTGCTGGGTGACTAAGAACTTGCTGGGAGGGACGACCACAGATGCGGCACGCCCTCTTGAAGCTGAGTCACTCGAAGCCCTACGTGTACTAGTGAAGTAATTACCGCTGGGAACAAGCGGCAAGTGAAGATCGTTTGTTCTCGAAGCCAGGCTTGAAGACCTGTGGAGGTACACGTTACCCTGCTGGGTGACTAAGAAATTGCTGGGAGGGACGACCACAGATGCGGCACGCCCTCTTGAAGCTGAGTCACTCGAAGCCCTACGTGTACTAGTGAAGTAATTACCGCTGGGAACAAGCGGCAAGTGAAGATCGTTTGTTCTCGAAGCCAGGCTTGAAGACCTGTGGAGGTACACGTTACCCTGCTGGGTGACTAAGAAATTGCTGGGAGGGACGACCACAGATGCGGCACGCCCTCTTGAAGCTGAGTCACTCGAAGCTCTACGTGTACTAGTGAAGTAATGAATTAATGACCGCTGGGAACAAAATGCAAGGGAAGATTGTTTGTTCTCGAAGCCAGGCTTGAAGACCTGTTGAGGTACACGTTACCCTGCTGGGTGACTAAGAAATTGCTGGGAGGGACGACCACAGATGCGGCAAGTCCTCTTGAAGCAGAGTCACTCGAAGCCCTACGTGTACTAGTGAAGTAATGAGTTAATGACCGCTGGGAACAAGCGGTAAGGAAGATCGTTTATTCTCGAAGCCAGGCTTGAAGACCTGTTGAGGTGCACGTTATCCTGCTGGGTGACTAAGATATTGCTGGGAGGGACGACCACAGATGCGGCACGCCCTCTTGAAGCCTAGTGTCACTCGAAGCCCTACGTGTACTAGTGAAGTAATCACTGCTGGGAATAGACGACGTATGGAAGCTAGCTTGTTCTCGAAGCCAAGTTTAATTAAATAGTGTTGTTCTCGAAACCTAGTTAAGTGAAATAGTGTTGTTACTGGAAGCTTTGTAACAAAGTGAGTAGGTACATAAAGAACAATTGACTAAAGTGATTAAGTGAACATTGTATAGTGAATAACAACAAACAACAACAAGCAAACAATAATTAACAACAAACAACAACAGTTAACAACAAACAGTGAATAACATTAAGCAAACAATAATTAACAAAAAACAACAACAATTAACAACAAACAGTGAATAACAACAAGTGAACAATAATTAACAACAAACAATAATTAACAACAAATAACAACAAACAACAACAATTAACAACAAACAATAATTAACAACAATTAACAACAAACAACAACAATTAACAACAAACAACAACAATTAACAACAAACAATAATTAGCAACAAAGAACAACAATAAAAGTACAAGTGAATAATGATGACGTGAAGCCGTAAAAGAGAGAGCGTGCGCTCACCTACGGAAGAAAAGACTGCTACCGAGACTACGGAGAAGTCAGCAAACACGTCCGAGGACATGACAGAAAGCAGCGCACGTACTAAAGATACGACTGTGGTCGAAGACGCTACCATGGTGGTAAAGATAAAGAAAACGGCAACGTCAAATAAAGCAAGCAATAAAAAGAAAGAATTAGAAACCAGATTGGAATTGGAAAAATTTAAATTAGAAGAAATTAATATTCAAATCCAGGTGGCAAATACTAAGTTGGAATTAGCACGCGTTAATGAAGATGATACGGACTTGAGTGATAATGAAGAAGATGTCGAAGCCAAAGCCGCTGCAGAAAAGGCCACTGCAGCTTGGGTGTCGAAGTCAAAGGAGGCAGAGCGTGGTGAAGTAAAGATTAAACATGAAACGCCGCGCACTACAGAAATAGTGCCATTCACAGTGACTCACACCAATCAGTTGGCTGAAGCAATAATGGAAGCAATCAAGTCCGCAACAGAAAGCAAAGCGAGAGCAACCATGCAGCGTGCGCCGAAGTACATCAGCGAGCTACATCAGTTCGACGGCGATGCAAGAGACTGGATGGCTTTCAAAGCAACGTATAAAGATACGCAGGCTCTTTTCAGTCCTATTGAAAACATTGGAAGATTGAGAAGAGCAATTAAAGGGAAAGCCAAAGAAGCAGTGAAGTCCCTTCTCTATACACAAGTGGATTCAGAAGAAGTAATATCTGCACTGGAACGTAGATTCGGAAGACCCACTTACCTGATAAGAAGCGAGATTGAAAATATAGATAAGCTCCCTCCTATGTCTGAAGATGCAAGAGAGCTGGTGCGATACGCTGGAGCTGTGGCTAATACAGTCAGTGTTGTAAAACAAATGAAGAAACAAAGTTATTTACACTCGTGTGACATATCGAATATAATAATTGAAAAGATGTGTATATTGGTGCGATTTAAGTGGTTCGAGTACAGAGCATCCAAAGAAGACGATGATGAACCAGTCCTCATCAGCCTCATGAACTTCTTCAACCAGATGGTGGATCAGTTTGAGATGCACGAGTTCATGGAGACTAAGGTAAAGAAAGAAGGATTGAGAAGTCGCGTGAGACCTTCTGGTTCTCGCAGCGTACATACCACTCAATTCACACAGCACAGAGAAGATGAAGATTCATCAAACGAAGAAGGTTTAGATGAAGAACAATCCGAAGCACAAACAGCGATAGTTTGCTCGTGTAAAGACAATTTGAAGAAACCAGAGAAGACAGTCTGTCCTGAGTGTGCAGGAGAACATACTCTAGTGAAATGCAAGAAGTTCAATGAATCCTCCATTAATGAGAGATGGGATCAAGCAAGGCGAGCTTTTATGTGTTTCAAATGTCTACTAGGGCGACACAGAGGATACGATTGCAAGGCAAAGCCGTGTGGCAAATGTAAGAAGAGTCACCATATAATGCTACACTCGGAAGACGTGACGAAGCCATCCACTAAAGAGACCCAAGCCGTAGCATTGATAGTGAACGTAACACAGACCATACCAAGAACCTACACGGAAAGCATGCCGGCGAAATTTTGGGGACCAGATGCTCAGCCAAATGCTTTAATGGACGAAGGTTCAACAGGAATTAAATTTGAAGAAGAATTAAGAATCGAAAGCAATGAAGGTCATCGAATGGATCAAACGGCATTGAAAATCGACATTAAAAACAGAGAAAAGTCTGAGAGAAACTTAGAGAAGATGTCAGGGCACACAGTGAATACCCTTAATCTGCCCCCGCAAGAAGTCAGCGACAAGGATCTGAAAGATTACCATAATTTAGAAGAGATAGCAGAACAATTGAAATACCCTAACAGTCATCCTACTGTACTCATCGGACAGGACAATAGGCATTTCATCGTGTCTCAAGAAATGGAAGCTGGCGACCAAAGCAAGTTAGTGGCATCCAGAACCCAGTTAGGACAGGTCTTACACGAAACCAAAAGAAGTAGCAACACCCCGGTACGAATGCTTAATCATCTTGTGTCACAGCCTAAAGGAAAAGACGACTGCCTCGTGAAGATGATCGGAGACCACTTTGACATCGAAGACCTAGGGATCACCGCAAAGAGACCATCGAGTGATATCGACCAACAAGCTCTCGACAGCACAGGTTTGATTTGGAAGACGGACGATGAACGCTCGTCAGAAAAAATACTAACTAGAGAAGAAGTAGTCTTCTTACCAAAGTCAACACTGTACGTGGAAAAAGCGGGACAACTGCTAATAAGACGAGTGCAAGCAGACAGCTTCTCAGATGAACTTGTTGCCTTACGAAAGAAGGAAGACCTCAAACCATCATCTAAGCTCAAGAACTTCACAATTAAACTGGATGACGGGAACATCAGATTATCTACCCGCATAGGAGCAGCTAAATACCTAACAGCTTCATATAAAAATACAATTCTGTTAAATAAACACCACCGAATAACCCAGCTACTAGTGAAGTACATCCACAAAGCCTTCAATCACGGAAACCACAACACAACAATGAACGAGGTTCGACAGAAATACTGTATACCATCACTCAAAAACCTAGTGAAGACAATAGCACGAGACTACGGATGGTATAAAATTCGTAAAAAGACATCCGAACGCTTGGCCGATCATTTCTGGTCAAGATGGTTGCGAGAGTACCTCCCAACTCTCTCGCCTCGCTACAACCAAGGTCCTCACTATCGAGACCCAACATTAGGTGACATCGTCTTCGTCGTGGGTCACACCCTGCCACGATACTCGTGGCCACGCGGCGAAATAGACTCAACTCATTCCGGCCCAGATGGAAGAACTAGGATTGTCGACGTCCGGATTGCAGCTGGCGTTCTACGGCGCCAACATCACGCCTGGTCCTGATCGTGCTTGTAACGTCGCCCCAACGAGATGTAGTGCAACGCACTGAGGGGGAGACTGTTGGCGACGACAACAGAAAGAACTACCTAACTAACTGATTGTAAACGTAAATTAAGTTTGATTGAAATACCTAAATAAATAACAATGAAAGTAGTCATAGATATAAGTAAATTGTACCTACTGAAGCATAGGATTCGTTTAATTACCCTATACACCTTACATACCTTAGTACATAACCCAATTACATATCTTAGTAAACTTGATTGAAGAATATACCTATGAATCATAACAAACACTTTATTAGACAAGTCTCAACATGTAGAAAACTCGTAACACAAACAATAGAAAGACAGAACAAAGCCCGAGAACATGTCGCTACATGTCGAGAGCCAAATGGACTCGCCCACATATTCTAGCTTCACTATTGGTCGAAATATTGTTCAGACTCACGAGAGCCATCTGCGACTTGCGCTATGGTGATTTACTATGTAAGCAGGACCAAAATACATTTACGACACAGTTCAGTCCACAGCTCACTAGTAGAGCACTAAGTAGTACCTAGAAGAAGTAAGTATACCTATGTAACATTCTGATACCTATGTAATAACCTGTGTAATGTGTGATACCTATATAATATGTGTGTGTGTACAACCTAAGTAATAGGAAATAAATCTATAAGTGATTATCAAGAGGAGTTTTAACTGAAATCCCCAACAGCTATTATTATTACAAACAGCAGTTTTCTATTTAACGTTTATTATAATCGTTCAAACTGAGCTTAGATAATGACCACTGTTATCCGTTTTAACGATTATAATAAAATTATAATTAAATAAATTATATTAAATACTTAAAGCAATTTTATAATTTTTACTTGTTAAATAATATTTTACAAGGTAAAAAGTTTTAAAAGTCTGATTATTTTAGTATCTAATTATGGTATCGGTAATTCCATACCATAAGCCTGAACCATCAAACTAAATTAGTTAATTCAATAATAAAAACATTTCTCTTGTTATAGTCCACTCAACAATGTTTGTTATTCAATCACGCAAAAATGGCTACACGGATTTGGATGTTTGGCACACAGATAGTTTATAATCTGGATTAATACATAGGATTTTTTTATCCCGGCATTAGGTTCCCGTGGATAGATTAGGACCTAGATTAACAATTATATGCTACTTTTTATCCCGAAAGAACAGGCAACGCCCCCCTCCAACTCCGGCGCACCGCCTAGACGCGGGGATTTTAGTATGTTTACTCCCTAAGCATCCTGGACAACTTTCTGAAGAAATTGCTTACGTCCCAGCTCACGCACTCTACACGCCCTTTTTGGTCATTTGTTGAGTGGACTAGTCATAGTTTTTCTTTTTTGTAGCTATCGCAATTTTATCCCTTCACGTAATACCATTTTACGTAAACCGTCACCGTTTCTACATCGCCAAAGAGAAGAAAGACTG
This sequence comes from Cosmia trapezina, assembly GCA_905163495.3. Taxonomy (NCBI): domain Eukaryota; kingdom Metazoa; phylum Arthropoda; class Insecta; order Lepidoptera; family Noctuidae; genus Cosmia; species Cosmia trapezina. The sequence goes on from LR991032.1 coordinate 25,728,944, forward strand.
GTATCGAAATACCGGGAAATCCCGGTTCCTTTGAAGACTAGTACCGAAATTCCCGGTTCTCAAAAACATTTCCGGTTTTCGGTTCCCTAGTCGGCCATATTACGCGTAACGGTGCTTCTGTGACGTTACTTCTGGGTTGTATCGCGCGATATCGGCGCGTGGGATTAAAATGAAAGTATTCATGGGAGCTGTATACAAGAACGTTATGAAATAAGCTAACACATTAAATATGAATTAGTCCAGTTTTACCTATGTCCTACCGAAACCGAAACCGAATTTTGGCAACGGTCTCAGTTTCAGCCGAAACCGAACCTTACAAGAATCATGTCTTGAGGGAAAAATAAAGAAAACGTTATTATAATCATTCAGTTTTATTTTTTTTATCTTTAAATCACATAGGTACCAGCTATGCAGTCTTCGACATTTTCACTTATTGAACATAACAAGCCCTCATTTAAGAAGAAAATATTAATTGCGCCTTAAAAATACTTAAAGTATACTAACATGACCGAACACAGCGCGGTCCGGTCGTAGTTTCAGCAGGTTGCCGCCGAAACCGAAACCAGTTTTTTTGCCGAAACTCAACCGGAACCGAACTTTCGGTCGGACAATAGTTTTACCTTGTAATATATTATTAATTCTAATCTAAAATCAGGGTGAGCGAAATTTTCCCAGTTTATTGTAAGTACCATAGGTACCTACCTACTTAGTTATAATAAAAAAAAATACACCATTATTTCAAATAGTTGTGTTTTATTTACTTACGTAAATATACATTATTTCGCATTAGGTAATCAATAAAAAAGAACACACCCCTCATATACATTTTTTTCACCCCAAAAGCCTTAGAATCTAAGCCAAAAGCTTTACAAAACATCCCTCATTTACCTAGGCGACCCGAGCGGCCGGTTATACTTCAATTCCTAGAAGCTGTTGCTGTAGGTAGGTCAAGTGTCATATATTATTAACATAAATTATAAATAAATAAACCATTTATTTCTGGCGACACAGGCTTAAAGATGAATACCTTAACCTAAACATACATATTTGAATATAAACAAAACTTGTGTTACTCTCTGATTATAAGTGATGTAATAACTTCTAATTTTCTGTGGTATCCACGGTCGAGCTTTGAGCTACATCTAGCATATTTTTGATGCCGTAAGATTTACGCATCCACTCTGTTCTTTTACCTACTGCCTGTTTGACATGTAGAATTGCAGCATTTTTGTTCCGCAGCTCGCAGGTCAATTTTTAGAGGAAATATCTTTTCAGATCTGCGACACAATCTGCTGAGCCATAAATTGGTGATCGAATCCTGCTACAATCACAGAATCCTGCTAAATCTGGTCACACTGCAAACGATATAAATCATAGATATAGAATTCCGTAGATTGGTAATGTCAACAATCAAACGAGACCAAAAACCATTGATCTAAGTCTGTGTAAAATGTGAGTGTGTGCACAGACAGTGTTGTGACTAGTCTATTCCTTTGTTGGTCTCTATCGATAATTTATGTGACGTAAATCGTCATGCACGAGTAATTCTGTTAAATGTCTTATGGCGAACATTACACGATAGGTTTTGCTGTCAGTTTTGCAACGGTAAATTTTTTGATTTACGAAAAACCTACCGTCTAATGCGATGATTGAAGTTATTTTGTACTGACTGACGAAAACCATCACTCATGATTGATGGAATTGATTGACGCTTGCATGACCGTGTGCTAGACGCCTATGGGTCTGACGCAATAAATGCTGTCGGCATGCGACTATATAACCTCATTTAGCGGTAGAACGTGAGATGTACGAACAGCAAAGTACATATAAAAGATAAAAATACTTGGTACGTGTTCTAAAAACAATTGCCTGTTTAATTGTGATACTGTAATTTATAGGAAAGATTAAAAAAAAAATACTTACTCAATAGCAAAAAACAGCTTTAAAATTAACGCAGTATGTCCCGGTAACTCTCGGTATATCAGGGGATCCTAAGTTAACCAGAAGGATTCTCGAGCGTACCTAGACAATTCTATTAATGCTTTGCTATGTCATCCCACGCTGTGCCACTAACTGAGCGGCCATAAAGGTATCTAACATTTCAAGGAAAATAATGAAACAAACGAAAAATACTTATAAAAAATGATTTATTAATGAAATGCACAGTTTGCATTTTTAAGTACCCTTAAAAATAACTAGTTTGTTATAGAATTGTCGAATACTATCTTTATTTACATTTCGTAACTTGTGTTCATATCTAATTCTAATATTAAAAAACTTTTCAATAATTAACTTTACTAGTAGATATTTATGATTATTTATTGGATCTTGTTCATAAATATGATCATTTAGAGACGGGAAACAGTGGTCATTTAGAGCGGAAAATTTGTGCATGAAATTATATATGGTCCTGGTGACAATCAAATCTAATTTGTTTCACAAAACAAACATATTTCTATCACGTCTTTTGAAGGATATATTAATCCTCCTTTGTCTTTAAAAAAAATCAATGAATTTACATCAGTATGCTGCGAACGCAAAACTGTGATACACTCTTCACACTTAAGTTTCTTCTCTAAAACTCTCACAATGAATCCACCTATATACTGAAGTATTATTTTAATAACTTCTTTATTGTGTGTCCTCACACGGTAAAGAAATTAAAAAGTCGTGTTCCTCATCGAGATTCGATCTAGAAACCGAAGATTCCATGCAGCCTTCACCAACAGAATCGTCAGTGTTGATTGTAGTGGCTGCTATGTTTAACCGTCTCATGGTACTTAAATCGCTTAATCCTAAAACAGTTATGTTTTCAAGCTGTAAACAATTCGTATTTTCGCTAATTTGTACTTCGGCATGGCATAGTAACCGTTTATACGCAGACAAAACTTTTTGCAGACGGGTTATTATTGAAACCGCCTCGAGCTCTTATGCAACTAAAAAAGGTTTCTAAATGGTCTTGCGATAATTTGTACAGAGGTAGAAATTTCAGCACACCCGAATTTATGTAATCATTATACAACATTTTCAAGGCTTCAATATTGCAAATGAAGCCTAGAAAACCTAACTTTCTATTTGAATATACCTATAATTTTTCTTTTGTTATTCAGAGTTAAGTTTTTTATTAATTCTGTAAATCGGTCTAATTCATTAAAAATCACAAGTGAATTATTAGAATTAATAGGTTTTTTAAAACCTGGACTTAATAAATTTCTCGAATTGAAAATATCGAAAGTGTTATTTACGGTTCTAATAAAGTTTACAGTAGCTGCAGCTCCTTTAAATTCTGGAATATTTGTGCGGTTGGCACAATATTCAATGCTCGTAGCAACAGAATTACTAAGGAGTTGAGCTGCAAGTTTAACTTTCATTTTATTTTTGAAATAATTAACATGTTTGTGCGTTAACTTATTGGCTAAATTTAACTCAATTTTTTCTTGTAAACTGTGTAAATGATTAATATAATTAAACGATATTATTTCATCATTTTGATGGAATGTCTTAAAATCGGCAAACGTATTTCTTATTAATTTTAATAAATGACATGCATCTAAAATTGTGTAGATTTTATCATTTTTATACGTAAAAAATGGTTTATATGGTTCATTGTCCAAATCTGCCCCCAAAATTCTGACCATATTAATATTAGATGGGATTCCATCAAATGTCACAGACATGACCTTTGTCTCTGTAACTGTTAATGCATCAATGCATAATTTCAAAAGTGATGCTTTTTGGACAGCAGTAAAACCTCTCCCAAAAAAAAAGGCAATAGGCAGTTTCCAATATGCATTAACAGCTACTGCCATGAAAACTAAAACCTCCTTGGCTACTTCTACCTTGTCCCAACTTAAGTTATTGCCCACATCTACGAATCCGTAATGTCTACGGCCATCCCATTCCGTAAACTCTCTTATTCCCATCTCATCCATTGTTAGAGAAATAATTAAATCTGGTTTTTCTGTTCTAAATTTTTTTATAGCATTGATGGCTTCTTGAGTAATACCAGGTTCACAATGTACGTTTTGATACCAACCTCTCAGGGTACGTGGATGTGGTAAACAAAGAGAAAACTTTTTTCTTATAAAATTGTACGCTTGTGGACTGTAAAAATGTAAAGTTAAGGCAAATTTTCTTAACTCTACCCCAAACTTTGCCTTACTTTGCAAAACCTTTTTTTTGTTGTTGTTCACCCTATGAACCAAGTGTGACAAGAGTTCATTTGGGCAAGATTCTATAATAGTCGTCATATCATTTTTCAATGATGGACGGGACTTTAAGTCCTGAATAACTTGACTAAGTTGAATGATTTTACATTCCTTACGTTTCTTTTGAGCCCGCAAATTTTTTAGCTTTTTTTCTTTCTCCATTATTTTTCTTCTCAATTTAGTTATAGTCTTCACCATTTTCTTTTTTCTAGGAGTCAATTCAATACTACTAGCTGATGGTATACTAGTAGAAGTAGATGTACTAGGTACAGGTTCAATATCTCTGTACTGATATGTAGTTGCTCGGCGTGGATGTTGAAGTTCAACCTGGAATTTAAACAATTTAAATGGGTAAAGAAGACTTATTTTAAAAGTTTTTACATTTTATGCAATGGTTCTTAAATGCATAAAAAATTATATTAAAAAATAATTAATTGCACACTTAAACATAATTATTTAGTTGTTTATCTAATTTTTAATAACAATAAATATAATTTTGTTATATGTATTGTGTTTCTAGCATTTTTTATAATATTATAAGAAGCATCTTATTGTCAGCATAATCTGACTATTTTATTTAATATCTAAATAAATGATGAAAACATTATCGCACAATACATACCTAATTTGAAAAGGATATGTAATTAAAAAAATATTGTTGAATTTACTAAATATAACAGATAATCTGAGTGGTATCTAAATAAATATTGTGACATTGTTTTTTTCTTACAAATGGTTGGAACAGAACCACTTCGCAGCTTTCTTCTTTTTTGACCCAAAATGACTGAAAAGCAGCGTGCATCAAAATGTTTGCTGCATATTGTTGAATATTTGCATGGAGTCCAATTTGGTCTATGTAGCATTCGTAACTACTTTTCTCTTATCACCAGATTTGTAGGAAATCTGCAAACAATATGTATCTTGTTAAGTGAACTCAATGGAAAAATATTTCATAATTTTTCAAACCTGTTATCAAGTCTATCAATATTATTTAACTAGCAGTCCCCCACGGCTTCACTTATATCTTTTTTGGTTCCTAAAATAATTTTTCAATTCGAACCATCAGACAAAACATGATCATCAACAAACAAACTCATCAGCTTTAAAATATTAGTATACATACGATTGTAATCTATCTATAATTATTTTATTTTGTTTATTACAATAAGTACCTACATATAATTATTTTTCTAAGACTATGCATTTGTAAGACGCTATCTTAGCTGTCGATATCAACAAAAATTAGGCCATCGCATCACTAAAAAGTGAAGTTATAACTCCTTCGTATTTCTCTATTTGTTATTTCTCAAATACGTCGGTTTTAGGCATACTAATTCATCTAGATCGTAAATAAAATAATGTTCTCATCATATTTTGCTTAAAGCCGGCTTATTAGGTGCATTGTTATTGCAGAAATAACGATGTAAACAACTTGTAAACTTACTGGTGAAACGAGTAATCCTGGGGATTTTTCTTTTTGGAAGATTCACATCCTGGTACTGCACAAGAAACCATCGTATTATGGTAATTCAATCACGGGTTATCACTGTAGTTCACTTAAATAATTGCCGAAACGCTCGCGTAAACAGTTACCGGGGCCGGTATGGGCCGGTAGCAAATACGTGTTTTGGCCATTGGCCCTGTTAGTGTTAACAGCGTCACTTTCTCTCTCTTTCTAACACAGCAAAGTTCCGCTAAAGCGGGAGCTCTCATTCACTCTCAAGCCCAATCTACGGAAAATGATATAAATATTGCACATCGACCTTTGGAAAGAGACAATCGGCTAATTTCGGCTTCGTACAGCGTTATCTCTGTCGCACACTACGTATGTGACGTTTTGTCAGTCGTTGTTCAAAATATATATTTAGAGTTGTTAACACCCCCAAAAAATAATTTAAGGTTGTACTATGGCATCTTTAGGAAAAAGAGGGAAACCTTTACGAAGTCAGTCACGCGAAATTATCTACAATGTTTATAAATTATTTTGTAACCGAAGCTGACAGATTAAAAAAAAACGAAGATGAAAATGTAAGTTGTTATTTTAAGAAGGTTCAAGAGCGAGTTGCAAATGCCACTGGAATTTCAAGAAGAACTTTGAACAATATACTAAATGAAGTCAGTACTGAAACACATTCTACTGAAATTAAGTTCAGCACTCCAAAAAAGAGAGACCAAAAAAGCAATTTCGTTTATACAAAATAATTAAATACGTAAACATAATGTGAACATGTTTTTTTTTATTTATTTTACCCCAACCTAAAGCCATCACTTATAGAACAATTGGTGTATTTTAAACAAAGAATAAAAATAATTATCAAAAGAAGCAAATCATAATTGTTTTAACAGCTCCTAATAGATACCGGACTGTTTGTATTTCGTGCGACAGAGATAACGCTCTACGAAGCCGAAATTAGCCGATTGTCTCTTTCCAAAGGTCGATGTGCAATATTTATCGCCGGGGACTGTACACCATAGATATAGAATTCCGGAAATTCTATATCTATGCTGTACACAGTTATATCCATGGACCTAATATACTATATAAACAGGACTGAGCTCTCCAAAAATCGTATCATACAAAAATTAACCTTAATGACTGCAGTTTAGGTTTACTTTTGATAGGATATCTTAGCTGAGGCAAAACGAGCCGAGAGAGAGGCCCCGAGTTGTGGAGTGTGTCCCTTTTGCTCAATTGCCAACAGATAAAAATGATAAAGATGGTAGAAAATTTTACCAACTACAAGTAGGTAAAATAAGTTACGTATATTTTTTTTTTAGCATTTAGATTAGTTTTAAATAATTTTATTTATAGGTTTACAATCTGTATATCATAGTCAATAATTTTATAAGTAAGCTCCATGAGTAAAATAATCAAAATAATATAATTTTGATTAATGTTTGGTAGCTATCATATAATTACTCTGGTAACACTGAAATCTGACATCAATGGTTTCATGGCGGTTTTTTTCAATTTATATAGCGAAAATGGTGAGAAAGTGTTGCATCAAGAAATGTAAAAGTGAATGTTATGCTGGTTGTGGCATTTAATTTCACAGGTAAGGAACTTGTAAGGAATAACAAAGATTTAAATAAATCTCGATAAAAGACTTAAAATTGTTAGGTACTAAATAATAACAATTTTGAGTATAAGTAGTGTAACCATGCTCTAGACGTTTTGTAGACAGAAGACTAAAGGCTCTTACAGACAGAGGCGATATCGCGGTCGCGACGCGATATTTCGATATTATATCCGTAGAAAAATATCGCGTCGCGACGCGATATCGCCTCTGTCTGTAAGAGCCTTTAGCGTCTTCTGTCTACAAAAGCTATAAGTAGTGTATTTCTGATTAAAACTATTAATATTAGGCGTATAATAAATACAATTTGTACTTATGTATCGCATGATTGAAATAGCATTATTTTTAAGTAGTTTACAGCTTTCCATCCAAAGAAGAAATTCAACAAATATGGTTGGATGTAATTCCAGAATCATTTTAGTTCCCTTTGCTTCAATTACATACTTACCCAAACCAGCTCTGTACAGTAAACGAAAAAAGAGCAAGAAAGTACCATGGTCCCAGAACGAGATTCTACATGCCTACTTCATCATAAGCCACGTATACCTACGTGATCAAATTTGATGATTCGCCACAAGACGAATCTCACCAATATTGTAGTCCTTCCTTCTTGCCTCAAAACATGGGTAGGTACACGATTCAACACCGACACAGAACACAATAATGTTCAGTTTCATAAAGGAGCTTTCGAAAAAGGTCTATTTCTTTATATTATTTAATTACAATATGTTTGTAATACAAACAATAATTTGAAATCACTTATGGTCAACCGGACGCAAATTATCTCTGTATAAACGAATTTTCCTGTTTGTCATAAAAATGTTTGGTCACCCTATTAGAAGGAGATAACTGCCTCATGTGACATATCTCTCTCTGCTCGTGTTATTGGTATGAGAGCTCAGTCCAGTTTGTATAATAGGTCCATGGTTATATCTAATACATTATGGCCGATTTATCTTAGCAAGACCAAAAACAAACTGCACACCGGAGGCTGCGCAGTAACATTTTTTAGGAACCAAATGGTGACATGAGGCGAGTGTGTTATTTTCCGACATCCACGCGGGCGAAGCCTCGGGCAAAAGCTAGTACACTATATTAACCGGTTGCCTCTGAGAAGAATAACCATAGAATAACTAAGGCCGCATTCCGACTTAGACCATAATCGCTCACAGCGCTCACATCAATATTTTGCGTTCCGATTTAGATATCACGTTTATGACAGCTGAGAGCTGTCAGCAATTGATATTAATTTAGGGCATTGTCAAGGCGCATGTCATGACGTCATCTATGACGATTCACGGGACATCGTTATCGCGCTTACGCTAACTCGGAACGCGTTTAATTCAAATTCAAATTGTTTTATTTGGAACAACATGGGAACCATTTTAAGCGCGCTCAAATCGATTATAGTGCAACTCGGAACGCACCCTAAGTTATTCTTCTGAGGGTTGCCTCATCTGTTTGTCAGTAATGTGCTGTCAGACTGACAGTGTCACGTCCACTATAGTTATTATCAATGACATTATACATTTAGACGTTGCCATGATTACAGTGTGAAGTGTGGAAGTGAGACACATATACGAAATAATTAGGAAAATTGAGACAAAGCATCGTATCTTCTGTCCCTTACGGCGTGCCGTATTTTTGCTTTAAAAATGTTGCCAAACAAAGTACTTTCACTGTTAATATTGCTGTCTCATGTCCGGCCACGCGGTGGCTCGATCTAGATGTATATTATCTAAGGTTATTATACTCTTTGGTCACGTCACTGTGTGTGTCAGTCAGTCAGTTGTGCTGGTTCTGGTTGTGCTTTAGTCTGTGGGTGCTGGTGCTGTGGTGTTGCTAACTTGCTACGAGCTCCTGTAATTTCAATAAACATAATTATTATATTTCTATTACGTGAATACGTTATACGTGAAAACTTCAGTGTTTGTGCAGGCTAATTGGAATTGGCGGTTTAATTTACAGATATCCAGTGAAATTGTGTCAATCAGTGAAAGATCTAATATAAATCATAGCGTCGCGTGAGTGATCGCTCTTTTTGTATTACGAAGAAACTGTACGTCATTAAATAGAAAAAATGGTGTTCCAAGTGAGTATTCGATTGCTTTATTCGTTATTACCTGATAAAGATGGGCGTAGGGCGGATCCCGGTGACATCAGACTACGAATTAGGGCGCAGGGTAGGACACGCAACCTTGATCCGGGCGTCTTTGAGTAGTAAACAACTACCAAAATGAAATATCGAGCCCTTTTATACACCGGATAGTTCTTCTTTTTGTCTATAGTCAAAGAAAAAAGTCAGCCAGGCCAGCCTTGTTGTTCGTGTTGTTTTTTTTTCAATTTTTTTCAATACATCTCTCATAATTAGATTTCTTTTGTTTGACGAATCTGCAGGAAATCAAACTTAGAGATATGTATTGACGATTTTTATGGTTAAAATTATGTAAATACATGTTTTATTGCCGCGTATCATACTTTGATCAAGATACAACCTGACATGGACCTGCAAATTGCAAAAAACCCAAAAAAAAAAATAATTTCGCGGGCTACACAGAGCAATCACCTTAATTTAAATTCTCTTAACTTTTAACTAAGTATGTTATTTGCCCTAGTTTTTTTAGGTATTGCTAATTATACCAAATATAGATTTATGTACCATCGTGGACATTTGCGGTGAACCATTTTCGACCTACGGAAAAAAGGAGGAGGTTCTCAAGTCAATACAATTTTTTTTTTATGGTCACACATAACTTTTTACTGAGTAGTCCGATTTGAAAGATTCTTATTTTATTTGGGAGGGTGTACCTCGAAGTTGGTCCATGTAAAATTTATTAACTTTGCTTGGGTAGTTTTTGAGGTAGCTTCAATAATACATAATGTATTTTTTCCCACTTTTTATGTGGATTATGGTCTAATTTCTCTTGCAGGTAAGTATTCGAATTTATGTAGGGTAGTAGTACACCAACTAAAAAGTGAATAGTAAAAACTTTTGTAATAAAATTGTTTATTCTACATTATTACCTTAACTTTATGGTTGAAAAGTGGTTACCGCATATGTCCGCGATGGTAACTACAAATTTGTGTGAACATTTGTTTGATTTCTAGAACAGTTTTGAGTCCTACAATAAAAAATTTGATAATCGAAAACAGGTTTTTGATACATTATTCTGCAACTTGGCCACAGAAACAAGAAAGTGGAACCATTTGATAAGATCTTAGATAACTCAGTTGTGAAAGTAAGCACAAAATAATCTTTTAGAAAAGACATTAACTACTACTCAATTAAAACATTACTAAAAGCTAGACATAAATTCTTAATTGCATTAATTTGTATTATTTATAAACTTGTAATTCCATTCACACTATGAAATCCATTCAATGTAATATAAATAGTAGGTTGGTGGACTTAGTAGTATGACAGTTGAATATTAATGACAATGATTCATACATCATTATGACTGTTCTATGACCTATACTATGAGCATGCAGTGTTACTCACACAGTCACACTTAAGGTTGATGCGCCAGGGTAACCCGCGAAATTCTAAATTTCTTACGTTTTTTGCAATTTGTAGGTCAGTGTGAGCTTGTATGTTGATTAAAACATGATTCGCGGCTGTAGCTAATATAGTTTTACAGAATTTGAATCATTAGAATCAGCAATAAAACTTCATAAGTTAGCATTTACCTCAAACCTCATGATTTCATGAAATCGCTACATTTGAGGTAAGTAAATGCTAACTTATGGAGTTGTATTGCTGATTCTAATGATTATAATTCTGTAAAGCCATATTAGCTACGGCCGCGAATCATATTTTAATCAACATACAAGCCCACACTGACCTACAAATTGCAAAAAACTTAAGAAATTTTGAATTTCGCGGGCTACCCTGTCGCTTTCGCCTTAATGACCATTAACCCAATTTGTTGGTATAAACCACAAATAATAAAATCCATACTAATATTATAAATTCGAAAGTAACTCTGTCTGTCTGTCTGTCTGTCTGTCTGTCTGTCTGTTACCTTTTCACGCCTAAACCACTGAACGGATTTCGATGAAATTTGGCAAGGCTATAGATGGTATCCTGGGGACGGACATAGGCTACTTTTTTTTTCAAAAATAATCCTACAGGGGGTGATATAGGGGATGAAAGTTTGTATGGGAAACTCAGTATTTCTTAAGTTAGGGATGTGAAAATTAAAATGTATGCTTTTGATAGGAAATAAAAAAATATGCTGTTCAGCGTTTTTGCAAAATCATCCCCTAAGGGGGTAAAATATATAAAATAGGGGTTGATTTTAAAATTTACAAAACTGCACGGATTTCGACAAAATTTGGCATGGCTTTATATGGCATCCTGAGGAAGGACATAGGCTACTTTTTTTTTTCAAAAATAATCCTACGAGGTGTGATATAGGGGATGAAAGTTTCTAAGGGAAACCCAGTATTTCTTAAGTTAGGGATAACAAATTTATGCTATCATACTTCATACTAATATTATAAATTCGAAAGTAACTCTGTCTGTCTGTCTGTCTGTCTGTCTGTCTGTCTGTCTGTCTGTTACCTTTTCACGCCTAAACCACTGAACGGATTTCGATGAAATTTGGCAAGGCTATAGATGGTATCCTGGGGACGGACATAGGCTACTTTTTTTTTCAAAAATAATCCTACAGGGGGTGATATAGGGGATGAAAGTTTGTATGGGAAACTCAGTATTTCTTAAGTTAGGGATGTGAAAATTAAAATGTATGCTTTTGATAGGAAATAAAAAAATATGCTGTTCAGCGTTTTTGCAAAATCATCCCCTAAGGGGGTAAAATATATAAAATAGGGGTTGATTTTAAAATTTACAAAACTGCACGGATTTCGACAAAATTTGGCATGGCTTTATATGGCATCCTGAGGAAGGACATAGGCTACTTTTTTTTTCAAAAATAATCCTACGAGGTGTGATATAGGGGATGAAAGTTTCTAAGGGAAACCCAGTATTTCTTAAGTTAGGGATAACAAATTTATGCTATCATACTAATATTATAAATTCGAAAGTAACTCTGTCTGTCTGTCTGTCTGTCTGTCTGTCTGTCTGTCTGTTACCTTTTCACGCCTAAACCACTGAACGGATTTCGATGAAATTTGGCAAGGCTATAGATGGTATCCTGGGGACGGACATAGGCTACTTTTTTTTTCAAAAATAATCCTACAGGGGGTGATATAGGGTATGAAAGTTTGTATGGGAAACTCAGTATTTCTTAAGTTAGGGATGTGAAAATTAAAATGTATGCTTTTGATAGGAAATAAAAAAATATGCTGTTCAGCGTTTTTGCAAAATCATCCCCTAAGGGGGTAAAATATATAAAATAGGGGTTGATTTTAAAATTTACAAAACTGCACGGATTTCGACAAAATTTGGCATGGCTTTATATGGCATCCTGAGGAAGGACATAGGCTACTTTTTTTTTCAAAAATAATCCTACGAGGTGTGATATAGGGGATGAAAGTTTCTAAGGGAAACCCAGTATTTCTTAAGTTAGGGATAACAAATTTATGCTATCATACTTCATACTAATATTATAAATTCGAAAGTAACTCTGTCTGTCTGTCTGTCTGTCTGTCTGTCTGTCTGTCTGTTACCTTTTCACGCCTAAACCACTGAACGGATTTCGATGAAATTTGGCAAGGCTATAGATGGTATCCTGGGGACGGACATAGGCTACTTTTTTTTTCAAAAATAATCCTACAGGGGGTGATATAGGGGATGAAAGTTTGTATGGGAAACTCAGTATTTCTTAAGTTAGGGATGTGAAAATTAAAATGTATGCTATTGGTCGGAAATTAAGAAATATGCGGTTCAGCGTTTTTGAAAACTCATCCCCTAAGGGGGTAAAATAGGGGTTGATTTTAAAATTTACAAAACTGCACGGATTTCGACAAAATTTGGCAAGGCTTTAGCATCCTGGGAAAGGACATAGGATACTTTCAAAAACAATACTACAGGGGGTGATATAGGGGATGAAAGTTTGTAAGGGAAACCCAGTATTTCTTAAGTTAGGGATAACAAATTTATGCTATTGGTAGGAAATTAAGAAATATGCGGTTCAGCGTTTTTGAAAACTCATCCCCTAAGGGGTTAAAATAGGGGTTGATTTTAAAATTTACAAAACTGCACGGATGTCGATAAAATTTGGCAAGGCTTTATGTAGCATCCCGAGGAAGGACATAGGCTACTTTTTGTCTTAAAAAGTAATCCTACAGGGGGTGATATAGGGGATGAAAGTTTATATGGAAAACTCAGTATTTCTTAAGTTAGGGATGTGAAAATTAAAATGTATGCTTTTGATAGGAAATAAAGAAATATGCGGTTCAGCGTTTTTGAAAAATCATCCCCTAAGGGGGTAAAATAGAGTAATTAACAAACTCCCCCCGCCACGTAAGTCTGTCTGTTTGAATGCGATACTGTCAAAAAGTACCGAACGGATTTTCATACGGTTTTCTCCAATGAACGGAGTGATTCAGTGTAATTCATTATGGTTTTGTGTAAATATGACGACCACTGTTGAAGATGTCGAAAAAAATCATGCCGACTGGTAGGTTTATGCCTACTGTACACGGTAACGATTTGAGTTTGCACAGTTACGCGGTGTCCTGCGTGAGCGGCGAATACGACGCGACGCAGCGCAACACGACGCGACGTAATGCGACGCAATGCTACACGCGACAAATGTCCTACGTGATTTTGGCCATTATTTCTCGAATCATGGAGAAGTACAGTACAATTTTGCTCGAAAGTTCATATTTAAAGTACAGACTTAAAAAAATATCGTAAAATATCGTTTATGTTTTTTGTCCCACAACAATTTTTGCTCTAGCACTGCGGCGATCAACGCTTCTGAATCAACCATTTCGTAGTTCGTGGTGTCGCGTCTGGTCGCCCTCAAAACAAGTAGGCGTTGCGTCGCGTCTCGCCGCAAACTGCCACATAGGCCGCAAGCAGGGTATGCCGTTGGTTGAGTTGATCGCGTTCGTCGCGTTCGCAGCGTCGCGTCGTATTCTGCGCTCAGGCAGGACACCCCGTTATATCGGACGGCCCTATGTTTTCCATATGAACGTTCCCATGGGATATTTTCCGACATCCACGCGGGCGAAGCCGCGGGCAAAAGCTAGTGAGTAATATTCCTTTGGGAGGAGAGCAGTGGCGCAATGGTAATGGCCCCGATTGATGAGTTGTAGTTGCTGTAGGTCATAGGTTAGAATCCAGGCTGGTCCGTTACGCTGTGTAGGTATATAATTTCATCACCACTGCTCTCAAAACAGTGAAGGAAGACATGGTGAGGAATTTGAAGACATGTGTCATCTTACCAGGCCGCACTTGGCCCGTGTGGTACATTATGGCCCAGTCCCTCTCACCAAGAGGAGGGCTGTGTCCCAGTGGGAACATTACAGGCTGATTATGCTTATGAGTAATACCGTAATATTTGTATGTAAGTAATGGAAAGTAGGCAACATTTTGTGCTTCTAGGGCAATAACCTTACAAACAAAAAAACATAATTTTCTTAAACCACTAGTGAGCTCATTTTAACTATGATGTATGTGAATATTATGAACAACTGCATACTAAAACTGGCATAGAAATGGTAAATACAGTTTAGTTATAAAACAGTGTACTTGTACACAAACACCAATCACAACACACACACGCACCAACCAATACCAACTCACACCAACCAACAACACCAATACATACACCAACTTTATAAAATACAGTCAAAAGTCCACCAATAATAGGGATTATGACAAAAAAATTATTTTTTGTCCGTCATACAGATTAAAAAATATTGTACAAGTATTTTTTCTTTTTTTACGTAATCAAAAAATTACGGCGATACATTGAGTTAAAATATGGCATGACGTCACGCGTAGCTAGGTTTTATACGTACAAGTGACGTAGCGAGCCCCCACTTCCCAACTTTAATGCGTGATAGCTAAGTTTTTTTTATTAATATGATAAAGCAAAAAATACGTGTCTAATATTTTTTTATTATCTGACTGACGGACTAAATAGAATTTCTTTTTTTTTACCCAGGCATCATCCCTATTCCAGCGCATACCAACTGAATGATATGAAAATTATGTAATACAGCAGAGGCCCCCTTTCCAGCATTTTTATGTCCCCTAGTATTACTATTTTTATAGGACCCTTTCCAAATTAAAAAGTCAGCTAACACTTATTCCATTAATTTTAAACTTTTTAACTAGGGGCGCTTAGCTCCCCAGGGTCATTAGTATCTATTACTCGCACAGTGAGGTGTGGCTCATAATAATACTTACAGGTTAATAATTACTGCCATTTGACCTAAATGGCATTCATTATTAACCTTTCACTTGACACTTTTTACGGCCCTCTTTCACACATTATAATGTGTGAAAGAGGGCCGTAAAAAGTGTCAAGTTCGTGCTAGAGCTTCTGATGATAATTATCATCAGAAGCTCTAGCACGAACGCGCGATGTATTAAACGCAGGGACCGTACAACCCCGGTTAAGGGCTTTATCACACTAGCGAGTTGCGAGCGAGTGGAAAGCGGGGCGAGTGTGCAGCGAGCTCGCCGCGAGTTCGCAACGTGTGCGCGGCGACCACGCCGCGGGTGCGCAGCGACCTCGTCGCGTTTGCGTAACGAGATTAATTGATGCGAATATACAAGAGAGAGCGAGACAAGCGAGTGTACAATGTTATGAAAACGCGGCGAACACGGTTGCTCACTCGTGGCGTGCTCGCTACGCACTCGTGGCGTGCTCGCTACGCGCCCGCGGCGACTTCGTTCACAAATCGCTTCGCTGGAAACACGCTCGCAAATCGTCAGTGTGATAAGGCCTTATCACACTGACGATTTGCGAGCGTGACACCGTTTTCGAGATATATGGAAAAGAAAAAAAAATACAGTACTGTTTTTGCACTTGAAGTCATGGTGTTTGTGTGAATTTTAGCTCATGACAACTAATCTTATTCCACACCTTTTTAATCGCGATTAAAAATAGTCTGATTTAGTTTGACAATCAAAATTTTAGGTGAAAAAACGTCAAATTCAGAATAGCAAAATTGTCATTTTCAAAAAGCTATTGTACACCCGATTCACAAGGGTGGGGACAGAGACTGCGTCAATAATTATAGGCCCATATCGGTGTTGTCAGCCTTATCAAAGATCTTGGAAAAAATTCTCTACAAATCGCTCAAACATTTTTTAAATCGCTTCAAAATCTTAGCCGACAACCAGTACGGATTCAGATCAGGTGTCTCTACAGAGAACGCAGTCTTGGATTTGACAGAGCAAGTAGTGGAAAACCTAGACATAAGAAATAGATGCCTATGTATATTTCTAGATCTTTCCAAGGCGTTTGATACAGTTTCTGTCCCTATCCTCTTATCAAAGCTAGAACGAATTGGAGTACGAGGCACCGTCTTAAATATATTTAAAGACTATCTCTCCCAGCGTAAGCAATATGTAAAAATAGGCGACTGTCTTAGCGAGGAACGCACAATCCTTTTTGGGGTCCCACAGGGGAGTATTTTAGGACCCTTGTTGTTTTTGGTGTATATTAATGACCTCTGCACAATGTCGCTTCAACACAGCAAAATTTTTACATATGCAGATGATACAGCAGTATTTATATGGGGACAGAATTGGCAGGTGGTCAAGGACAGAGCCGAATACTCCCTTTCCAAAATAATGACATGGCTAAGACTAAATCTCCTTACACTAAACCTGAACAAAACACATTTCCTACCCTTTTCCTTGAGACCCAACACTAAACCCTTGCCTGACTATTCCATAACAGCTCATACTTGCGAGAACCGACACAATTGTACCTGCCAGGTTATCTCTCGGGTAGAATCGGCAAAATATTTGGGTGTGCTGATGGATGATGGACTGAGATGGGACAGGCAGATTGGATCGATCATTAACAGAACTAGGCGACTTATAAATGTTTTCAGGACCCTAAGGGATTCTGCAACACTGGAAAACCTAAAACTAGTCTACCTAGCCCTATGTCAGTCCATTATCCAATACTGCATAACCGTGTGGGGAGGTGCAGCAAAGACCTATCTGCTGGGATTGGAGCGAGCACAGAGAGCTGTTCTCAAGGTTATGACCAAGAAACCGTACAGGTTCCCCACCTCACAATTATTCTCTGAAATTAAAGTCCTCACTGTCCGCCAGCTCTATGTGCTCACATCCATCCAAAGAAAACAAGGAATTGTTCCCTTACCCGACTCAAAAAAGCGTAGTAAATCCTCCATATGCCCTACTATACCCTGCCGCACCTCATTTGCCAAACACCAGTTTAATAGCTTTATAGCGCAATTTATAGATATGTTTAAAATAAAAATGGTATGATATGGTAATTATTAATATAACAATAAATGATAGTAATAAATAATCTAATATAATAATAAAATAATATAACAAAAATAATAATGCAATTAAAATACTTAGAAATACGAGTACTTAATAATAAATTAAATTGAATAATATAGCAATAATAGTTATTCATGATCTCCTAAAACAGGGCTTCCTCTCTCCTACCCTTTTGCTGTGCCCTACAGGGTCCATAATGATCTAAATTATATATTATACCACCTAAGTACACATTATGGTAAAGCATTAAAGATATTGAGTATTGAGTATTGAGTATTGAGCTTAAGCAGCAAACTTTACAATCTCGCAAATAAAAAGCTAAACATAGCTGGAATGTGCCGGCGGGAAATGAAAAGGAAAGTAGCAGACTGGCTCCAAAAGATGGACTATCAGGAAACTGAAAGTTTATTCATATTCCTAACATAATATGATATCTGAAACCCATACACACTGTCATCCATTCTTACTTGTTCCCGTCCTTACACACATTCAAAGGTGCGAACCAAACCAGACACTCACTCACTCCCTTGCACACACACAACACACTTCCACCGCATACACACATATACTCATCAACTCTCATAATTACACACACAGAAATCAAATACAAATAATTTTTAGCATTTTTACTTTCTTTTTGTAATTTTAATCCCTACATATTTTATGTGGTTTACCTTCTTCTGTAATGAAAGCTATTTTGACCTATATGTGTTACCAAATGGCAATAACCTTGGCTGTTAACTTCCACTGACACTCTTCTTAAATGCTGTTAGATTGAAAATAGAACCCATGGCTGAACGCTGACCCCCAAAATACAGGTCCAGGCCTAGTTTGGGGGTTAGGATCTGATTTGTAACAATACATTAGTGTGCTATTATTATAACTTGATTGTAACATGTATTTCCTGGTGTCAAATAAATATTTTTATTTATTTTTTTTTTTATTTTTTTTTTATTTTCACTAAATTATTATCTCAGTACAATCTTAGTGCTGTCAAACTAAAATTTAGTTAAGTTTTGTCACTTTAATCAATTTCAGAATGGGAAATCGTCGTTTGACAGGAATAAACTAAATTTTAGTGATTTTTAGTCTAGTTTAGAGGCATTTGTGACAAGAGAATCGGCACCAATAGCTTATTATGTCACTCATTTAGGTAAGTATCATGTCACTCATTTAGGTAAGTATAAATAAATGTCGCATCTTTGCGAGGAAAACGTTTATGTAAACTTTAAAAAAAAACCGGTCAAGAGCGAGTCGGACTCGCGCACCGAGGGTTCCGTACCATCATCTATAGTTGATGATTTCTGAAAAACTGTGCTATTTAGAGACATCGTTTTATATTTCCTGTAATCTATACATAAACTTCTATCACATGGAATAATTTCAGATTTTTTTTTCTCTATGCATACTTCGGAGATAAGGCCCCCCTTTATCTACGGTATTTTTTTTATCATTTTTCATCAAAAGTCGAAAACTATGCGGCCTAAAAAAAAGAAAAAAAATGTTTAAGTATGTGCAAACAGCGCTCTTTTATATGACACCCCACATGCCCTAGTAGCCCTACTTCGAATTTTAAAGACCCCCTTTCAATCCCTGTTGCAAAAAAAAACATACATATTTTTATTTTTTTCTTATTTGTAAAATAGTTGGGCAAAGGTCACCTAAAACTGTTTCAAATTTCAAGTTGATAGCATTAGTCGTTCTTGAGATAACCAGCTGTGACAGACAGACTGAGTCACACCATAAGGGTTCCTTTTTTACCATTTTGGTACGGAACCCTAAAAATTACAAGTAAATTAATGTGTTTTTACGTTAAATGAGTTAAGTATTTAATAAACTTCTAAATAATACACAAAAAGATTCTACAATCGAATATTTAATTATCGAATAATAATAAAAAACACCTTTTCCGAAATGTCACGTTTTTTCTCGCAAA
Source organism: Cosmia trapezina (assembly GCA_905163495.3). Taxonomy (NCBI): domain Eukaryota; kingdom Metazoa; phylum Arthropoda; class Insecta; order Lepidoptera; family Noctuidae; genus Cosmia; species Cosmia trapezina. The sequence goes on from LR991032.1 coordinate 25,748,579, forward strand.
GAGGCGATAATGAGGCGATATTATGTGCGAAATGAGTAGGTACTTATTTTAATTTTTTTAAAGTCGTAAGTAACGTTATTTTGCGCGTTCGTGATAGTCCCACAGGTGCTAAAATGTATTCCTTTTTTGACGGGTACTTAGCCACGTCGTCGTTAAACTTGAACTTCTAAAGCAAAAATCACTAAAACACTCCTTTTCTATTCAGCGCGACCCAACCGTCGTGGGAGTCCCCAACTTCAACGCCACAGAGGATGCTGCAGCTCTCCGAGCTGCCATGAAGGGCTTCGGAACTGATGAGCAGGCCATCATCGACATCCTGACCACGCGTTCCAATGCGCAGAGGCAGGCCATCGCTAAGTCCTTCACTCATGAATATGGCAGGGTAAGTCTTTTAATATTTGAGGAGCTCGTGGTTAAGTAATAACAGCCACACGGGTCGATCCATCAGGTTAAGCTACGCTTGCTGGGGTTGGTCAGTGGATTTACTGGATATGTGACCATCCTTACATACCGAGACTCCTCCGCCGTTGGTCCCGGCTGTCATTCGTGGATCTATGACAGTCGTTACGGTTTGTCAGAAGCCCGAAAGTCTGAGAACCAGTAAAGGGGTATCGTATTTCCCAGTTACTGGGTTGTGAAGGTCAGACAGGCAGTCGTTCCATGTAAAATACTGGTATTCAGCTGCATGCGGTTTGACTGAAAGCCGACCCCAACATAGTTGGGGAAAGGCTAGGCAGATTGAAGTCTTTTAATATTTGCTCAGGGGAGTGTAAAATATGCGTAAACACTGATAAATATCTACACAATGTAAGTACAAAGGAAATGCTGCGGGTAAAACTGTTACTCATACTCATTTGCTCTCAATCATAGCTAAATATATCAACAGATTCACTGAGCTAATATACGTCTATTGAAAAGATAAAGCCCTCTATTAGTCCAGTTCGAGGCGTGACTTCCATTGTAAAGAGTAGCTTATGCATTACAAAAACCGGCCAAGAGCGAGTCGGACCACGCACAATGAAGGGTTCCGTAGTTGAAAAGAATTTATCCTAAAAACAAACTTAACATAATTATGTAAAAAAAAAATAGTAATAATTTGATGAAATTACAAAATAACAATTTTCGGACTTTTTCCTTTACTTGTACTGTGAGACCTTGCTTATTGCCAAATTTCATGATTCTAGGACAACGAGGAGTACCCTATAGGTTTTGATTTACTTGCGACTCTTGCGAGTATCAAAATATGTCGCATAAATGGCCGTATTTTTTTATTGCGTTGATTTAGAAGCTTGATTTTTTTAGAACTCGCCTGATTGAAGAAAGATCTCTACGAGCATAATCGCCCTAATGTTCCCACTGCTATGACACAGGCTTGCCCCCAGTATTATAAAGTGCTCTGTTCTTGCCGGCTTGCCCCTCTTATAGTACGTAATCTTTTATAAAATTGACCTTGTAGGTAGTAGGTACACTGTTTCAGACTTTGATCTTGATTATCAATAATTAATTATAAGATAGTCGTGAGCACGGACGAGAGTAAATGAGTCATAGTTTTAAAATATTATACGACTACAACAGATCGCCCGCATATCCGGCAAGAACTTTCAATGGGTTTTATTAAAACGAGAACAAGAGAACTTGAGTAGGTACCTATTCATTGAAATCACAAAGTAGTTGAAAATAAATAAGTAGGCTCTATTTCCCATACGTCTCTATCTAGATATATCTCTATCTATAATAGATCTCTATCTAGAGATTGCGAAAGATCTTGATATTATTTCTCAGTCGCCTGTCTGGCTGCATGCATGGATCGCTAATATTATTTGGTTTAATCCAAGTTTAATCATGTCTCTTCTTAGTTCCTGAGAGATTAATCTCTACAGCAGAAGCTTTCGAGATTAAACTCTCAGGAACTAGGAAGAGACATGATTTGATTAATATAGATAGAATACTCTTTAATATGCACACCATAAAAATTACAAAAATAAATGTATTGAATATAATAAAATAATATTATTATATTATAATAGAAACCAGTGATAAACCAGAGGAAAGGTGTTCAATGACCAGAGGTGGCCTGCACATTCGCAGAACTCAAAACCTAGCCTGCTCCAAAAGTATCTTCACCCGTCACCCCCTTTGAAAAGCATCCATAATATATTTGATACATATTTAGCTTCCCCACACCACTACGACACTGACATTTATTGATTGTTTCAAACCGACAATCTGTTTTTAAAATCGCCATTCATATTACATGGTGCGGCAGTTTTGTGCGCTAGATACACGTAGGTAGGTAATCTACTATCAAGGTAACTCCATACCTCCGGCATGGCATTAGTCATGATTCTTGGCGTACCATGGTATTCGTTTAGAGGTGTTTGTTTTGGTAATTCAGTACGTTTTCTCGAGGTCAAGATCAAATTGCTGGGTCGTTAGGAAAAACTTGAATAGGGTTTTTGTTCTACAAATTGTATCTAATTAATGTACGTAGATAGCATTAAGCGTCATTATCAAGGTCTTTACGTTATGAGGAGCTCGTGGCTAAGTAATAACAGCCGCACGGGTCGATCCATCAGGTTAAGCTACGCTTGCCGGGGTTGGTTAGTGGATGGGTGACCATCTTTACATACCGAGACTCCTCCATGCCTCGGAAAGCACGTTAAGCCGTTGGTCCCGGCTGTCATTTGTGGATCTTTGACAGTCGTTACGGGTCGTCAGAAGCCCGAAAGTCTGACAACCAGTCTTACCAAGGGGTATCGTATTTCCCAGTTACTAGGTTGTGGAGGTGAGATAGGCAATCGTTCCATGTAAAATACTGATATTCAGCTGCATCCGGTTAGACTGGAAGCCGACCCCAACAAAGTTGGGAAAAGGCTAGGCAGATTGACATTAAGCATATCAAGGTCTTTACGTACAGGTACAGCATATGGTGTAGGTAGGCACCACTATGCTATAGGTAGATTGTGACATACCTATGTGGTTAATACTGGTCTTTAAGTATTTGGAAAACGAAGACTTATTTAGAAGTTTCATAAAATACCTATCAATTTTAACACGCCTGCACTACAGTTTCAATACGACAAGCGGTTTTTTTTTTGTGGGAAAATCGTCATGGATTCCCTCCGTCTGAGAAGAACAGGGTGTTATGACTTATGTCGGACTCTTACTGACTAAAACCCCACGCTTCTTCGGCCCTATCGGATCCCATCATTACTGACATCTCTCTAACGACAAGCGACGAAACTAAAATGGTGAAAATGACACTTTTCAATAATTATTAACCATTCTTCTACCTTTCCATATTAGGACATAATCGAAGACCTAAAATCAGAGCTGGGCGGTCACTTCGAAGACGTGATAGTGGCGCTGATGATGCCCCCTGAGGAGTACCTGTGCAAGGAGCTGCACAAGTGCATGGAAGGCCTGGGTACTGATGAGGATACCCTGGTGGAGATCCTGTGCACCCGGACCAAGCAGGAGATCGCTTCTATCGTGCAGGCTTATGAGAAGAGTTAGTAATAAATTATATTATTTTAGATCCTACTAATATTATTATATTGTATATTAATATTTTAAATGAGAAAGTTTATGAGGATGGATATATGGATGGATGTTTATTACTCTTTCACGCAAAAACTACTGAACGGATTTTGATGAAATTTGGCACAGATATTTTGTAGCCTGGATTAGCACATATGATACTTTTTATCTCAGTACTCCTGCGGGTTCGAGACTTACGCGGGTACTACAATGGGAATGAACCCAAAGATTCATACTAGCCCCTGGAGCCTCATGTTTCATAGAGCTATAGAGACCATTCCTATCAAGAGTAGACTGTACAAAAAATCGATGACAATGGTTTCGTACGCTTCTTTATTTTTTTGTGTATTTAATGAGTCATTCCATGGACAAAGTTGAATGTCCTATGTCCAATTCTTACAAAATAGGTGTCGCAACGTTGTTGGTAAAGATAACGAAGACTGTTTCTTTGTCATAGACAGATTTCATAAGTGGATTGCCAATTTGGCGGTACAAAGCACCAAAACAAGAAGATAAACTCTACAAAATAATTTGTATCATTTTCTGTGAAATAGACGAAGTTACAAAAAATATTTTGTAACACATTTAACACAATCGTCAGACTCGGGCACCCCCTGTTGGGTACGGACCTCGGCTTAGAGCGTCGCTGGGGGAGGGCAGCAAGGGAGAGGCTGGATCGGATTAATTTAAATAACACAATGCTTAGGGTGCTTTTCCACCAGAGATCTGCTATGCTACGTTGCTATGGATGTGTTGGTATCCACCAATCAGATTCATTGGTCCACATAACATAGCACTGGGTGGAAACGGGTTCAACGAAGCTATGTTTTTTATATGGAAGGATGCGTGCTGTGCACAGAACTAATAAAGAGGTCTCCTTTCTAACCTCTTTATCTCTTCTGTGGTGCTATGGATGCGCGAGTGGAGTAGTAGCTATGTGCATCTTCCTCGCACAGCTCTCTCGCGGCGGCGCATCTTCACAGCACATCTTACTCGCTCCACTACACAGCTTAGCATTAGTGAAAACGGTCACATAGTTTCATAGTTTAGCTTTCACATCCTCGTAGCATAGCATGCATCGCTCATATCTGGTGGAAAAGCAGCCTTAACTATGTTAAGGACACCGCGAGAAGTCAGCCGAGCAAACTTTCTGACTCACTAATCTTTTCACCAGTCATGAGGTGGTATACACTACAGCATATCCTGTTGTAGCTTGTTATAGAGAAGAAAACTCGATCTGTTGTTTTTAAATAATAATGTCACCTTCTATGTACAGTGTATGATCGTCCCCTGGCAGAGCACATGTGCTCCGAGACTTCAGGCGACTTCCGCCGTCTGCTGACCCTCATTGTGACTGTAAGTATTATAGTAATGTTGTTGTAACGCATGCTCTTCGTACTACTTGGTGTTAAAATTATTATGAACACATAGTAGTGGGGAACGAACTTAATGCGTAGGCTGACGCCTGAAAAGTCGCGTTGTTGAAGTGGATTTGAGTATAAGTACAAGTTTCAAATAAGAATAGGATCGACTTAGCGCCATGTTGTGACGTCTCATAGCTGTCAAATCGAATGAATTGAGTAGGGTGAGCAAAACAAGATATTTTTACATAACATTTAATTACGAATCATGAACGAAGAATTTTTAATTATTTCTGATAAATTGTTGCCAACAGTGAAAATATGATTGATGAAGAAAGTATAATTTTTTTTAAACTAATTATGACTAATTTTTTGATGTTTTTTTTTTCACTTTGATTTAACCAACTTTGGTTGTTTTTTTTTTTAATTTTTTTTTGACTAACTGACGTTTTAACAAAAAAAAAAAAGTTTTTGATACGCCAATACTTAGGTTTTCTTTGCATACCGTACTTTTCAATCAACATTTGACAGATAGAGTCATTGACGTTCCTATTCTTATTTGAATCGCATTGTAAGCAGTTGTGTTCGTATTTTGAACCACAGAATTAAAAATAAATAATGCATGGCAAAGGATGGTTTGAGAACAGTGGTCACCTGAGAGTAGTGGTGGCACATTGGTAACGGCCCCGACTTAAGAGTTGTAGGTCGTGGGGTGGAACCTAGACAAGTGCTTTACTTTGTGTAAATAATTTCATCAGCACTGCTCTCACAACGGTGAAGGAAAACATCGTGAGGAAACCGGCATGTCCTAGAACCAGCAATTCGAAGACATGTGACATCTACCAACCCTCACTGGGCCCGCGTGGTGGATTTCGGCCCACTACCTCTAACAGAGAGGAGGCCAGTGTCCCGGCAGTGGGAACATTATAAGTAGGCTGATGATGATGATGATGATGACGACAGGATAGTTAATATTGAATTAGGGAAATCTAGTTTATATTGGCAAGCAAACTTGGGAGAAATAACAACAAATTATCTGAAAACTTATGAGAGAAATTCGTATGCTCCCAAGAGAACCAGTCTGTTTTTATTACATAAAAGCACTTGTGGTGTAATATGAATTAATAATGAATAATTCTATCCAATCCATTCCATGTCAAAACGACCAGTCTATGTATAAAGCATATTCCAACGGACTTTCAGGCAATGTGTATCATTGCTGAGCAATTGGAATAATTTGTCCCAAGCAAAATAATAAAAAACTTGCTCAACCGGTTGCCAAGTTATTTCTAGTAAGACAACGCTAATCGGTGGCTATTGTTGTTACTCTGTCGCCATGTTTGATTGCTATGTGTGGCGGCATCTACATCGCCACATACGAACTACGCATCACAATGACATGACGTCACGCAATCCTGCATCGCGCAATTAGAGTTTACCGCGCGACTGGCACGTACAAAGTCCCGACATCAACCGTCGGGCAGTTGTCCACCAGCACAACACCCGTCGGGTCGGAGGATCCTCCCTTTTCTATGGAGGATGAGAGAACTTCACGCCTCTATATATGTTATAATATTTACTATTCTTACATGAATTGTAAGCAGTGTTATTTCTTTCCTTCAACATTGTTTGATTATTCCTGCTATACATACAGGCTGTATCAGAAAGGTGTGGGCAAATTTAAGGGAGGGGTACAGATAATCAAACTGAACAACTTTCTCCATGGGACCGACAGCACAAAACTTTAATATCTACTCGACCCAAATGTTTGGGGCGGCTGATATTTTTTTTCTCGTTTACGATGTTGGTCCCATGGAGAAAGTTGTTCAGTTTGATCGTCTGTACCACACCCCCCGTATAACGAGAAAAAAACTGACATAAATATTATATTTACTAGGTTGTATAAATGTATTTTGGCATGTAAGACTTATGTATATTGGGAATGCTATTATCTTTCCAACCATTTGCATTACTTTTGACATAAACACGCCTATGAAGTTACTTATTTATTGACAGGCAACCATAGACGGATAAATGCATTACTTCAAGGACGCTAAAGACGTTATAAACGGTTGGAAAGATTATAGGTACTAATATTAACTGTCAGATGTCAAACGGAATGTATATTTAGATGAAGCTTTGGCGGTGTTATCTGTTGCACGTAAAGCTTTACTAGACTTAACTAAGGGCTAATTTTTCAGTAGTCAGATATCTCTTATCTGAAGGATAAATATTTCAATTTTACAGCTTTTATTTTGAAAATATGTCAAACTGTGATACTGTGTTATTCTGTGTTGTTATTCTTCAGATAAGAGTTATATAACCATTGAAAAATCAGCCCTAAATCGAATACCTGTCTGTGGTTTGTAGTACACCTTACCCTCCCTAGTAAGAGGTAGCGCTTTTATACAAGGTGTTATTTAAATAACTGACAACCTCTTAAGGGGTCATTGTATTCATCATTATGAACTACTTTTACTGTAGGGCCACACCTGAATTCGCAAAAAAAAATTTGCTGTTCTCTACATTTATGTTCGCATAACTCATCAAAATGTAGGGACAACAGATTTTTTTTCGCAATATCAGGTTTGGTCACATCCAAGTGTGCCCAGACACGGGGTCGTCTGGCGCCCATGTGCTGATTTGGTCCCTTGGGTAGTCACGGCGTGCAATGTGTTCTGGTGCGCCGGTGATGGGGAGTACTCCCCAGAGGAGGGTCCGGTGACGGACAGCCGCGGCGGGTTCGCGTATGAGTGCTACCGCGCGCCAGTGTGCCCGCCGTAAGCAGTAGAGGAGGACACTGTGGAGTTTTAGTGGGTTAGAGTCCCACACAACTGCACTATCTCCCCGTGGTAGTGCAGAATGCATGAGCATTTCTCCACGATAAAAAAAAAGTTTGGTCACATAGTAAAAGTTGTTCATAATGATGAGTACAATGAAAAGAGGTTGTCAGTTATTTAAATTACACCTTGTGTATTTTTATCTTTTATTACAACATTATTTTAAATGATAAACTCACTAAGATTTTTATAATTCCTTTTTCTCCGTTTTTGTTTGGTCAGCCGAATGTTTAAAAAGAATTCGTGCTACCAAAAATTCTTATTCCTTAGTATTCACATAGGTACATTTGTGAAGTTATAACCTTGAAATCCATTCCAGGCCTGATACAAAATTCTTGTTACTGTGAAAGGGCTACATAAATTGACATACCTACTAGTGTAGCAACTGTTGCGAAGATAGAAAGCCATTTTTCAATTGTAGCTCACAATCAATCTCATAGTTAGCTACCGCTCAAATTGTCCTGCATTGGCATGGCCCTACACCCCGGACAGACAGAGAGGCTTATGGCTAAGTAATAACAGCCGCACGGGTCGATCGATCAGGTGAAGCAACTCTTGCCGCGGTTGGACCGTCGATGGGTGACTATTTTTACATACCAAGACCCCTCCCTGCCTCGGAAAGCACATTAAAAAGCCGTTGGTCCCGCCTGTCATTCGTGGATCTTTGACAGTCGTTACGGGTCGTCAGAAGCCCGAAAGCCTTACCAAGGGGTTTCGTATTACCCAGTATCTGGGTTGTGGAAGTCAGATAGGCAGTCGCTCCATATAAAATACTGGTATTCATCTGTATCAGGAACCCGATCCCAATACTTGTAGTTGGTAAAAGGCTACGCCGATGATAACGTCTAAACGAATCAGCCCCCAATCAATCTGCCTAGCCTTTCCCCAACTATGTTGGGGTCGGCTTCCAGTCTAACCGGATGCAGCTGAATACCAGTATTTTACATGGAGCGACTGCCTGTCTGACCTCCACAACCCAGAAACTGGGTAACACGATACCCCTTGGTAAGACTGGTTGTCAGACTTTCGGGCTTCTGACGACCCGTAACGACTGTCAAGGATCCACGAATAACAGCCGGGACCAACGGCTTAACGTGCTTTCCGAGGCACGGAGGAATCTCGGTATGTAAAGAAGGTCACCCATCCACTGACCAACCCCGGCAAGCGTAGCTTAACCTGAAGGATCGACCCGTGCGGCTGATATCACTTAGCCATGAGCTCCTCCGAATTAGCCCCCATTGTTCATAATTTATTTATTTTTATTCATTAACACATACATTTGTTTTGACAGGTAATACCCAAGCTAACAAAAGTAGTCATGAAAATATTGCTAATTGTCCAATCCCCAAGTAACGGGTCTGGGTAGAAGCCCAAGTTACACAGTGGACAACATACTAAGTGTCACCCTCTGGAATTCCGCCAAAGTGCAAGAAAATAAGTCCAAACGCCGAGAGACACTATTTAGTATTCTTACTGCACGAATCACCGGTGCAAACTTTAAGAAGTTTGTACGGGTAGCTGGAACTTTAAAAAGTTCCTCCCTCGGTCCCAACCGTAACCTCCTGTCCGGAACGAGTAATGCCAACGATTCCAATATTTGTGGGTTATTCAGTATCCCACGAAAAACCATAAAAACATATTTTACCAGAGCAAGGTTGCGCCTTACTTCCAACTTATATTATCCAACCATACCTATAACAAAGAGAGTTGGATACATAAGCGGGTAGAAAAGGTAGACACCGTATTGCTTCCAGTATAGGTATCGGGTAAATTAATTAATAATAATGTCGAATAGGGCGGAGAGCGAGCCCTGTAAAAGCTCTCGGTATGCACGCACCATTAACTTTCCTTTTGACTTCGCTTTCGCTCACATTATTGTAACCTTGGACTGTCGTGATCAGTATTTTTTGTGTCGATACTGTGTATGTGTTCTGTTTGATTTATTGATTGTTGTATAAATTGGTAGTTTTAGTTCGAAATATGAGTTGGCGTGTTGTCTCGTGTTTGCATGTCTTTTTCAAGGTGAAAGTTAATATTGTAGAATTTATTTTAATTATAGGACTGAATAAATGTTACATCAACACAATCAAATTTTCATTAAAAGCGGTTTTAGCTGTGTTTTTACCCGACTTCGCGACAGCAAAGACAAGGTTATGTTTTCTTCCCAATAATTTATTGAGGAAGCTTATTTTCCTGTTCGTTTTTGTGCCAGAGATACCTGTTTGAGCATAGTAAATAAAAACTAAATAACTAAATGATAAATGATTTATTTCTGTAAGTAGGTTTATACAAACACTTTTACACGTCAATCATAATAATATTTTTAAAACTAGATGAGGTCGGGGTTTCCTATCTGACTACTAACTGTTGGGGCAAGTCAACTCAAAGCTCTTTCTTCAAAAGGCCCTTCCAGACATTGACAGACAGACTGCATTGTTAGACTCACATAATAATCCTAATACAAAAATGTTTGGACTATAAAAAGAGACCGTGAACTTTGATTTAGTTTCGGCTCCTATCACTGATACATTATTTAATATCCAGGTATATATGTAATAATAGTACCGTGACTGTCTGTCGTCATGTGACGAAATAAACCAGTATAAAGTTCCGCAGGTATTCTGCGGTACTTTGATTAAATTAATATTTATTAGTGTAGTGTCTGCTTTACCGTCTGGCACTTGAATTAGAACGCGAATTGCTTTACAGCATTTGAGAATATTATAATTTGTAATTTTGTCTAATAGATACCTAGATCTAGAATTTTACTGCAAGCATTCTGTTTAAATAAGCGAATCCTACATTTCATAGATGTCGAGAAAAACTTCTGAGACAATGATCTTAAAAATGGTTCCGTTTTCCTTTTTAGGGCGGAACATTAAACAAGTTTTATCATCCTTTGACTCAAAATATTTCACAAACTTATGTTCAAAATTCGAAATACCAGCACATTTTCGTACTTATGAAAGCCACACACATTCGAACACAAATACTGATCACTACACCCAAGGTATGCAAAGAACATAGGCTACGTGTTAACATAGTCTGTGCGACAGGGTGCACGTGACGAAGAGGTGGGCGTGGACCCGGAGAAGGCGCGGGAAGACGCTCAAGCGCTGTACGACGCCGGGGAGGCCAAGTGGGGCACCGACGAGGAGGTGTTCAACAGGGTGAGTAGAAACCATGTTAATAACCTGTCAAGAGATGTTGTTGATGTCTTATTCATTTAAAATAAAGATGGGCAACAATAGAGTATTACAACCATTTTTTGAAAAGTCTATTAAATTCTATAGTGCTAATAGGCCACTAAAAAAACACAAAATTTTTATTCAATCATTAACGCCCGGTTTCTCGACGGCTATTCAAATCTAAAATCAACTAACAAACTGGTTAAATTAACAGACCAGTCAAATCAAACTGGGTTGCTGAAGTGCCGATTACGACAAAATTAATTAATCAACGATCAATGTCAACGATTAAAGAAAATAGATTATGGGTATGGCAACATCGTATTCTTCATTCATTTTGACAAATAATTCGTTCAATTGAATGTCAAGTTGACACTGTTGACCAAGGCGCCATTTTATTGAAAATTTGAATGTTTGGTATTTTTTTTTTCTTTTCCTTATATCTCGAAAACGGTGTGTCCTATCGCAAAAATAATAAAAATTTGGCCCCCCTTTATAGAACCCTTAAACCCCTAAACCTCAACACGTAGGTATCAAAAAAAAAAAATGTAAGTACCGTAGTTAAAGTACCTATAGAATTTTTATTGTTTGGTTTTAGATTTTTAGGAGGAGCTCCTGGCTAAGTAATAACCGCCGCACGAGTCGATCTATCAGGTTAAGCTACGCTTGCCGGGGTCGGTGAGTGGATGGGTGACCATCTTTACATACCGAGACTCCAACGTGCCTCCGTGCAGAAGTTGTTTTATTAATTATAACTAGAAAATATCCAAAGAAAACAGAAAATCACAGGGAACGCAAAGATAATTGCCCAAGCTCGACAGATTAGCTAACACAACATTTGACAGTGGCTTGACATGACCTTCGAGCTTAATCGTTTGTTCAGAAACCCAAATTCTGAATTAACAAGAGATTTTTGTACTAATTTGATTGTTGTGTCAAGTGATCAAACATTCAAATCAAAGTACTTAATCAACGTTCGTGCAACTCGTTTTCGACTTAACAAGAGATTTTACACATGGTTAGTTAATTTTAGATTTGAATAGCCGTCGAGAAACCGGGTGTAAGTGCCATAAAAATGGTTTTAAATTTTACATTTTTAAATTTCGCGCGTAATTTGTCGAAAACGCTGGACGCAGTGGACGCCATATTGCTTTGTGGTCATGACGTCAGTTGACTGTGTAAACAAAGCTTTAAATACGCTGATTAGTTGACAGTTGACATTGACACTTTTTAATTTTCACAGCCGTATGACGTAATAACATGGCGGCTACTGTTTCATGGTGTCAGAAAACAGATTAAAAAAAAAGAAAACATTGAATTGAATTTTAAAATTTATATTGTTATTTTATGAACTAAAACTAACATTTTCCGACTGCTTTTTGCCTAAGCTATCTAAATATATTTTTAGATTTTTTCTCATGTAGAGTAAAATATCGTATTGTGTAACATTGTATCTCACTACATCAGTTGTCGCTGACAACTATGTTGGGCATCTTGTAACACTGAATATGAAACATTATAGTATAGTTAAAATCTCGCTGCAGACTTGGTCATAAATCATAATCGGAGTAGGGATGTACGCTAGTTGCGCGAGCTCAAGGCCATTATCGATAACAGATGATGACGATGACTCAGACGAAGAATTTTAATTTTCTATTTTTAGTTTTATACAACGTGTAACGTTAAATGCGCAAAACCTCTTAAGGGGTCATTGTACTCATCATTATGAACAACTTTTACTATGGGACCAAAACTGAAATCGCGAAAAAAAAATCAGCTGTTCAGTACATTTCTGTTCGCATAATTCGTCAAAATGTACTGAACAGCTGATTTTTTTTTCGCGATTCCAGGTTTGGTCCCATACTAAACGTTGTTCATAATAATGAGTACAATGACCCCTTAAGAGGTTTTGCGCATTTAACGTTACACGTTGTATATACGTTCTTTTGTTTATATATGTAATATGCTTTGTAGTAAATTTGGTAATAAAATAAAAAAAAAATGTGTATTTATTTCTATCACCCATTTATAATTATATATAAAACTATCGATATCACTGATCGACTGCAGTAATGCACAGGACTACGTGTGGGCGTGGCCTACCCATAAGGCCCGTGAGTGGGAAAGAGAGCGAAACACTCGAATGATTTATGACCGAGTCTGCAGCGAGATTTTAACTATACTATAGCATGTTACCAGCAACACTGCAACATGTTGCTGATATTATGTTGTGCAACTCTATTTCCAAATGAAAAACGTAACGATGCGGATTTTGTGAGGATGTGAGTGTTACTTAAAGTAAATAAGGAGAGGGTGAAAGAAAGATCTCGGAAGTTTACGCCTCATATTGACATGTGCCAACTGCCAAGTCACTGGGCACACGCTGCTTTTGCATTGGCTTGGGAGCTGCCACGATAGTGTACTCATCATTATGAGAAAAAAAAAATTGCTGTTCCCGACATTTTGACGAGTTTTTTTTTTTTTTCACGATTTCAGGTTTCTACCATAAAGGCCAAAATGAACTTGTATGATATCACATCAATTTTTATACAGTATTTGTATCTCACGAGGAGCTCATGGCTAAGTAATAACAGCTGCACGGGTCGATCCATCAGGTTAAGCTACGCTTGCCGGGGTTGGTCCGGGGATGGGTGACCATCTTTACATACCGAGACTCCTCCGTGCCTTGGAAAGCACGTTAGGCCGTTGATCCCGGCTGTCATTCGTGGATCTTTGACAGTCGTTACGGGTCGTCAGAAGCCCGAAAGTCTGACAACCATTGTAACCAGGGTGGTATCGTATTACCCAGTCACTGGGTTGTGAAGGTCAGATAGTCAGTCACTCCATGTAAAATATTATTACTCAGCTGCATCCGGTTAGACTGGAAGCCGACCTCAACATAGTTGGGAAAAGGTTAGGCAGATTGATTTGATTTGTATCTCACGAAACGACACGCGCTTTACTTGAGTTTACCAAGTGTACAAACATGCTGTGAATGTGTGTGTAAGCGCAACTTTAGGTACCGTCTGAGACAATGGCGAAGTCGGAAGAGTGTGTGTTATGTGCTGACGCTACTCGTCCTCAAGCACACATTCGCAGCGTGTTTGTCACTTGGTAAACACAAGTAAAGTGCGTGTTGCTTCGTGAGATAAAAAAGTCGTATTTTAAACCACACCATGTGTTACAGATTCTGGCCCACGAGAGCTTCGCTCAGCTGCGTCAGATCTTCGAGGAGTACAAGAACATCTCGGGGCGCACCATCGAACAAGCTATCAAGGCCGAGATCGACGGAGAGCTCAAGGACGCACTGTCCGCTATCGGTTGGTAACATTCTCATATTTTTTTTTATTATTATATTAAATCGTTTACATAACATAAAAACATCTGGGGTCTACTCCCTAAGACCGTCCGTCAGTCCGTCCTTCTGACCTAACGATCCATCAAAACAAGTGTAAAAGCTAAATTTTTCGGACGGACAAAAACACATTGGGAGTAGGGACAACTGTCTAATCGTGTTGTCATTTATACTTCGTTCGGACCCTGAACCAATCATTCGTCCGTAGATGATACGGAGTAGGAAACGCCCGTAATGAAGGCCGAAACTATGGACTATGGTCATACACGCACGCCGGTTGTGAGTACTTCGCACCTGACCTTTCTGAAGAACATCACCAATAGATCATTACGAAGCAAATACTACACTAACAAATCTGTTGAAAATAAAACAAAGTTTAAAAACTACTCTAAACTCCTACGGCGTTGCATACATGGGGCTATAAAAAGAACTAATCATCAATTTATCAGTAATTCTAAAAACAAATGCAAGGCAGCATGGCAACTGATAAAAAATGAGTCCGTCGGTACTAAGAGCAAACAAATGATAGAAAACGTTAGGTACAAAGGTTCTATAGTTAATAGCCCGGACAAAATTGCTGAGACATTCAATGACTATTGGATTAATCTGACAAATGATACCCACAACAATACTCGTATTAACGTTAAACAAACTGTTAGTGATAGTATTTTCCTAAGACCATATGGATATGAAGAGATACACAGAATTATATTATGTTTGAAAAACACAAATTCAGTAGGCTACGGTGAGTTAGCAACAAGAATTCTAAAATGTTGTTCAATAGAATTAACACCAGTTTTAACATTTTTAGTTAATCTATCGTTTGAATCCGGTTGTTTTCCTAGCCTACTTAAACAATCGGTTGTAAAACCTCTTCACAAAAAAGGTAAGAAGGAAGATCTAGATAACTACCGACCAATTACTCTCATACCCATCATATCAAAAATCTTTGAAACGGCCATGCATAAACGCCTTACTCAATTTATCGATAAGCATGCTATCCTAAGGGAAGAACAATACGGTTTTCAAAAGGGAAAGTCCACAACTTTAGCATGTTTTAACCTAATTCACACAATCGTGACCAATTTAGATAAGCGAATTCAGACAACGGGCGTATTTTTTGACATGTCAAAAGCCTTCGACTTTGTATCGCACAAATTGTTAATAGAGAAAATGGAAAAGTATGGGATACGGGGCCCAGCACTTCAATGGTTAGAAAGTTATTTAAATAACAGAATGCAGTGTGTAGAAATCGAACAAATTAATAGTAAACTAGAATTAAAATCTTATAGATCAAATTATAGACATAACAGGTCCGGTGTGCCCCAGGGGGGTGTGATTAGTTCCCTATTGTTTTTACTATATATAAATGACCTTCCTGAAGTGACCAATCAACCCTGTTTTCTGTTCGCTGATGACATATCGTTAATAATGACATCGAATAATACTGACATTAATAAATATACAACTGACATAAATGATACAATTGAATCTATAATAACATGGCTTGACGAAAACAATCTGCGTGTAAACCTAACAAAAACGAATTTTATTCAATTTAGTACATATGGACGAGAAAATAAGAATTTAGACATCAATTATAGAGGACTTAAATTAAAAGAGGTAAACGAAACGACATTTCTAGGTATCACGATTGATAAACACTGCAACTGGAAGGCCCACGTCAATAAAGTATGCAATAAAATAAATAAATTCGTGTACGTTTTATACCAACTTTCAAAAACATCAGCGTTAGAAACCGTATTATCTGCATACTATGGGTACGTGGATTCTGTGTTGAGATATGGTCTTATTACCTGGGGTTACTCAACAGAAAGTAAAAGAGTGTTCATCGCGCAGAAAAAATGCATTCGCGCCATAGCGGGAATACGCCCGTGGGAATCTTGCAAACCCTTTTTCAAAAAGTTCAAAATACTAACCCTTCCAAGTTTGTATATCTTTGAATGCGCTAAATTTGTTAAAATGCACCCGGAGTTATTTAAAAAAGCTCATGAAATGTATGCTAAAAGTACTAGGCACAGGAATAGAATAGTTTTGCCCATAATTCCTAGGACAGCATTATACAGTAAAAATAGCTATGCAATGTGTACTCGCATATTTAATGCTATACCTGATAGTATTAAAAACTTACCGGCTAATAAATTTGCAAGGTGTCTCAAAGTATGGTTGGGGGAAAAGAACTTCTACTCAGTAAATGACATATTTAATAAGAGATTGGACAGTAAGTAACACTATCCCCCGGACATTAATAGTATTTTTTTTTGTTTTTTTCTTTTAAATGTATTTTAATAATATTATAAATTTCTCAATTTTATTTTTAATTTACTTATGACTATGTACCTACTTATGACTTAACAATAATTATGTACTTATTTATACCCAAATGTTTGCATGTCGCATTATTATGACTAAGTGTTATGGATCTGTATAATTATTAATTTTAAGACCGAAATTGGTACCAACACTTAAAGCGAATAAATTGATTTGATTTGATTTGATTTGATTTGATTTGAATAAGCTCACTATATGTCTTCTTAGGGCGTCGTCCCGGCGTTTCCACTCACATCTTCCTTGTAAATAAATACCTTTTGTTAGTAACCCTGAGAAATCGTTTACTGTCCAGATATTGGATGTATATCTTACAATAAATACTCGTACATGTAATATCGAACTAGTTTTGAGCAATCAATTAGCGTACCGGATCTGTGGACCCGGCTGCTGTGGCCGATGGTGCAACATCCAGGCCTCAGATTCCTGGCCTTTGTCCAGCAATTGACAGCGATAGGCTGGTTTGGTTGATTGATTCTTGGGTTGTTTAGGCCTTAGCTTGGTATTGATTACCGTAACCTTGCTGCAAGAGGTGACTGACGCTTTTAGCGCAGTCTATACACCATACAGTCGTCCGACGAAGCCTCTCGTCTGTATGATAATAATAATAATAAAATTTATTTATTTCAACTATGTTTACAGACGAAAAGATAAAATTAGGTAAAAAATTAATTACAACTGTTATTGTTGTAACCACAAGGTCTGTACATGAATTGGATGAGCCCTGCCTCTTAAACTAGGGTGACCCTGTATCTTAAGAGACAGTGATCAGGTATAAGATATCTTATGAAGTAAACAAAACTTGTGAAGTGTGTCAGTTTGCCATGTATGTGTCTATATAATATCTAAATTTTGTATGTGTCTTGCATAATATGTATTTTCCTAAAAGTATTTACAGTAAAAAAGGAGGAGAAGGGAGGGCAACTCAAGAATGTGAATGGAGAGTGTGTGTGAATGTATGTATGTAACTGCACACCCATGTGTATATGGTGAGTGTGGGTGAGTATAAATATGAGTGAGCAGCGAAAAATAGTAATTATTATTAAGCAATGTAAGTGATGTATAGACTGTGCTTTTAGTTTCGTTTCTTGTAGTGTACTACGTGGATTGCATTATCTGTAATTGACAATGAATAGTAGAATGAGATGACACTTAATAATTAAATTAGTTAAATTACATGATCTCATTTTAATGCGAAAGTTACGAAAAAACAAGAAAAGCAACAAAAACTATCCAATCGCATTATTCGTTTAAAAAAACTTCGATCTTTCCTCTACATTCAGATCTGTTTATTAATAAAATATGCGCTCGCGTGCCAATACCGCGACATACTCGAAAGACGCGAGTAATTGAGACAATTTGTGTGCCACAGTACATCCGAGCCGCGCCAGTGACGTCACACGTCGTCAGCGGAAGAAGACTATTAGTGATATTTGTAGAAGAGTTACGAAATTTGATATAGGACAGGTTGTTGCATGAAGGACAGTTAAAATTTTAAACCTTTGATTTGAGGCTTCATCTGTACAGTTTAGACCTTTGATTTGAGGCTTAATCTGTACAGTTTAAACCTTTGATTTGAGACTTAATGTGTACAGTAATCGCTGTTGTTTTAATCCCGTTTCACAGAACCCCACTGAAGACTCAAGCACTACTTAAAACTCGTTTAAAGCCATTCGATTGGTTGAAACTAGTTCTAAGTAATCTCGAATAATCGGTAAACGATAATCAACAATCATAATCGATAAATCTATAATCGAGTAGTAGCAGAAGTGTGTGTTACAATATCAGACTGATATAAATTCCTGCGATGCCGTCATAACGGTTCCTCGCTAATATGGAGACACAACACATATGGACATTCAACATGGTAGAAATTAATTAGTATAATATTGTCACCCACTTATAGCGGGTTGAATGCACTGTGCACTGTCCTACCGATATACAAGCTATAATTATATCTCACAGCGTATAGAGGCTGACTTTGAATTTGTTTGAAAATGTAACCTTTCATACAAACATTCAATACTTACTTGATTAAAATGCATGAAACAGAAAGGTACATTGTACAAGTTGTTCATATTCATTCTTGAGTATCTTTCATGATTTCTCCCGTTCTGGGTGGAGCGGGAGGGCGTGTCAGACTTTTACTGACAAACCCACCCGTGTTCCTTCAGTTGCTTGTGCCTGGGCCACGGTATCTCTTTCGAACAACCCGCGACCCCGGCGGCAGAGTATCTTACACCTCTGTAAGGTTTTCTATAAATAATTAATGTATCATAACATTCATGTATGCCTGTTCAATATTCGTGTATCATATAACAACCTATTGACCGCTTGGTTATATATCAATTGAGGAGCTCGTGGCTAAGTAGTAACAGCCGCACGGGTCGCTCCAACAGGTTAACCTACGCTTGCCGGGGTTGGTCCGTGCATGGGTGACCATCTTTACATACCGGGTCTCCTCCGTGCCTCGGAAAGCACGTTAAGCCGTTGGTCCCGGCTGTCAATCGTGGATCTTTGACCGTTGTTACGGGTCGTCAAAAGCCCGAAAGTCTGACAACCCATCTTACCAAGGGGTATCGTATTACCCAGTTACTGGGTTGTGGAGGTCAGATAGGCAGTCGCTCCATGTAAAATACTGGTATTCAGCTGCATCCGGTTAGACTGGAAGCCGACCCCAACATAGTTGGGAAAAGGCTAGGCAGATTGATTGGTTATATATCAATTGCCTTGTCCCCAGCGCCCAGCTCACAAATCGACAAATAAATACCTACGATGGTATATAGGTCGTGTAATGAAATAAAAAACAAAAAACGAACATGGGTTCTCGTCGAAGTCGTATAAATACGACTGAGGCGGCACGGGCACGAAAACCTTTGTCGTATTTTAACCCCTCAAGTGTAAATTATGTACTAATTTATAAACCCAAAACCCCAGCGGTGGAGTGCGGGGGGATAGGTTCACAACTACTGATGATGATTTTTTTTCCATCGGATGATGTTTTTTTTACGTTTATATGTATACGATATAAGCTTATATACCTATTATATAAAGGGATTTTCCTTATACACACATGGGGTGCAGTTTACACTTGACGGGTCCGACTGAGGCGGTCAAAAGGTTAAAATTTTTTTTTTCTAGGCTTTATAAACCGTGTGGCAAAATAACCCTTCCCTTTACACAAAATAACCCGACTTTTTGCCACCAAAATATTTTCAGTGGAATGCGTGGAAAGTGCAGCGGCATGGTTCGCGACCCGCCTCCGGAAAGCGATGCAAGGCATGGGAACTGATGACCGGACGCTCATCAGAATCGTCGTCAGCCGCTCCGAGATCGACCTGGGAGCCATCAAGACTGAATACGAAAGACTTTTCGATAAGACCTTGGAAAGCGAGATTAGGGTACGTATTATATCTTTGAACCTTCAATTCCAGTGGAATGTGTGGAGAATGCTCCCGCCTGGTTCGCGGCAAGGCTCCGCAACGCCATGCAGGGCGCTGGCACTGAAGACCAGACCCTGGTCAGGATCGTTGTGGGCCGCTCGGAGGTAGACCTGGGCAGCATCAAGGCAGAGTACGAGAGATTGTATGATAAGACCCTCCAGAGTGATCTATCGGTATGTTGGACTTAGTGGATGGTTGGGGGTGGTGGTGGACTTTCACTCTTTTACATTTTATACTAGCTTGCGCCCGCGGCTTTGCCCGCATGGTCGATAAAAAGTAGCCTATGCACTTCCCCAGGATTCAAAGTATCTCCATACCAAATTTCATCAAAATTGGTTCAGCCGTTTAGCCGCGAAAACGTAACCAACAAATATAGAAAAAAATAAAATAAAATATTAGTTTAAATATCTTGCTTGACATAATTTTCTCTGGGGATTTGGAAAGCTGGTTTGGAATTGAAACATGGACGATCAGTATTTATTTTTATGTTATTTCTATGAAACTGGTCAATCACTGCCCCCTTGGTAGTGATCGGATGCTTGAACTTCGCACTTCACTCACATAAGCTGTAGGAAAGCACTTGCTATCTATACTTTGCTACAAGTTTGTACTATCGACAAACGGGACGCCTTTACACCTAAGGGCCTTAGCACTTCTCCGCCGCGAAACCGCTCAATGTTCTGCTACTTGAGTAGGTGAACATCATGCGAGTCAATTGATATTATTATTATTATTATTTATTATTATTTTGGTTAAACACACTAGCAGCTAATTAGCTGATGCGTGTGTATCAAATAGCTTGGAGATATTTAATCTGTCCAGTCGATTCTTGAAGCAGTTCAGTGAGGGAGCCGTCACAACACTTTCCGGGAGCCTATTCCATGCAGTTACAACTCGGTTAGGCAAGAATTGCTTCAAAGGCTTTTTCTTTGATGAATTTTCCCATAACTTCAGGGAATGCCCACGCAAATGTTTGTTGGCATTCATAGTGTAAAGGTCTTGAAGGCTGGGTACTTCGTAGTGTTTAGAAAGTATTTTGTATGTCTCAATGAGCCTACCCCTTTGTCTACGCTGTTCCAGTGTGATAAGGCCAAGGTCTTTGAGGCGCTGTTCGTAAGGTAGATTACGCATGGTGCGAACCATCTTGGTTGCCCTTCTTTGTACATTATCAAGTAGAGTGATGTCTTTTTTGAAATAT
The DNA here is from genome assembly GCA_905163495.3 of Cosmia trapezina. NCBI lineage: Eukaryota > Metazoa > Arthropoda > Insecta > Lepidoptera > Noctuidae > Cosmia > Cosmia trapezina. Next base: position 25,769,853 of record LR991032.1, read on the forward strand.
GGGTCCCAGATGACATTGGCATATTCTAAGAGAGGTCTTATGTAGGTCTTGTACAACTTGATAAATGTCTTAGGCGTCAGGCACTTGAATGCCTTGCGGATGATGTAAAGTTTTGAATTTGCTCTTTTGACAATACTGGATATGTGTGCTTCCCATTTTAGGTCATCGGACATAATAACACCGAGATCTTTCTGTGATTCAACAGATGAGAGTTTTTGTAGTCCGAGACTATAAGTTTTTCGAGGATTGTTAATTACCTATGTGCAAGACGGTACATTTGTCAACATTCAGCGTCAGCAACCAGTCCTGAGTCCATTTGCATATAGCGTCTAGATCATTTTGGATATCTTGCCACTGGTCATGGGGATTCCCAAAAAAACTTTGTATCATCCTCAAATAACGAGAATGGCAGGCGGACAGTGTTTTTCAAGTCAGTGAGGTATAAAATAAATATATAAATATATATACAACGTGTAATGCTAAATGCGCAAAACCTCTTAAGGGGTCATTGTACTCATCATTATGAACAACTTTTACTATGGGACCAAACCTGAAATCGCGAAAAAAAAATCAGCTGTTCAGTACATTTATGTTCGCATAATTCGTCAAAATGTATTGAACAGCTGATTTTTTTTTCGCGATTTCAGGTTTGGTCCCATAGTAAAAGTTGTTCATAATGATGAGTACAATGACCCCTTAAGAGGTTTTGCGCATTTAGCATTACACGTTGTATACAGGGTGTAAGGGACAGCCCTCCGCAAACTGATAGGGTAAATTCAGTATGTCATACTAAGATGACCGGTACATGAAATTTTTTCAGGAACGTTAAGGGAATCCAATAAACCTGATTTGTTTGTGTTTTTGTGCACAAATTGGAGCGTCTATTACTGTTTGCGAGGGGTAGGTAATAGGTATGCGGTGAGTTCGATGAACTCTGTAGCTAGACAGAAAGTGAACAGCTGATTTCACGCGTCGTTGGTTAAAATATTTCAACATCCATTGCTGGTTTTTTTTTTTTGCTGTTTTTTTTGCAGTTTTTTTTACATAAATGGAGTGCTGCGAACACACAATGCAATTTTACATTGAAATAATGAAAATGTAACTGAAAAAAAAAATTGAAAAAATGAAAATTTTCCTGAGAAAATTTCCGGTGGAATATGATTCAAAATGAGGAGCTGAATGCACCCTGTGAGTTTGCGGAGGGCTGTCCCTTACACCCTGTATATATGAGGATATATTGAAGCGTGGTTTAGCTCGGTGTGTAAGTGAAATGGCGTTATGGCTGTCTAGTTTGACGCGAGAGAGATAGAAGGTTCCCGCGCACCGGAACTAAACGCGCTTCGTTTAAATGTAGATTTATGACAAAATGCTATACTTAAATCAATATTTAGCTTAGTAAGTTCTTAACATATTTAAATACAAATTAAAATTTAAATTTTAGTGCACAATAAGGAATTGTTTGCGTATAATAGTATAAAACAGAAAATAGACGGCGCTACTTTGGAATTTTTTTCTATCGAGAAAATTTCAAGTACCTAATCATGTCTCGGTTTTAGTGTTGTACTAAAACCGAAACATGATTACTTGAAATTTTAGTAGACAGTATTGTTAAATAACACATATGGAAAATCTAAATGATTTAACCATATACATTTGGTTTTATAGGAATTTTAAAAACAAAATTATCGATGTTTCTCCTTAAACTACTGCGGTTTCGCGGTGGAGGAAGTTGCTTTTTGTATACACTGATTCATTGAAAAAACCCTGCCCTGGTCCTTTGTTTTACTTTGTCATAAATAAAGTTTCAGATTGCAAGCAAAATTGTTTCAAAATTGGAAAGGCCTAGCGTTTGTCGATGGTACCAGGCACGAAACTCCACAATTATCGTTGAACCAAAGCAATCGATACAGTAACAAGTTCCGCGATATAATATTATCTAACCAATTTTAATGGATAATGGGATAGTATATTATTACTTTTGATTTAGCGTTTAATGCGATTCAGTTAAGAATAAGAATTACCTAGATCAAAGTTTTTCTTCGCGTCACTTGTATAACGACTGAACTTGATATAGACCTGCGAATGGTGAAAGGGTATTCTTATTCATAGTGAACGCATTTTCCACGAATATTTAAGCACATTATAAGCATGAAAGTAATGCTTTATTTATTTATGTATACAAATCTAAGCATGACATTCCATTCTTCGTCTAAGAAAAAAAATCCGAACACTATTCTGGCCCCATATTTTCCCCCCTATATTCTGTCTATGTTTATTTAAGCTTTTATTGTTATTTTTATAAATTGGAACATTACTTTTATGTTGTATGTAATGTGGTTTAATATTTTTCACATTTTCTGTAACTCTCTGCCATCGTGATTGGAAAGGAGGTGAGAACTATTTGTTAAGTATTTAAAATATATATATATAAACTGCTTTGCAAAAAAAACGGGCACCTTACAGTTATTGGCTTTTCTATGGATAATATTAATATTTTTAGTATGTCGTTAGCATAAATGACTAGAAATTTCTTATTATCATTGAGAATATAGTTTTTAACCCTTAAATCCTGGAATCGGTGTTTTAGTCAATGTAAACAGAAAGTCGTGTTAAAATGGAAATTTTTAGGGTATAATTAAATTAAGACTACGAGTATTTTTATGGTATTTTAATAAAAAAAGACATTAAAAAATAAAAAATAATAACGAGTATGACCTCTCCTTGCAGCGATTACGGCATGTAATCGTCTTGGCATGCTTTCCACCAGGTTTTTGATGGTGTCCTGTGGAATGTGTTCCCACTCAGCCGAAATCACACCTGATGTTTTGTGGAAGGTCGTTGGACAGGTCGTACTCGCCGTTTTAGGAGGTCCCAGACGTGCTCAATGGGGTTAAGGTCGGGGGTCCGCGCTAGCCAATCCAGACGACGAATACCGACCTCTTGCATATAAGCATCTACGTCGCCAGAACGGTGGTCCCGAGCATTATCGTCCATGAAATGGCATCTTCACCAATTACAGTCAGTGCGGGCTGTGCATGTTGACAAATTATTCCTGTTATGTACCTTTGCGCATTTAGTGAGCCATTTGCAATGAACACTATCTCGGTACGATAGCTGGAAGTTACGCCCGACCAAAACATAACGGACCTTCCACCATAAGGGGTGATTTCTTCAAAACACACGTCGGCATAGCGTTCCCCTGGTCTTCGTAACACTCGCCGACGTCGGTCCTCACCATTCAGGCAAATTCGAGCCTCATCGGAGAAGAGTACGCTACTCCAGTTACCTAGTGTCCAAGATAGACAATTTCTAGTGAACCACGGTCGAGCAATCCGGTACTCACGGAGTAAATTGGGGGCCCGCGCTGGTCGTCGACAACGTATATCAACCGCTAAAAGCCTCCTCCTCACTGTCCATAGGCTAACTTGTGCTCCTCGTACCTCTTCAAGGTTTCTTTTGAGGTCTATGTAACTGCATTTGCGATTACTCAATACCTGAGTCACTAAAAAGCGGTCGTCTCGTGGTTGTGTGCAACGTTTTCTCCCACAACCTTGCCTTCTTTGAACGGAACCTGTCTCTTGGTATCGAGTCCATGTTCTTTGGACGGTGGAACCACTCACGTTTAACGGCTGTGAACCGTAACATTGGCTACACCCCACTTCCAGCAGCACTATAATTTTACTAGCTCTTGTTGCTTTTTCTGCCATTATAATCGACACAAAGATATCTGTTTTAAGTCACAATGAGGCAGGATTATGCGACAAACATAAATTATTCTAATAAAAATAACGAGAAGTTAGTTTTAGTTGCCTGATAACCATTTAACCGCAAACCCGCGAATAGTAAGTAAAAAGTCATAAACTGAAAAAGGGATTATTATTATTAAAAACAACAGTTCTGAATTTGAAATTAACTTTTTTTTCATACCCAGACTCTTTATTATGTGCCAGGAACATAGTTTGTCTATTAAAACCTCATGAGAACTAAATGATTACCAATAATGTAGAAAAATCCAAACTGCCCGTTTTTTTTGCAAAGGAGTGTATATAGAGAGCTTTATGGCTGTTGTAGCTAAAAGCATTATAATTTAGAAAATACAATGATGTATTTCCGGTTTCTAAAAGGCTGACCGACGCAAAAATTGACTAACACGCTGTCAAACCCATGTCAAGTGATTGACTTTTGTTATTTTTCCCAGCCAATCACAGCAGTTAACAGTTTGACAGACCGTTATCAATGTTTTTTGCCTTTCAGAAACAGAGTGTTAGTGTTTAGAAAATTTAAATTTATATTTATGTAATGCCATATTTATTTAGTACTTATATCATGCTAAATATCTTGTCTATAGTAGTAAATAATCCACAATTTCCTAGACCCGTAACGACATTTAAAAAAAACTATTTTATTATATCACGGTTACGGGTCTAAAAAAGATCACAAAAATACTAATCATGTCGCGTTTTCTCTTTCCGCACGCCGCATGCGCTCCACGACACATCCCTTCCTTGAACACTACGCCATCTGTTGACGACCCACGGAACTACTTGATAACGCCATCTTGGTTTTGCGACACGTCAGCAGGGCGAGACTTCGGGCGACTACAAGCGCGCTTTGGTGGCTCTTCTGGGACCTGTTTAAAGAGAGGATTAAGGAAATAAGCAGATGGAGGGTAGAGAGCATATTTGGTCCTAATTTCCGCGTTTGAGCAATTGCCTGCACTTACTGTGGTTTAGTATTGCCGAGCTATTGAGTAGTAGAAGAAAGACATGTGGTCTTAGCAACTTATTCTTTCTGCTGACCTTTCTATGCTCTACAGCGCTCCATTTGTTAATAATTCTACAAAAACTAAGCTTCTGTGTCATGTGCAGCTAGAATAAGATATTTTATGTGTACTCAAGTTGTCCTTGTGAGAGATAGTTTGCATCTTTAGGTGATTTTTGCAGTTGAATGTTTTAATAATATGTATTCGGTCGACGGACCTAAAACTGTAGTGCATAATGTTTTAAGATTTTTATTTTTAAGCTCAAATAAGCAGTAGACGGTTGATTTACTGAATCGAATAAAAAAAAAGAATGAATATAAATGATTAATTGGTTATGGAAAAGAAACATTGAAATTAATTCAGAAACTTATAATACTTTATTTTTGTTTAATTATTTTCTGTAATTATAATGCAGCAAATGAGAATCTCAAAACTTCAAACTGGAATATAAACTTTTAACTCAATTCAATGGCTTAGCCATAAAATAAAAGATTTTCTTTAAATGACGATAACCCCCGAAGTAAACGACTGATTTTACTAAAACATAACATCACACTTGTCCTCGAAGGGCATGATTTTACTAATTTATGCTTATTGTGCTTATAACTACTCGTAGAATAAGAACGAAACAGTATATTAGATAGCACACGATCCTGCCTTAGCAGTGCCTTTAGTTTACGACAAATTGTTTATCAGAGTATATTTATGCAAAATATATGTATGTTGAAATGTAACAATGTTTTAATAACGTAAATGATGGCTGCTATTTTAGTACACAACTGGAAATTCTTAACATAGTTTCTCAGTCAGTTTTGGCGTATTTCCCAGTGATATGGAAAGTTTAATAAACGGTAAAAAAAACGAGGTTTAATAATTAATTAATTATCCTTGGATATTGGTTCCTTGGTTTAGCAACATAACACTGTTTTTGTCAATTCATAATAAATGTTACCTGTTGATTGTAAACAAAATGATAATTGGAAATATTTAATTTAATTTATTTATAAAAATGTTTATTGGAACTTTTGCATTCCACATCGAATCTTTTTAAAAATCTTTGTAGCTTTAATTTTATTTACGAATAAATACGATTTTAGTGTATTTTTTTATTTTACATCAGTGGAAACGCACGCTACACGCTGTCTAAACTAGGAATCGAACCCATTAGTAGGACCCCTGTTCAGCAGCGGTCGCGCTTGCAATAGGCTACTGACAGGCAATGTCTCTGGCCCGACCCAGGATTCAAATCCGGGAATGTATTACCAAGTCCAAGATCTAGATCAAACAGTTTATATGTAGTTCCATCTAGCTCTTGAACTATACCTTAAAAATTGAACTCATTATATCTTCTAAACTAAGACCCGACTAAATCTGTGACTTGGCGACTAATTTCGACTAATTAGCGACTAATTCTGGGAGAAAACAGATCTTCGCTAGGTGCCCTAGTTTTTGAGATATAAAGGTGGCCAAGCTGGGGAGACTCTCTCCAGATCGGCCACCAATGACCCCTTATAACTTTTGAACCAGTGACCGACAAATTCTGATATTTGGCGACAAATTTCGACTAATTAACGACTAAATCTTTGTGTTATCAAAAGTAAAATCCCTGATGGTGGCCAAGCCAGTGTCAGCCACACGCTATTCACTATATAGACAAACGAGATGAATAAAAAAAAAACTGGCATTTGAAGACCGTTGGAAGATTTAGGTAACCACCCTTGAAAAGAAAAGGTTACTTTAGATTGAGCAGACAACTAACGACTTCAGCACTGGAGCTTTGTGATCCCCACTAGGACTCCGCCACGTTTGTCACGTGTGGCTGACACTGGCTTGGCCACCATCAGGGATTTTACTTTTGATAACACAAAGATTTAGTCGTTAATTAGTCCAAATTTGTCGCCAAATATCAGAATTTGTCGGTCACTGGTTCAAAAGTTATAAGGGGTCATTGGTGGCCGATCTGGAGAGAGTCTCCCCAGCTTGGCCACCTTTATATCTCAAAAACTAGGGCACCTAGCGAAGATCTGTTTTCTCCCAGATTTAGTCGCTAATTTGTCGAAATTAGTCGCCAAGTCACAGATTTAGTCGGGTCTTAGTTTAGAAGATATAATGAGTTCAATTTTCAAGTATAGACCAAGAGCTAGATTGAAGAGTTTACGATACAATCTTTGATCTAGCTCTTGGTCTATACTTAAAAATTGAACTCATTATATCTTCTAAACTGAGACCCGACTAAATCTGTGACTTTGGCGACTAATTTTGACTAATTAGCGACTAAATCTGGGAGAAAACAGATCTTCGCTAGGTGCCCTAGTTTTTGAGATATAAAGGTGGCCAAGCTGGGGAGACTCTCTCCAGATCGGCCACCAATGACCCCTTGTAACTTTTGAACCAGTGACCGACAAATTCTGATATTTGGCGACAAATTTCGACTAATTAACGACTAAATCTGTGTTATCAAAAGTAAAATCCCTGATGGTGGCCAAGCCAGTGTCAGCCACACGTTTGTCACTCACGTAGCGCTTACGTTTCTCACGTTTATAAGCAGTTCGTGTCCATTCAATAGCCCTGCGTACAAAAAAAACATGTAGAGGGTGAACGCTTGTTTTACCACGTCTCTTGCCAACGTCACAGATTAATACAGATGGGACACTCCGCAGTTTTGGTATGAAGCATTGATAATACACTATAAAGTAATAAGCTACAAGTATGCGGCGGGCCCCGTCCGCGGGGCTAATTCAGTCGGTCAGAAGGTATAAGAGTTACGCGATAGAAAGAGGCAACTTGTAGTTGAATATAACTAGGTAATAAGCGTTGTGCGACCTGAATTGCACTTTATTGTGCCGTAGCAAGTCGCTTTTTACTTAATTGATTTTGCGGAGTGTCCCATCTGTATTAATCTGTGCCAACGTGTTCCTTTCGGCAAGTTGTATGAGATGTTGTTGTTGTCGAGCTGAAATGACGCGCCCCGGGGCACTTAAATTTGTATGTACACTACAGTAAATGCGGTGGTGGGGCGCGTCATTTCAACTTAGACGAGCTCCACCCATGTTTGAGATAACCGACTTCACTTCATGCCATAACAAAACTGCTAAGGCACAGTGTGGTTTGGTCTCAGAACAATAACAAAGCATAGAAGGAAGGCTAAAAACAGAATTCTGTAACTACCTTTATTCCCGTTCTATTATTAGGTACGATAAAGGATGTGGGAAAGAGATAAATGTTTTACTCTTTGTTTTACTTTCTTGGCATGGTCACAAGATCAATTGTCATTTGGTTAAAAAAGTTATAGTATGACGCGGCCAAATTTGATAGTACTTTGTTTCAATGTCTGACAGTTCGTTCATTGAACTAGCTGACTTATTCGCGTGTTCATTGTTTACGTGTCTGTCGTAATATTCCATGGTTTTGCGATGTTTTAATAATATTTCTACTGTTAGATTGCATTAATTCTTTGTTTAACTACAAATAGTGAGTGTGTGGACGCTGTGGAGCAATTTCTTGTGTGGTTGGGGGCTGCAAGACCCATTCATAGCGAAAATAAAATGAACAACAAATATTGACCTTCCATCGGTAAGTTTTTGCTCAATTTCTTGTTGCCTAAGATCTGATAAACGAATATAAATACATAACAAATATTGCTGTGTCACTATATAGCTGAAACCAGTCGTAATATTTATTCCAATAGAAGTTATTAGCGAATATTCGGAAATTGTTTTGGGGTTATCTTGATCAGCCATAGTGACGTAAATAATGTTGTCGATACTTTTCTTTTACAGATTTCCTAGACGATGTGAAAAAAAAATGGATAAATTGTATTGGTAGACGAAATTGGACTCCAAACAGCACAGCCACATAATATGCTCCAAACATTTTACTTTGTATTCATTTGGTAATGAACCTATGAAATGGATGTAGCATGTTCTTTAAGTCGTCACTTAGAGTACATGCTGTTCCTACATTATTTGTTATGGATAGAACAGATAAAATGGTCTTGATATATTATGATATAATTAAGGTATTTTATTGGCAATAAATAGTATCCCGTTCAAATTAAAACTTGATTTATTACATTACAGGAAATACTTATGGAAGTCTGCGAAGAAGGACATAGCGCAATACTGCAAATTAAAAAAACCGCTCACCATCAACAGTAATCTAACATGAAGACAGGTATAACATTCAGAAATATGTTCACTTGATATATGCGATACAATGATATTATATTAAAAATATCATTGATGCGATATCATTCTTCTAATTATCCCAGTCGGAAATATAATCGAGTGCAAATTTATTTATTTATTTTTAATACAAAATACGTAATTGTAGGATCCCGTAGCAATGGAAGTTGAAACAGGACCTAGTACATCGGTACAAATTAATGAATCGCCACTGATCTTGACATCTCGTGAAATCATCTCACATCAGTCAGGTAAGAGACATACAAATAAAACTATTTACCTAAATAAAAATGTTGATAAAAAATCTTACATAAATTTTATTGAGAACTGTTTGTTTTAGGAATCCTTGACACAGATGACAATAACAAATTCAGAAATAATTGGATTCCATCCCGATTCAAGAAGACTGCGCTTTTGGCGAGTTCCTGGTCGCCAGAACCGACTCCAGAATCCTCAGGAAGTTCATCCGTACCAGGGCGGAATGATTATGGTGTGGGCTGGAATTCGACTAACAGATTATTAAAGTGGCTAGGCATTTTATTTTTTTATTTAAAATATTATCTGGTCGTTATTTATTTTTTTATGTACGAAAAGTTTTTGTCGCTTTGGTACCATTTTAAATTTTCATAATAAATTTTATTTTTTCACTAACAACCATTTTATATAATCAAATAATTCAAATCTCTATTAAATTACGCTTCTACTGATTTACAATAATATATGTTACATAAAAAGTATTAAAATAAAAATTATTAGGTACTTTGAATACCCTTTTTCCCTAGACTTTGTTGAGTAGTCTATGATGTAATTTAAAATTCAAATAAATATGAGAAAGTAAGTTGCTAAAAACATTTGCAAAACCGAATGTCTCCCACTTCTTTTCAATAAACTCATCAGTTATTATGGCAACTAAATACATTCGGGTTTAGCCGGGTCAGATTTAATACATGAAGAGCTGTCGGGAACCAAGGAAGACTTTGGTGATGATGATGACTATTTTGTTCATACTTAAAGTATTGTTTCATTTTGAACGAATATATTAAGTATTGGTATCATAAGTATGCTTAGTTACTTCAAAATTTTTGGTACGCACGGCTACAGATCAAGCTATACATTTCCAGTATAAGCTGATCTCGCATTGTATAGGATTTCCTTACAATGAGCGGTCAGTGTAAACTGGAAATGTATAGCTTGATGTGTAGCCGTGTGTACCTACAGTTATTATTCTTGGCAGTGTAAGAAAGAATGTCATTGTAAATTCTATCGACGTTGAAATTTAGTGGGTACATCACTAGTCAGAATAAAATGAATGACAACCTACAAAATTTCGAAACGTCTTCTGTATACGTGTCCTTCTTTAACATCATAGCGGCTCCATAAGTCAAAATGAAACAAATATATTGAGTTCAGTTGCTATTTTAACACTACTTCTATGCTTTGTTATTGTTCTGAGGGTTTGGTCAATGCACACCCATAAATATAAGCACTAGTGTCAAAAAAACAATTGAAACAATTAATTATTATAAAGAGGTCTCAATTTGACACGTCTTTTTTATTTCTGAACAAGGTGGAATAATATTCATGATTATTTTATGGTGTAAATAGGAAAACGTGTATAAAATAAAACTGCAATATACATGTTCATAAAACTTATTTAATCGCACGTTACAGCCATCCGTTAACTGATTCTAACATTACACTATTACAATAATAATAATATTTAAAAACTTCCATAAAAATACTTGTAAACATCAAGCTGTGAATAAATAAAGTATGATAAAATAATCGCCTGCCTTCACGTAACTTGATAATCTTAGTACAAGAAATGAGTTCTCTCTGCAAAGCGAAAATAGATATGTTTCTTTCTCCTACTGAACTACTTTTAAACTTTTGATATTTATACAATTTACATACAAGACAAATCTTTACAAATAAGGCAGTGAGATAAATCATGATTTTATTGAATAAAATACTATACATAATTTCTTGAGTGACATGTAAATAATTATGAGTTACAGTAACTCCCTAGCAAACCCGTGACCGCGTAACTGGCAACACTGGCAAAAAAAAACAACACAAAAATAATATATACAACATTTCAACTCTAAAGATTGCACACTCATACATCGAATCACTAAATCTAATTTACGCGAAAGCACTAATGTAAATTTACACGAAATACACAATAACATCACATACTGACGTCACAGTATCAAAAATATTTGTTTACACTTAATTTTAAAAGCCTCTTCCTTTACATTCAGGATTTAACGTTTATTTCTAAATAACATCTATCTCGCTAATTACGCGCGGGGATTAAATGTGAACAAATAATTTTGATAGTGTTATACAGGGTCATATTAATTTAGCTAGCGAAACGGCAGACGTAATGGGTACAGTTGTTTTATCTCACGAAAGCGGGTGAGCCATACTTGTAAATGTAATGCGTATAGACACGCGCTCTTGTGCGCGTACCTGCAGGTAGCGCGCTCCCGAGCTTACGCACACAAAGACAATGTGCATTGAACATCTACACATACAAGTATAGCTCGCCCGCTTTCGTGAGATAAAACAACTATATCGATATCTAAACATATGAAACAATTTTTTTTTTTTTTTCGAGTCTTCAACTGGTAGTGTAGTCACTTAAAACTACATTTTTTTTTTGTACCAACTTTACACACGTCTTGGATATGGCTATGTCAACACTATATAAAACCTTTTTATCAACTCACACTACGAGCGGTCATTGACCCCCCAAAAAATCATCAAATCATTTTTGTTTAACCTATAACGTCGGCAGTTTCTCTAGCTATTTTAATTTCACTTTGTATAGAGGAACATACGCAAGTAAACTACCGCAACAGTCGCAGTTCTATACGCACGAGCTCATAACAACTAATGTATTTACTACGCGCTCACTAAGTTAAGGCCGGGCACACCATAGCTGATTATAACGCATTAAAAAACAATCCGACAAATAGTTACGCACAACACATAAATATGGCCTGCATTTTTTATAATTCATGACTTAGCATAGCCTTTGGCGTTATACGGACACTACAATGTGTCCCGGACATAACTACATCTAGCACAGGTTTTGCAAAGCGGATTAGATTATGATTTATGTTACGTATTTACAATTTGAGCAGGTTTAGAGCTCTTACAGAAGATACATTAAATAATGCCTAGTAGTGTCGTTAAGTAGAATCTAGAACACAAAGATATCTTGCATGAGTATTATAACGAGCCGACTGTACCCACTCAGTAATTGCTTTACAAAACCCATCCTAGTTAGCGGTGGTTTCATTTGTGCTATAAACTTGTTAATTTACAGAGATTTGCAGGTGCGTTTTACTATGTAACAGGCACAGATTGCTAAATGAAACCTCTCGAACACTACGATAAACAGGTAATTTGTAATTTTCTGTAGTCAATAAACGCTTATAATATAAATAGTCCCGTGGGTGTCACTGTTTAACGTCCGCTGTTGGGGACGTGGAGCGAGTCTCAGGCCGCGAGAGCTCAGCCGTGCTCAGTCGTTGGGGCCGAAGAACTTGGCGTGCAAGTCTGATAGAGGGATGATCTGCTCGTCGCCCAGAGCCGGCTGCTGTTCGGCTTTAGACTGCTCTCGTAGCTCTGTGGAATCGATAACAAATGTTTGAATGAAGTTATCAAGAGATTTTTATATTGACAAATATATGGTATACTTACTGAGCCATTGTTTGTCTGTAAGAGAACACAGACTTCTATAACGATTGTTCTATAAAACTGGTACTCAATTTATTGAGTCCCAGTTTTATACAACAATCGACTACAGGGTCTTTCTTTGCTCTAATAAGTTTAGCGTTATATAGTCAGCTGAGTTCTCAACAGCACAGATTAATACAGATGGGACACTCCGCAGTTTAGGTATGAAGCTACAAGTACGCGGCGGGCTCATCTCACTGGGTCAATTCAGTGTGGGCTACCGCGCACCGGCCGGGGAGCATAGTTCGATACTCACTCACGCGCCGCGTCGTAAAAGAAGACAACCCTAACGAGTCAAAAGGTATACCTAAGAGTTACGCGATAGAAAGAGAGGCAACTTGTTGGTGATTATAACTGTAGGTAATCAGCGTTCTGCGACGAGAATTGCACTTTATTGTGTCGTAGGAAGTCGCTTTTCATTTAAATGATTTTGGGCAGTATCCCATCTGTATTAATCTGTGTCAATAGTCAGATAAATTTTATCTGAACAATAAACATTGCAGTTGTAGAACTTTTAATATGAAAATAAAAAAAAGTGAAACTGTCCTCAGATATTTGGCTATTGAAAAATCAGACCTAAGTTGTTTTTCATAAAAAGGTCCTAAATGGATTGCATTGGAATTTGAACTGTGTCATGCAAGGCATTGAGTTTCTTGTTCTCAAAAACTTGATAATTATCTCAAATTGTGAGTTTCAAATGTGGTAACGGACCCTGCCAGTGCTGCAGCAGCCTGTTGTAGTGGTTGGCGCGGTCGTGCCGCTTCAGCTGCGTGAACACGTGCACCAGGCCGCGGTAGTCGTACTCCAAGCCCGAGTAGCGCTCGCCAAATAACTTCAGACCTGAAATGTAGTGTTGTATTTACTAGAAATCTTATTTTTCAGCTTTTTATTAGGGTTCCGTACCAAAATGATAAGCAAGGAACCCTTATGGTGTGACTCAGTCTGTCTGACTGTCACAGATGGATATCTCAAGAACTACTAATGCTATCAACTTGATATTTAAAACAGTTTTAGATGACATTGACCCAACTATTTTGCAAATAAGAAAGAAATTAAAATATTTATATTTTTTTTGCAACAGGGACTGAAAGGGCGACTTAAAAAATCAAAGTGGGGCTACTAGGGCATGTGGGGTATCATATGAAAGAGCGCTGTTCTTTTTTTTAGGCCGCATAGTTTTCAACTTCTGATGAAAAATGTAAAAAAAAAACCGTTCCCCCCTCGTTATTTCCGAAGTTTGCAAAGAGAAAAATCTGAAATTATTCTATGTGATAGAAGTTTATGTAAAGATTACAGGAAAAATAAAACGATGTCTCTAAATACCACAGTTTTTCAGAAATCAGCAACAAGAATTACATATAAATGATGGTACGGAACCCTCGGTGCGCGAGTCCGACTCGCTCTTGACCGGTTTTTTTAGACTCGGTATAGCTGGTATAACGACCGCTAGTCTTTTCATTGAATAACATATAACGTATTTATAATCTGACGGTCATCTTATTTTTCAGCTTTTTATTTTAGACTCGGTATAGCTGGTATAACGACCGCTAGTCTTTTCATTGAATAAAATATAACGTATTTATAATCTGACGGTCATCTTATTTTTCAGCTTTTTATTTTAGACTCGGTATAGTTGGTATAACGACCGCTAGTCTTTTCATTGAATAAAATATAACGTATTTATAATCTGACGGTCATCTTATTTTTCAGCTTTTTATTTTAGACTCGGTATAGCTGGTATAACGACCGCTAGTCTTTTCATTGAATAAAATATAACGTATTTATAATCTGACGGTCATCTTATTTTTCAGCTTTTTATTTTAGACTCGATATAGCTGGTTTGACGACCGCTAGTCTTTTCATTGAATAAAATATAACGTATTTATAATCTGACGGTAATAAGGCAAGATTCATAGGGAACACTTTAAGGGTCAAAACCAAAATTTTGTACAATTTCATAACAATTTCATGTCCACCGACTTTTCCTTATTCCTCAAAAAATTCTGTAATGGTAATGCTATTTTAAAAAATGGATTTCATAGCGGAATACTACCTTAAATTCATATTTAATTTATTAGTTGGTGGTTCAGTTATACTTTACGAAATATTATGAAAATAATAAAACGGAATGGAAAATACCATATTATTCTCCCTCAAAAAACCTGTGTCCAACTATCGATTTCAATGTTTGAAACCGCAAAAACTTCGAAAAGGGTTTTATTTATTCAACATAGTATCCAGCATAACGAAGTGTGCGTAAATCACTCAATATCTAGGCAACTTATATGTACTAACAATTATATGTAATAATTTAAAAAAAATAAAAACAATGCGTCTCAAAAAGAGTTCATTTATGTTATTCCTTTATGTAACGCGTTATTTTCCAATAAAATACTTTTTTTTAAACTTACTACTGGGAACATTGACAGAAATGTCACGCCATTTACACCACCAATTTCTGCGCCGCAGTCATAATCTTGTGTCATGAAAGTCGAAAGGTGTTGTGCGTGTGGAGTGACAAATAAACATTTAGTGGTTTCTCTTGAAAATTCATAAAAAAATAACATGTAAGTATGTTTGATCTTAATCTTATTATCTGAAAACTATTTTGTTTGTGCTATTCAGTAGCTTAGGAGCTGTAATCATTAAGTGAATAGTGTGTCTTGAATTGAAATGAAACACTTCAAAAACATCGTCCATGTTTCCTTTATGTTACATTTTTATGTTACGTTATTTAAAAATTGCATTAAGGTGTATTCACAAACACAGGCATGTACTTTTTGTAAGAACGGTTAATAAATATTTTTATCTTTACAATATGTTTGGTTACCGGTTACCGATACTAACAACATTTATTTTATAATACTTAATGCATTTATTTTAAGAAAACCTCTGGCAAAGTGGCAACTAATGAAAACTTAGTGAAAATTAACTAAATAGGTACCTTTAAATTAAGGAGGATGCGCAGTGGTATCCCGCGAAATTTTTTTTTTTTGGGTTTTTTGCAATTTGCAGGTCCGTGTCAGGTTGTGTCTTGATCAAAATATGATACGCGGCAATAAAACATAATTATGTATTTCCATAATTTTAACCATAAAAATCATCAATACATCTCTCTAAGTTAGATTTCGTGCAGATTCGTTAGATTTCGTTCGTTCGAGGAATCTGCACGGAATCAGTTAAGTTAATTAAGTAAAATTTGATTTTTATATAAAGATTTATATTCCCTACTTATGTTATCAATAATTGTTATGTTGTCATTATTTTGATATCATTTTGTAGACTGACTCAAATACTTTTGGTTAAACATAATTTCACATGCAAAATTCAAGGGTTGTTTTTGCGAAAAAGTAAAAAATGTAAAAAAAAAAGTTTTTTTTTGTGTAAAGTTTCGTGTTTTTGTATGTTTTTTGACTATTTTTTTATTTTATTTAGTTTTTCCATAGCCTCAACGTCTACCTTTACAATTAAGTCATTTGGACGTCTGTAGGTTTTTTAGATTCAAAGATATTAGCATTTTATTGCACATTCCCTAATGCAGCCGTTAAAAATGTCCGCCATTAGCGGTGTGTTGGGTTAAGATTTTTTATAAAATTAGATTTGTCGATAAAAAATAGTATATAATATGCCCTTTTAGTATCGGTAACCGTAACCAAACACATTGTAAGTATATAAAACAAATTCGGTTCAGTTTCACATTTATAACTTAAGAACCGCTGGACCGATTGGATTTGTCTTGTTCGTCGGATCAGCTAGTTTATCAGAAATATCGGATTTATCGAAACCTGCTAAACTCAAAGTGTTTGGTTTACAGATAATATAATATGCCTTTATCGGTTGCAGAAAGGCAGAAAATGTATCTAGAGCGGCTAAAAAATAATGATCCCGAAAAATGGAATCGAATGCAGGAGAAAAATTTTGACCAGAGCAAAAAATTCTACAAAAAAAAATATAGTAGAGCTATCAGACAAAGAGAAGGAGACCAGACGAAAGTACTGGAGGAATTAAAAAAAAATACTGACAACAAGCAAGAAGTAGAAAGTGTGAACCTCGAAAAAATACCAAAGAAAATATCAGAAGAAATACAGAAAATTAACCAAAGAAAATGAAAAGATTAATCGGTACTACCATCGGTAGCCCACATTGAAGTGACTACCTGTTATTTTAAAATTAAGATCACGTAAAAGCTTAGACCAAAAACTTAAATGTTTTTTTAACGGCATTGTAGTTATTCTTTTAGGCGTCGAAGTGAGACTTTTGTTATGTCGATCTATCAGATTGTTACATTTTTATCATGAATAAAAATAATGATAAAATACTTGACTGTTTTTCTCTTACATCATGAACACAGCCCTTATTTTCCTTTATGTTACTTTTATGTTATTGTGACATAAAAATAACACAAATGAAATGATCCAAAATTTTGGTTTTGACCCTTAAACTAACTTTAGTTTTGCCCCGGATTTGTCCGATTTCCGAAATCAGACCAATCTGGAGGAAATCAAACTTGAGAGATCTATTGATAATTTTTAAGGTTAAAATTATGTAAATACACATTTTTTAATGTCGCGAATCATATTTTGATCAAGATACAATCTTACACCGACCTGCAAATTGCAATAAAACGCAAGAAAATTTGAATTTCGCGGGCTACCACAGCGCAATCACCGTAAGTTTTATGGTAATGACCCTCGCCATTTATGAAACTTATTCTCTGGGTCTATTTATTCGAACGCACGTTAAGAGTATAAAAGGTATAATATGAAAAGGTAAAATCAGTAAATAAACAAGGCACAAACATGTAAAAGGGAAAACAATATAAAACTTTAGCGAGCGTCTCGCGAGCTTGACGTATGCTGGCGCGTTATAGTATAGTTAAAATCTATAGTATAGTATAGTTAGTTATAGTATAGTTAGTTTATATGTGTACACCACAGACTACCTACAGTATTCTCTCCGTTCTCCCCATAATCCATCCAAAGGTTGTCTGTAAAAGATCGCTTTTAGCGATAAGACCGCCCATCGTGTCACCCTATGTAAAATTTCAACATTTATATCTGTAATTTTTATGGTGTGCATAATAAAGAGTATTCTATCTATCTATCTATCTCGCTGCAGACTTGGTCATAAATCATAATCGGAGTAGTGCGGTTTCTATCACCCATTTATAAATATATAAAACTATCGATATCACTCATCGACTGCAGTAATGCACAGGACTACGTGTGGGCGTGGCCTGCCCATAAGTGGGAAAGAGAGCGAAACACTCGAATGATTTATGACCGAGTCTGCAGCGACATTTTAACTATACTATAGTTGGTCCACTGTGTTGGCGAGGGTGCGAGGAGCGCGGCATTGTTTCGGTTGTTCGCTGGTTTTGCTAACGTCAATGACACCGGTCGCTTTTCTAGTATACTCACTGATAGAAATAGATCTTAGATAGAGCTTCTCGGCGGCGAGATGCATGTTCATGTGGTAGTTGTAGAGCGAGGCCAGGTGGCCGATGCTGAGCCCCACCTCGTAGTCCTCGGGGCCGAGCAGCTCCTCCTTTATGGCTATCGCCTTCAGGTGCATCTCTTCTGCGGCCTGGAAGTATTACACATGTGTTACAGATAAATACTAATAATAAAGCTGAAGAGACTGTTTTTTTTTTTGTTTGTTTGAAAGCGCTAATCTCTGGAACAACCGGGGGCTTACCATGAGCTCTTATAGCAGGGCAGAAGTTTTTTTTTTTTTGCATTTGATAATCTACTTATTGAGGAAGATTTTAAGGCTATGTAACATCACGCTAGGATTATTAGGAGCCGAGCAAAAAGAAAAAAAGGTCAGAAAAAAGGCTAAGCGAAAACGAAGTAACAGCGCGGGCAATCGATGCGACGGGGTGGGTCGGGGGGATTAGAATTTCACGCGGACGAAGCCGCTGGCAAAAGCTAGTTATCATTAGTTAAAGTAGCTTTTGTGCTATTCCAGACTATAATCTATCTTTGTACCAAATTACATCCAAACCCGTTCTGGCGTGATTGAGTAACAAACATCCACCCATCCAAATATCGCATTTATAATATTAATAGAATAGTAGGAAGGATTATTATCTTATCATAATAATATCAGCTGTTCCATACATTTGTCGAGTTATGCGAATATACAACGGCAGATCCTTACTAGTAGTATCTGGGTTGTGGAGGTCCAAAAAAAAAGGCCCGGCTGTTAAGTCAGGACCAACTGCATAACGTGCTTTCCGCGGCACGGAGGGGTCTCGGTATGTAACGGTTGGTCTTCCATCCACGGACCGACCTCGGCAAGCGTGCCTGGTGGCTTACTATGAGCTCTTATAGCAGGGCAGAAGTTGAACGTTTCCAGCGAGAGATAGACGGAGCTATATACGACCTAGCACCATCTCTCTCTCTCTCACTGGAAACATTCTACTTCTGGCTATAAGAGCTGATAGTAAGCCCCCTGTTATAACTTAGCCACGAGCCCCTCCCTGTGATAAGAAGCGTATGTTGTTATGAGCAGACCTGGAACTTCTGCATGCTCTGGTACAGGCGGCCCAGGTTGCCGTAGTGCTTGGCGGTCTGCACGTTCTTCTCGCCGAACGCCATCATGGACAGCTGCAGCGCCGCCTTGTGCAGCGCTTCGGACTCCTCCAGCAGAGTGGGCGCTGGAAACACATTCGATATTCAACTATAAAACTAAGATCAATAGGGTTGATGCTTGGGTAGAAAAAAAGAAGTTCTATTTAGTCCGTCAGTCAGATAACGTGTGGCGGCATCTACATCGCCACATACGAACTACGCATCACAATGACATGACGTCACGCTACCTGCATCGCGCGATTAGCATATATACTGCTCGCTCGCTACGTCACTTGTACGTATAATGTACTCTAAATAGGCGTGACGTCATGCCATATTTTAAGTCAAAGTATCGCCGTGATCCTTTCATTTTTTAAAAGAAAAAAAAAATTGTGTCTAATATTTTATAATAATCTAACTGACGGACAAAAAAAAAATTTCATCATCCCTATTACGTTGTCATATATGGGCATCGCTGGTGAAACTTATCCCGGTGGAACATAACTAATAACAATAATTTTTGATTTTATTTGATTTGAATATTATTTTAATGTGTAAGTAGGGTTATTGGTAAAGCACCAGCAACCTCTTAAGGCGACGATAACCGACTTTTAATGATTTTAAACTAAAGATCACGTCTAAACGAGTAGTGTTAATGATTTGGAAAAAATATATGTTAAATTACAGCATTTTCTTAATATGTGAATATTTTAGATTATGTTTATATTATATAGTGTAATTAATTCGTAAAGTTACGTCTAACGCGGATAAAAAACTGAGAATCACGCAAAAACTATCAATCGTATTTTTATGAAACCTTCACCATTTAAAAGATAATTTAATTATTTATCGTTTAGTATACGTGTTTTAATATAATACTTTTTGTTTTATGTATAATAAATTAATAATGCGTATAATTTGGAACAGCGCTCCTTGATGGGCGAGTCCTATTACTGGCTGGACGTACGACGCGTTGCGTGAGCTCAGCGCAGAACACGCAAGCTAACCACTCAAGGTCATTGGCATATATCTGCGCCTTAAGGGGTCATTGTACTCATCATTATGAACAAATTTTACTATGGGACCAAACCTGAAATCGCGAAAAAACCTTCTAACCTAACCCTAATATAATTCTATCTCTATATGTCTGAAAATACATGAAATCAAATAACCATAACGTAGAAAAATGTAGGAGCTTTATTTGATTTCATGGTAAACAGATGTGGCATTCTTGCGTCAACATTTTGTGTTTCTGGAACCAAATTGTGTAATGCTGGCGATTTGTGTGTGAAACGTTTTCAGCAGCACAAAATAATTTAGCACAACTTTTGTTTACCGTGAAGCGAGAGATATATTTAAATAAATAAGATATATTTTAATATATTTTATATGAACTCACCGGTCATGTCCTGTCCAGCGGGTGTGTCGAGCGCGATCTCCTCCAGTATGAGGGCCTTTACCCGTTTGGCGGACGCCAGCAACAAGTGGTCCGGGGGCACCAGGTTCTGCAATTATACACGATAATATAGTTTTAGTTCAATTTGCGTAAACCGGAGTTTCATCCGAAATTCAAATGTTTTCTGTTCCAATCCTAGAAATATAAAAAACAGGAGAAGTAGCAAGGGGGCGAATCTGTGTCCGCGCAACATGCTCAGTATGAGCCGTTCATAGTCAAATGGCCGTCTCCGCGAAAATGTGCGCTTTCGACTGTGACAATTTATAAGAATGCCGTGTTGTTAAGTGGTTTCTTGTAAAAACCGAAGCCAAGAATCACTTTCCATATGTAAGTACAAGTATTTTACCGTATTTGTCTTTAAAATCATGAAAGTGACAAAGGGACAAAGTGGAGATACAGGGTTCCGATACATTTTAACATATTCTTTCTTATATATATGGTTCCAATCATCTCGTACACTACGGCCGACGTATCTTAGCAAGTCTGAACATAGGCTCTCCAAATTTTCGCGCATGTTCTCTCACTCACACTCGCCTCATGTCACCATTTGTTTCACAAAAAATGTTACTGCGCAGCCTTCTGCGCGAACTTCGGACTTGCCAAGATACGTCGGCCGTATAGTAGTACCTTTGATTTATTCATGATCTTTTATTCAAACATAAATTAATTTATTTCAAAGTAGTCAAATAAATTAAGTTAGGGTTAATTTTTCAATTGTCAGATAACTCATCTGAAGAATAAATATTTCAATTTGACAGCTTTTGTATAAAAAATATTTCAAACTGTCATAATTATTCTTCCGAGTTATCTGACTATTGAAAAATTAGCCCTTAGTAAAGTAGTTTAGCAGTTGTTTAATCATAATATTAAAACTGATGATGGTGTCATCGTCAGTTTAAATATTTATATTTCATACAATGATCGGGTTTACTTTCTTACGGCCGCCTGGCGCCGTTTTATGAAATACACATAGATAACTCCAAGCCCGTATTGGACGAAGGGCTATAAAGTACACCCAAACTTCGCCAATTATGCAAATGAACCAATGAATTATATGTTTTAGCGGCTCGTGGCTAAGTAATAAAAAAAAAAAACAGCACAGGTCAATCGATCAGGTTAAACTACGCTCGCCACGGTCGGTCCGTGGATGGTTGACTATTTTTTCATAGCAAGACCCCGTGCGTCGGAAAGGTCCCAATTGTCATTCGTGGATGTTTGACAGTCGTTACGGGTCGTCAGAAGCCCGAAAGTATGACAACCAGTCTTACCAAGGGGAATGTGCCACGGCTTATTTTTATTTTTTTTATTTAGTTTTTATCTTTTTTTTTTATTACGGACGCTTTTAACGTGCACGTCTTTCTACATTGTTCTCACATGTATATTTTCAATATGAACGATGTAACCAATATTTTGTAAAATATTTTATTTTAAAAGAGTGTCCGTGGAGTTTCTTGCCCGTTCTTCTCCATAGGATCTACGCTTTGGAATGGGCAATCTAGCTTCATTTTTCTGACTGACCGACCCAAGACCGACCCTTTGACAATTCAAAAGTGCCTGTAATTGGTTTATTTGAAATAAATGCTTTGAGTTGAGTTGAGAATCGTATTACTCCGCTACGGTTGTAGAGGTCAGAGAGGCAATCGCTCCAAAAATAGTTGGGAAAGGCTAGGCAGATGATGACGTGTTTTAGAATGTAGGTTGTTGTTATGTCACAGTAATCTGTTAATATACAGATGGGACACTCTGCAGTTTAGATATGAAGCTACAAGTACGCGGCCGGCCCCTCTCACGGGGCCAATTCAGTAGGTCAGAAGGTGAATATAACTATACGTAATAAGCGTAGCGCGACCTGAATTGCACTTTATTGTGTCGTAGCAAGAGTCGCTTTTAGGGTTCCTTACCAAAATGGTAAAAAAGGAACCCTTATGGTGTGACTCAGTCTGTCTGTCTGTCTGTCTGTCACAGCTGGATATCTCAAGAACTACTAATGCTATCAACTTAAAATTTAGAATAGTTTTAGATGACGTTGACCCAACTATTTTGCAAATAAGAAAGAAATAAAAATAATTATATTTTTTTGCAACTGGGACTGAAAGGGGGTCTTAAAAATTTAAAGTGGGGCTACTAGGGCATGTGGGGTATCATATGAAAGAGCGCTGTTTGCACATTCTCA
The DNA here is from genome assembly GCA_905163495.3 of Cosmia trapezina. NCBI lineage: Eukaryota > Metazoa > Arthropoda > Insecta > Lepidoptera > Noctuidae > Cosmia > Cosmia trapezina. Next base: position 25,792,753 of record LR991032.1, read on the forward strand.
AACTATTTTTAGGCCGCATAGTTTTCGACTTTTGATGTAAAAAGTAAAGAAAAATACCGTTCCCACCCCCCTTATCTCCGAAGTTTTCAAAGTGAAAAATCTGAAATTATTCTATGTGATAGAAGTTTATGTAAAGATTACAGGAAAAATAAAACAATGTCTCTAAGTAGCACACTTTTTCAGAAATCGGAACGGAACCCTCGGTGCGCGAGTCCGACTCGCTCTTGACCGGTTTTTTTTATTTAAATGATTTTGCGGAGTGTCCCATCTGTATTAATCTGTGGTTATGTCGTACCTCAATGATCCGTATGGCCCGCTCGGCGTGGTCGCGCGCCTTGTAGAAGCGGCCCGACGAGTACTCGAGCACGTACAGCGCGTACGCCAGGTCCTCCTGCGCCGTGGCCACGTGCAGGCTGCTGCGGCCGAACACGCGCCGAAGGGTACATAGAGCTTCCTAGGAAGAAATAATGAACATTTTTATTTCATCATGAAATTCAATTGAAATTCCGAGATTCCTCCGTGCCTCGGAAAGCACGTTAAGCTGTTGGTCCCGGTTGTCATTCGTGGATCTTTGATAGTCAGAAGCCCGAAGGTCTGACAACAACAAACTGAGTATAATAAAGTAAACGCAATTTTGCCTATGTCTGCATTAAACATGGTACATTGCAATAACGCAATTAAAACTTGGCCTAGGCAGATTGATTGATCATGAAATTAAAGTGGTATTTGAGCTAAATTTGAACAGTAAACGTGTAACAGAGAATAGTGATGATTCTCAGACCATTTCTTTATTTTTTGTCATACAAAAAGATGGCAACAGCCATCTTTCCTTGCTGAAGATCTCTCAAAGGAATAATATCGAAGCAACTTCAAGTTGCTCACAGGAATAACATCGAAGCAACTTCAGGTTGTCGTTTATTTATCAAAGTTTATCCATACATGATTCACGGTTCATTTGAGGCAAATGACAGGTGTGACGGGCACATTACCTCATACACGGCCACGCTGTGCACGATGGAGTCAATATTCAGTAGGTAGAAGCCTAAATCCAGTAGGGCTGCAGCATATCGCGGGTGCTGCGGCCCGAAGGCCCGCCTCGCCAGGGCGACTGCCTGTCGTACTAACACGCCGGCTGAGCCGAAGCGACGCTTTACGACGCACGCCTTGCCGCATGCACGGAGGACTTCGATTGTTATCCTGAAAAAAATTGGATTTGTTTTAGTAAAGTCTAGCTACCTTACTGTCGGACAACAGAGAAATCGCGTGGAGAGGAGTAAAGTGTGGGGAGCCCACTTCAGTTACGGACATCGTTTTAGGGGTTACAATTTCTGATTTTGAATTTGATTGAAATAATTTTAAGACAAATTAAGACATGACAAATTGGTGGATCAATATCAAAATCTAAGATGGTAGCCACAGAATTGCAATATTTTCGTCATTGGTCTCATTTTCTTAGTCTAGTTGGAGGTCTCAATAGTATAATTTGAAAATAGCAATTTAAAAAAATGTACAATGCGTGCCACTAAAGATGAGACTTGACACACCATGTGGTTTGACTTGCGCAGTAGACGATTTTAGGTCTCTTTAGCGGTATGAAGTTTGAGCGCCATCGGGGCGAAGGAGGCGCGGTCAAGTCTCATCTTTCGTGGCGCGTATTGTAAAAGAGCAATTAATAGTGACTGTAGTTACACTATGGCCACAGATTAATACGGTATGAAGCTACAAGTACGCGGCGGGCTCATCTCACTGGGTCAATTCAGTGTGGGCTGCCGCGCGCCGGCCGGCTCGCACGTTAGTTCGATACTCACTCACGCGCCGCGCCGTAAAAGAACACAACCCTCACGAGTCGAAGGTATAAGAGTTACGCCATAGACAGAGAGGCAACTTGCAGTTGAATATAACTGTAGGTAATAAGCGTTGTGCGACCTGAACTGCACTTTATTGTGTCGTAGCAAGAGTCGCTTTTTATTTAAATGATTTTGCGGAGTGTCCCATCTGTATTAATCTGTGGCAGTAGATAATTTTAGGTCTCTTTAGCGGTATGAGGTAGAGACGGGAAGGCACCGTCATCGGTCGTCATCGGGGCGGCGGCAAGAGCGCGGGAGGCGCGGTCAAGTCTCATCTTTCGTGGCGCGAATTGTAAAAGAGCAATTAATTGTGAGTGTAGTGACAGTACAAGACTCACTTGGGCGGCGTGTGCGGCGTGAGCAGCTTGAGCGCGCGCATGGCCCAGTCGTAGGCGGCGGAGTAGTCGCAGCGCACGAAGAACAGCGCGCTGAACTCCTTGCACACGCGCGCCGCCAGCGACGTGGCGCCCCACGCGCCCGGGCCGCAGCGCCCGCAGCAGCCGCGCGGCCCGCGCCCGCTGCAGTCCGCGCTGGGGGGCAACAGCAATCACATTGTAACGAGAATAAAGATCATTGTGATTTTGACAGTGATGCAAAATCAGAGGTATTCTATTCTATTTTTTCTATTCTATTCTTTTGGCGCTTGAATGACGTTGACAGGAGGGCGCTGTTGGTAATCATTTGTGCAATTGTTTTGTGAAATGTATTGAAAAAACAAGATGGCGACTTTAGTTCAGATTTTGTCCACACGCCAAAAGATCCCTGTACAGGCTACATTTTTATGGTAAAACAAGAATTGCGGAACATGACTTTGTTATAATTGTGATACTGCCAGCAACACAAATTGCTGCGACAGCCGTTGCACATGTTTAAACATGATTGTAACAAAATTAGCCAATTTTGTCATACTTTATTTATCATCCTCACACCGGCTTCTCCCATGCAGCCAAAATCCCCTACTTTACTCAGCCAGATACATATTTTAGACAGCTATTTCGCAATTTTTTATGCATTTATGAAATATCATAATATCGATGGAGGGACACCAAAGTTGTATCGAAGTCCACCCTTTTCCTAGTCAGGTTTCCTAATGAATACCTTATGTAATATTATGAAGAAATAAACAGTTACATACCTGAAATAACATCTGAGGCAAGAGAAAAATCACATGTCAATTATTTTGTCAATAATAATTTGTACAAAACGTATTTAAATCGAAATCGAAAGTCTCAAATTCACATGACATAACTGACACACAAAAGAGGCTATGGAGACGGTCTAGCTACAAACAAAACAGCATATTTAGTGCTGTTAAGATAACTGTGTCGCAACTGGACGATTAACACTTTCAAGAACCCTATACGGCTATAGCCGTCATAACAATAAAACTTCTTCCGTGTCTCGTTTGCCGCACGTGAACCTTTTATACAGTGAACTGTGCAATCCGTCGACAGTGGCAGCTGAATAGCAATTTTAAAGCTGACCATTTGCATGCCCTTGGGGTCACACCGAGAGCGAAACAATATAAAAAATAAAAAAAAATACCGAACTTAAAAAATAATAATATCGAACTTATTAAGAGTATTTTTACCTCACGAACCGACACGCGCTTTACTTGAGTTTACCAAGTGTACAAACACGCTATGAATGTGTCTGTAAGCCGCAGGAGCTCTCGGTACCGTCCGAGACACGGGAGAAGTCTGTAGTGTGTGTTATGTGCTAACGCTAATCGACTTCACGCACACATTCAATTCGTTTGTACTTGAATGTGGTTTTGAATTGGTCGGTTCCGATCTATACTTCTTGATCATTTGTCTTGCAGGTGATTTTTTTTTTAATTTGGTTCGCACATTATTATAATTTTCTTTTTTTTCTCTATATACTTTTTGTTAATTATTAAGGACACGGTTGTATCCCTCTTTGTTTTGTTTTATACAAATAAAACGTAACAGCTCTAATTTAAAATGTGTACCCAGTAGGTTATAATAAGAAAATGCTGTATTTACCTATAACTGTTTGTTACATTTAATTTTAGTTCTTTATTTTCTGTTGCTTTTTGTAATTTATGTAGTGTAGTGTACCTATACGAACGTTGGTAAATCTAAACAAATAAATACACTTGGTTACCACGAGTAAAGCGCGTGTCGATTCGTTATTTAAGACTTAAAAATAGTAAGGCATACAAACAACTCGTCTGCTCCGATACGCTTTCTTTTTCGTGTAGTAAATAAGTTCGATATTGTTTCGCTATCTTAAAAAGAACGCGCAGAATCACATCTCGGTGTGAACTGACCCGATTTTATAAGGAACGGCTCACACCTGTACGGCTGCTTTTCACACCAAATTCACCTTTATGATCATCTCTACATGAGATAAGAAAAACCATACATACGTGGAGTCAGCTTTGTACTGCTCAGTCTGTAGCTCGCGGTCGTCCTCGGAGACGTCGCCGAGTGCTATGGGTCCTTCGGGCCACTCCGTCATGAAGTCTTCGGGCATGCCGAGCAGATCCAACGCGAGCTCGTAGGTGGCCGCGGCACCCGTGAAGCAGCAGTACGCTGATTGTGTGTTTAGTAACCTGGGAAGGAAGTTAATAAAAATCTTAAATTATTTCACTGACAGACAATGCACTGACTGCATAAACCGCTGGGTCAAGAAGCTTGAAATTTTGTACAAGAGTTCCTTTCATAGGTTCCTTAGAAGGTCTAAGGAAGGACTGTTTTATGTCAATAAATAATTTTTGTATTCATATTTTGTATACCTAAGGAAGGACTCTTGAAAATATGAGGGGTTAATTAGGGAGTCTTTGGTTTTAAATTTCCGTTTTTTGCCACCGACGACTTCCGAAATTTAAGTTATTTTTCACTTTGTAGTGTTTTTTTTTTGAAGTCGGTTATTATTATTTTTTTCGTAAAAATGTTTTTATTTTTCAATTTTTAGTGGTGGTAGGTACTACCCCAAACAAATTCGAATACCACTACCTGCAAAAAAAATGAGAACATACGTATTGTTGAAGCTAACTCAAAAACTACCCCAAGAAAAGTTAATAAATTTTACATGGGACCAACTTCGAGGTCTCGCCCTAATAAAACAAGAATCTTTCAAATCGGATAACTCTGTAAAAAGTTAAGCGTGATTATACGAAATGTAAAAAATATACGTGTCAAATATACATATCGTTATACAGCTAGGAAACCATTCTAGAAACATATTACAGCTTTTAATTGTCTTTTTAAACAAATAGAAACCTACAAACTTCACACTGTCGTAATTTCCTGAACATCAAAAATATTAATTGCACAACATACCGAAACACGCTAGCTGTGTTACATTACATACTACCGGTATATAGCAGTCATTATGTGCACTGCCGTAGCCAGGGGGAGGATTTTGGGGATTCAAACCCCGCCCCGAAAAGTTCAGTTATTATCTGAACTTTACGCATAAAATAATCAGCTTCATGACTGTGATGAAAGTTATGATTGGTCTAAAGTTGGGTTCGGAGAATGATGACTTCAATTTTCATGAAGCTGATTATGTTATGCATAAAAGTACGACTCACGAAGATTCAGTTCCAAAAAGAAAATCTCGAAAAAGAATTAATTTTTTTTTTAAAGTTCAAGTCTGTCCAGAAATCTCATAAATTCAGAAGAAAAATCATAATTCGAAAACTATGAGAAATCGCGGAACATACATGGGGGTGATTCGGATAGTCGGATACGAGGTTTTTTTTTTTTTTTAATTGAACGTCAATGTTCCGGCAATCCTGTATAAGGTTTATTTTATGTACTTTAGTCGTTTTATTTTCTTGAATCCCCCCCGATACTAAAACCTGGCTACGCCCGTGAGCCCCAGTGTAACAGCGCCACATATCGGGTCCAAAACTACCCCATCTTTCAAGCTGAATCAACATTGACAAAATTTCATTGCATCGGTTGGGTGGCTTCGGAGACACGTAATTTTTAATAAGATTATCAAAGCAGCGTAGTTACGTGATCCGAATACCTTAGTAATTGTAGTGTTTCTACTAGGCCGCTAGGAAATAAGAGAACTACAGTCCGCGAGGTCTAAGCTAACCTTTGCATTTGTGTGAGTGCACATAGATAGTGTAGGTGTGACGTCCGGCATAGAGCGCGACGCGTTCTTTGTTTGGTTTAAAACCAGTTTACACTGCTTTTTGGGAATCGGCTTTTCTTTTTTTAGTACGACAGGCCATGCCCAAAACCATGTCGCATCGTTGTAAAACGTAAATCGATAAGACGATTGAAGATTTTGTCTTAAAGCAAAGCCATATGACAACAATTTTGGTCATGGGCTCTCGTACCATTTTGGTGATCACTCACACAAATGCAAAGCTCATCTTAGGCCTCGCGGACTGTACCACTATATTATTATGTGATCTTTGTAGGGTTAGGCTGAGGTGTATCACACTGGCAATTTACGGACGCGTTTGCGGTACGAGAGCGAATGACGTGACTGTACAAGATAGAGTGAGACAACCGAGTGTACAATATTGTAAAAACGCGGCGAACACGTGGCGTCCTCGCCACGCACACGCCGCAAGCGCGTTAAGGCGAAAGCGCCAGGGTAGCCCGCAAAATTCAAAATTTCTCACGTTTTTTGCAATTTGCAAATCAGTAAGGTTGTATGTTGATCTAAATATGACTCGCGGCCGTATCAAATATTTATTATTTATAGAATTATAATCATAAAAATCATCAATACAACTCTCTTAAGTTCATATTACCCTAATGAATGACTATTTCATGAAATCATGATATTTGAGGCCAATTTTAACTTATGGAGTGGTATTGCTGATTCTAATGATTATAATTCTGTAAAGCCATATTAGTTACGGTCGCGAATCATATTTTAATCAACATACAACCTGACACTGACCTGCAAATTGCAAAAAACGTAAGAAAATTCGAATTTCGCGGGCTACCTCAGCGCATCCCCCTTAAACAATCGCCTCTATGGAATCTCGCTCGCAAATTGCCAATGTGATAGGGCAATCATTCGGTTGCTTGTGACTGGAACTATTATGAAACACCACAGCACAAACATTTTTGATTATAGGTAATTATTAATTATTTTTATCATTTGCACAAGGTGTAACATGAGTTTACATGACTCAAATCAATGGCATTGAAACTATTAATTTTCATTTACCTATATTCTCGCATAAATATTCAGAAAATTATCACAAGTGCACGAGTCATAATAATAATTAGATAGATTGTAACTGATATCGGTAAAAAGTGCCCACGGATGGGTAACTTCGGACATGACAAATAATAGAGGTGTATTGCAGTATGGAAGAAAACATGCTGAGCAGTCCCCAAATCATTGGGATAAGAAAGAGCATTGGGATGATGATGTCTTTGGAACGAAGTTCTTTAACTCGGTCTGCGGTAGGAGTTGACTGGTAGAAATCGTCACGTAACGAAAAAGCGTTATACCTCCTACATGCGACTTACTCTCTCTCTCTCTTGAGAGAAAGTGTGAATTTGGTCAAAATGTAAATCCAAGATGACAGCTGCGAAAATTTTCAAATTTTTAATTCTGGGTCGTTTTCATGGTTTTCGAGATAGTGAAGTAGAAATAAAAATACGAAAGGGCGGCTGCCAAAATACTAAAATTTATCGTCTTGGGTGTCATTTTCATAGTTTTCGAGGGCGCTAGAATCAATAGCGAGCTCAAAATATAAATCCAAGATGGCGCTGCGAACATTTTGTTTTTGTTTTAAATCATAAGTGAGAAAGAATCGTTCCTGACGGGGGTCACCCGACCGCACGCATAATTTTTTTTTACTATTTGTGTAACGCACCTATGACAGCATTCTAGTGTGAGCCTCTTATAGTGAGTAGACTGTGGCATTGCCTGGCAGAGGTCGCGAACCCGCAGCAGCACGCGCTGGGCGTCCGCATACCAACCAGCCTCGTTCAGGAAACCACCTGGAACGACACAAAGTGTAAACATGAATAAAAAAGAAAACATTAATTTTAAAAAAACCGGTCAAGAGCGAGTCGGACTCGCGCACCGAGGGTTCCGTACCGATTTCTGAAAAAGTATGCTGTTTAGAGACATCGTTTTATTTTTCCTGTAATCTTTACATAAACTTCTATCACATAGAATAATTTCAGATTTTTCTCTTTGCAAACTTCGGAGATAAGGGGGGGGGGGGGGGGAACGGTATTTTTTTTACATTTTTCATCAAAAGTCGAAAAATATGCGGGCTAAAAAAAAAATGTTTGAAAATGTGCAAACAGCGCTCTTTCATATGATACCCCACATGCCCTAGTATCCCCACTTTATATTTTTAAGACCCCCTTTCAGTCCCTGTTGCAAAAAAAATATCTATATTTTTATTTCTTTCTTATTTGTAAAATAGTTGGGTAAACGTCATCTAAAACAGTTCCAAATTTCAAGTTGATAGCATTAGTACTTCTTGAGATATCCAGCTGTGACAGACCGACAGACAGACAGACTGAGTCACACCAGAAGAGTTCCTTTTTTACCATTTTGGTACGGAACCCTAAAGTTCGCACGTGGCGATGTAGATGCCACCAGTGTTTCTAGATGAGGCAAGTTTATTTTATACACATATTTATCACACACAAACGATGTGGCATTTTTGCTCATGCTTATGACATGTGTATTGTATTCCCACTAATCATTCATTCACATGTACAGTGGGCTGCATCAATTGGGTACCTACCCCAGTTGTATTAAAATTTTGTGCAGTTTTGTACATGATGTAATCTCCTGTGGGCGGCTAATGTATAATATACATACTTTTTTTGCTCCTGCTTCCTTATAACAACTGTGGGTTTTTTGGGTGTCGGTTATTACGCTGAGAATTGATAAATGGTAGGAAAATTTTAACCCTCACATAGTTATACTAAAAGAGGCATTTGTGAAGTAATCATTTACTCGCCGATTTGAAGATTAACCATAGTTTTGCATTTATCTACTGACTGGCATTTCAGATTTCCGCACTTCATGCGACCCGAATATGAACTCAACATTCGAGTTCAATTCTGAAATGTCCTAAATTCAGACGTACGTAGATTTCGAAATTTTGCCAGATGTTGATAGGGTTACCATCCCTCTGGAGTCGTCAGAAATTTTCGATTTAAGGGTTCCTTTTAAAAAACAAAAAAGTTAAAATGAATGATTTATGTACCTAAAATGACCGGATTTTTTTTGCTAATTTCCGGGTTTTGTCAGGACTCTTCAAACGAAACGCTAACGCTAGTTGTGGAGACCATAATGCTTTAATAACTACTTACTTACCAAGTCTGAGTCCAAGATGTATGAGTGACGTCTTGCTGTGGCGCGCGCTCTCAGCCTTGCTCAGGTAGCTGACGGCCAGTTCTGATGACAGCTTCGACCCGTGCTCTATCACTGCCTGGAAATAAGGATAATTGTGACGTTAATGTTTTGTGCCGACCCCTTCGTTTTTTAACCGACGAACAAATGGAACAGGTTCTCAAGTTGACGTATATTTTTAGGGTTCCGTAATCCAAAAGGAAAAAAAAAACGGAACAATTATAGAATAGAATCACTCGTGTGTCTGTCTGTTCGTCTGTAACAGCCAATTTGCTCTGAATCCAATGGACCGATTAAGTTGAAATTTGGTACATATTATAAATCTGTGACCCAAAAACGGACGAGTAAATAAATGAATGTTGAATACTCGTATGGGGGTAACTTTTGGGGGGCAAATAAGAAAATAAAAAAAAGTTTTGCAAACTATACCGTGCGACATGTCAAATGAGGCCTTCCCAAATATATTTTTTTTAATAATTTTAACATAAATTGTTTAACTTTAACAAAATAGACGAAAATTGACCATTCCGTTTACGTTCATACATGTCATACACGCACCGAGTCGTACGATTGCGAGTATTACGCACTAGCAGGCGTAGCATGTCGACGTTTTGTCGACGGAAGAATAGATATTTCTACTATCTGCCATTCTGTCCATTCTTCCGTCGACAAAACCCGTTTCTATGGCGGTCATGGCTGACCTTTCTGAAGAAAATCACCAGTAGAAGGTTATTCAATTGTTCATCAAAACCTTATTAACAGTAGGGCTCACATGCCAAGATACCGCATCCTGTATAAAATTGCTAACATTGAGCTGCCTGATATTATGTGTATTGAAAGAGACGGTATTGATGACATAACAACTGAATTGATGCGCCTGCGGACTCTATTTAGCTAACAAACGACCTGCAGGGCTGTCTCACTCCTAGTATATAGGATTTACATTAATTAATTTTCAAAATATCTATTGTGTAATGTAACTCCCAAAGTGGTCCAGGTGGACCCCCATTGGTCCACGGGAGACTCGACGGGGGTCTACGTTGGGCGTGACAAAAAATGGGGGTCTACAATCGTAAGCGGGGGCGCATGAAAATTAATTTGGGTTCGATAGTGAAGAACTAAAATGTTGGCACAACGAAAGTTTCCAAGTCTACTTATCTTCACTTTTTTTTTTTCGAGATTTAGAAATTGGTAGTAATGTAGCTGCGGGGGGGTCCACCTGATCCAGCAAAATTTTGAAAGTGGTCTATGACACAAAAGAGTTTGGGAACCTCTGGTGTAAGAGATGTGTTTGGGGCGGTAAAGGAAAACATTGTGAGGAAACCGGCATATACTAGAACCAAAAAAAAATATTCGAAGACATGTGACATCTACCAACCCGCACTGGGCCCGTGTGGTGGATTACGGGCCGGCCCCTTTCCTCTCATCGAGAGGAGGCGAGAAGAGATATCTTGTCCTAAAAGCACCTGTTACGGCCCCGCCGCCATGGACATACTAATGCCGTGCCTGCGCGTGGCAAAAAAAAGGCGATAGGATGGACTGTATGTATTAATGGTTGGTGAAATGAAAGAAAACTAAAGCTTAGTGTGATAAAAGGATTTTAGTGGATAAATATGAAAAAATATAACAAAATATTGGAAACAAACCTTTGACAACCATAAGCAGACAAAAAAAAATAAAAATAAACCATCGTTATCTTTAATTAGCGGATTAGAGATAATTATGTTGTTCTTTTTATCACATAATTTGTTTATTTAAGCATATCATAATTTTGCTATCAGCGATAAGGCACAAAGTTGCAGCGATGATTCTTATCTAAATATTACTGTGGACTAGCGAGCGCCCCGCCCAAGCTTCGCACGGTTTCAATGGCGGCATGTCTTACCATCGGATTTGTGTGCTTTAACTATGTTAAATATTAACGTTATTATACACACAAACCTTCCGGAATAAAATCTCTAAATGATGGTGAAAACCGCAATAAAATTCATTGTGTAGTTTAGAAGATCTAAGCCGTCAGGTCACACAGACAGACACGAAAACCGACCATGAGATATAGATTTACATGGCACGGCCATTAAAACCGGGAAGCCCGACAAGACTTGGGTTTATCCACCTTAAGAAGTAACAATAGCACAAACGAATATGAAGTAAGAGTGATTAAGGCGAAAGCGCCAAGGTAGCCCGCGAAATTCAAAATTTCTTACGTTTTTTGCAATTTGTAGGTCAGTGTGAGCTTGTATGTTGATTAAAATATGATTCGCGGCCGTAGCTAATATCGCTTTACCGAATTATAATCATTAGAATCAGCAATACAACTCCATAAGTTAGCATTTACCTCAAACCTCATGATTTCATGAAATGGCTAGATTTGAGATAAATGCTAAAATTTATGGAGTTGTATTGCTGATTCTAATGATTATAATTCTGTAAAGCCATATTAGCTACGGCCGCGAATCATATTTTAATCAACATACAAGCTCACACTGACCTACAAATTGCAAAAAACGTAAGAAATTTTGAATTTCGCGGGCTACCCTGACGCATCAACCTTAATGACGTGAATTAATATGTTTGCCAGCCCTAGTGCTCAACCGAGCGTGCATCACCAGTTGTGACAAGTATGACATTGCGTCCGTCGTAAACACAGGCTGTTTACTATTGAGTGTGCACGTGACAGGAGATTTATCTGTTTGGACAGCGTGCTATAATATTCCTATCAACGTCGGAGAACCCATTAAAGACAGGTTTTGCGTCAGAAAGTTTATTTTAGATAAATGTGACGTAATGAGTTAAAAGATGCGACTACAAGACAATAGATTTAGAATCATCGTCATCATCATTCACCTGCCCTTATCCCAATTATTTATCAACAACAACACACATGGAACAACATGTCCCTTTCTTCCATACTTCTCTCTAATCGTCATCTCATCTCAGTAGTCACCTCCTTTCTAGACATATCATCTTTCACGCAGTCCATCCATCGTTTTTTTGGTCTTCCCCAACTGTTATAGCCATCAACATTCATACTCCTTCTTTCCTCACGACATTTTCCTCATTCCTCCACATCACATGCCCATACCAAAGTGAAGTTCAAAATTAACGAGCACATGAATTCTAGCCAGCTTGCATAGTCCAGACTGCACAATTGCACAAATGAGTGCGTCATCATCGTTCTGAGCTTAGTCCAATTACCCGGGCGCGGTAACATGCAGCGAATTTAGGTGTTGAGTTGGAAGGCTTTGGTTGGATTTGTCGGAGCAGTAGCTACAGTTAAGGCCCTACATCCAAGCGTGGTTTAGCTCGGTGTGTAAGTGAAATGGCGTTATGGCTGTCTAGTTTGACGCGCGAGATAGAAGACTCTCACGCGCACCGGAATTATGTCGTAAAAGTGCAAATAAAATCGTATCAAATTAGAAATTAACTATTTATTATTAAACAATGGATGCAGTTAGGCATTTGAAATTTTATGGTAGGTATATTTTTAATTATAACTATAATTGTTAATTAATGAAGGGATAAAGTGCTTTTAAAGATCATTAACAGGTATGAGTTCCATCACTGTATTCGAAAAGGACTTGAAAATATTACTTTTTTTTTATTTGTCAAAATTATTTATGGTTTATGAGATACACTGGTTTAAAAAAACCACCTTTTTGACCGTTTTTCAAGAAATCTCCGCCGTAAGTATCCAATGTGTAGTATGTTTTGTGGCTACACATTGGATACAGTATTATGGAACAAAGATTGCAGACAATTCGATGAATTCTTGACAACCTTTCTATTATCATAATCTCTAATGTCATATCGCGATAAGACCCGTTTTCGATAGTGTTTTATAACACTATCGAAAACGGGTCTTATCGCGATATTCTTTTTAACGAGGTAAACAGGTACCTACTTGTTTCCCGACGTTTCGAACGCCTTGCAGCGATCAGTAGGTACCTGTTTACCTCGTTAAAAAGAATATCGCGATAAGACCCGTTTTCGATAGTGTTTTATAATGTGTACAAATCGCGAAAGTTTAAAAAGTTTAACCTTTCTATTATCAGTCATTTCAGAGCACACAGCAAAATTTGCTTTTATAAAAGTAATGTTGTTACCTGGAAACATTGCAACAGTCTGAGCTGCGAGCCTGCGAACCGCATCAGCCGTTCGAATATGTCCAGCTCGGAGAGTTCTGCGCCCAGGATGCACAGGCGCTTCTCCTGCAGCATCTGTAACAAAGATAAGACAAATTAAGATACTGTCTTAATATGCTAGAGCTTGTAATGTGAACAAAAACATAAAGAGGAAACCGGCATGTCCTAAGATCATACCACCGTTCTTCTCCCTAAGAATCTACTTCGCTTTGGAATTGGCAACTAGCTTCATCTTTCTGACTGACCGACTCCTTGACAATTTAAAAATACCTGTAAATGGAAAATAAGGAATACAAATATGTTTTAAGTGAGTTTGATCAAAACTTCGAACAGTCATGTGACATTCATCCATACATCAACCCGCATTAGGACCGAGTTTTCGTTCACATACATCATACAGCCCACTCTCTCTCACAGAATGGGAATCCCAAGTGCCAGCAGCTAGTGGGCAGGTTATAAGACGATAACATCAACGTACAACCTTGAACTCGGCTGCACGTTTAGCGTAAAGGACGGATGACTGGACGCATAATTATTTCTACACAAGGACTGCGCTTAAACTTCTAATCCTTGGAACCGATACCAAAGCTCATCGATCGGAAACAAATTGGATTGACCTTCAGAGAATTCGTCCATTAGCACTGATTGTAATTTAATTGTTATCCGTTGGCTTACAGAAACAAAAGATTCATCAATCAGAGGAAGTCCCAAGAGAGAATTAACTACAGTATACTTTGTTGCTACGCATACATTGTTCGCAACAACTACAACAAATAATATCAACAATGTATAAAGCTGGAATCCCGTTGCCGACAGGCTTGTCCTATAACGCGCAATAAAAGCAATGTCTTGTGTCAACGAACGCGTTTCTGAACACAAACATTGTAAAAACTGCTATATATTGTTTATTCATTCATTAGGTGACTGTGGTAGAAGCGCGAAGCGGGAAATAATTTTTTTTCCTACAGAATAAGCTTCAAGAGTCCACTAACCCTTAATGTTCATTCAGTAAAAAGTTATTTCCCGAATTAATTAATTTTCGCTACACCTTTTTTCTGTGGACTGTGTGGCTGATGGCTGTCTGTGAATGTGCTGTCACTTCACGTCACTGATCTGCGGTAACTTCTACATGAAAGATTGATGATGGACTTTCTAAGCACCACCTGTTCCTTTGAGCGCATTCAATTAATCATTCTTCTTCTTTTCCTCCGCTATTCATTTCACACTTGCACCTCTCACATTATAGGACAATGTCGTCGACTCGTCGATAAGCGCTGGACAACAAACTCTATACATTGTCGTACTTTGTGGTTACATACATTGAGCAAAGTGTTTTTATGTATTTTTATTAGTCCATCATACGTTTTAACGGATATCGCCTCACCTGCGAGTGCAGTAGGCACTTTGTTGCCTTCGTTTTTCTCTTGTTTTTAATCGATGAGTTGTTTAGTTCCGTTATTACTGTGAATAGGAGGAGCATCTACAATATAGTCTCCACAAACATTGTTAGTAAGTGGCTGGTCAATGCTATTATGACTAACTCCAATTGAGGTTGCTTTATGTTTTTTATTCCTCATAGCGTGGTCGTGCTTACAGCCATGTATCTTTTCGCCTTGAACTTGAACAGGAAAAAACGCATTAACACTGCGTGGTATTATCGTGCTTGAATTGCTCCAGGAATTTTGGGGCACCAGGGTCTTAAGAATTATATCAGGCATTTGTGAAAGCAACACCTGGATATTATTACCACTAGATGGCGGTTTACGAATCATCAGTTGTAACTATCCCGCAAACGTTATTTATAGGTTATTGTGGGAGTCCACGAACGATTGTACATTACAAATGAACATTTTGTTACTCTTCCTTGTCAACAAAGTATGAAGAATATTTAACGCTTCCTCGTTCCACTTATTCATTCATATACTTTGTAAGTTATCGCTACAATCAGGGCGTTGTAGGTCAAAGTAAACTAAATTGTAAGCTTGAGGATTATTCGAGCGAATTTGTGTGATTTCCTTGTCGCATACAATGTGGACAAAAATGAGGGCCTTCTTGGAAGTCTTTAAAAACAAAGTAAGTTAAAAGCTTGAGATTATGTTGCTTTACTGGTTTAACTCTTGCTTGGTTATTGAGCGAGTCATTGTATTTGATGTGGGGCTTTGCTTTTTAAGCGGTTTAGAGGCAGATATTGTTCTAGCTTGGAAGTTGTATGTAGCCTGTTCGTAGGTAGCGTAGAACTGTCAGATTACTTCGCAGTCTTGTTGTAATTGAGGACTTCAAGTAGGCACACTAATAATAGGCTAAAATTATGCTACATACATACATATTTATAAAATTCATTATTGCCAGGTTGCACAGCTAGAAAGGGAGCATGTATGTGCATCCTGACGTAGTGAGGTCTTTACAACTGGATAGGTACCTACTTTTCACTACTACATTGACATTATACATAAACATTACACATCATTGTCTAAGGGCCTCGCTCACGGCGACTTTTTGTAGCGATGCTGTCGCGCGTCCGCATCGATACAGTCGCGATGCGGTGCTAGCTGTTTGCCCTCGCCTACACCACGATTCGATTCGAGTAGCGACGCTGTCGCGCGTTTGCGAAACGCGCGACAGCATCGCTACAAAAAGTCGCCGTGGGCGAGGGCCCTAAAAATCGTCAGCCCTCTTTGAATTGGGACGCTAATTAAAGCTATCGATTTTTAAACGTTTATTATACGTATTTCTTATTAAATATTTTACATTTTAACTGAAGATACTTTTCATTATAAATTGTTTAAATAAAGTAAATACATACCTAACTGACTTCCATTGACCATGTTTTCATTTGCACTGCTCAAATACTGCGTCGTGTTTTTAATCCGAAAAGTCCTGGTATTTTTACCTTCTATAATCCTGATTTTCAAAATTTGGTGGTGGCAACCCTACACCCTAATATACACACAAAATAATCGAATTGAAAACAATGATCTAAATAATATGTAAGTAGTCCATCTTTGTGCGCATAACAGGCGACTCGCTTATTTGTTGCATACTACAATAGTATTTGGTCACGTTCGTCTTCCATATAAGAGGTACGCAGAAGTCTTAGTGATGGTGTCTATTATGGCGTTGACTATTCGATATAGGATAATAGTATAAAATAACAATACAACAAAGAATATAACATACTTGACCAAGTTGAATCAAAAATGTTTAAAGAATGAGAACGCACGAAATCAATTCATTGCAACATGATTGCAACATACCAAAATTAGATTGTAATTGTAAACATACGATAGTAATTATACGGGCATTAGTCATCAATGAACAGCCGACTTTGACCCGAGTGAAACTGGGACATCGCAGGTTACATGAATGTTTACATACGATGTGCAAATTGACGAAAGTCATTCATTTACAATTAGGTTTCGTCACAGAATAATTAATGTTGATTCAATTTTGCTACATCAATTTTTGTTCAGTAGGTACTAGGTACGTACCTACGTTACTTTCATTTTGACAGCTCAACAACATTCCTTGCGTTTTTACCATAGATATAAGAAAGAAGGAGATGTGCCCAGTATGTTAAGGCGCTACCAAAATAAATTGGATGATTTTTCGTAACCATTTATTTCACTATTGCAGCATGTATGGATTTAATTTTTGGATATATGTTTACTGACTATTTGATTAATACTTTGACTGAAGGAAAACACGATTAGGTTAAATTTCCTCGATAGAATTTAATTCCGAAAAGACCTCTACTTTTTTTTTGTTTTTTTCTATAATTCTAAAATCCTAAGTAATTTCATTGCAAAATTGCATTTAAAATGTGCGTATTAGGTAATTGAAAATTCTGGCTGAACATAATTTTGATAGATAGCTTAATTTATTTTTAATCAATTTTTATTTCATTTGGCGCTTTTATTTTGGTTCCGGCACGTTGTTGCGCTCTCTTTTTTTCGCATGTGGAAGTAATTGACTCTGTCACTTTCTTATTCCCGCCCAGTTCACTTTTTTTGTATCACCTTAAAATGTATCGGAACCCTGTGTCTCCACTTTGTCCCTTTGATGATTTTAAAAACAAATACTGTAAAATACTTGTACTTACATAATGGAAAGTGATTCCATGATTTACATGACTTTGGTTTTTACAAGAAACCACTGCACAACACGGCATTCTTATAAATTGTCACGGTCACAGTCGAAAGCGCACTAGTTCGCGGAGACGGAATTTGTACTATGAACGGCTCATACTGAGCATGTCGCGCGGACACAGATTCGACCGCTTGTCACTTCTCCTGTTTTTTATATTTCTATGGTTTTTACGGTCGGCTCCCAGTCTAACCGGATGCAGCTGAATACCAGTATTTTACATGGAGCGACTTCCTACCTGACCTCCACAACCCAGTAACTGTGTAATACGATAGCCCTTGGTAAGACTGACTGAGACTTTCGGGCTTCTGGCGACCCGTAACGACTGTCAAAGATCCACGAATGACAGCCGGAACCAAGGGCTTAACGTGCTTTCCGAGGCACGGAGGGGGTATGTAAAGATGGTCATCCAGTGACCAACCGACCGGACCGGACCTGATCGATCGACCCGTGTGGCTGTTATTACTTAGCCACGAGCTCCTCTTAAATTATACGTAAATGCAACATCCAAGTACCGCACAAAGAATCTTATAGGACACATCTGGAATAAGACTTATCTAGTTGCCAAGAAAACTTTGCCATTCGAACTGAGCAAAATAGTTCAACTCAGTGCACGAGTAGTTCCTTAGTACTTTGATAAGCGAATCGTAATGACATTAGGTTGGTTTCAAACTAGACAAGAAGTTTTATGTATACTGTTTTACTGATGAAAGAAAAATAGTGTCTGAGTTGCAAGGTAGGATACATCATCATCATCATCACCGTCATCATTGGCAGCCTTGATCCACCCACCGCTGAGTATAGGCCTCCTCTCTTTTGTGTCATGCTGTCCAGGGGCCTACTCCCTAAGCACGAAGTCCGTAGTTTCGGCCTTCGCTACGGGCGTTTCCTACTCTGTATCACCTACGGGCGAATGATTGGTTCGGGCCCCGAACGAAGTATGAATGACAACACGATTTGACAGTTGTCCCTACTCCCGATGTGTTTTTGCTCGTCCAAAAAATTTAACTTTTACACTTGTTTTGATGGATCGATTTTATGAACAACTTTTACTATAGGAGCAAACCTGAAGTAGCGAAAAAATCAGCTGTTCAGTACACTTATGTTCGCATAATTCGTCAAAATGTAGGCAGATTTTTTTTTGGTGATTTAAGGTTTGGTTATAGTAAAAGTTGTTTATAATGATACAATGACCCCTTAAAATATTGCCACTGTTTACACTAACAGCCTGTATAATTCAGACGAGTCGATTCGAGAGAAAAAGAAGGTATGTAAGCGCAGGCGCAAAAGTCTGATTCATAATGTGTGGTCATCATTCAAATCAACCTACAACAAATTGATAGGTTTGGCCCACTTGTGAATCGTGTTACTAGTTGCTATGCTACTGATAATACCAGCCACGCACATAATAAACAATATTAGATTACTTATTGAAGTTGGTATCACTGAATTGACATCTTGAAATGCATATCGTTGCTCTAAATTGAAATTGGTAACACTGAAGTGACATATATGACACATCTTGGTACGGTTTTGCACCTTGACCCCACAGACGAAAAATCAATACATACATTGTGAGAAGACCTTCCAATTGACCTCGTATCTTTGTAATTTTAATCAATTGAGACAGTGGGGCTTCGATGTAATAAGATATCAAATCATGTGATGGTAGGATTGAGTCACTAGAATCATTTGATCATTGCGTTTACCAGAGGCCCTTGCACGAATGCGCGAAGTAACGTAAGGATTTTTTAATCGAAAGTACAATCATCTCGCAATTTTACGGGTACTCAGTGTTGGAGTATAGCAAAAACAAATGGCCCTACTTCAAGACTATTAATCTTTCAGTTTGTAACTCATAAATATTAGTTTTTATGTCCAAGCCCGCCCTCAGCACTTGACTGAAATCCTGACTTTCTCAAAGCGTCTGTACTCTTCTATAAGCCTTGCATGAGACCACACGTCTCACGTAATATTAGTAAATCACACCTTCCAATATATAAAGTAAAGGATAATAAACATACTATTGAAATCCTTAGAACGGTCTTTCCTTTGGCTTTAAAGCTAACACTCAGAAGCCCAAAAGTCTGACACCCAATCTTACCAAAGGGTATCGTGTTGCCCATCATGATCAGATAGGCAGATACTAGTATTCAGCTGCATCCAGTTAGACTGGAAGCCGACCCCAACATAGTTGGGAAAAGGCTAGGCAGATTTATTTTTATTTCCACTTCAGATATTATTATCTGAAGTGGAAATAAAAATAAATCTGACACCCAATCTTACCAAAGGGTATCGTGTTACCCATCATGATCAGATAGGCAGATACTAGTATTCAGCTGCATCCAGTTAGACCGGAAGCCGACCCCAACATAGTTGGGAAAAGGCTAGGCAGATTTATTTTTATTTCCACTTCAGATAATAATGTTCACTTGGGTATAAGACGTTGAATTCGCAAAGGTGAATGGACACAGGGCATCACCATTGGACTGTAAACGAATATCGTCTTACTGTGAAATCCGAGTAATCCTTTGTGAGCAAGAATAAAGACAATACTTGTGCACTGTCCAATGTCCATGAACAAAATCAAATTTAATTTAAACATACCTACTGACATAACTGAATGCAGATATTGAAATACATATTTGGGTACCTGAACCAAATATTCTCATGATAAATATCAAAATGGCATTTTTAAATATTTATTTATTTCAATATTTCCACATACATTTGTTTTTACAGGTGGTAACCCAATGCAACAAAATGTAGTCACAATTTCCACACTCAGAGACGTCACTCAATAACTAGTTAGTCACCACCACCAACAATAAAATTATTACTTTTATAGAGTCAAATATAGAGTGTATGATATTATTTAACACAGAAACTCAATTATATCAACATTAGACCTTCACAAATGTAATAAGAACTTCACGACTGTCCTAACATTTTTTACGCTTGGAAGATGGATCGGTTTTTGCAGTATTTCATCACTATTTTATTATAGAATATATTTATTCCTTTAAGGATAAACGTCACAATAACATAAAGTTTGACACATTAATTACTTTAAACACAATAGCTTATTAAAGCGTTTAAAGTGCAGCTCTAAAATAAGTACCTAACTCGATTTGCGCTACAAAGTGTAGTGCAAATACTAAATAATTGTAATCTACAATTAACATAGTAATCCCTTAAGACTTCGACATGTTAAACCTTGTTACTGTTTAACTATGTTGCAACGATTACTACGAATTATGTCATGACTGATGATGATGATGTGATGAGATTTACGTTCACACAGAACGAATACGAAATACACCTGTAACATACCAATAAACAGTCAGGGAAATAAATACAGTTCCCAGTTCAGCAGAACGACAAACTACTTCAATTTCCCATGTTATAGCTGATGCATACGACTGCCAACGAGTTGCAGTTGTGATTTAAATAAAGTAGGGACAATTCAAGTTGTTAATGAATCTACTTTATCTTCATCTTTCTGAATGACCGACTCCTTTGACAGTTCAAAAGTTGTAAATGGTTAGGTGCAAACTTTCTTACGTTTTTTGCAATTTGCAGGTCAGTGCCGGGTTGTATGTTGATCAAAATATGATTCGCGACTACACCAAATAATTATGTATGTCCTAAATAATATAACCATCAGAATCATCAATAAATTTCTCTAAGATTTGTTCCAAAATGTCAGAAAAACTAACTTTTGATTCTTAAGGTTTAATTATGTAAATACACTATTATAATATGTAAAATACACTATTATATATACCTACATATTTTTTATAGTCGCGAATCATTATTTGATCAACATACAACCTGACATTGACCTGTAAATTTAAAAAAATCGTAAGTAAGAAAATTTGAATTTCGCGGGCTATTTTTTTTTTTCGGTCACTTTTGTGTCGTCTCTCATGGGCTGTCGCAACAGTGACCAACCGTTATTTCTTGTTTTGTTTTTGTTTAGTGTCTGTGTTTACTAACATAGTCGTAAGTTTTACTAGCAATCTTGTTGAGTCTTGGTTACTCGAATAAAGACACATTCTATTCTATTCACCTTAATTGAAATAAATGCATTGAATTGAGTTTAAGAATCTGCTAAACAATCCGTTTCCATATTTTCAGGAAACTGCACACAGCTACAACGAGTGACTCGCAAAATAATATAACATATTATAACTCTACAATCAGCGCGCTAGCTCCGTTTTCTGTGCAACATGGCAATCGATTTTCACCGCCTCGCTCGCTCGCAATATAATTGGTTCTGATTTAGTTTTAAATTGACCGTATCGGATGTGTTGAGCGTATATGTATTAATCAATATTGCGCCTCCTTCAAGATATCGTTAAAGGACAAACGATATTGGCACTTCATATTGATTAACGATCCTCAATCATATTTTTTAACGCCCTTGACACATATTATTTGCTACACTTAAAGATAGTTTTATATCAGCCAAGCCTCCAATTTTTTTTTTTTAGACATGCTGCAGAGTTTACCATTAGGTAGTAATTTCGCTCAATTTGCCACACCGCATATTCTATCAATTTTAATGCCCAATCACCTTTCATTGCGACATGCTGCATCTACGTAGTAGGTATAAACAAGACTCGAATTAAGTCGTAACATCTGCCTAGCCTTTTAATGCCCAATCACCTTTCATTGCGACATGCTGCATCTACGTAGTAGGTATAAACAAGACTCGAATTAAGTCGTAACATCTGCCTAGCCTTTTAATGCCCAATCACCTTTCATTGCGACATGCTGCATCTACGTAGTAGGTATAAACAAGACTCGAATTAAGTCGTAACATCTGTCTAGCCTTTTAATGCCCAATCACCTTTCATTGCGACATGCTGCATCTACGTAGTAGTTATAAACAAGACTCGAATTAAGTCGTAACATCTGCCTAGCCTTTTAATGCCCAATCACCTTTCATTGCGACATGCTGCATCTACGTAGTAGGTATAAACAAGACTCGAATTAAGTCGTAACATCTGTCTAGCCTTTTAATGCCCAATCACCTTTCATTGCGACATGCTGCATCTACGTAGTAGTTATAAACAAGACTCGAATTAAGTCGTAACATCTGCCTAGCCTTTTAATGCCCAATCACCTTTCATTGCGACATGCTGCATCTACGTAGTAGTTATAAACAAGACTCGAATTAAGTCGTAACATCTGCCTAGCCTTTTAATGCCCAATCACCTTTCATTGCGACATGCTGCATCTACGTAGTAGGTATAAACAAGACTCGAATTAAGTCGTAACATCTGTCTAGCCCTTTAATGCCCAATCACCTTTCATTGCGACATGCTGCATCTACGTAGTAGTTATAAACAAGACTCGAATTAAGTCGTAACATCTGCCTAGCCTTTTAATGCCCAATCACCTTTCATTGCGACATGCTGCATCTACGTAGTAGGTATAAACAAGACTCGAATTAAGTCGTAACATCTGTCTAGCCTTTTAATGCCCAATCACCTTTCATTGCGACATGCTGCATCTACGTAGTAGTTATAAACAAGACTCGAATTAAGTCGTAACATCTGCCTAGCCTTTTAATGCCCAATCACCTTTCATTGCGACATGCTGCATCTACGTAGTAGTTATAAACAAGACTCGAATTAAGTCGTAACATCTGCCTAGCCTTTTAATGCCCAATCACCTTTCATTGCGACATGCTGCATCTACGTAGTAGGTATAAACAAGACTCGAATTAAGTCGTAACATCTGTCTAGCCTTTTAATGCCCAATCACCTTTCATTGCGACATGCTGCATCTACGTAGTAGGTATAAACAAGACTCGAATTAAGTCGTAACATCTGCCTAGCCTTTTAATGCCCAATCACCTTTCATTGCGACATGCTGCATCTACGTAGTAGGTATAAACAAGACTCGAATTAAGTCGTAACATCTGCCTAGCCTTTTAATGCCCAATCACCTTTCATTGCGACATGCTGCATCTACGTAGTAGGTATAAACAAGACTCGAATTAAGTCGTAACATCTGCCTAGCCTTTTAATGCCCAATCACCTTTCATTGCGACATGCTGCATCTACGTAGTAGGTATAAACAAGACTCGAATTAAGTCGTAACATCTGCCTAGCCTTTTAATGCCCAATCACCTTTCATTGCGACATGCTGCATCTACGTAGTAGGTATAAACAAGACTCGAATTAAGTCGTAACATCTGCCTAGCCTTTTCCCAACTATCTTGGGGTCGGCTTCCAGTCTAACCGGATGCAGCTGAATACCATTATTTTACATGGAGCGACTGCCTATCTGACCTCCACAACCTAGTAACTGGGTAATACGAAATCCCTTGGTTGTCAGACTTTCGGGCTTCTGACGCCGTAACGACTATCAAAGATCCACGAATGACAGCTGGTACCAACGGCTTAACGTGGCACGGAGGAGTTTCGGTAAAGATGGTCAAGGTCATCCATCCACGGACCAACCGCGGCAAGCGTAGCTTAACCTGATCGACCGACCCGTGCCGCTGTTATTACTTAGCCACAAGTCGTATCCACATGAAATGAAGTTACAGTAAAGACTTGTAATATTTACTCTATCAGAAGGAAATGCGGTTTCTCTTTGTACGAGTATTCATGTGCTCAAAGTTCAACAAAAAACTGGACCACGGGTACCATTCCTGACAAAACATTTGCAAAAATGCCCCGACATTACATTTTTCAGAGCTAAAAGTGACATGGCTAGAAAGGGGGTGACTACCGAGATGACGACTAATAGAGAAGTATGGAAGAAAAAGGACATGTTGTGCCGACCCCCAATAAACCTGGGATAAGGGCAGGATAACTCATTTAATATTTTCTATTTTCTGTCGAAAAGTCCGGGCAAAAGACAAGGCCTAACAAAGTCCAGATAGAGGGGCTTAAACAAATCCGGACGGATGATAACCCTGACCGCAGCCCGCAAGTTGGCCTTTTCCGTCAGTAAAAAAAGAAAGGGTTGTTTTGCTCAAACAAACGTTGTTTTGTTGTTTGTTTTCAGTTGGAAGGCTTTGAGGCTGAGGGTTGTTTGTAACCTTGAGCTCGATGGTTGAATTAAAATGTTTTTGCGTTGTACAAGACAACGAAGGAAAAATTTATGCAATACCCTATCCGGATCCCGTGGCTGGTGTGTTAAATACCCGTAAAATCACGTTAGTTTTAGAATTTTATTTATCTGCAGCATGTATCAGAAACGTGTGCCATCAAACTGAACAACTTTCTGCATGGGACCAACATCGTAATCGAGCAAAAAATATGAACTGTTCCATACAACACTTCAATACTTGCTCGACCCAAACGACAGTGACGACTGATAATTTTTTCGCGATTACGATGTTGGTCCCATGAAGAAAATTGTACAGTTTGATGTTCTATAACACACACCTTTAAATTTGACACCTTTCTGATACATTCTGTATACACACTATTTATTTTTTCAACTACATACTTAGATAGGTACAGTCCGCGAGGCGTAAGATGAGCTTTGCATTTGTCCGAGTGATCACCAGAATGGTACGAGAGCCCAAAATTTTTGTCTTATCGTTTTACGTAGGTATGACAAAATCTTCAATCGTCTTATCGTTTTACAACGATGCGACATGGTTTTGGTCAAGAACAAAAGCCGATTGCCAAAAAGCAATATAAACCGGTTTTAAACCAAACAAAGAACGCGTCGCGCTCTATGCCGGACGTCACACCTACACTATCTATGTGCACTCACACAAGTGCAAAGCTCATCTTACACCTCGCGGACTGTACAAGGCATTGTAAAAAAAGGCCAATATTTACTTCGCCAGAGGTTCAAGTTTGGCACAAAGTAGATTCTTTGTGAACGGTTTACAACTTAATTAAGCAGCCAAAATCGTAAAACATGCAGTAAAATGCAAACGTTCCTATAAAAACGTCTGTCAGTCACGATATAGCTCAGATATATATAGATCAGTGTGTTTAATATTGCTATAAAAATTAATGTTTAGTACCTATATTGTACTAGCGACCCACCCCTGCTTCTCACGGTTTTTACTACCTTGACCACAGATTAATACAGATGGACACTCCGCAAAATCATTTAAATAAAAAGCGACTCTTGCTACGGCACAATAAAGTGCAATTCAGGTCGCACTACGCTTATTACCTTATATTCGCTTATTATTTATATTCAACTACAAGTTGAGTTGGCCCCGTGAGAGGGGCCCACCGCGTACTTGTAGCTTCATACCTAAACTGCGGAGTGTCCCATTTGTATTAATCTGTGCCTTGACAAAAGATTTCTTTATTATTATGTAAGTTTAATATTAATCTTCTCTACATATACTTACCTAAACTTTCCGGAATAAATTCTCAAAATTATGGTGAAAACCGCATCAAAATCCGTTGGCGCAGTTTAGAAGAACAACGCGGTCACACAGACACACATGAAAACATAGATAGCTACTAGGTACTGTACTGACAACCGACAGACGGGGAGTATCGATCCAATTTGCAGCCAACCCATACCGATACCGGACTTCGGACCTGCGGAAGCATCGTGCGTGGCACAGAACTACATAGGTATACTAACTAGACTAGAGTAGTCAGGTAGTTTTAAAGGCTTGTACCACAGCGTACCAACTGCCACCACTTCAGGATGATGCGCAGTGGTAGCCCGCGAAATTCATTTTTTTTTTTTTTGAGTTTTTTGCAATTTTCAGGTCCGTGTCAGGTTGTATCTTGGTCAAGGTATGATACGCGGCAATAAAACTTCTGTATTTATATAATTTTAATCATAAAAATCAAAAAACCCAAAAAAAAATTGAATTTCGCGGGCTACACAGCGCAATCACCTTAATTTTGTGTAGTCAGCCATGGGCGTATAAAAAGCATGTATACCAGTATAGCCAGCAAATAACTGCGTTACCAGAGGATTATTTATGCAGCTCAACAGTAGTCGAGGATTGTTTTAAACGACGTGCGAAGCATCATCGCTTCTCACTCAATCCTCGCTCCTCGCCTCTGCTGTCGGATGATGAAGATGTGTGTAGAAAAGGGAGAGTCATATGTCCTTACGTAAGTGAAGGGCGGACGTTTCGGAGGACAGGGTACAATTACGTGAAAAAAGATAATGGATCCATCATGGTTCCTTTGAGAAATGGTGATATAGGTCGTATCTCACTCTCTCTCTGGGCTCTGTCTCTCTCTCACAGTAGAACCATGATGGATGCATGATCTTTTTTCATGTCATAGTACGTCCCCTGGTCTATATAATTTTGACGTCCAAAAAGTATTGATTCTCATCTCAGCCTAATTTAAATAAATGACTTCTGATTTTGATTTTCCTGGAGTGGGAATACAGGTTAGAATATAAAGATGGATATAAAGAGATGATGTAGGTATTGACTCTATGCAGATTTTGTTTGCATAGCCAAGTAATTCACGTGGATAATAATAATGCCTGCCATAATACGTCACGAACTCACGAGGTGAAAGAGTGAGATTAAGTGCAGAGATTGCAAACAAATAATATAACAATTACCAATGACGTAGGTTACCTACGTTATGTGACTCAGCTCTCGTCAATATTCAAACGCCTAGCATATTATTATTGAAGCATGCCAGGATATAATTACCTTGCAGGAATCAGTCACGACTTCAGGTTAAAAACTGAAGTAAGGAAAAACATTGCTATTGCCTGCTGCTATATGGAACATTTTAAGATATTCGTTTTCTTCAGGTCTTCGGAGCACGATATTACAAGTACCTATAATTAACGAACCTGACTATTAGATTTTGATACAATCTTAACCACCTTTACACTACAAGCTACGAAATAACAAAGTAAAACTGATCCCTGAACTTCAATCTGCCTAGCCTTTTCCCAACTAAGTTGAGGTCGGCTTCCGGTGTAACCGAATGCAGCTGATTACCAGTATTTTACATGGAGCGACTGCCTATCTGACGTCCACAACCCAGTCACTGACAATACCCCTTGGTATGTCAGACTTTTGGGTTTCTGACGACCCGTAACGACTGTCAAAGATCCACGAATGACAGCCGGGACCAACGGCTTAACGTGCTTTCCGAGACACGAAGGGGTCTCTATACGTAATGGATAATCACCCATCCACGAACCGACCGCGGCAAGCGAAGCTTAACCTTCGATCTACCAATGTGGCTCGAGCTCCTCTGATCCCAGCCGTTAAGTGGGATCCGCAGTAGTAGCCGCGAAAATCAAAATTTTCTTACGTTTTTTGCAATTTGAAAGAGTGATGAATATACATGTTGACGGATGGAGAGGCAGAGGAAGGCTAAAGAAAAGATACATGGGTTGTGTGAGGAATGATATGAAAGAGAAGGGAGTGAATGAGAGCGTGACGGTTGACAGGGGAGAATGGAAGAAGAAAACGTGTTGCGCCGACCCCAAGTAACTTGGGCAGGAAGATGATTTTTGCAATTTGCAGTTCAGTGTCAGGTTGTGTCTTAACCAAAATATGATTTGGGACTATAACAATTAAGTATTTACATAATTATACCCATCTAAGAATCATCAATACATCTGTCTAAGTTAGCTTGGTTCTCTTTAAGTTTGATTTCGTAAATCATGACATTTTGGAACAAATCTAACTTAGATACTTAGATGTATTGATGATTCTTATGGTTAAAATTAATCATATTTTTATCAACATACAACCTGGGGGGCTAAAACGGCCACTTTGGCAGAATCATAATAGGATAATAGGTTTAATTAATCATATTTGAAATCATAAAACGGTCACAAACTAACAATTCATAATTTATCGGACAATTTTATTCATCTATTTGACAGTTCTGTATGGACATTCGTAAAATGGTTCACAAATTATGAATTGCTTTATTGAAGTTTAATGTCAAATAGCTCAATCATAATAAATTGCTGGGAATTCAGGAAATGAATCGCTTTTAGAGGAATTATTTAATGTGGTCGTTTAGGACCCCTGCAAATTGCAAAAAACTGAAGAAAATTTGAATTTTGAGGTCGACTACTGCGTAATCACCTTAACATCTAAAAAATCACATAATCAGTCCACAGCACATAATACTCTTATGTATGTTAGTCAGTGTATTAATAGTTTAGCACTAAATGAAGATGTTTTGCTGCAAGGTCGCCACTCGTACACCGAGGCGATTGTACGCCAAGCCAAGTTTCTCTACGTAACGTTCGATTTATTTCAGTAATCTTCCAATTCCGCTCGTAAACATGCATGACGAAACAACATGAAGATATAATATAGATTATTGTACAAAAAGTTAGAATTTATTTCAATAAAACTATTTACAGGCACTTTTGATTTGTCAAAGGGTCGGTCAGTCAGAAAGTTGAAGCTAGTTGCCCATTCCAAAGCGTAGATCTCTATGGAGAAGAATGAGCAAGAAAGTCCATGGATACTCTTTTAAAACAAGACTACAAGGCTGTATTCATTTACACTTGATCTTGAGCAAGGTGAGTACTCCGCGAAATTGAATTTTACCGGAGTGTTTCCAAAGAAGAATTAGAGGTTGGTCCGCGGATAGGTGATCATCTTTACATACCGAGACTCCTCCGTGCCTCGGATCGCACGTAAGCCGTTGGTCCCGGCTGTCATTTGTGGATCTTTGACAATCGTTACGGGTCGTCAGAAGCCCGAAAGTCTGACAACCAGTCTTACCAAGTGGTATCGTATTACCCAGTTATTGGGTTGTGGAGGTCAGACAGGCAGTCGCTCCATGTAAAATGCTGGTATTCAACACGGTTAGACTGGAAGCCGATCCCAACATAGTTGGGAAAAGGCTAGGCTGATTGATTTGACTTTTGGAACAGACCATTTGTGTCTTGTACTTTGGGCCAAGTAAGAAGGCAGCGATTTTTGTGCATACTTTTGTACTACAAAACAGCAAACAAACAATACTCCATCATTAGCTACCTCACGACAAGTCGGACCATCCATTCAGCACAAAATATTCGCTTGTAATGAAGCAAACAGCTAGTTTCAATTGTGTGTTCATCTGGCGTCAATAAACATCGAAATAGATGACATTCTCAGGATGCTACAACTGCCGCTGGGGTCGCGGGTTGTTTGAAGAAGATACCGTGGCCCTGGCATAGGCAACTGAAGGAACACGGGTGCGTTTTAGTCAGTAAAAGTCTGACACGCCCTTCCGCTCCACCCAGAGCGGGAGAAGTTATTTGATGATATCCCACCCTCAAAGAAAAAAAAAAAAAAAAAAAAAATCAAACAAACCGTCAGACTGTCCCCTATCCTGTAGAATTTTGTTGATGTTTATATTTTCCTGGCAGATAAGTTTAGATTCTTTAGCAGGGCTCGGAAACGTTATTTAAAATAACGCTTTTAAAACGTTTCGAACAGTTTTTTGTACAACATTTTGTTCGGAACGAAAACGAAATGAGAACGTTTTCAAAAACCGGTTTTTAGGGTTCCGTACCAAAATGGTAAAAAGGAACGCTTATGGTGCGTCTCAGTCTGTCCGTCTGTCACAGCTGGATATCTCAAGAACTACTAACGCTATCAACTTGAAATTTGGAACAGTTTTATGACGTTTACCCGACTATTTTGCAAATAAGAAAGAAATTTTTGCAACAGGGACTGAAAGGAGTCTTAAAAATTCAAAGAAGGGCTACTAGGGCATGTGGGGTATCATATGAAAGAGCGGTGTTTGCACATTCTCAAACATTTTTTTTTAGGCCGCACAGTTTTCGACTTTTGACGAAAAATCTAAAAAAAAAACCGTTTCACCCCCCCCCCCCCTTTTTCTCCGAAGTTTGCATAGGGAAAAATCTGAAATTATTCTATGTGATAGAAGTTTATGTAAAGATTAGCTGACCCGACAGACGTTGTCCTGTCCCAATTTCAATAATTCAAAATTCCCATAGAAAATCCACTTTCAGTTTTCCCGAATTATCCAATTTTCACGGCAACTTTTCCTATTTTTCTTACCGTTTAAACCTTCCCTTGACTACGAGAAACACTTCAAAACCAAAATCAGCTAAATCGGTCCAGCCGTTCTTGAGTTTTAGCGAGACAAACGAACAGCAATTGATTTTTAAATATAATATAGATTACAGGAAAAATAAAACGATGTCTCTAAATAGCACACTTTTTCAGAAATCGGAACGGAACCCTCAGTGTGCGAGTCCGACTCGCTCTTGACCGGTTTTTTTGATGCTCGTATTACAATCAAACAATAATTAAGTAATTGGCCAGTATGTAAATAGACATGGCAGATGCCGTGAGAAAGGTCGCCGGTATCACTTTCATTCTCTGAAGTCTGAATTGTTAATAACATCATCATGTGAACAACAAAATAATTTCTAAACGATTAATCACACTGATAGGTAGTATAAAGGCGAAAGTTTGTGAGTGTGCGTGGGCGTGTTTGTACGTCTGTTACTTCTTCACGTTCAAACGACTGAACCGATTTGGATGAGATTTGGTATGTAGATACTTTATACCCTGGATTAACACATAGGTTACTTTTTATCCCAGTCTACGCGGATGAAACCGCGGGGCGCAGCTAGTAAAGTATAAATACGATACTTTCGTCACACTATCGTCATCTGTATTGCTTAAAGGCTCCTACAAACAGGCGCGACACGCGATATAATCGCGCGCGACACGAAGGAGCCTTAACTTTGTCAACACAACACTATCTCTACTTCTGATAACAGATTAAATAAGCTTATCTTACCCAATGGGCTTGTTGGTGTGTTTATCTGTTATGTAGGTTTTGGCTCCGTGCTGCGTTGACCGGGTCACGTTTTGTGCAAAATGGCGGGGTCAAGGTCGTTTGCACATGTTAACTGAGGTGCTTTTTGCCACTAAATGAAAACAATGTAAGAGAAAGAGAGAAAATATTTTTATTTGGCACATGTCTTCAATCAATCTGCCTGGCCTTTCCACAAATATGTTGGGGTCCGCTTCCAGACTAACCGGATGCAGCTTAATACCAGTATTTTACATGGAGCCAATGCCATGGAGCAATGTAAGACTGGTTGTCAGACTTTCGGGCTTCTGACGACCCGTAACGACTATCAAAGATCCACGAATGACCAACGGCTTAACGTGCTTTCCGAGGCACGGAGGAGTCTCGGTATGTAAAGATCCACGGACCAACCCCAGC
Organism: Cosmia trapezina; assembly: GCA_905163495.3. Lineage (NCBI taxonomy): Eukaryota > Metazoa > Arthropoda > Insecta > Lepidoptera > Noctuidae > Cosmia > Cosmia trapezina. Next base: position 25,824,382 of record LR991032.1, read on the forward strand.
AAGCGTAGCATAACCTGATGGATCGACCCGTGTGGGTGCTATTACTCAACAAAGGATTTGGCACCCAGGTGTGCCTCACGGCTGCGCCAAATACGCGCCCAGATTTGCAAAAAATGCCAGACAACTAGCGCCTGATGCTGGTTTTTTTTGGTGTGGTGTAGTGTCTAGTGTCTTGCGTGGTGTAAGCACTATGCTTATCCATTTTCTAATACAGTGTGCCATCGTACCAAATAAACGTCCTTGAAATGTATCAGATTGTGGCTAATATTTTTATCACACCATAAACTACAGTCATAGCCCGTACCCATACGAGGGAAAACGATCTCTTTATCTACACACTGATAACATAGTGAATACAAATCGCACGAATCCAAGGCAGCAGGGTTTACCCCGTATGTGTCGCGTGTTGTGGAAATAGTGCGGCGAATGACCGAGTTGTGTTGTGCAAACTGGCGGGGTCAAGGTCAGAGATACACGTCCGGTGCCCCGAGTGGCTTTTGATTTGTTGTAAGATGAAGATTGAGGATTTAGAGTAGGAAACAGGTGACATTTGTGTATACAGAGGGTCTATTGAATGATGCAGTAAAACGTCATGAAGAGCATAAATGATGGGTAATGGATGTGTTGCACAAAAAACAACAAATTGTGGCAAATCCGTAGAAATGTATTACTTTGCCTTTGGTATGACATTGTCTTGACCTTGGACCAGTCAAAAATGCGTCCATCGCTATCTCCATATTTCATTACATGCAGTAAGCGGCCGTTTAATATGATCTAAAGTATCGAAAAAGTTTGGATTTGTAGAGAGTTGTCTTTGTCACCTCATGTTATATCTGTGTCTCTCTAAAGGTGACCGTTCACTAGTCCGGTTTTTTTAAATTTCGGTTTGCTATGTATGAATTCATAAAGCACTGCGTCCACTACCGGTACCGCCCGCGCCAGCATTTTAATTTTTTATACAAACAAACCAAAATCCGTTGCGCGCCTTGCGTGCGTGTGGACGCTCAGCTTTAAGTTCAGTCGTCGAGAGAATGCATTCTTGACACCTGTCAGTTTCATATTAACGAATATGGTGTTTTGCGAATTTCATCCTTATTAGTACTAGAAACAGTCCAACTGACAGGTGTCAAGAACGGCATTCTCTCATCGACCGGACTGTAGCTAGCTGTTGGTGCAATTGTTTTGTGGAATGTATTGAAAAAACAAGATGGCGTCGTTCTACTACCGATTTTGGCCACGCGCCAAAAGATCCTTGCTCAGCTGTAGACTAGGTACTGTAGGAGACTTAGTCTGTCTTTGCCCCACAGGTGTGAACCGACCTTGTAAAGTTCAAGTGTCTGTCGGAACGGTTATTGGCAGTTCACATCGCTGACTCAGCCTTTGTCTGCCGCCATTGTTGCTCGTTGCCTCATTGGCGCGTCCGGTTCGATAAAAGCCGAGCATTTATGATTAGATAGGACCTTGGGAGACCTCGTTGATCTTTTGTGAAGAAACGATTTGTAATTTCGTTGTTAGGGTATTGTGAATTTGTGATTGTGGCAAAGGAATCGTGGAGTTATCATGACGATAACTCCATGTAAATAGTCACGTAGGTAGACGTCGGGAAAGTCCTGCCTATCCTATATGTGATTGTATTTAGTTGATTAAAAGATTTACGTTCTTAAAACCTAATTATGTCATCATTCTCCTAACCTTCTTAACCCAATCTATTTGGAGTCGGCGCAACATGTCCTTTTTTTCCATACTTTTCTATTAGTCGTCATCTCGGTAGTCACCCCCTTTCTAGCTATATCATCTTTCACACAGTCCATCCATCGTTTCTTTGGTCTTCCCCTACTGTTATAGCCATCGACATTAATACTCAAAACATTCCTCACGACATTTTCCTCATTATCTAAAGTAAAGTAAAACTTAATTATGTAGGTACAGTAAGGATGATTGAAAAACGATATTAGGTATGCTGCTTTCATGAATTTAATATGGCAATGTTCCTACTCTTACGACTTATAACATGAAGATACACCAGGTGGCCTACTCCCTAAGTCCGTCCGTCCATTCATCCGTCCATCTGACTTATAGATCCATCAAAACAAGTGTAAAACTTAATTTTTCGGGCGGTCAAAAACACATCGGGGGTAAGGACAACTGTCACATCGTGTTGTCATTCATACTTCGTTCGGGCCGCGAACCAATCATCTGTCCGTAGGTGTTACGGAGTAGGAAACGCCCGTAAGAAAGGCCGAAACTACGGACTTCGTGCTTAGGGAGTAGGCCCCCAGGAACGGTAAATATAAATTTGTTGGCCGGTGGCCCTCTGCATTTGATAGGTCCTACGAAAATTATAATTTACACCAAAAATGTGACTTCATCTTGCTAAAAATCCAATCTATGATAAAGTTAATTCGCCTTAAAGATTAATCCGCAGCTTTAAATGAAAGTAACCTTTCACCTAACAGCACAACATCTAATCTCGAGCCCACAGTTGTGCAAGGTGCGCCTGCGCAGTGTTGTAACATAACACTGCGTCCCGGCTTATGTCGAGGTCGCCGCCCACACCAGCGCTTATCGATATTGAATTTGAATTTAGACCTTGCTTGCAGAGTAAGCAAACTGAAGTGTCATTGGGCTGGCCATGTTTGTCGAAGGACCGATGGCCGGTGGAGCAGACGAGTCCCTATAGAGAGCTAGAGATGGGCCGAAAAGTGGCTGGATGCGGAAGGCGGAGGACAGGGTGTTGTGGCGCAGCCTGGGAGAGGCCTATGTCAGACTTTCGAGCTTCTGACGACCCGTAACGACTGTCAAAGATCCACAATTGACAGCCGGGACCAACGGCTTAACGTGCTTCCCGAGGCACGGAGGAGTCTCGGTATATAAAGATCCACCATGACCCATCCACGGACCAACCCCAGCAAGCTTAGCATAACCTGATGGATCGACCCGTGCGGCTATTATTACTTAGCCACGAGCTCCTGACGCTGTCAGAAAGTTTGTACAGCAGTTACTTTAATAATGGCTTGTGTGATTCTACCTACGAATATTCAGACATACCGCGTCAAAGATAGTCGCGTTTCTGATTATATCGCGTGTCGCGCCTGTTTGTAGGAGTCTTAATGTTTCTTTGTGTGTTTACTAATATGAATATAAATAACGGTTGTATATGTTATATCTTGCCGTGTGTGGCCATATTTTTTGCGCCTAAGAGGCCACTTGTAAGTTCACGAGGTGTCATGAGTCAGCACTTGATCTTTATACAAATATCAGCATGGTTTGTTATTTACGAATGGATACATTTACATTTTATTTACATACTTTTTTGAAAGCTTTACAATACTATCTGATATCTTGGGTCGGTGTAGAATCCTGCTGATTCCGTATTTAAATTGATTATATCACTACACTAAACTCGGAACAGCTCGTGGCTAAGTAATAACAGCCACACGGATCGATCCATCAGGTTAAGCTATTTGCCGGGTTGGTCCGTAGATGGGTGACCATCTTTTCAAACCAAGACTCCTCAGTGCCTCGGAAAGCACGTTAAGCCGTTCGTCCCGGCTGGTTACGGGTCGTCAGAAGCCCGAAAGTCTGACAACCAGTCTTACCAAGGGGTATCGTATTACCCAGTAACTGGGTTGTGGAGGTCAGATAGGCAGTCGCTCCTTGTAAAATACTGGTATTCAGCTGCATCCGTTTAAACTGGAACCCGAACCCAACATACCTAGTTGGGAAAAGGCTAGGCAGGTGATATCACTACACTACACTGGCTTAGTTCAACACCAAACCTCTCGTGCAGGCCTGCCTCACTTTGTACCTTCTCCCACCATTCGTGATGACTGACAGTTGACACTAGTGACAGCAGCTATACCTCACTCGTGTTAATGAGATAGTGTTTACATATCTACTAAATAAATACACTACAGTGGGTCCTATAAGTGAATTCTCAGTAATTCTGGAATTACCAACTTAGAACCAATTCCAAAAATTTACGGACGGAATTACTATGAAAACAAAACGGTGGAGTTTCAAATGCATCAACACTGCAATTTTGCACTGTTTACCAAAAATGAAAACATTGGCTCATGCGCTACTATAAGCTACATTTTGCGCAAAAAAAGCAGTAAACTTACTTACAGGGTTTTTGTGCAAAATAGGTACTTACCTGTTTTTTTGTGATCAATCGCGTTCGACTTCGTCATAGTACCTAATAGTTATCTACATAATATTAAATGTACTTTATATATTTTACTTACAAGGAAAATTATTATAAATTAAACAATTAGCGTTATCTATGCATTACTATGTGTCATTGTTTGTGTTCATTTGTAATGTAAGGTGACATTTTAATGAATTATTTATAGGTACAGCAAACAACACACTAATCAAATTAATGCGTAAAAGAAATTGTGAATGACCAACGCAACGTATTAAACACGATAAAGTTAAACTGTTAATTCTTGATAAATAAATAAAATATTACAACACAATACCCGTCTTCATCAGTCATGTAAGAGTGGAATATGTATAAGAAAAATACGAGAAAATAAACCTTAAAAACTTTCCCGAACTATAGGTATAGAATATCGATCCTGCTTTGTACAGATCTCGCCCGAACACCATGCGCCATTGGGTGCTTTCCACAGGTCTATATATTATGGTGATTCTATAACGTTCTACAGCGTGAGTGTGTGGAAGGTTGTGTGTGTGTCTTGTTGTTGTTGTGTTGTTCATGTCTTGTTCTTTTCTATGTATTGTTCATGTTATAACATTGTTTTAATGAGTACCTACTTTGGCTTTTCTTCAATAAACATTTTTTTTCTTTTGTACGTACCAGTGTCCACTGTCCACACTCTGGTAAACTGTAGGTTGAGGACACTGGATTAGGGATTACGGACATCGAAATTTTGATTTTCGTCATTCAAACTCAAAGCATTTATTTCAATTAAACCAATTACAGGCACTTTTGAATTGTCAAAGAGTCGGTCAGTAGGTAAGTCAGAAAGTTGAAGCTAGTTGCCCATTCCAAAACGTAGATCTATGGAGAAGAACGGGCAAGAAACTCCATGGACACTCTTTTAAATCAAAATATGGTTACAAAATATTAGTTACATCATTCATGTTCAAATTATACATGTGAGAACGATGAACGTTAAAAGCGTCCGTAATAAAAAATAAAAAAAACAATTCAAAATTTAAATTTAAATAAGCCGTGGCAGCTAAGGTATGACCAGCCTCCACCAACAGCGCCCGTTCACGAACCTGACGTATGGATTCGTTAAATGATCCAACACACGCGCCACCATCAGCGAGACATTAGAGTGAGCATGACACACTCTCAGCCGCCAGGGCACATCCAAGTCAAATAAAGACGTACCCAGTAAATGGTAGCTTTATAGTAGGTACATTGTACTCACACATTGACATTGACAACAATATTCCTGATGCTACCACATTTATCATCCTATCCTGTGTACCAGATTTGCCCTCACCGTATGGTGAGGTCACTGGATTAGGAACATCGAAATTTTGATTCTCGTCATTGATTGTATTCCTGATGCTGCCGTATTTATCATCCTATCCTGTGTACTAGATTTGCCCTCACCATATGGTGAGGTCACTGGATTAGGAACATCGAAATTTTGATTCTCGTCATTGACAACAGTACTCCTGATGCTGCCGCATTTATCATCCTATCCTGTGTACTAGATTTGCCCTCACTGTATGGTGAGGTCACTGGATTAGGAACATCGAAATTTTGATTCTCGTCATTGACAACAGTACTCCTGATGCTGCCGCATTTATCATCCTATCCTGTGTACTAGATTTGCCCTCACCGTATGGTGAGGTCACTGGATTAGGAACATCGAAATTTTGATTCTCGTCATTGACAACAGTATTCCTGATGCTGCCGCATTTATCTCCTATCCTGTGTACTAGATTTGCCCTCACCGTATGGTGAGGTCACTGGATTAGGAACATCGAAATTTTGATTCTCGTCATTGACAACAGTACTCCTGATGCTACCGCATTTATCATCCTATCCTGTGTACTAGATTTGCCCTCACCGTATGGTGAGGTCACTGGATTTGGAACATCGAAATTTTGATTCTCGTCATTGACAACAGTACTCCTGATGCTGCCGCATTTATCATCCTATCCTGTGTACTAGATTTGCCCTCACCGTATGGTGAGGTCACTGGATTAGGAACATCGAAATTTTGATTCTCGTCATTGACAACAGTACTCCTGATGCTGCCGCATTTATCATCCTATCCTGTGTACTAGATTTGCCCTCACCGTATGGTGAGGTCACTGGATTAGGAACATCGAAATTTTGATTCTCGTCATTGACAACAGTATTCCTGATGCTGCCGCATTTATCATCCTATCCTGTGTACTAGATTTGCCCTCACCGTATGGTGAGGTCACTGGATTAGGAACATCGAAATTTTGATTCTCGTCATTGACAACAGTACTCCTGATGCTACCGCATTTATCATCCTATCCTGTGTACTAGATTTGCCCTCACCGTATGGTGAGGTCACTGGATTAGGAACATCGAAATTTTGATTCTCGTCATTGACAACAGTACTCCTGATGCTGCCGCATTTATCATCCTATCCTGTGTACTAGATTTGCCCTCACCGTATGGTGAGGTCACTGGATTAGGAACATCGAAATTTTGATTCTCGTCATTGACAACAGTACTCCTGATGCTGCCGCATTTATCATCCTATCCTGTGTACTAGATTTGCCCTCACCGTATGGTGAGGTCACTGGATTAGGAACATCGAAATTTTGATTCTCGTCATTGACAACAGTACTCCTGATGCTGCCGCATTTATCATCCTATCCTGTGTGCTAGATTTGCCCTCACCGTATGGTGAGGTCACTGGATTAGGAACATCGAAAGATTCTCGTCATTGACGACAGTATTCCTGATGCTACCGCATTTATCATCCTACTAGCTTTTTCCCGCGGCTTCGCCCGCGTGGATGTCGGAAAATATCCCATGAGAACGTTCATGTGGAAAACATAGGCCATATCCCTAACTTAAGAAATGCTGGGTTTCCCATACAAACTTTCATTCCTTTGATCACCCCTTGTAGGATTATGTTTTAAGACAAAAAGTAGCCCATGTCCTTTCCCAGGATGCTATCTATAGCCTTGCCAAATTTTATCGAAATCCGTGCAGTTTTGTAAATTTTAAAATCAACCCCTATTTTACCCACTTAGGGGATGATTTAAAAAAAACGCTGACCCGCATATTTCTTAACTTCTTAGCAATAGCATAAATTTGTTATGCCTAACTTAAGAAATACTGGGTTTCCCTTACAAACTTTCATCCCCTATATCACCCCCTGTAGTATTATTTTTGAAAAAAATAGTATCCAATGTCCTTTCCCAGGATGCTATATAAAGCCTCGCCAAATTTTGTTTAAAATCAACCCCTATTTTACCACCTTAGGGGATGATTTTTCAAAAACGCTGAACCGCATATTTCTTTATTTCCTATCAAAAGCATACATTTTAATTTTCACATCCCTAACTTGAGAAATACTGAGTTTCCCATACAAACTTTCATCCCCTATATCACCCCCTGTAGGATTATTTTTTAAGACCAAAAGTAGCCTGTGTCCTTCCCCAGAATGCTATATAAAGCCTTGCCAAATTTTATCGAAATCCGTGCAGTTTTGTAAATTTTAAAATCAACCCCTATTTTACCCCCTTAGGGGATGATTTTTCAAAAACGCTGAACCGCATATTTCTTTATTTCCTATCAAAAGCATACATTTTAATTTTCACATCCCTAACTTAAGAAATACTGAGTTTCCCATACAAACTTTCATCCCCTATATCACCCCCTGTAAGATTATTTTTGAAAAAAAAAGTAGCCTATGTCCGTCCCCAGGATACCATCTATAGCCTTGCCAAATTTTATCGAAATCCGTTCAGTGGTTTAGGCGTGAAAAGGTAACAGACAGACAGACAGACAGACAGACAGAGTTACTTTCGAATTTATAATATTAGTATGGACATGTGTACCAGATTTGCCCTCACCGTAGGGTGTGAGGTCTCTGGATTAGGGTCATCGAAATTTTGATTCTCGTCATTGACAACAGTACTCCTGATGCTGCCGCATTTATCATCCTATCCTGTGTACTAGATTTGCCCTCACCGTATGGTGAGGTCACTGGATTAGGAACATCGAAATTTTGATTCTCGTCATTGACAACAGTACTCCTGATGCTGCCGCATTTATCATCCTATCCTGTGTACTAGATTTGCCCTCACCGTATGGTGAGGTCACTGGATTAGGAACATCGAAATTTTGATTCTCGTCATTGACAACAGTACTCCTGATGCTGCCGCATTTATCATCCTATCCTGTGTGCTAGATTTGCCCTCACCGTATGGTGAGGTCACTGGATTAGGAACATCGAAAGATTCTCGTCATTGACGACAGTATTCCTGATGCTACCGCATTTATCATCCTACTAGCTTTTTCCCGCGGCTTCGCCCGCGTGGATGTCGGAAAATATCCCATGAGAACGTTCATGTGGAAAACATAGGCCATATCCCTAACTTAAGAAATGCTGGGTTTCCCATACAAACTTTCATTCCTTTGATCACCCCTTGTAGGATTATGTTTTAAGACAAAAAGTAGCCCATGTCCTTTCCCAGGATGCTATCTATAGCCTTGCCAAATTTTATCGAAATCCGTGCAGTTTTGTAAATTTTAAAATCAACCCCTATTTTACCCACTTAGGGGATGATTTAAAAAAAACGCTGACCCGCATATTTCTTAACTTCTTAGCAATAGCATAAATTTGTTATGCCTAACTTAAGAAATACTGGGTTTCCCTTACAAACTTTCATCCCCTATATCACCCCCTGTAGTATTATTTTTGAAAAAAATAGTATCCAATGTCCTTTCCCAGGATGCTATATAAAGCCTTGCCAAATTTTGTTTAAAATCAACCCCTATTTTACCACCTTAGGGGATGATTTTTCAAAAACGCTGAACCGCATATTTCTTTATTTCCTATCAAAAGCATACATTTTAATTTTCACATCCCTAACTTGAGAAATACTGAGTTTCCCATACAAACTTTCATCCCCTATATCACCCCCTGTAGGATTATTTTTTAAGACCAAAAGTAGCCTGTGTCCTTCCCCAGAATGCTATATAAAGCCTTGCCAAATTTTATCGAAATCCGTGCAGTTTTGTAAATTTTAAAATCAACCCCTATTTTACCCCCTTAGGGGATGATTTTTCAAAAACGCTGAACCGCATATTTCTTTATTTCCTATCAAAAGCATACATTTTAATTTTCACATCCCTAACTTAAGAAATACTGAGTTTCCCATACAAACTTTCATCCCCTATATCACCCCCTGTAAGATTATTTTTGAAAAAAAAAGTAGCCTATGTCCGTCCCCAGGATACCATCTATAGCCTTGCCAAATTTTATCGAAATCCGTTCAGTGGTTTAGGCGTGAAAAGGTAACAGACAGACAGACAGACAGACAGATAGAGTTACTTTCGAATTTATAATATTAGTATGGACATGTGTACCAGATTTGCCCTCACCGTAGGGTGTGAGGTCACTGGATTAGGGTCATCGAGATTTTGATTCTCGTCATTGACAACAGTATTCCTGATGCTACCGCATTTATAATCCTAGCCTGTGTACCTTTATCACCATGCAAAAATGTAACCCAATCAATACCTAACATTAAATCAACTTCGTCAACTTCCTCATCTGTCAAGTGATTATCATTCATACCAGCATACCGCCAAATGTTTTATTTACTAGTGTTGTACCTACGTCGGATTACAATCAATATTGGTCGCTTCCCTATGCCGATTATCGGTTGTGCTTGCTGAATTGTAATTGGGAGTTAATGGTGACACCTTAGTCATGTTAGTTTTGGAATGAGACGATATCTAAATATAAAAGTTTCAGTTTCCATTCAGTGAAAATATTGCCCGGCTAGTTCCAATTCCAATGACTGTTTTCTGCAAGACAAGAATGTTTGTGAATGTGAAGGAAGGCTAAAGTGAATTTAGCGGAGCATGCATAAATTATGGTGTTAGTTAGCACATACATATTTTTGTAAAACCAAATAAACAAGCATTTCCTTAGCGGCGTTAGTGCATGGGGCGGTTGGCCGACCGCTAACCGCCCAAGGGCGCCAGTCATTTCTGTTGCCCGTCTCGTATGTCTCAACTGCATTGAGTTTTGAGTTAACTCCTGAAGCCATTAGAATATTACGTAATGCAAAAAATATACAGTAGGGAACAAAAATTTTCGATCTCGCTTCGCTCGCACTCGCACTCGTAAATTCTCGAGCTTTTCTACACAAGTCGAAAAAGTTACTCCTATTTCAATATGAATGGCCAAAAGAATCCTACGATCTCTGAGTTCTCATACTTTTCTTATAAGCATAAGTCAACAAAGTAACTATTTATTCTGTGAGAATGGTCAGAAGGAAACTTAAACTTTCAGTCACGGGTTGCTAAAATTTTCGAGCTCGCTTTTGTGTCCTTCGTTTTCCTAATTCTCTAACGTTGAAAAGAAAAATTTAACATGTCATGCCAGGAATCATATCAGGATGCAAGGCCAAGCGATGCGAACTCGAAAAATTTTGGACCTCTCCTCGGATATGTCCAAAATTTTTCGAGCTCGCTTCGCTTGGCCTTGCATCCTGCATTCATCCTGTTCTGCATAAGTTGACAAAGATCTCATAAACTTTCTTCTACTCTCCAGGAGTGTTGTCCTGGTGGTGCTAAAACCGGCACTGCATTTCCTAACACAAAAGTGACAACCATCGCACAAGTCCGTGTGCATCTGCATGTTGACGAGAGTCACTTCTTGCAATTTCGACGTTTGACATCAATCGCCAGACTGTAAGGCCGCATCTACACGGCATGGCACACCCACCAAGCCGCCACCATATAACGCTCCACCCATAAACGTGCAGCCGCGCAAGCGCAACGACATCCGCGATCTTTTAAACCCAGACCTGCAAGAAACAGCAACCAGTCGGACTTCTAATAAATCCACATAGCACATATTTTCCCAGAAGCCGGAGCCAGATAATTAACAAACATAATTGTGACCAACGATCTCCGTAAACGCGTACGGCGCGTACAAAAAGGTGCGCTCGCGCAAGTGTGCAAACAGGCCACCCGGTTACCGAGTTGGCAGAACCTAGAATGTCTAGCGCGTATTGCCGAGATACGGCCCAGTCTAGACTTATGTGAAACGCATGACATACATTAACGCAAGTTAATAACAGCCGTATGTAAGTGTACCGATGGTATGAGTGGTCCTTGTGAGCGGATACAATAGGACCACACATGACAGTATTTAGGACCACGACAGGTGCTGCGAAAGTGTGAAAGTTATGATAAAAATCAGTCCTTGAGAGGACCTACAGCCTACTTGTTGCGGCACTAATGTTTATTAATAACGTTGATTAACATTTATGGTAATCCCATTGGTCCCGTTGGCTCAGCCAATGAAGCATCGATACTGCATGTCGGCAATGCGGTCAACGCACCAATCATTGTATGAAGTGTTTTGATTAGGGTGGTAACTGAATTAGATAATGGATACAAAGACCACGACCTTATGCAACAACTAGACTGCCTCTTAGAGTTCAACTCATAACAGGGGGCCTACTCCCTAAGTCCGCCCGTCTTTCCGTCCGTCCGTTCATCCGTCCGTCTGACATTACGATCCATCAAAACAAGTGTAAAAGTTATTTTTTTCAGACGGGCAAAAACTCATCGGGAGTAGGGACAACTGGCAAATCATGTTGTCATTCATACTTCGTTCGGACCCCGAACCAATCATCCATCCGTAGGTGATACGGAGTAGGAAACGCACGTAACGAAGGCCGAAACTACGGGCTTTGTGCTTAGGGAGTAGGCCCCCAGGGACCAAAGATTCTATAGACATGATAGAAAGAGCGAAGAACAAGGGCAAGGTTAACCAGTAACGCAGCAAGTCTTGACAGGTTCAATTACCGACTCATTTTCAAATGAAAACAAAAAAGGACCAATTCTAAAACAAACCACAAATATAAATGAGCAAAGCGAAGTTCTCACAAAAACACCAGGAAACGAGGTACAGATTTAAAAGTTGAGCAAAAAAATAGGTGCTAACGATCTAGGACCGATTTGGAATAAGGCGAACTACACGGAAGTAACTAACATTATTTAATATGGCACAGATAAGCGTGTGTGGCTATGGCTACTTCTAGGACCAGAAGAGGTTACGTATAAAGTTGATAATATAATCAACGCATACGCATTTCACCATGGACTGATTGTGAGAAGAAGAAGGACCAAAACTTGACAAAACCTTGATTCTTGGAGAATGGAGGACCTGGAATGAGGCTCGTACAGACCAGCGAAGAAGGGCACAAAAGGGTGCAGTGGACAAGGCTGCCGATGATGAAGAAGATGATGTTAGGAAGACTGACTAACCATAAATGGGGAAAGGTTTTGTAAAACTACCACAAAGAACTATTTCATAAACGTTTTATTCGACATTTGCGTGGGATGAGGGCTAGACAAACTTCTTTTATGTGCATTCAAATCACAACAATACCATCCTATTTTTTTTTTTTGCGTAACTCGCTATCAATCGGAATTTGAATCCATTGATTCATTTGTTCGAAAAATGTATCTGCTCAACAACGTAAATAACGCAATGAATGTTATTGAACTGTTAAAATGAAGCCGATTCCTACTTATAGTGTGTTACGCAATTAGGGTCCTGTTTGTTTGAAGTTAACAAAAAATATATTTAATCTGATAAGAAAGTCATCAATATAAACTACTGCAGTATAATAAGTGTGTAGAATGTTCCACTATAAGTCATCCACTCAAACAGTTATGCTTGACATTAATGATGAAGGCATAAAATACTTCATGCAGATATCTTAGTGTGTAGCAAACCAAAAGGGCACAAAAAGTTACGTGCAACAGTTTTCTATCGACTATGTATGGATTAACTACCTGTTTGGAGCCCGTTTGATACATTGTATGTAATGTAACGAACTTTTTATACAGTCTTTGATTAGCATAATACTGACATGTGTCGCAAGAAATAACGAACGTCAACGATAGATGGCAGAGCCATCTCCTGACTTCTGACACAGCACACACAGGGTAGCCCAACCTGAGGTATCTGTAAAATCAAAAATTGGGCTACTCTGCGGGGAAATTGCATAACACACATAAAATGACAATTGATCGCAATGGGTATCATTTTGACAGTTTACCCAAGTTCATTACGTTATATACGTTGTTAAGCTGATGAATTTTTCAAAACTATGAAGCAATGAATCCTTCAAAACTCTCATCATTTTTAGTGAACCACTTTCAATTAGGTACAATACCTAATTGAAAGTGGTTCACTAAAAATGATGAAAGTATCCGTGAACCTTCTTTGTTACATTTTATTTTTATTGTCGTCACATTTAAATTCAATTGTTTCGAAACAAAAGCATAAATAATTGCACAATCAAAACCCATTTAAATAGGAAATTGTGAACGCTGCTATCGAGAGCAATAACCTATTTTATTTACTGCACATTTCGATAAGACTTCTCGATAGCAGCCCGGTTACTCGATATGACTTTGACGTTTGACCCAAAATGTATTCGATTATATGTTTGTTTGTAGTCTATGCTCAGTGGCAGTGATGTTTTAATTACAAAAGTGTTTGAGAACGACACTCTTAGGCAGTCAGGCTAGGTGGAGGACGATCCTCGCGGAGTGGTCGGTGGCAGAGGGATGATATCAGCCAAGGATCGAGTTAAGGCGAAAGCGACAGGGTAGCCTTCAAAGGAGAAACCCGTTTTTGGGCTTAACCGTTACACGAATCAAATATATACCAAAAAAAATCGTCTATTTTCCTTGATTAACCCATTAAAATCTTAGCCTCAATTACAATGGCCAAGTGTAGAAAATAAGTACCTAGATTTCTATTTTTTATTTTTAAGCAACCATTGTAAAGTGTTACAAAACTTATTCCATTATACGTCACAAACCTCACGAACGCTGGCATTATATCAATAGAGCGTACCCTAAGAATATTCATGATCGATTTAGTGGAAATCGATACTGTTACAGATGATTAAATAATACTCCATTACTACTACTTAACTACTACTACCACTACTACTACTATAATATTTTTTTTGGTATTAAAATCAATGTAATATGAAAAAATCTGAAATCTAAATTGATTTTTAACGTAAGCAGCATTAAAAAACCATTAAAAGAATTAAATAATTGATAAAATCGATTGCACCACAACGTTAACCTCAACGTTTGTCTATTATTGTCATGGTTGTAATGTCATGTTATTAATGTCATTCGCCTTTCGTGGTTTTGCGCAAGTGAATGTGTTTTTCCGTATTTCTCGAGATTTATTATTACATAAGAACTCTGCTCGACTACTGGACTCCGAAATTGACCTGACCTGACCCTCGCGCTTGAACATTGGACACCGTACCCTGCCACTCCTGCTGACTTTTGCTAGTAAACTGGATCTTTATCTCGCAATGACGTAGGTATCTCGTTCTTTTGAGGACTGGTTATAATTAACGACATCATGAGCCTATGCATTAATTGCGGAATAGCAACGGAGCGCTGCAATACAATAGGAAGGCGAAGATTGGAAGATGAAATGTTTTTTTCAATTGTACAGGAATGTGTCGCGCCTCAAACCGTTAGTATCCGATATTTTAATATCGTAACATTTTTGTACTAAGAAATTATTTAATGTAATCAAACTACATAGTGTTATCGCTTATGTTCAGTTGTCTGTTGATAGTTGTATTTTATAAAATGATACTCACCAGAATGTGCAACAAATTCATATTCAAAGACATGTGACATCACCAATCCGAACTGAACCTGCATGGTTTATTACGGCCTATTCCCTCTCTCAGAGAGGAGGACTGTTTCCCTGCAGTGGGACTGTAATAAGGCCGCTTATGTTTACCCTAATATGCCACTCAGATGTTTATTGCTAAATGCTAGTGCTAGACTTAATAGTCAAATGATACATGCTTGCTTCAGGTAAATGAAAATGACTTTATTTGCCAAGCTTGCTGGAATCATGCAAATACTGTATCTCTTTAGGGAAATAGACCAGAAGATAGTGAACAGACACCTACACGACACCGACGAGTGTGTATTCACTGTGGACGTTCTCATCTGAGAGGAATTCGTTACCATCAATCAACTTAATCATCAAATAATAAATATACCCTAAAAATTCTACTTTTACCAATTTGGCCATTGCTGGGAGACGTAAAAATTGGGCTCGTGAAACCTTCCTAAATGCTCTAACTTATGGCCAAATTTCAGCCCTGTAACACCCAGGCCCGAGTCTCTATGGAGTTTGGGTTTCTCCTTTTCTTACGTTTTTTTTTGCAATTTACAAGCCAGTATTAAGTAGGTTGTATGTTGATCAAAATATTTTTACAGAATTATTATCAATAAGTTATCAACACAACTCTTCAAGACCAAGTAATCCTATTGAATGACTATGTCATGAAATCGGGAGTTGTATTCCTAATTCTTCTAAAGCTTATAATTCTGTAAATACCTACATATTTGTTACGGTTGTGAATCATACTATAATCAACATACAACTTAATACTGACTTGCAAATTGCAAAAAACGTAAGAAATTTTGAATTTCGCGGTCTACCCTGGCGCATCAACCTTAAACTTTGTCAGTGTAAATCTATAATTAGATAGTTCTTTTAGCTGCTTATTTGTCTCAAATTTTTTTGTCCTTTACTTTTTCACTTCGCCTTTATTTTACAAATATCCTTTATTTTGTTAAAATATTACAACGTCGTAAACCATTTTAACACAACATAATTAAACATGTTCCGACGCCGATAGTTATTTACGTAACGCGTAACGGTTGGCAACACGTAAACATGGCGGCCCTTACACTGATACAAATTACTTGGCTCACTGACTCATTCAAACATGTAGAATAGCGTAGCAACTGCTGTGGTTAAGCTTAGGACCTAGTTGACAAATGACCAAATTGTTTTGCATGATCATAGGGAAAGTAATAGTCATTGATACTTGAAAGGTTACAATTAAACAATTGATATCCTTGGATTCCGTGTCGATAAAACCATTTACATCCCTAGTTGCAACATTAAAGCACGTACCAACTGCTGTGGTTACTATTTAGGACCAAGTTGATAAAGGACCAAACTGAATAAATGTTATTATAACACTTGAAAGGCTTCAATTGTAGTTATTTATGCAACTGACGTATAATAAGGGGTATTAAAACACGAACGTGGGTTTATCACACGAGGCGAAGCAGAGTGTGATAATAGTATCACATGAGTGTTTTAATAAATAATTATGTACAGTTGCATACAAGACTTTATCTACATCCATGTTATCAATCCTGTATAAAAGGTTCTGAAACAGTTTTTTGCAATACTAATACTCGTATCGAACATGGCGGCCGGCGTCATAGTATACGACTTGAATTCCAATAAGTTCTTTTTTTAAATTACGGCGCTGTTGTAGTGAAACGTGCGTGCATTACAATGTTCTTTTTTTGAAAACGAGTTGCATTATGAAATTCAGTACAACATTAAAGCACCCGTTTGGATGCTATTATGGTTACCATGGTTACTATGACACTGGCTGTTTTAATGTTGGCAATAAGCTAACTGTTTCAGAAACTTTTATAGAGAATTTATAGCATGGGTGTAGATAAAACAATTAATATCCTTGGATTCCGTGTCGATAAAACCATTTACATCCCTAGTTGCAACATTAAAGTCCTATAAAGCAATGGTCGAGTTTATTGTATTTAATTTACTTAAAACGGTTAAAAACCAATTAAAATATAAAGACACATACACACAAAAGAGAAAATTATAAAGTTGCGGTTAAAACATTAAAAACTTAAGTAACAATACTTTCATGAATCCTTCTCACAAGACTTCTGACATGCATTACACGAGTAAAAGGTTCAGTATGACAGTATTGTCGTGATTAACTGATTATGAAGACCCATAAATGTTAAAGCAATTGACGCATTACACACCTACTTCCAAATTAATAGCAAAATGTTCGCATAAATAATATTAAATTGGTATACTTTACCAAAACCATACCAGCACGCAGTGGGTAACATGACGATCATTGCAGCATTTCATATTATTTACCTGGAAAGAAAAATAAACCATATTATAATCATTGTTGTAACAGTGACACGTGATAAAGAAACATGTTAGCAGTCATTAACTCATTAAGTACACACGGCTACAAATCAAGCTATATATTTCCAGTTTACACTGACCTCTCACTGTAAGAAAATCCTATACAATGCGAGATCAGGTTATACTGGAAATGTATAGCTTGATCTGTAACCGTGCGTACATACATTTTAGAATTTACGAAATCGTCCGCGTTTTCTTGTTTTCGGCAATTCTGTAGCTTCCTATTAGTGGAAGAATTTTCTGAATCGGATCAGTAGTTCCAAAGATTACCCCCTACATACAAACTTACTTTACCTCTATAAATAATATTAATATAGATTTAAAAACATACAAAAATGTGAAATTACAAAAGTATCAAAACTGTTTGGTCCTTGTATACGAGACGTCTAGACTCTAGACGTAGGGTTTTCTTTGTGTTCTTTCGAATATCGATTTTCTTTTCTTGTGGAGAAAGTTAATGTGAAAACCGACAGAATCACGTTTTCGAAAAAAAAAAGTGTTGCATTTGTAGGATTATTTTCATAATAGGGATGATGCCTGGATAAAAAAAAATCTATTTAGTCCGTCAGTCAGATAATAAAAAAATATTAGACACGTCTTTTCTGTTTTATTAAATTAATAAAAAATGAATTAGATAAAACGCATTCAAGTTGGGGAAAAGCCACAACTATAACAAACTACATTTAAAATCTAGCAAGGAGTGACGTCATGACACATTTTAACTCAATGTAGGTATCACCGTGATCTTTTGATTACGTAAAAAAAGAAAAAATACGTGTCCAATATTATTTAATAATCTACAAGATGGACAAAAAAAAATTTTTAGTCTAAATAGTGGGTGGTCTAAACTGGTGGTAGTGGTTAAACCATCAGTAGTTCCTGAGATTACAGCGTTCAACCAAACAAACAAACTCTCCAGCTTTATAATATTAGTATAGATTATGCCTTTCTGGACGTTATAACAGTATTATTCTCTTTCACGTCGACAGACAGTGAATTAGATTTTGTTGGCCCAAAACCCAAAACGTTTGGGCCAACAAGAAGAAATGAAGTGGCGAAGTCGCCACTTGTACGGCCGCGGCCGTCGCGTCGTCGCGTCGTGGCGGTCGGTGGCAACGCAGAGGTAAATATGGCTGCATTTTTTGGGGCCAACTACATATGTCCCACCTTAAGAGGTGGTTATAAGTAAATGTTCTGAGCTGCCAACAAATGCGTGCACTGCCTGGACAGGTCCACAGACTGTGACCTCTGAGTTTGTTTCGGCCTTTCTTGTCAGAGTAGTCAGATAGGCAAAAGCCGATCCCATTTAGTTTAAAAAAATATGATTGACGTGTAAAAGTGTTTTCACAAACCTAACAAAAAAGAAAAAAAAAATTGTAGTGTTTGGTCCAAATACATGTTTTTTATTTATTTTTTTACTTAAAGAAATATAATCATTTAACATAGGTAACAGTATTACAAAGAGAGGTTCATTAACAAAGTTATCATAAATGCAATTAGATAACTAAGCGATTAAAATTTATACTCCTATTTCGTGATCTAAGTATTCCTGATAAATGTTAATCAATAGCCCTTTGTTACGTGATATATGATAATAGCTGCATTATTAATATTTTGTAATCAGTACCGCAATGCAACCATGTGTGTGTGACTAACGGTATAACCAGTTTATGATTCAATAAGAGAATCGTTCCGGAGATGCTGAGGTAATTATATGTTTTCAGTATGTTAAATAAACTGATTAAAAAAAAAAACGGAAAGTCATCCTTACTACATAAAGGCGCTGAAAAACTGCAAATCGTTACCATTACCCCACCCACATGATCATGGTACAATTACTTTTTTGAAGACCTTACTTTTTGAAATGAAATAAAATGAAATGAAATTGTTTATTCTGTAAATAGGATATCGAAATCACTTTTACACGTCATATATATATATATATATTTTTTTTGTAATAAGCTACATGAAGTCGACATTTCCTATCTGACTACCCTGAGAAGAAATGGCGACACAAACTCAGGGGCAAAGTCTCTTTTAAAGTCCAGACATAATCTTAGGGGCAATTCTCGTAATTTTAAGAACGTTCGCATTCTAATCTCCAGTCGAAATCTGTCAAAAAAGCCTCTAATTTCCCTAAATTTTTGACATTGATTGTCGCTGAGATGACACTGCGACTTGAATTTGAACGTTTTTTAAGTACGAGAATTGGCCCTCTTGTCTTGTTGACATCTAAAAACCGCCATTTTGATCTTATAAAAACAAAACCTAGCCAATAAACCATCGCGGGACCTAGAGGATGTCGATAAACATCTCATTTTTTAAAATCCATCAGCTGTTAGGATGCTTCGAGGGCATAAAGAATCACACATACAAACATACAGACGCAAGAAAACTAACCCTATCTTTGCTGCCGCGCAGTCAGGTTAAAGGGAGAAGGTAGAGACGAAAACGGTTTGAGCATAGAACATAGACAGAATCAGATTAGTAACGCGTATCAATGAGGAAAAGCCATTAAATTCACAACAATAAAGAAGTCGTAATCAAATAATCATAGTTTTATTTATCATCGCTATGCGGCATCATAATGTGTACATGTGTTTATCTGATAAAGCGACGTGTGTGAGGTATTAACATTCTTTGCCACATTGTTTACACAATATTGACGTAGAATGAATCGAACCTTTTCACTTCTGGTTAGGGCTCAGAGGGGCAGTTGCATAATACACACTAGGAATGGGTTTCACTTTGACAGTTCAACAAGTCAACAACATTCATTCCGTTATTTACGTTGTTGAGCGGACAAATTTGAAGCAATAAATTAGCAATAAGTTTCAAAATCATTCAGATTCTGATTATGCAATTAGGGTGCAAGCATAGAATAAGTAGTTTATTCTAATGAATCAGGAACCTAAGGTAGAACATAATAGAATATAATACTATTTTACTAAGTACACCATATGGATTCAAGATATAAATGAAGAAAGTTTACATAGGTGACACAATTGGCGGTCTTATCACTAAAAGCGATCTTTTACATGATTAAAGGGAGAAGGAGAGACAATACTACAGGTAGGTCAGGAAATTCCGATTGAATCAGTAAATCTATCTGTGTCTATACTAATTTATTAAATCTGAAGAGTTTGTTTGTTTGAACACCCATCTCTGGAACTATCGGTTGGATTTGAAAAATTCTTTTTGCATTTGATAGCCCAATTCTTCAGGAAGGTTATAGGTTATTCAACATCAGACTACGACCCTTAGGAGCCGAGAAAAAAGTAGAAAAGTCAAAAAGAACACTAACCGAAAATTTAGGTAACAGCGCGGGCGGCAAATGTGGCTGTTATTTTTGTACATATATTGTGGTGTCATACGACTTCGACGAGAAAGAAGTCGCGGGCAGAAGCTTGTTATATAATCTCATGTTATACCTATGACATGACTGGTTACCTAAAATAACAACCATCATCATCTGCCTAGCCTTTTCGTTAGGGCTGGCTTCGTCTAACCGGATGCAGCTGAATATCAGTATTCTACATGAAGCGACCGCCTATCTAACCTCCACAACCCAGTGACTGGGTAATACGATACCCCTTGGTAAGACTGGTTGTCATACTTTCGGGTTTCTGACGACCCGTAACGACTGTCAAAGATCCACGAATAACAGCCGGGACCAACGGCATAACGTGCTTTCCTAGGCACGGGGAGGAGTCTCGTTATGTAAAAATGGTCACCCATCCACGGACCAACCCCGACAAGAGTAGCTTAACCTGATAGATTGACCCGTGCGGCTGTTACTACTTAGCCACGAGCTCCTCAGCTAAAATAACAACCACCAGCCATATAATTCCAGTGAGATTTAAGAACAGATTAAATAATCTGTATAACTTTCAGAATACAGTGATGCAGCTAAATTCATGAATACTTTGTTAGTGTTACACATTGTGTATCTTCTGACCCCGTTTGATACAATGTTACGAATCTAGATTTTTATAAACAAGCAACAAATTATTAACAGTAGCTCTCTAGACAATGTAGGTCGTCTTGCAACGCAATATACACTTGCAATGTGGACTACATTGCAAGTGTATATTGCGTTGCAAGTCGACCGTCGACCGATCCTTTACATTTTATACTCTATAATTTATAAATTCGCTGCCTTGCAATGTAATATACAGTCCCTTACAATATCATAACATCACGCCTTGAATTCCCGAAGAGAGAGAGAGAGAGATATAGGTACTCAGAGATTCAAAGGGGGGTGGGGGGGGGGGGGGTGGTTCAGAGGTGTATTTATACTACACCCATATTTGGCTAAGTCCAATGTTACAGCAGGCGTGTTGCAATCATCCGGGCACAAATCCATACTCCGGGCAGCTACTGAGAAATTCCAAGTAGAAAATCCCAATATTACTCGTACTTTGCTCAACCTGGGAATCAAAGCCAGGACCTCGTACTTAACAGAAGCCTTGCGACCACTACACCAACAAGGCAGTCAAGCCGTACATTATTCTCGACAATAAAATAAGGAACAAAGTATTCTTCCTCAACACTTTTCCGAACAACACCGATTTGGCTGCATTGCAATGTAATGTATAGTCCCTTACATTATCATCTACAATAAAGTCAGGAACAAAATATTCTTCCTCAATACTTTTCCAAACAACACCGATTTGGCTACCTTGTAATGTAATATCAATCTGCCTAGCCTTTTCCCAACTATGTTGGGGTCGGCTTCCAGTCTAACCGGATGCAGCTGAATACCAGTATTTTACATGGAGCGACTGCCTATCTGACCTCCACAACCCAGTAACTGGGTAATACGATACCCCTTACCCGATACCTTGTAATGTAATATACAGTCCCATAAATTATCCTCTACAATAAAATCAGAAACAAAATATTCTTCCTCAATACTTTTCCGAACTTCAGCGATTTGGCTGCCTTGTAGTGTAATGTCATAGTCCCATAAATTATCCTCTACAATAAAATCAGAAACAAAATATTCTTCCTCAATACTTTTTCGAATTTCACCGATTTGGCTGTCTTGCAATGTAATATACAGTCCCATAAATTATCCTCTACAATAAAATCAGAAACAAAATATTCTTCCTCAATACTTTTCCGAACTTCAGCGATTTGGCTGCCTTGTAATGTAATGTATAGTCACCTACATTATCCTCTGCAATGAAATCGGGAACAAAATATTCTTCCGAACTTCACCGATTTGGCTGCCTTGCAATGTGATTTATAGTCCCTTACATTATCCTCTACAATAAAATAAGGAACAAAAAACTCTTCCTCATTACCCGAACTTCGCCGATTCGCATAAAGTTGCATGCACACAGACGCGGCGTAAATTACAAATCGCATGATCGTCGATAAAAGGTCGCAGTGGTTTATGTAAGCAAGCGAAAGTGAAATTTACGCGGAGCCGCGCGCGACCTGCACCGCGGGTTAAGGCGACACACTCGTCTTAAAAATAAATGCGAAAGTTTGTGCATTGCCTAATGATTGGAAATTATGCGACAGATTGTGAGTTATTTATCCTTGAATTGTTGGAGCATGCTGCGGGTAATGTTTTTTGTGTAAAGGGAAAATGTTTGGACTAAATTGTGACGGAAATGCAATGAATATTGTTTTGTCGATTTTACCATGAAATCAAAACACATTTAAATATACTTACGACAAACGGACATCAAAATCTACTTGCAATTGCATACACGTCACATCTCGCTCAGTTATTTTGTCTCGTGTCATAACTCATACATGACAGGTCACATTTTGTGCTAAAAGAAAATATTCGCTAGATGGTGTCACTGAGGCATGGAATCACAGTTTTTAACCGACGAAAAAAAAGGAGGAGGTTCTCAAGTCGACACGTATATTTTCTTTTTTTTATGTATTTCTTTTGTTTATGTATGACCACGCATAATTTTTTACAGAGATGTCCATTTGAAAGATTTCTGTTTTATTCGGGAGGTTAAACCTCAAAGTTGGCCCCTTGTAAAATTTACTAACTTTGCTAGGGTAGTTCTTGAGTTAGCTTCAATAATACGTATTTTTTTCCTACTTTTTATGTCGATGATGTTCTAATTTCTTTTGCAGGCAGTGGAATTCGAATGTGTGTGGGGTAGTACCACAACTAAAAAGTGAAACGTAAAACATTTTACAAAAAATTTCAACCACCTTCCAAAAAAAACAACATACTTTATTTATTTACATTACAAACTGAAAAATAACTTTAATTTCGGCAGTCGGTTGCAATTTAAAAAAGTTTTATTCTATGACATTTCTTCTGATAATATTATAGCGTCTCTATAATATCTCAAATCTCTTGCCATGAATGAATAGGCAGCAGGACATCAGATTTTATAAAACAGACCTAAGTGTAGAAAACAGACCGTATCTTCTCCAATTACGTTAGGTTAACTAAAAACTTTCATAAACGCCAAACAAACATAACTATCAACTTTCAACAAATCGATTACAAAACAACTTGTTTGTTTTTCGCCTACATAATGCGTTGCGGTCGGAAACAGTGTCGGTCGCAATTATCTTGCGCTGATAGCTTCGAATAGAGAGGTCTTTGCCCTTGGGAGCCAATAGACTCGCTATGAAGCAAAAATAGCCAGTTACAATTATATAAGTACCACAGTAATTGCTTCATTTGGTGTCGCATAACACCCAGTGGACAATATTGGCTGGACAAAGTACAGACTCGAATGTTGCTTATCAGGGCAGGGTAAAATCAAAGATGTTACAATATATTTTACTATATCTATGTGATTGAACCTTCCTCACGTATGATTCTCAAACATGGTCTTTGACAATTCAGCAGAAGTCCACGTATCAAACGTGTGGACCGGGGAATACAACAATCCGTTCCATCACCAAAATAACTGATGTCACTCGGAAAGCTGCCACGCTTAAATGGAATTGGGCTGGACACATCTGCCGCATGTTAGACGATCAATGGGCCAAACTTACGACCCAGTGGGTCCCGCTTAATGGCAAACGACATCGCGGCAGGCCCAGACGGAGATGGACTCCTCTAAAGATTGGTCCTTGGCAGCTCTGGACAGAGAGAGGTGGAAAGAGAGTACGAGGGCCTTTGACCAGCAGTGAAACAACTATGGCTAGTAATAAAATAAAAATAAAGTGATGTGTCAAATGGATGAGGCTAGCACAAGAACGTGGGGATTGGCACAAGAAAAGAGATGCCTATGACCAGTAGTCCATTAGTTCCAACACGCGTTTAACAGGCAGGACGACCAATGTTCATTCCTTCTCTGATGAAAAGAGCTTTTGCTCTGCAGTGCGACAATTACAGGCTGATATGACATGGTAACTCCTATCATTTGTGGCCTTGTGGTCTGTTTTCATACGAAAGTGATAGCATTTTGACAGATATTGTTTATTTTCACTTATATTAATTGTATGTCGTAGTTAGCAACAGTAATCTTACAAAAATAAATAAAACTGTATTATGGGATACAGACTACAGATAAAAATAATTTCTTTATAAAATTTGATAGAGAAAACCATCGATCAAGGCTTTGGGGAACTTCCTGCTTGAGTTCGGAGCCAGCAAGATGAGGATACGACCCACATTAAGAACAAGTCTGAACAACCAAGCTGCATGCAAAACGGTAGACAATTCATTTAAAGCCTCAATCAATCTGCCTAGCGTTTTCCGAACTATGTTGGGGTCGGCTTCCAGTCTAACAGGATGCAGCTGAATACCAGTATTTTACATGGAGCGACTACTTATCTGACCTCCACAACCCTGTAACTGGGTAATACGATATACCCCTTGATAAGACTGGTTGCCAGACTTTCGGCCTTCTGACGACACGTAACGACTGTCAAAGATCCACGAATGACAGCCGGGACCAACGACTTAACGTGCTTTCAGAGGCACAGAGAGTCTCGGTATGTAAAGATGGTCACCCATCCACATGCAAGCGTAGCTTAACCTGATGTATTGACCCGTGCGACTATTATTACTTAGACACGAGCTCCTCTAATTTAAAGCCCCTTAAACTTAATATGACAGGAGCAAGATTTTGTGAGTATGTTTTTCTTCATATTAATGTGTTCATGGTCATTTAACTGAACTTAACCCAGAATTCGGCTACGTGTTTGGCGCCATAACTAGCGACCATCAGTTCCTGTAACATGCAGACGACGGAACACGATATTAACTGTTCCATCGTTTGTGGAACAGCACCATATTTGCACTCCAAGGCGGAGTCTTCTATGAATCTCCACCTGAACAGGTTTTCCTTGCTTCGGCCAACCTGCGTCCGGAGTCTGTTTAAAGACTTTCACGTTAGCCAAAGCAACTCGAAAACTTATGTTATGTTAAAAATCACGCATACTTATAAATAGCGCCTCGCCTTAACAGTTATCTGCTAGAGAAATTCCCCTTGAAAAGCGAAAGGTGGTTACACGTCACGTGTTTCTCGTTCGATGGTAGGTAGGTGGCTTCTGAACGACAACCAGTTTCCAACCCAAACTAGTAGAAAGAGGTATCAAGGTAACCGATGATAACTTTTGAATACACACCCACGTTTTGTTTATAGGAGTTGAGTAACTTTTGGAGAGAGGTAATATGTTGCTTGCTACTGCATTTGCGTCTTTAGAAACCAGTGGTGTTTTAAATAACTTGTAAACAACATATAAACCCACGCCTTTTTCCCATGTGGGTAGGCAGGCTCATACCATCACCAATAAGGTAAGATTGTAAACAAAACTATTTTGGAAGTTTATGGGAGCGTGAAAATGAGAGGCACGACGAAGAATAGGTGACAGTACATTGAAGCAAAGATTTAAATGAAACAGCAATGGGCAGAAGTTAAAGTAAGAAAAGAAACGATTTTAAACAAGAAGAGTTACAATACTAAGTTCGAAAGAATAACGATTTAAGAAATATAAATTACGCGAGCTAAATGATAGTGCGGTAGCGAGCCAAAGCGATGGGGGTTAGCGTTGAGAACTTCTGGCTGACTGTTCGGCGGTTACCGGGGGACTACTTAGCTTGGGCCCAATTTCTGCTTTCAAAAACGCATATAGAATAGAATAGAAAGCGTTTATTTCGACCAACAAAGCATCATTGACTCAAAAAATGGAAAATTTAAAAATAAACAAAAGAAGTCCACACACATAGCCACATAACCTATAATTCCTTGCATGGAGAATGGAGTAGACTTTAAGCATGTCATTGTGCAGTTACTTTCTGCAATAATTACTAAACTCGAGGCACAGGAACTTCACTGGACTGTTTACTTTAGCACAAAGTAGTTTTGTATTTTTTTAACCACATCTACGAACGTAAAGACTGGCATGTTTAAAATATTCTTAACATCAGTTTAGCTAATAAAAGCAATTAGTTGACGGAGATCATTAAGCTAATTTTTGGTAAATATTTAGCTAGGTACGTAATTTGTCTTGAACTAAATTACATCTGAGTTCAAAACATAAAATAAAATTATAATTGAGAGGATAATAAACGAAAGAATTATAAAGAAAACAATACCGTTTACGTAAGTTTATCACATGAATTTATAATAGTATTGTTCTAAAGAATTTATAAACAATGTTGATAGTGTATTGTAATTTTCTGGTAGTGTAGCACAGACGACACTTCCACATACTTCATGTAGAAAGTTCAATATGTCGCAATAAGATAGGATATTTTACATTAACGAATGTGGTAGGTGAAGCTAATAAACTAGATGATTTATTTATTTAGTTTCAATCGTAACGGTGTTTGGAGCAATTGGTAAGGCCAAACGAAGCATATACCTAGAATTATAAAAATATTTCTTTTTAAAATTTTAAATTATGCTCATAATAATATAAACCCATAATCCCCTCATGTCTTTAATGAGGAACGTGTAGACGAAATTTTATTGAAATTGCTTTATTTACAATAGAATAAAATAGTTTTTGCTTATAAAAAATACTGGTTTTGAGAAAACTGCAATTTTTTTGTATCGAGCCAAATTGTGTCAATCGTGTTTTGGCCCTCATAATAATTTACAAAAGAAAATCTTCAATTATTAATTTATGAAAAAGAACACGGCTTTGTAGTTTTTGAGGACGAAAATTCATTTTGCCTGCAGCCGAACCTAAGTATGGAACTACCAGTCGGATTTGAAAAAATCTTTTTGCATTGATAGCCCAATTCTTGAGGAAGGTTATAGGTTTTTTTATATTTAACTTCATACTTTTTTACTTTAGGAGCCGAGCAAAAAGAAAAAAGTCAGAAAGAATACTAAGCGAAAACGAGGTAATAGCGCTGGAAATGTTGCTGTTATTTTAGTAGGATATTGTGGTGTCCTACGGCTTCTAGGCGAGCGAAGTCGCAGGTAGAAGCTAGTATTTAATATATGTAAATAATTCGGAGTCGGGCAGACTGCAGAGTAAGCAGGTCACCGAAAAACCCAGTTGTCTGACGGTGGACCAATCAATCTGCCTAGCCTTTTCCTAACTATGTTGGAGTCAGCTTCCAGTCTAACTGGATGCAGCTGAATACCAGTATTTTACATGGAGCGACTGCCTATCTGACCTCCACAACCCAATAACTGGGTAATACGATACCTCTTGATAAGACTGGTTTTCCGACTTTCGGGCTTCTGACGACCCGTTCCTAACGACTGTCAAAGATCCACGAATGACAGCCGGGACCAACGGCTTAACGTGCTTTCCGAGGCACGGAGGAGTCTCGATATGTACAGATGGTCATCCACTGACCAAACCCCGGCAAGGGTAGCTTAACCTGATGGATCAACCAGTGCGGTGCGGCTGTTAGTACTTAGCCACGAGCTCCTCACTTGCATATGTATTGAAAAACAAGCATAATTATGATTGTTCAACTTATATGTTATTTAACACGCAACGCTGTGCGATCAATGTACGTAACTGTGTAAATATTTATTTCGTATAGAATCCACAATAAATAAAAATATCAAGTGTCAAAAGTTGCTTTGTTTTGTTAAAAACAAGTATTTAGAGGACTATACATTGTCATTGTCGAACTGAATGCACACGTTCCGCTTGCATCTCTGTCTGCATCAGTAATTCAGTAGAGACAAAGTCACACAGAAACAGAATAGTAGAGATACAGTCACATAGAAACAGAATAGTAGACACAGTCACACAGAAACAGAAAACCGGTCAAGAGCGAGTCGGACTCGCGCACCGAGGGTTCCGTCCCGATTTCTGAAAAAGTGTGCTATTTAGAGACATCGTTTTATTTTCCTGTAATCTTTACATAAACTTCTGTCACACAGAATAATTTCAGATTTTTCAGTTTGCAAACTTCGGAGTTAAGGTGGGGGGAACGGTACTTTTTGTTACATTTTTCATCAAAAGTCGAAAATTATGCGGCCTAAAAAAAGTAAAAAAATGTTTGAGAATGTGCAAACAGCGCTCTTTCATATGATACCCCAAATTCCCTAGTAGCCTCACTTTTAATTTTTAAGACCCCCTTTCAGTCCCTGTTGTAAAAAAAATGTAAATATTTTTATTTGTTTCTTATTTGCAAAATAGTTGGGTAAACTTCATCTAAAACTGTTCCAAATTTCAAGTTGATATCATTAGTAGTTCTTGAGATATCCAGCTGTGACAGACAGACTGAGTCACACCTTAAGGGTTCCTTTTTTTACCATTTTGGTATGGAACCCTAATAGTAGAGACACAGTCACACACGAGTCGGTACTGATGAAGTTATTATTAAAAAGATCCGGAACAAATCTTATCATTTAACATAATAATTATAAGTATACAGTTTATCGTCATGTGTATGTATCCTATTTTTATTACTTTTTGTATTGATTAAAAAACTGACCTCGAAATTTAAAAACGTGAGACGTATCAGCATTCAGCGCCAACGCAGCAACCGTATTATTAAAAAATAATAATAAGTAAGTAGGTACCTACGTCAGATTTTATGATTATATTTACAACTTTACATACATTGTATGTTTTATAAATTTAATTTTCAGATATTTATTTTTATTGCAATTAATACCGATGATGCCGAAATCGCTTCTTGACTACTTTGGGTCGAATCTAGTATCGTTTGGCAAATGCGAAAGTGTCTGTCTGTTACCTTTTCACGCCCGGCCGTAACGACTGAACGGATTTCAAAAAATTTGGCTATTTGGTTTGTTTGGTAACCAAGAGGGGTTAGGAAATTTTTATCCCGATAGTACATTCCCGTAGAATTATTCCCGACCTCCACGGGTGAAATGTGGCTGTACTACCTCTGCCTAACCCTTCGGGGATTTACAGGCGTTATGTTACGTTATAACCTTAATAAAATAATACGACAACGTCTGAAACTTTCACAAAATCATAACGATTGTATGTAGGTCATGCATTTTAGCGGTAAGCATCTTAAAGTACCGTTGCAGATACAGGAACATTTGGTACAATTTCTACCTGCTGACAAATCATGAGTCACCGATGATAAGAGCAATGACCTTTATTGCCTTACAATCATCGTACTAAAGATTATCGATACTGATTATGAGGAACCTGCTCTTTCAGAAGATGCTAGTCAGTTCTCGAGACTCGCTGATCAGCACATGAACATAATCTAAGTAATCAAGTGACTTCATTTACGCCAGAACTCTGATTACGTCAGAACTTTGACAAAAATGGATAAATAAATGAATACTGTCCAAACATGACCCTTTAGGATGCCGAACGTGGATCCACGCGAGACACAATGGCTATTACGGCATTCGGATTAAATAAGACGTTTCAACAGCCAATCAATTAAAGTAAATCTTTAATAGAAATCAGTTTAATTAAGATGGGCCGAATGTCGATTTCTGAACGATGTATACCGAATCCTCTATCATTGCGCAATGGTTGATTTTCTGAACAGTGTATCCCGAATACTATTTTTTATTGGTTGATTTTCTGAACGGTGTATCCCGAATACTATTTTTTACTGGTTGATTTTCTGAACGGTGTATCCCGAATTCTATTTATCATTGGTTGATTTTCTGAGCGGTGTGTTCCGAATTCTATTTATCATTGGTTGATTTTCTGAACGGTGCATCCCGAATCCTGTTTATCATTGGTTGATTTTCTGAACGGTGCATCCCGAATCCTATTTATCATTAACTGATTTTCTGAACGGTCAATCCCGAATCCTATTTATCATTAATTTATTTTCCAAAATCTCTTCAAGTTATCAACTAGCAGCGAGACGTCAGACATCACATAACAACACATTCGAATCAATATTATTTTTCTTGTAAATAATCGACTTTCTTTCTGTAAACAATCAGCCAGTCAAATTCTTACTTTATACCATGAAAAATAAGGTAGTATTTTCGTTGGATCATGCGGGCCGTTCAGTTCACATGGCCGGTTTACCTTCACCTAAAATGCTAATCGTTGTAGCGGTAACCGAGACGGCCGGGCCAGATATCTAACGGTAAAGGATTACTTGTAATATCTCCACAGTAGTTAACACTCCGACCGGAACATTTAGACACGCCTTCCGTAAAGACCTTTTTTTTTTTTTTTAAAGATTAAAGACCTACCTGTTTAATGTTTATGTACGGCTACACCGCAATTTTTTTTTAAGAAACTTTTAAAACTTGCTCACGTTTTTGGCTAGAAATAAGAAAAAGAAAAGAAAGAAAAAGTATTTATTGTGACTCGCAACTCGCAGTTTAAACACAAAAAAAAAGTAACAAAATTACTTACTTACATAAAAAAAAAAAACAGAAAGTCCTGTACGAGGCCAAAAGGTCTCCTCCTTAGCATGATGCTGCGACATTTAAAATAAGTGTCGCAGCGATAACCCATTCTGATAGGGACCGCTGTGATGTCACGGGCAGATATACAAAAATACATAAATAATTATGAAATGTAATATCGTTCTACAGTTTTGAAAGAATGATGTCTTCATCAGATTACATACGGATTTTTTTGGTCTAAAAATAGTGATGGAGATTAGATTGGGAAGACAAAGATATGAGGAGAGTCACGTCATAATATTCAAACGATATCACGAGACCTGTTTCTTGAGGGCATAATAACCTGTATGTGAGACAGACAGTGACTTAAAAAAAAAACAAACAATTTTGACATAGTTTTCGAGAATATTCTGAAAAAGTTCCACACACCGTCAAAAGCATTTGAGCAAAAAGAATCATGTAATTCTCCTGCCCTTCTTATCCCAATTTATTTTGGGGTCGTCATCAGTCGTCATCTCGGTAGTCACTCCCTTTCTATCACCTCGATAATACTCGATATCTATGTCTTTCACACAGTCCATCCGTCGTTTCTTTGGTCTTCCCTACTCGCATAGCAAAAAGAATATTATAAAGATAATAACACTAAGTAGATAATGTCATACAAATTCTGATCCATTTTTGAATTTATTCGGTGAGTAGTGGCTATTCGGACATCGATCGTGAATTAGGCCCTAAACTTTTATTTTATTTAGGGTTAATTTTTCAATAGTGAGATGACTCATATCTGAAGAATAAATATTTCAATTTGACGGCTTTTGCATAGAAAATATACAGTTTGACAACTGTCATATTCATTCTTTAGTTATCAGACTATTGAAAAATTTGCCCTAAATAAAAATAAATTAAGTTTAGGGCCTAATTCACGATGTCCGAATAGCCACTACTCGCCGCATAAATTCAAAAATGGAACAGAATTTGTATGACATTATCTGTCAAGTAAGTTAATAGGAACAACAGGACCAGTTAAAAATAAAAGAATCGTGCACAAAAACCGCACGGAATAATTATATGAACATTATATCACTTAGGTAAAGTAAGTTAGAGGAACTTCAAACTTAGGTTTTGCCAATGACGTCTAAATTTCTTAGAAGATACTATGAGTAAGTTGGAAAGACAGAAAACAAAATAAATAATTAATTTAAAAAAAATTGGTACAATGCTTTGACGAGCGACGTGACGTGCCGAATTGCCGATGTGTCTTGTGCAAAAGGAAGGAAGGAAGCATATTCAAAATTTGATATAAAATAATGACTCATACAGAAAACTGTTTGAGCTCGTGGCTAAGTAATAACAAGCCGCACGGGTCGAACCATCGCAAGGTTTTGCATTCAAAGTGGAGCTAGTGGCAATAAAAAATTATCACTATACTAGAAAGGTTTAGGTAGTTAAATAAAGGTAAACAATCTTGATGTGTCTTTTATCATTTTTAATTTAAAACCTCAGTTTAAAAATAAAATACAACTAAAAACCAATGTAAATACAACAATAATGATTACTAAATCAATTGAATCATTAGTTTAAGCAGTAGTTTATTTGTTTAATATGTGTTTGTGTAACAAAAACAAAAACCGACTTCCAAAAAAAACACTACAAAGTGAAAAATAACTTTAATTTCGGAAGTCGGTGTCTTTGGATCTGTATTTTAGTTTTTTGCCACCGACTTCCGAAATTAAAGTTATTTTTCACTTTGTAGTGTTTTTTTTTGGAAGTCGGTTTTTGTTTTTGTAAAAAAGCTTTTATTTTTCACTTTTTAGTGGTTCAGTTTGTAATTTATCTAAGTTACAATAACCCAATGTCAGCTGCTCATCACGTTTTACAAAATGTTGCTTTTCCCGATGCGCGGCCGTTAATTGTTGAGGAGTTCTCCTAGTAAGAACCAGGAGAAATGGAGCTCATGGTGAAGTCACCATAACCATTATTTTGACGAGCATAAACCATATTAAGTAATCGAATCGCAACCTGTTATATACTTAGATATAATTGAGTATTTCCGATGGCCCTCTGTGGTCTTCATCATCAGTTCCAGCTCACCGAATGGTACTTTCCGAGAGCAAATGCACGAGTTACTATAAAAAATACCGAAATCGATATAGGTGTGCCCATAAAATTTGAGGGTTTCCCTCGATTTCCATGGGATCCCATCATCAGATCCTGACTTGATGATCATGGGACCACTTGGGACGTATACCCTTTCGAACAAAAAAAGAAAAATCCAAATCGGTCTAGCCATTTTCGAGTAATCGGGGAACATACATAAAAAAAAAAAAGGTTCCGACGAATTGAGAACCTCCTCCTTTTGGAAGTCGGTTAAAAAGTCACATCAAGATTGTTTACCTTTATT
The DNA here is from genome assembly GCA_905163495.3 of Cosmia trapezina. Taxonomy (NCBI): domain Eukaryota; kingdom Metazoa; phylum Arthropoda; class Insecta; order Lepidoptera; family Noctuidae; genus Cosmia; species Cosmia trapezina. The sequence continues at coordinate 25,857,807 of LR991032.1, forward strand.
TAACTACCTAAACCTTTCTAGTATAGTTCCATCATGGAACTAATAATGGAACTCGTGGCAACGAAGCAACTGGAAATGTACCAAATGTTTTCACTTTTACTGTACCTCTTAGTTTTTTTACAATATTTCGCGATCACCGCTTATTCACTTTCAAAGTAAATAACTATTCATTTTGTTCAAGAGGATGTCAAGTGATTTTAAAAAGTCAGCTGCCTGAGATAGAAAGTGACTGTGTTTTTTGCTGCCATATGAGATGACGCATTGCATTATTCATTCGATATTACACTAACCTCATCTAAATAGTAGGTAAGGAATATTTTAGTTAACTTATTCCCTATTAGTCAACCTGCCCCTATGGTCAACCAACCCCGGTCTCCCCTAAACGATAAAATGAAGATTGAATCTAAAAAAAAATCCGAGTTTATCAACAACATTCTCAGAAAAAAAACCGGCTAATGATGGGTTCCGTATTTGAAAAGTATTTATCCGTAAAACAAACTTAACATTGTAAATAAGTTGTTTGATTTTCGAGATTTCCTTATCAGTATTGTTTTTGTCAATGCATCGATCACCCTATATCTGATAAGGTGATCGATGCATTGACACTACTGCAGGACGGTTGGGTTTCGACTACATCTAGTAAATATTTACTAAAAAACTGAAGATACGCCCTACTTATCTCATCATCGGCCTAGCCTTTTCCAAACTATGTTGTGGTCGGCTTCCAGCCTAACCGGATGCAGCTGAATACCAGTATTTTACATGGAGCGTCTGCCTATCTGACCTCCACAACCCAGTTACTGAGTAACGCAATAGCGATACCCCTTGGCAAGACGTTGTCAGATTTTCGGGCTTCTGACGACCCGTAACGACTGTCAAAGATCCACGAATGACAGTCGGGACCAACGGCTTAACGTGCTTTCCGAGGCACGGAGGAGTCTTGGCACAGTCAGTCTGCATACGAAGTTCGACGAACTTCGTATGCAGCTCGGGCTCTCGTCGGACGACTGTATGATGGATAGACTGTGGTCTTGATATGTAAAGATCACCATATCTATGACGTTTGGTCCACTCTCGGCCCCTCGACCCCTAAAAAAAGATTTGTTTATTTGTTTCCTCTCAACCCCTAAACATAGTACACACTCGACCCCCAGGGTGTGAGACTGAATTTTCATACAAAGGACAGGCATACCTCGTCCACTTTCAACCCCTAGTTTGGTAAGTACTTACCTAAAATTAATATTTTGGTACAGTAAGCTACAGAAAGCAAAATTCAGGAATTGATATAAAAAAATAAATAATTTGAGGGTATTTTAGCTAAACATTATTCAACTATAGGGTAGACTGATGATTTATCATCGTAACTGACTGTACTTTTGGGTGTCGAGAGGAAACTAAAACTTGCCAGGAAAATAAAATGCACTATTTATACTATATTTAGGGGTCCAGTGAACACATTAATTATTGGGGGTCGAGGGGCCGAGAGTGGACTAAACTATCTATGAATTGAAAAAAAAAAATCTGTTAAGTACTAAAATGAAGGTTGAAAATAATTTACGTGTTAAAATTTTCATTCAATCCGCACTCCAAATCTGTTTGTAAAATAATCAAGTATCAACTTTTATTAATTTTCTAGTAGCATGACGTGTGAATATGCCACCAACACGCAATAGTACTCCAAATAGCCTTATAATGGATATGAGCCAATTTAAAATTCACGAGATGAACCGTAATCAGACATGCAAACATTATGCGAACTTAGGACATACGTCAAAAGATTATCAATAGATGCAAACACCAAATTGTCACCAAAACCAACGAAAAACCTACCAAGTGCGCGTCGGACTACGCATAATGAAGGGTTCCGTTGTTGGGATTAAATTATCCCAAGAACAAACTTAACATTATAGTTGAAAAACATGTTCTCCCATACATTCCATCAGTAAATGTAAGTTTGTATTCACAATATTGAGAGATTTACCATGTTATCTTAAGACCACAAACTTCTTATAGGTTTTCCTGTAATCTACAGGTATACAACTATTTTCTGTATTTTTTTTTCAAAATTTTAGGCTCAGTAGAGTTTCGGAGATAAGGGGGGGGGGGGGGGCTGACGGTACTATAGACCTAGAGCACCGTCTCTCTCTCTCATTGGAAACGTTCAACTTCTGCCCTGTTATAAGAGCTCAAAGTAAGCCCACAGCACGCGGATAGAGCGCGAATATTATAATAGCGCCTAAAAATAAATAAACCTGACTCATTCATCACACTCCGGCGTCGGGCCGGCATTTCTCCGGCGTCGGTTCTTTTCTTATATAAAATTACCTTCGCAACGGCTCGCAAATTGGACAGAGTCACGTTTTCAGCACCACTAAGGCTTCCACGTTGTATATTGTTCGTGTATTAGTCCCCCAGAAGTTTCAAAGTTTTTATAAATTACTTAAAAGTCACGAGGACGTTTCTTTTGAAATAAAATTGGAATCACGTGTAAAAAAACCGTCGAAGTGCGTCTCGGACTACGCACAATGAAGGACTCCGGTTCCGTAGTTAAAAAGAATTTATCCCAAAAACAAACTTAACATTGTAGTTGAAAAATATGTTCTCCCATACATTGATGTACGTCACGGTCAATTCTACAACTGCAAATTTAAGTTTGTAATCCAAAAAAAATTGATAAAATTACAAATTAACTATACTTATTCGGACTTTTTCCTTTGCGTGTGCCTTGCTTCTTATACTCGTAGGTTTTCATTTACTTGCGAGTATCAAAATATGTCGCATAAATGGCTGATTTAGGCTGCCTGTCCACCGGAGCGGAGCGAGGCTACGGAGCGGAGAAACGGAGGAGCGCGAGCGGACGGCGGAGTGGAGCGGACTTAAGATTCTATTGGTTAATATTTCTCCGTTTCTCCGCTCCGCAGCCTCACTCCGCTCCGGTGGACAGGCAGCCTTAGAAGCTTGATTTTTTTACAGCTCCAAGGGACCATAGACCTACGTATTTGGTATCAATTTCAACTTGATACCTCCACGTGTTCCTGAGAAAAAGGCTCGTTATAACAATGTTCATCAAATCTTTGAGAGAAAATCGCTTCAAAATTCAATCATCACACGTGACTGTACTACCACATATTTGCTGATAGCAGTGATAAGGTGTTACATGTAATTGTAGTCCCTTGAAATAAACTGTAGAAATCAGGAAATACCTACCGTAACATTGAACTAAAGCCAAATTCGCTTTATTTTTTCCTGTTTTTATACACTTTAGTTTACACTTGGAATTCGTAATGCTTCAAACTGCGATTGTGCATCGAATTTTAAAAGAAACTTGTGCGTGAAAAGTTGTTATGCCAACCATCGATGCATCGTTTTCAGAACTCCTGGTTCGAGAATTTAATTTTCAAATAAAAATATTTCATCTACTATTATTATAAGGGCGAGCGCGCATTGCGGTGCGTTTTTCTACCGCATAATCTGTGAAGTATGGAATGTCTTTGAAGTGCGCGCACTGCGGTCATGCGTTTTGTTACTGTAGGCCCCGCCCAGTGCGGCAGAACTACCGGAAACGCACCGCAGTGCGCGCTCGCTCTAAAGAGGTAAAATTTGTTTGTTTGTATGGGGGGGGGGGGGGGGTAATCTTCGGAACTAGTGATCCTATTTCGAAAATTCTTTCACTAATAGGAAGATGCAGTATTCAAGTATTCCAGACATACATAACATTACATAATAATATAGCACATACAAAATTTGCTCAGCAAAATCAATTAAATAAATAGCGACTCTTACTCTTGCTACGATAAAATAAAGTACAATTCAGGTCGCACAGCGTTAATTACAAACAGTTATAGTCAACTAGAAGTTGCCTCTTTTTATATAGCGTAACTCTGATACCTTCTGGCTCGTTAGGATTGTCTTCTTTTACGACGCGGCGCGTGAGTGAGAATCAAAGACCCGGCCGGCGCGCGACAGCCCACACTGAATTAGCCCGACAAGTCGAGCCCACCGCGTACTTGTAGCTTCATACCTAAAATGCCGAGTGCGCCTGGACTGGAATTGCCGAGAAATTTCACGCTGACGAACTCGCTAGTTGGTAATAACTTTATTACAAATACATTCTATGAAAAGGACTACTGGAACCCTTGCATATAATACAGTGTGAATCTTCAAAATGTGCACAAACTTAAGTATGTGGTGCAGACCATCAAACTGAACAACTTTTTCCCGGGGACCAACATCGTAATCGTGGAAAAAAAGCAGTCGTCCCTTACAAAATTTCAATGCCTACTTGACCAAATGTATGCGACTGTTTTTTTTTAAGATTGCGATGTTGTTCCCCGGGAAAAAGTTGTTCAGTTTGATGGTCTGCACCACATCCTTAAGTTTGTGCACATTATGTAGAGTCACACTGCATATACGATGCAACGAAACACAGCACAGTAAGGAAATCACATAGAAAGGAGGTTCCAATCTTCCCGATTCTATGCAAAACAAGTCACTTGGCCTCGCTTCTGTTTCACCTTAGATCATCTAAATCGGATCCTTGCTAGGGCAACAGACTCTCAACATCAACAAAAATAACTTTCGCTAAACTATCAACATCTCTCATAAAGACAACATTTTACATCATCAACCCCATTACTGATGTCCGTTACATCACTAAGGATTATCATAATTTATCTCGCCACGTAATAAATAACTTTCTATAGAGGAAAATGAGAACGAATGCTTTTTGTATTGGATCAGTATTCTGTACGGCGGACACTTTCGTTCGATGTGATGGCTTGGTCGCATGACAATCGACCTTTCGCGAATTCGAGAGTGCATTTATATAGGTATACTGTAGGTATAGGTAGGTTTTGAAAAGGACTTTCTTACTGACAAATCTTTGAGGATAATGTGAACAGGATACAGCACGTATGTCGGAAGATTCCAATCTCGATTGAAAGTTAATATCGGCGGAATGACGGTGATATAATCAAAGGAAATTAATTTAAGGCCCTGGTTCCAAGCTTGGTTTAGCTCGGTGTGTAAGTGAAATGGCGTTACGGCTGTCTAGTTTGACGCACGAGATAAAAGATCCTCACGCGCACCGGAATTATGTCGTAAAAATGCAAATAAAATCGTATAAAATTAGAAATTAACTATTTAATAAAAAGTAATCCATCACTGGATGCAGTTTGGAATTTGAAATTTCATGGTATATTTTTAATTATAATTATAATTGCTAATGAAGAGATAAACAGCTTTTAAAGATTATTAGGAGGTATGTTTAAAGATTTTTTTGGTGCATTAAAGTATGTTTAATTATGTTTTGGCTTCCATCACTGTATGCCAAAAGGACTTGAAAATATCATATTTTTTTTACATGTCAAAATTATTTACGGTTTATGAGATACACAGCTTTAAAAAACCACTTTTTGATCGTTTTCAGGAAATCTGCGCCTTAATTATCTCTTCTCCTTTGCAATTATACCTATGAAAGATGTGGAAGCAGAGATATTGAGGAACTATGTCATGTATGAGTTCTCAAATGCAACACTTAGCCGATGTTCGCATGGACGTAAAAATATCGCCGCGGGATTTTATCGCGCACTGGATTTTCAGCTCTCGGTGTTGAGCCGAGCTTCGAGAATCCAACCTAACAACAACAGAGTACATCCCAGCGCGTCAAAAAACACACTGTTGAATTTTCAACTCTCGGTGCTAATATAAGCAGAGCGTTGAAAATCCAGTGCGCGATAAAAAATCGCCGCGATATTTTTACGTCCGTGCGAACGACGCGGTAAGACGCAAATCGTAAAGGTATACAAATACGGTTGGAAATGGCGATGCTTTTGATTTTAGTTGAATGCTTGAATGTCGTGTCCGAAAAATATGAAAGTTATTTCGCAGTTTTAATATAATTTAAAAAAACACACGAAAAAGTTAAAACATTTTTACATACTTCTCTAGTTGATTAAATATTCTTTTTTATACCTAGTTACAAAAAAAAAAAATAAAAAAATGTCGCTTTCGAGCCGAAAAAGATTTTTCGTCTCCTTTTTTGCGATTTTTTTTTTCAAGATGCTAGATCGTTTTTAGAAGATATTTTTTGTGCGTGTAACATGTAGCATACTGGCTAACTGCGCGACGAAAAAGTGGTTTACGGTATTCCGGTTAGTGCAGCGCCTTAAGGCGGGGTGAAAGCAAGCGCCGTAGGTATTAAATGCTTACCGCAGCCCCCGCAAGGAGTAGCGATACGTAATAAATTACGATGCGCGGGAAACGCGCGCCAAGCGCACCGCTCATGAGTTCATGAACTCGAGTAGGTACTATGTTGCGTCACAGAATAGAGCAATGCAGTAGATAAACTTGAACTGATTAGTATACAAGTTTATTTTGTTTTATTTTTCTAGTAAGTATTTTTTAAAGTTTTAGACAGATTAGGTATGCATTGTAAACTTGAACAGTTAAAATAAATAAAAATAACTACTTATACATATTTATTTTCGTGAATAAGGTGGATTTAAAATCTGACTGAAACGAAGACCTTTACCCGTACGATTCAAAACTACGCGCCGCGCACCATTTTACTTTACGAAGGTGTCGCATGGCGTGGGGAATAGTAGTTTCTGTCATTCCCCACGATACCACACCAGTGGTATCGTTTTCAGTGGTGTCGCTGTCGTGGGGAATGACAGAAACTACTATTCCCCACGCCATGCGACACCACCGACTGTATTGTGCTGTTAGTGATGTCCAGCTACATAACAATGATGTGTTACATAACAATTTAGACCTTATTGACATTCATGTTTTTTTGTTAAATTTAGCTTCCAGACCATTTACCAAGTATCTTGGACCAAAAAAACAAATGGTTTGTAAAATGTCGATAAGGTCGAAATTAGCTTGACACCCTAGAAATCATGTGCATAATAATCTAGACACTTTCTGAGGTGTCAAGCGAATTTAGACCTTATTGACATTCATGTTTTTTTGTTAAATTCAGCTTCCAGATCATTTACCAAGTATCTTGGGCCAAAAAAACAAAGGGTTTGTAAAATATCAATAAGGTCGAAATTAGCTTGACACCCTAAAAATGATGTGCATAATAATCTAGACACTTTCTGAGGTGTCAAGCGAATTTAGACCTTATTGACATTCATGTTTTTTTGTTAAATTCAGCTTCCAGATCATTTACCGAGTATTCTGGACCAAAAAAACAAAGGGTTTGTAAAATGTCAATAAGGTCGAAATTAGCTTGAGACCTTTATCGTTTTCAGCGAACTTAAATACCACGAAATGACCGTTCATTCCCCACGACACCACTGGTGGTGTCGTCGGGAATGACAGAAACTAGTATTCCCCACGACACCAATGACTGCATTGTGAGTGATGTCCAGCTAATTTTTAAACGTAACAATGATGTGTTATTTTTAAACGACTTCAAAAACGGAGGAGAATATCAATTCAGTTGTATTTTTTTTTTTTTATGTTTGTTACTGCAGTACTCCGTCATTTAGAAGCCGATTTGGAAAGTTCTTTTTTTATTTTATTCGTTATGTCAACACAAAAAAAAAAACGGAGGGGCATAACTTCTTACGCTCTAGTTTTTTTTTTCTTAAGAGGATGTGATTACGGTCAAAATGAAAATCCAAGATGGCGGCTGCAAAAATTTTCGAATTTTTCGACATGGGCGTCAATTTCGTGATATTTGAGGTCGCTGAAAACGATAATGGGGTCAAAATGAAAATCCAAGATGGCGGCTGCGAAAATTTTCTAATTTTTCGTCATGGGTGTCATTTTCGTGATATTTGAGGTCGCTGAAAACGATAGTGGGGTCAAAATGAAAATCCAAGATGGCGGCTGCGAAAATTTTTAAATTTTTCAACATGGGTGTCATTTTCGTGATATTTGAGGTCGCTGAAAACGATAATGGGGTCAAAATGAAAATCCAAGATGGCGGCTGCGAAAATTTTCTAATTTTTCGTCATGGGTGTCATTTTCGTGATATTTGAGGTCGCTGAAAACGATAGTGGGGTCAAAATGAAAATCCAAGATGGCGGCTGCGAAAATTTTTAAATTTTTCAACATGGGTGTCATTTTCGTGATATTTGAGGTCGCTGCAAACGATAGTGGGGTCAAAATGAATGACTATCGTTTTCAGCGATCTAAAATATCACGAAAATGACACCCATGATGAAAAGTTAGGAAATTTTCGTAGCCGCTATCTTGGATTTTCATTTTGACCCCGCTATCGTTTTCAGCGACCTAAGCAAAACATGTATGATCTCTTAAACTGTAATAACACCTATTTATACCATGTTTTATGCAAATAAATTATCTTATCTTATCTTATCTTAAAATATCACGAAAATGACACCCATGACGAACAGTTAGGGAATTTTCGCAGCCGCCATCTTGGATTTTCATTTTGACCCCACTATCGTTTTCAGCGACCTAAAATATCACGAAAATGACACCCATGACGAAAAATTAGGAAATTTTCGCAGCCGCCATCTTGGATTTTCATTTGACCCCACAATCGTTTTCTGCGACCTAAAATATCACGAAAATGACACCCATGACGAAAAATTTGGAAATTTTCACAGCCGCCATCTTGGATTTTCATTTTGACCCCGCTATCGTTTTCAGCGACCTAAAATATCACGAAAATGACACCCATGACGAAAAATTAGGAAATTTTCGCAGCCGCCATCTTGGATTTTCATTTTGACCCCACTATCGGTTTCAGCGACCTCAAATATCACGAAAATGACACCTGTGTCGAAAAATTTGATAATTTTCGCAGCCGCCATCTTGGATTTTCATTTTGACCCCACTATCGTTTTCAGCGACCTAAAATATCACGAAAATGACACCCATGACGAAAAATTAGGATATTCGCAGCCGCCATCTTGGATTTTCATTTTGACCTTACTATCGTTTTCAGCGACCTAAAATATCACGAAAATGACACCCATGACGAAAATTAGGAAATTTTCGCAGCCGCCATCTTGGATTTTCATTTTCACCCCACTATCGTTTTCAGCGACCTAAAATATCACGAAAATGACACCCATGACGAAAAATTAGGATATTCGCAGCCGCCATCTTGGATTTTCATTTTGACCTTACTATCGTTTTCAGCGACCTAAAATATCACGAAAATGACACCCATGACGAAAAATTAGGAAATTTTCGCAGCCGCCATCTTGGATTTTCATTTTGACCCCACTATCGTTGTCAGCGACCTAAAATATCACGAAAATGACACCCATGACGAAAAATTAGGATATTCGCAGCCGCCATCTTGGATTTTCATTTTGACCTCACTATCGTTTTCAGCGACCTAAAATATCACGAAAATGACATCCATGATCGAAAATTAGGAAATTTTCGCAGCCGTCATCTTGGATTTTCATTTTGACCCCACTATCGTTTTCAGCGACCTAAAATATCACGAAAACGACACCCATGACGAAAAATTAGGGAATTTTTGCAGCCGCCATCTTGGATTTTCATTTTGACCCCACTATCGTTTTCAGCGACCTAAAATATCACGAAAATGACACCCATGACGAAAAGTTAGGAAATTTTCGCAGCCGCCATCTTGGATTTTCAGTTTGACCCCACTATCGTTTTCAGCGACCTAAAATAACACGAAAATGACACCCATGACGAAAAGTTAGGAAATTTTCGCAGCCGCCATCTTGGATTTTCATTTTGACCCCACTATCGGTTTCAGCGACCTCAAATATCACGAAAATGACACCTGTGTCGAAAAATTTGATAATTTTCGCAGCCGCCATCTTGGATTTTCATTTTGACCCCACTATCGTTTCAGCGACCTAAAATAACACGAAAATGACACCCATGACGAAAAGTTAGGAAATTTTCGCAGCCGCCATCTTGGATTTTCATTTTGACCCCGCTATCGTTTTCAGCGACCTTAAATATCACGAAAATGACACCCATGACGAAAAATTTGGAAATTTTCACAGCCGCCATCTTGGATTTTCATTTTGACCCCGCTATCGTTTTCAGCGACCTAAAATATCACGAAAATGACACCCATGACGAAAAATTAGGAAATTTTCGCAGCCGCCATCTTGGATTTTCATTTTGACCCCACTATCGGTTTCAGCGACCTCAAATATCACGAAAATGACACCCATGTCGAAAAATTTGAAAATTTTCGCAGCCGCCATCTTGGATTTTCATTTTGACCCCACTATCGTTTTCAGCGACCTAAAATATCACGAAAATGACACCCATGACGAAAAATTAGGAAATTTTCGCAGCCGCCATCTTGGATTTTCATTTTGACCCCACTATCGTTTTCAGCGACCTAAAATATCACGAAAACGACACCCATGACGAAAAATTAGGAAATTTTTGCAGCCGCCATCTTGGATTTTGATTTTGACCCCACTATCGTTTTCAGCGACCTAAAATATCACGAAAATGACACCCATGACGAAAAATTTGGAAATTTTCGCAGCCGCCATCTTGGATTTTCATTTTGACCCCACTATCGTTTTCAGCGACCTAAAATATCACGAAAACGACACCCATGACGAAAAATTGGAAATTTTTGCAGCCGCCATCTTGGATTTTCATTTTGACCTTGAAATACAAAAAAAAATAAGAAGATACCTAATTAGAAAAAAAACTTAATTTAAAAAAAAATCTTATTTATGTAGGTATACAGAAAAATACATTTGAGGGCCTACTTATTTTCTGAACATCCCTGCCCAACCCTTTGAAAGAATTCAGGCGTGATGTTATGAAGAAATCTCATTTCCTATCCGATATTCATTATAAAACCACCCGTACTAACTTTATTCTGTGGCACCTACCTATTTGAGATTTGAAAGTAGTGAACCAAAAATTTGCGCGTCAGGCGGCTTTATAAGCTCCAGTGTAGGGTTCAAATTCAACTGTTTTACACACTTGATGCGATTGGTAAACATAGGCCGTGATAAAAATAAATACCAATAAAGCTTTTGCGCGCGTGACGTCTTTATTTACATAGGCATAGCGTTCAAATTCAACTGTTTTCAACACATGTTAATTTGTGCCGGTCGCAGCCGGTGACAGAAGTTAGCGGGGGTGGCGGGTTCGAAAAATTGGCACACGTCCGACCTCCATCACGTTCCGCTCGGGACTAAACGACACGGAGCGAGCGCAAAACACTTGACATTGGAATTAGTGATATAAATATTTTGATATTTCAAATTATGATAGCCGATAAAAATTACATTTTTTACGACCTTTATTATGGCATAAGTTTTATTGTTCAAAGCCTAATATAAATCAAATGAAATAAGATATAGATCATAATTTAGACTTGTCTTTGCGATTTAATTGGATGCAGTAAAGTGCAAGTAATCGTGTATCGGACGGCCGAAATTTGTAGATGGAAGTCTGAACTAAGTAATATATTTTTTTCAAAATTTAAATCCGTGTTATCTACGAATAAAACACTAAACAAAACGACGTTTTTACGGCTCTCACCGCCTTAACAGCTTGAGTTTCAAACATCATCATCATTCCCTTGTTCTTATACCAATTTAAGGCTAATCCAAATAGACTGACCGTGAGTCCTAGCTTAAATCCAGTAGCAATGTCAATGAACTTCAAGCGGTAATGTTTAGAAATTTTCAACCAATAAGGAAAAAGAATGAGACGCTCTCTGGCCTTGTCTGGTCGCGTATAACGTTTCTAGTTTATAGTAAACAAAACATTATGCTGTCAATGACCCTTGACCTGTACAGTATTGCAATCAATTAGTAGATTTCTAATAATTTCCATTTACACCATTGAAACATTGAAGTCATCATCTCAACACGGAATCATCATTTCATTTATTCTTAACAAATAAAATTGTGTTGAATATTACATTACATATTAAGTAGGTATTACATATTAAATAAAATTATCACATGCAGAAACAATAATGTAAAAGCCTAATTAAATTTGATGTCAAATGTTTAGTCAATTAATTAAAATATGTCAACAAAGAAATATAATGTCAAATTAATGATAATAATGGCGGTAAATGTTCAATGTCAAAATATTTAGAGTAACTTCATCCAGGTCCTAGTGATAAGTGTTAGGTCAAAAAAAAATATTTTAAAGCTTGTTCACTGCTATTTTAAAAGTGACTATTTTTTATAATTTGACATAAATTCCGATACCGAGTATAAACATTTTTCCAAACACACATCCACTGTTGCGTAACTTTTGGGGATGTCGTCACCACAACGAGCTGTCAAGGACTTTACTTCATCAATTAATTAAATCATTAGAAAATAACAATGCTTCTCAAAACTATAAAATCAGAGACACAACCATGTCAATGTATAATTTTGTCGGTTTCTGATATGGGTATCTACACCCATACCAGTAACCGGATAAAACGGGCAGACTCATTCAAAACCCACCATAAAGACCAAGTCACGATATGAACCACACACAGTACATATTGCTAGACACACAATCGACAATAGATATCAAACGTACGCACAGTTGTTGAACGCATTGAGCAACAGAGCAACTGTTGCATCAGAGCATTGTTTGTCAGCGGTGCCAATACTACGACCGATATGACAATTGAAGGATATTCTACCTCTAAGTATACATGCATCGACCGCCTTTGTTGAAGACAAAATAGTCTTCTACTTAAGACTATGGAAAGTAAGTAGCTGGGCAATGATGTAATACGTAGGAAAATCAATAAGGTATGTGAAAGTATTTTGGAATGTTCTGGAAGCTTACAACAAAAAAAAAACCGGTCAAGAGCGTGTCGGACCACGCACAATGAAGGGTTCCGTAGTTGTAAAGAAGTTATCCCAAAACCAACTTAACAGTGTAATCAAAAAAAAAATATTTGTAAGTATGTGATAGAACTACCTACGTATTTCATATTAATTTCAACTTGATACCTCTACGCGTGCCTGAGAAAAAGGGTAGTGATCCTATAAGGGTTCCGTTTTTTCCCTGTCAGGTACGGAACCCTAAAAACAGCATGACATGAATCGGCGTGATGCGTGATGGAGTATCGAATTCTTCAGAAGCACAATCATGGAAATACCACCATGAGAGTAGCCAGCAGTAAAAGGACTACCTTCAAGTGAGAACAGGAGAAGAGAATATTACTCTCTCTCTATTTGGGCCACAAATGCAGTTATGCAAAAAAACAGGTTGAATGCAGATTTTTGGTCATTCCAATTATGTTTTGTAATAGAAATTCATAGAAATAATATACGTAATAACGAGCTTTTACCCGCGGCTTCGCCCGCGAGGTCGGAATTTATACCACGGGTACTTACTACCGGGATAAAGTCTCATGTTCTAAATCAGGTTGTAGTGTATCCGTCGTGTGCCAAATTTCATCTAAATCGAAAGGACAACATAGTTACTTTCGCATTTATAATATTATAAATTGGATACTTAACAACAGTATTTTTTGTTTCTTAGCCTATTCTGGTCCCACTCTTGGCCAAAGGCAATTAAATAAATACAACAGCATTAAGTTATGAAAACTGTGTGATATTATTATCCTTATCTCTTGTAAGTAAAATGTTTTATGGCAGTAGAACGTATATAAATTTTTATGACAGCTAATTACTCGCCCTAGATTTGATGTCTTAATTATTTATATTCTTTGTAGTTTACTTACATGTTCTACATGGTTTATGGAAAAGTTAGTGACATAAGTAACATGACCATTCGTCCTGGGCCGTCTGTCCCGCTGTCCCCAGCGAGTGCAAAAAAAGGCCTGCTTTCGCAAACAGACCGAACGATATTTTTTTTAAGTATCTACCTATTATTTTTACACTTCCAGTTAATTTAATTTAATTTAATAATTTATTTAATAAGGCACCAAGTCCCATAATACACATCACAAACACATAAAGAGAGTTAAGTGTCGCTGTATTGAAATATTGAAAACCATTTCCTTCCGACAGCTATTTGCGGTGCAAGACTCGGCAAATCAGGTAACCGAAAATGTGTCATTATTCGACTCGGAAGGCTGTCGAATGTGAATAACTATGCTGATAGATAAAAAAAAACGCCTAAGAAAGAGTCTAGACAGAATTATTTATAAATCTGTGACCTTTAATAATGTCTTTAAGTTTCAACATCACATAATTACATATTAGCATATGTATGTTAATTAGTTTTACAAAAAATTTAATCCAATAACGATATAATAATTATGACTTTAATGTCTAACTGTCCGCGACAGTCTGATCCTTTGTTGATAAAGCAGTTCTTATTTCTCAATATACTTAACGGCGTGTCATTAAGAAGACAAAAACAGGAAAATTACAAGACCTATTAGCCTTGCTTGGCAGTAAGAAGCAAAATATGAACTAACTATTCAAGATTAATTTCGACGATAAACAACGTTTAAGGCAAGTAGTGACGCCAACTAGTGCCGCGATAGAGAAAAAAAAACATAGGAGTCTGGAGATATGGAACATTTTGAAATTTCCTATGGTCAGATGAGGTAGAAATTCAGGTGAGGTCAAAAAAATCAACACTAAACCACATACAAAAAATTCTACCTCATATGACTAAAAATGTGAGCATAGGAAATTTTCAAAATGTTCCATATCTCCAGACTTATGATTTTTTCTCAATGGCGGCGGTAGCTGGCAGCACTACTCGCCTTAAGAAGAATAATGAAAAAGATAATAACAATGTTGCTAATTAATATTAATTATTCAGGTAAAAGAAAAATGCAAACGTAAGTTTTTTGTAAGAATTCCTGAGCAGCAAAATCTCGTTAAATTTATGAAAAGTGACTATCGATAAATTCGCTGACCGCGACGACGCGACGCCACCGCATAAAAAATCGGAACCGACATGGACGCCTGTGGGTCAAATAATCCCAAAGTCGAAAAAGGACTCAATTTTCACCGCGAAGAACAAAGATAGTTATTAATATGATATCCTGGACGCGCCAGCCACGTGGCTAAGGAAATCCTTCTCTCCGTGTCACCATATCTCACCAGGCAGTTGCAATCATCATTTTCCCACACCACCAAAACACCTACTTGTATCACCGAACCGCCCCTCATACACTCCACTAACAAAATTTCGATTTTCACCGCAAGGCTTAGGCCGCCGCAAAATTTTTTGATCAGTAAGTCGGCTTTCACACGAGCGTAATAAAATCGCGGTGGGATTTTATCGCGCACTGGATTTTCAACTCTCGTTGTTGAGCCGAGCGTTGAGAATCCAACGGAACAAAAACAGAGTGAATCTCAGCGCGACGAAAACCCCACTGTTGGATTTTCAACTCCCGGCGCTAAGCAGAGAGTTGAAAATCCAGTGCGCGATAAAATCCCGCCGCGATTTTATTACGCTCGTGGAAACGCCGACTTATGGTTGTCGCTGAACGCTAGTGGTCGTGAATGGTTCGTGTCGTGTGCCACTACTGTAAGGATTACAGAGGTATCTGGTATAGGGAACAGGGTGGAAAGTTTCTCATCTTCCATTGAAGAGTGAGGATCTTCCGACCAGGGGGTCTTGTGTCTGGTTTGTTTCTTCCTGTGCGAATTCCAATCCAATAAATACTTTTTCTTTCTTTAGAATTTTCAGCTAGCGCCAATCTCGAATCAAAAGCATGGTTTAAATTCCCTAGGCCCTAGACTAGAGGAATGCTCAAGTCGAGACCATCGTCACTTCGAAGTCAAATAAATGTTTATATGACAATAACCTCACCTGTGGGACTAGTGAACTGTTCTCAAAGAATGTAGCGACACCTGTTCCAATACATAACAATGCTCGCTTATTGGAAACTCAAACATTTTCCATAGACCGTTTTGTTATTCGACAAAAAGAAATTGATTTTGTGCCTAAGGCCGCTCATAAACAAGCAATTTGCGCGGCAGCCATCATTGTCATTAGATTGGAGCAATCAGTTGTCGTTAGGTCGTCGATATTGCGATTTCAACAGCATTGCCGGATGTATTGGAGCCCTATACTCCCTTTGGGAGACAGTGACGTCCATATTGCAGAATCTTGCGCGCAGCGAGTTCTTTGGACCTTAGTCCTTAGAAAGCCTGATTATCACTGGCTGTGTAGAAGTACCATGACTAGAGGTGGCAACATAGTGTACAGTGTAGGAGAATCGTCGATTCTTCAGAAAACGATGCCTTGGCATATAATAGAGCAATTTGTTACATGTAATACGAATTGGGAATCGTAGTCACACCCGTCATACATGCGGAAGCGACGAGAAGATGAAGCATCATGACAAACCCAGTAAGTACCTACGTCAGCAAGTAGGAAACTGTCAAATAGTGACATTTCTGTCAAGAAAATATGTACGTGGCTTGAATTTGTATGAACAGTTGTGTTTTATTTACCCGTGCACATGTAAATATGTATTGTTAAACAAAATAATGTAATGCATATATTTGTCATTGATTGACACACATCACAGTTGTCTGAAGTTCAGAATAACAATGTCGTCGCATTGTACTGATGCACTTAACAACGGGCTTTGGTATCAATATCAATGCTCGAGGTCTTATCAGATGTAGACAATATTCATCTCATGATGATATCTAGGTATCATAAATTCATTTGTCATTAGCCTTTTGCAGTTGGATGCCTGCTTCAGCGAGAAGGAACGCCACCCTCGCAATTGAACATTCAAATTGCACCAACTTTTTGTAGATTACCTACTGTTGTCTGCTTGATCTTATGGCGTCATGTCGATGATAGTCTTTACCCATTGAGGGGTATTCAACTGGTAACATAGTTGAATACCACTATCTGATGGTGGTGAGAGAGATAGCGAAGTTGCCGGCGAAATTGTAGCATCTGGTAGCTGAGTAGCTGGATATAATGTGTTGAGTAGCTTTCGGACGAGTGGACGACCCAATTTGTAGCACGGATAGGCTTTACCAGTCTAGTACTCCTTTGAGCGCCCACATACACCCATCTAGATCTATCGTCTGTTAGCCGACGTTCGCACGGACGTAAAAATATCACGGCGATTTTTTTTCGCGCACTGGATTATCAACTCGCTGCTTAGCGCCGAGAATTGAAAATCCAAGTGCTTTATCGACGCGCTGGGATGCACTCTGTTGTTGTTAGGTTGGATTCTCGAAGCTCGGCTCAACGCCGAGAGTTGAAAATCCTGTGCGCGATAATTTTACGTCCGTCCGTCCGGCTTAACCCCCGTTTCCACGAGCGTAATAAAATCGCGGCGGGATTTTATCGCGCACTGGATTTTCAACTCTCTGCTTAGCGCCGGGAGTTGAAAATCCAACAGTGTGTTTTTCGTCGCGCTGGGATGCACTATGTTTTTGTTAGGTTGGATTCTCAACGCTCGGCTTAACAGCGAGAGTTGAAAATCCAGTGCGCGATAATATCCCGCCGCGATTTTATTACGCTCGTGGGAACGCCGACTTAATAATATAATATTTTTAAATAATATAATATTTATATAATGTTTTCTTGTAGTTACGTGGTCTGGATATCGATTTGTGTTGGCGATTGCACTGGTTCGTACTACCTAATTATACGAAAACAGTATCGAGACGATATTCGAATGACAGTTTAGTTCGATTTCTGCGCCCTTACTTTACAACCTTAGAAAGCTAAAGATAAAAATATATTTTCGTAACGAAATACATAAAAAGTCGGAGAGTCATTGACCTAGTGATTTGTCAATGAAGGCAGTAAACTGTATGACATTGTATTGTTTAGCAAACATCGTAAAAGTCGCAGCCAGTGCTAAAACCAAACATAGTTAATTAATTACCAATATTTATGTCCATTGTTTATCTTTTTTTAACTGTTGATTCAAGATGTTTTCCTGAAACTCGTATTTAATTACAAATTTTGTTATTTGTCAGTGGTATGTATTTATAACTATGATCAGGGTTATTCATTTATTCCTGGTTTTTACCACTCCGAAATGTCCTGCATTAAGTAATTTATGGCTTTGAAAAAGGTTTTAATATTTGCTCCATAACTCAAGTAGCAGATGTTGGAGAAAAAACAGCCAGGCTGAAGTGGGAGTGGGCCGGACACGTCGCACGAATGCACCCGGAGAGATGGGCAAAGTACGTCACTCACTGGACGCCTGAGAGGACATCGCCGTCGAGGCAGGCCGCGGCGAAGGTGGTGTGACGATCTGATAAGGTTTGCAGGGCCAGCATGGCCAGAGATCGCACAAGACATAGGTTTGGAAGAAAAAAGGGGACCTTTGCCCAGCCTTGGGACAATGTAAGCTAATAAAAAAAAAAAAAAAAAATTGCCGACTTGTAAAAACAAGTTCTAATTTTCATACTTTTATAGCTATGAGGGCTCTCCTGAAACGACAAGACTCCATTTTGCACTGTTTTATAATTTTCATAACTTTATTTAAAGCTTGGGGGCTCTAGGGCTCTCCCAATATGGCATGAAACGATTTTGCGCTATAGTACCTAGGTAGCATCTCTAGCAAAGTCGCATGTTTTGTTGGGAGCATTATCGAAAGTAAATCGCCAAGGCTCAGTTATCTTATAAAGGGCCTATTTTTTTAACCGTAACATAACTTTTAACTGTGGAATATGTTTGATGTTTTGACAGATTTGGCAAAGAAAATATGTCAAACTGCCATATTTATACCTCAGATAAAAGTTATTTGACCATTGAAAAATTGGCCCTTAGGTAAAGGGCCAATTTTATATATTTTCAAGTACATTTTGCTTACAAAAGAAAGCGCCCATGTGTTAGGTACACATGGGCAGCTGAGCATTCGCAGATAATTTTTGTCACTAATATCTAAAATTAATAAAAGATATCTTAAATGGTAACTATGGCAGTTGGTTTTGTTTATTATTATCCATTAAAGTGGTCAGATAACTATTTTAGATGTTAAGATAATTAGATAAGCCTACTGTTTACGTAATGGAAGTCATTTCCAAATTTGATTAAAATGTGGTACATAATGTTTGTTTCTTGTACTTTTATTTACATGTGCAATAAAATGTAACTGGTACTTAAAACAAGATGGTTTTATATTTTCTAACTAGGTACTTCTAAATGAATAGCTCTATTTTTGGTTTTGACCTGCAGTAGAATCAGAAAGTCTGATTTTACCTGAATAATGTTAGAGTTTCTATAGCAAAACTCATTGAAGGTGAAGCTATGGAACCTCTAATGGAATCTAGTGACATTCCTAAAAAAAGAAAATGATGGTGTCACTTCTGATATAAAATTTTATTTGTCTGTTCTACTAATATATTATTAAAGTTATATTATGATATTTATGCCTCTATTTATTAACTTTAACATGGTAGCAGAGCACTGAGTTGCCTGAGGCTAAATTATATGGGTGGATAGCAAAAATAAAAGTAAGAAACTTGAATTTTTTTTACATGAAAGTCGAACTGTACCTACGATAAGAAAAATTTACGATCGCCATCATGCAGTCTGTAGCTGGGGCAAAGATCGAAATAAACAAATTGGATGGACAGAATTGGCAAACGTGGAAATTCATGATTACTAGATTACTTAAAATTTATCCAGGTACAACGGATGTTATAAAGGGTACAATTAAAATGCCTACTCATCCAGGAGCATTGGCCACACCCGAAGATAATAGAAAAGGAATTTGACATAAAATTGGACTATAATACAGAATTATGTGAAGGTTGTATTAACGGCAAAGCACACAGGTTGAAGTTCGGAACACGAGAACGAGCGACGAAGCCTGGAGAGCTCATTCACTCTGATGTTTGTGGACCTTTTATGCACTCAATTTCCAAATTTCGATACTTTGTTCTTTTCAAAGATGACTACTCTCGGTATCGTCATGTATACTTCATAAAAAACAAAAGCGAAGTTCACAGCAAACTTAAACAGTTTCTAGCTGAGATAAGAACCGCTGGCCATGTTGTACAAGTGTTCCTAAGCGATAATGGAGGAGAATTTGATAATGAGCAGGTACTCAATACATTTCGACAGAATGGTATAAAACAGCGTTTCACTATGCCTTATACACCAGAACAGAATGGGTGCTCGGAACGAGATAATAGAACTATAGTAGAAACTGCTAGAGCGATGATGCATGCTCATAATGAAATACCACAAGGTCTTTGGGCGGAATTAATTAATACTTCTGTCTACATTCTTAATCGAACGGGACCGACAACAGTTGAAGGAAAGTCACCTTTCGAGTTATTTTATAAAAAGAAACCAGGCATCAAACATTTGAGGATAATTGGATCGACGTGTTATGCACACGTACCGAAACAAAGGCGAAAGAAACTTTGTAAGAAAGCCGAAAAAGGCATACTTATCGGATACGATGGAGATGATGGCTATCGAATATGGTCTAAAGAAAATCATAAGCTT
Organism: Cosmia trapezina; assembly: GCA_905163495.3. Taxonomy (NCBI): domain Eukaryota; kingdom Metazoa; phylum Arthropoda; class Insecta; order Lepidoptera; family Noctuidae; genus Cosmia; species Cosmia trapezina. The sequence goes on from LR991032.1 coordinate 25,878,159, forward strand.
ATCAGATCGAGAGACGTGATTTTTGATGAACGCCCTCTCATAGAAAAATCTATAGATCAGACAGGAGTGGAGAAACCTAAGGTAGACAAAAACAGTTTTGTTATACCAATACCCTCTATTAAACCAGAAACACAGCCTATCATACCAGAAGAAGATTCACAGATGGCACATGATCAAGAAACTGATGAATCAAATGTACCGATTGGTCCAATTAATGACTCTGTTAATTTTGATACTGCTGAGTCTGACTCTGATGTCGATGACACTTCATCAACTGGAATTATTTTACCGCATCGTGATACAGATCTACAAAATGAGTCAAGAGATGACTTATTAAGAGAAGATATTCAAACTCAAGAAGCATCTCAAGAAGACGTTCATTGTGATCAACGTCGAGAACAAGTTCCACATAGAATGACTTTAAGAGATCGTTCAACAATCAAACCGCCTGATAGATTTGATGAATTTGTTCTTCATTGTGTTGAAAAGGTCTATGATCATGAAAAAGAAGAACCAAAGACGTTCAAAGATGCGATGAAGTCTGTTGATAAAAACAAATGGCGCAATGCCATGGATGATGAAATAAGTTCCCTGGAACAAAACGAAACATGGGACTTAATGCCATTGCCCAAAGGACGCAAAGCCATTTCCACTAAATGGATTTACAAGATTAAACGAAACGCGAATGGAAATATCGAGAAGTATAAAGCCAGACTAGTAGCTGTTGGTTATTCTCAAAAGAAAGGCGTTGACTATGAAAAAACATTTAGTCCAGTCGCAAAAATGAGCTCAATCAGGACGCTACTAAGTATTGCTGCTCGAGATAGTATGTTCCTAGCGCAATTTGATGTTTCTACCGCATTTCTTTATGGAAGTTTAAATGAAGAAATTTACGTCAAACAGCCAGAAGGATATAACGATGGAACTAGCAAAGTATGCAAATTGAAACGCAGTTTGTACGGACTTAAACAAGCACCGTTGTGTTGGAACAATTGCATCAAAAGCTTTCTTCTAGAACAAGGCTTCCAACCTGGAGAAGATCCTTGTATATTCTCTATGAAAAAGGAAGAAGGCAGGCTGCTTCTAGCTTTATATGTTGACGATGGCATGATTGCTGGTACGTCACAGGCACTAATTGATATTTTTCTTGAGAATTTAAAGAAGCGATTTAATGTAAAGGTCCAAAGTAACAAAACATCCTACTACTTCCTAGGTCTTGAAATAAAAAAAGAGGAAGATTGTATCAAAATACATCAAGGTGCCTACACCAAGAAGGTACTTGAAAAGTTTTGTATGGAGAATAGTAAGGCTGCCGCTACACCTATACTTAAAGATTCCGAATCGAGAGAAGATGCTGGAGCAGACAATTCGTTTCCTTACAGAGAAGCGGTTGGAGCTCTTGCATATCTGATGGTGGGCACAAGGCTTGACATAGCTTACGCTCTTAGTGTTGCATCCAGACACTTGGAAGCTCCTACAAAAAGAGATGTCACAAGAGTGAAAAGAATATTTCGGTATTTGAATGGTACTCGAGATTACTGCATTACGTACAGAAAAGGCATGCAGAAGGAACTGGTCTGCTACAGCGATGCGGATCATGGGGGTGATCCTGACACTGGAAGGTCGACTTCAGGACTTGTATGTGTTTACGGAGGTCCAATATCATGGAGAAGTCAATTACAGAGATCAGTCGCGATCTCTAGCACTGAAGCCGAAATTGTAGCTGTTAGCGAAGCTGCAAGAGAAATAATATGGCTTAAACGATTGATTGAAGACATAGAACAATCAACGATGACTCCTGTTCTCCATGTGGATAACGAGTCTGCCATCAAGCTTGCACTGAATCCGCCATATGAGTTCCATAACAGAACCAAGCATATCAAGCTACGACATTTCTTTATACGAGAAGCCATAGCTGATGGGACAATGATGATTGCAAAGATTGGTACAGAAAACCAAATTGCTGACATGTTTACTAAGGCACTGTATAAGCCAAGACTGACTATGCTTTGTCGTCAGATTGGAGTGCATGTGTACGTTTAGACACTCTGTTGTTCCCTAGCTTCAAGAGAAGATGTTAGAGTTTCTATAGCAAAACTCATTGAAGGTGAAGCTATGGAACCTCTAATGGAATCTAGTGACATTCCTAAAAAAAGAAAATGATGGTGTCACTTCTGATATAAAATTTTATTTGTCTGCTCTACTAATATATTATTAAAGTTATATTATGATATTTATGCCTCTATTTATTAAACTTTAACAAATAATGTAATAAGTATTATTATTAAAAGTTTTATGTATATAGTATTAAGACAAAATGCAAATAATGTTTCATTGGTCCAATAAAATTACTGGTTCAGTAACATTCCATGAGTTTTAGCTAAACCTGTCTGATAAAAAAAAAACATATCTCCATCTTTGCTGAATAAGCTAAACAATCCATTATTTATAATGGATTGTTTAGCTTTGTTTAGCTTTGATTGTTTAGTTTAGGATGGATTGTTTTGTAATCAGACCATAATATTACTCAGCAGCTATCAGGATATGACTGTGTGCAACACATCATGTAAATACAGGAATTTACTGGCAAACTGTTGCTCTGAGCCATTTTTATCCATTGTTATATGGAGCAGATCACAGGATCTAAATATTATTGTTCATCATAGACTACACATTATCAGTACAACTAAACATAATGCTGAGAGCGAGTGAATACTATCGCATTATAATCATCTGGAGGTACAGATTAAAGTATCGAGCCAACATTATGTGCAAGGATGTGGCTACTTGAGCACTCGCTTGCAATCGAAACATTTTATTGCTTCACAAAGCAACAAATTGGACTTTTATGGGTCGTATGAAGCACAATAGTGGGCAGATTGATATCGACGCACGCTGGCGATGCACAGTTACGTGTTTCGTAACAAAGAGCGATCGTGTCACAGATTACTGATATGTAGCTAGCTAGATCGTGTGACGGTGCAGCAGTGAAAGTGACTAGCTGCGAATACACGCATTGACTACGTTCACGGTCAGTGCCCAAACCTAACTAATTACTAAACACCATCCACTGTCGATTCAGCGCACCTCTGATAACGATATTATCGCCAACAGTCACAATATCTGACAATAATAACGGTATTCTCACTGTACACTGTATTTTTTATCGATAAGAGAAAGACGAGCTATGTGTGGCATAACTCACCTTGTAGTAAACATCCATGCGGACGGTGTCCGGAATCCCTTCAAGCACATTCCTGTCGCACTTAGCTTTCTGCAAATAGTTCACTAAATTCGTGAGGCACAGGTCGTACAAATTATCGGGTATTTTCTTTGAGCGCATCGCCGACGAAGATGCGTCAGCCATTTTGCCGAGATAAATGAAAACTCGGTTCAATTTACTTCGCTCGCTGAGATGTCACAGCGGTGCGGCAGTAGAGGATTCGCACGAACTTCACGTGGTATGCGGCGTTCCTATTGGTTGACCGTAAGCTTAGTTTCTAAGCTCAAATTAAGACTATTTCTGATTGGCCGTGGCAATTTGTAGGTCGGAGTACAAAAACATTGCTATCCCTTGTTATGTATGGAACAAATCCAAATCAAATCAATGTTTAGGAAAGAGATGGAGATACGTTGTCATGACAAATTCATGGAACAGCGAACAGCTGTGAGCTATTAAATAAATGAGAATGAGAATGATATGATCTGCGAACGAATGTGAACAACGAAACAAAAGCTGTCAGCTGACTGCGGGTTATGGAATTAGTATGTACTCCACCGAGGGATCGGTAAACGCGGGCTATATAAACAATCATGCATGTGGACTCATGTCATCATGTGGACTACGTTCCTTGCTCTGTGCTCTGAGCTAACGATCACAAAAGAAGACAATGATGATCGTTCCTTTTTGATGTGTAACATCTTTCCTCTCGCTTTCCTGCAATCTGTGGGAGTTATCCCGGTCGTATTACGTTCCCATGGGATAATTTCCGACATCCATGCGGGCAAAAGCTGGTAGTAAATAGTTAAAAGGCCAAGTGCGAGTTGGACTCGCGCATGAAGGGTTCCGTACCGTTAGCCGTTTCGCGCGTTAGTGACGCATAATTAAGTATTTGTTGTTTTTCTTTTTAAGTTTAAAATTTAGCTACCCAATTGTTTTTTATTTTTTAGGATTATGTAAAAAACGAATGTATGTACGTCATTTTTCGCGGTAATAAATAGTTTTTCTTTCTTTACCATCTTCTATATAAATAAAAAGAGAAGTCCTGACTGACTGACTCATCAACGCCCAACCCAAACCCTTGTACCTAGAAAGCCGAAATTTTGCACAGAGGTTCCCTTTATAATGTAGACAAGGAATAAGGAATTCCCGGTAGCAGGTTCCCTTGGGATATTTCCGACATCCACGCGAGCGAAAGCTATAAAAACGGCAAAAAATCACGTTTGTTGTATGGGAGCCCCCCTTAAATATTTGTTTTATTTTAATTTAATTATTTATTTTTAAAGTGAATATATAACAAAATATTCTGTGAATACTTCAAGCCTACCTGTTGCCGTTATCAATATCGAGCAAAAAAATCACGTTTGTTGTATGGGAGCCCCCTTATAGATTTTATTGTTTTTTTTGTATTTGTTGTTATAGCGGCAACAGAAATACATCATCTGTAAAATTTTCAACTGTAGCTATCACGGTTCATGAGATACGCCTGGTGACAAACGGACGGACAGCGGAGTCTTAGTAATAGGGTCCCGTTTTACCCTTTGGGTACGGAACCCTAATAAAAATTACTTTTCGTTGGTAAGCGCATCTGCGCATCACTTGAGGACGGCTGGACCGATTTTTTTTTGACAATTTTTGGACCGATTTGACAATTTTTTTTTTGCTTAAAATGTCAGCATTATATTAGAAATTCTAATTCGGGAAACTTGAAAGTGTTTTTTTCTATGGGATTTTTGTGGGACAGAATAACGTATGTCTGTCGGGTCAGCTAGTTATAATAAAAACAGCGATCAACCTCCGCGAATACTATTTGTTTCCTTCAACCTTGACATTGGCAGAATCATCGTTAAAACGATGGAGCCATTCATATAAAATTGGAATTGGAAACAGATATCGTTTTTCACCCAGTTAGCACATAAATCTGTGTTCTAGCTGCACCTTTTTTTCTGCAGTACTTGTAAATCACATTGTAAATACTCTACTGCTATGCTGCTGCTGCTGGGATATTAAAATCAAAAGAAACAACACAAATAAATTGGAACAATTTAATTGAGATAACTAACATATAACTAACATTAAACAAAACATCACCATGACACAACTAAACTATTTTAAAGCTGGCTACAGCATAAATGCTTCACTCCTCACAACAGCTATGACATTTTAAATGTAAGAAAATTTCATTCATTTAAAATATTACAGTTGCATGTTTGTTACAAAATATCTGTAGGATCTGTCAATAATGACCAAACTGTGAGTTTATTCATTTTTTGAGTACACTACAAGAAGAAATATGTCTACAATTTGGCTCTTAATAACTCACACTATCATGGCTTTTACATAACAGAGGTTAAATACAGCCATTATCAATCCGACTATGTATTTAAAGTTGTTTATATAAAAAAAAACATAACATCATTATCTTAATAAACTCAGATAAAAAGACAAATACTAGGGGTCTTATTAACCACACCCAACTACAGTACTCAGATGTTAATATGACACGAGGTTTAGAAAGAGACAGTCACACTGGTATGAGTGACAGAGACAACACTCTCAAAGACAAAATTTTTCTAATAACATTCTAGTTTTTCTGTGCCATTTTAACGGCCTCACACTGTCTTTGGGATGATTCTGAGACACTGCATAGTCGAATTTTCAATGAGCTTTTATAGTATTTGACACTTTGTTCTTGTGATTTTAAAAAAGGAAGCTGTATAGGTTGTCTATTTCCCGATGGTAAAGCGCGAGACGGTCTCGAGAAGGTTGATGTAGGCATGGTGTTCGTAACCCGTGCTGTAGTCAGATAACTTGTTAACAAACTCGTTGCTGATACCCTTCTCTTCAAGTAAATTCATCAGGAGATCGTATAGGTACTGTGGAAAGTAAGAAAAAATAAGGTTAAAAATATGGAAAATGGTTTTATGAAGACAAAATTTGCAGTAAATATGGCTCAAAAGATGGTAGGTATATAAATTTTTCGGGCAATGACACATCTCGCTATTATTAATTGGCATGCAAATATTAAAATTATTACTGTGCTAAAAAAGCAATGACAATTTACTAGATTAATTATAAAACCAGAATTTGTGTACAATAAATTGTGGACATGAGTGAAACGGAACTTATAAGTGACCTAAATTGATAAAACAAAGTTGCAAAAAAACTGCAGTACTTAATAAAAAAAGACGAAATGTAAAAACAATTAAAAGTAGAAGACAGTCGAAGAATGTTTTTCAAAAAATTCCAAAATGTGCTTTATTTGGAACAGTTAATAAGTTATAACAAAAATGTAGCATTTCAATGAATATCCCGCATACAAATCGCGAGATCGACTTCACTTCAACGCGTCAATATACCCCGATTTTGGCACCTGACAACTACTTGTGGTATAGTATCAAGTGTGGCATAGAAATGGGGCGACCCGGAATCGAACCTGCGATCATAGGATCACGAGTAGGCGTGTTCGGCCGCTGGACCATAGTAACATGGGAAGTTATGGCGAATTTGAACGTTACTATGAAGGGAATAGTTATGCTATTTAAATTAGTGTTTATTAAGTTATTAATAATTAATGTTAGAAGCAGAATTTATTACCATAAAAATTGTAACAAGAAAAATAAATGTACAATAATTTTTAATTTGCATTATTTGAGCTAAGGATGGCCATTTTTTTTTTCCATAAAGCTATTTTGCACTAGGTTACACTTTCATCGGAAATTCGATATGATATAGATAAGTTAGATAAAAAAATTGTGCCCAGCGGCGAGCCTCGTCCTTACTAGTTGTGTTTCATCAATTTTATTGTGAAGTATATTAATAACACATAGTTTGGTTATAACGTAACGTACCCCATCAAGCACATCACCAGCAACAGCGTACACTTTGTCATTCCACTCGCCCTTGTAAATAGTCAGCTCATCGATACCGAACACGTCATCTGTTAACAAAGGACACAGAAATACGGAATGAATAACTTTGTCCATAGGAAATGATAATTTTTAACACAATTAATTTTGGGTTGAAGCAACATGTCTTCCATAATGTGTATCAACCACCATCTCGCTGTTCACCAAATTTCTGGCCACATAATCATTTTAACGTTCAAAATGGATTCTCTACCAGAGTCCCGAGGAAGAACTATCTATAATAAATATATCGAGATACAGTGGTATATTTGTATCAGTACTGTTCCGTACTCACTAGCATGTGGCTCAGTGGTATTCTACTTGACTGCGTTACTGTACCCCACACTTGGCACCCGAACATGCCATTGAATGGCGACGTCGAGCGTGGCAATTGTGAGGGGATATGGGCTAGAGCATGTACAAGGACTAAATAAAAGTTGTGTGGAACCTTCTCTTCACTACTGTTATAACTAAGATTATTTGTGTATATTGTGTGCCTCAACCTGGGTCAAAGAAATTTATATTCTGTCTTTCTTTTAAATCAATATTAATATTATAAATTCGAAAGTAACTCAGTCTATCGGTCTGTCTGTTACCTTTTCACGCCTAAACTACTGAACAGATTTTGATAAAATTGGGCAATGCGATAGATAGCATCCTTGAGAAGGACATAGGCTACTTTTTTGTCTCAAAAATAATCCTACAGTGGATGAAAGTTTGTATGGGAGCATTTTTTAAGATAAGGATATGAAAAATACTAATACTACTAAACACGCGGGCGAAGCCGAGGGCAGAAGCTAGTACTATATAAAGACAAAATAAAAGATGTGTGGCATCTTCTCTTCATATCATAGCAAACATTTGTTCCCGCTAAAGTCAATATCAATACATACTATACTCATCAGCACTGGCGTTGGCAGATGGAGGCTCCTGCAGGTAGGAGCATGTGAAGCCGAGGGTGGTGTCTCCGCGCACGATGTCCACCTCAAACTGGGGCCGTGACCTCATCTCTGCAAACTCCTGCTTCTCTGGCTGCACCTCACCCTCAAGCTCTTCAGAGTCCACCGTGTGGTTCACATTGAAGGTTATTCTGATGCTGTAGTGGAAATGTGTAATGTGTAAGTATGAGATGCTTTCAGAATACTTCAGACTTATTGTTTATGTGATAAATGTGATAATGTGACAGTGTAAGGGGGGGGGGTGAGATTATAAATATGATCTTTATAAATCTATACTAACAATAATGGTGAAGAGTTTGTTTTAACGCGGTAATCTCTGGAACTACCTAGCAGTCGGATTTGAAAAATTTTTTGGCTATTTATCATCACGCTAGGACCCTTAGGAGTCGAGCAAAAAGAAAAAAAGTCAGAAATAACGCTAAGCGCAAACGAAGTAATAATAGCGCGGGCAGACGATGCGTTGCGACGGGGTGGGTCGGGGGAACAAGAAATTCCTCGCGGACGAAGTCGCAGACAGAAGCTATGAGAAAATAAGATTGCTATTAAATACTTTATTTTTTTATTTGTATTTTGCGTTTCACATTTTGTGCCAAATAAATATTATTCTTTCATTTTTTTTAATGGGCCCAAGAGTCTAGAAAATTAGCAGGAATTTCCTGATTAGAAAAAGTTTGTCAGTGTCCTAAATTACCAAAAACATTGTACATACTTAGATTAGATGTAACTGTAGCAGTACTGTTCCATACTCACTAGCATGTGGCTCAGTGGTGTTCTACTTGACTGCGTTACTGTACCCCACACTTGGCACCCGAGCATGCCATTGAGTGGCGACGTCGAGCGTGGCAATTGTGAGGGGATAGAATGATGAAAACAGCTTTATGTAGTGGAAAATGTGTTTCAAACCAAAGTTTTACTCTAACCTGAAACACCTTTAGCTAGAAGATGAAAAATATAGAACTACACACTGAGTCCACGTTCTCATGGGCGCTCTTTTAACACAACCCTTTTCTACAGCGCACTTGATTTTTAATTGGTACATCGCCGAGTTGAGCTTCCAATGCACTTTTTACAGTACACTGGAATCTCAACTTGGCTTTGTGCAAGTGAAACATTGCAACAAAGAAGTGTCCGTGCATACGTGATCAAAATGCAAAATTTTTAAAAACCTAAAATCATTGTGATAAAATAAGTCCTGATGTATCAAAGCTTTTAGCCTTCAATTTCTGGCCCTAAACTTACAGTTCATCCTTGAGTTTCTTGGTGAGCACAACCTCAGCGCCATCTCCAGCTGCGACAAAGCCATCAAGTTCCTGTGGCAGCACTTTCACCTTCTGTGCCTTGCGTTCAGCCACAATCTCCTCAGTCAGGAATTCTACCAGCTCTCTCTCACCTAGAAATATTATTCACCAAGTGTTTAGTGGGCATTTTTTGTTTGGAACATTTGTAACTTGAATACAATAATTGTCTAACAACTTTAAACTATTTTACCTTACTCCTAGTTTTCTGATTTTTTTCCAAATACATATTTTTAAATAATATAATTAAAAGTAATATGAATTCAAAAATTGTTTCTATAATGTTCAAATGTCTGTTGTATCAGCTCCAATCCTTGTATTTGTGATAAGTGATAACATTGCTGTATGTATGATGCAATAATTTTATAAGTTGGCAAAAGAGGTCATAAAAAGTTATATAACTTTATTATCATCATCAAACAATGGTTAACATAATATATCTGCTTCTCGAGCATGAGATAGAATGTTTGAACATAGCTTTTTTGGCTGTGTTAACAAGATTTTGTGTCTGAATAATACCACAGATATTTTACAGTTGAGCATTTAAAAAAACCTATTTTATTTACATTCTACTCTGAGCAACATGAAAACTAATTACAAATTCGAAAATTAATTAAAAAACTATTTATGATTAAGATACTGTTATTAATGTCCCATGCTTTTATGAAGAAACAAGACACAGGTCCGTGTTCCTGGATGTGAACATGGTTTTGCTCTCCCCTGCATCTGGCTCCGCGCCTCTCCTGATTGGAGGACACAGTGTGGCAATAGTGCAGGGGGTAGGCAATGCTTTATAAGCATACTACTTTAACATGAAATAAAAGTATAAATGACTAATTAGCAGAGATTGGAACCGGTAGATTATATTTACCTAAACTGAGGAAGTAAGTAATAGAGTGGATAATACCTCCTCTAAAATACCGGAATGATGATAATAACATTTTAATCTTGGGGAGTTTCAGTATGTTACTTACTCCTGGGAGTTAGGTAAGGTAAAATAATTTACCTTTTTGTTATTTATCCATAATGATACAGAGTTTTACATATCACCTGCCAAACTGCAAAGCAATTTGTCGGCAGTATTCTCATGGATTTTGCACAAAAATGTATCTTTTGCTTAACCTATTCCGATCTCTGCTAATTAGGTAGGTAAGTAGGTTTTCTTTAACTAAGTAAACAGGTACCTAAAACAATGTTCATGCATGAAAATATGGATTAGAACAAAGTTCCTCTCATCATTTATGAGGAAGTTTAAGAATTCATGAACAAATTAAATTAAGCTTATGGAAACAAGTGAACAAAAAGCCAAGGAAACTTACCTTATCTCGACGAAAATGTTGCATGGGAAGGGAAAGAGGAAAGGACTCACCAAGGGGTCTGGATTTGTGTTGATGAGGATTTGTACAGTCAATTTCCGAATCTGGAGAAACGATAGCATAGGTATTGAATTAACGCTAATGGCAAAACCGGCATGGTAATGTCAGCAACAGAAATTCCGGTATGATCTTTGCGTGTGGTGCAACCACATAACCTCAAAATTGCCCGAACGAAAATGGGTCGTATTACCTTTCGTGTGCAACGCCTTCAAACCGCAACCGCAGCCACATGTGTTGGAGTGATTGTGGAGAAGGGTTGAAGTCGCTGCAGTTCCATCTAGCCTCTTTGAACAGCTCATGTGCCATATTCCCCTTGTGAAATCACGTTTCACGGGTGCCTGTGCTCGGGACACTAAGGCACCCGTTAATGTTGTGGTTTTAACGCAATTCTGTATTACCCGTTGCGCAGTTCTCCCTAATCCATTCATTTTTACTAGTTTCTTGTAAATGTGTCACTAATTTCTTGAAAATTATTCGAAAGAATGTCAGTCAGAAGACACAATAGAACGCCGCCGGTTTGAAGACAAAATTGCCAGTAGTATAAAATTAAAATCGGGGTGTAAACTTTCTTTGAAACAGTAAGATATCGAGAATGTCGGTATGATTACTATAAATAAACCGTATTTTCATGTGCACCTCTACTGTCGTATTGATCCACAGTGTTACCAGCAAATCCAGATGTATGCGCATGCGGGATCACGGGTAAAACACCCACAATGCTACGGCTAAACCTGCGTGTCAGGTAGCGGGACGCAGGACGGCAGGACGTGAACCTGGAGCGTCTACAACGTAAAACTTTTACGTGCACACCTGCGCAACTACAGTACAGCGCGAAGCGAGAACCTCATTTTTAGTGAATACTGAATAGTCACTGAAGAAGCACGTACAGCTTAGTGTAAAGTTTAACACCTAAATTGTTGTGTTATGTCAGTCTCATATTTCGTCTCAATCGTTTCGATTGTGAGACATGAAGTCTCTACTATTTTGTGTTAAATACCTTAATACCTTCATAAGAATTAATTCTAATTTTTGTACATTTAAGTGCACACAACTAAGATTTTGTGAACTAAACAACTTAGTAAATCCAAGTTCAATCACCAAGAAGAATTCTTTCATTTACAATGACATTTTACGTGGATTTAATTAGGTTTATTTTTACATGATATGAATAGACTGGAATAGGTAGATACAGGATGGAATATATAGATAGAGGAGCTCGTGGCTAAGTAATAACAGCCGCACGGGTCGATCCATCAGGCTAAGCTATGCTTGCAGGGGGTTGGTCCGTGGATGGGTGACCATTTTTACATAGCGAGACTCCTCCGTGCCTCGGAAAGCACGTTAAACTGTTGGTCCCGGCTGTCATTCGTGGATCTTTGACAGTCGTTACGGGTCGTCAGAAGGCCGAAAGTCTGACATAATCTTACCAAGGGGTATCGTATTAGGCCGCGTTTCCACTGACGCGGAGCGGAGCGGAGACGTGCAGGAATCGTCCAATTACAGACGAGACAAGAGACGCGATGAGGATTTCAACCATTATGATTGGTCGATTCCTGCACGTCTCCGCTCCGCTCCGCCCAGCTCCGCGTCAGTGGAAACGCACCCTTACCCAGCTACTGGGTTGTGGAGGTCTGATAGGCAGTCGCTCCATGTAAAATACTAGTACTCAGCTGCATCCGGTTAGACTGGAAGCCGACCCCAACATAGTTGGGAAAAGGCTAGGCAGATGATATATTAGGTAGATACAGGATACTCGACAGGAGGTACGCACGGCTACAGATCAAGCTATACATTTTCAGTATAAGCTGATCTTGCATCGTATAGTATTTCCTTACAATGAGAGGTCAGGGTAAACTGGAAATGTACAGCTTGATGTGTAGCCATGTGTACACTATGAGCGTATTTTGTCAAATACTTAAATACATACTCAATTTATCGCGTCCAGTACGCGAACCATTGAGTCCGTATTCGGAAATATTAATCAGCCGGGTATTTTAATCAGGAAAATTGTGTGACATTTGAGGGTTGACATTGTAAAACCCTATTAACTTCATAAATGTTACAGACTACAGCACATCAAGTTATACCAAACTGTCAAATTTCTCCAAATGATTTTAAACCTTAAAATGTTGGTAGTTAAGTTCAAAATCAAATGAGAAAATTTGACAGTTTGTGGGAACTTGACCTACTGCTGTGTGCGCCATAAGATAACACGGGCAGCGTTCACCCCGTGACTGACGCTACCGCTTCGCAATCACTTTGGTCGCTCAGGTGTGGCCGAAGCTTTAGTCTGAATTAAAAGTTTTTGGAAGTCATTTTGAAAGCAAAACCGAATAATGCACTAAGCAACGCTAACGACGAGCCAGAACGTACACACGCCAAAAACAAGGAACACTTGGAGGTTCTTGATGCTGTTATGATAACATAACTTTTGTTTTGTCTTGCAACTGCTACACAGGAAACGTGAAGTGATGTTCTTTTTGTTATAACATGTCATGTCAATATAAGTTTTTAAACTAAAAACTCCTCTTAAACTCTTCCTTTTTTTTATTGTTTTTCATGTCAAATTATTATTTCAATACATTTATTTTCTCAATAATATTGAGAAAATAAATGTATTGAAATAATAATTATCGCCTTAAAAATAAGTTACTTGACTACCCCAACCAGTTTTTAAATTAAAAACTACTCTTAAACTCTTTTTTTTTTATTGTTTTTCATGTCAATATTATTATTGAGAAAATAAATGTATTGAAATTATTATTATCGCCTTAAAAATAAGTTACTTGACTACCCCAACACTTGCAACCCTGTCATTCTTTTGTCAACGTGACATAAATAAAAGGAAAAGAAGGTTCTTTCTTGTCAGTTTCACGTGTGGTGTGTTTTTCAAACATTTTTAATTCCTTATTTTTATTAATAATAGTAGCTGAAATTCGTCAAAATGCCTAGAAAACGCAAGCTAGAGTCAAACGACAACAATACCCAGAAATCTTTACCAGTGGAAGTGGTTATAGAAGATGTAACTTCACATCCTATATGTTTGCATGGGCCTACGTTGTTATTTTCTACTGAAAAAGGCCGATATTTTGCTTGCGCCTCGTGTAGGAATAAGGAATGTACAGTACACATAGACGAAGAAGATTGGCAGAAGGAAAATGTAAGGAAACGCAATGAAAAATACTACAGTTTGATTCCGAAAATTGATAAAGCAGCAGCATGGAGTAACTTTAGTGAGGTTAGTTTTGAATAATAAACAACAGATTTTTTAATAGTTGTAAATATAAAGGCATAAATAATAAACATATTGAAACATCTTCATTTTCTCAGTTGATTCAACATGGTAAATATTTATTTGAATCTTATTCTTCTGCAATAATTAAATATTTATATTCTAGGTAAAATCCAGTCACTATGTAGACCGAGCATTCTGTAACACATGCGAGGAACTCTACTTAGTCTCAAAGCCTTCTAAGAAGCATGCCAAGGACCACAGAATCATCACTCCATTAACAGATGAGCAGCTAAACCGCCCCACGACGTGGCTACCGATGATAGAGAACGATTCGGTTGAGGCACAGTACATGTTTACTAAGAACTCTGTCGGCACTGTGTTTGGGATACTCAAAAATAATAATATCAGGTAAATATTTATTTGTTGTAGTATGCTGTCTTTCTTTGGAAATCAATTCATCAAGGAGCAAAGTAATGTAGAATAATGTAATGCAACCAAACAGTAACAACTAGCCAATATCACTTACTTAATGTTGTTTATAATCCATCTTTACAACAATTTAAATTATATTAAATTCATGTTGGTCCTAAGAGGAAATGCAGCGGCTCTTTTCTCCATACAAACACTCTCGCCTGTTTTCTTTCTGGTTAATGACCATAAAGCTATGATTTTTTACAGATATATAAATATGAGGTACTTGTAGGCCCCTATGTTTTCCTTTTTGGTGATACATTATTTTTATAAGAACTAGAACCCTCAGAAAATGCTCAAAATTGTCTATTCAGAGTGCTGTCAACAGAGGCCTAGTATACAAATTTGACAACTATTAACGAAAAAAGGAAACAGGCATAGTATATATCCTTCTTATTCAGTTTATGAAATAGCTTTTAAATTGGTTCAATATTGGAGGAGGAAATAGGCGAGAGCCAAACCTCGAAATGTGACTTTTTACATAGGCTATTTAGTCGGATCTGCAGTTGTCCTTATCACACGAATGAGCGCTCGCAGAGCGACAGCAATAGTTTCTTCAAATACCTAATTGTCAAAAGTTTGGCCACCCGCATTTCCTCTTAAAACTACATAAAATCTGAAAAAAATTTTTAATTTTCAAAAGAAAAAGACAAGCTCTGTCAGTTTAGTTTAAGAAATCAAAAGTGCACCGTAGGGCATTAAAAGATTTGTACACACTTGGATTTTTTCGCTTGTTTTCCATCTAACACTTTATTATTCTAATTGTAGCAACATCCTTTGCATCGGCACCCCCTCCATCCACGAGGAAGCCCAGTCCCGGGATGACTTCAACTCCATCCTCTTGGACTATGACAAGCGTCACCAGAACTTCAATGCGCCAAACAAGTTTGTCTGGTACAATATGTTCAACAATTACATGTTTAATGGAAATGAGGATGAGAAGGTGCTCAAGAAATTCTTTAAGCAGTCCCGGTAAGTGTGAAGGTCATCATTCATCATTTCAGCCGAATGATGTCTACTGGTGGACACAGGCCTCCCCCAAGCTTCGCCACTTCGACCGGTTCTGTGCTTCCTGCATCCAGCGGATTCCTTCGGCCTTCACCAGGTCATTGGTCCACTTTGTGGAAGGCCTTCCAACGCTACGTCTTCCGGTATGCGGTCACCACTCCAACACCTTTTGGCTGCATTGACCATCTGTTCTGCGAGCAATGTAGTGCTAAGATGCTGGTTATTGATGTGTTTTGAAGGTCACACCACATATTTCTCATAATGTAATGTAAATATTGAACAAGTGAAAAGGGACGATGAGATAATTTAAAGGGATTGGCCTTAAAATGCAAAATGACTACAAAGAATTCTTTGCATTGTACCTAACAGGTAATATTTGACACAGATAAATAACTCAATAATACTGTGGTGAAAAATCACTATCGTTTCCCGCTGTCTGTCTGTGCCTATGTATGCTTAGATCTTTAAAACTACGCAACGGATTTTGATGCGGTTTTTTTTAATAGATAGAATCTAGTTCATAATAAATTATGAAACTAGCTTGTATAACATGAAAAATCCTAACAAACCTCTTGTCTCTTTCAGTGAGGGAGGCATCTGCATAGTGATGGACCCTCCATTTGGCGGACGCGTGGAGCCACTGGTCCAAACATTGAAGGAATTGACAGACTCCTACAGGAAGATCTGTGACAAGCCTGATGAAGGCCTCCTGCCTGTCCTGTGGGCTTTCCCATACTTCTCGGAGCCCTATATCACCAACATGGCGCCGGAGATCAAGATGCATGACTATCAGGTATGAGTACAAGTATTTGTTCAAAGTTTCTAGTAAACTAAAGACATAATTCCTGTTTTTTGTTGAAAAATAGAATAGAAGGTTTTTCTTACGTTGCCACATGTAAGAAAAACCTTCTATTCTATTTTTCTCTATGGCAATGGTGTCGACAATTCTACCAATGTAAGTATGTGTTGTGAGAAAACGTGCCAAAAAAAAAAACTAAATTGAATTTAATCAATTTAGTTTTTTTTTCTTTCTTTTATTTTTTGGCACGTTTTCTCACAAGAAAAACCTTACTGTAGTTGCCTTAAAATGCTGCCATCATAAATTATTTGTGTTTTCGTACTTGATACACAACATTTGCTACAAATTTTTACTATCAAACATAATATATCAGAAATATACAAATGATCTTTTTTCCAGATTGAATACACAAACCACAAGAAATTCCTAAACAAGACTAAAGATGGCAGAAAATTTGCTTCACCAATCCGCTTCTTCACCAACTTGCCACAACGTACTATTGACTTGTCCAATGACAGCAACTACAAGATGTGTAACAAGTGTAAAGTCTACGTCTCAACGTCCAACAACCACTGTTTCAAATGTGGGGAGTGTACGAGTAAGAATGGCATGACATACAAACATTGTGATGTTTGTAAACGGTGTGTGAAGCCGACCTTCTTCCACTGTAAGGAGTGTGGGCGGTGCAGTCAGCAGAGGAATCATGTGTGCGGTGTTGTTGTTGAGAGTCAGGTAAGAGATATAGAGAAAGCATTTTATAATCTTGACCGAGTAGCATGGTATAAGCTCGAAACAATGGTATATCTATATAAATAAAAAGAGAAGTCCTGACTGATTGACCGACTCATCAACGCCCAGCCCAAACCCTTGGACCTAGAAAGCTGAAATTTTGCACAGAGGTCCCTTTATAATTTAGACAAGGAATAAAGAAGGAATTCCCGGTAGTACGTTCCCGTGGTATAGAGTCTCGCCACGCTAACTCTGCCATGCAATAAATGGGCAACCCCAAAAAGTTTTGTATTGTATGACGTGTATGTAGATCTAATGATTTTGGTATTTTGCCTCTTGATTTTTGCATAATAGATTATCTAAGAATGTTTTTATTACTTTTTTCCGTAGTACAGACGGTGATGTCTTATACAGATTTCCAAATTCTACCATTATTTCACTGCAGAGTTAGCGTGGCCAGACTCTATTTTCCGACATACACGCGGGCGAAGCCGCGGGCAAAAGCTAGTCTTTTAGATTTGAGCAAAGCAATTCTTGGAAGGCTAGAAATATGTGTATTTTTTCTTTAGTTTTTACCTGTGATTTCATTTATTATTCTTTTAAAATTTTAGACTGTTTGTGATGTGACAAAAATCACTATCCATGACGTGATTTTCTGAATGACGTAAATCTCACAAGAAAGACCTTAGAAGTGCTACTCTAAGCCGATGCGATGTTCGCAGACGTAAAAATATCGTGGCGATTTTTTTTCGCGCACTGAATTTTCAACGCTCTAACTTAACGCCGAGAGTTGAAAATCCAACAATGTTTTTTCGACGCGCTAGAATGCACTCTGTTGTTGTTAAGTTGGATTCTCGAAGCTCTGCTCAACACCGAGAGTTGAAAATCCAGTGGGCCATAAAATCCGCGTTCTTTTTACGTCCGTGCGAACGTCGCCTTATTCGGGTCGGCATGATTCGGTACAGTACAGCATAGCGACAAAATCGAATATACAGGGTCATTTTTGCTAGCCAAACTGCGCAGACGCGATGGATATCGATATACATCTAAAAATGCCAAAAAAATATATGTTGCTTTTTTTTGGGGTCAATGACCCCAAACTTACGTTACTTGGAAGTGTGAGACTGAGTTGTTAAAATCTGTTTTATCGTGTTGAGATACAGTAAGCGGACCCAACACAGTTGGGAAAAGGCTAGGCAGATTGATTTATTATCGTGTTGAGATACAGTAGCCACTAAACAATTTGACAAAAAAAGTACAGGGATGCGCAGTACGGTGGTATCCTGTTGCGTGATTGGTCGGGTTTACTATGCGTTAAGTTACTATGCGTGCCAAATAAGAATAGTACTGTCAAGACGCCATTTTGTTCCGCAATACTAGCGAACTTCATTACCAATGCGTACTAATTTGACAGCTATCGTGTATTTGACAGCCATCGTGTGAAGTTGGCAGCAAGCGCAATCCTATTCTTAGTTGGCACGCATAGTAGGTACGCGTGGCGAAAACTGTATTGATACCCATCACGTCTGTGAAGTTTACACAAAAAAACCTGATGTTCTATCGGCGCGGTAGATGACCCAAAAAATAAAATCATCAAATTAATTTTTATTTTTTGTTTTATCACGTTTAGATCCATCACGTCTGCGGAGTTTCTCTAGCTAATTTAATTTGACCTTGTATATTTTGTCGCCCGGCTGTGCCGAATTATGCCGACCGGCGACCCTAACAAGTGTATCTCGCAATCTCAAAATTCATACTGTGGGCTTTCTTCGGTTAATAATATCTCTCTATTCTTCTTTACAGTCCTGCTTCAAGTGCAAAGAGAAAGGGCACAAGCAGGCCGACTGCCCGCAACTACAGGGAAGAAATAAAAAGAAACGAAAAAGTGCATAATTGATAATAATCACTATAATCTTATATGTACACAATAAATCATTATAAAAACACTACTTGTTTCATTATAATTCTATTCGTCAAATCAACATGATTGGTGTCTATACTTTCTATAATCAAAATAATTCTATAAAAATCATTGTAAATAATAAAAAAAAATAGTAGATTGAGGTAACACACGGAATGAGCAGATCTCAGATTGCACTGAAACAAAAAACGGTTTCATTATTAACAAATTTTTTTGCGGTCTTCAAAGGGGAATTTTATCTAATGTAGGACTGGTAGTGGCTATACTGACTTTTATATTTAGTAACTTGACAGCATATACTTATAAAGAACAGAAGGACTCCGCGCCACGCATATCAAAAGTGAAGCACAGTAAGTAGGGCCGTTTGTACAAACACGCCTCACGCACACATTTACATCATAGTATGCCGACCGGCCGCCATTACATGACACGAGCGACGTCGTCTTTGCAGGTACTCAAATTACGCACACATAGATCGGTACGGTGCTTCATCTACGATATGCGTGGCGCGGAGTCCTCCTTTTTTTACACGTCTATGTGAAAAAAAACTATTATCGAAACTACCTTGATGTGCTTATAGTTTTAATTGAAACACGTTATAATTCGTTACCTATACGATATTTTTTTTCGAAAATAATTATTTTGCTTCGAACTGTCAAGTTACTAAATACGATTAAAAGTCCAAGTATAGTGATAACACAGACTTATATTGGCTAGATTACGCAAGTCTCATCGTCTGAATAGAAACCAAGCGTGCCATTATTTTTCCACCTACCGTGACGTCACATGAGCGATTTAGTGATGGGAACTCCCCGTCCGCGAGTAAACGATTCAAAACGATTTAAAGGCCCCGCCGCGTTTCGCCTCGTCTTTGGAGCGAGAAGTCGCGTGCGAGCATTCCGTCCGCTTGCATCTTATACCTACTTGTTTCACCCTGCTTCCGGTTGTGCCTAGGTATCCCGAAAGGGAAGAGGGAGTGTTACGTAAAGATTATTTGAGTAAAAAATAATAATTTTATAATATCGATTTAGCAATCGATTATTCGAGTTCATCGACAGAGGAATGATAGATCTAAAATTATTTGTTTTTTTTTTGTTACTGAAATGTTAGTCATTTTCGATTATGTCATTTTATAACTGGTTCTTATTGGTTGCTAGAACCTAATTAGTCTTATTATGTACTTTGTTGTAGGAAAGTTACAACGTTAATAAAAAACCCTAGAAGACATTTTATCTACAAAAAGAAAAGCCAGTAGAAGTCGCTATGAAATAAAATCCGATCCAGGAGGCCAATTCCGGTGGCATGGAAATTATCTCCATGGTCGAAATATCAGTCGAGAAACTGGTTATCTCCGTCGAAAACGAAAAAATGCTATTCTAACGATCTCCATTTATAAATTTTTCGATCGCAAACCAGCGAGATATCACGGCTGGTCCTAAGGTATGGAGATATGAAATCTCCGTTGGAACATCTATCAAAATTTACATTCGTAGGTTTATTTCGTTTTTTTTTTTTTGGTACCTATATGTAGAGGCTGAGGGGTTTATGGGTTTTATAAAGGGGGGCCAAATTTTCATTATTTTTGCGATAGAACACACCGTTTTCGAGATATAAGCAAAAGAAAAAAAAAATACAGTACTGTTTTTGCACTTGAAGTCAAGGTGTTGGTGTGAATTTTAGTTCATGACAACTAATTTTATTCCACACCTTTTTAATCGACATTAAAAATAGTCTTATTTAATATGAAAATTAAAACCTACCTACGTCAGAAAAAGGATGATCATGCGAAATGCGTTTCTGATCACGCTACTTTGCAATTACTATTTTCAGTAAGTAATTATATAAAAAAAACACAGATAAAGAAACACAATATACTAAAATTATCTTTTATAATGTGTTTGCTTGGATTTAATAAATTAAACATACGTCATTAATGCTAAAAAAAGAAAAACGTAGCATAATCGATTATAATCAAAGTGAATCGATAAAAATGGAACGTCTTTTAGACGAGATTATTTTCTCCGTTGTAAATCTTTCTCCATGGTCTACCAGAATATGGTTTTTTGATAGTATCGAGATTTGAACCGGACATTGATGCGGAGATTTGAAACAGAGACTTATCTCCATGGTCGTGATATCTAGCTCGAGCCCGGAATTGGGTCCCAGGAGGCCAATTCCGGTGGCATGGAAATTATCTCCATGGTCGAAATATCAGTCGAGAAACTGCTTATCTCCGTAAGAAACGAAAAAATGCTATTCTAACGATCTCCATTCATAAATTTTTCGATCGCAAACCAGCGAGATATCACGGCTGGTCCTAAGGTATGGAGATATGAAATCTCCGTTGGAACATCTGTCAAAATTTACATTCGTAGGTTTATATTCGTTTTTTTTTTTTTTGGTAAGTACCTACATGTAGAGGTTTAGGGGTTTATGGGTTTCATAAAGGGGGGCCAAATTTTCATTATTTTTGCGATAGGACACACCGTTTTCGAGATATAAGCAAAAGAAAAAAAATACAGTACTGTTTTTGCACTTGGAAGTCAAGGTGTTCGTGTGAATTTCAGTTCATGACAACTAATTTTATTCCACACCTTTTTAATCGCGATTAAAAGTAGTCATATTTAATATGAAAATTAAAACCTACCTACGTCAGAAAAAGGACACAAATCATGCGCACGCTACTTTGCAATTACTATTTTCAGTAAGTAATTATAAAAAAAAAAACACAGATAAAGAAACACAATATACTAAAATTATCCTTTATAATGTGTTTGCTTGGATTTAATAAATTAAACATGTCATTAATACTAAAAAAAGAAAAACGTAGCATAATCGATTATAATCAAAGTGAATCGATAAAAATGGAACGTCTTTTAGACGAGATTATTTTCTCCGTTGTAAATCTTTCTCCATGGTCAACCAGAATACGGTTTTTTGATTGTATCGAGATTTGAACCGGACATTGATGCGGAGATTTGAAACAGAGTTTTATCTCCATGGTCGTGATATCTAGCTCGAGCCCGGAATTGGGTCCCTGAACTAAGTAAATAAATTAG
This sequence comes from Cosmia trapezina, assembly GCA_905163495.3. Taxonomy (NCBI): domain Eukaryota; kingdom Metazoa; phylum Arthropoda; class Insecta; order Lepidoptera; family Noctuidae; genus Cosmia; species Cosmia trapezina. The sequence goes on from LR991032.1 coordinate 25,900,139, forward strand.
TAAAAAATAATTTTAAAATATTTTTAATAATTCCTGAGAAAAAAGCAAATGTAAAATAAAATGTAAAGCTTGCGGCGGGTTCTATTCACTGGCACCATTCTTTAATCCTAAAATTCTAACGAAAAACCGGGAACAGATTCGATTAGATGAACACTTTTAAACCGCCTTAAACAATACGCATAAGAGTTCCGACATCGACAACATCTAAGTACCTACTGACACAGAATAAATAATAGTTCTAACGTACTACTGATTTCTATAAAACATAGAGAATTTTAGGTTTTAGAGAACGATGCCAGTGAATTCGAGCCTAAAGTCAATCCACTAACTCCCGCATTAGTTAACGCCTTCAATACATCAATTTGTAGTCAGGCGTTGAAACTTTTTGTTTCCGTAAAGCTGCCTTCATTAAAATGAACAGAGCAAATTCGACTATATTGTGTTGGGAACCAATTTTCATGCCCCGTCGCTTCAAACCATATTTATTTAACTTTGGTATCACTTGGAAATCTGTAAACATAATTAATAATATTCTAAACAAAATCACTAAATTGGCACATTGGAGTAAAAAAAAAAATTACATGTCACAAAAAACCCAACGCAAACATTCCTCATTCCTCTGTTTCCAAAATCGATTAGAATCGAGATTGACTGTACAAACTGTGTCTACAACACGATTTGCTTTATTTGACAGAAAAATGAGAATAGCGACTGTACCACGAAGCTGAGCGACAAGTGACAATATCGATCATTTTAATTTTCATTGCGTGTTTTAACAGACAAGTCCTACATACTGCCTCGTAACTAAAAACGGCAATGTATCATGAATTATTTGATACACACTCAGTTACATAGTGTTCATTGTAAGAACACAATGAACACAAAATAATTGATTTTGCAATAAAAAACACATAATTTAATAACAATATGACTTATCGATGAAAGGAAGCGTTTCCATTATCTCGTCCCACTTTTTTTGTGTAGTTTCTACAGCTCAATACCGCATAATTTGGCATTTTTTAGTTTTTGGTTGACGTCCGGCATCAAGAACGTTCGAGCGCAGACTGAATGGAAGCGGCGCTGAAGGAAGTAAATTTTACTCCCTTTTTACACGCGAAGTACATACACTTGCGTCGTCTAGCCAATATAAGTCTGTGAGTGATAATGATAATATTGTACATACGACAACGTTCAAAGGTATCTTCGGAAAAACCGAAATAATAGCGAATGAAATGCGACTATCTACCTCTAAAATTTGATTTATATTCCCATCTAAATTATTATAGATTGACGCACTAATTCCATCACTAAATCATAATGTAAGAAGTTCCATAATCTCACATAGGTACGATTTTTAAAACAAACAAAATTTTCGCAGCCGCTATCTTGGATTTACATTTTGACAAATTCACACTTTCTCTCTCTCTAAAAAGCCGAAGCCGCGTTCCAAAAAATTAAGGGGACTACAACGTGTCACTTGGCTTCGTTTTTATACCGTTTAGATGTAGCTACCTAAGGTATAAAAAGATTTGCTGCGCCGACCGACATAAACTCAACGTGCGAAATAAGAATAGGTATCGATCGCGCTTTCTTAAACTTCAGTACGCATTGGTTCAATTTGTTCTTCAAGTTCGCGAGTATTGCCATACTATTGCGGAACAAAATGACGTCTTGACAGTACTATTCATAATTGGCACGCCTAATATTTCAAATAAACCAATTACAGGCACTTTTGAATTGTCAAGGGGTCGGTCAGTCGGAAATATGAAGCTAGTTGCCCATTCCAAAACGTAGTACGTTCCTATGGAGAAAGAACGGGATAGAAACTACACGGACACTCTTCTTCATAAATGAGGACAAAGTCAGAAGGGCAGTAATTCAGTACTTACTTAACATTGATCTTGTTGAGGAGTTGCTGAGCGGACTCGTAGCGGGCCTCGACCTTGGCGGCTTGTTCTAACCAGGCCTGTCTCACCGCCAGCCATCGAGACGAGTGTGACGCCAGGAGCTGCTCCCGAGTCGGGGGCGGAGCCTCGCCCTGTGGGACAATGCTTTTGAGTGGCCGTCTGAATCTGATGTTAGTTAGTTGTAAGATCAAATCAAAATATTTATTAATTTGCAAACATTGGTAATAGGGATGATGCCTGGGTAAAAAAAAAGAAATTCTATTTAGTCCGTCAGTCAGATAATAAAAAATATTAGACACGTATTTTTTGCTTTATCATATTAATAAAAAAATACTTAGCTATCACGCATTAAAGTTGGTGAGTGGGGGCTCGCTACGTCACTTGTACGTATAAAACCTAGATACGCGTGACGTCATGCCATATTTTAACTCAATGTATCGCCGTAATTTTTTGATTACGTAAAAAAAGAAAAAATACGTGTCCAATATTTTTTAATAATCTCTATGACGGACAAAAAATAAATTATTCATCATCCCTAATTGATGGTTTTTTGAATCATAATATTCCAGTGTTTTTGTAAATAAAAAATAGTTTGAACACCTCCAAACAAGTTAGTAGAAAAAGACGAGTGAGCTTTACGGTAGTCGCATATTATGATCACGGAGTACTTTTATATATATCATATGATGTAAATGTATACATCTAAGTACCAACCCTTCGGAAAATGGGCTGGTACCATCTGACGGCCAACTCTAGCACCGCGCGCGCTCATTGGCCAAATCAAATAGCGCGCGCATCACCGGCTTCCTGTTACACACTTCCGTTCCTTTTCACGAAATCACTCCCACAGATTGCAGGAAAGCGTGGAAAGATGTGTTACACATCAAAAATCGGCGCGATCGAATTTCATTTCGTAGTCTCAGTTTGCAGTCTTGCAAAATTCACTCGCGGCGAATTATTTGCGCAACTTTGTATTTTTTTTTTTAACAAAATATTATAGTTGCACATAAATAACCCTAAAGTAATAGCTACTTTTTTTTTTAAAGTTCATCTAGGTGATTATGTTATATTAGGTAAATCAAATCACAAAGTTGTGAAAATAATTCGCCGCGAGTGAATTTTGCAAGACTTCAGCAGCCTTAGCAGTCAATTGTTTTTCGTCAACTAAACAAACCTTCTTTACAGTCCGTTCAACCGATTTTGACTTCTATTCCGTTGGGTTAATGATAACATTAAAGGCCAAAAAGTGGTTACAATACCAACTGTTTACTGCAGCTGCCATTTGTCATGACAACAACGCAATAAAGGTCAAAATCGGTTGAACAGACTATAAAAAGGGTTTGTTTAAATTCTTATTGTAAATTGAGTATAGAAACTTACATAGTTCAAGTTGATGTTGTTTTTGTTGGCCTTCAGTTGTTCAGGAAGCAGCGGCGGTATCTTGGAGACGGGCGAACCTTCCGGTCCAGGCAGCTCCAGTCTGTCTGAATTCTGATCTATATCCTCATTCCTGCTCAAATTTAATTGTAAAGAATAAGTAAATTCAGTCAGAATTAAAATGGAAGGATTTTTTGGTTTTTATCCTGTGTTATTGTATTGTAGTTTCTACACAGGTGATTTAATTCCCTGTGGACTACCATTAAGTTGCAGCAATAAAATTTGCACTGTCTAAACAGTGTTTAGATTATTTGTTGCTTCAATTTTATTGTGTGCCACAGACAAAAAACTTGAATCATGTAAATGGGGATTATGTAATACTTTTATTACAGCAAATATTCTTACCCAAACTCGTTGTAATTAGCCCTAGGCTGGTTAGCAATCCAAGCCCTGCATATGGGATACAGTGGCGACTCCTCGTTGAACTGGGACAAGTCCACACTTCGGTCGAACAGCTTCAGGACGTACGACTGCCGGTGAGGGGAGCGCTTCCTTCTGTATGGTCTCTCTTCATCTTCTGATCTCTGGTCTCGGCTGGAAATATTTGGAATTACAATATGTTATAAGATATTGTAATAATGGTACTCAGGACTCTCTACTCAGGACACAGGCTTTCTCTCTGTGAGAGGGAGTGAGCCGTAATCCAACATGCAAGTCCAGTGCGGGTTGGCATATGTCACATGTCTCCGAATTGTTGGATTCTAGTATTAATGGCATGCATGGTTTGAGAGCAGTGGTGATGAAATCGTTTATACAAAGTAAAGTGCCTGTCTTGGTTTGAACCTACAACCTTCAACCTTGTAAGTTGCAGCCGTAACCACTTGGACACCTATGCTCTCTATGTTCTGAATGTCAATGTTTTTCAAGTACTACATTATAAAGAAGAGGTAAGTATCCTTTCCCAACCTTTTGTCTTGGTTTCGGTATAATAAGTATGTTGGTAACACCAATTCAATGTAGATAGACAATGATGAATAATCTGTTTTGTTTGTTTGTGTTTGTTCTGTTTGTTGTAACCACAGACTACCTACAGTATTCTCTCCTTTCTCCCCATAATCCATCCAAAGGTTGACTGTAAAAGATCGCTTTTAGCGATAAGACCGCCCATTGTGTCACCCTATGTAAAATTTCAACATTTATATCTGTAATTTTTATGGTGTGCATAATAAAGAGTATTCTATCTATCTATCTGTTTTTTAAGTATACATAATAAATATTAATTCTATTATTAGTTCACCATAAAAATTAATAGGAAAACTTTTTTTTCTTCTTTCTAAGACAAAGCAAACCTTTCTCTCTTATCTGGAACGTAATCAGAGGATGCATCAGACTCTTCAGCTGTGGGGTCCAGTACCTCCATCAAGGCTCCTTTGAGCCTGCCACGGGCTGTGGACACTTCTATAAAACGAAAATAAAAAGTAGTTTATCAAAGCTCACGCTAGTTTGGGAAACAGGGCTTGCACATGAATTTAACACTTAGTGTTGCAATAAAGATTTTTGTATTTGTATTTTAAAGTATGTAACCATCTGAAAGACTTTCAGTTTAAAAAATATTAACAATGATTTTGGTATTAATTATTTTGATACATTAATAAAATAGAAAGGTAGTAAGAGGATCACAACTGCATAGCAAATACATATTGTGTTTGTACACTTTGTTCAGAATTTTGTAAAAGTATTGATCTAATAAACAAAGAAACTATTGATTAACTCTTCCCAAACAATGAAAATGAATTTGGAAGTGGGTCATTGTTGTAACAGCGTTTACAATTTATCACAAAAGTATTAATAAACACAAAAGTCTTCGCTATACGTGGCGTATTTCGATACTCGTAAAGTCCCTTCATTTTTGTTGGCACAGGATCGATTTCTTTGTACTTGCGAGGGCTAACACCCAACGATACTATAAAACTTTCAGTAACACATCCATGTTAGCATTTACTGCGACTGTATTGGATAAATTAAAATGTTTTGACTCAGAAATTAAATTAAAATACTGAGGGTTGTGATAAATAGAAAGTGATAACATAAATTACCTCTTGCATCGTTGCTATCTTTGTTCTGATTAGGTTTTGTTTTGTTTTTCAAAGGCGTGAACAATCTCTTTCGCTTAGGCATCGCGTTAATATGGTAGTAATTAAAATTTTAATCAAAACAAAAACAACACAATTATTGACCAAATTCGAATTTGTATGCCTAGCTGAAAGTCGCTGTCACTGGTCACTCGTAAAATAATTCGATGAATGAAAAACACTAGAGCTGGACCATTTATACGAAAACACACTAAATCCGGTTTTTTCATGTTCATAATTTCTAATAAGCTTCACTAGTATTAGTCTGTTTATGGCAACATTTTTGTTTTTGATGTTTTTTTTCATGGCCTGAAAGACTCCGAATTCGCGTCAGTAGAAATTAAAAAAAAAAACTATTCGTCTTTTTGTCATATGTCAAAATAGTTGTGTACGAAAATAGCGAAACGAGAATTTCGCAAGGCCCACCAGGTTGTGGAGATTTTTAATTTACATAAAATTGTCGCTTCATATCAATGAATTATAATGTCCACATCAGCGTATGAGCACGATGCTGAAGGTAACCATCCTTTGTTTTTTTTTAAGACGTTTACGGCGTTTGTTTATTTAATTAGAAATTGAACAGCATTTTGGTGCGTGATAATATTTGTCTCGACTTTCCATATTTTCGTGCGGTCGACGTACAGCTGCTAAGCCAGTGAAAGTCTACTGTAAAAAAGTTTCAAGTGATAAATTATTAAACTTTACGATGCGTCAATTAAAACATTCTTGTCGTTTTGCTTATTAGTGTCATTCAGTTAACAACACACGCTTCGCCATACCAACACGCCGCACTAGAGACCTCAGCGAAGGTACAAAGACAATATTAATATTAACTTTTATTCATCATCCATTTACTATACAGAGTTTATAGCTAACCATCTTTAACTCAGTTGTTTTAAATTCCAGGTGGGAAATTTATCCCAGCAACGCAACGTCCCGACGGCACTTGGCGCAAACCTCGAAGAATAAAGGATGGCTATGTCCCTCAGGAAGAGATCCCACTGTATGAGAGCAAGGGTAAACAGTTCAAAGCTCGTCAGAACACTGGGCTACCTGTGGGTCTCACCCCTGAGATAGTAGCGCAAGCACAAAAGAAGAAGAACCATGGTGGCATTCAGCCCATACCTGGCATGATCATCAATGTTGACAAAAAGAAGAAGAAAAAGAAGACAGGTTGGTTGGCATTCATTTCTCAATTATTTTTTTATATTGGCAAAACTGTGGTGACTTTTCCAGAAAGTCACTAAAACAGAGTTGAAGTTGAGAATTAGAGAGACTGAACATAGAAAACTACTTTCTATGTTCAGTAAACCTTTTTATTGTTGACAGGAAGGAAGACTGGGCAAAATATAGCATTGTTTAAAGCATGTACAACAATTTAGAGCAAAGGATATTGTAGATAATAATCTATTATATTAATATTCAAACACTTTCCTTATCTTTCAAAGACCCAGAAACTATTACTGATAATAATAGGAAAGCAATTATGTTTCACATAATATCGTCACCTTTATGGTAAACTTACGAAACTGAAAAAAACACATTTTACAGGGGAACGTTTTGAAACATTAAATTGACAATAACTTTTTTCAAGAGACAGATGTAATAAACTCTGCGATACATTTGATTTTCAAAATTCCTCTGCTTTTATATACCATGAATGTATTATTCTTATATTACAAAAATAACAAACAAATGCATATTCGTTACTTTTCACCTTCATACATGAGAGTTTATAGGTATTATATTACACTGTAGCAAACTTACGGAAGTGGCAATTTCGTAAGTTACATAAGAAAAGTATCAAATATATACTTTGGTAAACTAACGAAAGTACCACTTTCGTTAGTTTACTAAAAGATATATCACGTCTTTTAAAGGAAAATAAGTTACTAAATCAAAATATTTTAAAAATAATTCAAGTGAAATCACAAAATTATATTTGGAGTAGGAACACAAAATAAAATAATAAAATACGTATTAAGAAAAAAATCAACTAATCTACTTTTACCAGTAAAACAACAAAATAAAAGATAATAAGTAACAACAATTTTCCAAATAAATATTTCCATAAGGGTTTACTCACGTCATTTGTGGAGTTGCGACTTTCACACAAGAGCTCATGACTAAGATCTCTTTCAGTATAGTTTAATGTACTCTGTGAAGATCTCCGTACGAGATGAAAACTAGTCGGGCAAACCCGAAGTAATGAGGCGAATAGAACCGTAGCAAACGTTTTAAGTTGTATGAAAACATTTGCTTAGGTACGATAGAAGACACAAAATCAAAACTTACAAACTAATACAATCTTACAATAAAAGAGGAAGGACTTGATAATTGTAATTTTCAAGTACCTACAGTTCCTCTTCATCTTCAGCATCTGGTTCAGGTAAGCAATCTTGAATTGCTTCCGAATCGTGTAGGTTTTCATAAAAAGAATGGTAATATTTTGGTATCTGGTTATCACTACATAATTTTAATAAATCTCTTTTTTTTGCTTTTGAAATCGGTATTCTTTCAGCATAAATATTACTTGGTACTATTGCTGTACTCTTTCCTCTTTTTGATTTTATTTTAAATTCTTTAAAGGTCTCATTGTAGTCAGTTTTAATAAAGATTGATTTAGGCAAGATTTAGGGTTGTCTTTACGGTACCTATTGAATCCACATAGCATCTTGGAAATTTATCTTTACTTTTGGTCTTGTCTCGTCTAGTTCTCCATTGTCTTCTTGTTCTTTTGATCTTTTCTTTTTCGAACCTTGCTTTTTTGAAATTTCTTCCGCAAACTGACAATAATTGGGATTGAAATCTAAAAAATCGTCACATTCACATTAAATGAATGGGGATTTTTTCTGGCTCTTCTCATCACTTAAATCTACCCGTCCGGAGTGTAAATTGCTGTATTTTTACATTTCTGTTCCATTTTGGAGTGAATAGAGTCACATTCCATGTGACTATGTCCAGACTCAAAGAAAACATGATCAATTATGTTTACTGTGGAATAATTTGTCACCAAGTGCAGCAACATACAGCAAAAACTATATTTTTTTTGCTGGCCGCCACAATTGTCTGACATCATTCTCACATGTGTTATGCCTTCTTTGTGACTACAAATATATTTGCAAACACAGGTTGCAATTTCAGCACTTCCCCGTTTCGTCCCATGTAAAACAGTCTACGTCTTGATCGCCAAAATAAAAGGTCAAATTGTATACAGCTAATTTTCGAACGTAAAATAATGGTCCAGATGCAGCTTTAGGAGTTTGGAGGCCGGCTTCTAGGTCAAAATTAAATGCCAAAGTCTTCGCATCAATCTTTGCTGCTGCTTTGTCAGCGTCTCGACGCAGGTAAGCATCGTCGCGTCGCTTAAGATGGTTCGAATGATTTGCCTCTTCAGGGCTGCTCGGGTCATGTCATGTGTTTTTAATCCCTTGCAAGCGACGCACTTTTTGCAGAGATCCTTTTCCGGCACATGGAATCTTAACCTATAAATTAAGATTCCATGTGCCGAAAAAGGATCTCTGCAAAAAGTGCGTCGCTGACCTGAAGACTGTCCGGTAAGTCTCTATTCCTGCTGGGATTGCGCCTTCGTCTTCACATTTTTTCTTGTGATGTAATGACTCCATTGCAGGAAACGAAAAAATATGTTTTTTAATTCGAACAAGTCTCTCAATAGAAAGTTTATTAGATGAACGTTCTCAAGCTACCAATGTAAATTAACGAAAATGCCCGATTCGTAAGTTTGCTATGGGTTACTTGAGTCCCTTGAAGAATATATTCTACCAATGTGAACTTACGAATCTTCCATATTCGTATGTTTGCTGTGAGTTGCTAAATCGATTTACTAAAGTGTGCTACGATGTAAATTCACGAATATGGCAGATTCGTAGGTTGACCGTGGTGCATTTTTCTTGGACTTGGATATATTCGACTACACCAAAACAACTGATATCAATTTCGTAAGTTTACTTTTGGCGTATCAACAAAAAATGGAGATTCGTAATATTGGATTTCTATAACCGTTAGAGACAGAAATTTGAAAATTTTACACCTTATGTAGTACAACATAAGGTGTAGTTTTTTATAAAAATGTCAAATTTACAAAAACTGCAGATTCGTTCGTTTGCCGTGGAGGTGACGATATATATTATTTTTTTGTGTATCTGTTGTGTGGTCAGGTAGTTTTTATGAAACAACAAGTATAATACCTAATTCATTTACATGCACTCCATGAATAAGAATCTTTCACTTTCACTCTAGTTATGTAAAAAGAAACTTATATAGAATTGTTAATTAAAATCGGGTGTCTGGTTAACCAAGACAAAGAAGTGCATGTTTATATACTTAAAGTTATAGTTTTATATATGTGTTTTGATAGACCAACTCAAGGGATTGAACTTGTATTAATTTGGTACTACTACAGGATATCTAAAGAATTTTGATTGTAACTTTTTGGTCTCATCTTCCACTTACTTTTCAGGAGCTGACGAAGCAGCAGACAAACTTGCCAAATGTGAGATAACAGAACCTGACTTTACAAATCCAGCACCTTCCACCCCCAGTAACACTTCAACAGACCCCATCAAACGCCTCAAGAACTTAAGAAAGAAACTCAGAGAGATTGAAACTCTTGAGGAGAAAATAAAGTCTGGGTCCCTCAAAACCCCAGACAAGGATCAAAAAGAAAAGATGTCAAAGAAAAATGACATCCTCAGAGATATTGAACTTTTAGAGAAAAATAGTGAATAAGTTATATACCAAAATGAATTAAACTTTATTGTTGACAAAACTATGGAATTATGACTATGGTTAGCATGAATGATTGTGTTCTTTGTGTGGGTGCAAATTAATGAATTTCTTTATTATAAATTATTTACAAAACTATTTTATGGTGTTTTGCTCAGTAATTCTATATGATGATAGGTACATTCCTAACAGAAAGTAAAGTATTTAACAAACAGCTTGATATTTAAGAAGGTACTGCAGTAAAAAAATAAAATAAATAGAATACAAATAATTATATTTTAGCAAATAAAATATTTGAAATTCTGATTTTGAGATTGCAAATTAGTAACAAAAATAATGTAAAATAATAGCCTACCCCGTCCTAGAGATATCTCTTAGAATACAAGAAATATCACATGCTAGAGTGTTGGTCAGGCTTTTACCTGATTTCAGACAACATTAACACATTTTTACAGTGGAATTGATAAACTAGTAAAAAATTACCTGAAGATTTGAAGGAATATCATACTGTTGCTGTGCTTTCATAAATCGGTACTTATGTTTTTTTTTTTCGATTATTGGTTTTTGATGCAATTTTGATACTTATTTCATGCACGCAAGCTGTAAAAACCGCTCTGTGATAACTTCGATATTTACGAAAAAAAAAAACATCAATTTTTGTAGGCGCAACAAGGATATTAATATTGTGCAAGTAGGTAGGGCAACAATTTCTCAGATACTTGTTCAGCTAATATTGCCTGAATACAGATTTATTTTCTATACAATAAAATATACTTATATCCTACATTTGCTACATATCCAATAGCCTTATAATGATAATAGTAGAGACTAATATTATAAAAATAGTTTTTGTTTCCTGCTTCAATTTTTATACCATCTTTACACAATCTTCATGGCCAAAATGTGTTAACTTTATGCAAAAACTATTTGAACAGCATGCTTATTATTTATTTTTCGTTACAATATGGGCGTGTTCATCACTTCCTTTATTTTTATCAGTGCTTGCATGTTCTGGAAAACAGAAATAAAATATTATTAGACTCAAATATTGGTAATAGTAATAGGTGTAATAATGTAACCTTATCACACGCAAAATACGCGCATTGACGTGGAGTTGCGGATACCAGCCCGTATTACCTAATGTAACCTTATCATTAGGCATCTATTACGTTTAACGTTCTATTGAGCAACTCAATTAAATTTTTATAGCGTGAATACAAGGACGCAATAACCGGTTTTGACGATTTCTCTACCAAAAAACAACCAAAAATGTATTAAAATCTGTATTAATCAAAATACTCACCAGGAGATGTAGAGATGTTTTATATGAACTCATTTCTTGCTTGCTGTCTTGCATATTTGCCTAAACATGCGAGAATTCCCGTAACAGCAATTCCAAGTCCTATAACTGTCGCCAAAAAGTCGCCGAAGTCGTAGCCTTGTGCTGCCTCAACATTTGTTACGGTCAGCAAAGTAAATAAAAATACGCACAATTTGAAATACATTGTTAATTTGGAAGCAATTCTTTTTGGACTTGTGGATAATTTTGTGTTATTGTCACAGGTTATTGTGTTGTATTTTTTTTCCTTTGTGACTCTGACTTTGTTGTCACGTTGTCATGTCATTGACATTGACAGACAATACAAAATTTCAATTCGAGGGATGAACCACAATGCTGATTCATTGTTGTGTCACATGATTAGTCGAGTCAGTAGTAAAAAAAATCGCTGTGATAGTTCGAGAATATCTCCTAGTAACCTAGTAAAGCCTAGTATTCAACCTGTCTGTAAACCATTTCATGTGGCGGCAAGGCAACATTGTCAAACAGATGTCAACGAGCGCCGTAAAGCCGTAATTGTCATCATCGTTTTCCCTTTGAAGTTGAGAATTTATTGTTTTTATCAGAAAATAAGTAGCTAATTCCCGTAAAAATAGAAATTATGAGCATTATATCGTCTGATGTTATCTTGAACTCGAAGATTTATTAGAGACATAGTTGTAAACATAAATAAAATAACCTTAACGTGGTAATGAAAATAGATTCCCTACGGGGTGTTTTTATTGTTATTTAGTGGCTTTCAAATAATCAGAATGAGTTATAATTCGGGTGGGAGTGGTAGTAAAGGGTTTGGGTTCGCTGGTTTTACGATGCCGAAGCGTAACCCATCGAATGTGTCGCTTCACGCGGTGCCTCCGCCGACGACGTCGATGCATGCCGTACCGCCACCTTCCACCGGCCTGTCGAAGCAGGGCTACTCGACTATGAACTCGATTACACAGAACGCTGTTACTGGGAACTGGGGCTCGTTGGGGAAGAAACGGTCCAAAACTGAAGATGAGTATGTTTCAAAATTCAAATGATTACTAACAAATTATTACTTACTAACGGTTTACTTCATAGTTTCTTTGATTTGCCTATGTTAAAATTCATCATACACAACAATGTTACTGTTTAGGTACTTTGATGAGGATGATGAGCCACCAACTCCAGCGCTGGCCTACATCCCTGCACCTGGGAGCCCCACATATGAAGCTGCTTGCAGTTCTAAGGTATGGATACACAACTCGGCTGTTTCTAATGATACAACAGAAACAAAATAATAATATTTGGGTGTGTATTGATTTTGAAACTAATTCACAAATGTAGTGATTTCATGTAATAATGTTTATTTAGGAATGTAAGCCTAATAAATTATTATGAAAATTATGAGTAGCTACAAAATGATTTCATGAAACAACAGAAGCTAATTATTATGTCTTCTAATTGAAATATTCTGCAATCATGAATCTGCTTGTGCAGCAGAAATATACTAGTGGTTTCCTGCGACTTTGTCTGCAATCTAGGAGGAAAAGTAGGCAATGTCTTTCTCCAGGTTATGGTCTACCCCTGTGCTAAATTTGATCTAAATCTGTTCAGCCATTTTAGTGTGAAAGTGTAACAAACAAACTCACTTTCATATTTATAATATTAGTTAGGATGTAATGGAGAATAAGGAGTATAATTCCTACAAAAATAAGAGAGGTGGTGTAAAGTTTTCAAAACTTAACATCACTGCAGTAAACCCTGAAGGGTAAGGCACATTACCTTATCTTATCTTTTATTTTTTTTTTGTAATTATTGTGTGCAAGAAATTTAAATAAATAATAATAAATAAATAAAGGCTCAGGAAGAAGATGAAGAGGATCCCCTGGATGCCTACATGGCTGGCCTGGAACAGCAGGCGGCTAAAGACCTGGTGGCCAGCAAGGAGAATGCAGTCAGCGGAAAGGGGGACAGCGGGAGAGGGACCCGAGGGGACATTGATGAAATGGACGATGAGGAGAGCTATTATAAGTAAGTGATTGTGTGTCTGGGAAGTCTTATGAACTGTTAGGTAATACAACTTCGTAAATATTCAGTACAGTAGTACCCAACTGATAAGGCGCGTCGTGAATCTTCGTTTGCACAGAAAAGAAAGTATGGCCCGAAGATTAACGAATTCTCGTTAATCTTCGGGGCCATACTTTCTTTTCTGTTCTGAAGATTAACGAGAATACTTAAAACTTACAATCAACTTTAGATCACTACTATAAGGTTCATAATACACTGCAGCTGTTAGTTCCGTCTCACTCGCAAGTATGGCGGCTGTCAAGCGGCGTGCGCTAACATGGCGGCAGCTACCGACCAATAGTGGTACAGGAAAAAGCGTGGAGCGTGCCGATTGGTCAATAGTATTTCCCGCGCTTTGAAAATTCATCTTTTGCTAATATACTAGTACCCAACTAATATAGCTTATCGATGTACCTGCACATCGATAAGCTATATTAGTTGGGTACTACTGTAACAGAAAACAACAATATTATTCTGGGTATTTAACCCTTCATATGGCAGAACTCAGATCTATGCGAGACACAATGGCTTTTTAATTATATAACAAAACATCACACCTTGTTGCCCCAAAGAATTGGGCAGAAGTGTACCTATTCTAAGTACACTTAGATTTTGCCAATTATGTTTAAGTCCCATGTAATAGGGGGCGAGCCTATTGCCATCAACCGGGCACTAATCCAGACTGCGGACAGCTACTGAGAAATTCCAGATAGGGAAACCCAATAACACTACCCAACCTGGGATTCGAAACCCGGGACCTGGGAACCACTGGACCAACGAGGCCGTCAGGCTTTTCAATTGTTTCTCAAATCAAAAATCAAATCAAATTTATTCAATAAATTACAAGTCATAAAAATTTGTACAGTTTTGCTGAAATGTAAATTATATTCCTAAGAACTTACGTGCCTGAACTAGGTAGTCCTGTGTTTCAGGCGAAAAGTGCTAAATAGTTTTATAAAATTAATAAATATTCTAACAGTTAACAATATGCAAAAGAATTATAATTATGTTATGTTTCTGTAACTAAGGTATACAAAAGGTTAAATGAGATCTCCATTTAAGTAGCCTGTGGAGTAGAGTATGAGGAGGAGCTCATGGCTAAGTAATAACAGCCGCACGGATCGATCCATCAGGTTAAGCTTCGCTTGCCGGGCTTGGTCCGTGGATGGGTGACCATTAAAATGGTGAAAGCACGTTTAGCCGTTGGTCCCGGAAAAGGCTAGGCAGATTGATTGACTGGAATAGAGTCTGAGGTGAGCTGAATAGCTAGGTCATCCTATGGAAAAAGGCCATCATTTAGGTTAGTAGCCAGAATGACAGTCTATCCAAGGAAGGCTGCCCTGCTGGATTGAAGATTAGCTTTTGCCAGCGGCTTCGCCCGCGCGGATGTCGCAAAATATCCCACGGGAACGTACTACCGGGAATTCCTGCCTTATTCCTCGTCTACATTATAAGGGGAACCTCTGTGCAAAATTTCAGCTTGCTAGGTCCAAGGGTTTGGGGTTTGATGTCTCTTTTTATTTACATAGATCATCATATTATGTGGAGGCCTTTTGACACCCTGATAAGTAAACTTTCTACTATAGATACATGGAAGACAATCCCCTAAACCACGGCGACGATGGTTCAGACATCGAGATAGAATATGATGAGGATGGCAACCCCCTCGCGCCGCCGAAGAAGAAGTTCATAGACCCGCTCCCGCCCATAGACCACTCCGAGTTAGTGTACGAACCTTTTGAGAAAAACTTCTACACTCCACATGAGGATATTGAGCAGCTTACCCCACAGCAAGTTGAGGATTTGAAGAAGAATTTGGGAGTCAAGGTGAGTGAATATTAGTTTGGCATTAAGTCCGCCTTTGTACAGTTTTTTTTTACTTGTGTATAAAGTTTTAATAAATAAATAAATATCACGCCTGTGTACAGACAGGGTAACCCAGAAAAAGTATCTGCTTTGACGGACTTCGCGCCACAGAGTAACTTCCCACAGAGTAACTTCCCACAGAGTAACTTCCCACAGAGGCAATGCTTTCTGATTTTTGTACTAACGCGCTTTGTATAGTTCGCGTCACGTATGTTTGCCGCTTTGAAACCAGGCTTTCCAATGTGCATGGCATGGCGCATTGCTATTTTAGTATAGATATTGACTACTGCGCTGTGCAGTCATTTGTAGCCTACTTTAGAGCGGCAAACTTACATGACGAGAACTGTAGCAGTGCACCTATCATTGCGCGTTAGTATGAAGTGTTCTCTCTATCAAGTTACCTACTCCGGTCGCAGATCGTCATCTGTCTCTAAGTTTTTTTGGAATTACATAGAATTGTTAATCAATAATTTTGTAATAATGCTGTACACCCAAATTTCACCAGTTAAGTCCCATGTAAAAAGGGGCAAGTCTATTGCCATCAGCCTCCAGGCTGCTACTAAGGAATTCCTCATCAATACTTGATTAATTTCGTTTTCTGTTCAGATATCCGGGCCAGATCCTCCAAAGCCAGTCAGTAGCTTCGCTCACTTAGGCTTTGATGAACAGCTGATGAAGGCTATCCGACGCTCCGAGTACACACAACCTACGCCAGTGCAGGCCGCTGGTGTGCCGGCTGCATTGTCTGGCAGAGACCTTATTGGTAAGACCTGGATATTTTAAATGTTACTAGCTGACCCGTCAGACGTTGTCCTGTCTTAGCTGTGAATATTCTAATGTAAACGCGTGAAGTTAAAATAGTCGTTAAGTTTTCTGCAATTTTCCAATTTCTTGCGAAATTTTCTTAATTTTTTCATTTGTAAGTACCTTCTCCTGACAATAATAAATACAACAAAAAAAGAATTAGCGAAATTGTTCCATCCGTTCACGCGTGATGCGATGACCAAGGGAAAGAGAGATTCATTTTTATATATAGGTACCTAGATTATTACGTTTGTAAACAGGCTCACAGATTACCCCTTACTTAACAATAATAACGTTTATTATTCAAAAAATAACAACACAAACTATTCCTCGCTTGTACCTTGTGGCTCAGGAGTCGTTCAGCATACTCATAAGAATTCCACAGATGGCGCCATCAGCTCATTACTCACAAGCTGTAAATAATGAATGGTACACTTTAAGTACTTAATTAAAAAAAAAAAAAATATTTGTTTGTTTTTTTACTTTAAGTATTTGAACATCTGAACATTCAGCTCTGATGCAAAAATCCTAAGATTTACTCGAATCATATAGAGAAAATCAATTGAAATCTATTTAGTGGACATGCTTTGGAAAACAATGTTTTCTTAGCCAGGCCGCACACCTGAACAGTATGCATACAGCAAATGCTTTAGGAAGTGTGCGCCGCAAATCCTTCAAGTGCCAAGCAAATAGTGTAGTGTTTGTTGTACGATTATGTGTGTTTGGGTTACTCGTGGGGTTACTGTTTCAGGCTATTGTCTATATTTTTAACAATTACAAAATATCTGTTCCATATTACCATACTTGTAAGATATATGGAAAGATGGGTGGATTGTGTGTGTGAGGAATGATTTATTTATTTTATTTATTCATTTATTTAAAAACAACCAACTGATACTTACAGTTTTCACCACACATATAAGTTATCGGTCAATCAATAGGTACTACTACTAATACAATAATAAATAAAAACATTAAAGACAACATACAATAAATATTTAAAACTTGAAAAAAAAATTGATAAATTAAATTGAATAAAATAGATTAAAACTTGAGAAAAAAAATTGATAAAATTAGATACAATTAGATAAAAGTAGAGAATTAGATAAAATTAGTAAATAAAGTAGGTACAATTAGGATAAAATTGGAATGAAAATAATATTAAGTATAAAACATGATACAATCTAATTTATTTACTCCAAGGAGATTGTACTGGAAGTAGCAATGGACTCAAAGTATCGAGTAGCAGTGTTCAGGAATCTCAGTTCAGTACTCGCGAAGACATCTGAGGATTCATCATATAACAAAATGTTGTTAATATGGGTTAGGGGTAGGTGAAAGAAAAGGGAGTGAATGATAGTGTGACGGATGACAGGGGAGAGTGGAAGAAGAAAACGTGTGCGCCAGCCCCACGTAACATGGAACTAGTCCATGTTACGTGGAGCTGGCGCAATACGTTTTCTTCGACTATCGTATGTTGTAGTCCCATCTCATTACATTACTAAGACCTTCATGACTTTCACAGGTATCGCTCGTACGGGGTCGGGTAAGACAGCTGCGTTCCTCTGGCCCCTGTTAGTGCACATTATGGATCAGAAGGAACTGGGGCCCGGGGACGGACCTATTGGGCTCATCCTAGCGCCTACTAGGGAATTGGCACAACAGGTAAACATTATGGTTGTTGCATTTCACTAACGCGCGTCAATAATTGCAATTTAAAACTTATTTCAATCAAATAATTGTTGAATGGTCCGCGCTCGTGACTTGCATTGACTATAATATAACTTTAAAAGTGGTTTAAGTATTTCTTCTTGCACTTCAAGAAGAAATACTTGAAAGAACTTCAAAAGCCAAAAATTCAATACGTTAAAAAAAATTGGGCCTTGTAAAAATAAGTACAAAAATATAATCTTTTGGGAACTACTATTTAGTACCACTTAAAATAAACAATTTATATTCAAGACGTAACTTTATGGTTTAGGAAAATAATTTATTATGATCTTCAGATTTACTGATGATGGCTCATTGTTTCCATGATTTATTCGACACTACTTAACATGATTGTATACAGGATGAATTTTTTATCATGCACCAAATCGAAATTGGAGATCGTACTCATCATTATGAACAACTTTTACTATGGGACCAAACCTTAAATCGCGAAAAAAAAATCAGCTGTTCAGTACATTTATCTACATCACACTCGTCAAAATGTACTGAACAGCTGATTTTTTTTTCGCGATTTCAGGTTTGGTCCCATGGTAAAAGTTGTTCATAATGATGAGTACAATCTCCCATTTCGATTTGGTGCATGATAAAAAATTCATCCTGTATAATTAAGTACAATATCTTAATAAATAACGTGTATTTAGATCTACATGGAGGCGAAACGTTTCGGCAAAGTTTACAACATTAGATGCGTGTGCTGCTACGGAGGAGGCTCCAAGTGGGAACAATGCAAGGCGCTAGAAGGTACAAACTAAATAAAAATACAACTTGAGCTCTGCACTATACTATGTAGTAACCAGATATCTGATAATCGTATGTATATTTACATAAAGTTAATTTTTGACTAAGAAATTATGGAAAAAAAACTAAGGAGAATTTTTTTTTCTTGATTTACATCTCGGGATTAGAGGAGCACCTGGCTAAGTAATAACAGCCGCACGGGTCGATCTATCAGGTTAAGCTACGCTTGCCGGGGTTGGTCAGTGGATGAGTGACCATCTTTACATACCGAGACTCCTCCGTGCCTCGGAAAGCGCGTTAAGCCGTTGGCCCCGGCTGTCATTCGTGAATCTTTGACAGTTGTTACGGGTCGTCAGAAGCCCGAAAGTCTCACAACCAGTCAATCTGCCTAGCCTTTTCCCAACTATGTTGGGGTCGGCTTCCAGTCTAACCGGATGCAGCTGAATACCAGTATTTTACATGGAGCGACTGCCTATCTGACCTCCACAACCCAGTTACTGGGTAATACGATACGCCTTGGTAAGTCTCACAACCAGTATTACCCAGATACTGGGTTGTAGGTGGATTTTATTCGTGTAAGTGACAATCTCTACTGTTCCTATATTAATTCCAGGTGGTGGAGCAGAGATAGTGGTGGGTACTCCGGGGCGGGTCATTGACATCATCAAGTGCAAGGCGACCAGCTTGCAACGCGTCACTTACTTAGTGCTGGATGAGGCGGACAGAATGTTCGATATGGGATTTGGTAAGTGAAAACTACAATATTTGGTACTGATATGGCTTACCGAGGTACCTGCGCAGAAGATGAATTTTCAAAGCGCGGGAAATGCTATTGACCAATCGGCACGCTCCACGCACCGTGCCTCTTTTTCCTGTACCGCTATTGGTCGGCAGCTGCCGCCATCTTAGCGCGCGCCGCTTGACAGCCGCCATACTTGCGAGTGAGACGGAACTAACAGCTGCAGTGTATTATGAACCTTACAGTAGTGATCTAAGGTTGATTTTAAGTTTTAAGCATTCTCGTTAATCTTCGGGGCCATACTTTCTTTTCTGTGCGAACGAAGATTCGCGACGCGCCTTATCAGTTGGGTACCACTGTAGGGTGCTTTTTCTCTTACATTATTTTTTTGTTCTAACTAATTTTTGTTGTAACTATTTTGTTGTAACGTATTAATTTGTTTGTTCTTCAAAAGCGAGAAATTTATTTTCATACATTACGATACTTGCAAGAGACGATACTTCAGTCGCATACCAATAAAATAGTTGTTCGCTACTCGAGGTTCGTATATTTTTTTCAGTTTTTTTTTTGTTAGCCTACATTGTGTCCCACAGCTGGGCAAAGGCTTCTCCTTTTTCCTTCCAAATCTCCCTGTCTTGTGCGATCTCTGGCCATGGACCCAATTCCGGGCTCGAGCTAGATATCACGACCATGGAGATAGATCTCTGTTTCAAATCTCCGCATCAATGTCCGGTTCAAATCTCGATACTATCAAAAAACCGTATTCTGGTTGACCATGGAGAAAGATTTACAATGGAGAAAATAATATCTTCTAAGAGACGTTGCATTTTTATCGATTCACTTTGATCATAATCGATTATGCTACGCTTATGTTTAATTGATTAAATCCAAGCAAACACATTAAAAAAGATAATTTTAATATATTGTGTTTATTCAGTGTTTTTTTTTTTGTAATTACTTACTGAAAATAGTAAGTAATGGCAAAGTAGCGTGATCAGAAACGCATTTCGCATGATTTGTGTCCTTTTTCTGACGTAGGTAGGTTTTAATTTTCAAACTAAATAAGACTATTTTTAATCGCGATTAAAAAGGTGTGGAATAAAATTAGTTGTCATGAACTAAAATTCACACCAACACCTTGACTTCAAGTGCAAAAACAGTGCTGTATTTTTTCTTCTTTTGCTTGTATCTCGAAAACGGTGTGTCCTATCGCAAATATAATGAAAATTCGGCCCCCCTTTATGAAACCCATAAACCCCTAAACCATGTAGAGGTTTAGGGGTTTATGGGTTTGTAGTAGGTACCAAAAAAATACGAATATAAACCTACGAATGTAAATTTTGACAGATGTTCCAACGGAGATTTCATATCTCCATACCTTAGGACCAGCCGTGATATTTCGCTGGTTTGCGATCGAAAATTTTATGAATGGAGATCGTTAGAATAGCAATTTTTCGTTTTCGACGGAGATAAGCAGTTTCTCGACCGATATTTCGACCATGGAGATAATTTCCATGCCACCGGAATGGGGAGGAAAACTAACTTTTTATCACGCTAGGTGGCACATGATCGACTGTTCTTTTGTCATTGATTTGACATAACAAACGATTGTCAAATTGCATGGATTTGTTTGTAAAACAATGTACAATCACCTGCAAAATTGCATGGATACCTTAATGTCTATTTTCCTGTGAACGTTTGAGTTGAAGTTTTCGAAAATCAAACTAGATGGCGTTGGTTTCTTCACAACTATGATTAATTATTTACGAAATGTATTATCTGTTCAATTCCCAGTGTCACTTGTAGATGACAAAAGTTTTATGGTTTTTTTTTCATTTTTTTCTATCACAAGGCAATTTTACTTTTAATTTCTACAAGAATAATAAAAATCGCATGTCCTTTAAAGTCTTAACTTTACACAATGACAATACCCAGTGTCACCTGTAGGTTATACCCCCGTAAATAAAAATGGGTGTATTTTTTTTATATTTTTGTCCTAACTAAATGCACACAGGCGTCAGTATGTCCCTCAAGTTTTAAAATGTTATACTGCTACAACATTGAACCCGTTACGAATAATTTAAAGAATACTTACTGCAAAAAGAGTTTGTTGTTTCGACTTGGATTCGAACCGTCGCATCACCAATCGTCGTCATATTCATACCAGCAGTTTCACGAACTAGCCAGCGAGACCTTAAGAATTGTGATGAAATTGTTATCTACTATCGTCCGAGTAACTTTATCTTTAGGTCTCTGTCTAATCGATAGATGTTATAATTTGAGGGTATCCATTAATTTTACTTACTTACGTTTTCTTTATAAAATTAATCCATACCCTCAAGTTATAACTACAACGTTTGATGTTGCGTTAAAGGATGTCACTTGTCTAGGCACCCGTTTGTGTCAGTTGGCAAAATATGTCGTGTCATATTATGAGAACTGTAAATTATCAAGTCAAATTGTAAAATGTCAATGTAATTGTATTGTAATCTTTGTAGTAAAATAATATCAACGTTTTGTTAAATAATAGAAATAATAAATATTATTAAATGTTATTACAATATTTTATTTTTCTTGTTTAATTGTTTATAAATATTACTAAAACAAAGTAGAAAAATACTTTGTTTTAATAAAAATATAATGCATGACAAAAAAGCTCATGGCCGTGCCTAGGATTTGAACCTCCAACCTCATACACGGCAAGCGGTCTTGATACCTCCGGTCTATTAAGACATTCAATAACACTTCGTAAATGTTAAGTCTATTATCAAAAGAAACCGATAAGAATAACGAGTGGATTCAACTTTTAATAATTAGTAGGTATTCGAGTTGGTAGTTACTTAGCAACCAGAAAAAAGAGCAGCAGGTAAACAGGCTCGCCAAAGAAAAAGGCACTATTAAAAAATTGTAGAGATTTATTTCTTACAGTTTATTATTCACACTTAACATTTACTTTATTAAATATCGTATAACATTATAATATTATGTATAACTTCTTATTGAGGCCATAGCTTAAGTATTCGTTTCCAAAATTGGAAAGAGGATTGAAGCATATGTAACCTCAATAAAAATCAACAGGAGACAAGATTATTTTATCACAAACGTCAAACGAATTAAATGGATTAAATAGGTAGGCTAAAAACTACAATTTGCAATTTTCAATTGCACAAAAACAATGGTTAGTAAATAACATAAAAAAACTAAAAATTATGTTTTTGAACTTGAAGTGTTCATAACTTTTTAAGTTATTTAAAATACGTAAATAATATGTTACACAGGTTACACACATAACCAGGTCTCCAGTTAATATAAATAATAAGCACTAAGTAAAATAATATTAATTAAGTATAATTATTTACTAATAGTTCGGGTCTGGCTGATAAACAGCTTGCATGATATGGGAACGCATTGAATTAATTAAATTTTTACACAAATCTGAACCACGAATACCTACTCTCCCATATTTGTAAACAATGAGCCTCTAACGCTCATTTTGATTATTCCACCGTTGAACGATAACACTCCATAAATGATAAGCAACATGGTCTCCTCCAGCACTTTGCACTATTTGCTCGACTTGGTAGCCTGATTAGTTCTCCCGGATCGGCTGCACTCATCCATCCCCACATGTTCACTGTTATATGACCAGCACCCTAATTGCGTAACACTTTATCAATCGGAGTTGGTTTCATTTTGACAGTTCAACAACATTCATTGCGTTATTTACGTTGTCAAGCAGACACATTTTTCGAACATATGAAGCAATGGATTAGCAATTTGTTTCAAAATGATTCAAACTCCGATTGATAATGTGTTACGCAATTAGGGTACAGATTGCATATGCGGCACTACGTGACCACTTGTACAACGCGTATTATTTCGCCGCCACAAACATAAGCGTCCGTGTTCACTGCACTTAAAAGTTTTTTCATCTGTGAAGATGACATTACTCCAATCGAAGTGTGATCCAAAGCAAGCTGTAATCTTGCCCTTTTATGGTTTTCCGTGAGCAAGGGTTTCACAGCATGCCTCCGATAATGCAGCCCTCCACTGTGAAGAGCAAGCGGACAGTGTCAACACTTGTGACACATAAACCAGCATAGTGGTTAGTCGGCAGAAATCCATTTTCTTCATAGTCCCTTATCATAGTTTGACCACATGAGTTTGAGTTTTGAGCCGTGGTCTATCAGTTCTTTGATGGTGCGGTAAAGAACCCTTCTCTTCAAATTGTCGTACCCGTAGAACAGCTGTTTTTCTCTGCAACAATAAAACAGAAATATATAATACCAAATAATGATTATTAGGTAGATGGTCAAAAAATTATTGGAGTTTTAAAATAGTGTAAAAATAAAACTACTTACGTTTACACCGGTCTCTTTGGCTATTTCTGACAAGTTTTTGCCTTGACTATGCAAAGCAATTATTTGAGTTGATTTCATTACAAATCAATATTACAACGCGTACTCATTATGGTAAAATAAGTAATTCACCTGATTACAAATAAAAACTGAACAAAAGGCACTCGAACGAGGTAATCGAAATGAACTTAGCGAATTAATTGAGCTTAGTCATAACTCATCGATCTAAGTATTAATTATACTACCTACCAATTATTTATAAATCCATATTCAACCTACCGTCTCAAGTTTGGAAACTAAAACTCAGAAAATCATATACTCAATACATATATAGATATTCAATTTTAAATTAATAGTGTTTAGAACAGTTATAAATATAAATTATTTGAATGTTTGAAGAGACAAAAATTAACTATTAAAAATATTTTATCGTTTAAAGTAAAGCAACGCCATCTAGTAACAGCATAATTAAGTTTTGTTAGTCGATAACTGGTTTACGCTAGGTGGCGTCATTTCTTGCTTCACACGATTTTATTTCTGTACTGTCCATGGAATTTTGCTGGCGACTGTACACTCGTTCAGAGCGCCATCTACAAACAGCTTTGCGTGTGGCTCCCCATTGGCCTCCTGGTCGAAATATAAGTTATTTTTTTTTTTTTTTTGAAATTTCCCATATTGCAATCTATCTAGACGATATTCAGCAATAGTTTCGTAATTGATTGTATCAGGCTTGTGCGGTACATATCCAATGATAAGTCCGCTTTGTCTCAGTCACAGTCTACAGTAATAGATCCTGCGGGTTTATCCGTTTAAGTCTTCGTGGCATGGTTGAATCGCTCATAAGATCTTTTGCAGTGCGTTAGGATGGTGTGTGATCCTCGATTTATAAGCTTCCATTCTGATTTTTATTTCTTGCTGAACTGTCCTCATGTTAAGGTCGTGGTGCAATCTATCATTGGTTATACACCACTAATTTTTAATTAGTACAAATACTTAAAGGGCTTATTAGAGGAGGTCTTGTTATTATATACAGGGTGGCCGGAACATTGACGTCCAAAAATAAAATTTCGGTCCCTCGTATCGTGGGGTATTCGAATCACCCCCATGTATGTTCCGCGACTTTTCATAGTTTTCGAGTTATGAATTTTTTTCTGAATGTTTGAAAATTTTCGACCTGACCAACCTAAAAAAATTCTAAAAAAAAAAGTAGAGGGTTTTATCGAGTTTCTTTTTTTGCAACTGAATTTTCATAAGTAGTACTTTTATGCATAAAATAATCAGCTTCGTAACTGTGATGAAAGTTATGAAAATGTTGATCTAAAGTGAAAAATTTACGTTCGGTAAATTATGACTCAAATTTTCAACTTTAAATTAAAAATCTTAACAGGTGACTTCATAATTCCTAAGTAGGCTTCAAGAATGCGCCAGACTCTCAGCTTTCATAATCATAAAAACAATGAAGTCCTTAATAGGGCTACTTTGTTTAAAATCGGCCTTCAAAGACAGCGAGGTGGAAAAATTCTTAAAATTACCCATCTGAGTAATTATTTTTTTTTGGCTATTTTCTCGTTCCTAAGGTTAATTAATGATAAGAATACTGAAAACTAACCAACAAATAGTTTCAGAGTTGGGTAAGAAAAGTTTTACGTAAAAAGTGGTTTTGAATAAAACACAGATGATAATGTGAACTTAATTTATTTTTAACATTTACAAAAGGTTTTCAAAGTGGCCACCACCAGCAGCAATACACATTCTACACCTACGTAAGAAATTGTCTGGCAATCGTCTAAAAGCGTCTCTGTTCTCTCTCACAACACGTTCAGCTTCTGCAATCAACTGCCTCAGCTCTTGTTCACTTGAACAGTCTCGGGCGTATGCTATTTCCTTGTAATAGCCCCAAATAAAGAAATCGATGGGGTTGAGATCAGGTGAGCGTGGAGGCCACCTAATTGGTCCGCTGCGTCCGATCCATCTGTTGGGGTATGTTTCATCTAAGTAATTTCGGACCTGGGTTGCATAGTGACACGGGCGCCGTCATTTTGCAACACCATGGTTCGTCTGAGTTCGAGATTCACATCTGCCAGCAACAATGGAAGTTCATTTTCCAAAAAGTTTTTGTATGTTTCTCCATCAAGTCTGGACGGCAGTTCAAACGGACCAATTAGTTCGCCATTGAGGATACCAGACCACAAGTTAACGCTGAAGCGATGTTGAAATGTCGAAGCTCTCACTTCGAGTGGATTTTCATTCGCCCACGTGTGGTAATTATGAATATTGAATATAATGTGGTTAGTTTTCAGTATTCTTATCATTAATTAACCTTAGGAACGAGAAAATAGCCAAAAAAAAAAAATTACTCAGATGGGTAATTTTAAGAATTTTTCCACCTCGCTGTCTTTGAAGGCCGATTTTAAACAAAGTAGCCCTATTAAGTACTTCATTTTTTTTATGATTATGAAAGCTGAGAGTCTGGCGCATTCTTGAAGCCTACTTAGGAATTATGAAGTCACCTGTTAAGATTTTTAATTTAAAGTTGAAAATTTGAGTCATAATTTACCGAACGTAAATTTTTCACTTTAGATCAACATTTTCATAACTTTCATCACAGTTACGAAGCTGATTATTTTATGCATAAAAGTACTACTTATGAAAATTCAGTTGCAAAAAAAGAAACTCGATGAAACCCTCTACTTTTTTTTTTTAGAATTTTTTTAGGTTGGTCAGGTCGAAAATTTTCAAACATTCAGAAAAAAATTCATAACTCGAAAACTATGAAAAGTCGCGGAACATACATGGGGGTGATTCGAATACCCCACGATACGAGGGACCGAAATTTTATTTTTGGACGTCAATGTTCCGGCCACCCTGTATGTAAAGTCTCAATAAATAATATTCATAAACAGCAAAGTTATTGGCGTTTGTTTATATCCCAAAATGTCACTCAATTTATGGAAATATTGTACAGGCTATTCCTAATTGTATTCATTCTCTCGCTCTAGCATTCGCGTGCTCTCGCTCGAACTTGCCCCGCCTCCAACAGCTGTTATCGTATCATAATCATGAATTTACCAATTATGACAAATTTTTGTGGACAATTTTGGTTTTTCGTTTTTTTTACTTTTGACTACACAAATATGATCAGTAACGGTTACGGATAGAGCCCCATTTTTTTTTGTACTAATTAAAAAATAGCGGTGTATACTAGGGTGCATTTGCTATCATTCGTAGCATTTTAGACTGAAATCTTTGAAGGATTTCAACATTTGAATTTGCAGATGTGCCCCATAACTGTAAACCGTAACACCAAAAAAAAAATATGTTTTTTTTTTTGTATAAACTTCACAGACGTGATGGGTTTAACTAAACACGATAAAACAAAAGAAAACAGTTTTTCTCAACTCAAGTAACAACCTTCACAGCGGTCGTTGACCTCCCAAAAAAAAACATCAAATCTTTTTATTTTGTATTTTATCGTGTTTAAATATCGAAACCCATCGCTTCTGCGAAGTTAAGCTACCCAATTAAAAATAACCCTGTGGTAGTCTAGTAATGCTGTCCTTAATGTATGTAAAGGGTGATCCAATTCGAGATTCCTAACTTTAACTTAAAAAACCCACAAAAAAAAAAACCAACGGCGTTAAATCGCACGATCTTGCCGGCTAGTTGACGTCACCGTAACGTGAAATTGCGCGACCTCTGGGGGCTAAAACGGCCACTTTGGCAGAATCACAATAGGATAATATTATGAATAATATTTGAAATCGTAAAACGGTCACAAACTGACAATTCATAATATATTGTTCAGCTTTTATAAAAAAGTTTGCCTTCTATCTCTTCTCTCTCTACAATAAAATAAACGCAAAAATTCCAATTTACAGCTTAACAAACTTTAACTGCAAAAAGACTGTTCGCTCCTTCTTTCTAAACTTAAACTACGACGAAACCGAGGAATTTCTAAAGAAGTGATCACTCTAACACTTACATGCATTAAAACGATTCGTTTTGTAATTGTATTGTTACAAACTAATATTTGACATTTAAAACACGCGCCATTACTGACAGCTGTCAAAATTACAGTGTTGCCAATATAGGAACCTCGAATTGGATCACCCTTTATTAAAAGTACGATTGTGTTTCCAGAGCCACAAGTTCGTTCGATATGCAACCACGTGCGCCCTGAACGGCAAGCCCTCCTGTTCTCGGCCACGTTCCCGCGGCGCGTGGAGCGCCTGGCGCGGGACGCGCTGCACGACCCCGTGCGCGTGCAGCACGGCGCGGCGGGAGAGGCCAGCCATCTCGTCACGCAGCACGTCAGGTATACATGACCCCATGGACCCCATCCATAATGCATCTAAATATCTTAAACTAACTGACCCGATAGACATTGCCTTGTCCAACTTTCATGTATGAGACATTTAATTTTCTTCATATATTTTTTTCACCCATCCAAAACTAACCGTTTAGCTGGCAGGACGGGGGTGAGGGGGGGGGGGGGTACACTTGACTCTAATAAAAATTTGCACTTTATAGCTTAATATTTTAGAAACGGATCCCTAAATCAGAAAATTGTTTTCACAAACTCTCAATATTTTTAAAAGACCCATCCAACGACCATGGGATAGACGAGAAAATAAAAAACATCCCACTTTACGTGCACTGATATGATATGATGATCGGTACCTAAAAAAATTTTTTTCATGATTTTATTTTACCACTTTGTCGGCGTAATGAATATATGTATATATGTAGGGGATGGCGCTTGTGCATGACCGAAATAAAACCTTTCACTTCTTGAGACTTCTTGATTTTTATTTAAAAAAAAACTTCTTTAACATCGTATACGTCTTAACTCGTCTCATAGCTCGCACGCCATCCTTCTTCCGTCTCCCTCTCACACATACTCTCTCATTCACTCATCGCTGCATTCATACTTCAACTTATTTTTAAATTATGGTGCATTCAGAATTAACATCCTACATATATCCATGCCAAATTATAGCTTTCTAGTACTAAAAGTCTCTGAGCTAAGGTGCGGACGGACATACGGACAGACGGACGGACATAGCGAAACTATAAGGTTTCCTTGTTGACTTCGGAACCCTAAAAACTAACTTAATATATTGTATGAATATAAGGATCAATTTCGCCTGGCACTTCGACATGCGACGTGATTCGTTGAAGTTTTACTGAAATTACTACATAATGTAACTGAAAAAATAATAGTAATTAACCTTTTGTTTCCAGAATATTCCACAAGCCAGAAGAGAAGTGGTCGTGGCTACTGCACCACTTGGTTGAGTTCCTATCGGCCGGGAGTGTGCTAATATTTGTCACGAAGAAGGTACGTGATTGTATTGTATTAGTCTTGCAATGTAAATAAATATGTAAAGCCATTTAGAATAGGTCATTATATTTGCTCATAAGTTCAAGTGAAGACATTACATTTTGAAGGTTACTGGGTGGAATTTTAATCTCTCATCATTATGAACAACTTTTATTATGGTACCAAACCTGAAATAGCAAAAAAAAAATCTGCTGTTCCCTACATTTTGACTTCATTACTCGTAGGTAGGGAACAGCTGATTTTTTTTCGCAATTTCAGATTTGGTCCCATAGTAAAAGTTGTTCATAATGATGAGTACAATGACCCCTCAAGAGGATAACAGTGATTAAAATTACATCCTGTAAGTATAAAGAATTTTTTTGTTGTTGGTGACATTGAGATGCCAGAAAAGTAACGAAATGAACATACAAACATTAGTTTATCTAACAAACATTAGTTTATCTAACAACTTCATTCACATTCATTTGGGTCTTAATTTTCGAGTTAGCATATAGCATAACTATGAGGAGCTCGTGGCTAAGTAATAACAGCTGCACGGGTCGATCCATAAGGTTAAGCTACGCTTGCCGGGGTTGGTCCGTGGATGGGTGAAAGATGGTGATCTTTACATACCGAGACTCCTCCGTGCCTCGGAAAGCACGTTAAGTCGTTGGTCCCGGCTGTCATTCGTGGATCTTTGGCAGTCGTTACGGTTCGTCAGAAGCTCGAAACGGACTTTCGAGCTTCTGACGAACCGTAGCGACTGACAACCAGTCTTATCAAGGGGTATCATATTACCCAGTCACTGGGTTGTGGAGGTCAGATAGGCAGTCGCTCCATGTAAAATACTGGTATTCAGCTGCATCCGGTTAGACTGAAAGCCGACCCCAACATAGTTGGGAAAAGGCTAGACAGATTGATAGATATATAGCATATCTATTTTGTTTAATAATGTGAAAGTAATAGAATTTGACTCGAGGGGTCAAGTATTACATCCCTAAATCTATATAACCATCATTAATGTCTTTGCAGTTAGAAGCAGAACAGACAGCGGCAAATCTAGGCGTCCAGCAATACGACGCGTTGCTACTCCACGGAGACATGGAGCAGGCGGACAGAAACAAAGTGATCACCGCCTTCAAACGCAACGAGAACAACATACTTGTCGCCACCGACGTCGCAGGTCAGTGCCCACATGGATCACCTCTGACAGCGTACCAGCAACCTTATTGCAATGGAAATAAAAATCACTTTGATTTTGACAGAGATGCAATATCAAAGATAAAATAACTATGAAAGGACTGTACACCCGCGGATATTTACGGTGAACCCCTTTTCGATCTTATGACTAAGGTAATTAGGTTGATAAGTGGTTCACCGCTAATTTCCGCGATGGTACATGTAGCAAGTGAACCTCATTTTCGGCATCGGCACCCTCGAAAACCATTAAAATGACAAAGTCGAAATATCATATCATCATCGAAATAATTTGGGAATATGCATGTAATATTTTTTTTTTCACTTTCTCAATAAACTACAGTAATATAAACCAAAGAAAGGTACTAAAAGTCAAATTCAGTCAACTGCTTGTTGCAAAAGAAAAAAATAAAAGACAATTTTCTACTCAAGCGTTCGTTGCCATCGCGGCCATAATGTGATGTCATTATACACGATACTGCTTTATTTACATTTTTTTTTAAATTTTTCACCCCCAGCTCGAGGTCTGGACATCCCGCACATCAGAACAGTAGTCAACTACACGGTAGCCCGCGACATCGACACACACACCCATCGCGTGGGACGTACAGGTCGCGCCGGCGTCAGGGGAGACGCCTACACCCTGCTAGATAGAGGGAAGGACAAGGACTTCGCTGGACATCTCCTCAGGAACCTCGAAGGCGTGCAACAGGTACTTGTCGTCCTCTAGCTGCCCTTTTTCTGACCTATGTTGGAGTTGTGGCACTGCTCCATAAATCTCTTTACAATGTTCTGAGAAACCATTTTCATTCATATTGTACACAGGAAGTGCCGGAGGACCTGATGCAGATGGCGATGCAGTCGGCGTGGTTCCGCAAGTCGCGCTTCAAGAAGGGCAAGGGAAAGAACCTCAACGTGGGCGGCTGTGGACTGGGGTATGTGCACTGTCAACTGTCTGGTGTGTTAACCAGAGAGACATTACTGAAAAATTATTACAAAACTCGTCTTTAGTTCGTTTTTTGATCCCAGATAGTAATTTGACAGGTGCAAATGTCAAACTATGAAATGAAAAAAATCATACAATTGGGATATTTGAAATGTCAAATTACTATCTGGGGATTAAAGAACGAAATTTTGTCTGCCTTCGTCCCCACGGGTAATTTTTTAACGAGACGATATTACCGCATACTGGAATGGTTTTTGTGATGGATTGGATTGGATTAGGTTGGGAATCCAATATAAGAAGATCTTCAACTCTCGGTGAAAATACCGTGCGTGATAAAAAATTGTCGCGTTAAAAATCCTCGTGCGTACGAGGGCTTTATATTTGGTTCATTGTGACTAATTGCGAGTTACATTACACCTCAAAGTTGTATTCCACCTCATTCTATTTTTCTAACCTTGTATTAACAAACAGATCACACGTACGAGTATCCATTGAGAGTATTGTTGAGAAAAGGAGGGGCTGGTCCAACCATGCATTGTGTCAAATCTAATAAAAAACAAATACAATATCCATTCATACATTTATTTCATTAAACAATGTTTATATTTTGTCGAAATCTCATAACAAACTATGTGTTTTAAAGATTAGAAACACAATATAAATAAATAAAATAAATATCCTTGGACATTTCACACAACGCCATCTAGTCCCAAGCTAAGCAACCTAATGCTTGTGTTATGGTAACGAGATGTCTTAATTACTACGAATTTATTGATGTACTCTACCTAACTCTAACTTTCTGACTATTTGACCGACTGACTGACATGCCACGGCTAAATTGTCGCGATAACGCGAACTACAATTAGCGCGCTCTCTCTCGCACACCGCTCGCCGTCTCGCTGTACAACAGAGCGCATGAAGTGTAGTTCGCGTTATCGCGACAATGCACAATGTAGCCGTAGCAATACAGAACGAGGAAAACTGTCCCACCGTAATACAGTTTATAACTAGTACCGGGGTCAGGGTGAATTTGTAACAATCTGAATTTGTTATTGGAGTTACAAATAATTAGTTATCTAAACTTTTAGATTCATAGAAAATAAGTACTTACTAGTGTAGAATTTGTTGTAAGGTTGTTTCTTTTGGAAAATAAAGATTAAGACTCCTTGACAATTCAAAAGTCAGACACCAAAGATTATAATAATAAGGGAGTCAGGCAAATGGGGTTGTTTCCCGGAAGCTTCGGCGCAAGAGGGCGCTGTGTGTTTGTCACTTGTCAAATTCATCTTGAAGACAAAGCGTCCAATCGGCGACAAGGAAAAACACTTAGCGCCATCTCGCGGCAAAGTTTTCAACAAGGAATTCAGCTGAATGAAAGTAACGAACATTTAGCTCCATCTACGCGGAACTAATTTGGACAGTTTTCCTCATTGAAATAAATACTTTCGGTCTTATTACATAAGTTATTACATAGCGAGGTTTTTCTTCTGTCATGGTTTAACCCACCGAGCCAGTTTTTGTAATAAGAACTTAGCTGTGATAGAAATACAGTTCTTTATACAAAACTGACAACTTAGTCCGGTACTAAGTTGTCAGTTTAGTAAAACTGACATCTTAGTGTGTCGGAATAAAGTTCGAAATTGAAAAAAGGGTCCCATGGTTTAATCCTCGGTTTGAAGATGAACCTTGTTTTGTAATAAGATGGTTTGAGTTTAGAATTTGTGACTGTCTGTTGGTACAATTTTATCACTGATCTTTTTGTTCCTCAGTTACAAAGAACGTCCCGGCCTGCCCCTTCCAAAGGAAGAGGCGCCCCCTAGCTTGACCTTAGATAAGGCGCACGGCCCCGCCACCGACAGACTGTCCTCGCTGAAGGCTGCCTTCCGCTCGCAGTACAACCAGGTAGTCGATAATCTGTTCTATTCGACTGTGCGCTGACGAAGCACAGTCGCTACAGCAAGTTTGTCAGTCAGGATAACACAATAAATGGTATTTTAAGTTACAATATGGAAACGAAGTTACAATAATGCTCGCTTCCATGGTGGAAGCGAGCCCTAAGTGTTAATTTTTTTTTCTACAAAATTTTTCTTCTACTGTCTCTCTGGGGAGTCTAGAAGCATGTTTAATCTATGGTAAAAGTTTTTGTCCATGTCCCTTCCACTGTATATGTTATAGTCAAACCTCAAAGCTCCGGCGCTCCTAGGTTTGACTAGTCAATCCTCAGACTTGACTTGAAGTCTTAGTCAAAGCCCAAACAAATGCAGTTTTTCGACCTTTGACTAAATAATTTTCGTCAAACCAAGGAGAAACTAGTTTGGTCAGACAAATGTCGAAACTCAATTTAATGAAATCGGGGTTTGACCAGTCAAACTAACTAACCTCAAAACACCTAGGTTAGGCTTGGGTTAGGGTTTTCGCCAGCAGGTATTTCTGTCTGCAGGGTTTAAAGGAACCTAACCAAATCGAACCTCGGGTTGCCCCTGACGTCAACGTTTGACCGAGTCTGCCAGTCGCTTCTAGGATCGACTAGGCAAATCCCGAAACAGATTATCTTACTTTCGACGTTTGACTGAAAAGTTAGGAACTTCTAGGTTTGACTAAAAATACTTTAGTCAAAGGCCGAAATTGAAATTTATTTCGGGGTTTGCCCAAAGGCTTTGGTCAAACCTAGAATAAACCAGTCATTCCGGGAAGAGACTGCATATCGACCTTTGACTATGACATATACACTGCCTTTCAGTTAGCAGCCTAGCCTTTTAACTAAACGGCGGCGTTCAACTAGCGGCCTGAATGATATTCAATTACAGGTTAGGTTGGAACTGTGACCAACCACGCGCGAGTCGAATTGGTCGCAGTAACTAAGCCGCACTCCGACCAAATGGGTTGGATTAGAACTGTGACCAACTGCGCGCGAATCGATCGAGCGAAGCGAGTGGAGTCGCGGAAGCGGCCGGCGAGCGCTACTACCAAAGGCTAGGCTGATAACTAAACGGCTAATTAAGCCAGTTGGCTGCGACATATACTATCGAGGAAACTTACATCTATACACCGTAAGGACTACTCTTGCTTGCAGCGCTCGGCCGCTATAGTAACATTTGCTAATAGATGTGGTCATCGTGTGCACGGGATTTTGTTTTCAAATTGATCAGATTTAGATTACCTCGATAGTACATATCTATGCCGTCCTAGGCCTATCCAGGAGTGGACTATGGTAGGCTGAGTCGATTTATCATCATTTACCTAATTAATGCGAGTTGCAGCCATCATTCTGTTAATGCGACAGAGAGAGAGAGGGTTGTAGCTTTACACAAAGATATAGCACCATCCCTTTTTCGCTACGGAAATATGATATCAACACTTTATTATGTTTCAATTAGTTTAATACAACCACGAATAAAAGACAGCAAGTTTGCCATATTCTATTTCAGACTACGTCCATTAAAATATAAATTCCTCCCCCAGTTCACAGCATCAACAGACCACTCCTGGGAGCAAACACGCCCCACCATTCAGCCGGGCGTCAACGCTCCTGCAGCTCAATCCGACGAGCGAGGCGACGAAGGCCCCGATGAGCGAGGCGAGCGCTCCGAGGACCGAGCCGAGCGAGCGGAGCGGGCTGAGCGCATCCGCAAGAGCGGCAAGAAGAGTCGGTGGGAGTAGAAAAAGCGGATGAGGTTATGTGTGACCGCTGACGGTCCTAGTGGTACTTTGAATGTCACTGGACTTGTGTTTTGGGGAGAAGATCGTATTTTCTGCAAGAGAATTTTGTGCATGTATGTATTAAGGAAGAAAAGAATATGTTTATTCTTGGATAAAAGTAATGAAGTTGCGATAAATGTTTGTAAAGCTTTAATTGGATCCCTTACAATTTACAATAGAAATGAATTTGAAGAACTGCCTCTCGTTTTGAAACGACTATGGGGAGAGTAATAAGATGAGCTATTCTGATATTTAATATTAAAACAATTTTCATAATGGCTATATTCAACTTTTTGGAATCATCCGACCAAAGAGTTTCTCCTTTCCCCACAACATAATTTCAATCTGACAGTTGTTTTTTAAGAGTTTAATAAAGAGAAGTGAAAATAGTTATGGCACTCCGAAAGTATTTTAAGTAATGACGATAGTGGCTACAACCATAAATAAGACTTATAACACATTTCGCTAATGTATTTTGGTATAAGACAAGCCTAAATATACTTTATTTATTATATTATGTATGTTTACAGTAATATCTCAGTAAGTAAGTTACAATAGTTGTACTATCGAGGAAATCTAAATCTGACCAATTTGAAAACAAGATCCCGTGCCCACGATGACCACATCTTAT
This sequence comes from Cosmia trapezina, assembly GCA_905163495.3. Lineage (NCBI taxonomy): Eukaryota > Metazoa > Arthropoda > Insecta > Lepidoptera > Noctuidae > Cosmia > Cosmia trapezina. Next base: position 25,935,703 of record LR991032.1, read on the forward strand.
AGCAAGTGTTATTATAGCGGTCGAGCGCTGCAAGCAAGAATAGTCCTTACTGTGTACAGATATAAGTTTCCTCGATAGTACATTAGCATTAACCAAAGTAATGCCCCAAATAAATTAAGTAAATAATCATACAACATGTGCCCTGTATGATATAGTGCCCCGAAGTGGATTCGTTGAGATATACCTACAGGGTTATTTTAAATTGTCTAGCTAAACTGCAGACGCGATGGGTATTGATAACTAAAGACTATAAAAAAACCGGCCAAGTGCGTGTCGGACCACGTACAATGAAGGGTTCCGTAGTTGAAAAGAATTTATCTCAAAAGCAAACTTAAAATTGTAATTTCAAAAAAAAAAAAAATTTATGTGATAAAATTACAAATTAACAATTTTCGGACTTTTCCTTTAATTGTGCTGTGAGACCGTGCTTCTTGCCAAATTTCATGATTCCAGGACCATTGGAAGTCCCTATAAGACCATATAGACCCCCATACGCAAAATACGCGCATTGTCGTGGAGTTGCGGATACCAGCCCGTATTACCTATTACCTAAGACCACATAGGTTTTGATTTACTTGCGAGTATCAAAATATGTCTCATAAATGGCCGTATTTTTTTACTGCGTGTGACCGCTGCTACTGTTGTTACTTGAAGTATGAGTTGAGAAAAACTGTTTTCTTATTGTTTTATCGTGTTTAGATATCGATACCCATCACGTCTGTGAAGTTTACACAAAAAAAAAAAGGATTTTATAAACTGATATTTCGTCTGACTACAATAACTCCGATCGTTAACCCCACAAAAAAATCATTAAATTAATTCACTTTTGTTTTAACATGTTTAGATATCGATATCTACAGTGTCTGCGGAGTATAGCTAGCCAATTTAAAATAACCCTGTATAACGGATGTAAAAAGACGCTTAACGAAACTGAGTCACTTGTCTTCCCGTCATTGTGATCATTTTTAGTTGAGGTCCAAAGTACCAACTTTTTTTTTGTCATTTTCCTAATTTTTTTTACGAATTATTCAATTGAATAGAATTTTTCTGTCAAAAAAATTTCAAGTACTTAATCATATTTCGGTTTTAGTACAGCAATAGACAATATAGTCAATTAACACATAATATGGAAAATCCTAATGATTTAACTATATACATTTGGTTTTATAGGAATTTTAAAAACACAAAATTCTCGATGTATCCCCCTCAAGGTGTAGAGGCGTCCGTTTTGTCGATAGTACAGAATGCGTACATGGCGGCGAAGTGATTCGTCTTTTTACATCCTGTATTTATTTATAAGATTGGTTAGGCTCGTGTTATTTACTATCTGACTTATTTAATGGAATGTTAAATGCCTTTTATTATTAAGAGTTTCATTATAATGTAATATTGAGATATTAGTCAATATATTTAGCTAAATATACTTAGAAATGCACTTAAAAGAGAATTTATTTCAAACTTAGTTATCTCTGTAACTAAGTTCCTTAAATAAATAAAATAAAATTTATTAATTTTATTACTAGTAATTTAACTAGATAGTTATTTTATCACACTAAGTCGGCGTTCGCCCGAGCGTAATAAAATCGCGGCGGGATTTTATCGCGCACTGGATTTTCAACTCTGCTTAGCGCCGTGAGTTGAAAATCCAAAAGTGTGTTTTTCGTCGCGCTGGCATGTACTCTGTTTTTGTTAGGTTGGATTCTCAACGCTCGGCTCTACAACGAGAGTTGAAAATCCAGTGCGCGATAAAATCTCGCTCGTGGAAACGCCGATTAAGAGGAAATGGGGGCGAAAAATTAGGTATTTTAAGAAGGTATTGCTGTCGCTCTGCGAGCGCTCCACCTTCGAATTTGTGCGATAAGGACAACTGCAGATTCGACTAAATAGCCTGTGTAAAAAGTCACATTTCGAGGTTTGGCTCTCGTCTATTTCCTCCTCCAATATTGGACCAATTTAAAAGATATTAAAATTTCATAAACTGAATAAGAAGGATATATACTATGCCCCTATGTTTTTCTTTTTTCGTTAATAGTTGTCAAATTGGTACACTAGGCGTCTGTTGACAGCGGTCTGAATAGGCAATTTTGAGCATTTTTTGAGGGTTCTAGTTCTAATAAAAATAATATATCATCAAAAAGGAAAACATAGGGGCATACAAGTAACTGATATTTATATTTGTGTAAAAAATCATTGCTTTATGGTCATTAACCAGAAAGAAAACAGGCGAGAGCGTTTGTATCTTTTTGTATGGAGAAAAGAGCACCCACGTTTCCTCTTAAGTAAAGTTACTGGCCGTTGATTTAATTATAAAGACGATGATACCAGTGATGATCTACGGCACTGAAACATGGTCGCTCACAATGGGTCTCATTAGAAGACTAAAAGTCATACAAAGGGCAACGTAATCGAATCAGAAATAAAGAGATCCGCAGGAGAACTAAAGTAACCGTCATAGACCGAATAATTGCCGAACTTAAGTGGCAGTGGGCAGGGCACATTGCTCGCAAAATAGATGGCCGGTGGGGCCGAAAGGTTCTGGAGTGGCGACCGCGTACCGGAAGACGTAGCGTTGGAAGGACACCCCAAGGTGGACCGATAACCTGGTAAAGGCCGCAGGAATCCGCTGGATGCGAGAAGCACAGAACAGGTCGAAGTGGTGATGCTTGGGGAAGGCCTGAAATGATGAATCATGTGATGATGTGCAAACAACGGCAGGAAAAAGGAAAGAATAAGTTTGTTTAGCTTGTGGTATTACTGTATTCAGAATATAATATAATGGTTTCTATACAAGATTCGAATCTGTTACACATCATAGATTATAATGTTAGTACTAAGTCTCGTATACCATGGACTTGTGAATGAATGGAGTGTTCAGAATATGCAGATAGGTAGGCTTTATTATGAAGTTCAGTTATACAGAGTGTCAGTGTAAACAGTCTCAACCTTTTAAGGGGTCATTGTACTCATCATTATTAACTACTTTTTATTATTAATATAACACTTCTGCCTACCACTTCGGAGAATGCCGTAATGTTATGTCTTACTTAATTTGCATGTGCACTGAATACTCCATTCACTTAATACTCCGTGTTTTATTCACAACGTCAAAGCTACACTGCTACAAGCATCTTTTGGCGGTCGAATGACGTTGACAGGTGGCGCTGTTGGTGAACATTTACTGCAATTGTTTTGTGAAATGTATTGAAAAATATTATGGCGGCATTCGTTCTGATTTTGGCCGCGCGCCAATAGAAGCTTATAGCGCTATCCACGGTTATGGACGTTCAGCGACGCCATGACACTCGGCGGTGGGCTCCGAAACAAGCGATTTTTGAAGCGGATTCTGAATACGCGGAAGCGTAGAACTGATCATTAATTGTTATTATTTAGTAGTCAATTGCAAGATTTAATAGGGAAATAATGAGTAAGTATTTTAATTTGTTTTTATTGTTATAGAATTTGTTGCTATTTTCTTTCTTTTTCTTTTCTTTATTAGTTAAAATTAGATTGTAAACAGTGGATTCAATATTTTAGGATCATTATGCGACTTATTTACACAAATAATGTATGTTTATATTTACATAATAATAAATATTTTTATTACATTAATATAATTATGTATATGTTATATTTCACTACCCGCTAAATGTATCGCTTGTTTCTGAGTTAAGTTCGGCACAATATGTAAAATGAACTCTATTTGTATAGCATGAGAGTCGATATTGGTTTGTACTCACTATGTTTTCAATACCGATTGTTTTCATGGACTCGTTAACTAAGATACGGTTATAAATACATGTTTATTATAATAGTGGACTTATTACCTTTTTTTGTATACTGTTTCGAGGTTACTGGTTCGAGGTTCAATTCCCGTGTCGGGATATTTAGTTGTTTTTCTCTAAATGGAATTTTAAATAGTGGAGGTTTCAATATTCGTACGTATAGGATAATACTATTAGAAGACTTTGCATAGACCGAAGAAATGCGCAATAATTTAGTTACAGTATTTAACTTTAAGTGAATAGTGTCAGTAGTGGAATGGAATTGTACACACGGCTCCACATCAAGCTATACATTTCCAGTTTACACTGACTTCTCATTGTAAGGAAATCCTACACAATACGAGATCAGCTTATACTGGAATTGTATAGCTTGATCTGTAGCCGTGCGCACTGACGCCAGCAGGTAAAGCAACCCGAAGCTGTAAAATTTTCCCATTTCCCTTGAACATAATGCTTAAGCGATAAAGATGAAAATCTATACATTTATTTGACAGATTGGCGTCTGTACATCGGTACAATTCTGCCCTTATAAGCAATTCACATGGTGTATATTTTTATGAATACACAAGCTTTAGAAGAAATAGATAATTATATTAGACTAGACAACGACTAAGTGGCCTTATCCGCAGTATTTTTGAAGTGAAAACTTCTTTAGCGCGTTGAGCGATTTTTGGTAGGCGGGAAATCTTACGGGTTCGCGTTACCGACATGCGGCATTCTATGCAAAGTTTTACGTTTATGTTTTCACAAATCACAGAACCGGAGTAGCGATGGCGGTGTGTATTTGAGCAAGTGTGCAATTTTTTTTTTGTTCACCGAGCTAGTGACTATAAATAATAACAGCAATACGGGTCGATCTTCAAGTTTAAGCAACACTTGCCGAGTTCGGTCCGTGGATACACACCATACTTTACATACCGAGACTTCTCCGTGCCTGAAAGCACGTTAAGCAGTTGTCCCGGCTGTCATTCCTAGATCTTTTACATTCGTCAGAAGCCCGAGAGTCGGACAACCAGTTGCCAAGGGTTATCGTGTTACCCAGTAACTGGGTTGTGGCAGTCGCTCTATGTAAAATACTGGTATTCAGCTGCATCTGGTTACACTGCAAGCCGACCACAATATAGTTGGGAAAAGGCTAGGTAGGTGATGATTGAAAAACCGAATTCTCAAACGCGACTTAATTTGAAGTCGCCCTTAGTCTCATGCTATCTCAGTCTATAAAGCGTCAGAATGATTAAAAACTTCTTTATGGCGACGATAAAAGACTTAATGATTTTAAACTAAATATCACGCCTAGACGAGTTTTTAAGGATTTGAAAAAAAAAAATGTTAAATTAGAGCATTTTCTTAATAACATAATATTATTATGTGAATATTTTAGATTATTTGTTATTCATAGAGTAACTAATTTGTAAAGTTATGTCTAACGCAGATAAAAAAATGAGAATCACGCAAAATCTATCAAGCGTATTTTTATGAAACCTTCATCTTTTAAAGATAATTTGTTTAATCTTTTAGTATAGGTATGTGTTTTAGTATAATACCGTTTGTTCTATGTATAATAAATTAATAATGCGTCTAATTTAGGACAGCGCTCCTTGATGGGCGAGTTCTATTACTGGCTGGACGCACGACGCGTTGCGTGAGCTCAGCACAGCAGTGCGATTCTGTAACCATTTCACCGTGAAAAATTAGGTGAAGTGAGCGTGGAGTGAGCTGTCAATAGTGTCAATTCCTAGCAAAAACACACTCACTTCACCTAAGTTTTCACGGTGAGATTTTTACAGAATCGACCGGCAGGGCCTGTAGGTACACACGGCTACACATCAAGCTATACATTTCCAGTTTACACTGACCTCTCATTGTAAAGAAATCCTATACAATGCGAGATCAGCTTATACTGGAAAAATATAGCTTGATGTGTAGCCGTGCGTAGTGTGCGTACTATGTCGTGAAAAAAGACCATGGATCCACTATGATTTTGTTGAGAAAAAAGGATGGTGCTATAGGTCGTATATAGCTGCATCTCTGTCTCTCTCACTGGAACCATGATGAATCCATGATCTTTTTGACGTCATAGTACGGCCCCAGAACACGAAAGCTAACCACTCAAGGCCGCTGGCACTTATCTGCGTCTTAATGGCGTTTGAGACTACGGCGGGGGGAGAGAAAACTAAAAAAAAAAAACTCAAAACTCAATGAATTTATTTCAATTAAACCATTTACAGGCACTTTTGAATTGTCAAAGAGTCGGTCAGTTAATCAGAAACTCTGTTTATACCGCTAATATATCAGCGTGAAGTTTTATAATTAACACGTGCCTTAGTTAGCGAAGTCGAGTTGTTTGTTTGTCACGTTTTGGTTGTCTGTCTGTATGCACATTATACAATGAATTAATTATTCCTAATTTTAACGTGTAAATAGAAATAAAGTGTTATTTAACGAATACTTACGAGTTTCCTATTATTCCTTTTCCCCATTTTTATTTTTTAAGAAATCTTATGACTTGCATTACCAACATTATAATAACCAAATATTTGAGCTATAGTTTGACCGATACCGCTGTACCGCGCCTAAGGTAAGGTGGTAAGGTAAGGTGGATGGGGGGCAGTGCAGGCTGCTCATTCGTAAATGTTCATGTCATCCCGCCCCCCGCCTCGCCGCGCATTACTAAGGCGCGGTACAACGGTATCGGTCAAAATTTGACTTGGTAGGTAAGTTAAAAGCGTTTTTGGCGAATTTTGAGTTTGACATGGTAACCCCCAGTCTACTATACCATATTATTATGATGCTGTTTCTTGCTCGTCACGTTTTTCTAATCTCTAACCTTCAAATTACCACACGACCTTATAACCTTGACCTAACCTTTCCGAACTCCACATAACTACAAAACGAACATATTCAACTCAATTTCGCGATAATCGCTGAAACTTCCAACTTTAGCGTTAGATTAGCATTAGATTGCCAGGAATCTATCACCACAGTAGGTACAGTCGGAATCAAAAACATGTTTACATCAACAAGGATTGTTTTTTTTTATTTATGTATGTATTTACAAAAAAAAAAAATGTTTATAAGTAGTTTATCAGCCATCTCGTTACCACAACACAAGCATTAGGTTGCTTAGCTTGGGACTAGATGGCGTTGTGTGAAAATGTCAAAGGATATTTATTTATTTTATTTTACTGTCTCGTTGGTCTAGTGGACGTAAGCGTGAGGTCTTGGGCTCGATTCCCGGGTCGAGCAAAATGTTATTGCGTTTTGTACTTATAAGTACTGGAAATGTATAGCTTGATCTGTAGCCGTGCAATATTTTTGAGGCTGGCTGTTCCTACCCGATTTAGTATTTTGATGAAAAACTCTAATATTGGTATATCGTGAAAACATTCCTTATTCTGTAAAGAAAGATGTAGGTATAGGCAATGACGTAGGTAATATAAATCACTTGCTTTCGCCGCCGTGGATGTCGGAATATCCACGGGAACGAAGTACTACCGCGGTAGTAGGTATAGATAGGTAGGTAAGTAGGTATAGATTTGTCGGTATACCGGTAAATCCAAGAAACTCTGTCCATCTAAATGGCATTCCTTGTCTACATTAGAGGTAAAGGGAACCTCTGTGCAAAATTTCATCTTTTTAGGTCCAAGGGTTTGGGCTGGGCATTGATGAGTCAATTAATCAGTCAGTCAGGACTTCTCTTAATATACAGGGTGACTTTGAAAACATGCGACAAAATTTAAGGGGGTGTTCTACGCATCAATATGAACAACTTTTATTATGTGAACAATTTCGAATTCGCAAAAAAAAATCCGACCTTCTTTTACAAAAGGGTCCAATACCTTTAAGTATATTATGGGAAGGTAATTTTTTTTTTGCGAATTCGATGTTGGTCCCTTAGTAAAAGTTGTTCATATTGATGCGTAGAACACCCCCTTAAATTTTGTCGCATGTTTTCAAAGTCACCCTGTTTATATAGATTCATCATCAAGCTAATACATCATTATGTATAGGTACATCCTATACCTCTTTTTGAAGCTGACTGTGCCAGTCGGTGTGCGTGCGAGCGCACAGTTTGCAGAATAAATTAAAACTTGGTGGCCATTAACGCCGCGATTACGACTGACTGGTAGAATCGCGCCCTTTATCGGGGCTCCTGTGCCAATTGTTATGGCTTCTAATTTGTGAGGTGTTGAATAAATTGCAGTGTTTGTATGAATTCGCTAGGGGTGGTTGATTATTAGGCGGGTAGAGTCTCACTCAGCAGATAAAATAAATAAAGCAGATGAAATTAAGCTCATAAATAAGGTGTACACGGCTACAGCAGATCAAGCTATACATTTCCAGTATAAGCTGATCTCGCATTGTATAGGATTTCCTTACAATGAGAGGTCAGTGTAAACTGGAAATGTATAGCTTGATGTGTAGCCGTGTGTACCTAACTTATATAACGCACAACCTCGGGTTGTTGTACACATAGCAGCAGGTCAAGTTACTACAAACTGTCCACTCATTCGATTTTGACCTTATTCATCAACATTTTAGAAGGTTTAAAATCATTTGGAAATTTGACAGTTTGGTATAACCTGATGTGCTGTTGTTTGTACCTACTCATCATTATGAACAACTTTTACTACGGAACCAAACCCGAAATCGCGACAAAAAATCAGCTGTTCCCTACATTTATGTTTCGTCAAAATGTAGGGAACAGGCTGATTTTTTTTTTTAAATAAAAAAAAAAAATATTGTAACGAGTTCTGAGCGGCACGGTTCTAATGCAGAAAATATAGTTTTTAGAATTTTTGTCTGAATGGAGGTTCCAGTATTTGTTCAAATTTTGCATAGATTCTCTATAAGTCAGCACCCTAATTCGTTAACCACACTATCAATCGGAATCTGAATCATTTTGAAGCAAATCGCTAATCCATTGCTTCATTATGTTCGAAAAAGTCTGCTTGACAACGTAAATAACGCAATTGATGTTGTTGTGGCGGCATCTACATCGCCACATACGAACTACGCATCACAATGACATGACGTCACGCAATCCTGCATCGCGCAATTAGAGTTTACAACGCGACTAGCATATATACAACGTCCCGACATCAACCGTCGGGCAGTGGCCCACCAGACACAACACCCGTCTGGTCGGAGGATCCTCCCTTTTCAATAGAGGATGAGTGAACTTTACACCCTGTTCCTCATGCCTCTAAACTGGTGACCCCGAGCATGAACGTCAGCGCAGCCTTCGTGCAACTCCTTCAGCGTGACGTCATCAGCATCACTTCCTCAAGCTTTCGAGCGGCGAGTCACACAGCCAGCCAGCATCCACGGCTTCAACAGGTATCCTGACCACCAGCATGCAGCGGACGCGCATTCCTGGTCATCACCTTCAGCCTCAACCCAGCGCTGTACACTCCGACTCACTGGAGCATAACCCAGCGCCACCCCGACTCACTGGGGTATCACCGCAAACAGTTCCGACTCACCGTTAACTATGCGGCACCCGGTTCCGACTCACTGGAACCACAACTGGCACTGGCAAGCATCGCAAGATACACGACTCAGCCCACTATCGACCTCCGGTCTCCGGAGGGGAGTGATGTGGCGGCATCTACATCGCTACATGAGAACTACGCATCAATGGCATGACGTCACGCAAACCTGCATCGTGCAATTAGAGTTTACCACGCGACTAGCATATATACAACGTCCCGACATCAACCGTCGGGCAGTGGCCCCCCAGACACAACACCCGTCTGGTCGGAGGATCCTCCCTTTTCTATGGAGGATGAGTGAACTTTACACCCTGTTCCTCATGCCTCTAAATTGTTAAACCCTAATTTTATACATCAATGTGTTAAACTGTCAAAATTAAACCCATTCCGATTGATAGCGCAGTCTTTTAAGGATCAAAAAACTTTATCGGACAACTGAGGAAACTGAAGTAGGTACTCTGAAGTCTGAACTGAAGTATTAGAAATGTCAGAAATCGCTAAAAATTTCGCTGGACTGGGCTGAATAGGGAATGCAGATGTTTAGCGAGCTAAGCAGTCAATCATGAAATAGCTACATAAATATAAGAACGTCTATTTTAGCCAACTTTCAACAAAGAAAAAGGTGTTTGCAAAGCAGTCGCCGAACCGTTTTGCAGACCCATGTAATTTGATTCACAATTGATTGAGCTTCCAACAATTGATAAGTATATTTAAGCTTCTTTTTTTTTCATTTTGTAATACTTACTGATATTATGATAGTTCGTAGAACGTACCTACACAGAAAAACATTAAGTTTAGGCCACTTCTGTTATCTACGGTTATAATAAAAATAAAAAAAACCGGTCAAGAGCAAGTCGGACTCGCGCACCGAGGGTTCCGTTCCGATTTCTGAAAGTGTGCGTGTGTGTGGAAAGTGTGCTATTTAGAGAAATCGTTTTATTTTCCCTGTAATCTTTACATAAACTTCTATCACATAGAATAATTTCAGATTTTTATCTTTGTAAACTTCGGAGAATAGGGGGGGGGGGGGGGGGGCGGACCGGTATTTATTTTTACATTTTTCATCAAAACACGAAAACTATGGGGCTTAAAAAAAAATTTTTTTTGGGAATGTGCAAACAGCGCTCTTTCAAATGATACCCCACATGCCCTAGTAGCCCCACTATGAATTTTCAAGACCCCCTTTCAGTCCCTGTTACAAAAAAAATATAAATATTTTTACTTTTTTCTTATTTGTAAAATAGTTGGGTAAACGTCATCTAAAACTGTTCCAAATTTCAAGTTGATAGCATTTTAGTAGTTCTTGAGACATCCAGCTGTGACCGACAGACAGACAGACAGACTGAGTCACACCATAAGGGTTCCTTTTTTACCATTTTTGTACGGAACCCTAAAAACTAGGTGACTGTTAATGAGGAATCCCGTGTGTTTACAATCTACTGTTATTGTAGGTAAGTATATTATTTTAGAGATATCTGTGGGCCTAAAACGGCCACTGGCAGAATCATAATAGGATAATATTATGAATAATATTTGAAATCGTAAAACGGTCACAAACTGACAATATATTATGAATTGTCAGTTTTTGACCGTTTTACGATTTCAAATATTATTCATAATATTATCCTATTATGATTCTGCCAAAGTGGCCGTTTTAGCCCCCCTGTTCGTCGGAATAATCTGCAAGAATGCAACAGTCAGTGAATCAGTGTTGTGCCATTAAGACATTAAGTACCTAGTACATATAGTATATATGGAGGAACACAGGCGTTAATTAATCCGCTAAAAACGAAAAATTTCACAAGCATTGGGAAATTGCACTGAAGACGACCTTAGGACGAGCTGCTTCTCACACGGACAACAGAGCTTGCTACTAATATAGTAATCTGCGGACAACAGTACGTCTCTTGCGTACTCCAGCGTTACCAGTCCTGACCAAAGACAAAGACTACTATAGTATAAAGGCTCCTGACTCTCTGTAGGTAGGTAATACCCAGTATACTACAGTAGTCTTTGGTAGGTACACACGGCTACTGTACACATCAAGGCTCTATACTTTCCAGTTTATGCTGACCTCTCATTGTAAGGAAATCCTATACAATGCGAGATCAGCTTATACTGGAAATGTATAGCTTGATCTGTAGCCGTGCCTGCCAAAGAATAGTACTATCAAGACGCCATTTTGTTCCGCCATATTCGCGAACTTCATTACCAATGCAGCTATAATTTGACAGCTATCGTGTGAAGTTGGCAGCAAGTGCGATCCTATTCTTAGTTAGATCGGATAGTATTTTGGCTGCTGAGACCATATACTTAACTAGTCTAGTCTAATCTGATAACTCGTAAGGCCAATTGAATTGAATAAAAAAATAAATAAACAAATAATAAACTACAAACGTACCTAAGTAGTACAAAGTTTTATGAAAATGATGATGAAAAAAAACGTAAATAACCTTGCAGATTATGTTCTGGGTCGGTCTCGCATGTTAATGTGTCAATGTTCTCCACATACAGGGTGTAAGGGACAGCCCTCCGCAAACTCACAGGGTGTATTCAGCTCCTCATTTTGAATCATATTCCACCGGAAATTTTCTCAGGAAAATTTTCATTTTATCAATTTTTTTTCAGTTACATTTTCATTATTTCAATGTAAAATTGCATTGTGTGTTCGCAGCACTCCATTTATGTAAAAAAAACAGCAAAAAAAAAACCAGCAATGGATGTTGAAATACTCTAACGAACGACGCGTGAAATCAGCTGTTCACTTTCTGCCTAGCTACAGAGTTCATCGAACTCATCGCATACCTATTACCTACCCCTCCCAACCAGTAATAGACGCTCCAATTTGTGCACAAAAACACATACAAATCAGGTTTATTGGATTCCCTTAACTTCCTGATAAAATTTCATTTACCGGTCATCTTAGTATGACATACTGAATTCACCCTATCAGTTTGCGGAGGGCTGTCCCTTACACCCTGTATAACACTAACTCATTCTGAACAACTGAGTTGTGGAGATCAGATAGGCAGTCGCTCAATGTAAAAAAAATAAGTACTGGTATTCAGCTGCATCCGGTTGGACTGGAAGCTGACCCCAACAAAGTTGTGAAAGTGTGTAGAAGCGTCTATTCCTCAGTGTCAGGTATCAAAAGCAGTTCTGTTACAGTACTCATTATTCCAGAAACTTATTCATACTCCATCAAAAGACAAAGTTGAACGTTTTACTTGCGCTCACAATCTTGCCACGTAGCAGGCATGGGCAGAGGACCTGGAATCAGCCAAAAGACATGAATTGATATACCTACCTAAAGATCTCCATAACTAAAGATCTCCTAATACCTAAAGATCTCCTAATACCTATAGATCTCTTAATACCTAAAGATCTCCTAATACCTAAACATCTCCTAATACCTATAGATCTCCTAATACCTGAAGATCTCCTAATACCTAAAGATCTCCTAATACCTAAAGATCTCCTAATACCTAAAGATCTCCTAATACCTAAAGATCTCCTAATATCTATAGATCTCCTAATACCTAAAGGTCTCCTAATACCTAAAGATCTCCTAATACCTATAGATCTCCTAATACCTAAAGATCTCCTAATACCTAAAGATCTCCTAATACCTATAGATCTCCTAATACCTAAAGATCTCCTAATACCTAAAGATCTCCTAATACCTATAGATCTCCTAATACCTAAAGATCTCCTAATACCTAAAGATCTCCTAATACCTAAAGATCTCCTAATACCTAAAGATCTCCTAATATCTATAGATCTCCTAATACCTAAAGATCTCCTAATACCTAAAGATCTCCTAATACCTATAGATCTCCTAGAATACCTAAAGATCTCATAATACCTAAGACTGTCAAAACGTGCTGTGATGATAGTTCTTTTGATAACTGTTGCTCCTTTATCGGAACGTCAAAACGTGATGTGATGTGTGGTGGCTACTTAAGGATACATCGATATTTTTAGTGTTCCGTACCTCAAAAGGAAAAAAAACGGAACCCTTATAGGATCACTCTTGTGTCTGTATGTCTGTCTGTCTGTCCGTCTGTCACAGCCAATTTGCTCCGAATCTAATGTAAGTAAGTAACGTAAGTAAGTGTAAGTTGGGTACACATATGTATTTCTGTGACCCAAACACGTTCGGGTAAAGAAAATAAATGAATTTTGAATATGTGGGTCACTTTTAGCCCCCTAAAAGTGACCCCCATATTATTTTATACAAATAAGAAAATTTAATAAAAAAGTTTTGTAAACTGTAACGTGTGACATATCAAATGAAAGGGCTTACTATGAGGGTCGCAAATGTATATTTTTTTATAATTTTAAAATAAATCGTTTTAAAGTTAAATAAGAAAAAAAACCGACTTCCATAAATCACTACAAAGTGAAAAATAACTTTGATTTCGGAAGTCGGTGTCTTTCGTTTTTTATTTACTTTCTTTTTTTTTGCCAACGACTTCCGAAATCAAAGTTATTTTTTCACTTTGTAGTGATTTATGGAAGTCGGTTTTTTTTTTGTTAAAAAGTTTTTATTTCTCGCTTTTTAGTGGGTCTATTTATAATTTGTATAAGTTACAATAGTCTAATGTCAATTGCTCATCACATGTTACAAAATATTGCTTTTCCCGATGCTGGGACGTTAATTGTTGAGGAGTTCTGCTGGTAAGAACCAGGAGAACTCCTCAACAACCACTCACCACACGCATTGTGTGTCGAGCGGAAATTGCTTAGCAACCATATTAAAGTAATCGAATCGCAACACGTGAAATATTTATCATTGAGTAGTTCCGGTAGCCATCTGTGGTCTTCATCATCAGTTCCACTTCACCAAGTGGTGCTTTCCGAGAGCAAATGCACGAGCTACTATAAAAAATACCCAAATCGCTATAGGTGTGCCTATAATATTTGAAGAATTCCTTCGATTTCTCCAGGATCCCATCACCAGAACTGGATTTTGACAAAAATGGGACCATTTGGGAAGTATACCCTTTCCAACAAAAAAATAATTTTTCAAATCGGTTGGCAAGCGACGGAGTTATGCGCGAACAAACATAAAAAAATAAAAAATAAATTACAGTTAGAATGTATGGGAGAACTACTAGTTTGTTCTTGGGATAAATTCATCCCAACTGCGGAACCCTTCATTCTGCGTGGTCCGACACGCACTTGGCCGGTTTTTTTTCTACAAGCCTACCCTGGGCATCAGACGCGCTATATTGCTGACTGCAAGAATATTTTTTCCAGGCACCTAATTATCCAACATTTCGTTTTGTTACAAGAGAAGGGTTCAATTTTGGATCAAGTTGTACTTCTACGTCACCATTTGCCAGTGCCCCCACCCTGCCTGGGGGTGTAAGTTCCCCAGATAACGCTCTGTGTGGATAGTAATCCGAGCCGTTCTCAAACTGCCTCGCTTGAAAGTATTCCACTCGTGTTGCTGGATCACGAGCGTCTTTCTAATTTTAAAAGTGCTTTTTCTTTGGGTTTATTTTGATATTTTCTTTCGAGTTGGTTCAACTGTAACTTGAGTAAGGCAGAGTTACCTACTGCGTAAATGAAGAGGTTCCATAGTTAAATCATTGGAATGGCTGTTGCAATATATTAGGTCTTTACCTATGAAATTGCCGTTCTGCAGTACTGGCCATTTCAAATCAAAATAATTTTTGGATGGCCAAATCATGTGTCACTGGATAGCGGCTCACAGGCCGTCATTCAGATATGACAGATGATTTTTAGTGATAAGTTTTGATTGTATAATTATAGTGTTTTAGAATAAGTGCCAAATTGTTGCTCGCATAGTATGGATCTCCTGGTCTGAAAATAAAGATTTATTTAGTTATTATTTATTTAAGAATTCTAATTTCAAATTAATTTTATTTTAAAAACATGGATTTTTTTTTCCAAAAGTAGTCATTTGTTTATTGATTAGTGTTACATTTTCATCGCATTTCAATCTTTTTCGTCATCATGGATACGTTAAAAATTCGAGTAATTATGGATTATGAGTACCGTCGTGGCAGCAACGCGGCACAAGCGGCACGCAACATCAACGACGTTTACGGTGCTAACACTACAAACCAACGCACCACCTGTTATTGGTTTGCTCGCTTCCATTCTGGAAATTTCGACCTGAAAAATGAACCTCGCGGTCGTCCGAAGACTTTGGTCGATAATTACGAATTAAAGGCGATTGTGGAAGCTGATGATACTCAATCTACGGCTGAATTAGCAGTAGCTTTCGACGTTAGCGTCAAAACAATATTGGTCCATTTGTGTCAAATTGGCAAGGTAAAAAAGCTTGACAAATGGGTGCCCCACGAACTCAATGATCGCCAGCGCGAAGTACGCGTCGAGACGTGCCTTGCACTGCTCAACAGACACACAAATGAAGGAATTTTGAACCGCATTGTTACCTGCGATGAAAAATGGATTCTGTTTGATAACCGCAAGCGCTCAGCAAGTTGGTTGGATCCTGGTTCAGCACCTAAACAATGCCCTAAACGAAAACTTATCCCTAGAAAAGTGATGGTCACTATTTGGTGGTCTAGCGCCGCCGCCGGTGTGATTCATCACAGCTTCTTACCAAACGGGGTGAGCATTACTGCAGACGTGTACTGTGAAGAACTGAACACAATGATGGAGAAGCTGGCACATCTCCAACCAGCATTGGTCAATCGCTCGTCTCCGCTGCTCCTGCACGACAACGCGCGACCTCATACTGCACAGCAGACGGTCTCCAAGTTGCAAGAACTGGGGTTGGAAGCTCTCCGTCATCCGCCCTACTCACCAGACCTTGCGCCTACAGACTACTACTTTTTCCAGAATTTGGATAACTTCTTGGCGGGAAAAAAATTCAATACCCGAGAGGAAGTACAAAATGCCTTTGAAGAATTTGTTGCCTCCCGACCAGCTGATTTCTTTAAGAAGGGCATCAATAAACTGCCACTGCGTTGGCAAAGATGCATTGATTGCATGGGTGATTACTTCGATTAATACAAATAAAAAATACATGAAAAAAATTCGTTTAAATTTTTTCATACAAAACGGCAATTTCAAATACCTATTACATACACACATAAACTGACGCTGTTCCCATGGGGGTGGCAGAAACTAAAGAACGACTTTTTTATGCAGGGCATCTCGTTGTTGACCTTGAGAGACCGAGACTCTTAACCGGACAATCCTGTGTCTTAAGCTGAACTCAAAGCCAGGGCATAAAACTAACTTATAAACTAAGCGACTGCACGCTAAGGGCACCCCCTGTGGGGTTTTAACCTCGAGTTAGCGCGTCGCTCGGGGGACGACAGCAAGGAGGGACTGGCTGGATCATATTATTATCTGGATAATTTTTATTATCTGGGGAATTTAAAGCTACAGGCACCAGCTGGCGCTTCTTCACGTAGGGAGGGTCGGGGGTGGGGGGTGTAGGGGAAACAGAACGCCACCTGCTACGATCCTTACATACCTCCTTTTGCTCCTTGCTTCGTTTACGTTCATACGGGTCAGCAGACACGCACGCCGGTCACAAAATGAAGATTATTTTCTTATCATAATCGCCGTTTGTCAAGATGATTGGCATTTTGTCACCTCTCTAATTTTTAAGAATGTTAAGTAAATGAAAAGATGCTTTTTTGAAAAATGTAATCAGTTAGCGAACTAGTAAATAGGTAGGTGTAATTATTATAATAGTAGATTATGCACCGAGGGGCTAAAGTTGTGTCTTATGTCACGGGCGTCATATTGAATCTCGAGCGCAATGAAGGATTCGGGATTTAACTCCCGAGCGCAGCGAGGTAGTTAAGAGTTTAACTCACGAGCGAAGCGAGGGAGTTAATACAAGAATCCTGAATGCAGCGAGGGATTCAAGCTAGCCCAAGGCAAAGACACCTTTAGCCCAGAGGAGGATACTCTACTTTTTACACCTACTGTGAGAAAATAATAGCCATAGTACGAAAAACAAAGTATTTATTAAATAAACAAACAGTAAGAATAACATATTTAGAACTAGTTAGTTATATGCACTTACATATTAATTGAAGTTAATGGTAACATTTGAGACATTAGTCCAGTTGTGCAAAGATAAAGTTAAGTTTTTATTACCAAATAATAGAACCGTTTATAGATGTTGATGTGTAATTTAAAAAAAAAAAAACTTGAGAGGTGTCAAGGGACACCCGGATGGAACGAAGTTCCTTTCGATTAATTAGTGAAGGAATTGTAACAAAATTTTATTTTTATACTTATCATCATCATCATCATCATCATCATCATCATCATCATCATCATCATCATCATCATCATCATCATCATCATCATCATCATCATCATCATCATCATCATCATCATCATCATCATCATCATCATCATCATCATCATCATCATCATCATCATCACCATCATCACCATCATCACCATCACCATCATCATCATCACCATCATCATCATCACCATCACCATCATCATCATCACCATCACCATCACCATCATCGCGACACCACACTGTTCAATGCGAAATAGAAATGAAAATATCTGGCTTGCTTTCTATAAGAGAGAGAGAGAGAGAGATAGACAGAGAAACATGCGCACGCCGCACGGCTTACAATAGCTACCTATAGCAAAAAGTGTCGTGACAACTTTTCGTGAGACTTTTTTCCGTCTAGCCCCCTTTCACAACGCGCGATAAGGAACTTCGTTCCAAAATTAAAAAAAAAAAATTAAAAAAAAATGAAAAATGGTTCGTAGTTATCTAATTATTCTTACAATATTATGTCTTCGAAAACATGGCAACGATATGAAGAAGCAGTCGTTATGATTTTGTAGGAAATCGAGAATATCATCCACGCGTAGTAAGGGTTTCGAGAATAGCTTTCCTCTTTCTGGCACCAAAAGGTGTTTGTTAGTACTATACTGCCAATTTAGCTGAGCATGTGAGATTCCAAATTCAAATCACATTATTGACCAGCGGGTCATAATGAAATCCAGTACAACATTATTGACCGGCTGTGCCCCCGGCCACTAATGACTCACTTTAGGTTAAGGTTGCTTGACATATAATTTGACATTTTCGAGCAGGTGGTGTGAAAACAAATTTTTATTGTAGCATTTATTTATTTAACAAATCTAAAAACAGATAATACTTTTTGAGTTAAGTTTATTACTTAGATAACATATTAGAAATGTGTTTTTAATAATTGGATAGATATTAAATTAATATTATTTACTAGTTCTCCAATTGATTTCATATTTCAAAAAATCTTTTCATTTAACAATCTTAAAAATTTGGTCTCGTGTGAGCGAGAGAGGTAACAAAATGCGACGACAGCCCTCTCAAATAAATAAAATAATAATTAAGTATTATGATTTATGCTAAAGTCATTAGATGAAAGAAGCTGCTAATTGATGAATGTAAGGCAAATGGGCTGCGACAGCCTATAGCTGTTTAAAGGATTTTTAACCGACTTCCAAAAGGAGGAGGTTCTCAATTCGTCGGAACCTTTTTTTTTTTTTATTTTTTTTTTTTTATGTATGTTCCCCGATTACTCGAAAATGGCTAGACCGATTTGGATTTTTCTTTTTTTGTTCGAAAGGGTATACATCCCAAGTGGTCCCATGATCATCAAGTCAGGATCTGATGATGGGATCCCATGGAAATCGAGGGAAACCCTCAAATTTTATGGGCACACCTATATCGATTTCGGTATTTTTTATAATAACTCGTGCATTTGCTCTCGGAAAGTACCATCCGGTGAACTGGAACTGATGATGAAGACCACAGAGGGCCATCGGAAATACTCAATTATATCTAAGTATATAACAGGTTAGGTTGCGATTCGATTACTTTAATATGGTTTATGCTCGTCAAAATAATGGTAATGGTGACTTCACCATGAGCTCCATTTCTCCTGGTTCTTACTAGGAGAACTCCTCAACAATTAACGTCCCTGCATCGGGAAAAGCAACATTTTGTAAAACGTGATGAGCAGTTGACATTGGGTTATTGTAACTTAGATAAATTACAAACTGAACCACTAAAAAGTGAAAAATAAAAACTTTTTTACAAAAACAAAAACCGACTTCCAAAAAAAACACTACAAAGTGAAAAATAACTTTAATTTCGGAAGTCGGTGGCAAAAAACTAAAATACAGATCCAAAGACACCGACTTCCGAAATTAAAGTTATTTTTCACTTTGTAGTGTTTTTTTTGGAAGTCGGTTTTTGTTTTTGTAAAAAAGTTTTTATATAGGTGATACCTTCCGTTCATAAAAAAGATACCCAAGTTGCCGTCGTAAAAGAACCGCGCCCTCGTAGGTAGTTCCCAACAAATACATTGCGTTCGTCGTTCCTAATAGGTTTTTAATACTGTTGAACGTAAAGACACAGATTAATACAGATGGGACACTCCGCAAAATAATTTAAATAAAAAGCGACTCTTGCTACGACACAATAAAGTGCAATTCTGTTCGCAGAACGCTAATTACCTACAGTTATATTCACCTACACATTGCATTGCCTCTCTTTCTAGCGCGTGACTCTTATATATATTCTACTGAATTAGCCCCGTGGACGGGGCCCGCCGTGTACTTGTACCTAAACTGCGGAGTGTCCTATCTGTATTAATCTGTGGTAGAGACCTACATTTGGGGCAAAACTTGTGCGATAAGGCGGTACGCGGCGACTGATAACGAAACTATTCAAGTTTACGTAACTATTGTCTGGGGGGATTAAAGGGATGAATATTTTAGCTGCAGTGGAAGATTTTGAAGTTTAGTAGGCAGGTAATCCTGGGTTCTTGGTTAAAACAGGCTTAGGCAGAGGTATACAGTAGGTATATCTAGGACTATAACTGGGTGGTTTGGGTTGTAGAGGCCAGACAGGCAGTCGCTTCATGTATAAAATACTCTGGTATTCAGCTGCATCCGGTTAGACTGGAAGCCGACCCCAACATAGTTGGGAAGCGGCTAGGCAGATAATAATGATGATATAGGACTATAGGTACACTCAACACTCACATTCGCGGGTTATGTTTTAAATCCCATGTGATAGGGTGCGAGTCGAGTCTATAAATTGGTCACACACGAATAAAGACTCGGAACTTTATTAAAAAAAAATCTTATATAGTCGGGGTAACTATATGAAAATTTATTAAAAATACTATTTTAAGTAAATTTTCATATACCCCTTTATTAACTATTTTTAAAATTGTTTTCATAATTTAAATAAAAACATGTACAGGGTGTAATTTTATTCACCGTTAGCCTCTTAAGGGGTCATTGTACCTACTCATAATTATGAACAACTTTTACTATTGAACTTCCCTTTTCCCTTCCCTTTTATGTTAGCATAACTCGTCAAAAAGTAGGGAACAGCTGATTTTATTATTGTGGCGGGTAGAGATCTTCAAACGCAATATCTAATACTGCATGTCCAGCCCAGGAGTTGAACCTATTAGCAGGACCCCAAGCGCCCAGCAGTTTTTGCCTTAAGCCCAATAGACCTCGTTGGTCTTGTAATAGGTACCTACTCTATTATGTATGTAATTAAAAAAAACTATAACAATCGAAAAGGTAAATATTTTGGTAAAGGAAAAGCTGCTCTATGTATGAGATACTGAAAGTAATCTTTACTATTTTTTCAAATCTAACTATGACTAACCTAACTGTGTTAGGTAGTTATATTAGTACTTATTTGTATCTAATAAACATTTTAAAACCAGAAAAAAAAAACAATCACGAAAAATTATTACTTGGTGCTGTAATAGCCTCTAATAACAAAACCACATGAGCGGAAAAACTAAAATGTTTTTGTCCAAAAAGAGTAAAGCAATATGATAAATAATAGGCGACTCGTCCTCCAACGAACCTCCATGGTAACAAAAGCAGAATGACTGTGTAAACAGTGGTGTTCGGACACAAACATTTGTTGTGTGGCTGCATGCCGCGGCGCCTGTGCCTCGGGAAAATACTCGTAAAGTTAGCGCGGCAATTTTGACAGCAATGGAAGTTTGTTTTCAGTTTCGTTTTGTGCTTTTATTATTGTGAAAGTTTTGGAAAACAGGTATTTGCGTTGTTTTTTTTGTGTGTTTTATTTTTGTTGTTATTTAAATTGTAATGTTTGAAGCAATTTTATTATACCTACCGGAAGTGATACCACGAATTTTAAGAAATCATTTCCGCATTTTCTTATACACTCCGTCTAGTGTTGTCTTTGCCAGGCAGGCTACCAACAGAATAAATACGGTAAAATGGGGTTATTTTGATACTAAGGGTTTACTTTGGTAATAACTTTAGTCTTATGAAAAAATCTATAGGTACCTAAGATTTTTGGAGGCATCAGTCTTTGTTAGGTACATTAAAATTGCCCAGTAACCGGTACACCAACAAAACCTTATACTTACCTAAACTTACACCGAATAAAATTAGTTTTTCATATTATTATGTCAAAAGTTGTTGTCAAAGTAATCCCGTAGTATCAAAGTAACCCCATTTACGGCCTTAGGAAAATAACGGGTTCGATTCCCAGGTTAGAAGAAGTAGCTGGCGTACAACTGGGGCAGATTAGGTGTCAACTTTTACGAATTACTTCCGCATTATAATGTACTTACCTATTAATAATAGCTATTACCTAACATTTTATTCCTGACTGAAAAACAACTTAACTAGCACAAACTTACCACGGAGTTAGGTAACTTAAAAAAAAAAATCGTAAAAACGATTAAATTACATAACGAAAATTAAAAAAAATATACCTCTTCCAACAACTGATGTGGGATCTCCATATTTTACATCTACAGAATTAGGACGAGAATACACATACCTGTAACTTGCACAAAACTATGCAAGTATCTTGCATGCCGTGTGCTATAACAACTTCTGATTGGTGAATGTCACAATGACACGCCACCTACTTGCATTGTGTTGTACAAGCTACGGGCAAGCGAATTTCCACCCTTACGGATTAGCTATAGATAAAGAATAAAATAATATTTTTTTACAAAAAAACAACAGACTTAAAAAAAAACACTAAAAAGTGAAAAATAACTTTAATTTCGGACGTCAGAGTCTTTGTATCTGTATTTTAGTTTTTATCCCCACCGACTTCCAAAATTAAAGTTATTTTTCACTTTGTAGTGTTTTTTTTTGGAGTTGGTTGTTTTTTTTTTGTAAAAAAGTTTTTATTTTACGCTTTAAGTATATTGGTCAGTTTGTAATTTAAATACTTATATAAGTTACAATAGGCTAATGTCAACGCTCATCACCTTTTACAAAATATTGCTTTCCCGAATCAGGGACGTTAATTGTTGAGGAGTTCTCTTATTAAAAACCACGATAACTGGAGCTCATGGTGAACCATCAGCTCCACTTCACCATATTTCACCATAGGCTGTGACGAGCATAAATTGTTTAACAACCATATTAAAGTAATCGAATCGCAACCCGTGAAATATTTAGGTATAATTGAGTATATAGTTCCGATAGCCATCTGTGGTCTTCATCATCAGTTCCTCTTCACCAAATGGTGGTTTTCAAGAGCAAATGCACGAGTTACTAAAATATCCAAATCGTTATAGGTGTGCTTATATTTGAGGCTTCCCTCGATTTCCATACCCTAATCAAATTCTGACTTGGTGACAATAGGACCACCTCGAGAGCATACCCTTCGAAAAAAAAAAAAAAAATCAAAATCGGTCCACAATTGATGGAGAAATCGCGTAACAAACACAAAAAAAAACATACAGTTGAATTGAGAACCTCCTCCTTTTTGGAACTCAGTTAAAAATGTTTGTGACCTACCTATCCTACATATATACAACGTGTAACGTTAAATGCGCAAAACCTCTTAAGGGGTCATTGTACTCATCATTATGAACAACTTTTACTATTGGACCAAACATGAAATCGCGAAAAAAAAATCAGCTGTTCAGTACATTTTGACGAATTATGCGAACATAAGTGTACTGAACAGCTGATTTTTTTTTCGCGATTTCAGGTTTGGTCCCATAGTAAAAGTTGTTCATAATGATGAATACAATGGCCCATTAAGAGGTTTTGCGCATTTAGCGTTACACGTTGTATACATATATATGGCTACCTGTGAAGTACCTACATAATTTCTCAACACGTTGATCCTACCCCATCACTCATCCATCCGCCATGATAATCCCTTATCTATGGCACGAGATTATCTCGTCACTCCATAAGACCACCATGACTCATGCCATCCACCGTGGTTTATGGGAATTAAGGTCAATTTGATGGTGACGGCGAGTAATAGATTAATAATCAATCGGTTACTTGTTAATTGTTTTTATTTAGCACAATGTTATGTTAATTTAGTTAAGTTACGTGATAGTTAAAAGCAATGTGCAATTAATAGTGTCATAATAAAAATGCAGTAATGATCCCATTACATAAAGTTGCTGTTATTAATAACATGTGAAAATTTGCGCACTGCTTAAAAAAATATTCTGTATATACAACAGCAAACCAATCAGTATTTAAACCAAAATCTAACTCCAATAGCTGTAACATATTGAGATTTAAAACACACTCGTTCTTCAACGACCACATATTCCACATACATCAATGTTATCCTAATGACCACGATTAGTCGCTAAAATGACCTGTCATTCGTTACCCATTGTCACGGAGACACGGAAGGCAGTCGCCCGTGACTCGGTGGCTCGCAAAAAGATAAATAACCACTCTATTAGTTAAAAAAAAAGATAATTGGTGAGTGTTGGTTTGAAGGGTACAGCAGAGATTGTGGGCTGTCATGTCCGCTTGTATTTAAAATTAACTTTGCTGTGCCCGACAGGGTCCATAATTGATTCGATGTTTAACATACCAACTATGTACACATTATGGAATGCAATAAAATATTGACTATTGAGTATTGTATTGTCTTTTGTTTTAATTAAGTATAGAGGATTTTTGTAGAAGGTTGTATTTGGTGACGTTGTTAGGGTTCCGTACCAAAATGGTAAAAAAGAAACCCTTATGGTGTGACTCAGTTTACCTGTCTGTCACAGCTGGATATCTCAAGAACTACTAATGCTATCAACTTGAAATTTGGATCAATTTTATATGACGTTTACCCAAATATTTTAAAAATAAAAAATAAATAAAAATATTTATACTTTTTTTTTGCAACAGGGACTGACAGGGGGTCTTAAAAATTCAAAGTGGGGTTACTAGGGCATGTGGGGTATCATATGAAAGAGCGCTGTTTTTACATTCTCAAACATTTTTTTATTTTTTTTAGGCTGCACAGTTTTCGATTTTTGATGAAAAACGTAAAAAAAAATACCGTTCCCCCCCCTTATCTCCGAGGTTTGCAAAGAGAAAAATCTGAAATTATTCTGTGTGATAGAAGTTTATGTAAAGATTACAGGAAGAATAAAACGATGTCTCTAAATAGCACACTTTTTCAGAAATCGGAACGGAACCCTCGGTGCGCGAGTCCGACTAGCTCTTGACCGGTTTTTTTTATTTAAAGAGTGGTTTGCTTTAATTTAATTACTTAAAACTAATAGCTCACCTTATTTATCAGTTCTGTCCTAGTTTTACGCTTCCCCCTATTTGTGTAACCGCAACGATCAATTGCAATTGTAGTAATATTGTCAATCGTTTCAATTGCATTTGGTAGACGAATCACGTAAAAATTGTCAATTGCAATTGATCGTTTAGGGGACCCTTTACAAAACTGTATTAATTTTACCAATTAAACCAGTCTACCATTTGCTTGCTGTGGTCTGTATCGTCAATCGACATTTATTATCGACGTTATATATGTTACCGGCAATCTGTATAATACAGGTATTCTATACAATACCTAGGCAATGTACAGAATACCTGGAGCGTCCAGGCAATGTATGAAATATTATGAATATTAATGTCCGTTACATACTTTGCCTAGGTAATGTATACAATTCCCAGGTATTGTATAAAGTACCTGCTGGTCCACCGGCACTGTGTAAAGTAAATAGATTTTGGTCTGTATTTATCAATGTTAGGTGCGTTTTGGTTAGGATAGGCTCCGTCTGCGGCAATAAGGCGAGCATAGGTGTTAGCGGCAGGCTATAGGCACCTGCAATAATACAATGTCTTTACAACAACTAGTTTTGTTCGGAGTTGATAAAGTTCGTCATTTGTTTTTTGTAAGGGATTAAATATAATGACTACCAAAAAAATTAAACGCTCACCAAAATGGATAAATGCTCACGAAATCTGCGTCGACCTGCTGACGAAAACCCTAACCCTAGACGGTCGACGTCAGGGGCACCCCGAGGTTTGGTTGGTTAGGTTTCTTTAAGCGCTGCAGACAGAAATAGGAGCCCCACGAAGCGGGTCTCCGTCGACCTGCTGTCAGTTTTCTAAAGTTATAATTTCACTTTAAAATGGTTTTAATTTTGGTGAGCATTTATCCATTCTGGCAGGTATTTCGAATTTTTTGGTAGTAAAATAGGTACTTTTCTGGTAAGCGTTTAAACAGAAGCCTTTTTGTAAGACTAATAGCTATATTTGCTAGTCTAATAGCGCGTACATAGTATGTTACACACATTGCCGGCTGCGCATTCGGTACTGTATAGAATACCTAGGCAAAGTATAAAATAAATAATATTTCATACATTACCTAAACGTTTTAGGTATTCTATACATTGCCTAGGTATTGTATAGAATACCGGATTATACAGATTGCCGGTAACATATACATATATTTTCACACTCGTCTTACGTCCATTGGTCCATCGAAAAACGTAATTAATGTTATTTAATTACATCTTGTAGATAATTGACACAAAACATAGAAAGAAAGAAAAGAAACAAAGAAAAAACGTTATACGTCTAGGGTAGTTAGGTACTTAGGTAATCGATAAATTTATCAATGGAAGTCGTCGTATTATTGGATGAATGACTCATTCAATTGTGTACGTAATGGATTCTACGGATCCATTGAGTTGCAATTACCTACGTAGCAAAATGGCCTGAGAGAGGCTCGACTGTAGGAACTTGTTGATTGAATATTTACTTACTTCAGAAATTACAAATATTTGACATCTCTACGACAAGATTGACGCAGGTATATGCCATTGGCCTCGAGTGGTTAGCTTGAGTGTTCTGTGCTCAGCTCACGCAACGCGTTGTACGTCCACCCAGTATATATATAGGACTCGCTCATCAAGGAGCGTTGTCCCAAATTAGACACATTATTCATTTATTAATTATACATAAAACAAAAGGTATTATATGTATTAAAACACGTATACTAAAAGATAAATAATTAAATTATATTTAAAATGATAAAGGTTTCATATAAATACGCTTCATAGTTTTTGCGTAATTCTCAGTTTTTCCCATCCCATCTGTCATTCGTGGATCTTGGACAGTCGTTACGGGTCGTCAGAAGCCCGAAATTCTGACAACCAGTCTTGCCAATTGGTATCGCATTACCAGATATGAGATGATATATGGTAAGATATGCAGTCGCTCCATGTAAAATACTGGTATTCGGCTGCATCCGGTTCGACTTGAAGCCGACCCCAACTTAGTTGGGAAAAGGCTAGACAGGTCGTCTCAAGGAACAGGAAAATACTAAATGCTGAAAAACTGGGAAAGAAAAGAAATACCATACAAGAATATGAAGCTGTGGACAGCCTTATAAAATCGGTTGAGCTATTATCTTTTAATACATTTTCCTCCAGACTTATCTTGACCGGGACTATGTTAGAAGCTACAGAGTTTCTTCCGTTCTCAAACCAATCAATGCCATATTCAGTCCTCAAAAATGATAAATGATATGATTTGTAAGTAGGTTTGTACGTCAATCATATGTATTTAAAAAAATTAAATGAGGTTTGCGTCTCCTATCTGACTACTCTGAGACGAAAGGCCAAATCAAACTCAGAGTAGGTAACAGAAAGTCCAGACATAGGTCCGTATTACAGAACGTCACTCAATACTCAAGCATTACTTAAAACTAGATTCAAGCCATTTGATTGGTTGAAACTACTTTTAAACTAAATTTAAACAAAGATCAGTGCTTGAGTTTCCTTCTGTAATACGGACCATAATCTTGGTCAGATCATGTGAAAATATTCGTTCATAAATAAGGTAAACAACTCCAAATAGATATCAGACCACGGTCACCTGCTCGCATGACCGGCATCACATAATGCGCTTCCGCCGGAAGTGCGACAATCGCCGCCATTTTGATTTCTGCCCACATTGTGCGCCGGCGCACACCGTGTCATCAATGTTACACAATCGATTGTGATTGTATTGATCATCGTGTTTGGGGTAAATCGATGGGAAGGAAAGTTTGTGATAAACATCTAATTCGATTTATAATGATTGTCATAATATTATCTATCATTCCTACTTATGTTCATTGATGAAGAACACCCCTTTCATTCTATCGAATACAGCTATTGAGAAAAAAACCGACCAATTGCGTGTTGCACCGCGCACAATGAAGGGTTCCGTAGTTGAAAAGAATTTATCCCAAAACTTTTTTACAAAAAAAAACCGACTTCCAAAAAAAACACTACAAAGTGAAAAATAACTTTAATTTCGGAAGTCGGTGTCTTTGGATCTGTATTTTAGTTTTTTGCCACCGACTTCCGAAATTAAAGTTATTTTTCACTTTGTAGTGTTTTTTTTGGAAGTCGGATTTTTTTTGTAAAAAAGTTTTTATTTTTCACTTTTTAGTGGTTCAGTTTGTAATTTATCTAAGTTACAATAACCCAATGTCAACTGCTCATCACGTTTTTACAAAATATTGCTTTTCCCGATGTAGGGACGTTAATTGTTGAGGAGTTCTCCTAGTAAGAACCAGGAGAACTGGAGCTCATGGTGAAGTCACCATTACCATTATGCATTTTGACGAGCATAAACCATATTAAAGTAATCGAATCGCAACCTGTGATATTCTTAGATATAATTGAGTATTTCCGATGGCCCTCTGTGGTCTTCATCGTCAGTTCCAGTTACCAAATGGTACTTTCCGAGAGCAAATGCACGAGTTACTATAAAAAATACCGAAATCAATATAGGTGTGCCCATAAAATTTGAGGGTTTCCCTCGATTTCTATGGGATCCCATCATCAGATCCTGACTTGATGATCATGGGACCACTTGGGAAGTATACCCTTTCGAACAAAAAAAGAAAAATCCAAATCGGTCCAGCCATTTTCGAGTAATCGGGGAACATACATTTTTTTTTTTTTTGAAATTTCCCATATGGCAATCTATCCAGACGATATTCAGCAATAGTTTCGTAATTGATTGTATCAGGCTTGTGCGGTACATATCCAATGATAAGTCCGCTTTGTCTCAGTCACAGTCTACAGTAATAATAGATCCTGCGGGTTTTTCCGTTTAAGTCTTCGTGGCATGGTTGAATCGCTCATAAGACCTTTTGCAAGTGCGTTAGGATGGTGTGTGATCCTCGATTTATAAGCTTCCATTCTGATTTTTATTTCTTGCTTAACTGTCCTCATGTTAAGGTCGTGGTGCAATCTATCATTGCTTATATACCATGGTGCATTTGCTATCATTCGTAGCATTTTAGACTGAAATCTTTGAAGGATTTCAACATTTGAATTTGCAGATGTGCCCCATAACTGTAAACCGTAACACCATATGGGTTTGATTATGACTTTATAGAGTAGAAGTTTGTTTGCCAGTGATAGATGTGACTTTTTGTTTAGCATCCAGTACATTTTTCGTACCTGTTGTCCCATTGCCAGGCGTTTGGTAAAGATATGCTTTCTCCATGTAAGTCTTTTATCCAGGTACATACCTAAGTATTTTGCCTCATCAGCTTGTGGGACTTGGACTCCATTTATTTTGACTGGAGGGCAAATTTGGCGTCGAAGAGTGAAATTTACCTGCACAGATTTCGATTCATTAGCCTTAATGCGCCAATCTCTTAGCCATCTTTCAATGTCATCAAGACTATTTTGGAGCTTCTGGGAGGCATTTTCCGGGAGCATATCCGAAGACAGTACTGCTGTATCGTCGGCGAAGGTACCCGTTATGGTTACTTCTGAAATAGGTAGGTCTGCAGTATATAGGAGATACAGAATGGGCCCCATAACGCTACCTTGCGGCACACCCGCGTGGATTTTGTATAATGACGTTGCTTCTTCGCCTTGCTTCACAAAGAAGTGTCTGTTTTCCAGATAGGATCGGATGAATTGGTAGAATTGTATTGGAAGATTTTTTTTAATTTTGTACAAAAGTCCATCGTGCCACACACGGTCAAAGGCTTGGGATATGTCTAAAAATGCAGCTGTACAATATTGCTTTTGTTCAAAGGCGGTGTGAATAGCGTTGACGAGCCTATGTACTTGTTCAACAGTACCATGCTTTTGCCTGAAACCAAACTGGTGATCAGGGATTAAGTTTCTCTCCTTAATGATTGGCATTAATCTGTTTAGAAATAGAATCTCCATTACTTTTGATGGTATTGGGAGCAAACTGATAGGTCTGTAGGACTTAACATCTTCTGGGCTTTTACCCGGTTTAGGAACCATAATGATCTGTGCTACCTTCCATTGCCGCGGCACCGCTGATCTTCTCAAGATGGAATTGTAAATGTATGTTAAAAAAGTACACCTTCTTCGGGCAATTCGAGTAGTATTCTCGCAGTTATCAAATCATATCCTGGAGCTTTGTTTTGATCAAGTTTACTTATTGCTTCTTTAACTTCTTGCTTGGAAAAGCCATTTATTGGAAGATCTAATTGGTGCGTTTGATTAAGGAGCTTAGATACTGAATTAATCTGTACTGATCCTTGATCAGGATTTGGTAGGAATACCTGTTTTAAATGATCAGCGAAAGTTTGTGCTTTTTCAGAGTCTTTTGTTGCCCAACTGTTATCTGTTTTGCGTATAGGAGGACGAGTTACTGTGGGGCACTTCAGTTTTTTTGTCGCCTTCCAAAGCGAATAGTCAGTCGCAGCACTAGGACTCAAATCCGTAAGATATGCCTGCACATTCTGATTTTGATCTTCACTTAATAATTGTGTCAGTTGAGATGTGAGTGAATTTAGTTTAGTTTTGTGTGCAGGATATCGAGTAATCTGCCACAATTTTCGAGCCTTGCGTTTCTGAGCGATCATTTCCCTGATGTTGACTGGGTATCTTTTTGTACTAGGGACTGTATTCGAGTTTTCTGGTGTAGCAAGCCAAGCAGCATTCTGGATGCAATGGTTAAAGTGCTCAACAGCTTCTTCTAAACTGCTTTGCAAAAAAAACGGGCACCTTACAGTTATTGGCTTTTCTATGGATAATATTAATATTTTTAGTATGTCGTTAGCATAAATGACTAGAAATTTCTTATTATCATTGAGAATATAGTTTTTAACCCTTAAATCCTGGAATCGGTGTTTTAGTCAATGTAAACAGAAAGTCGTGTTAAAATGGAAATTTTTAGGGTATAATTAAATTAAGACTACGAGTATTTTTATGGTATTTTAATAAAAAAAGACATTAAAAAATAAAAATTAATAACGAGTATGACCTCTCCTTGAAGCGATTACGGCGTGTAATCGTCTTGGCATGCTTTCCACCAGGTCTTTGATGGTGTCCTGTGGAATGTGTTCCCACTCAGCCGAAATCACACCTGATGTTTTGTGGAAGGTCGTTGGACAGGTCGTACTCGCCGTTTTAGGAGGTCCCAGACGTGCTCAATGGAGTTAAGGTCGGGGCTCCGCGCCAGCCAATCCAGACGACGAATACCGACCTCTTGCATATAAGCATCTACGTCGCCAGAACGGTGGTCCCGAGCATTATCGTCCATGAAATGGCATCTTCACCAATTACAGTCAGTGCGGGCTGTGCATGTTGACAAATTATTCCTGTTATGTACCTTTGCGCATTTAGTGAGCCATTTGCAATGAACACTATCTCGGTACGATAGCTGGAAGTTACGCCCGACCAAAACATAACGGACCTTCCACCATAAGGGGTGATTTCTTCAAAACACACGTCGGCATAGCGTTCCCCTGGTCTTCGTAACACTCGCCGACGTTGGTCCTCACCATTCAGGCAAATTCGAGCCTCATCGGAGAAGAGTACGCTACTCCAGTTACCTAGTGTCCAAGATAGACAATTTCTAGTGAACCTCGGTCGAGCAATCCGGTACTCACGGAGTAAATTGGGGGCCCGCGCTGGTCGTCGACTGCGTATATCAACCGCTAAAAGCCTCCTCCTCACTGTCCATAGGCTAACTTGTGCTCCTCGTACCTCTTCAAGGTTTCTTTTGAGGTCTATGTAACTGCATTTGCGATTACTCAATTCCTGAGTCACTAAAAAGCGGTCGTCTCGTGGTTGTGTGCAACGTTTTCTCCCACAACCTTGCCTTCTTTGAACGGAACCTGTCTCTTGGTATCGAGTCCATGTTCTTTGGACGGTGGAACCACTCACGTTTAACGGCTGTGAACCGTAACATTGGCTACACCCCACTTCCAGCAGCACTATAATTTTACTAGCTCTTGTTGCTTTTTCTGCCATTATAATCGACACAAAGATATCTGTTTTAAGTCACAATGAGGCAGGATTATGCGACAAACATAAATTATTCTAATAAAAATAACGAGAAGTTAGTTTTAGTTGCCTGATAACCATTTAACCGCAAACCCGCGAATAGTAAGTAAAAAGTCACAAACTGAAAAAGGGATTATTATTATTAAAAACAACAGTTCTGAATTTGAAATTAACTTTTTTTCATACCCAGACTCTTTATTATGTGCCAGGAACATAGTTTGCCTATTAAAACCTCATGAGAATTAAATGATTACCAATAATGTAGAAAAATCCAAACTGCCCGTTTTTTTTGCAAAGGAGTGTATGTCTTGATCGGTTTTAAGTGATAATTTCATATTTAGAGATGCTGACACCGACTCTCGGAAGTAACTCCAGTCTGTTTTTCTATTATGTAGGCTACATGGTTTTGTAATTAGCGTTATTTTTCTCTTCAGCAAAATTTCGACAGGGGAGTGATCTGATGAAAGTTCAGAATTATTAGAGTTGCATGTGAAGTATGTGTTAGCTATACCCTTTACTATCAGGAAATCTAATAGGTCCGGCATTTTTCTAACATCTGTGGGCCAATAGGTTGGTTCCCCGGATGAGATACAACTAAGTTTCAGATTTTCAACAGCCCTAAGCAATTGCCGGCCTTTCGGTGTTACTGTTCTTGAGCCCCAGTATGTGTGTTTAGCGTTATAGTCACCGCCAGCTACAAAACGTTGTCCTAAAGTGGAGAAGAACTTTTCGTATTCATCCTGCTTTATATTATGTTTTGGCGGGCTGTACACTGATGAAACTGTGAGTGGTCCAGCCCAGTCCTCGACCACTATATTAGTTGCTTGAATCTCAGGTGTGCAGTAATTTATGGCCTCGTGATGTCTAATTTTGTTTCTTATAAGTATAGCGCTTCCTCCATGTGCGGTGCCGTCAGGGTGCATCGTATGATATAATTTATAAGACTGTATATTAAAATGACTCTTCTTGGTGAAGTGAGTCTCCGTTACCAAGAGTATGTCTACTTGGTGCAACTCTAAAAACGCTTTCACCTCTAGGGTGTGTTGGGACAGCCCATTGGCATTCCAGATGACAATTTTTATGGAGTTGAATTTGTCAGTCTTGTCGTGAGTGTTAGTAGTAAGTTGGTCATTGTAGTAAGCTGTTGCATCATTTGTTTCATCATTATTAGTAACTCACGAGTGTCATTTGTACCCAAGTTGGCTTCCGGGATAATATTTTGTTTGTCAGTTGTGTTTGACTTTTCTGTTAGAACGTCACTGTAAGTTTTTTGGTGCTGATGGTGCCGTGTTGTTTGGTCTTTTTGTTGTGATGGTACGGGTCTTGTTGAGTAGCGTTGTTTTGTTGTTTCAGGTTTACCAGGTAATTTAATTTTTTGTAGTTCTCTATATACTTGGCATCCCTTATAGTTAGCAGGGTGATTTCCATTACATAAGATGCATTTAACTTGATCAGATCTAGTCTTCCGAGGACAATCGGCCGATAAGTGATCTCCTGCGCATTTGATACATTTGGGGTTCCGACGACAATAAGCCTTAGTGTGCCCGTACTGTTGACATTTAGCACACTGCGGTATTTCACGCTTAGGCCGAGGAGGTTCAAAGTTTATTCTACAATTTAAGAGGTACTTGACCTGATATATGCTTTTGTTGTTATCATTAGGTTTTAATTCAACAATGAACATTGGCAATGGTTTTTTAGTTTTCATTTGTTTAATATTCCAAGTATTAACACATTCGTGGCCTAAGTCTGATAAAGCTTGCTCGAGTTCAGTTAGATCAGTGGATGCATGTAGGTTTTTAAGGACCACTTTGAAGTTTCTTTCTTGTTTAGGCTTGTATGTATAAAATTCTGTGTTTTTTATTTCAAGCTGTTTAACTATATCCCTGAATGCTTCTGATGTTTTAGGTTGGGGAACATACATAAAAAAAAAAGGTTCCGACGAATTGAGAACCTCCTCCTTTTGGAAGTCGGTTAAAAAACAAACTTTTAACATTGTAATCCCAAAGAAAATTTAACGCAAAAAAATACGACCATTTACGGCACATATTTTGATAAATATTCGTATTTTTTTTGCGTTGACTTAGAAGGTTGATTTTCTTAGAACTCCAAAGGACCATACAGACGTATACGATATACCTACGTATTTGATATTGATTTCAACTTGATACCTCCACGCGTTCCTGAGTGTTGGAAATCTAGGTTCTAACACTTCAATAAAACGAGTTACTGGCTTTTTAAAATATAAAGATTATTATTAGCCAATTATAAGTCACTAGGAAGGTTATACGTCCGTCTTTATCAAGGCTCAAACATGAAGTAAGGTAATAATAATGGTGGGTAGTATTTATATAATAATTACCTACGATATATCGATTATTGCAGAATCGACTAAAGATTGATTTTTGTAAGTAAGTAAATCAATTATGTCAACACGCCCCCTCAAAAATTGATCTACCTAATTATACAAACAAAATAAATCAAAGTAATACCTAAATGACCGGAACATATTCACTTCCTAGTGTTTGCTGGGAAATACATCTCATGGTCCAACATTTGCTGCCAAGGATTAAGGAAAACCCAGAAAACCTTAATCAAACCATTTCATTAAATTATTCTTAGTAATAATTAAATTAATCATAAATCATTATTATGTAGAATCACAAAACATTAAATCAGTATCTTATTCTAAGCCCATTTTACTTCTCATCTCTTGAAAAGTGATAGCGGGTCAGAACATCTGCCAACTGCTGAACTGTTGGAATGTAATTTTATTTTATTACATTTTTTTTTTTTAATGTGTGCTAGATGATACTTTATATCTATGTTTTGTGATTGGTTGGATTATTTGCAATGCGTATACAGCCATTGTTATCCTCATAGATTATGATAGGTTTACAATAGTGCATATTAAATTTATTTAATACTGTTTCACGTACTGTATGCACTTTGATCTAATGTTATTTCATTACATGCTTGTAATTTTTTTTAAACCAAGAAACATTTTTTTTTTTTAATCGGTCTAAAAAAGTCATTTTGAATTTACTCATTAAATACTTTTAAAATAATTAATTGTTTCAATATCAGCACATACTATTATGTTAAAACACCTTTAAATAAAATGACATAATTATATGCTTTGGTATGTATATCTCCATTGTCTAGCAAATATTTGAATGAAGAATTTTGAAAACCTTTTTCTTTAAGTGATCTCTCAAAGACTTCAAACCAACACCTAGCTGCCTGTTTCAGCCCTTAAAGTGCTTTATTTAATTTACACACATAATTATCTGGACCAGAGATACCCTCAGGGACTTTCATATAAATATCTTCCTTTAATTCGTCATTTAAGAAGGCAGTTTTGACATCCCTAAGATGAACTAGCAAATTAAATTGATTCACAAAAGCAAGATACATCTGAAACTGCTATCGCTACTCATACTACTGGTGCCAAAGTTTTATTATAGTCCGTGAGGTATTCTTGACTGAAACCCCTTGCAACAAGTAGTGTTTTTTTTTTTTTTTTTATCTTAAATGTTTTCCAAATTCATCATGTTTTATAGGAAATATCCATTTACAAGAAATTGACAATGTTTTTATTTTCAGCTCTTGGTACTAAAGCCCAAGTATTATTTAGAGAATTTAGTTCGTCCCTAATTGCACTTTCTCACTGAGATCTGAAGGCCAATTCTCGTACTTAAAAAACGTTCAAATTCAAGTCGCAGTGTCATCTCAGTGACAATCAATGTCAAAAATGTAGGGAAATTAGAGGTTTTTTTGACAGATTGCGACTGGAGATTAGAATGCGAACGTTCTCAAAATTACGAGAATTGCCCCTCTGTTTTGATCTCTTCTAATGAATTTGTTATTTTACATAGAATAGACTGAGCACACAAAATGGCAATCATCATCATCGTCTTCATTATAGGAAATACGCGGACGATTTTTGGCCTGTTGTTTTTTTTTTTTTTAACGTCAGGATTTTATTTGTGTTTTCTTTTGGTGAAGACGGGTTATCAGAAAGAATATTATCAACTATTTGCTACGATTCAATTAAATTATCATGGTTTAATTTGCGAATTTTACACTCGTGCTCAACAGATTTAGTCAATAGACGTATCTGATTTAGAACTGTCAGAGTTATGAGACTTGACCGGCACTGACTTGGATATTACACCATCAGTTTTGCCGTGAGAATTTTTAATATTCCCTTCAGACTTGAGGATTGACCTGGATTTAAAAATCCAGTCTCATCAACAATAATATCCCTGACTACTATGTAATTTTTCGCACTCTGGGTTCCAAACTTTACAGCGTTTGGTTCATAACCCACAAGTATCCCTTTCCATGATTTTTGATCAAACTTGGTCTTACTGCTTTTATTATTGAACGTAAACAGTTGAACCTTCAATATATATATATTTTTTTTAATTTGAAGTTTTGTATCATGCCACATTTCGAATGGTGTTTTTGAAAGTTTCAAAGTTTTAGTTGGGGTGAAATTAATTAAATAATCAGTACTGCGTATCGCCCCAAAACACTTTGTTTAATATTGAGCGAGCTTTTTCAGTAATGATTCTGACCATACATTCAGAAACGCCATTCAACTGTGGTGGTCTCGGAACTATTAAATGATATGATATTTTTTTTCTGATATCCCTCTACACAATAAATAACCTTTCATTTCAGTCGATAAATGTTTGCCACCATTATCGCAGTACAAGTTGACTAATTTTAAATTAAACTTAGCCTCGCTTTTAGCCACGAAATCTTTAAAAACAGCAAACACGTCTGATTTTTATAGGTTAAATAGGTACCTACGTAGAATTGCGTGTACTCATCAACAAAAATTACAAGGTAGTTTTTAGTTGGGGGTAGGTATAAACTGTAACAATAGTCCACAAACATCTGAGTGCACAATTAATAATAGCTGTTTAACATGACTTTTATTTTTGACCTGATATGAACGGAAGTCGACTTTGTTTCCAATTTATACAGGCCTCACCTCCGTGGGCCTCACACAATTTATCATTCAGGCTCGCATAACGGTTTCGATTTGGCTTGTGTCATCAACCATTTTTTTTTTTTTTTTATTTTTTTAATTTCGATGAATTAATTTTTACTTATTATGACCAAAGCCATAATTTGTACATATTTTTATTACTGCATACTTAAGAAACAGATTGACACTTATTTACAGATGCCATTAAGTCCACAGCCATTAAATTATTTTTCAACATACCTTGCATGATAGTTTTATTAACCTTACGTATTGTGCTCCTTGCTGGTCGAAAATGACTGCCAACCCAGCACGTTGCATTTTCGTTAAGAACCGCACCGCACCGCACCGCAGCGGTGGTACCGCAGCATAGAAGAGCACGTCCTCCAAAACTTCTTGAACGCCCATGTTGCTGGTCACATACATCGTTCCCTGAAATAAATTCACCATTTTAGCAATAGAAATTTTAATGGCGTTTGCAAGACGGTGTGACTAATGAAAAGATCTTCCCTGTTTGTAATATGGTCCGATGCTCCAGAATCCAACAGGAAAGTAACTTTGCTTCCATCATGATCCGCTTGATAGTCTGCCATCATAAAAGCAAAGCCAGAAAAATGGCTCGACGTGGATGGTTCACTGATTCCAACTGCCTGGACCGTCCTTGTCCTCTCCATATTTTCTGCTGCTGTTGCTGCTGCTCTTTTGAAGTAGAAGCAGTTGCATTTCACATGCTTCTTGCGGCCACAGTGATAAACTTCATGAACTGTGACTTATTCTTCTGCTTGTTAACCTTCTAGTTGAAGCTATTATTCCCTTTATTATTTTGAGAATTATCGAATTTTGTTTTTCGAAATTCCTGTCCATTTTTCCCTCAAATTGTAAAACTTTAGACGCTGCTATCACTGGACTCATTTTTAAACTTGACTTCATGATCCAAAAGCCTTGGTTTAACGAATGCTAGCATTAAACTATCCTCCGTTAAAGTTTCGATCGCAATTATCACACCATCATATTTTGCGGGTAGGGTTAGCAACAAATGTGCTACCTCGCGTGGCGTGGTTTGGCGGCGGCGTGGTGGCTAACAATTCGATGATCAAATCATCAAAAATTGTTAAATGTTTTATGAGTATGACGTCACCTACTCGACGATAACACTTTTTGGATTTTTTTATACGTCCATTTCACTTAACAATGCCTGTATTTTTTATTTAAATTTTAACCACTTATATTGCAGTAAAAACGTAACCTGGTCCCATAACCTGTTGGAAATCTAGGTTCTAACACTTCAATAAAACGAGTTACTGGCTTTTTAAAATATAAAGATTATTATTAGCCAATTATAAGTCACTAGGAAGGTTATACGTCCGTCTTTATCAAGGCTCAAACATGAAGTAAGGTAATAATAATGGTGGGTAGTATTTATATAATAATTACCTACGATATATCGATTATTGCAGAATCGACTAAAGATTGATTTTTGTAAGTAAGTAAATCAATTATGTCAACACTGAGAAAAAGGGTCTTGACAGAAACTTGAAAATATTTTTTATATAAAAAAAAAAAATAATAATTCATTTTATTCAGATAAAATGATCCATAAATACAAAATCAATTTAAAAATTAAAAATATTAAAATTAAGTTAAACACACACACACACACAATAAAATTCACAAATTCAATAAAATTAAAACATTCAATGAAATGAAAAATACATTAAAATTCAATAAAATTAAGATTAAATTAAAATTAAAACATTCATAAAATTAATTACTTACAAATTAAAAATTTTCGGGCTTTTTCATTCAATTTTTATTGTAGGTATAGGACCTACAATAAAAATTGATGAATGATGAGATGATGAGTAATTAAAGAATAAAATTGTGCTACATATTACCAGTCTATTTCGTCAGAAGGAAACATCAGAAATACCACTGATTTTGACCACTCCAACGGCGACTGTTTAGTAAATAAACAATGGCATATGAAGGTAAAAGGTCACGTCATTCGTCACGCCAAACGTGTAGGACATTGTATTAGCACGTTCAATGTCAACTCATCATGGAGATAAACATCTAAATAATTAACTCTACTGACAGTACCGCTTGTTTTATTACTTTTTATCACGCAGACATGTTTGTGTACAACAGCAGTGCTATTCTGTACAAATCTCACCGTGAAAAGTTAGGTGAAGTGAGCGTGGAGTGAGTGAACAGTGTCAACAGTGGGCTTAGTGACAGTTTTTATACTTACTCGATCGCGTTTACGTTATCGTTACCTTATGTCAATTCGTATGGAATAATTGCGTTTCTTATTATAGTTACCAGGCGGCGCTTATTCATTTTCAGTACAAACTGACGTTTACGTCAACGTGATCGAGTAAGTATAAAAACTCGCACTAAGCCCTCAGTGTCAATAGAGTGTGAATAGTGTCAATCCCCAGCATCAGTCGGTCGATTCTGTAAAAATCTCACCGTGAAAACTTAGGTGGTTACAGAATCGCACTACAGGTAAAATGACAATTCACTTCACGTAGGTTTTCACGGTGAGATTTGTACAGAATAGCACTGCAGTACTCTTGCCGGGTCTATTCTGTAAAAGTCTCATCATGAAGACTTAGATGACGTGAACAGTCCTTCCACCTGATGCAAGGGATTGAGAAAGAAACTATACATCTGGAGATAAGGAACGAAAACGGCGTTAACGGCTTCGAACCTAGAAGGTTTAGTGTTGATTTTTTTAACTCACCTGACATACCTCAATCAATCTGCCTAGCCTTTTCCCAATTATGTTGGGGTCGGCTTCCAGTCTAACCGGATGCAGTTAAATACCAGTATTTTACATGCAGCGACTGCCCATCTGACCTCCACAACCCAGTAACTAGGTAATACGATACGCCTTGGTACGACAGGTTGTCAGTCTTTTCTGACGACCCGCTACGACTGTCAAAGATCCACGAATGACAGCTGGGACCAACGGCTTAACGTGGTTTCCGAGGCACGGTGTAGTCTCGGTATGTAAAGATGATCACCCATCCACGGACCAACCCCGGAAAGCGTAACTTAACCTGATGGATCGACCCGTGCAGCTATTATTACTTAGCCACAAGCCCCTCAGCTGACCTACCTCATCTGACTAAAGATGTGAGCATAGGAAATGTCAAAATGTTTCATAGCTCTAGACTTATGATTTTTTTCTCAATGGCGGCGCTAGTTAGGCAGCACTACTCGCCTTAAGCTACGCTTACCAACGGACGGAAAATATCCCACAGGAACGTACTACCGGGAATTCCTTCCTTATTCCTTGTCTACATTATAAAGTGAACCTCTGTGCAAAATTTCAGCTTTCTAGGTCTAAGGGTATTGGGCTGAGGGTTGATGAGTCAGTCAGGAGTTCAGGACTTCTATTTATATAGGTAGAGATGGATATCTTCATCTGCTATTTTTACCAGGAGCTATGGGGTCAGGAGCATCAGGTCTTGCGAGCGAGACGCCGGGCGGCGATCTGCGTCTGCCAGCATCAGGGCTGCGGTTCTCGTTAAACCAGCTGCGAACACTAAACTCTTACGTGGACAACCTCTGGGAAGAAGATCAGACAGGTATGTCTTAGGTTTTTCTGGATCTAATGTTCGTTCGACACAAGTTATTATCGTGCTTATTTTTGACCAATTTACAAAATAAATATCATTTATATGTTACTGTAAAAGTCTGAACTGCGGTAAATCTTTTTTTTGCAAGTCTCACCGGTAAAAGTCTGAATTGATTTTTACGGCATTCTGTCGGTAAATCTTAGGTTACACACAAGACCCACAGACACCACACCTCACAAATACCGGTAAATGTTAGTTTTCAGAGTAAAAGAATGCAGTTTTAATAAACAGAAACTACCTATATAACCAACATTCCTATCATTACCTACTATTGTAAGTCTTTTATCATGTTTAACATGCTTTAGAAAAATAAAATGCATAAAATATAACACAAAAATAGAAAAAAAGGCTGGGGGTCGTCAATCACGTGGGAATTGTATTACACTACCCCAGTATACTCTTTGCACTACCCTCTAGCCGAGCGGTTGTCGAGCGAGACACGAGTTGACACGACTATTATTATATTTAAATCCTTGATTTCGAACATTTACCGGTGCCTGCGGTAAAACCTAGGATTTACCGACTGAATTAAAAACCGAATAAATTAGTAATAATCCGAAATTAAAGATTATTTAAGAACAATGTGGGCTTTTACCGCTTTTTAGGGTTCCGTACCAAAATGGTTAAAAAGGAACCCTTATGGTGTGACTCAGTCTGTCTGTCTGTCTGTCTGTCACAGCTGGATATCTCAAGAACTACTGATGCTATCAACTTGAAATTTGGAACAGTTTTAGATGACGTTAACCCAACTATTTTGCAAATAAGAAAGAAATAAAAATATTTATATTTTTTTTGCAATAGGGACTGAAAGGGGGTCTTAAAAATTCAAAGTGGAGCTACTAGGGTATTATATAAAAGAGCGCTGTTTGCACATTCTCAAACATTTTTTTTTATATTTTTTGGCCACATAGTGTTCGACTTTTGATGAAAAATGTAAAAAAAAATACCGTTCCCCCCCTTATCTCCGAAGTTTGCAAATAGAAAAATCTGAAATTATTCTATGTGATAGAAGTTTATGTAAAGATTACAGGAAAAATAAAACGATGTCTCTAAATAGCACACTTTTTCAGAAATCGGAACGGAACCCTCGGTGCGCGAGTCCGACTCGCTCTTGACCGGTTTTTTTTTATATTTGGTAAATCATAGGATTTACCGGTAAATCCTGAGATTGCAGCAGTTCGGGCTTATACAGTAACATATACCTACACAAGTTGTGGATAAGTTGATGGTTAAGGCCTCGCCTCTCATGCACGAGGTTGTAAGTTCAAATCCGGGCAAGTACCATTGTGAATTTTTCAATTCATATGTACTTTCTGAGTTTATCTTGAGGAAACCTGGACTTGTAGTTAATATAAGTCTGAAATCGCCAACCCGTCTGGAGCTAGCGTGGTGATCAATACTCGTGCCTTCTGTGTATGAGAAGAGGGCTTTGCCCAGCTGTGGGCAAACATATGTACGTATGTATTTATTTGTGTTATCCAAACATACGAAGCAATGGGATAGGATTTTCCTTTAAGATCCTTCGGGTTATAATTAAATAAATATCCTTGGACATTTCACACAACGCCATCTAGTCCCAAGCTAAGCAACCTAATGCTTGTGTTATGGTTACGAGATGGCTGATAAACTACTTATATACATTTTTTTTTGTAAATACATACATATTATAGATAGAAAAACACCCAGACTCGGAACAAATACTTGTAGGTCGTACAAATATTTGTTCCGTGCGGGAATCGAACCCGCGACAAGCTGCGCAGCAGTCAATCGCTCAACCACTGCGCCAACC
Organism: Cosmia trapezina; assembly: GCA_905163495.3. Lineage (NCBI taxonomy): Eukaryota > Metazoa > Arthropoda > Insecta > Lepidoptera > Noctuidae > Cosmia > Cosmia trapezina. Next base: position 25,977,983 of record LR991032.1, read on the forward strand.
GTGTCGATAATTGAAAGTGTGTGCTGCAAATTCTTTAATGACTAAACAATGTTCAGGGGCCGGACTATGATGTGAAAATAGATGGATCCATCATGATTCCGTTGAAAAAAAAGGATGGTGCTATAGGTCGTATATAGCTCCGTCTCTCTCTCTCTCTACTGGAACCATGATGGATCCAGCATCTTTTTTCACGTCCTAGTACGGCCCCTAATATACTATGGTTAGCCTAGCTGTTTTGTTCACGGGACATTTACAATATTGTTGTGTTAATACAGGTCGCATTTCAACTGAGCTGGAGAGTGCAGTAGAGAGCCTGGTTCAGAGGATAGTGGACGGAGCTGGACAAAGGGACCCGAGGTTCCGATGCTGTCATCTAATAGCACTGCACAGAGGGAAGAAGGTAAGATGCTAGTGAAGTAAACGTACCTAGTCATTTTGTAGGTTGGTTACAATGCTGACCACTCGACGGAAAGTTTTGTCAACCTTAAGGATGAAAATGGAAATTTAAGCAGAAATAGTTTAGTGCTTTCCATCCTATTGTATACAGGATGTTAGGTTAAACGAGGGACATACTTTAAAAGGAGTGAAGTATTCATGAAAATGAACAACTTTAGCCATGGAACTAACCCTGAAATATGAAAAAAAAACAGCTCATTTTGATCGCAGAGGTTTTGCACTTTGTAGAGAATAGCTGATTTTCTTTTTCATATTTCAGGGTTAGTTCCATGGTTCCATAGTTATGTATGCCCCTCGTTTAACCGAACACCCTGACAGGGTGTAAGTGTAGCATGGCAATCTTTTAAGGGGTCATTGTACTCATTATTAAGAACAACTTTTACTATGGGACCAAACCTGAAATCGCGAAAAAAAAATCAGCTGTTCAGTACACATCAAACTCCTCAAACTGTAGGGAGCAGCAGATTTTTTTTCGCTATTTCAGGTTTGGTCCCACAGTAAAAGTTATTCATAATGATGAGTACAATGACCCCTTAAGAGGCGGCTGGTGTTTTACCAATAACCCTGTATATAGCTTACAAAAAATGAGAACATTATAAAAACGCACAGACATCTTTTAACAGATGCGTTCTCGTTCCTTGGAATACCTGGTGACGCTGGACTCTCTACCTCCTCTCAACTTGGGTGAAGACTCTCGTCTTCAAGACGGACCTGTGGGCTACGGGCGTGTACGCCTCACAGGCAGGGAGGCTGACAAGTGGGAGGAGTTCCTGACGCCTTCGGGGTATTTGTGCAGGTTGGTAACCTCTTTCTTCCTCGCTGAACTGGTGGCAAACCTGACTAAGCACCTTTGCAGAGATACAATGAAACTAACATGGATGACCTTTCAAAGAAGACATCTTTATCTAATCCGACTGGTTACATAAATCTCCTTTTACAGTTTTAGTCACGTGTTTGAATTGTGATTGTCCGCATTGTTTTGAAACTGAATTGAAATAATTATATAACCGGTCAAGAGCGAGTCGGACTCGCGAACCGAGCGATCCCGATTGCGATTTCGGTTCCGATTTCTGAAAAAATGTGCTGTTTAGAGACATCGTTTTATTAGGGTTCCGTACCAAAGTGGTAAAAAAGGAACCCTTATGGTGTGACTCAGTCTGTCTGTCTGTCACAGCTGGATATCTCAAGAACTACTAATGCTGATAGCATATTTACAAAATAAAAATATGTTTTTCTTTATCTCTTTGAAATTTGGAAGAGTTTTAGATGACGTTTACCCAACTAATTTGCAAATAAGAAAGAAATAAAAATATTTATTTTGCAACAGGGACTGAAAGGGGGTCTTAAAAAATCAAAGTGGAGCTACTAAGGCATGTGGGGTATCATATGACAGAGCGCTGTTTGCACATTTTCAAACATTTTTTTTCTTTTTTTAGGCGGCATAGTTTTCGACTTTTGATGAAAAATGTAAAAAAATACCGTTCCCCCTTATCTCCGAAGTTTGCAAAGAGAAAAATCTGAAATTATTGTATGTGATAGAAGTTTATGTAAAGATAGCTTTTTCCCGCAGTTTCGCCCGCGTGGATGTCGGAAAATATCCCAAGGGAACCTACTACCGGGAATTCCTTCCTTATTCCTTGTCTACATTATAAAGGGAACCTCTGTGCAAAATTTCAGCTTTCTAGGTCCAAGTGTTTGGGCTGGGCGTTGATGAGTCAGTCAATCAGTCAGTCAGGACTTCTCTCTTTATTTGTATAGATTACAGGAAAAATAAAACGATGTCTCTAAATAGCATACTTTTTCAGAAATCGGAACAGAACCCTCGGTGCGCGAGTCCAACTCGCTCTTGACCGGTTTTTTTTTTTGTAATCTTTACATAAATTTTTACATTTTTCATAAAAAGTCGAAACATATGCGGCCTAAAAAAAGAAAAAAAAATGTTTGAGAATGTGCAAACAAAGCTCTTTCATATATGCTGCCCCCCCCACATGCTCTAGTAGCCCCACTTTGATTTTTTAAGAACCCCTTTCAGTACCTACCTGTTGCAAAAAAGTAAAAATCTTTATGTGCAAACTGTGTGTACTGTGTGTGTTGGGCAAACGTCATCTAAAACTGTTCCAAATTTCAAGTTGATAGCATTTACTAGTTCTTGAGATATCCAGCTGTGACAAACGGATAGACAGACAGACTGAGTCGCACCATAAGGGTTCCTTTTTATTACCATTTTGGTACGGAACCCTCAAAAACCTTAATAAATCATGCTTGTATCCCACGAAAGTTTGTTTAAACATTGGGAGTATTAAAAAAGTGGTGGTGATTTATATTCCTCTGTCTCTCTAGGGACAAGGTAGTAGAACGCTGGGTGGAGCTGATCGCGCGCTGCACGTCTGCGCGCGGCGGCGGCGGCTCGCGCGTGCTGTGTGCGCGAGCCGTGCAGCATGCCGCGCCCTACAGGCACTGCTACCTGCAGAGAGGTGAGCGGACGATTTAGCAGGGAACTGATGATTAGCTTTAATTTATGTAGGAGCTTTGTGTAGGAGCTCGTGGCTAAGTAATAACAGCCGCACGGGTCGATCCGTCAGGTTAAGCTACGCTTGCCGGGGTTGGTCAGTGGATGGGTGACCATCTTTACATAACGAGATTCCTCCGTGCCTCGGAAAGCACGTTAAGCCGTTGGTCCCGGCTGTTATTCGTGAATCTTTGACAGTCGTTACGGGTCGTCAGAAGCCCGAAAGTCTGACAACCAGTCTTACCAAGGGGTATCGTATTACCCAGTTACTGGGTTGTGGAGGTCAGACAGGCAGTCGCTCCATGTAAAATACTGGTATTCAGCTGCATCCGGTAGACTGGAAGCCGACCCCAACATAGTTGGGAAAAAGCTAGGCAGATTGATTGATGATTAGCTTTAAATCATCTCCTGACCTACCGACTTACAACATAGGAAGACTGCTAGTCCAGAATCTAATTAGCTGTGGCGACATCTACATCGCCACATACGAACTACGCATTAAAATGACATGACGTCATGTAATCCTGCATCGCGCAATTAGATTTTACCGCGCGACTAGCTTAGACAACATTCGTTTTTGTTTACACTAAACCTCTTAACCCCTCAAGTGTCGAATGCACCCCATGTGTGCATAAGAAAAACCCTTTTTTTGTTCGGTACATAAGCTTATATCACATATACACTCATGGACAAATTTAGAGGAACGCAAAAAAAAGGTTAAGTTTTTCCTGTTGTAGTTATCCTGCGTACTTGTCACTAACATTAGTAAAATCAATCTGCCTAGCCTTTTCCCAACTATGTTGGGGTCGGCTTCCAGTCTAACCGGATGCAGCTGAATACCAGTATTTTACATGGAGCGACTGCCTGTCTGACCTCCACAACCCAGTAACTGGGTAATACGATACCCCTTGGTAAGACTGGTTGTCAGACTTTCGGGCTTCTGACGACCCGTAACGACTGTCAAAGATCCACGAATAACAGCCGGGACCAACGGCTTAACGTGCTTTCCGAGGCACGGAGGAATCTCGATATGTAAAGATGGTCACCCATCCACTGACCAACCCCGGCAAGCGTAGCTTAACCTGACGGATCGACCCGTGCGGCTGTTATTACTTAGCCACGAGCTCCTCCACTAACATTAGTAAATGGTATTAAAAAAAATAAAGTTTTGGAATGTTTTTTTTTTCGAATTTCATTTGTTTTTATGTAATTATTGCGTAATGGTTTCTTTCATACTGCGAAAAATTTTGACAACTTTTGAATTTGAGTTTAATTTTAGGTCTTGTTTAAATGTTTGCCTTGACTGCCTTGTTTATCATGTTAAGCGTGAATTGTTACTGCAAATAAACTGAGAATGCCAGATCTAAACGCCACTCAAGTTGTTGAGAAACCGGACCTTAACTTCTTCTGAGGTAAGAACGAAGCTCCAAGAAGTTCGAGGGGTTACAATAAGCACAAAAACTGTGAGAAGAAGACTAAAATCGTCCGGAATAAGTTCACACTTGCCTGCCAGTGACCCGCTGTTTGCCACATCCTATCGAGTAGTTCGAGCTAATTTTGCTCGCATTTACGAAAATTGGAATAACGAAGCTTGGAGTCAAGTTCTATTCACAGATGAGTTCAGATTTTGTCTGAAGCCAGATGTTGGAAGGATTAAAGTGTGGAGACGCGCGGGAGTAAGGTACACTCAGTGCAACATCATTGGAAAAGAGGCGTATGGTGGAGGGTCAGCTATGGTATAGAGGGGTATTTGTAAGGGGCCACGTACGGAACTCCGCGTCATTGAAAATGGGTCACTAATAGCGGCACGATATGTAACTGAGACTTTGGAAGAAATTGCAATGCCATTTGCCCCTTATAAAGGAGATAGACTTGTTTTTATGTATGATAATGCACTACCCTATATTGCGCCCGTAGTTGTCGAATACCTTCGAGACGTTGAAATCAATGTTTTCAAGTGGCCAACGCGCTCGCCCGACTTAACCCCATAGAGGATGCATGGGATAAGCTTGGAAGACAAATTAAGAAAAGACATCCTGCCCCCGCTAATTAGAGAGCTCTTAAAAACGCATTACTGGAAGAATGTTACGCAACCTCTAAAGGTTTTATTGATAACTTGATTAGGAGTATGCCAAGGCCACTGGGAGCAGTTCGAAGAGTTAAAAGGGGCAACACTAAGTACTGATTATAGCCTACGTTATAGCCTTTCCTAAGCCCTTATGAAAAAAATAATAAAAATAAAAACAAAAATGTTACTTTCATGTAAAATTTTCTTTTTTTCTTAATTTGGTTAATTTTTGTCATTTGGTCATTTGTTTTTCGACGTTTGCAATTTTAAATTAACGACTAATAAGCAATATCCAAATTAATAAACTTAATTGTCACAAATATCCATGATATTTGGTGTTCATGGTGTTTTAAACACACTTTTTTTTTGCGTTCCTCTAAATTTGTCCATGAGTGTATATAAATGTAAAAAAACATCATCCAATGGAAAACCAATCAAATCATTAGTTGTGAACTTATGGAGTTCGCAGCTAACCTCCCCTCCCCCCCCGCGTGTCAAATGCACCCCAAGTGTGCAAAAGGACAAAACTTTACATAATAGGTATATAAGCTTAGATCACGTATATATGTATAAACGTAAAAAAACATCATCCGATGGAAAACATATCATTATCAGTAGTTGTGAACCTATGGGGTTCGCAACTAACCCCCAACCCTCCCCACTCGCTGGGGTTTTGGGTCTAAAATCAGCCAAACTCAGACACTTGAGGGGTTAAGGGGTCATTATACTCCTTATTTTGAACAGCTTTTACTATGGGACCAAACCTGAAATCGCGAAAAAAAATCAGCTGTTCAGTGTTCATGTAGATAAATGTACTGAACAGCTGATTTTTTTTTCGCGATCTCAGGTTTGGTCCCATAGTAAAAGTTGTTCAAAATGATGAGTACAATGACCCCTTAAGAGGTTTAGTGTAAACAAAAAATTATGTTGTATACAACGTCCGTACATCAATAGTACACCCGTCTAGTCGGAGGATCCTCCCTTTTCTAAGGAGGATGTAACTGTACACCCTGTTCCTCATGCCTTTAAAATAGCATTCCTCCAAGTTTTTTCATTTCAGCTAGTAGAGTGGTAGGTATAATCAGATTTAGGGTTCCATACCACGTTCTGACACCATCTCGTGCGTACATGGTCGGCGCTCCAGGAATGTCATGTTATCGCGTCGTCGGGAATCCGTACACGACGCCGACTTAGACGAATATAGATATCGGTACATATTATAGCTATCGTTACGAAGATTTATCTCTTGTGATGTTATGTCAAGGCAAGCCCCTATTTACCTGTGTCTGTAGTTGTTAGTGCGAAAGTTTATTTATTTACCTATTTAATCAAGAAAACTAACAGCACAATATACATTGGCTCATAATAGTTATTGTTAAAGATATTACTGTTAATACATGCACAAATTATAGGTGTACATAGCATTTGAAAAGAAAAGTGTTGGAAATTTAGGTTCTAACACTTCAATAAAACGAGTTATGGGCTTTTTAAAATGTATAAATTATTATTAGCCAATTAAAAGTCACTAGGAAGTTTATACGTCCGTCTTTCTTAAGGCACTAACGAGAAGTGAAGTAATAATAATGTTGGGTAGTATTTATATAATAAGGAGGTACCTACAGTGTATCGATTATTACAGAATCGACTAAAGATTGATTTTTGTAAATAATTAAATCAATTAAATCAACACGCCCCCTCAAAAATTAATCTACCAATTATACAAACAAAATAAATCAAAGTACCTAATACCTAATTGACCGGAACATATTCACTTCCTAGTGTTTGCTGGGAAATCCACATGGTCCAACATTTGCTGCCAAGGATTAAGGAAAACCCAGAAAACCTTAATCAAACCATTTCATTAAATTATTCTTAATAATAATTAAATTAATCATAAATCATATTATTATGTAGAATCACTGAACATTCAATCAGTATCTTATTCTAAGCCCATTGTACTTCTCATCTCTTGAAAAGTGATAGCGGGTAATGCCTTGGTCAGAACATCTGCCAACTGCTGAACTATTAGAATGTAATTTTATTTTATTACATTTTTCTCAATCTGTTCCTTAGAAAAAATGATACTTTATATCTATGTGTTTTGTACGTTTGTGATTGGTTGGATTATTTGCAATGCAGCCATTGTTATCCTCATAGAATATGATAGATTTAATGATATCTATTTTAGTACTAACTGCTAGTGATTTAAGCCCTAAAGCCTCCCATGACAGTTTCATACAATGCCATACAATCTGCCTCAGTTGAAGAGGCAGCAACTGACATTTGTTTCTTTGTACTCCAGGTTTGCTTGCAGCTTGAAATACCCAGTTGTACTTTTCCTGTCATTTGAATCACTGCCACCCCAATCTGAATCTACGTAGCCACATATAATGTTAGTGTAGGCACATCTTTTACCTATAACTTAATATTAAATCAACAGTACCGCAGCACTCTTTTTAGACACTGCCAGAGTTCTTTACTATTTTTGTTCGTATACCTACTCAGTATATTAACGCTTGTAAGTAATTAAATCTGGACGAGTGCATAACATGACATACATTAAACATTCTTTATCGTTTCAACATGATCATTATATTTTTCTTCAGAGTTTAATGCGTCATAATTAAGTTTATTTTTCATTGGTGTATTGACAGGTTTACAATCGTGCATATTAATTTATTTAATACCGTTTATATGTTTGCACTTTGATTTAATGCTATTTCATAAAATTAAAATTATTTCATCATCATCATTAATTTCATTCATCGTCATTTTAAATTAACTCATAATTTTTTTTTTAATTATTTCAATATCAGCGCATACTATAACTAAATCACCTATATATAAAACGACAAATATTTTTATGTACATCTCCATTGTCTAGCATATCTTGACACATATTCGAATGAAGAATTTTGAAAACCGTCTTCTTTATGAGATAGATCGAAAACTTCAAACCAACATTTAGCTGCCTGCATTTTTCAGCCCGTAAAACACTTTATTTAATTTACACACATAATTATCTAAACCACGGACTTTTATATAAAGATCTTCCTTTATTTCGTCATTTAGGAAGGTAGTTTTGACATCCCTAAGACGAACTAGCAAATTAAATTGATTCGCAAAAGTAAGATACATCTGAAACTAGCAGCTATTCATGCTGATACTAGTGCGAAAGTTTCATTAGGTATAGTCCGTGTCCGTCCGACCTTCCAACAAGTTGTTTTTTTTTTATCATAAAGGTTTTCTAAATTCGTCATTTTTTATAGGAAACATCCATTTACAATAAATTGACAATGTTTTTATTTTCAGGTGTTGGTATTAAAGTCTAAGTATTATTTAGCTTTAGAGAATTTAGTTCGTCCCTACTGCACTTTCCCACTGAGATCTGTTTTGATCTCTTCTAATGAATTTGGTATTTTACATAGAATAGACTGAGCACACAAAATGGCGATCATCATCATCGTCTTCATTATACGACATAGGTGGACGACTTTTGAACCTATTGCATCATGTAACGTCAGCATTTTATTTGTGTTTTCTTTTGGTGAAGATGGGTTAACAAAAAGTTTATCATTTATTTCCTCCAATTCAATTTTATATTATCATGGTTTAATTTGCGAACTTTACTAGGACACTCGTGCTCATCAGATTTAGACCATAGACGTATCTGATTTAGAATTGTCAGAGTTATGACACTTGACCGGCACTGACTTGGATATTACATCATCAGCTTTGCCGTGAGAATTTTTTTAATATTCCCTTCAGACTTGAGGTCTGGCCTGGATTGAAGAAATCCAGTCTCATTAATAATAACATCCCTGACTAATTTTTCGCACTCTGGGTTCCAAACTTTATAGCGTTTGGTTCATAACCCACAAGTATCCCTTTCCATGATTTTCCATTAAACTTGGCCTTACTGCTTTTATAATGAACGTAAACAGTTGAACCAACTACCTTCAAATATTTTTTTTTATTCGAGGTTTTATATCATGCCACATTTCGAATGGTGTTTTTGAAAACTTTCAAAGTTTTAATTGGGGTCAAATAATCAAATAAACAAGAGTTGATACTGCGTATCGCCCCAAAACACTTTGTCTAATTTAGCACCGCTTATCATGAAACGAACTTTTCCAGTAAGTAATGGTTCCGACCATACGTTCAGAAACGCCATTCAACTGTGGTATTCTCGGAATTTTTAAATGTTATGATATCCCTCTCTCTACACAATAACCTTTCATTTCAATCGATAGATATTCGCCACCATTATCGCAGCATAAGTTGACTAATTTTAAATTAAACTTAGCCTCGCTTTTAGCCACGAAATCTTTAAAAACAGAAAACACGTCTGATTTATAGGTGGGTTAAACAGTACGTAACAAAGTACCTAATGCGTATACTCATCAACAAAAAGTACAAAGTAGTTTTTTTTTTATTTGTCGTTAGTTGGGGGTATAAACAGTAACAGTAGTCCACAAATATCTGAGTGCACAATAAATAATAGTATAAAATTAGCCAAACTCAGACACTTGAGGGGTTAACATGACTTTTATTTTTGACCTGATAAGAACGGAAATCGACTTTGTTTCCTATTTATACAGGCCTCAACTCTGTGGGCCTCACACAATTTATCATCCGCTCGCATAACAGTTTCAATTTGGCTGGTGTCATCAACCATTTTATTATTTTTTTAATTTCGATGAATTAATTTTTACTAATTATGACCAAAGCCATAATTTGTACATACTGCACACTTGAGAAACACATTGACACTTATTTACAGATGCCATTAAGTCTACAGCAATTAAATTATTTTTTAACATACCTTGCATGATACTTTTATTAACATTACGTATTTGGGCTCCTCGCTGGTCGACAATGACTGTCAACCCTGCTCCTTGCATTTTCGTTAAGAACAGCAGGTGGTACCGCAGCACAGAAGAGCACGTCCTCCAAAACTTCTTGAACGCCCATGTTGTTGGTCACATACATCGTTCCCTGAAATAAATTCACCATTTTTAGCAATAGAAAATTTAATGGCGTTTGCAAGACGGTGTGACTAATGAAAAGATCTTCCCTGTTTATAATATGGTCCGATGTTCCAGAAACCAACAGGAAAGTATCTTCCATCATGATCCGCTTGATAGTCTGCCATCATAACAGCAAAGCCAGAAAAATAGCTCGACGTGGATGTTTCACTGATCTCAACTGCCTGGACCGTCCTTCTCATATCCGTATTTTCTGCTGCTGTCGTTTTTCACATGCTCCTTGCGGCCACAAATGACAACACTTCATGAACTGAGACTTATTTTTCTGCTTGTTAACCTTCTAGTTGAAGCTATTATTCCCTTTATTATTTTGAGAATTATCGAATTTTGTTTTTCGAAATTCCTGTCCATTTTTCCCTTCAAATTGCAAAACTTTTGACACTGGTATCTTCATGAACTGAGACTTATTCTTCTGCTTATTAACTTCCTAGTTGAAGCTATTATTCCCTTTATTATTTTGAGAATTATCGAATTTTGTTTTTCGAAATTCCTGTCCATTTATCCCTCAAATTGCAAAACTTTTGACACTGGTATCACTGGACTCATTTTTAAACTTGACTTCATGATCCAAAAGCGTTGGCTTAACGAATGCTAGCATTAACTTATCCTCCGATAAAGTTTCGATCGCAGTTATCACGCCATCATAAGATGGGGGTAGGTTGAACAACAAATGAGCTACCTCGCGTGGCGTGGTTTGGCGGCGGCGCGGCGTGGCGTCGGTACCCTATAATATACTGTAGTCTTTGGTGCCGGCTATCAATTCGATGATGAACACTTTTTGCAACTTTTATCACGTCCATTTCACTTGACAATGCCCATATTTTTTTATTCAAATTTTAATCACTTATATTGCAGTAAAAACGTAACCTGGTCCCATAACCTGTTGGAAATTTAGGTTCTAACACTTCAATAAAACGAGTTATGGGCTTTTTAAAATGTATAAATTATTATTAGCCAATTAAAAGTCACTAGGAAGTTTATACGTCCGTCTTTCTTAAGGCACTAACGAGAAGTGAAGTAATAATAATGTTGGGTAGTATTTATATAATAAGGAGGTACCTACAGTGTATCGATTATTACAGAATCGACTAAAGATTGATTTTTGTAAATAATTAAATCAATTAAATCAACAAAAAGAAAGTTGACTAAAAGTTTTTAAAGTCGATAAGGGGATGGGGAGAGGCCTATGTCCTATGTCCAAGAGTTGACGCCATAAGCAGCATGGGGCTTATATGTACATTGTATACTAGCTGACCCGACAGACGTTGTCCGGTCCCTTGTATGAGAAAAATATTTTTTATTTTCGTGAATTTTTCCAATGTTTTAATAGTTATTCTGCGCGGCTTCGCCTGCGTGGTATGTCGATAAAAACCATAAAATCAGCTACCTCCGTACCAAATTTTATCAAAATTGGTGTAGCCGTATTGAGCGTAAAGAAGTAACAAACACACACACTCACAAATTTGTGATATTATGATTTTTCATACTTCTTGATTAATTTGTATCAAATGTTATTGTGAAAGCTGAACTCGATAAGACAATGAGGTATTATTCGCAATATTAATAACTGAAAGGGGGCCAACCAGGGTCAACAAAAGCCCCTATAAGTTTGCCCAAACATGTACTTCGAGATAACGCCAGCCGAATTGAAGAGAAAGAACAGTGAAATTCGAAAATAATTAAATTTATATCCTTAATCGAATTTAAAGTGTAGTTTTAAACGGGAGACATTTAATTAAACTGGCATGTTTGAAAACAAGACTCCATTACACTTTAAAACTAGGTCAAAATACTTCAGACTTCAAACACCGTTCAGTCAGATCCGTATCAACTTTGCACCGAACATAAAAATGTGTTCTGAACCCCGGTGGGCACGCTAGGGATGTTCAGAATGTTTGCTATCGGTCCCTGACTTCCCGGGGAATTTGGTAGACAAGCCGATCAAACGGCTGGATGTAGAGGCGGATTTGCCCTAAGGCACATTAGGCCCAGGCCTAGGGCGGCCAGATATTAGGGGCGGCCAATCTGACAAAAAACTGATGATAAGAAGAAATAACTGAAAGTAGTTAACTAAATATTCTAATTAAAGACTCGCGCACATTATTTTATAACCTTCCTAAATCACTTTTCGCGAAATAAAATCAGTACCTAACTAACTAGTAGATATTAAAGTTACATATCTAAACTGGATCCATTTCGATATAAGTTGGCAATAAAGTAAATTCAATATTATGTAGTCTATATGATGGGTGCTGAGCAAGGGGCGGGGTGGTACATTTCCTGGGGCCTAACCCTAGGGCGGCCAAGACTGCAAATCCGCCTCTGGGTGGATGTCAATGCTGTGGTATTAGTGTAGAAGGAAGAATGTCTTTTATATTAGACAGCAAAGATTTTGGAAATTGTGAAGTAAAAACTAAAAGGAGACAAAAAAACCCAACTGCAACTAAAAAATTCTGATGCAATTCCTGGCAGTTATTTTTATTTTAGTTCATGCAATCTTGATGCCACCAACTGCATCGCGCTGCTAAACGTGAGGTTGTTTTGAATTTTTTAGTTGCAGTAGGGTTTTTGATTCATTGCTTAATTGTTTGTGTGCCTGTAATTCAAAGCTAAACTATCTTTTAATAATAATAATTTAAGCTAAGCTAAGCTTGTTAGATAAGCTTTTGTAGCTTAGTCGTAAGTCCAAACAGCAGATTCAAGTTAAGACTAGCTACGGCCCGCGACTTAGTTCGCGTCGTTATGGCACGCGGCAACAGTGTAGTTTTATATCAGTGAAAAAAAAATTGTAATCGGATCAGTAATTGCAGAGTTAAACTTTTACAAACAAACAAACAATTTTACCTCTTTATAAAATCAGTTTATATATATATATTATATAGATTCGTAGTAATGGATTTATAGGCATAGCGGCGCGGCGCGGCTGTAAGATTTAGGCTTATGTGTAGATGTGTACCTACTTTTATTTCGTTTAGGCCTCCATGTTTGTGCCTGTACCAACTGTAAGGGCCACCGCCATGTCAACGGGACGTCAACGAAAACGAGGTGACGGCGACGAAGTAGCGATACATACATTTACTGTATCCGCGTGTCCACCGCACTACGTCAATATTAAACTATTCTATTCAAATAATCTCGTCTCTCGCTGACGTCCCGTTGAAGTTGTGCGGTGGACAAACAGTGTCAGGCTGTATTCACTTAGAAAGCTGGTAATCGGCGCCGATATGCCAGGGGCTGTACTATGACGTGACAAAAGATCCATTATGGATCCAGTGTGAGAGAGAGACGATACGACCTATAGCACCATCCTTTTTTCACAACGGAACCATGATGTATCCATCTTTTTTCACGTACGGCCCCAGGGCTTGCTTTACCAGCTTTCTACAATTCTACGTGAATGCACCCTAAACCCACACGTGAAATACCATCGAAAAGTCTTTTAAAAACGGAAAAGAGCTTCAACTTTCTTTCACTCTTCATATCGTAACGATATAACTTTTCCAGAACTCCTAAAACAAAGAAAATAATTTAATTACCCACATATCGCGCCCTCCTATATTTCCATATCCACCGCACGCTTCGAGAAAGTTGACTAAGTTTTAATTAAAGGAAATTTCCGGAGCGGCTTTCGATGCACAGGTTGAATGTACAATCAACCCCACATCGAAAACCGCTCTTACGGCTTCGACATAAAGGCGCTGACAATGTTAAATTGTTACCATGGACTTCCGGTTGAGTGTACGGAAGGCGGTTTAACTTATAAAGTGACGTGGTTACGGCTATTGGATACTGAGAGTTGAGTGGGAAGGTTCTTCGTAACCTGTAGTTAAGTGGGAACTTTTGCTGGTTTTCTTCTATAGGTTTCAACACATTGAGAATTATTCACTGTGGGTGGGCCCAAATAGCACAGAACTGGTGCCCTGAGACAGTGAGGCGGGGTCGCGGTAGACCACGGTAGTTGCTGGCGGGACGAGCTGGATAGGTTCCGTCAAAACTGGGGAGTGAACACGCAGGCTCGCGAATCATAGAAGGAGTGGAGGGAGGCATTTCTTTGCCCAGGAATGCGACTGAGTAGCCTGTAAAAAAATATTATGTAGATATCATTTTGAAAGCAGAACTAATTCATGCTAAAAAAACATATTATACTTATAATATGTAAAGGGCATGTTATTTTTTTACCTTATTTTTTTTTTGTGGATGGGAAATCATCAAATGACTTCTCCCGCTCTGGGTAGAGCGAAGCGGAAGGTCGTGTCAGACTTTTACTGACTAAAACCCACCCGTGTTCTTCAGTTGCCTATGCCAGGGCCACGGTATCTCTTTCGAACAACCCACGACCCCGGCGGCATCGGCCCTATTGGACCTCATCTTTTTGCTGAAATCTCTTTGAGGCGCGCGTGGAACACAACGTGCCGTCGACCCGGGCCTGTCCTTACCGGACGGCGAGCTACCCACTACTCGCCGTCCGCCTGTTTCACCTACGATTAAGTTCCTAAAATAAATAAATAAAATGAAATGTTTATTTCAAAACTTACAACAATACATGTTACTTATTCTCTATGGAATATCCATTTAAGTAAAAAATTTACTTGTGTTAGGAAAATTCCGCCCTTCCACTAGTTGCAGTGCAAGCTATTGAGTAGACATCGCGCTAATAATAGAATATGGTTATAGTTAAAAGTTATACAAATAAAAAATAAACAGAAGAAGAAAAACAAAGTAAAAATCAGATATTAATAGACGCGCTGATGGGTTTGAGTGTGTGAGAGGGCAAATACACTCTTAGAAAACGTTCTTAATGTCGTACTCGATCTAATATTGTGATCACACTCAAATATTGGAATACAGTGACAATATTGTTCTGTATATTTATTCGTGGAATCGGCTCTAAAACTCTAGTGAGCTCCCAACTTTCATGATGTGTTGTTATTTTATGTTATTCTCCTCTCATTCACAATAGCATGTACAGGGATTGGTAGCGAACTATTTATTCAGTTTGACAGTTGGACACGGTTCGCGTCCCGGTGGACACAAGTTTGTTATGTTGCTCCCTTTCGTGGATATGCATGAATTCCACGTAGGTGACTGTATTTTTCAAAGTGTACGATGTACCTAGTGTTTTTCTAGGAAGTACAAGTTATACAAAACCTTTTCTTCGAAATGAAAGGTTTTGTTATAGGTTCCGCCTTTTGTTAAATTCCAAATTCAAGGAATTGGTGGGAACTTTCAACTTGTTTTTAGGGTTCTGTACCAAAATGGTAAAAAAGGGACCCTTATGGTGTGACTCAGTCTGTCTGTCTGTCTGTCTGTCTGTCTGTCACAGCTGGATATCTCGAGAACTACTAATACTATCAACTTGAAATTTAGAATAGTTTTAGATGACGTTTACACAACTATTTTGCAAATAAGAAAGAAATAAAAATATTTGTATTTTTTTTGCAACAGGGACTGAAAAATTCAAAGTGGGGGGCTACTAGGGCATGTGGGGTATCATTGAAAGAACGCTGTTTGCACATTCTCAAAAATATTTTTTCTTTTTTTTAGCTCACATAGTTTTCGACTTTTGATGAAAAATGTAAAAAAAAATACCGTTCCGGGGGGAACGGTATTTTTTTTTGAATTTGTCTCCGAAGTTTGCAAACCGAAAAATCTGAAATTATTCTATGTGATAGAAGTTTATGTAAAGATTACAGGAAATATAAAATGATGTCTTTCAATAGCACATTTAACTTGTTTAGAGACAGCCCGTTTAGTTTACTTTAGTTATTTTCATAGTGTGATGTCGTACGGTATTCTGTTGTGGGGAAATGCCGCCGATATTCAGACAATTTTTGTTTTACAAAAAAGGGCTATTCGTTCAATTTACAAATTAAGTCCCAGACACTCCCTCAGAGATAAATTTAAAGAAATTAATATAATGACTGTGCCTTCTCAGTATATCTATGAAAATCTTTTGTATGCTCATAAAAATATCAATTTGTTTAAAAAATACAGTGACGTCCATAATGTGAATACTAGAAACAAACACAAATTTGTTGTTCCTACAACCAGGCTGAAGAAAATAAGTGGTTCGTTTAGTTGCCAATGTATACGTTTTTATAATAAACTACCTAGCCACATTCAAGAACTAAGCCTTAATAAATTCAAAAATTGTATAAAGCGGAAACTTTGTCAGAAAGCCTTTTATACTGTCAAAGACTATATTGAGGACAAAAAGGCTTGGGTTTGAGCTGCTCCAATAAATTTACACTATTAATGTTGATTTAAATACCTTTTTACATATTCTATACAATGACATGAATATTTTGTTTGTTATACTATTTTTAATTATTGTGAATGTGAAGACTACGTGGATCATTGTTTTTTATTTATTTTATCCTTTTCTCAGTTTTAGTTATAGTCTGACAGTTTGAGTAATTTATGCGGCCTACCCAAATGTCTTTTCTTTGGTATTGTTCGTCGAATCGTTAAGCTCCTTAAGTTTTGAGTTGAGCTGCACGATTACTGACAAATGCGTGCACTGACTGGACAGGTCCACTCAATCTGTGTGGTTCTTTCATCAAAAGACCATTTCTGACTGCAATCTACATGGTCTTCACATGATCTGACCAAGATTATGTCTGGACTTTAAAAGAGACTGTGACCTCTGAGTTTGTTTCGGCGTTTCTTCTCAGAGTAGTCAGATAGGAAACGTCGAACTCATCTAGTTTAAAAAAAAATATGTTTGACGTGTAAAAGTGTTTGTACAAACCTACTTACAGAAAATAAATCATTTATCATTTATCATTTATCATTCATTTATCATAAAGATTACAGGAAATATAAAATGATGTCTTTCAATAGCACAGTTTTTCAGAAATCATCAACAAAAATTACATATAAATGATGGTACGGAACCCTCGGTGCGCGAGTCCGACTCGCTCTTGACCGGTTTTTTGTTACCGAAATTCTCTTGAAAAGTTTCGCAGAATTGATCGAGAATGTTCGTTACCAAGCTATGATGAAATGGTAGACTTTTTTAGTTAAAATCAAATTATGTTAAGTATACCTACCAAATATTGTAACCACAGAGCTTATGTAACAACAATTACAATATTTGTGTATTAGTCTGCGGTACGCCCGTGGGGTCGCGTGATTTAAATGCAATGAATCATTGCTGATGTCTATCATATTATTATCATTATTACTTATGTAATGATAGTGATAGGGGTAAACAGTAGGAGTGCTGTCTGTCTATAGATTTCGATACTTACGAAGTAAATGGTATTTCAAACAAAATTCATAATTATTCAACGTGTTCTTTTTGATATCCCATAACTCTAGCTAGGGTATTAATGTGACCATCATTTTGAACAACTTTTACAATGTATTTTTTATAATATAGAATTTATTTTTTTTAATTTACTAGCTGACCCGGCAGACATTGTCCTGTCGCGTGAAGTCGTTAAGTTTTCTGAAATTTTCCAATTTTCTGCGAAATTTTCTTACGTTTTTCTTTCATAAGAACCTTCTCCTGACAATAATAAACACAACAAAAAAAGAATTAGCGAAATTGTTCCATCCGTTCACGCGTGATGCGATGACCAAGGGAAATAGGGATTCATTTTTATATACGGGGTGATTTTTTAATGACCAGCCAAATTTTCACAGGGTGTTCTACCCATGAATATGAACAACTTTCACTATGGGACCAACTTTGAAATCGCAAAAAAAATATCAGCTGTTTCATACATTTTGATCGAGTAGGTATTGAACTTTTGTAGGAAACCGCTGGTTTTTTTTTCGTGATTTCAAAGTTGGTCCCATAGTGAAAGTTGTTCATATTCATGGGTAGAACACCCTGTGAAAATTTGGCTGGTCATTAAAAAATCACCCGGTATACAACGTGTAACGTTAAATGCGCAAAACCTCTTAAGGGGTCATTGCACTCATCATTATGAACAACTTTTACTATGGGACCAAAACTAAAATCGCGAAAAAAAAATCAGCTGTTCAGTACATTTCTGCTCGCATAATTCGTCAAAATGTACTGAACAGCTGATTTTTTTTCGCGATTTCAGGTTTGGTCCCATACTAAAAGTTGTTCATAATAATGAGTACAATGACCCCTGAAGAGGTTTTGCGCATTTAACGTTACACGTTGTATAGATAGATAGATAGATAGATAGATAGATAACTATATTATTATGTCCAGCAGTGGACTGCGATAGGCTGAGTTGATGTTGATGATTAAGAAGTCACCATCACAACTCCCGAAAAATTGTTAAACTTTTAATAGGTATTTTAAATAACTCACAGAAGAAACATAATTTTAATATCGCCAGTAACCTTTCACTCGGTCATTATTCAGCCTCGCTACATTTACTTATTTCATTAGCAACATTCTTAATATCAAGTCGAGTAGACATCCTAATATTTCTGCAGAAGCTCTCAGGGGAACTGAGCATGAAATATGAAGAGTTTTTTTTTTAAATAAATCACTGTAAGCTCAGGACTGAATGGCTCAAGATGAATAAATGAAACTTGCAAAGTAGGAAAATGAGCGACGTGTTCATCATATTTAGCGTTAGAGTTATGGAGATGGGAATAAAAGATGTGTACTGCAGGCACTGTCAATCATTATAGCTTATACCTATGTAGAGCTCTCTACTTAAGGCGACGCTATCTGACTTTTGATGATTTTAAACTGAAGATCACGTCTAAACGAGTAGTGTTAATGATTTGGAAAAAATATATGTTAAAATAGAGCATTTTCTTAATAACTTAATATGTGAATATTTAAATAGTGTAATTAATTTGTAAAGTTATGTCTAACGCAGATAAAAAACTGAGAATCACGCAAAAACTGTCAGGCGTATTTTTATGAAACCTTCACCATTTTAAAGGTAATTTAATTATTTATCTTTTAGTATACGTGTTTTATTAAAATACCTTTTGTTTTATGTATAATAAATTAATAATGCGTCTAATTTGGGACAGCGCTCCTTGAAGGGCGAGTCCTATTACTGGCTGGACGTACGACGCGTTGCGTGAGCTCAGCACAGAACGCGCAAGCTAACCACTCAAGGTAATTGGCGTATAGTTCCGCCTTAAGTTTGTATACGTACACTACGGTAAATGCGGTGGTGGGGCGCGTCATTTCAGCTTAGCATAATCAGGCCATAATGTTCCCACTGCTGGGACACAGGCCTCCTCTCGGTGAGAGGGAGTGGGCCGTGATCCACCACGCGGGCCCAGTGCGGGTTGGTAGATGTCTTAAGTCTTCGATTTTTTGGTTCTAGAACATGTCGGTTTCTTCACGATGTTTTCCTTCACCGTTTTGAGAGCGGTGGTGATGAAATTATTTACTAAAAATAAAGCGCCTGTCTAGGTTTGTCTACGACCTACAACTCGATTATGATGGCTGTATTGAACGTTCATAGATATTGATAAATTGATGTTGCTTGCAAAAAATGCCGTCTTCCATAGTCGTAGAGGTCGTAGGTATTTTTAAAGTTGCCTAAAGAATGAGTGTCAGAGACATGCTTATAAGCTTACACACATGCTTTTGTCTAGGAAGGAGACTTTAATCTCAAAAAAAATTCATACGAGATAATAAATTATCTGTTATTCTGTTGAAGGTAGCGATACAAAGATGATTTTTAGCTGTGGTTTTCAGATACATTGCTAAATGATAAATGAATGATAAATGATTTATTTTCTGTAAGTAGGTTTGTACAAACACTTTTACACGTCAAACATTTTTTTTTAAACTAGATGAGTTCGACGTTTCCTATCTGACTACTCTGAGAAGAAACGCCGAAACAAACTCAGAGGTCACAGTCTCTTTTAAAGTCCAGACATAATCTTGGTCAGATCATGTGAAGACCATGTAGATTGCAGTCTGAAATGGTCTTTTGATGAAAGAACCACACAGATTGAGTGGACCTGTCCAGTCAGTGCACGCATTTGTCAGTAATCGTGCAGCTCAACTCAAAACTTAAGGAGCTTAACGATTCGACGAACAATACCAAAGAAAAGACATTTGGGTAGGCCGCATAAATTACTCAAACTGTCAGACTATAACTAAAACTGACAAAAGGATAAAATAAATAAAAAACAATGATCCACGTAGTCTTCACATTCACAATAATTAAAAATAGTATAAGTAATACTTTACAAAGTAAATATTCATGTCATTGTATAGAATATGTAAAAAGGTATTTAAATCAACATTAATAGTGTAAAGAACATCGGTCATATTTCTATAGAAGCTGGACCTGAGTTTTATTTTCAGTGTACAGAAGCAAATTATAGTGAGATTTGATTGTTTTATGTAGTAAACACCATCCCTTTCGAAAATAATATCTAAATAGCCAAGATATTTCAATAATGCAAAAAATACTTGAGGTTATCGGTGTCCGGAAATCAAAAGCACAGAATAATCGTCACAAGCGGTACCTAGTTATCAGTCTGTAAAACAATGCCAAGGTCAAACAACAGAAGGAAATCCAAAACAGTACAGTACTTATCACAATATTCACACTAACAACAACAACACAACAACAATGCGAGATCGCCGGGTGCAAAGACTACACACTACAGTATATTAGTGTCAAATTGACACCCGTAGTAATTGACAGTATTGACACTGTCAATCCATGGCGCGCGTCGATGACATATTATGACGTTCCGTTGTACACAATTGAACAAAATGCTGATACTTACTATGAACCCACATAATTATTTTTATGACGAGAATCCAATACATAATAAAAACAGCACTAGTTGGTTTGATACACAAGTATATAGAATTGAATTACATCTAATAACGTGAATAATTATAATCTTTGAGTACTAAATCATTTCTTAAGCAAAATGAATCGTCAAAGGTGCGTTCTGAACATGTTATTCTAAATAATTTGCAAATTATGCTATTAAAAAAAAATGTGTTTGTGCTTTTTTTTCTGGCGACTTAAATATCTATTTCTTATGTTTTTTAAGACCTTAAAAAATACTAGATTTTTACATATATATGGCATATCTGTACACCACCGCCTCGTAGTCAGGTACGATTTGACCGTCCTTCTTTATTGGAGCAGCTCAATCCCAAGCCTTTTTGTCCTCAATATAGTCTTTGACAGTATAAAAGGCTTTCTGACAAAGTTTCCGCTTTATACAATTTTTGAATTTATTAAGGCTTAGTTCTTGAATGTGGCTAGGTAGTTTATTATAAAAACGTATACATTGGCAACTAAACGAACCACTTATTTTCTTAAGCCTGGTTGTAGGAACAACAAATTTGTGTTTGTTTCTAGTATTCACATTATGGACGTCACTGTATTTTTTAAACAAATTGATATTTTTATGAGCATACAAAAGATTTTCATAGATATACTGAGAAGGCACAGTCATTATATTAATTTCTTTAAATTTATCTCTGAGGGAGTGTCTGGGACTTAATTTGTAAATTGAACGAATAGCCCTTTTTTGTAAAACAAAAATTGTCTGAATATCGGCGGCATTTCCCCACAACAGAATACCGTACGACATCACACTATGAAAATAACTAAAGTAAACTAAACGGGTTGTCTCTAAACAAGTTAAATCACGAATTTTCCTAACGGCGTATGCTGCAGCGCTAAGCTTTTTCGACAATTTATCTATATGGGGGCCCCATTGAAGTTTGGCATCCAAAGTTATGCCCAAGAACACTGTGGTATCTTCGGGAATCAACTCTTCACCCTTTATGAGAACACTAGTTTTTACTTGTCTAACATGAGGTATAGTGAACTTAATACACTTAGTTTTTTTCTCGTTAAGAAGTAGGTTATTAACATTAAACCAGTTAACTACTTTTGCGAGGGCGCTATTTACATTGTCAGTAACCAGCTGCTGACGTTTGAGTTTAAATAAAAGTGAAGTGTCATCTGCAAACAACACTATATCATGATTATCCTTTATGAGGTAAGGCAAGTCATTAATATAAATAAGAAACAAAAACGGGCCAAGAATTGAGCCTTGGGGGACCCCCATTGTTACTACGGATCCGGGTGATCTTTTCCCGTTAACATCAACTCTTTGAATCCTATCACTTAAGTAAGAAGTGAGAAGATCCAGAGAGGCGTTCCGGATTCCGTAGTGATGCAGTTTCCTGATTAATGTTTCATGAAGAACGCAGTCGAATGCCTTGGACAAATCACAAAAAATGCCCAAAACATCGCATTTATCCTCCCATGCATTATAAACATGACCTAAAAGTTCAACACCGGCATCAGTAGTCGAACGACCCCTTGTAAAACCAAACTGTTTGTTATGTAATAATTTATGTTTATTAAAAAATCTTTGCAGTTGATTTAAAATAACTTTTTCAAAAATTTTACTAAAGGTAGGTAGCACTGAAATAGGTCTATAAAAAAACTAATATAAAAAAACCCGTCACGAGCGAGTCGGACTCGCGCACCGAGGGTTCCGTTCCGATTTCTAAAAAAGTGTGCTATTTAGAGACATCGTTTTATTTTTCCTGTAATCTTTACATAAACATCACATAGAATGATTTCGGATTTTTCACGTTGTAAACTTCGGAGATAAGGGGGGGGGGGACGGTATTTTTTTTTACATTTTTCATCAAAAGTCGAAAACTATGCGGCCTAAAAAAAAGAAAAAAATGTTTGAGAATGTGCAAACAGCGTTCTTTCATATGATACCCCACATGTCCTAGTAGCCCCACTTTGAATTTTTAAGACCCCCCTTCAGTCCCTGTTGCAAACAAAATATAAATATTTTTATTTCTTTCTTAATTGCAAAATAGTTGGGTAAACGTCATCTAAAACTGTTCCAAATTTCAAGTTGATAGCATTAGTAGTTCTTGAGATATCCAGCTGTGACAGACAGACAGACAGACAAACAGACAGACATACAGACAGAGACAGACGGAGTGACACCATAAGGGTTCCTTTTTTACAATTTTGGTACGGAACCCTAAAAATGGTACGCTTTTTCTGTTCGTATTCATTCTAATTACGAGCACAAAGGGACCTGCTGGAAAGACAAAACTTTCATGCTGAATTTCTCCTGTTCTATCAAAAATTCCTAGAATTTAATACATGAATCGAGAGTACACTAGGAGCAGATGCGATCAGTATTTTTTTTATGTATTACTAGTGCAGTATAGCCGAGGCCCCGCTGGATAGATGAGGCGATTTATCGTGATTTCTATCAAAAAAATGATCGTACCTCGATTCGATTTTTTTTTTCATTGGATCTTGTTGATAAATTCATGAGGTACAGTAACAAACAAAGCATTGCTACTACATAGTTTTATGAGCCTAGCACGGGGTGCCCAGCTGCATAGAAACGCATGTCAGGGCAAGCGCGCACTTGTGATTTTTAATCTTAGTTTAGTCGCTATTACGGCCATATAACATAGTCAACCGATAAGTAGTTTAATCGTATACGCGCACTGCCATATTATAACTCCATACTAATTCCCAGAGCGATCAAACTATCGCCGATTAAAAATCACAAGTGGGCGCTCGGCCTTACAGTTCCAGAGTGTCAGTTTATTTAAGGCCGAACTATACGCCAATGACCTTGAGTGGTTAGCTTGCGCATTCTGGCCTGAGCTCACGCAACGCGTCGTACGTCCAGCCAGTAATAGGACTCGCCCATCAAGGAGCGCTGTTTCAAATTAGACGCATTTTTAATTTATTATAATAAAAAAAAACATGTTTTTAAAAAGTAACAAAACCAAATCATTTTCGTTTGTATTGCAAAGTAGTAGATATTTTTTTTATATTCTCTTGATAAAAAATGAAGGAGTAAAATGGTTTCATCTTAACGATTTGGAGGTGATTTGGGGTTTTTTTTTCTTATTATGTGATTCCGATAGAAAAATTATGGCTAAACCAAATTACGATTCATATCATGTAGATTACTAACAATTTTTTTCAGATGTAATTTCTCTGTAGGTTCCGGCGAAAAACTGCTTCATATGCATTAATTAACAAACTATTAAGACTACCGTCAGCTGCTCATCATGAGAGATATATCCCTATCTGGAGAGCAAAGCTCCCGAATCCCAATCCAACTCTTCCCCTGGGTGTCGGGGGTTATATCAGGTGAATTAGTTCATATTCGCTCATAATAACTCGGACTGTGGAGTCCTGATTTCCCTGGAGATGACGAATGTTATTCAGTGACCGGTAATAACTTGTTCAGAGCATTGCAGTCGCTTCATTTATTACTATATTGGTGTAAATTATTCCATTCGTTGGTGGAACTTTTGTTTTAAAGCATGTAACATTGTTATCACCATTATTCACCACTAGCTTTTGATAAAATATCCCACGGGAACGCGCTACCGGGAATTCCTTCCTTATTCCTGGTCTAAATTATAAAGGGGTCCTCTGTGCAAAATTATAAAGGGGTCCTCTGTGCAAAATTATAAAGGGGTCCTCTGTGCAAAATTATAAAGGGGTCCTCTGTGCAAAATTATAAAGGGGTCCTCTGTGCAAAATTATAAAGGGGTCCTCTGTGCAAAATTATAAAGGGGTCCTCTGTGCAAAATTATAAAGGGGTCCTCTGTGCAAAATTATAAAGGGGTCCTCTGTGCAAAATTATAAAGGGGTCCTCTGTGCAAAATTATAAAGGGGTCCTCTGTGCAAAATTATAAAGGGGTCCTCTGTGCAAAATTATAAAGGGGTCCTCTGTGCAAAATTATAAAGGGGTCCTCTGTGCAAAATTATAAAGGGGTCCTCTGTGCAAAATTTCAACTGTCTAGGTCTAAAGGGTTTGGGCGTTGATGAGTCAGTCAATCGGTCAGTCAGTCAGTCAGGACTTCTCTTTTTATTTATATAGAAGATAGATAGATGGTGCCTGGTTCTATTTTTGCTTCTATTCCAATTATAATAATATGGAAATGTTGCCCCCTCGTCGCTACGACACTATGTGCTAGCGACCGTTTACGGGGGCCCATTATTGAGTGTGCAAGTCACCCCCTGTCATTTTATTTATGTATTTTATATTTAACAAAACATTGGTCAGGCAGGGGCCATAGTCTTGCCATAGTCCTATAGATAACCAGTACACTTTAGCCACCAAATCCATTAACTTTGTTACCATATAACTTGCAATAGTCCTACACCAACCGGGAGTTGTCCTTGGTGCACTTGCATAGTGCGTATATTATGCGAGTGAGTGAAACAACGGGAAATAGCTAGTGAGTCTCTGACGTCATATTGACACATCATCTTCCTCTCAGGGTCATCACTCCTATCCAGCACGGACCGTCGACTTGCCATCGTGGAAGGAGCAGCCTGGGTCATGGTGCGCGTTGGCGCTGGTGAAGCTGAGGCCAAGCTGATGCTGGGAGCCAGGGTCGAGGGGTGCAGTGCAGCAGCCTACACCAATAGGGTGCCGCTGACGCATCCGATGGCGTTACTCCATTATACTAGTGCTCAGGGGGTAAGTTTTTAAAAGAAGACCTTGGCTTTGTAACCATTTGCTACTCATCATCATCATTTTAGCTGGAAGACGTCCACTGCTGGACATAGGCCTCCCCCAAGCACCGCCACTTCGACCGGAGTCCGGAAAAAAAATTACCGTTCCTTATCTCCGAAGTTTGCAAAAATCTGTTTGAGAAAAATCTGAAATTAATCTGCGTGATAGAAGTTTATGTAAAGATTACAGGAAAAATAAAACGATGTCTCTATAAATAGCACACTTTATCAGAAATCATCAAAAAAACATACATAAATGATGGTACGGAACCCTTGATGCGCTCTTGACCGATTTTTCTTTTTACCTAGGGATACTACGCCGTAGCTGTCGGTCCACCTTCCTCCCTGGTCTGCGGCGATCGCTCCTCCACGTGGCAGCTGTGGCACCCATCATTGGAAGCTGAGCTGGACGCGCACTGCTCTGAGCTGGCCACTGTGGCCAGGATCGCTGGGGCGCTCAACGTGCTTGTTGATAAGATGAGGGAAGGAGTGTACCAGGTGAATGGTTATTTTAAATTTTCTGCTTCAAAAGACTGCCTATCTGACTTTCACAACCCAGTAACTAAAAGATATCGTGTCGTTGCTCCATGTATTGTAGTGCCATGTACTGGTATTCAGCTGCATCCGGTTAGACTGGAAGCTGACCTCAACTTAGTAGGGAAAAGGCAGGCAGATTGAAAAGCGTTAAATACTTGACAGCCAGTCGGCTGACTTTCGGGCTTCTGACTACTCGTAACGACTGTCAAAGATTTACGAATGACAGCCGGGAGCGGGACCAACGGCTTAACGTGCTTTCTGAGGTACGGAGGGCTCTGGTTATTTAGTGGATGGTTACCCATCTACGAATCGACCGTGACAAGTGCAGCTTAACCTTCGATCGACCCGTGTGGCTGTTATCATTTAGCCACGAGCCCCTCAGGCTCGCTCGCTCCTCGCTTTATGTTTACGAAGTCTACAATTTGTTGTTGTTGCACTTGCGCTTCAATTACACATACTCCCCTCTCACACACGCACACCCACTCTTCACGCATGCACACACATACACACATACACACTCACCCCACACATACCCTACATTCACACAAAATTGTAAATGAGAATAATATATTTTTTTTATTTTATCTAAGGGTTTTTAGTACATATCGTTTTTTTCTCTTTAATTAAATAGGTATGTAAAGATATACTTTGTACCAATGAGTTATAAATGCTGGCTTGTGACTTAGCTGCGGAGGGACACTGTACCCCTAGTTTAGAGATCAGGGTTTCAATGTATTGTGAATAGCATAGCCACCTAGCTGTAAATATGATATTGTTTTAGTGAGTACCTACTTTGGCTTTTCTTCAATAAACATTTTTATTATTTATTTTTTAATTAAAAGCCCCTTTCAAGCTCACATGTTTCCGTCCGTAGGGCACGCTACGTGTGCTCAGTCGCTACGCGGCGAGCAGCCTGCTACGGCGTAGGCTGGACCGCTGCGGTGCGCACGCGCACTCGGCGGCGAGATGCTGCGTAGCCACACATGCCTCGCACCATCTGTTACTGGTGCTGGATTCGTAAGTTTCTACACATTTATACACGTTATGATTTCATGGTACCTATACTGCGGCGAAATCAGGAATAGTACGAGAACCTGAGAACTGCGATAGCAAATGTCCACGGTATTTTTGTCATTAATTATTAGGAAATTATGATTTAAATTTTCTTTTTTTTTTCCGCGCTTTGCTTTCGCCATGTTGAAGGAGAAGCAAAGGTGTAAAGCCGATAAACAGCATAATATGAAAAATAGAAAATTCAAATATTTTTGAGTTTATAACACAAATAAATGTTAATTTGTTCATAAACGTTTTTTTTATTGTAATAATCATGGTTTTTGATGATATTCTATTTATTAACATTATTTAAATATTCAAAAAATATTAAGGGGTATCGTGTTACCCGGGTAACTGGGTTGTGGAGTTCAGATAGGCGTCGCTCCATGTAAAAAACTGGTATTCAGCTGCACCCGGTTAGACTGGAAG
The DNA here is from genome assembly GCA_905163495.3 of Cosmia trapezina. Taxonomy (NCBI): domain Eukaryota; kingdom Metazoa; phylum Arthropoda; class Insecta; order Lepidoptera; family Noctuidae; genus Cosmia; species Cosmia trapezina. The sequence continues at coordinate 26,005,562 of LR991032.1, forward strand.
CCGGCTCCAACATAGTTGGGAAAAGGCTGGGCAGAGTGATCAGTGACTTGTCGATACAAGTCACTGATCACTCTGCCCAGCCTTTCTTGCATCACATTGCACATCTTGCAGGTTATACGCCTTATGTGAGCGGGGCGGTGTGGCTGGCTACGTGTACCCGGTGGAGCGGGGGTCGGTGGTGAGGCGGGGGGCGAGGGATGCGGACTGGCAGTTTGACGCTGCCTGCGTCAAGAGCTGCCTGCAGCAGATGCACCATGTTGCTGGTAAGGCAATATGAACAACGGTGACTAAGTCATCTATTGTTCTAAAACAAAATTCGTAATCTAGCCTAGTCTATCCACTTTAAGAGACAGTCATCAGTTTCTTGTCCTTTCATAGAAATATTTTGTGTACAAGCCGTGTATAAGTGGATAATCGCCCCGTCTCTCGAAAAAGTTTCGAACAATCGTGATGACGTGACGTCACGCCGGGGAGCCGGTCGTGTTTGTGGATAAACAAATGGATCAGAAAACGTACCTGTAGGTGCCAATTTGTAGTATGTCTATACTATAATATTGTAAAGAGGAAGGATTTTTTTGTTTGTTAGTTTGTACCGAATAAACTACGAAACTTCTGGACCAATTTTAACAATTTTTTCACCAATCGAAAGCTTAATTATCAGGAAGTAACATAGGCTATAATTTATTTTCAAAAAAAGTAGAAATCCTTAAGAAAATTGCAATAAGTTAGTTATTGCAACTTTCTTATGGATCTCTAATTTTTTGAAAATAAATTAGCAAAGTAGCAAAATTTTGCTTATAAAATTCATTATTTGGCGTGCGCTGACAAAACTATTGATTATATACATAAAAATTACCTACCTTAAGAGTAAAGTACTCATCTATATATATAAAATTCAAAGTCCTGACTGACTGATTGACTGACTGATATATCAACGCACAGCCCAAACCGCTGGACCTACAGACTTGAAATTTTGTACATAGATACTTTATATAGTGTAGGCATCCACTAAGGAAGGATTTTTGGAAATTCCATCCCTAAGGGGGACAAATAGGGGATGAAAGTTTGTATGAAAAATCTTATTCCTTGAGTTAATAGACTTGAAACTTGGCACGAATATTTATCTGAGTAAATTATAAAGTTTGTCATTTTTAGTTTTCCTAAACTACCCCCTCAGGAGGGATTGGAGGGTGTCAAAGTTTGTATGGAGGATTTTTTACGCGCGTGACCAAAAATGAATAATAACTTGTATCAGGGTTTTTTGAAAATCTACCCCTAAAGCGGTGAAAAGGGGTAGTCAATTTTACGGGGGAGGTTTTACTGCGGTGCTTAATTAACTCGAAAATTGGTGTAAAAATCTTTCAGTCAAGTTACGGAAATATGCCAAACTATTTTTTTAAATGCTAGGTGTGGGGGTGAAAACAGGGAATATAGTTTATATGAAAAATCTTATTCATTTGGTTAATTAACTTGAAACTTGGCACAAATACTTGCCTAAGCAAGTAATAGTTTGTCATTAATAGTTTTTCTCCCAGAGAGAAGGGTATAGGGGGAGGAGGAAGGAGAGGGGGTGGTAAGGAGTGAAAGGGGAGGGTGTGGTGAGAGGAAGAGCGGGAGAATCATGGAGGGAAGGGGAGAGGGATAAGAGGGTGTAGTTCTTACTACACCCTCTTATCCCTCTCCCCTTCCCCACCCACACCCACCCCACCCACACCCACCCCACCCACACCCACACAAAGGAAAGAGGGGAAGGTAGGAGTTGGTGAGGGTAGAGGGGTAGGGGGGTAAGGGAAAGCGGTGAAGGGGGTGAGAGAGGAAGGAAGAGGTTAGTGGGAAGGGGATGTAGTGAGTGGGGTGAGAGGGAGAGGGGTCGGGAAGGGTGAGAGGGGAGGAAGGGAAGGGGGGCGAGAGGGGGTTTAGAGTGAGAGGAGGAAGGGTAAGATGGAGGGGGGAACGAGTGTCTTTACACCTTAAAGTCGCTATTTGTATAGCACTGATTCATTGAAGAAACCCAGCCCAACAGAAATTACCGAAAAATAGAAACTCGGAACGGTACAAAAACAGGAGTAGGTAAACTACAGTCGTGCGTAGGTGCTGACACACATTTTTTTTTGTTTGTTTGAAAGTGCTAATCTCTGGAACTACCAGTCGGACTTTAATCATTATTTTTGCATTTGATAGCCTAATTATTAAGGAAGGCTAAATGCTTATTTAACATAACTCTAGGACCATTAGGTGCCGAGCAAACCGAAAAAGTCAGAAAGAACGCTAAGCGATGTGGGTCGGGGAGCAAGAAATTTCACGCGGATTAAGTTGTGGGCAGAAGTACGCATGAATATTTATCTAAGTAAATTATGAAGTTTGTCATTTTTATTTTTCCTAAACTAACCCCCTCAGAAGGGACTGGGGGTGTCAAAGTTTATATGGAGGAATTTTTAACTCGAAATAACTCGAAAGTCAGTAATATACTTGAGATTAAAAATTAAGAATATCGTATATCAGGGTTTTTTGAAAATCTACCTCTAAAGGGGTGAAAAGGGTTAGTCAATTTTACAGGGCAGGTTTTACTGCGGAGCTCGATTAACTCGAAAATTGGTGTAAATAATCTTTCAGTCAAGCTACGGAAATATCGCAAACTATTTTTTAAAATTCCATCCCTGTGGGTGTGAAAACAGGGAATATAGTAAATATGAAAAATCTTATTCATTTGGGTAATTAACTTGAAACTTGGCACAAATACTTGCCTAAGCAAGTAATTAAGGTTGTCATTAATAGTTTTTCCTCCAGAGAGAAGGGTAGAGGAGAAGGCGTGAAGGGGAGGGGGTGGTGAGGAGGGCAAGGGGTAAGGGGAGGGTGTGGAGAGAGGGATGGGAGGGGTGGTGAGGAGGGAGAAAGTGAGGATGATGGAGGGAGGGGAGAGGCATAGGAGGGCGTAGTGAGGGAGAGGGTGTAGTGAGGTGTGGAGAAGGGAAGAGGATGAGGAGAGGAGCTGGTGAGGGTAGAGTGGGAGGGGAAGCTGTGAGGGGGGTGTGAGAGGGGCGAAAGGGGGAGGAGTAGGTTAGTGGGAAGGCGATGTGGTGACAGTCATAGGAAAAGGGAGATGGTGAGGGTGAGGGGGGTGAGACTGGGTGGTGAGGAGGATCATGGGGAGCGTGAGAGGGTAGAGAAGGGGTGGGTTGAGAGGGGAGTGAAGGGGAGGGGTGAGAGGTGGTTAGAGAGAGAGGAGTAATGAGAGGGGTATTAGAGGGAGGGATGAGAGGGGGGAGGGAAGGCGAGTACCTTTACACCTTAAAGTTGCTTTTTGTATAGCACTGATTCGTTGAAGAAACGGATATTTTCCGACATCCACGCGGGCGAAGCCGCGGGCAAAAGCTAGTTATTACATATAATAAAAAATCGAAAGGAAATATATTATCTAAATAACATAGTTACTTGTGTCACAATAGCAGCTTTTGTGTTCTGAAATTTAATCCCGACGTCCACGCGGGTGGAACCGCGGGAAAATCTATTATAGTATAATTAGCTTATAATGTTCCTGCTGGTGGCACACAGGCCTCCTCTCGTTGAGAGGGCTTTGTAACGTCGCTTACAAATTGAGTTAAACCCGAATTTCTAATTTTAAATCACCTTAAAGATGTTGTTCATTCTGAAAGTATTTGTTGGAAAAAGTAGTGAGATATAAAGTTGAAACCTTCTATATATAGATGAAAGTGTTACTGGTGGTGTGTTGTGTTGTTTGTGTATTGTGTGTGTGTGTGTGTGTGTGTTAGTGTTTGCTCCCTTTAGTCAGGATTGTGTAAGAATTTAACATGAACAGTATTTGTTTACACTCCTATCCGATACTTTTGGGAAAAACTATACAATATTATAGATGGCTCCATTGCTGTATACAACAAAAGTACAACTGCTTAATAGGCAAAAATATAATAAGCCTCTCAGCGCTGCTTGAATATTGTAGAGTTTGTGAATAATATTTATGATCGTTCAAGGTTTTTTTGACACGGACTTGAAAACGTAGTTCTAATTAATTAACTGTTCACTCAAAGACGTCGCGAAACGAACTGTTTACAATCATACAAAAGAAGAATAGCTTTTAGGAACGTAAAACCTTAATTATCTTTATTACCCCTTCATTCCAAAGTTAGGCTAGATTACAAAAACTAATAAAAGCACAACCACCAGGTGAAGATATCCCGCCATCCCCTTCAGAATGCCTAGAGACCGCATTACTCAGTCGCTGGGAGAGCGTCAACAGAGAGACGCGGCTCTCTGCAGGGTCTAACCCTACTTACTCGAGCAGACAGCTGCGCTACTTGTGGAGGGTGGCTAGTGAGCTGATGAAGTGCAAGAGTATGGTGTTGTGTGTAAGTATTTAACTTAGATATACCCTTCAGACTGCAGTACTCAGTCGCTGGGAGAGCCTCAACAGAGAGGCGCGGCTCTCTGCAGGGTCTAACCCTACTTACTCGAGCAGACAGCTGCGCTACTTGTGGAGGGTGGCTAGTGAGCTGATGAAGTGCAAGAGTATGGTGTTGTGTGTAAGTATTTAACTTAGATATACCCTTCAGACTGCAGTACTCAGTCGCTGGGAGAGCCTCAACAGAGAGGCGCGGCTCTCTGCAGGGTCTAACCCTACTTACTCGAGCAGACAGCTGCGCTACTTGTGGAGGGTGGCTAGTGAGCTGATGAAGTGCAAGAGTATGGTGTTGTGTGTAAGTATTTAACTTAGATATACCCTTCAGACTGCAGTACTCAGTCGCTGGGAGAGCCTCAACAGAGAGGCGCGGCTCTCTGCAGGGTCTAACCTTACATACTCGAGCAGACAGCTGCGCTACTTGTGGAGGGTGGCTAGTGAGCTGATGAAGTGCAAGAGTATGGTGTTGTGTGTAAGTATCTGACGCAGACATACCCTTCAGACTGCAGTACTCAGTCGCTGGGAGAGACTCAACTTAGAGACTCGGCTCTCTGCAGGGTCTAACCCAACGTACTCGAGCAGACAGCTGCGCTACTTGTGGAGGGTGGCTAGTGAGCTGATGAAGTGCAAGAGTATGGTGTTGTGTGTAAGTATCTGACGCAGACATGGCCCGTCAGTCTGCAGTACTCAGTCGCTGGGAGAGACTCAACTTAGAGACTCGGCTCTCTGCAGGGTCTAACCCAACGTACTCGAGCAGACAGCTGCGCTACTTGTGGAGGGTGGCTAGTGAGCTGATGAAGTGCAAGAGTATGGTGTTGTGTTAGTGAAAACATACAATTTTGAGCTCTATTGCTACTGGTATAAAACCAATAAATGTACATAGTACGACGCTAGTCTGTCCCAAATAATTGTTAAGTTGCTTCTGAGTTCTGATGGCATACTAGAGAATACATCAGTAAGTTCGATTTTGATCTTTTCCCAGGAGAACCACAGCACATTCAGAGCAAACCTGATCCAGGTGACTTCATTAAACCAGGAGCCTATCGAGGATCTGATCCACATCCTGGCGATCATGCTGGACCAGGCCCGGGACCTGTATCTGAACAACTTCCACTCCAGGAACGTGGGGGAGTTCGATAGAGAGCTATCTGCTTATAGGTAAGGTTTTGACACATTCTGCAAAGACTTTGAAGTATAGTTGAGTTCTGCTTACTGTCCCACCCATCCAACTATAACTAAAGGAACGACAATGAATATTGTTGGAAGCAAAAACTGGGTGTACAGGGTGTATCAGAAAGGTGTAGTCAAAAAGGGTATGGTACAGTGTCCAGTAGTAGGTACGGGACAGCTGATATTTTTTTCTCGATTATGATGTTGGTCCCATGGAGAAAGTTGTTTAATTGATGGTCTGTTCCACACCATTAATTATCGATACACCTTTTTGATACACAGGGTAGTCAAAAACTCGTGGATCAATCGAAATAGGGGGATAAAGGAGGTCCAACAAAAAATCTTTCTACGGCATGGCCATATTCAATTGCCCTAAAATTAATTGCTCTTGAAATTTGGTACCAGAGCCGCGACTTTTTGAGCACCCTATTTCGTTTGATCCACGACTCTTTGATCACCCTGTATAAGGTATCTGTTGCAATCTCATCAGCTGCATCCGGTTAGACTAGAAGCCGACTCCAACATAGTTGGGAAGAGACTAAGCAGATTGATTGATCTGTTGCAATCTAGTCAACAACTCAAATTATTTTTATGCTGCTACAAAGGCACTAAATTCATTTTTGAAAATAATTTTACGTCATAGTAGATCTTTTTTTACCTACAAAAGTAAGTTATTTCCATCTAATCTTAAATTACCATTTTCGAAATCACACTTTTTATCACATTTGCCATCAGATCAAAAAAATGGAACAAACTAAAAGATTACTACGACGCATCATCAGCGTGCCTCATCGACGCTGTTCGAAGAGACCCTGACCTCCGGCGAGAAGACCTGAAAGACCACCTGGTCATCATGAAGAACATCCTCAACTGGCTGTACAAAGGCGCGAAAGACGACAAGAAATACTTAGGACCAGTCTTAAGACCGTATTTAGATGGTCTTTTCGCCAGTTCTTTGGAGAATGCATGGTTTATAGAAGATTTTGATGGGAAGAAGTGTTTGAAGGAGTATGATGGATTGAAGGAGTACTGCTTGGGGGTCCACGATGGGTCCTTGGAGCCGTGCATGGGTCTCCTCGATGCTGCTAAAAAGTTTGCTTGGGCTAAGGCGATGGTCGATTTTGTAGACAGATTTCGGCATATTGGTGAGTACCAAAATTATCTTTTTTTTAACAAAAAAAGTTGCCAACTTGAAGTGAGAATATTCTAGGTTTCAGAAACCGTTTTTATTTTCGTATGTATTCTAGGTTTAAGAAACCGTTTTTATTTTCGTATTTTTATAAATTTTGAGAAAATCTTTTCTTTTCTAGATTATTATCAGTGTTTATAATATTAATTGTTTCATATTTCCAAAACCGATATAAAAACAGAAAACAAAAATAAAATTCAGTTTTTAAGAGAAGTATTTAACTCTACCTATTTCGAGATGGTTTTAACCATGAAACATGCATGCATGGATGGAATAACTTTAATTTTTGAGTTACTATGTAAAAAATCTCCAAATCGCTATAGGTGTGTCTATAATTTTTGAAGAGTTCTGTCGATTTATCCAGGATCCCATGGACAATGGACCAATTAGAGAGTATACAGCGTGTTAAAGTAATTGCGGGACATAGCACAGATTAATACAGATGGGACACTTCGCAAAATCATTTAAATAAAAAGCGACTCTTGCTACGACACAATAAAGTGCAATTCAGGTCACACAACGCTTATTACCTACAGTTATATTCAACTACAAGTTGCCTCTCTTTCTATCGCGTAACTCTTATACCTTCTAACCTACTGAATTAGCCCCGCGGACGGGGCCCGCCGCGTACTTGTAGCTTCATACCTAAACTGCAGAGTGTCCCATCTGTATTAATCTGTGGCCATAGCTTAGGGGTAGGTTCAGTATCGATAAAGGAACCCAGGAAAAAAAAATCTAAAAAAATATTGCAACATCAACCTAATTTAGTACCTAATAACTTAAAATAGCAATCGTTTAGAATTAAAATTATCGCGAGCCGTTTTCAGTAGCAAATAATGCGCCCTTAGTGTTCGGACGCGAGAAGTGAAGGACAAAATGACAACGCGTTCGATAGTAGGTAAGTAATTCAAGCATTTAAATAAATATATACTAATTTTAATTCTAAACGATTGCTATTTTAAGTTAGTAGGTAATAGATTAGGTTGATCTAGGAATAACTTTTTTTTTTTTTTTAATTTTTTTTTTTTTCTTGGGTTCCTTTATCGATACTGAACCTACCCCTATGCTATGGCACGCGACTACTTTAACCCCTCACATGTCAAGTGCACACGCGGGTGTGCACAAGGAAAAACCTTTACATAATAGGTATATAAGCTTATATCACATATATATAAGCGTAAAAAAACATCATCCGATGGAAAACCAATCATCATCAGTAGTTGTGAACCTATGAGATTCGCAACTACACAAATGGGGTTTTCGGTTTATAAATTAGTACAAAGCGACACGTGAAGGGTTAACACCCTGTATACCCTTATAAATAAAAAAAGAATTTTCCAAATCGGTCTAGCCACCTTCGAGTAATCGGGGACCATACATACCTCCTCCTTTTTGAAGTCAATTAAAAAACTGACACCCCGCCGCTTTCCTTTTAATAATTTGACACCTGCCAACAGCACTGAAATATAACCGCATTAATTATGCTCCGGTCATTGTCCTCAATGTCCTCGTGAGTCGTGAACTCGTGCACACATTACACCAGTTTGATTGTTAATTTACAAAGCCCCTGGGTCTAAACCCCGCTTTAAACTGTTGTGGTGAATTCACCGGCAGCGCTCACATTTAGCTAAATTCTAGGGATAATAGAGAAACGACCGCTGTGAAATTGGAAGCCACGAATTTAACTTAAACTCTATAATAATAGAATGATATTTCAATGGAAGCTAACAGCCGCACGGGTCGATCTTACCGCGGTTGGTCAGTGGATGGGTGACCATCTTTACATACCGAGACCCTCCGTGCCTCGGAAAGCACGTTAAGCCGTTAATCCCGGCTGTCATTCGTGGATCTTTGACAGTCGTTACTTGTGTGCTTTAAAAGCTGGCCCTTAAACCTTGACATCATACTATAATTTGCAAGTCCATTTATTTCAATCCCTGATGTTCCCCATGCAATGTTCAGTATCGACATACTATGGTCAAACTTTTAATTAGCTGCAATAAAATGAAACTTCTGCTGTTATTTCGCTATCAAATGGGAATATTTTTTAACAAAATGACAGTTAAGAGGAAAGGCGGGTGGCCAGTTAGGTATTTTAAGAAGGTATTGCTGTCGCTCTGCGAGCGCTCCGCCCTGGAATTCGTGCGATAAGGACAACTGCAGATCCGAGTAAATAGCCTATGTAAAAAGTCACATTTCGAGGTTTGGCTCTCGCCTATTTCCTCCTCCAATATTGGACCAATTTAAAAGATATTTCATAAACTGAATAAGAAGGATATATACTATGCCCCTATGTTTTTATTTTTTCGTTAATAGTTGTCAAATTGGTACACTAGGCGTCTGTTGACAGCGGTCAGAATAGGCAATTTTCAGCATTTTTGGAGGGTTCTAGTTCCTATAAAAATAATATATCATCAAAAAGGAAAACATAGGGGCATACAATTAACTGATATTTATATTTCTGTAAAAAATCATTGCTTTATGGTCATTAACCAGAAAGAAAACAGGCGAGAGCGTTAATTTGTATCTTTTTGTATGGAGAAAAGAGCACCCACGTTTCCTCTTAAGAAGTGTCATTTTACTGCAGCTATTTAAAAGTCCGAGCATAGGTAGCATATTGCTAACATTCAGGCGTTGTCCTAATTGGCTAACGATCGTACGAGTTAACGATGTGATTTTGTCGCGCGATGAAAGTGATCGTGCTATGGTCCAACAGATGTCCTAATAGCTCATCATTGCATCATAGGCACGATGCCGCCGCGTCGTCACCGCAACGGCGCCATATCAACAATGACTGCGTTGAAAATTGTGTTTGAAAAGTGACATTGAAAAAGTGACATTGAAAAAGTGACATTTAAAAAGTGTCATTGAAAAAGTGACATTGAAAAGTGACATTGAAAAGTGACATTGAAAATGACATTGAAAAATAAAGACGTAGACCACATAATAGTACCGCCCCTCGCCCCTTGCATTGCTGCAAGCTTCAATTACACTCTAAAGAAACGTGTGTGTGTTTAATCTCGTCGTGCGACGAAATCGCATCGTTTGCTCAGAACAAAACATTCAAACATTCGTTTCAAAACAGCGTTGCACGAAAACAAAACTTTAAAATTCCAAACAATTCCTTTAAAACGTATACAACAATAACAGAAGCCACTATTTTATATCACAATCCAGTGGATCAAAATTTCAAGATCGTTTCGCTTGCAACGGAATACGTTAGCATTTTTAATATGACCAGTTTATATAGGTATTGGGTAGGGTGGGGTTGTTTGGGCAAGGCGGGTCAGGGTTGAGTGGGCATCCGTTAATGCTGGCTGTGGCTGGTTTGGTTTGGATGTAGATGGCTGGATGTGACTGGAAATAATTTGGATGTTGGTGGGAAATAACGTTTGTTCAGTTTTTGTTAACATCTTTCCTCTCGCTCTCTTACAATCTGTAGGAGTGATTTCGTGAAAAGGGACGGAAGTGTGTAACTGGAAGTGAAAATATTTTTCTAAAACTTTTGTTTAAATGTTGGTTCTTTGGTATGGAATTAGAAAGTACTTTTAGCAAGGTGAGATGTTAAATGTTACACATCGTAATATGCGACTACAGTAAGCCTCGCTCATTAAAAAAAAAAATATCCTGTTTAAATATCGATACCCATCACGTCTCCGAAGTTTCGTTAAATAATCTAATTTGAACCTGTACCTATAGATAGTCATCTTTTTAGGGTTCCGTACCTCAAAAGGAAAAAAACTGAATCCTGAGAGGATCACTTCGTTATTTGTCTGTCTGGCTGTCAAGATCCTTTTTCTCAGGAACGCGTGGAGGTATCAAGTTGAAACTGATATGAAATACGTAGGCATAAATATGCTCCCTTGGAGCTCTAAAAAAATCACAAACGCATTAATAAATACGGCCATTTATGCGTCATATTTTGACACTCGCAACGCAAGTAAATCAAAACCTATGGGGTTACTTCCCGTTGACCTAGAATCATGATATTTGGAAAGAAGCAAGGTATCACAGCACTAGTAAATGAAAAAGTACGCGCTTGGACGTGGAGTTGCAGATTCCAGCCGATATTACCCGATATTACAGAGTAGTTATTCAAATTCAAATTCAATTGAATTTGAATGACTACCACCTACAGAGCAGTCATTACAAAATAGGTTAGGGCAGCAGAGACAGTAACCTCCTCAGGATACGAGCCGTATCGAGGAGTACTGCCTTCTGAATCTGGCCCTTGATCCAACCGCCTAACTATTAGAGCCTCGAGAGATGTTGGTCGAGGCTTTCGGCCATCAGGACAATCGGCACAATGACAGTCGAGCTCACCTTCCACATGTCAAGAACCTCGTGTGCTAAGTCGAGATACAAATACAAATACAAAATGTTTATTTCTGTACCAACTAGTTTAGATTAGTATATGATTAGAGACTCTAAAACTTTTAAAAAAGCCTGTTCGTCAGCAAAAGCCATACACATTAAAAATAAAATAAAATGTTCTGGAAATAAAATTAAAACAACTTGGAATATTATTAATTCAGAAACGGGAAGAACGACAGTTCGGAATCGTGACTTCCATCTAAAAATCAATGATGTAGATATTAAGGCAGACGTGGAGGTGGCTACTGAGTTTGAAAATTTCTTCACTAATATTCCCATTTTAACAACCAAAGCTCTGTCATCGTCGTCCTCCACTTCTGCTTACTCAATACTAAAAGAATGTGTACCAGAATGTGATAAACACTTTAAATTCGCAATTGTTACTGCTAAAGACGTTATAGATTCTTTTAAAGATCTCGAGGTAAAAAAAACTGCTGACCTTTGGGGGTTATCAGTACATACCATGTCTTCAATAATTGATATTATTGCACCCTTTTTATCAATTGTTTTTAATTCTTGTATTGCATCTGGTGTATTTCCTGATCTGATGAAACTTAGCAAAGTGATTCCACTGTTCAAATCTGGCAGCCCGACTGATCCCACTAATTTTCGGCCTATTTCGATATTACCTACATTGAGCAAAATCTTTGAAAAAATAATTTTAAAACAAATGTTAGGACATTTCAATACACATAATTTACTTCATCTGAAACAGTTTGGTTTTACAAAGGGTCGTTCAACTACAGACGCGGGCGTGGAATTACTGAAGAGCATATTCGAGGCCTGGGAGGAGTCGCAGGATGCTCTTGGCATTTTCTGTGACTTGTCCAAGGCCTTCGATTGCGTAAATCATGATACACTCATCAGGAAGCTGTACCACTATGGTATAAGGGACAGGGCTCTCGAACTTCTGACTTCTTATCTGAACAACAGAATTCAAAGGGTAGATGTTAATGGCAAGAGATCTGCAGGATCTGCGGTCACTATGGGCGTTCCACAGGGTTCAATTCTGGGTCCTTTCTTGTTTCTTATTTATATAAATGACTTACCTTATCACATAAGGGACAATCACAAGATTGTATTATTCGCAGATGACACTTCCCTCATTTTTAAAATCAAACGTCAGTTAGTCAACTTTGAACAAGTTAACGATGCACTCTCTAGGGTTGTCCATTGGTTTAATGTAAATAATCTTCTCCTGAATGAAAAAAAGACTAAACTAATCAAATTTTCAACGCCAAATGTCAGGCAGCTAACTACCAATGTTCAACTTAATGGAATAGAGTTGGACCCTGTTGAGTCGACGGTTTTTCTTGGAATAACCATTGACGGTAAATTGCAATGGGGCCCACACATAGAAAAATTGTCAGGAAGGCTTAGTTCGGCTGCCTATGCTGTTAAAAAAATTCGACAGATAACTGATGTGGATACAGCCAGAATTGTTTATTTTAGTTATTTTCATAGCCTTATGTCTTATGGGATTCTTCTCTGGGGAACCTGTGCGGGCATTAATACTATCTTTGTTTTACAGAAAAGGGCTGTTCGAGCCATTTACAATCTAGGTCCAAGGGATTCCCTTCGAGAGAAGTTCAAGGAAATAAATATTCTGACTGTAGCCTCTCAATATATATTTGAAAATCTATTGTATGTACACAAAAATATATCCAATTTTAAGAAGATGTCCGATATTCATAGTTTAAATACTAGGAATAAACACAATCTTGCTGTACATCGCACTCGTCTCCACAGAGTAGGCAACTCGTTCATGGGTCAATGTATATGCTTTTACAACAAACTTCCCATTGACATTCGAAACTTGCCCATTAAACGATTTAAAAGCTGCATTAAAACCAAACTTTGTAAAAAGGGCTACTATAAAATTTCTGATTATTTAGAAGACAAAAAAGCTTGGGTTTGAGCTATTCAATCAACTTTGTAATATATATAATACCAAAACTCATTATAATAAATAAAATGACAAACCTTTGTTAAAAAATCAATGTAAATTGTTAAAAAATTAAAATTATTGTAAATGTGAGCACTATGTGGATCTTTTTTTTTCTTTTTTAGTATTATTGATGGTCTGATATTTTTGAGTACTTTATGCGACCTACCCAAACGTCCTTTCTTTGGTATTGTTCGTCGAGTTATTGAGCTCCTGAAATCCTGAGTTGAGCTGCACGATTGTTGACAAATGCTTGCACTGACTGGACAGGTCCACTCAAATTTTTATGGTTCTTTCCTCAAAAGACCATTTCAGACTGGATCTACATGGTCCTCACATGATCTGACCAAGATTATGTCTGGACTTTAAAAGAGACTTTGACCCCTGAGTTTGTTTCGCCATTTCTTCTCAGGGTAGTCAGATAGGAAATGTCGACTTCATCTAGCTTATTAAAAAAAAAAAAAAAAAATATGACGTGTAAAAGTGATTTCGATATCCTATTTACAGAATAAACAATTTCATTTCATTTCATTTCATTTCATTTCATTTCATTTCATTTCACTCCTTTTAAGCATAATAACGCCTGTTAGGAGACTCCGCTCTTCCATAGCGTTGGCTGTTTGTACAACTTAAAAAAAACATTTTAATTTTTTTTGTAGTTACTTAGGTTACATAATTATTTTCTTTATTAACTAAACTAACATTTTTCTCGAGCGCGTGTTTCGTGTTTTATTGCCATTTACATATATTTTTATAACCAAACACGCTCGCTCGCTCTACAGTAGAACAGAATAATTGTAAAGAGAGAGATACTAAATAATAGTAAAGACTTCCAGCTCACTAACTCCTTGTTGAAGTTTGAAACTGTGGCGAGTTGCAAATCCCGCCTAAGTTGTGGATACGGCGCCGAGTCTGTTCCCGCGAGCTGTTCCCGATCTCACCATCGCTATTACTATGCCATTATTATTTGTGACCGTTTCTTTTATTGAAAATTGAAGACTTCATGGTTTGCACCCGCCCAGCGCGCATTTAGCAAACGAGATCAATCGGTTCCTTTTCATAAAGCTGATTTACATTGAACATTTTGTCACCTCTCTCACTCACACTGCACTGTAAATAGAATGCAATCAATTGGCGAACTAACAAATAGTATTAATTTAATAGGTCAATAAACCTGCCTAGCCTTTTCCCAACTATGTTGGGGTCGGCTTCTAGTCTAACCGGATGCAGCTGTATACCAGTATTTTATATGGAGCGACTGCCTATCTGACCTCCACAACCCAGTTACTGGGTAATCCGATACCCCTTGGTAAGACTTTCGGGCTTCTGATGACCCGTAACGACTGTTAAAGATGCACGAATGACAGCCGGGAGCAACGGCTTAGCGTGCTTTCCGAGGCACGGAGGAGTCTCGGTATGTAAAGATGGTCACCCATCCACGGACCAACCCCGGCAAGTGTAGCTTAACCTGATGGATCGATCCATACGGCTGTTATTACTTAGCCACGAGCTCCTCATTAATTTCATAATCATAATCATAATCCATTTATTTGCCTGAAATATGGTGGGTACATAAGATGTTAAATTAAATTATAGCACAGGACATATTTCACCCTCATTAAAGGCATGCAAAAATATAGTAAAAAAAAATGTATGTGTAGTAATGTAGTAATTTAAATAGTTAATTATTAAAAACACATTTATATTGTGTTGTCTAATAAACTCAGCTCAAATTTCAAATTTCAAATTTATTTATTAATAATCAGGCAAACAAGAATAGATTGGACGGTGACCCCCAAACTAGACATATTTATGCCTGTATCTTGGGGGTCGGAATTGCAACATTTTCAGAGTTGAGGGTAGTACTTACATGATTATTGCTTTACAGGTGAATATAAACTAAATTTAACTAAACTAAAAAAAGCTGAATAAGTATTATTAGTCCACTCAACAAATGACGAAAAAGGGGGTGTAGAGTGCGTGAGCTGGGACGTAAGCGATTTCTTCAGGAAGTTGTTATAAGGAGTAAACATACTAAAATTCCCCGCGTCTAGGGGGTGCACCGGGGGGAGGAATAGAAGTTCCCACTTTTGAGTTTTTCGCTAATATCTATAAACCGGTGCCTCGTAGAGAAAAAATATCTTCTATGTAATGAAAGCTCATAAAAATTGTTACAACTTTTACTTTATATACTTTTTCGAATTCCTACCCATTTTCGAACTACACGTTCCGGAAAACTGAAAATTGTCGAAAAAACGACTTTTATCAAACACTAGCCGTTGCCTGTTCTTCGTTCGCGTTATTTCGGGATAAAAATTGGCATATAATTGTTAATCCAGGTCCTAATCTATCTACCTACCAAATTTTATCCAAATCCATTCAGCCGTTGAGTTATCGAAACTTTTATAAATGTGTAATATATCGCCCGCGTGGATGTCGAATATTATCCCACGGGAACCTACTGCCTGAGTTGTAAGATATTTTTTCTGAAATATCCCACCCCTACTCCGGCGCACCTCCTACACGCGGGGACTTTTAGTATGTTTACTCCCTAAGCACCCTGAACAACTTTCTGAAAAAATCGCTTACGTCCTAGCTCACGCACTCTACAACCCCTTTGTTGAGTGGACTTATTTATATATGATCTATTTTTAGATGAGTTAAATAAATGCGGTCCGTGTGAGCGAGAGAGGTGATAAAATACGATCACCCTCTATGTAGCAAGAAGTCCCTTGACGTCTACTATGACACTGCAAAATGAAAAACTGTCACTTTTGATAACTTTGCTACTTGAACTAAACCCGCTGCTCAATTAATGCAAAAATTTAAATCAGCCCTTATTGTAAGGGATCGTGTAGTGCAATGAACTATACCTATACCACAAGAACTTTATTTTACAAAACAAAATAAAACAAAGAATTTAGAGGAAAATTAATAATTTTTTTATTGTATTACAAAGAGAAAAGTTTGGAAATTATGAATGAAAAATGATATCTGGCAAATGTCCACCACGACCACGTTGACAGATGTTGATTCTTTCATCAAAATTTTTAATTTTGCGATCGGGAAATTTGGTTGGAAATTTGGCACTGTCCTGTTGAAACCACATTTCAGTGATATCCATGTCATCAATAATAGGCCAAAATTTAGTGGTCTCAGAAGGACGATTATGTTGTCCGAAAATATTACGAATTTTACGAAATGTAACTTTAACATAACGACCATTTTCATAGTGGATTTGAATTATTTTAATGCGATTTTCGAGCGAAATTGAATTCATTGTAACAATTGCCAAAGCACTTACTACGAATACCGCTAAAAACTAAATTTCAAAACTATCACGTTCTTGGTGTTGCCCCAATTGAAAAACAAAGTTCTTGTTGAAATACCTTTTATTATTATAAATGTGAACTCACGTAAGCCCTAGGGTTCGAGTACCTGTTCGACGCCTTGTGGAAACTTCTAATAACGTACACTTCATGGACATTGACATTTTATTTTTTGTAATAAAAATTAAAACTCGCTTTAGCTTCATTTTAAAGAATTTTTTTTTTGCCACAAAAGTCCCTGGACTTAAAAATTCGAGGTGGAGGGGCTACTAGGCCATGTTTGCACATTCTCAAATATTTTTTTTCTTTTTTACGCCGCATAGTTTTGTACTTTTGATGACAAATGTTAAAAAAATACCGTTCCCCGCCTTATCTCCGAAGTTTGCAACTTTGCATAGAGAAAAATGCACGCACTTGTCCGGTTTTTCATAGCTGTACCTAGTAGCTGCGACTACAAGGGAGCAAACTGTCGTGAGAATTGCTGTTCAACAGAATAATGAAGTTACGGTACCTGGGCAGTGGCCTTGAATCAATTACCTGCAGCCGCTCGGTATATGGATACGTGTCCGTCCGTGCGTAACTGCCGCGCACTCGAACTGTTGCGTACTGGTACTGACTGAGATTTCAAACCGCGTCGTTTCTAAGATAAACTACTGTATTATTATTATACTATGTATCCTAAGAGATAAAACTGTGAAGTACCTACTGGCGTCCGTCCCCGAGAGAAACTTATACTAGAAAGGTTTAGGTACTTAGTTAAATAAAGGTAAACAATCTTGACGTGACTTTTTACACAAACACATACTAAACAAATAAACGACTGCTTAAAGTAATGGTTCAATTGATTTAGTAATTGCTATTCTTGTATTTACATTGGTTTTTAGTTGCATTTTATTTTTAAACTGAGGTTTTAAATTAAGACTGATAAAAGACACATCAAGATTGTTTACCTTTATTTAACTACCTAAACTTTTCTAGTATAGGTACAATAGTTTTAACATTTAACATATTCTGCTGAATTTGCAGCGCTTCGCAGCGCTTCTGACTGTAATCGCTAAAGCACTAGGATTCATTGTATGCTAAAATATCTAATGTCACTGTACATCTGGCTTTATTCTATCCAGAATGGTCTGAAGCTGCATTTTGCGCAATAAAACCTCTGGCTAAATAAATGTTTGGGTGGTTCAGTAAACAGACAAACAAATTCATAATAAATTATTTAGTATTTTTGCCGAAAGTTGAATAAAACTCACGGCATCATTCTAATTTACACTTTATTACAATGGGGTGAGAGATTACATTGCATTGATTTACTAATGGCTTTACGTATTTTTTTTTATCCTTAAGAGCGTTGGCTCCGTACGTACGTATGGTCACCCATCCACGGACCAACCGCGCCTAGCGTAGCTTAACCTGATCGATCGACCCGTGCGGCTGTTATTACTTAGCCACGAGCTCCTTGTCCCCTATTACAAGGAACTTAAACACAACTGGTGAAATGTGGGTGTTCTATAGGTACAACTCTGCCCTACCCCTATCCCCTACCCTTCCGACCTCCCCTCCCCCATCCTCCCCCACCCATACCCTCCCCTCCCCCTTGCCCTGTCCTCTCCCTTCCTCTTCTATTCTTCTTTTTTTCTTTTTTCTTCTCTTTTTGTTCTGCCCTTCAGGGGTTACAGACGTCATATTATGTTATTTTCGTTAAACTAACCTCTTGTTCCAGATTTCCGCCTGGTGTTCCCCACCGGCGAGGGCATGGCGATCTCGTACCCCAGCAAGCTGCCCTCGCGGCGCGAGCACAGCTCCGCGCGCACGCTCACGCTGAGCCGCCGCGACAAGGCTGAGGCCAAGCTGCGGCTGGCCAGGAGGTGTGTGCTGGGAGCGTTCGCTACTGGCCTGGTAGGAGACAGAAGGTGAGTGACATGAAAAAAAAAAGTTTATTAGGAACAATTTTAGGTATTAAACATAGCAATAGACACGAAGATAGCTGCAAAAGTACAATACTGTGGCGCAGCTACCAACGCTCAACACAAAATACAAGGAAGACATTTTTGTTCCCGACTTTCACATCTATAATGAAGTCATAAATTAAAAATTACAAAAGAAAAAATCATTATAAGTTTTTTACTTATCTAGTCAGTTGAGAGTGTTGGGGTGTGTGTGTGTGTGGGGGGGTGGGGGGGGGGGGTGTATGTGTGTGTGCGTAAGATGTGCAATTTGTTTATTATGTAAATAAAACAAGCCAAGTATTCTGGGCACCAGGGAGCTACTCTATCAGTTAATATATAAATTATCAGTCTTACCAAAAGGTATCGTGAAGAATCAAAAAATCTATATCAAAAGTCATTTCTTCAAATTAGGTTGCAGCACTTTTCAAACGTCAAAATTACACAAGACAGTCCCCACAAAACGCCCGCCCTTCACCACCTCCTAGTGCTTTAGCTGGGAAGAAGAAGTAGCGGAACAAACTGCCCAGCAACGTTTTACCCAGTAACTGGGGTCAAGGCCAGATAGGCAGTCGTTCCATGTACAATATTGGTATTCAGAAGCTTCCGGTTAGACTGGAAGCCGACCTCAACATATTTAGGAAAAGGCTAGGCAGATTGATTGATCCGATCTCTACTCAAAAGCCTCTGTCAATCAACCTAGCCTTTTCCCAACTACGTTGGGGTCGGCTTCCAGTCTAACCGGGTGCAGCTGAATACACGTATTTTACATGGAGCGCCCATCTGACTTTCACAACCCAGTAACTGGGTAATACGATACCCCTTGGTAAGACTGGTTGTCAAACTTTTGGACTTCTGACGACCCGTAACGACTGTCAAAGATCCACGAACGGCAACGGGGACCAACGGCTTAACGTGCTTTCCGAGGCACGGAGTAGTCTCGGTATGTAAAGATGGTCACCCATCCACGGACCAACCCCGGCAATAATAGCTTAACCTGATGGATCGACCCGTGCGGCTGTTATTACTTAGCCACGAGCCCCTCTATCAATCAATGTATGTAGGTATAATAGTTCAAACCGTTCATACTGTCACACGCCCATTCCCGACAATAAAATAACATCTCATCTGACCTATAGGTACATATTTACCGGTATCAGTTCGAACCGGTGTCATCTGACTATCGCGTCGCACCGTATCCACCTCGCTGGCAGCCAGCCAGATATTATACCTCGTTGCCAATAAACTTACGGGTGCTTTTGGACATTGATAAAATTGTTTTGAAGCCCGAAATGGGATATTATTGTTTGTTTGTGGAAGTAAATTGTGATTGCTGTTGCATTTTTTCTCTATTTGTTATTTGCAAAAGAGATGACTGTTAATCCTATAATCGTGAAGATACATTACGTACCGAAATGTTCGTTACATTATGGAAAAATTCAACCATTATACCCAATTGTTATGGATGATTAGTGATCATAATACTATCATGAATAAACAGGCCCGGACTAGAGACTTCAGGGACCCTAGGCTCTTGATATTTGAGGCCCACATCCCGAAACAAAATTTAGCACCTCGTATAGTTAAGACCAAGGTTTCGTTTGGTTATTCATACAGTAATAGGAGTTACTTTGTCGGCTTATGCAAGAAAGTATTAGAATTAAGACCAACTTAGATGCAATAACGAGCGAAGCGAGCACGAAAATTTTTACACCCCGACTCGGAAAGGTTTTTCTTTCGACAATTAAAAACAGAAATAGGAGTTGCTTTGTCGACTTATGCAGAAAAGCTGAAAAAAATAACGTAAACTACGATGCAGGAGGGGAGTGAAGCGAGCTCAAACATTTTTAGCATTCCGCCTCAGAGAGATTCAAAAACGTTCAACGTTCTTAAAAATTACGAGAATTGCCCCTCTGATTTCTTTTGACCATTGATAGGTAATATTTTATTGGACCTACGGGTGGTATAGCTACCATGATATATGAGCGCGGGGCCCCCAAAGCGCGGAGCTTGTAGTATTTGCTATATCTGCTACGTGGTTAACCCGGCCCTGTCCTTCTGCTGTCTGGCAGGCAAGCTACCTGGTCGGGGTAGCTGGTTGGGTGGGCCCCTAGCTTGGCTGGGCCCCTAGGCTGGCAGGGCCTCCCTGGCCTAGGGGCCTAAGTGGAAATCTGGCTGTGAACAAACCTATCAATATTTATTAAAATTAGGAAGAAAAAGACTCGAAACAACTCTTCTAAAATACTCAAGGCTATTTCCTATGTCACACACTACGGAATTACCAATACTCATTACGAATTCAATTAGTTCAGTATGTACATCTACTCAGTATCCCATCTGTGGCATTGAGATACACGTATTTCTTTGTAGACTGCTATTTATTCTTGACATACCGATTTCATTTTAAACAATACCAGTAAACTTCATATGCATACTAATGATGATAACAGAACACAAATAACAAACGTACGTACCTACACTTCTCTGGTACCTAATTTACGGGAATTTATACGGCATTTTAATTGATTGAATCTCTAATACTTCTCCATTTTGTTTTCTTAAAATATTAATATTGAACAGTCTTAATGTAATGTGCCTCATTTAGTGATTCTCTAATCAAAAATACTAAATAGTTATGTAACCACGACCAACTTGCATGTAGCGCGGTTGATCACAGTTTTAACTTAACCTAACCCATTTGGTCGGAGTACTCTAGCTTAGTTACTGAAACTTTTTATCCCCATACTCCCACGGGATGGAGACGTATGCGAGTGAAATCGCGTGGAGTTTGTAATATCTTTGCAATCATCTGTCATTTTGATGCCCCACTCGATACGTTTGGGAGATTTTTTTTTGAAAACATATACATATTTTGGCTCCAACAATCCGCCATTTTGATTTTTTATAATTTTAATATTGGTGACACAGTGACACTCGCGCATTATAGACGAATCTAACCACATATCATTCATCAAAAGCGGTTCAGCCGTTTAATAGTCACGAGGGAACATAGGGACAGACATACATACATAAATATACATGTCAAACACATAACCCTCCTTTATTGGCTTCACCGCAGTCGGGTAAAAAGCAGTCGAATTGAGAAGCTTTTCTTTTTTTGCATGACTGTTAAAGATCTTTTTCTCTAAACAATGCAACTTTTATTGGTTTAGGCGCATTAGGGCTACTTCTCATTATGGCCACTTCTCATTTTGACTACTTCTGATTAGGGCTACTTCTCACTTGGGCTACTTCTCACTTGGGCTACTTCTCATTAGGGCTATTACTCATTAGGGCTACTTCTCAAAATTTGGGAATGTTTATTGAAATAAGTACTGTCTTTATGTATATAAACATACGGATATATATATAACAGAGGAAAGGGTAGAGGGGAAGGTGGGAAGGGGAGGGGTGGTGAGGAGGTAAAGGGGAAGGGGAGAGGGTGGTGAGGAGGGAAAGGGGGAAGGGTAGGGTGTGGTGAGAGAGAGGGAGAGGTGACGGGTGGTGAGGAGGAGGCTGAGGCGGAGGATGATGGGGGGGTGAGGAAGGAGAGCATAGTGAGGGGGAGGGTGTGGAGAAGGGAAGGGTTTCTTTAATGAATCAGTGCTATACAAAAGCAACTTTAAGGTGTAAAGGCACTGCTTCCTCCTCCCCCTAATCTCCCTTTCACACCCCTTCTCTCTCTAACCTCTCCCCTTCCCACCCTCCCGCTCACTGCACCATTTCACACCCTCACCCTCTCCATCCCCCTCTCCCTATCACACCCTTCCCCGCCCACCCTTTCCCTTTCCCGCTAACGACCCCTCCCCTTCACACCTCTTCCCCACCCCCTCTTCCCTTCTCCACACCCTCCCCCTTACTATACTCTCCTCTCCTCACCCCCCATCATCCTCCCCCTCAGCCTCCTCCTCACCACCCATCCCCTCCCTCTCTCTCTCTCACCACACCCTCCCCTTCCCCCTTTCCCTCCTCACCACCCTCTCCCCTTCCCCTTTCCTCCTCACCGCACCCTCCCCTTCGCACCTTCCCCTCTACCCTTCCCTCTGTTATACATATATGTCTCTATGTTTATATACATAATAAAAACTTTTTTACAAAAACAAAAACCGACTTCCAAAAAAAACACTACAAAGTGAAAAATAACTTTAATTTCGGAAGTCGGTGTCTTTGGATCTGTATTTTAGTTTTTTGCCCCCGACTTCCGAAATTAAAGTTATTTTTCACTTTGTAGTGTTTTTTTTGGAAGTCGGTTTTTGTTTTTGTAAAAAAGTTTTTATTTTTCAATTTTTAGTGGTTCAGTTTGTAATTTATCTAAGTTACAATAACCCAATGTCAGCTGCTCATCACGTTTTACAAAATGTTGCTTTTCCCGATGCAGGGCCGTTAATTTTTGAGGAGTTCTCCTAGTAAGAACCAGGAGAAATGGAGCTCATGGTGAAGTCACCATTACCATTATTTTGACGAGCATAAACCATATTAAAGTAATCGAATCGCAACCTGTTATACATAGATATAATTGAGTATTTCCGATGGCCCTCTGTGGTCTTCATCATCAGTTCCAGCTCACCGAATAGTACTTTCCGAGAGCAAATGCACGAGTTACTATAAAAAATACCGAAATCGATATAGGTGTGCCCATAAAATTTGAGGGTTTCCCTCGATTTCCATGGGATCCCATCATCAGATCCTGACTTGATGATCATGGGACCACTTGGGACGTATACTCTTTCGAACAAAAAAAGAAAAATCCAAATCGGTCTAGCCATTTTCAAGTAATCGGGGAACATACATAAAAAAAAAAAAAAATAAAAAAAAAAAAAAAAAAAAAAAAAGGTTCCGACGAATTGAGAACCTCCTCCTTTTGGAAGTCGGTTAAAAAACAGTACTTACTTATTTCAATAAACATTCCCACATTTTGAGAATTAGCCATAATGAGTAATAGCCCTAATGAGAAGTAGCCCAAGTGAGAAGTAGCCCAAGTGAGAATTAGCCCAAGTGAGAAGTAGCCCAAGTGAGAAGTAGCCCTAATCAGAAGTAGCCAAAATGAGAAGTGACCACAATGAGAAGTAGTCCATTTGCGAGTCGGTTGCCAAAATGAGAATTAGCCCTAATGCGCCTAAACCCTTTTATTTATTTTTATCTGTAACGGGGCGATAAATTAAAGACGTACAATAATTATTAGTATTAATATATCATAATTATTTCTATAAACGATGCTACTTCTTTGACATCATGATGCGCTCTGTCAGCTCATCAAGCTGAGTCTCAATCCTTTTCTAATATTTATGGAAATACTTAATGTTTATCTCATCAAATATGCGTTCAACATGCCTTCCACCTGCGGCTTTGCCCGCGTGGTATGTCGATGACAAGTAGGTAGCCTATAGGTACCCTTCACCAGGGTTTACCAAATACCAAACCCTATACCCATGCTCCCCTACCCTTTTGGTATGGTTATCCCTATACCAAATTTCATCAAAATCGGTTTAGCCGTGTATCCGTGAAAGCGTAACAAAATAAAGCTGAAGAGTTTGTTTTTTTGTTTGTATGTTTGAACACGCTAATCTCTGGAATTGTACCAGTCGTATTAGAAAAAATATTTTTGCATTTGATAGCTCAATTCTTGAGGAAGGCTGTATGATATAATATCACGCTAGGACCTTTAGGAGCCGAGCAAAAAGTAAAAACTAAAAGTCTGAGAGAATGCTAACCAAAAACGAAGTAATAGCGCGGGCAGGCAATGCGATGCGACGGCGGTGTGGCTCGGGGAACCAGAAATTTATACAGGGTGTAAGGGACAGCCCTCAGCAAACTAACAGGGTGCATTCAGCTCCTCATTTTGAATCATATTCCACCGGAAATTTCTCAGGAAAATTTTCATTTTTTCAATTTTTTTTTCAGTTAAGTACATTTTCATTATTTCAATGAAAAATTGCATTGTGTGTTCGCAGCACTCCATTTATGTAAAAAAACTGCAAAAAAAAAACAGCAAAAAAAAAAAAACCAGCAATGGATGTTGAAATACTCTAACCAACGATGCGTGAAATCAGCTGTTCACTTTCTGTCTAGCTACAGAGTTCATCGAACTCACCGCATACGTATTACCTACCCCTCCCAACCAGTAATAGACGCTCCGATTTGTGCACAAAAACACAAACAAATCAGGTTTATTGGATTCCCTTAACGTTCCTGAAAAAAATTCATGTACCGGTCATCTTAGAATGACATACTGAATTCACCCTATCAGTTTGCGGAGGGCTGTCCCTTACACCCTGTATAAATGGAGCTATTATGGAGTTATTCCACAGCAAACGAAACAATATTATCGTTGTGCAATAGAAACATTACAGTTTTGGTTTGGTCTGGACGTCTGACACAAGATTACTCTCAGATTTCAATGTCATCTCACGGTTCACAGTATGGGAATCGCGCAATCTAGCGGGATTTAATTCCAAATTGAATTACATAAAAGATACAAGTTGAAAAATAATATTGGTTGGTATTCAAATAAATAAAAATACTTAAATAGTGATACATATAAAATAAAGTTGTAAAAAAAATGCGATACGAATAAATTTTGTTATTTTACCCACTAATTCCACTTTTTGCAATTACCTATTATTTTTACAATTACCTATTATAAAAGCAAAAATAGCATCAATTCGCTCCTATTTCGCATTTGAGGTCCAAACATCAATTTTTTTTTTGTGATTTCAGCGGTCATTCTGAAAACCGAAAAAAAAATGTATGACGGTCGCAAAAAATCGCAAGTTTTGTCAATTGTTCTCAAAAGTTAAGACTCTAAACTATAAATTAAAATAATAACAACAGCGGGATATTCAGGTCATTTTTTTAAATCACCTTTTGTTTTGCAAATCATCTCTAACAAATGCCTAATTTAACTGTGCTTTAAAATGATGTTATTAGATAAATGTTTAACTATTACATAAATAAAATACACTCTAACTTACCTTGAAAGATAGGATTGTAGGATTGGCCCAAACATCAGAAATAGAATTCAGATATGGCAATATACAAATTAATTCAATCGAACAATTAGTTATCAATTTAAAAATTGTAGAAATATAGAAATGATATAAAATTAATTAAATAACTAATAATGGTACTGAAGGCGGTCACATAGGGCAGTACTGACTGTCAGAGACAGTGGTCCACGCACCCACCGCAATAAGGACAGTACTAACTGTCAGAGACAGTGTTCCACATCCAATAACCGGGCAGTACTGGCTGTCGAGAGACAGTGGTCCGTGCTCCAAGACGCATGCGTACGAAATGCCCCCCGACTCCACAGCGCAGTTCCTTATAAAGGCGATCGCTAGTGGTGGGAAAACGTCACAATATTTTACTGACTGACTTCAAGTCTTTTAAGCGAAATGCGTCTGGTGCAAGTTCCACTAGCGCCATCTAGTCGCCGTCTCTCGCAGCTGCTAAACAATATGGCTGCCGTCATATACAATACAATAATAAACCAATAAACAAGACTAATACGTTAATTTGATTAGTAACCTCAAGTGAAGATGACACTTTAATGTGTGTTCGTATTGTGAGGGTACAACGATTAATATCTACTCACTTCAACATTTTTTGTTTATTTTTTAAACCTACATACAAGTATTTCTAATATGTAGCTGTGACAAATAGGGTCTTAGGTATAAATAGACTATAACTATATTATCAAATAATAATATTTATATTTTGATTTAAATCCCGCTAGATTACGAGATTCCCATACTGTGCGGTGTACGAAATCTAGATTTACTTTATGTCTAAAATCGAAGACAGTAAGAGGAAACAAACTGTAATTACTGCTCTTTCTATGTACCTACCTAAGTATATTGCTTAGCTTGGGACTAGATGGCGTTGTGTGAAATGTCCAAGGATATTTATTTATTTATTTATTTATACGTACATATAGGAAAAGTTCATTGCCCTTCAGTGAGGCTATATAAGACGAACATAATCAGCATATATTGATCCCACTGCTGGGACACAGGCCTCCTCTCTGTGAGAGGGAGTGGGCCGTTTTGGTTCTAGGGCATGCCGGTTTCCTCACGATGTTTTCCTTCACCATTTTTAAGAGCAGTGGTGATGAAAAAATTTACACAAAGTAAAGCGCCTGTCGGGGTTCGATCCTACGACCTACAACTCGTAAGTCGCGGCCGTTACCACTGGGCCACCAATGCAGTACAAGACAAATGTAAGCAGATATTAAATTGCATTCAAGATAAAACATTATTAGACCATTAGTGAAGATATCGCTCGAAGTTTCGCTCAACTCATAACACTTTATCAAAACAAAACAACTAAATCGATAGACTTGTTGTTCCAACATTGTGACAATTTAACTGAAGTTGAGTATGAACGAACAAACATCCCATCATTAATATATTAGTGAGTTGTAAGGGCGCTAGTCATTTGTCACTCAGTAAGGGTGAAACCACAGAGTAGTTAAGAGGAAACGTGGGTGCTCTTTTCTCCATACAAAAAGATACAAACGCTCTCGCCTGTTTTCTTTCTGGTTAATGACCATAAAGCAATGATTTTTTACAGAAATATAAATATCAGCTACCTGTATGCCCCTATGTTTTCCTTTTTGATGATATATTATTTTTATAAGAACTAGAACCCTCAAAAAATGCTCAAAATTGCCTATTCAGACCGCTGTCAACAGACGCCTAGTGTACCAATTTGACAACTATTAACGAAAAAAGAAAAACATAGGGCATAGTATATATACTTCTTATTGAGTTTATGAAATATCTTTTAAATTGGTCCAATATTGGAGGAGGAAATAGGCGAGAGCCAAACCTCGAAATGTGACTTTTTACATAGGCTATTTACTCGGATCTGCAGTTGTCCTTATCGCACGAAGTCGAGGGCGGAGCGCTCGCAGAGCGACAGCAATACCTTCTTAAAATACCAAATTTTCAAAAGTCTGGTCGCCCGCATTTCCTCTTAAGGCGCTGGTCTATTGCTGCCTACTCTACGCACGTGTATTTAGCTTTACTTTGAATAAAAACCAGCCGACACGCAAATCCTTCCGTAGTTGATAAGAATTTATCCAAAAAACAAACTTATCATTGTAGTTGAAAAACATGTTCTCGCATACATTGATATAAGTTACGGTCAATTTTCCAACTGCACATTTAAGTTTGTAATCGCAATTATTTTTTTTTCGATTTTCGGTCTTGTTCCTTTACTTGTGCTGCAAGACCTCGCTTCTTTCCAAATTTCGTGTTTCTAGGACAACGGGGAGGGTACTTATAGATTTTGATTTATTTGCGAGTATCAAAATGTGTCGTATAAAATGGCCATAATTTTTAATGCATTGACTTAGAAGTTTGAATTCTTTAGAGCTTCAAGGGACCATATTATAGACCTACGTATTTGGTATTAATTTTAACTTTATAAGACCACGCCTTCCTGAGAAAAAGGGTCTTGACATACTGACAGACATACAGACGGACAACGAAGTGAAAGGGTGTAAGCGTTACATTTTTTCCTTTTGAGGTACGGAACCCTGAAAATTTAGAAAAAATCACATAATTTGGATTTCTAAGAAAGCGGTGAACGGTCACACAAAACGGCTATCCAAATACAGAGAGAAATACTGGAGAAATTGACAGATTTTTTCATGACGGCCGTTTAAATAAATGACAGAACCACTTTCTTGAAGTCGCTACAGCCAACAAATGAACCGGCAGCTCCACACTAAATGAAACGCGATCAAGTGAGCTATTTTTAACCGACTTCCAAAAGGAGGAGGTTCTCAATTCGTCGGAACCTTTTTTTTTTTTATTTTTTTTTTTATGTATGTTCCCCGATTACTCGAAAATGGCTAGACCGATTTGAATTTTTCTTTTTTTGTTCGAAAGGGTATACTTCCCAAGTGATCCCATGATCATCAAGTCAGGATCTGATGATGGGATCTCATGGAAATCGAGGAAAACCCTCAAATTTTATGGGCACACCTATATCGATTTCGGTATTTTTTATAGTGCATTTACTCTCGGAAAGTACCATTCGGTGAACTGGAACTGATGATGAAGACCACAGAGGGCCATCGGAAATACTCAATTATATATAAGTATATAACAGGTTGCGATTCGATTACTTTAATATGGTTTATGCTCGTCAAAATAATGGTAATGGTGATTTCACCATGAGCTCCATTTCTCCTGGTTCTTACTAGGAGAACTCAACAATTAACGTCCCTGCATCGGGAAAAGCAACATTTTGTAAAACGTGATGAGCAGTTGACATTGGGTTATTGTAACTTAGATAAATTACAAACTGAACCACTAAAAAGTGAAAAATAAAACTTTTTTACAAAAACAAAAACCGACTTCCAAAAAAAAACACTACAAAGTGAAAAATAACTTTAATTTCGGAAGTCGGTGGCAAAAAACTAAAATACAGATCCAAAGACACCGACTTCCGAAATTAAAGTTATTTTTCACTTTGTAGTGTTTTTTTTGGAAGTCGGTTTTTGTTTTGTGTCAACTACTTAGTGATGCAAGGCGGTGCCATGCTACGGAGATCTGATACACCAAACTGATACAAACGTAGACAAGGAATAACGTGTGTAAACTCTCCGTGCACATCCACGCAGCAGTGGAATTGTGCCTTTAGTTTGAAAAAAAAAGAAGTTATTGGACAGAAACTGCTTACTAAACTAACGTAAAACCACCAATTATCGACACTTTAACGTACGCACACAAGCATTTTTTAAATATTTGGTTCCTAAATGATATTTTATGGTACTTTGATGCATTGGGTAAAATTTGATGGTTCTTTGTATGATATTTTAAAGTAAAAATAAGTGTCATGTTATTAAATAAAGAAAAATATCAAAATAGATTAATGCTCTTTTTTGCCTAGTAATCGACTGCAGAATTCCATTTATCGACACCCAGTAATCGACATTTCCAATGATCGTGATCTAGTTATCGACATGTTCTATTAATCGTCACCCAATAATCAACTTATTCACACACCCAAAAAATGACCCGTAGGTAAGCTTAATTTTCTTAGCCGTGAAATATTCAAGTATTAAGATGAATAAAAATAAAAAAATAGTTCTAATCAGTCTTTTAGTCATTTTAATTAACTTATCACTTAAAAAAAAACAAACAGTGGCATGTAATTCGTATTACTTAACTTAAACATAAATTCGTTAAAAGTTTTAACATTGACAAGTAAAACGTAGATAAGTAGGTACTTCTTAAGGCAAAGCGGCAGGGTAGCCCGCGAAATTCAAAATTTCTTACGTTTTTTGCAATTTGTAGGTCAGTGTGAGCTTGTATGTTGATTAAAATATGATTCGCGGCCGTAGCTGATATGGCTTTACAGAATTATAATCATTAGAATCAGCAATACAACTCCATAAGTTAGCATTTAAATGCTAACTTATGGAGTAAGAAATATGTAAGAAATTTTGAATTTCGCGGGCTACCCTGGCGCATCAACCTTAATATTACTTAGTTGGTATTACAAGTTTAACTTTTTCATAAATAAGTAATAATAAGCAACTTTTAATCAGACTTGAAGTGAAGAAGAAGAAGTGAGATCTTTTCAATGGCACGCAAAACTAAGCTACCTTTTAACACAGACTCATAACTAAGTATTATTATATAATTACTATCCTGAAATATTATTTAGAACTACTTACTAACATAAGTTGAAAAAAAAACTAAAAAAAGTTTTCTCAAGAAATGAAAAAAAATCTGATTTTCGAAACGTAATTTTATGATGTTTCGAAAGGCAGATATTTTTCATTTCGGCTATTGTGTAGAAATCCCTTTTATTTGATAGCACTGGTTTCGCTATTGCCTCAATGATATCAGAGTATCGGTACCAGATTTTATCCGGGCACTTGAACGTGTTGCCGACTGAAAATGTCATTGTGCTAATTTTCAAACATGTTTCCGCGAATATTTTCTATAACGCCTGGAAAGTACTCTCCTTCATATTTGATCATCACATAGTCTCATCATTGGAATATTTTGCTTTCATATAAAATCTGTTCAGTGGTATCTCTTCAGATTCCGAGGTATCAGAGTTTTCATAATTTTCATTAGGATTTTCCGTTACCTGTTCATCGTCTGTTATTTCGCCTTCTATTTTCAGTGTAGCTATCTTCACTTTCTGCATAATTTAATTCAGTGTCTGTATTGTCCGAAGATGTGTCATTTGGTTTTGGTTTTGCTATCCTAAGTTTCTTCTTCTTTTTGTTTTCTATCTCTCCCAGCACGCTTAGCATGACCGCCATAGAAAGGAGCACATTTCTACTATCTACCATTTTGTCTATTCTTCCGTCGACAAAACGTCGTCATGCTAAGCGTGCAGTTTTAATTGCTTTCTTTCTTCTCTTTCCTTGGCTTTAATTTCCATATGTTTCTCTTTTTCTATTTTTTCTTTGTATTTCCTTTCATGATAATACCTCCACGGTGGACTTGTGATAGCAAAAGGACTTTTTTCCTTTAATTTTAAAAATTTTGTCATGTAAGGTGATCCTCGGCATACCAAAATTTTTTGCTGCAGTCGCAATTTTTTCACCTTTTCCGACTGCTGCTATCGCCTGTGCCATTTGAAAAGGTGTGTAATTTTTTTTTAGGTGCCATTCCTACAAAATAAAAGCTGCATGTCGATTACTGGAACATATGGCTTACCCAATCATCGACACGGCTGTCGATCATTGGAAACAGTTTGAATATTTAAATGCAAGTAGTGTACTTTTAAAGTGCTGAAAAAACTGAGGTAAATGATAAATTAAACTGCACAAATTAATAAAAAAAAACGTTTCGACATTTGTCGATGATTGGAACATGCGAAGAAAAAAAATCCAATGATCGACAAGCATGTTTTCACATTAAAGCATAACCATAGCATTGCAAAGAAATTACTAAATAGTAATGAGTTAGAGTCCTAACTTAATAAATAATTTGCACTCTCAGTGAAACAAAGCAAATAAAAGTTATGGGCAATATATTGTACTCACCTCCTTAGTGATCTCGCTAATAAAACTGGATTTCCAATAGAGATCTGTTACCGGTCGATACGTACAACTACGCCATTTTGTTCAAAATGGCCGAATGTAGGAAACGTCGTCCGCAATGACAGATAGATAATGTATGTCTATGTTTTATGCTTCAAATGCGTTCGGAAATGTAAATCTACTCTTATTTTTTGTTGTTAACTTTTTTGGTGTCGATCATTGGTGCGCTGTCGAAAATTGGGTATTTTACGTTAGTAATCAATAAAACTAGTTGCTTATTAAAATAAAATAATAGTAGAAATAAAATTTAAATACAGGTTACAATTACAAGTAGTACCCAAGTAATATGGCTTATGGATGTACCTGCGCAGAAGATGAATTTTCAAAGCGCGGGAAATGCTATTGACCAATCGACACGCTCCACGCTTTTTCCTGTACCGCTATTGGTCGGTAGCTGCCGCCATGTTAGCGCGCGCCGCTTGACAACCGCCATACTTGCGAGTGAGACGGAACTAACAGCTGCAGTGTATTATGAACCTTATAGTAGTGATCTAAGGTGTGATTGTAAGTTTTAAGTATTCTCGTTAATCTTCGGGGCCATACTTTCTTTTCTGTGCGAACGAAGATTCACGACGCGCCTTATTACTTGAGTACTACTGTACCTTGACATCTAGGGGTGAAATAGATGAGGATTTCGAGTTGTGTTGCCTACTTATCATAATATACAGGGTTACTGGTTAATGACCAATATTCTCTTAAGGGGTCATTGTACTCATCATTATGAACAACTTTTACTATGGGACCAAACTTGAAATTGCGAAAAAAGCTGCTCTCCTACATTTTGACGAGTTTGATGTAGATCTACTACTACTAGATATGTACTGAACAGCAGATTTTTTTTTCGCGATTTGTGGTTTGGTCCCATAGTAAAAGTTGTTCATAATGATGAATACAGTGACCTCTTAAGGGGATATTGGTCAATAACGAATAACCCTGTATAAAAAATCGGCCATGTGCGTGTCGGACCACGCACAAAGAATGGTTCCGTAGTTGGTATGAATTTATCTCAAGAACTCAAACTCAAAGCATTTATTTCAATTAAACCAATTACAGGCACTTTTGAATTGTCAAAGAGTCGGTCAGTAGGTAAGTCAGAAAGTTGAAGCTAGTTGCCCATTCCAAAACGTAGATCTATGGAGAAGAACGGGCAAGAAACTCCACGGACACTCTTTTAAATCAAAATATAGTTACAAAATATTGGTTAAATCATCAACTCTCATACATTCCAACTACAAATTTTAATGTAAGTTGGTAATGTAAGTTGGTTGGCTTTTGAAAGTAGTGTAGTTCCGGGGTTTTGTCGCAGGCTGATGCCATCATTGCCAATAGCCGGCAATGAGCCAATACCACATATCAAAACGTAACTGTAACGTAGGGTAGCGAGCGATCTGTCACGTACTGATACTGATAAGGGTAGAACGTTCGTTATCAGTGCCGTTGTGACGATGATTTGCAATACGCTGCGGTCGTGCGCCGAATTATTATTGCTACCAGAGTTCAATTATGGTTAAATAGCTTTTGCCCACGGCTTCGCCCGCGTGGATGTCGGAAAATATCCCACGAGAGCGTACTACTGGGAGCGTACTTACTTATTCCTTGTCTACGTTATAAAGGGAACCTCTGTGCAAAATTTCAGCTTTCTAAGTTCAAGGATTTGGGCTGGGCGTTGATGAGTCAGTCAATCAGTCAGGACTCAGGACTTGCATACGGGCTATTAGCATCATTCTCTTGCCCCTCAATCTGCCTAGCCTTTTCCCAACTATGTTGGGGTCGGCTTCCAGTCTAACCGGATGCAGCTGAATACCAGTATTTTACATGGAGCGACTGCTTGTCTGACCTCCACAACCCAGTAACTGGGTAATACGATACCCCTTGGTAAGACTGGTTGTCAGACTTTCGGGCTTATGACGACCCGTAACGACTGTCAAAGATCCACGAATGACAGCCGGGACCAACGGCTTAACGTGCTTTCCGAGGCACGGAGTAGTCTCGGTATGTAAAGATGGTCACCCATCCACTGACCAACCCCGGCAAGCGTAGCTTAACCTGATGGATCGACCCGTGTGGCTGTAATAACTTAGCCACGAGCTTCTCCTAATCCAATTTATTTGTGTTCGGCGCAACATGTCATTTCTTCCATACTTCTCTAATAGTCGTCATCTCGGTAGTCATCTTTCTAGCCATGTCATCTATCAAACAAATCATGGTACTTACATTAATTTAACTTCTATCTCGATAAGAAAAAATCCAAAAGGTTTTCAAAAATTACTGTTTTTCTTTTAAATAAATTTAATATTACATAGGTACCTGTTGTTATTTTAAACCTAATAAAGTTTTTAAAACATAGTTAACCAACCTACTAGTTTTCATTAATATTATTGCTTTTACAAAATCCTGAATTCTGCTTTACTGCAGATATTCCAATCAAATCAAATCCAATTTTATTTAAGTAATAATAAACAGGTTGTATAAGAACAGATTGGACGGTGACCGCCAAACTTATAGGTATTTGCCTGTATCTTGGTGTTTGGAATTGCGACATTTTCAGTGTTAAGGATAGTAAGTACATAGTGATTATTGCATATCAGGTAAACATAAACTAAAATTAAATTTAGCTAAACTAAAAAAATCACACTAATATTATAAAGGCGAAAGTTTGTGAGTGTGTGTATGTTTGTTACTTCTTCACGCTGAAACGGCTGGACTGATTTGGATGAAATTTTGTATGTAGATAGCTTATACCCTGGATTAACACATAGGCTACTTTTTACACCGATCTACGCGGGTGGAACCGCGGGGCGCAGCTAGACTAATATTATAAAGGCGAAAGTTTGAGAGTGTGGGGGTGTGTGTGTGTGTGTATGTTTGTTACTTCTTCACGTTCAAACGGCTGGACCGATTTGGATGAAATTTAGTATGTAGATAGCTTATACCCTGGATTAACACATAGGCTACTTTTTATCCCGGTCTATGCGGGTGGAACTGCGGGGCGCAGCTAGTAATAAATAATGCCAAAACAAAAATACAGCCCACAGAATTACGCAATCATCCGTTTCTGCAGCTCCTTATTTTGAATCATATTCTGTCGGAAAAGTTTTCAGGAAAATTTTAATTTTTTTATAGTTTTTTCAGTTATTTTTTTTTCAGTTATATTTCAAAATTACATTCTTCAGCACTCCATTTATGTAAAAAATAGCAAAAAAAATAAAACCAGCAATGGATGTTGAAATACTCTAACGAACGACGCGTGGAATCAACTGTTCACTTTCTGCCTAGCTACAGAGTTCATCGAACTCACCGCATACCTAATACTAACCCCTCCCAACCAATAACAGACGCTCCGATTTGTGCACAAAAACACAAACAAATCAGGTTTATTGGATTCCCATAACGTTCCTGAAATAATTTCATGTACCGGTCATCTTAGTACTGAATTCAATCAGTCTGCAGAGAGCTGTCCCTTACCCCCTGCTGATTGATACAATCAATCCAAACTTTACTAATTAATGGAAGGGTATCGAACTCTCTAAACTTTTGAAATAGTTTCATTGTTTCTACAATTCGGTAGCAAACGGTATTGCGAATAACAATCGTATTTTTAGTAAGCAAACTACTGGACTGTTGATGCTGACAGGAACAATTTCATTAGTGATGGTCAGATAGGCCAGGGACCTCTTATCAAATTCAAATTCAAAAATTTTATTTCGAGCGAAGACTCTTATAGGGTTAGTAACATTGGCCCGTTGGTAAACGACACGAAACGTGTAACTGACAGCAGTGGATTATATACGGACAGTCCACTCTGTCAGCAATCATTTTCAGAACCCTGTTAGGGCTAGCCATGACTCGAGCTACCATCGATGCTGCGCGCTTGCGCATTATTGTGTAAAAACAATCTACACGCGCCGCCGCAAGCATCCCTGACGCACTACAACGCCATGGCAGCCCCAACAGTTTTCTGAACGCGTTATTAAATTGGACACGAAGGGCTCCATATATTTAATATTTCTCCCACAAGCTGCACGTGTAGAAGGTTGTACAGAATGCTATAAGGAGCGTCACCTTTACGTCTGCAGTGCAAACGTGCAAACCTGCTGGCCATCATATTCGCACGCACGGAAAGAGCCCTCCGCTCCCTTTCTATGTCAGCATTGTCTTTAAGGTCAGTGGTGACCAAGTGACCTAGGTACTTAAATTGTTCCACTCGCTCAAGAGAAACACCGTTTAAACGTATGGTAGGCACATCAAAATGGTACTTGGTTCCCCCCGCCTCAAAAACAATGTATAAGCCAATCCCAACATAGTTGGGAAAAGGCTAGAGATATTGATTGATTTCTGGCAAATCACAGTTATATAATATGTGGCAATATTGCGTACTTAGTTATTTAAATTTAAATTAACCTAATTTTTTTACCACCAGGCAAAAACAAAAACCAATTTCCCGGCACGAGAGCAGCGACGAGATACTTGCAAACGTCAAGACCGGTAACTACTGGAGGACAACAAAACCAGACATCATACCCTCCTCATCAATCCAGGACATCTCCAGAGACACCCTGGACAACCTGCCAAAGGTCAGAAGACGGTCGCGGAGGCACCGACCAGCAACGTCCTACGGGTTTCCAGAAATTTCCATTTCTGACCATGCGGATACAAAGACTATGAGAAGGAAGTACCACACGTTGAAGAGTCTGGTGTATACAGAACCGGTGGAAAGTATCAGGGAGATGAGGCAAAGACCACGGTCTGCTGGGTCTACTGTCAAGAATAAGGAGGCGTTGAGTAGACCGAGTATACTGGAGACGCTGGATTTTATTAATAGCGTGAAGAATGCTTTGTGTGGTAAGTTTGATAAACTAAAATACTGTTTTGGCGTGTTCTAATTATTCACGTGTGAGAACACTATTCATTTGAATTTTTAATTTTTTCATTGGATGAATTTTAGAGACACTTGGGTGAATTTCAGAGACACTTGGGTGAATCTTAGTGAACCTTGGGAGAATCTTAGCGAACCTTGGATGAATCTTGGTGACGCCAAATTTGCGTCGATTTGGCGTCACCAAGATTCACCCAAGGTTCTTGATGATACTTTAAAGACTTTCGGTGGCATTAATGTGCTGGTGTTGATCAATTAGGTTATTTATAATGTAGGCTCTAACCTAAACACCCTTCGTATAGTGGAAGAATCCGGTGCCTCAGACGCTGAAGACTCAGCCTGGTCGTTGGAAGACGAGTGGCTGGTGGGTCAGTGTGCGCCTCTAAACCTGATAGCAGGTCGCTGTGGACATCACACTCTGCATCTTGCACTTGGAGAGTTGGTACTGGCGCTGCTACATCGTGGCAGGTTTACTGTGAGTATAGTTATGTAGAATGAGTGTCATTTGAAAAGTGTTTCGACCTGATAGTAATAAATACACACTCTTACGTTCAGTTTCTATAGCAACGACGCTGGAAACTGACCCTGGGTTTTTTTACACTAGGATAAGGAAAGGTGTGGATACCACAGATCCAATCCTCCTGTCATCATCATCATTATTTCAGTCCAGAATTACCCACTGCTGGGTATAGGCCTCAACTTTTCCCCGCCATACTTCTCGGTTCCGTGCGTCCCTCATCCAGGTGTTTCCCGCGACTTTGAAGATATCATCAGCCCAACGCGCTTTTGGGCGGCTCTGGTTTCTATGGCTTAACCTTGGCCACAGCTTTACTCCATCGGCAATCTCTGCCTCTAACTAGATGTCCTGCCCAACTCCACTTGAGGCGCATCAACCTGTCCCCGACTTCGTCCGACGATGGATTTCGGATGGTACATTGAAGTCCCATGGATCTGGGAATGAATGCTGGTCAGACAGATATTTATGGACGCCTTTTTTTCGCGACAATACCCAATCTTTTTGGCTCGGCTGAAGTGAGCGCGGCCGCCATCTTGAACCATCTGCGCATGGTACTTTCCAACAGCTGATACTTTAATTTTGCATTCTGCGCATCGGCTCGCGCCTACGTTCAAACCAGCCAAAAAGATTGGGGACAACTGTACCTACTTTTTTATAAAGGGTGAAACGATGTGTGTTCTAGATACTACAAGAACTATGCTCATTCCTGGGAGACGCCAGCGAGGGTGCGTTGTTCGCTCTGCACCGACTGGCGAGAGCTGCCCGCTCCAGGAGTAGTGAGAGAGCCTCAAGGTAATATTATGTTACATTAGCTAATAACACCCCTTCACAAAATGAGCACTACGTAGGAACATTTATATTTTAGTTTTACATCATCAAGAGAGTGTTTTTTATTTATCTAGCTGCGACTGCGTATGCGGAATATATGTACCTATATGTTGATGTTGCACATATGTTGATGTTGCACTGTATTATTAACTTACAGCTTCTGCTCGCGACTTCGTTCGCGTGGAATTTGTTGTTGTTAATGAAATAAACTATGTTTATATGGCATCCTGGTTTGGTAGGAAATAAAGAAAGATGCGGTTCAGCTGGTTTTTGAAAAATCCGAAAAAAAATTTGAAAATTTAAAAATAATATTTTAAAGTGTTTGTGTAGGTACCTACCCCTTTTTGAGAGATTTAAGGGATTGGAAATGTAGTCATAGTTTGTATCTTATCTTGAGGTAACATTTAGAACATCTAATAAACACAATTTATTTCATTAAGCTAGCATTTCAGTTTCCGAGACTTTCAGGTGGGTATCTTTATGTGACTCTTAATTGCTCTCGAATGTATAATATCCTCTAACACTCGGCAATAATGTAGCTTCTCATTAAATAAATTTTACCACTTTATAATATTGGTATAGATAAAAGAGATCCTTGCGAAAATTTCATTCGAGAAAATACATCGCAAACCCTATTCCTGCACCAAGAATAGACTGAAAATCATTTTAGATTACATTGACTCTTGTAAAGTGACACTGTTAAGAAACTTTTCCGAAGTTACGTGGCGTGTCGCGTGGGTGCGAAACACTTGGACAAAATGTTACAAAAAGTAATCAAACTATGCCCAAACTCATTTCAA
This sequence comes from Cosmia trapezina, assembly GCA_905163495.3. Lineage (NCBI taxonomy): Eukaryota > Metazoa > Arthropoda > Insecta > Lepidoptera > Noctuidae > Cosmia > Cosmia trapezina. The sequence continues at coordinate 26,044,028 of LR991032.1, forward strand.
ATAATCTCGGCCGACGCACAACGTGGACTTTTTCAGTCAGGGGGTTAAAAATAAAAATCTTTGTTCAAATAAGACCAATCCCAATTCCAATTTTATATGAGTGGCTCCATCGTTTTAACGATGATTCTGCCAATGTCAAGGTTGAAGGAAACAAATAGTATTCGCTGAGGTTGATCGGTTATACAGGCTATATTACGGTTTACTTAAAACTGGATCTGTTTGAGTAGCCTGTAAGGACAACACAAATTAACTTTATTAAGAAACTGAAGAGGAATTAATCACTACTAAGAAATTCTATGTTATAGCTTAGGTATAATACAGGGTGGCCCATAAGTCCTTAGACATGTAAATAATTAATTAAAAAAAAACTAATAACAATAAGAAATACCTTTTCATTTCGTATTAACCTTTATAAAAAGGAAATTATTTTTTGAAAATGACATCATCCAAATGTAAACCGTTACGATCACGGCACTCCTGTAAGCGACGTCTAAAACTATCGACGACTGCGCGGCAAGTCAGTTCTGTGATGTTAGCCATTTCTCTTTGAATATTTTCTTTTAGGGCTTCAATTGACCGCGGGTTTGTGTCATACACTTTAGGTTTCAGATAACCCCATAAGAAAAAGTCCATCGGGGTTAGATCCGGACTACGTGGTGGCCAGGAAATGTCTCCTCTTCGAGAGATCACTTTGTTGGGGAAAAGTTGACGAACGACGGGCATAGCGGTGTTAGAGTTATGGGCCGTCGCTCCATCCTGTTGAAACCAGGTCCGCGTATTGTAGCCTGGAAAATTCTGCAACGCTGGTGTAAAAAACTCCTCGATCATCGCTACATATCGCTCTGAATTTACATTTTAAAGGACTTATGGGCCACTCTGTATTATATAATCTGCTCTTATTTAACTGTCAAAAGAATAATGAAGTGACCTTGAAGTGACCTGTCAATAGTGTCCCTAATCCCTAGCATCAGATTTATAAAGGTATGAGGAACAGGGTGTAAAGTTCACTCGTCCTCCACAGAAAAGGGAGGATCCTCCGGCCAGACGCATGTCGTGTCTGGTGGGCCACTGCCCAACGGTTGATGTCTGGATGTTGTATATAGGGTGTCCCGTAATTAACGGACCACCTCTTAAGGGGTCATTGTACTCATCACTATGAACAAGTTTTACTAAAGGACCAAACCAGAATTCGCGAAAAAAAATCAGTTGTTCCCTACATTTATGTTCCAATAAATGTAGGGAACAACTGATTTTTAGGGTTCCGTACCTCAAAACGGAACCCTTATAGGATCACTTCGTTGTCCGTCTGTCTGTCTGTCTGTCTGTCTGTCTGTCTGTCCGTCTGTCTGTCTGTCAAGACCAGGGCCGGATTTAGGGGAGGGCAACCGGGGCGATAGCCCCGGGGCCTCCACAAGCAGGGGGCCTCCACAATAGAGACTTCGGAAAAAAAAAATTCTTTCAAATTTCAACTAGTAAACCTAGTAAACATCTTTTCCTTTGATATTTTTTTTTCGCTTTTACCTTTACCTACAGCCTAAAGTACTTTAATTTGCCTTGGTAACGAGTTGGTTCCATTTGTGTCTTTGATTGAATCATACAAAAAGGACTATGGAAAAGATCAATCGCCGGAACTATTTTACTACCAAATTCTCGAAGATCAAAATTTCAGAGCTACATTCCCAAACCTCGAAATTGCATTGAGAATGTATCAAATAAATATCAATCATGTATGTATCAATTATATGTATTATTTATTGTATGTATCAATGTATGTGTTGTATGTTGGTTTTGATGGTATCAAATTGCACTGGAGAGCGCTCATTTTCAAATATGAAAATTATAAAAAATAGGCTTCGAACCACGATGGGACAAAACCGTCTATCAAAGCTTTCTCTCCTGAGCATTGAAAGCGATTTACTCCGAGAACTGGATTTCAGCGAAATCATCAACGATTTTTCGGCAAAAAAAGCTCGAAAGGTTCCGTTCGTTAACACTAAAATTTAATTTCAGATAATTCTTGTTTCCGATTATATTTATATGTGTTTGTTAAATACTAAGAGAATCTACTTGGTTTCACAATAAATTATTTATTGAAAAACTCGACTGAAAAAAATTGTTCATTTTATTTGGAAAATAATTTAGGGCAAGGGGGCCTCCACTCCTTTGTTGCCCCGAGGCCTCTGGACCCCTAAATCCGGCCCTGGTCAAGACCCTTTTTCTCAGGAACGCGTGGAAAAATCAAGCTTCTACGTGAACGCAATAAAAAAAAATTATGCAACATATTTATACTCGCAAGTAAATAAAAACCTATAGGGTACTTCCCGTTGACCTAGAATCATGAAATTTGGCAAGAAGCAAGGCCTTACAGCACAAATAAAGGAAAAGGTCTGAAAATTGATTATTTGTAGTTTTATCACTTATAAATATAGTATTTAGTTTTCTTTTCCTGGCAAAATGTGGGTGTACTACAGGTACACCTCTGCCCAACCCTTCGGGGAAACAAAGCGTGAGAATAGCTTTTTGCAAATACAAACTAAAATATGCAGTTGGAGAATCGTCCGTGACGTATATCAATGTATGGGTGAACATGTTTTTCAACTCAATGTTTGTCTTTGCGTTATATTCTTTTCAACTACGGAACCCTTCATTGTGCGTCACGCACCGTGTGACCGACACGCACTTGGCCGGTTTTTTTTAGAAAAGAAACACGCAAATAGACGCAGGAGATCGATACCCACCGGGTCCCTAGCGTAGGTAATACTGCGGTATTTATTTTTTTTAAATATCGCAGCTTTATGCTGAGTTAAGAGCCTTTTTGGCCTCGCATAGTTCTTTTTTTTAGTTTGTTTTTTTTTTGTTTTTTAATATTTATTTTGTTAGTTTTATCCTTCTTTACTGTATTTTCTGTGCGTGTCCCAAATAAAATATTTTTCAATGTTTTTCTTTCTTTTTCTTTGAAGATAAAGATAAGCTCGTCGGTTTTTAAAACACTAGAAAGTGTTAAGTTGGGCGTTTTGGGGGAAAGTGGGGGGGGGGGGGGGGGAGTAACCTTTGTCATTTACACTGAGCTGCATTCTCAGCTTGAATGAATCATGTTTATAAAACTTCCTAGTTCCTGGCGCCTACCTGAAGCGGAAGGTGCGATGAGGGAGTCTCCACAGAAGTACAGACCTCGTCATCCAGACTATGTGTCAGGAGACGAGGGGCCTCCGCCACCGCCGCCGCTACCAAGGACCTCCAGTATTGGGAGACAGGTACGTCATCAAATGATGTCAGAAGGGCATTGTTAGGAGAATTCCTTACCTTATCCCAATTTATTTGGGGTCAGGGCAACATGTCTTTGTTAAGTATTTATCGGTGGGGGAGCGCACGTGTAATCAAACCGCGTGTCAGTGTCATACTACTTTATTACTTATGTCGATGCGGTGACGCATGCGCGCCGACACACACACACAACCGCGTGTCGTACGCGCAGTAGGTACAATATACTGGACGACTTTTTTTACAGTCTTGAAAAAAATAGGCTATAATGCCGGGGCCACACTATACGTCAACGTTAATGCCCATAAACGCTTTAAACATCGCGGTAATTGTCCCGTTGTTCAACGCGATGAATTGAGTGGCCACACTTGAACGGTCAACGTCAATGCTCATTGAATTCAAACCCCTCGTCAACCGGCAATGTGAATGCCGTTGTCAAAATTAAATTATCGCCGTAGTGGTGGCTATTTCAACGCGATAATCAACGGCGATGTACGTATAGTGTGGCCCCTGCATGATAAGTGAACGGAGTACAGTTTTTATTTTTTTTTATTCAAAAAATTTAATAAAAAAAAATCGATATTTTTTAACGATTTTTTTTTTAAATTTCTGTTTTTATTGTTCTAGTATAAAAAGTTTACTTCGTATTTGTAGTCGTCATCTCGGTAGGCATCCCGTTTTTAGCCATTATCATCTTCTTCAATCTATAACTGTCATTTCTCTTCCAGGTATCCAACCGCTACTCGGACTACCTCCCTCCAAGCCGTCTCCAATTAGAACCCACCATCACGCAAATAAACCCCTCATCATCCCCCCCATATACCGGCATTATCAATCCTATATACGACATCAAAATGCCTAAAGACAAGTTCTCAGTCAAAAGATCTAAATCCCTAGGCCGTAGCTTCAGCTCTAGAAACCTAGGTCTGGAAATAAATAGGTATAACATAACCCTAGGTCACAAAAGTGGGAAGAAGACCAATGATGTGGTGACAGCTATTACTGGAATGACAGGAGAAACGGGGCTGGATACGAAGGGACATTTCTTCCAGAGGTACAGCACTGCAGAGGTGGTTGGGGACTCGTACAGACTCAGTAGGGTTACTATTGATTGATTTGTGGTACATTATGAGGATGACCAAAAGATGTAATGAACTACGGGTAAACAAAAGAGCTGTTTACGATTTTATTTTCTCGTTGATATTATAAAGATGAGGTTTCTTTGAGAGTTCTAGAAATTACTAGAATATTGAGGAGGAGAAAGAATCGATTCGTGACATGAATAATTATGAAGACATGGATGAAGACCGGACGTTGTAGACTTTAAAGAATTGTGTGATGAAAATAGCTGGGTATGGAGTCACCCTTGACTCTAATTAAGTTAGTCTTCTGAATTTTTGAGTGGTATTCTAAAGAAAAGACCAGATAATGCTTAGAAGGAATTGATTATGAATTAAATTAGTACTTACTCTTGAAATTAAATAGTGTTTGTGTTATATTTTATTAAAATATTGTGCTTGAAGCCAATTCTGCAAATTGGAATGCAGTCATGAAGACAAAGTTCCAGGAAAAAGATGTAACAGAGAGCAATTTAAGAGCGTTAACGCCGACCGGCATTTCATACAAACTTTGAAGTCCTTGTTTTTCAAAATGAATGAACCGATTTTAATGAAACTTCATACGTATAAGCAACATACATAGGTCTAAAAAGTTAGTTAAGAACATTTTTGAAAAATAGTGTTACAGCTAAATGCATCCGATTTTAAATATTCCATAGAAACAGAGATTTCCAATTATCTTCTTTTAAATTAGACATTTTGAAAATGTTCTTAACTAACTTTTGAGACCTATGTATCTTGCTTATACGTATGAAGTTTCATTAAACTCGGTTCATTCATTTCGAAAAAAAATGACTTGAAAATTTGTATGAAATGCTGTAGGCGTTAACGCTCTTACGAGCAATAAATTGACGGCAAAATGGAGCAAACACAGTGCAAGCAAACTTTGTATAAAACACAGTTCTGTTGATGTTATAATTGATTGCTCTTTACAGGCAAATAAATGATGTAAGGGCTTTTATTTATTGTACTTAATATTAAAATAATTAGTAAACTTGTTTGATTATTTTATTTCTTATTTTTTCAATTACTAGCTGCGCCTCTTGGACCCTTGGACCCGCGTAGACCGGGATAAAAAGTAGCCCATGTGTTAATCCAGGATATAGGCTTTCTACATACCTCCAAATCGGTCCTGCTGTTTGAGCGTGAATAAGTAATAGAATAGAATAGAAAGCGTTTATTTCGACCAACAAAGGATCATAGTCTCAAAAGATAAAATGCAAAATTTAAAAATAAAACATAAGAAATACGAGTAAAACACAAACAACGAAATTACAAATCTCGATTGCTCAGTAATAAACACACATCCACACCCTTACCCCAATTTATTGAGGATTGGCGCAACATGTAATTTTCTTCCATATATTACAGGTAGTGGTCATCTCGGTTTCTTATAATTTTATCGATACATACTGTGAAAATAATGTTCATTATCTGACAGAATTTCCAGTCGGTATCGGTGGCGACCTAAATTAAATCTAGGTGACGGCATAGTTTTAATTACCGATGAGTTTAATATAAGATTAAAGGTTAGAAAATTATATTTTCAGCGACCCGTTCTTATAGACATTATGCAGGGTGTAAGTGTAAACAGTGGCAATATTTTAAGGGGTCATTGTACTCATAATTATAAACAACTTTTACTATGGGCCCAAACCTGAAATCGTGAAAAAAAATCAACTGTTCAGTACATTTATGTTCACATAATACGTCAAAATGTAGGGAACAGCTAATTTGTTTTTTCGCGATTTCATGTTTGGTACCATAGTAAAAGTTTTTTATAATGATGACTACAATGACTACATGAATGTAGTTTGTCTCACCATGCTACATGAATTGATGATCGCATTGTTGGAAGCGCAGTGACCAATTATTACACGTAATTTAAAATAGATTTAGTAAGAAAAGTAGATAGATAGATAGATAGATAGATAGAATACTCTTTATTATGCACACCAGTAGCCATTGGTAGACGTCACATGTCTTCGAATTTTTGGTTCTGGGATATGCCGGTTTCCTCACCATGTTTTCCTTCACCGTTTTGAGAGCAGCGGTGATCTCTTTTCTAGGCAACCTTAGATTAGTCCACTTGGTGATCCTGTGAAGTTCCGGGGTGCCTCGCTTTTCGTCGCTTTGAAAAAATCTAGAAAGTTAGTTCTCCATTTATTCTAACAACTTAACATCACACCTATAATTTCCGCTTCATCCCTCTCTGCTCAATAATTAACCTTTATCTCGCTATAACGAAGGCAATTAGCTGCAATCCGGCGCATAATGAGTCGTCGCGCTCTGACCCACTTCAAATGCAGTTAACCCTGCGTTTGTAGAATAACCAAAACTGTGGGTTCGCTTGGTTTACATTAGTGCTTAAATGCAAATAAAAAAAAAAAAACCTACAAGACACTAAGAGCAGACGACAAACCTTCAAAAGGCGCCCGGGTTTTGGGGGAAAGACCGGGGAGTGTGGGATTCTTACCTCACTAAAACCACCCCGGTGGTCACCATCTGCACATAGAAGGAGCACCGTTACCTCTCAAAAGACCAATCCAGAACCCCTTCTGTGCAACGCCTGTTAGGGGACATCTCTGGGGAGATTGTAAAGGGGTCACTCAGTGAACGGACAGAGTCCCCACTCTGAGCGCCCGTGACCCCAAATTCCCGCCTGCCTTAAAGGATCCAGGTGAGGTTTCGGCGTGTTAGGCATCGAGGCGACTGAAGAAGTTAACCTACTACGTTTTTGGTGATTACACTACTAGATAATGGTGCCGATTCTGTTCTGCTCAAACTAAACTTACTTTCGGTTATTGCTAACTTTTTCTTTCTTATAAAACAAGAAAGAGACGGACGTAAAAACATGTCGACTAAAAACACGGTGAAGCGCAAGGTGTAAACTAGTTTGATATCTCTAACCTATAGCCGTCCTGTTCTCGCGCTGCCTGTTAGTAAAAGATAGCGATTCTCTAATTTTGGTTTAGTTATTGAACAAGAGAATCGACACCATTAAAGATTCATAAACCTATTTACGGTTGCACACAATAAGTATGCAATGATGAGCCCTATTTTATTGAAACACACACGAGATCGAAGACTGAGTCATCATCTGTCTCGCCTTGTCCTATGGGTCGGTCCAATCTAACAGGATTCAGCTGAATACATTTTGCGAAGTGAACCTTCTGTACTTGTACTATTATGTATTCTGTGATATTAGTACGAACAACACATATACAGGGTGCTCATTGTACTCATCATTATGAACAACTTTTACTATGGGACCAAACCTGATATCGCGAAAAAAAAATCAGCTGTTCAGTACATTTATGTTCGCATAATTCGTTAAAATTTAGGGAACATTTTCGCGATTTCAGGTTTGGTGACATAGTAAAAGTTGTTTATAAGGATGAGTACAATGACCCCTTAAAAGATTGCCACTGTTTACACTTACACCCTGCATACCTCTGCATAAGTATTGCGATGTCAATGAGGCACAAATGGGCGATTCCATTTCAACATATTTATAGCTGGCAGGTTGTCAGCGGCACTAAACAGCGCATGCGCACACCTTGTTATTCAATTGATGGAAACGGTTCAATCAAGTTGTTTTTGTTGTGTTCTGTTAGTGTGATCAGACCACCTTTATTGTGAAGGGCAATTATGGCAGGAAAAATATAAAATATCAAGGTGTACAACTTTATAATAATTTACCGGCAGAAATCAGGAGAACATCCTCTTTTAACATATTTAAAACTAAACTCAAACAGCACGTCACTAACAACGCAATAGTTATTTATGCAACTGACGTATAATAAGGGGTATTAAAACACGAATGGGGGTTTGTCACACGAGGCGAAGCCGAGTGTGATAATAGTATCATATGAGTGTTTTAATACCTAATTATGTACCGTTGCATACAAGACTTTATCTACATCCATGTTATCAATCCTCGATAAAAAGTTTCTGAAACAGTTTTTTGCAATACTAATACTCGTATCGAACATGGCGGCCGGCGTCATAGTATACGACGTGAATTCGAATAAGTTCTTTTTTTAAATTACGGCGCTGTTGTAGTGAAACGCGCGTGCATTACAATGTTCTTTTTTTGAAAACGAGTTGCATTATGAAATTCAGTACAACATTAAAACACCCGTTTGGATGCTATTATGGTTACCATGGTTACTATGACACTGGCTGTTTTAATGTTGGCAATAAGCTAACTGTTTCAGAAACTTTTATAGAAGATTTATAGCATGGGTGTAGATAAAACTGTTAAGTTAACTGCGTAAGCTAATCTTACACATAAAATACGACATCGTAACTATCTAAAAAAAAAAATTATCTATAATATTAGCTACGAACAATGTATGTTCTTTTTAGAATGAATAAAGAATCTTTAAACCCAATAGTAGTTAGTCCACGCCCCTTCATTATCATTACAACTAAAACTAGAGATTATCAGACCGCAAGCTGGACAATTTTTAATGTCCCCAATCACTTGCGGTCTCTTGGGGGATAAGGGGGATAATCATCTCATTTCAGTAATGATAATGTTCACACTAATGTATTTAGGTTCTAAGTGCTAGACATTTGGAAAACTAATAGACTAATTAGAGGTAATATGGGGGATAAGTCGAGGATTCAAGGGTAAGTGTAGGACGAAAAAGGTAAGTAGGTATTAGTTACATATAGGGTGATTTTTTCCAGTGGGCGTGGATGGTCAAATTCAAAACTATGAGGAATATTGTAATGCTGAATGCAGTACAGTCCTTGAGACGTTGAATCCAGGTATGTATTGAAAATTTCAATTACGTTAACTTAAGAAAAATAAAAAAAGTATTTTGTTAAAAATGAAGTCTTTCCTTTAGTTTGTCGTATGTCATTACTTTCCAGAATTCGATCCTTATTAGCGACACAATCGAATGATGTAATAATACAGTGTTTTTTTTTCAAAATCAACGGGTTCGATTCCTGGCTACAAATATTGATTTTTCAAAAATCCAATGATGTAGCTTTAGTTTTCATTAAAACCGACCCCGAGACTCCTTTGAGTACTTTTAAATATAACTCTCAAAATCTGCCCATCCCTTCCGAGTGTAAAGTCGTACAAACATTATGTCAAGTCTATCTTCTATATCTATTCTATAAAAATCAATGCCACTTTTCGTTGTAATTTTATAACTCAAGAACGGCTGGGCCGATTTAGCTGATTTTGATTTTGACATGTTTGACGTAGTCCAGGAAAGGTTTAAACGATGAGAAAAATTGGAAAAGTTGCCGGGAAAATTGGAAAATTCTGGAAAACTGAAAGTGGATTTTATATGGGAATATTAAAATTGGGACAGGACAACGTCTGTCGGGTCACCTAGTATATAATATATATCTATCTATCTATATAAATAAAAATGAAACTCCTGACTGACTGACTGATTGACTGACTCATCAACGCCCAGCCCAAACCCTTGAACCTAGAAAGCTGAAATTTTGCACAGAGGTTCCCTTTATAATGTAGACAAGGAATAAGGAAGGATTTCCCGTTAGTACGTTCCCGTGGGATGTTTTCCAACATCCACGCGGGCGAAGCCCTAGCTAGTGAAATATAAATGTAGGTAGTTGATTTATTCATCGTTATCCGGTCTCATTACCGGAGGCTGTCCGAAGTAATTAGTGCAGTCGGATGCACTTGACACTATTACTGAACTACCCGCCGGACGAGTGCTCGCTTTGTTTGTTCTATTGAAGACATGAAATATTGTTTCATTCAAACTCAAACTCAAAGCATTTATTTCAAATAAACCAATTACAGGCACTTTTCTCTGGTCTTGGGTCGGTCAGTCAGAAAAATGAAGCTAGTTGCCCATTCCAAAGCGTAGATCCTATGGAGAAGAACGGGAAAGAAACTCCAGGGACACTCTTTTAAAATCAAATATTTTACAAAATATTGGTTACATCGTTTATATTGAAAATATACATGTGAGAACAATGTAGAAAGACGTGCACGTTAAAAACGTCCGTAATAAAAAAACAAAAGATAAAAACTAAAAACAACTAAATTAAAAAATAAAAATAAGCCGTGGCAGCTAAGAGACGACCAGTCCCAACTGACGGCGCCCGTTCACGAACATGACGCATGGATCAGCACCAATTAGCAACCATTTTGAAGGGAACTTAATGATCCAACACACACGCCACCACCAGCGAGACATTTGAGTGAGCATGACATACTCTCAACATTTAGATAAAGAAAATATATTTGTAACGGTTTCTTATGAGGACTGTTTTGTAGCTGTTGGAATTTACGAGCTGTGCTGTATGTCAGGTATATTTAATATTATTATACATTTTGCCGGTAAATATTCTGTATTAAGAGGCTATTGCGTTTTGTCACCTGTCTCGCTCACACGGGACCAAATTTTTAAGAATGTTAAATGAAAAGATGCTTTTTTGAAACATGTAATCAATTAGCGAACTGGTAAATAATAACAAGGTGACGTATTAGTGAATGTGACCTATTATGGTTAGTGACGAAATAGCTAATGTGACGAATGGTCATCAGATCCATAATATTAACTAGTAAATAATAAAAATATGGTCCCGTGTGAGCGGGAGAGGTGTTAAAATGTGACAGCCCTCTTAAATAGTTATTGATTTTGAGACCGACTCAAGTTGCGCGTAGTTTCAATAAATATAAAATAAAAACATTCTTGAAATGTTGGATTGATTAATTAAAATACGAGCAAAACATTTGTTTATTCTAGAAATACTGCATTGAAAAATAAAGTATGCATTTTCTACACACCCAGAGGTTTCTGAGAACTCGTTAAAAATGCAAACTATACAAGAACACAGTGTTTACATAAAACGATGAAGGATTCTATTAAAATTCATCATCACTCATTCTACGAGTAACTTAAAGAGCTTTCAAGCAATACTTGTACTAACTTAGTATTAATATTTATTATGCGAACTCGTAGCACTATGTAAATGTGTTCTACGTAAATTACGTAGAACGGTCTACGCTGCTACGGTGCTACGCAGCTACGGCGTAGCAACCGCAATGTTATTTAGTTTTTTTGAGAGAATTTCTTAATTTGCCATGTCTATTTAGTGGTTGAGTGAAACTGAATGATTTTTAAGAAAAAAAAAAAAGATAATGGAAGTCGAGAAATGTAGTATTTTGTTAATGAGAAAGTTCCTTTCGATAAATAAAAATAGACTATACTAATAAAGACGTATTTGTGAGTTTGTATGTAGGTGTTTATCTTCGGAACTACTGAAGAACTGAAATTCTTTCATCAATTGGATTTTATGTCAAGAAGTCAAGAAATTTCATGCGGACGAAGCTATGGTTTATAAACAAATAATTATTTATGCATGTACTTTTTTACTATGTTAGTCTTGTAATCAATCAATCAATCAATCTGCCTAGCCTTTTCCCAAACTATGTTGGGGTCGGCTTCCAGTCTAACAGAATGCAGCTGAATACCCGTATTTTACATGGAACGACTGCCTATCTGTGGTCCACAACCCAGTAACTGGGTAATATGATACCCCTTGGTAAGACTGGTTTTCAGGCTTTCGGGCTTCTGACGACCTGTAACGACTGTCAAAGATCCACGAATGAGAGCCGGGACCACGGCATAGCTTGCTTTCCGAGGCACGGAGGAGTCTCAGTATGTAAAAATGGTCCCTCATCCACAGACCAACCCCGGCAAGCGTAACTCAACCTGATGGATCGACCCGTGCGGCTGTTATTACTTAGCCACGAGCTCCTCATTAGTTAGTCTTGTAATAATTCACCAAATGAGACTTTATATGCTATCAATTAACACGCAAAAATACATAATTATTTAGCCACGAGCTCCTCATTAGTTAGTCTTGTAATAATTCACCAAATGAGACTTTATATGCTATCAATTAACACGCAAAAATACATAATTATTTAGCCACGAGCTCCTCATTAGTTAGTCTTGTAATAATTCACCAAATGAGACTTTATATGCTATCAATTAACACGCAAAAATACATAATTATTTAGCCACGAGCTCCTCATTAGTTAGTCTTGTAATAATTCACCAAATGAGACTTTATATGCTATCAATTAACACGCAAAAATACATAATTATTTAGCCACGAGCTCCTCATTAGTTAGTCTTGTAATAATTCACCAAATGAGACTTTATATGCTATCAATTAACACGCAAAAATACATAATTATTTAGCCACGAGCTCCTCATTAGTTAGTCTTGTAATAATTCACCAAATGAGACTTTATATGCTATCAATTAACACGCAAAAATACATAATTATTTAGCCACGAGCTCCTCATTAGTTAGTCTTGTAATAATTCACCAAATGAGACTTTATATGCTATCAATTAACACGCAAAAATACATAATTATTTAGCCACGAGCTCCTAATTAGTTAGTCTTGTAATAATTCACCAAATGAGACTTTATATGCTATCAATTAACACGCAAAAATACATAATTATTTAGCCACGAGCTCCTCATTAGTTAGTCTTGTAATAATTCACCAAATGAGACTTTATATGCTATCAATTAACACGCAAAAATACATAATTATTTAGCCACGAGCTCCTCATTAGTTAGTCTTGTAATAATTCACCAAATGAGACTTTATATGCTATCAATTAACACGCAAAAATACATAATTATTTAGCCACGAGCTCCTCATTAGTTAGTCTTGTAATAATTCACCAAATGAGACTTTATATGCTATCAATTAACACGCAAAAATACATAATTATTTAGCCACGAGCTCCTCATTAGTTAGTCTTGTAATAATTCACCAAATGAGACTTTATATGCTATCAATTAACACGCAAAAATACATAATTATTTAGCCACGAGCTCCTCATTAGTTAGTCTTGTAATAATTCACCAAATGAGACTTTATATGCTATCAATTAACACGCAAAAATACATAATTATTTATCGTACGTCCACGTAACATTTACACTAGATTACGTAGGTACAAATCCAAGCCAATTGAGACACTCCTGACCTTGACAAGGTCATGCGCAGCGCTCGCGCCGGGGTCACTCTCACGCCCCGCTATCCTGTTTACGATCGGTAGTCGCATAATCGAGCAAGATTTATCTGCTAAAGATATATTGGTTTGCAACTTATCACGCTTGTAATCCTCGAAGGGTTGGGCTGAGGTGTACCTATAATACACCCACATTTCGTCAGTTCTTTAAATCTCATGTTATAGGGGACGAGCCTATTGCTATCAATCGGGCACAAATTCAGACTTTGGGCTGCTGGGAAATTCCTGATAGGCCAAAGTATAGATAGGAAAAGTCAAAGTAAAATCATTTATTTCAAATAGGCACATGAAAGGCACTTTTGAACATCAACATGTTACTATTCGATTAACGATTTCCTAAATGACAATGACTTCAATTTATCCTAATGTAAATTCTAATTTAAGATAATTATAATACTTAAATTTAATGACATACCAACTTTTTTAATTGTGCCTGTTTTGATTTGTAATTCGTAATTAGTATTTTTATTTGGCACTATTTCATTCATTAATGTTTGCATGCCTGTCTAAGGTATATTGTATAAGGATCACAATTGTTTTTTTAATACCTTACGCCATGTACCTACAATCTACGCAAATAAATAAACTTTACTTTACTTTACTTTACTTTACTTTTACTTTAACATTTACAAAAAAAAATTAATTGTTAAGTCGCCCCCTTCCAAATAGTAGTTTCTTAAGGAGAAGAATAGGCAAGAAACTAAATCGTTATTCTTTTAAAAATGTTTTATAATATTTTCTATACATTAATTAGATCATTATATGTGAAGATAATGTACCTAAAATAAAATTACTATAAAAAAAATTAATAATAATTAATAATTATTTTTAATAGGTAAAAAAAAATTACTTAAATGAAGCAATGCAAAAAATAAATAAGTTATGACATACATACATGGTGTTCACATAATTACAAACATATACTCAATACTCAATAATTTATTAATTAATTTATTTTATTATTATTTATTTTTTATTTAATTTTATTTTTTGCATTCCACAACGTGTATTTAGATGGTAACTTAAAAATATGTGATCATTATGGACCCTGGTCGGGCACAGCAACAATAACCTTATAAAAGCATACGATTTTCTTAAAAATGTCGACAAATATAAATCAGTGTGTGAGTTAACGTAATCACAGAACGTAAAATCAATGTCATGAACAATAAATAGGAAAACCCATTCACACTTTGCCCGACCTGGGAATCGAACCTAGGACCTTATGCTCAGCTGTGGCGCCTGCGACAACTGGACCAAACGAGGCGAGGATGTTAATATATGCATATTTATGTATATTCGTTTGTATAATGTACAAGTAAGCAAATTAATAGTGCCATGCTACCGTATAATTAAGATACATGCGAGATCTACAATTATGTCAAAGATTGTGGGTTATGTATTTTGTTGATAAGCCTTTATATAGATAAACTAGCACTACCCACGCGGCTTCGCCCGCGTGGATGTCGGAAAATATCCCACGGAAACAAAAATCCTTCCTTATTTCTTGTCTACATTACGTAAGTAAATCAATGTATTTTAATTTAATTTTCTTTTTATTTTATTGAATGTCAATTTTAATTTTAATTTAATCTTAATTTTATTGAATTTTAATGTAATTTTAATTTGATTGAATGTGTGAATTTTATTGTGTGTGCGAGGGTGTGTGTACTGTATGGGTGTGTGTGTGTGTGTGTGTGAATTTAATTTAATATTAATATTTGAAATTTTTAAATTGGTTTATTTTTATGGATCTAGTTAAATTAATTTTATTTATTATAAATGGAACCTTTGTGCAAAATCTCAGCTTTCTAAGTCCAATGTTTTGGGCTGGGCGTTGATGAGTCAGTCAATCAGGAGTTTTCTTTAGTCAGTAGCAATGCACGACATTGCTTCCACCATATGCTCTAGGAAACCTGAAAGATTTCTACACAAAAAGTTAAAGTAATATGAATTATCAGGACCAGGGCTTACTATGAGTTCATATAGCAGAGCAGAAGTTGAACGATTCCAGTGAGAAAGAGTGACGGCGCTATAGGTCGTATATAGCTCCATCTCTCACTCTCACTGGAAACGTTCAACTTCTGTCCTGCTCTAAGAGCTCATAGTAAGGCCCCAGTCAGTCGTCATGGCGCTACTTGGGCGTGGGTTATGTCTATTATTGGACATCTTTTGTCTGTTTCTAACCTGGCGTGTGTACATCGCATTCCTTATCTCAGCCCTAAATACCTATCAACCATAATTCCCACACCACAATAATGTTTACAAGGAATATTCCGCCGTATGAGTAGTAAGTGGTGATGCGTAACACTCGTAATAAGTCGCCGTGTCCGGTGTGGCCACACCTTTATCTGACGGCCGCCGGTCGCCGGCGACGGCAGCTGGATCCTGATTGGTGGGCGTTATCGTTGCCACTACTAAGGGTGTTCTGTGGAGTGTTCGGAGGAGCTCGTGGCTAAGTAATAACAACCGCACGGGTCGATCTATCAGGTTAAGCTACGCTTGCCGGGGTTGGTCCGTGGATGGGTGACCATCTTTACACACCGAGACTCCTCCGTGCCTCGGAAAGCACGCTAAGCCGTTGGCCCCGGCTGTCATTCGTGGATCTTTGACAGTCGTTACGGGTCGTCAGAAGCCCGCAAGTCTGACAACCAGTCTTACCAAGGGGTATCGTATTACCCAGTTACGGGGTTGTGGAGGTCAGATAGGCAGTCGCTCCATGTAAAATACTGGTATTCAGCTGCATCCGGTTAGACTGGAAGCCGACCCCAACATAGTTGGGAAAAGGCTAGGCAGATTGATTGATTGATTTACTAAGGGTGTTCTGTCAGAAATAAGGAAAATTTAACAAAAATGCGACTTCAAAATCTAAAACGAATAAGTTAAAACTAAACAGGTGCCACGCTAAGGTGCATTGAAGAATGGAAGACAGTGTCTTCACTTCAGAAGCTGTTAAGTGTTTATATAAGTTATTTTATTCGTTTTAGGTTTTGAAGTCAGTTTTTACTTTTTTTAAATTAAAGTCATTTTTTTAGTTGAATATACAATTACACAAGTCATAACCATAAGTCATTTATTTCATAGAAAAATACATTGTGTTGAAAATACTACTGTGATGGTTGATAAAGAAAATAATAATTAAAAAAAAACAGTAAGTACCTACATATTGTAGGCAACTGTGTAAATAAAATGTTAGTTTTAAGTTATAACGCGCGAATTGAAATTGTAGCTTCGCGCCACTGAAGCAAAATTATAATATTGCCTTGTACCTACGCATGCGCAGAGCCGTGCTGAGTTCGCGCGCTCTCCAACCGATGCGTGGGGACGCCACGATACGCGCCGCGCGCCGCCGCGTCAGTCTTTGAGTCTTGAGTGCCCGTCCAACACCACCGCGAGCGGACGCATGTCAAATCGTTCGGGCGTTCCCGCCAAAATCGGTTTAGTGAAGTCTTAGTCCTTAGTTTTATTGTATCTCAGTGATTTGTGTTCTATGTGCAAGTTTTATGTGAAAAGAAAGTACCTAATATACTCTTTACGCCGGTAACTGTGTTTGTTTTGTATTGGAATCCCGCCCTACATCGACAGTTGGTCCTTAGAGCCGAATAAAATGGAGAACAAAGTTACTGGCGCCGTCACACGGAGCAAAGCTCACGCTGCAGCTGAGCAACTTGATGCGAATACGACGTGTGTCACTACGATCCCGCGTAGTGAAGTTGTTGCCACGTCGACCGGATCGCGATCAAGCCGCTTGAGCCGCGAAGCGCTACGCCTCCGTGCCGAGTACAAGGCCGAACAAGAACTCGCCAAGTTGAAAGAACAGCTTATAAAAAAGAAACTTGCGCTAGACATCGCGGAGATCGAGGACGAAGTATCAGACGGCGCTCACAGTGTTTGCTGTAGTGGAAATAACGTGGATGAGTGGCTAAGCTCAAGTCAAGCCCCATACGAGCACGCGGATATACCGCCAGCGCCCCGTGCGCCGGCCGGCGCGTGCCCGACCGAAGGCCTAGCTCGAGAGCCCGCGCGCGGCGCCGCGCATGCGCCGGACACCGCCACCAGCGTTCGCGCGGTTTTCGAGCCCGCGGCGGCGGCGGCGTCCTCCCCGTCCAAAGTGAAATATGCGCCTGGCGCTCCGCCCCAGGTCACCGCCGCCGGCAACGTCGCAGCTTCCGACATCATGCACCTAGCCGACGTCATTATAACAAACATGACGAAACGGCCGAAACAAAATTACGATCTTCCCGTGTTTGATGGCAGCCCGGTAGACTGGTTGGCGTATCGTCGTACCTACGAAGCTACCGCGTCCTCGTATAGCTTGTATGAGAACACCGTACGGCTACAAGCATCGCTCCGTGGCGCGGCAAAATGTGCCGTTGATGGTCTGCTGCGTACCGGGTCCGACCCAACGGATGTGATAAAAGCCCTGGAAGAGGAATTCGGACATCCCAATTTATTACTAGAAACCGCACTTAATAAAATTAGAAATCTACCACGGGTATCCGAGAGTGGCGTCGAGTTAAGAAATATGACGTGCGTTATAAGAAATTGTGTGTACATTCTGAAGAATATAAAAGCGGAGGGGTACATTAATAACCCCCAAATAACGCACGAAATAATAAGCAAACTAACTCACGTTCAAAGGGCGCAATACGGCGAGTTTGTAATGAGAAGGAACGTCGATAGCAAAGAAGATCTTCGTGTATCTCCAAATATCAATATCGTACTCGAGTTCCTGAGTCACTTGTCACGGGCATCAGCTTATTACCTACCACTGAACATAAGCACAGAACCTAATAATAATACTAATCGTAACCGGACAACCGCTGCTGCCAACCCCGCTACCGCAAGCGCCGTGAACACTTCGCGCGCCGGGCGCGCGGACTTTGCGCGGCGCCAGCAACGAGAGCCTGCTCACCGTGTACACATTACCAGCGAGGAATCTGCGTCGCCGAGTACATCGCCGTGTACGTCGTCGTCATCGAGTGTACTGTGCGTGTTGTGTAGTAGTGCGGTTCACCGACTACCCGAGTGCGCCAATTTTGTAAAAAAAAGTGAAAAAGAAAAGTGGGACTTCGTAAAGGTAAATAAGCTATGTTTTAAATGTTTAGTGCAAAGTCATTCTCGTTATCGTTGTCGCGCTAAACGTTGTGAAAAGTGCCGTTCTCCGCATCACACACTTCTCCACTACGAGAAGTCGAGCGACCCGGGCGCCGGCGGCGCCGGCGCCCCACCGGCCGTGGGCGCCGCGGCGCAGCCGGACGCCGTACAACCGCCGTCGCACGCCGAGTCAGTGACGAGTATGGGTGAGCGATGTCGGAACACAAAAACATTGTTAAAAATTGTGCCTGTTACTATTATTGTAAATAATGTCGAACATAATTGTTATGCATTACTTGATGATGGTGCCACTGTGTCGTTGATTGATTCTAGTGTTTGTAATTTTAGTGGACCATTATCCCCGTTGAAAATTGTTAGTGCACGCGGACATGTTGTTACTGATAAGAATTCTTGTAGGGTGACTGCGCTAATACGCGGACCCAACGGTTTGTGTCATGATATTGCATTACGTACTATCGATAACTTAGACTTACCCATCCAAAGTGTGCCCGCCAGAGTTTTAGTTATGAATAAACATCTACGAGACTTAGATTGTTCGGAGATGTCGTGCGCAAAACCAATGTTATTAATCGGTCAAGATAATTGGTAGTTAATAGTTAACCAGGAAATACGACAGGGTAAATCCGGACAACCCGTAGCGTCGCTTACAAAGTTAGGGTGGGTTGTTCATGGGCCTGTAGGTATTTGTGACGAGTCTGTTCGTGAATCGGTCAATCTAGTCTTTGATAATTTAGATGATTTAAATGAACTTGTGAAACAGCAATTTTTGCTCGAGTCTAATGGTATCACAGAAGTGTCACGCAAAAATGTTGAGACTGAACGCGCCTGTAAGATCTTAGATAGCACTAGTAGCCGTGTCGACGGGGGCTGGGAAGTAGGATTACTATGGTCACGTGATGCTGTACACTTACCCGATAATTATGATTACGCTGTCAAACGTTTACGCGGCATAGAAAGTAAGATGGATAAAAGTCCCGATTATGCTAAATCGTATTGTCGTCAAATTGAAAGGTTAATTTCGGAGAAATTTGCTAGGCGGTTGGATACTCCACTGACTGTTAACCCAGTATGGCACCTGCCGCACTTTGGGGTCATTAACCTGAATAAACCAAATAAGCTTAGGTTGGTTTATGATGCTGCGGCCAAATACAGGGGTGTATGTTTAAATGATTATTTGCTTACAGGGCCGGACTTGTTGAATTCTTTATTAGGCGTATTGTTTAAGTTTCGAGCTGGTCCAATAGCTTACACGGCAGACATAGCTGATATGTTTCTGCGTATTAAAGTCAAAAAAGAAGATCAGGCAGTGCAGCTCTTTCTTTGGAGAGGCCGGAACAGAGAGCGCGACCCTGATACATACGTCATGGACTCTATGATTTTCGGTGCCAAGTCGTCGCCTGCCTCAGCCATACATGTCTTGAATAAAAATGCTAGTGAGTTCCAAGATTCATATCCTGAGGCCGTCAAGGCAATTCATGAAAACCATTATATGGATGGTTACCTAGATAGTGTTCATTCAATAGATCGTGCACGTCAGCTGATCAAGGATGTCTCCATGATACACTCTGCTGGTGGTTTCTCTATCAGGGGGTGGGTGACCAATTCACCTGAGCTTCGAAAAGAATTACCAGCTGT
The DNA here is from genome assembly GCA_905163495.3 of Cosmia trapezina. Classification (NCBI taxonomy): domain Eukaryota; kingdom Metazoa; phylum Arthropoda; class Insecta; order Lepidoptera; family Noctuidae; genus Cosmia; species Cosmia trapezina. The sequence goes on from LR991032.1 coordinate 26,064,223, forward strand.
CGTGCCCGGTACCGTAAATTTTGATAAGTCTCCATATAATGGTGAACGGACTTTAGGTATGATATGGATGCCGGAATCTGACGAGTTAGCTTTCGACTTATCGTTTAAAAAAGTGACACCCGATGTAGTTGACGGTCAAGTTATTCCTACTAAAGACCAGTGGCCGGTCAACGAATTCGACGATACAGTCGATACGGAATTGGAGCGTCTTGAGAAGGTTCACATAATAAAACAGTATGAACCTCTATTTAAAGTTGATAGGTTTACTAGTTGGACAAGGGCTGTTAGATCTGCGGGTCGAGTTCTTGCCTTTTTAGGTGTATGCCGCAAGAACCAGGTTGAGAAGATAACAGCTAGCAACGTCCGTGATGCTGAGATTCTTTTGTTGAAGCAATGTCAAGTTGAGAGTTTCTCCAAGGAGTTGTCACTATTGAAAACAAAAAGTGCGTTACCTGCTGATAGTAAAATTCGCGATTTAGATCCTTTTTTGTATGAAAATGATGGGTTGCCTCGAGTCAGAGGACGCCTGAGTGCTGCACAAGAATTAATATTTGATGAGAAGTATCCCATTATTTTAGATGGTCACAGCTATACTGCGCGTCTTATTGCTCTCGAATATCACAAGCGCGCTCACCACGCCAATACTGAAACTGTCATAAACAGTATTAGGGAAAAATGTTGGATAACTCAGTTGCGACGTACAGTCAAATCAGCCGTATCCAAGTGCCAGCTTTGTCTTGTCCGTCGTGCTCGCCCTTCGTTTCCCAAGATGGGAGATTTACCAGCCGCTAGACTTGTAAATACTAGAAGAGCTTTCGTACATTGCGGGGTAGATTATTTTGGTCCAATGGAAGTTTCGATAGGAAGGCGTCGTGAAAAAAGATGGGGCGTTATTTTTACTTGCCTGGTCACTCGCGGTGTTCATATTGAGCTCGCGTCTTCACTATCAGCTGACTCAGCCATAATGGCAATTCGACGCTTGATAGCTCGCCGTGGACAACCCTCTATCATGTTCAGTGATAGAGGCACGAATTTTGTAGGTGCTGACGCAGAGCTGAAAGCTGCCATTCAGGCAATGGAGAGCGACAGAATACATGATTTCGTTGTTACCAAGGGCATTTCTTGGCAATTTAACCCTCCAGCAGCCCCGCACATGGGTGGGTGTTGGGAGCGGATCGTCCGCTCAGTAAAGACCGCACTTAGAGTCACTTTGTCGGCGCGGGCGCCTAAGGAGGAGTTGCTAATGACTTTGATGGCTGAGGTAGAGATGACCCTGAACAGTAGGCCATTAACTTTTGTGGGTACGGACCCTGAGGGGCCCATCGCTCTTACCCCCAATCATTTATTGATAGGTACAGCTACCGGTGCATCCACGTTAGGTATCTTTGATGCATCGGACTTAACCAGTACAAAGGCTTGGTTAAAGGCTCAGACTCTGGCGGACATGTTTTGGCGACGCTGGCTGAAAGACTATGTCCCCACTCTTCAAAAGCGACAAAAGTGGCAGCGCGAAGTGCCGCCCGTGAAGGTGGGAGACATGGTTCTTATTTTAGAAGAGAATCAGCCGCGTAATGTGTGGCCTAGGGGCGTGATTAGCGCAGTACACCCAGGCCGTGATGGTCATATTAGAGTAGTGACTGTTAGAACCTGTAGGGGCTTTATGAAGCGACCGGTTGTAAAGGTCATTGTGTTGCCTACTGACGAGTATGTTCAGGAACAAGGGGGTGGAATGTAGGCAACTGTGTAAATAAAATGTTAGTTTTAAGTTATAACGCGCGAATTGAAATTGTAGCTTCGCGCCACTGAAGCAAAATTATAATATTGCCTTGTACCTACGCATGCGCAGAGCCGTGCTGAGTTCGCGCGCTCTCCAACCGATGCGTGGGGACGCCACGATACGCGCCGCGCGCCGCCGCGTCAGTCTTTGAGTGCCCGTCCAACACCACCGCGAGCGGACGTATGTCAAATCGTTCGGGCGTTCCCGCCAAAATCGGTTTAGTGAAGTCTTAGTCCTTAGTTTTATTGTATCTCAGTGATTTGTGTTCTATGTGCGAGTTTTATGTGAAAAGAAAGTACCTAATATACTCTTTACGCCGGTAACTGTGTTTGTTTTGTGTTGCAATCCCGCCCTACATCGACACATATATTAAAATTAATTACAGGGTGTAAATGTAAACAGTAGCAATCTTTTAAGGGGTCATTGTACTCATCATTATGAACAACTTTTACTATGGGATCAAACCTGAAAAAAAATCATCTGTTTAGTACATTTTATGTTCGCATAATTCGTCAAAATGTAGGGAAAATACGCAAAATACGCGCATTGACGTGGAGTTGCGGATACCAGCCCGTATTACCTGTTACTAAATATTTTTTTATTTATTTTTTTGTTTTTAGTTCGTCCCGATATTATTCATGACACTGACTGTACTTAAAAAGAACTCAGAAAACCGAGTGAGTAAGTACCGGTAGTAGGGCCAGTGGACACGTGCATCGCACAATAAGGTGCGGAAACAATTACTTACATTGTATCAGAACGTGTCGTCCAGCAAATTGAACGTCGAGGCATCGACGTGCGCGCACTGACGATGACGCACTGACTGTCGCTTCTGTGGATTTTTATAATCATTTGAGGTTATAAAGGTGTATAAATTAAGCTGCTGGTAGATAATTACATTTGTTATGCTGGGGCTACATTAGCGGACGAAGATTCGTGTCGCGTTGGCGCGCACATCGTGCCGGATGGTGTTCGACGCTTTAAAGTCTGGACTGCACTGAAGTGACGTTTTTGTGTCTACAGCGACCTCGGAACTTGTAAGAGTAGTTTTGTTCTGGCCTCGGTACAATGAGTACCTACCTAATTTGACATGTTCCGCGACAACGACACACCGGCTTACGCTGAAAACCAGTGCCGTTGATGTGCGTCACTTTTTCGTGATTAACGGTTTTCTTTCTTTCTTTTTAAGTGAAGCAGATATATTGTCGCGACAATACCCTTTGATGCGCGCCAGTTTACCGACAGTGCCCCGATAAGCATTCGTCATAGCCAGTTTACTACGCGATGCTACGATCTACCCGCCCACACATATCGCGACAGCGCGAATATTCGACATAGCCCGCTAATGTAGAAAATAAGTTGTATCCGGAAAAGAACTGCTGGTCGATTTTGTAAAAAATCTCTGTATCATTCCACCTGATGCTAGGATTGATACTATAGAGGCATGAGGAACAGGGTGTAAAGTTCACTCATCTTCCATTGAAAAGTGAGGATCCTCCGACCAAACGGGTGTCGTATCTGGTGGGCCACTGCCCTACGGTTGATGTTAGGACGTTGTATATATGCTAGTCGCGCGGTAAACTCTGATTGCGCGATGCAGGTTGCGTGACGTCATGTTATTGTGATGCGTGGTTCGTATGTGGCGATGTAGATGCTTCCACAATACTATTGACAACTCACTTTTCCTTAGTTTTCACGGTGACATTTTTACAAAATAAATCAGCTGGAGTTGCCAACAAGCTGAAGTGCCAGTGCCACGTTATCTCTCAAGGCCCGATGGCTGTTGGAGCAGACGAGTCCTTAAGAGGAGCACGCGTATTAACAAGCGTAACATGGAACACGAACAGAGGGCTCAGTGCGAGTTTTTATACTTACTCGATCGCGTTTACGTTATCGTTACCGTATGTCAATTCGTATGGATTATGGAATAATTGTGTTTCCCAGTATAGTCACCAGGCGGCGCTAATTCATTTTCAGTGCATACTGTCGTTTACGTTAACGTGATCGAGTAAGTATGAAAACTCGCACTAAGGCCTCAGACCAAGATCTGTGAACTGCCATCTTAAAGACACAGCTGAAATAATGTCTCAAACAAAGACATTAAATTACTTAACAATAGACGGGACATAGCGAACAAAATCGTTATCCGATACTTATGTCCTAGTGGTCAAAAGTCGCTCAGTCTTGTGTGGTACGCCTGCATGTCAAGTCACATTCGTGTCCAACAAATGCAATTATTTTCAAAGAAAATATGCCGAATTGTACATTGTGGTACCTATTGCAAACCTCGTAGTGATAGTATGACTCGATACAAATACGATTTATGTTCGTTACTATTTTATAATTTATTGAGTATTGAGATATATTAAATGACTTTCTTAGATATATGTCAAACTATCTGACGGTTGCTAAATCAAAGGTTGGTGTCGGTAAAAGTATATCGGGTATTCATGTCATACTTGGCTATTATGTAATTTTGCTATATTATGCTAGATGGCGTCACTGAGACATGGGATAACAGTTTTTGCATGACATTTCTTCTGATAACCTCTCTATAGTATCTAAAATCTCTTTGGTCTCAAATAAACACTGGCAAGGTTTCTCTCTATGTAGAAATTGAATCTGCATCTCTGCAAGAAAATCTAACACCTTATCAACAAAGTCTTCATACTTCAATTTCCACTTTCTGCCTTTAAAAAAATAAAAATCAAATAAAATGCAAAAGCATCATAATACGATTTGCGGTATCTCTTCGTTCGTTCACTCAGTAAGCTGACGCGTCGCTTTACCACTCAATTCGCGAATTAGCTAGCGAATGACAAGCTCTTTACTCTTTACGCTATTGTGGAGATAAAAAGAGGATGCGTTGTTAAAATTAAAAAGGAAAATAACTGGTGTGGGCTTTAAACTGAATTTAGTTGCTCAAACTGTTAATTTGGATATGATTTTCTTTCTGCAGGATAAAGGCCACTATTGGCCTGAAAGATATAGACTGCCTTTGAGATAATATCTCTTGGACCTGGGACCTTTTGAAGGCATACGAGGGCCGAAGCGAACACGCAGAGGCCAGTTAGACGTTTTTAATTCAAGGAGGCGCGAACCGACGATTATCCCTGTACGCACTATGCAAGTGCACCCAAGGACAGCCCCCGGTTGGTGTAAGACTAACGCAAGATATGGATTATGGTGATGGATGTCTAAAGCGAACTTGTTATCTAGTACTACGGAAAGAATCAGGCCCCTGCCTGACCAATGTTTTATATAAAATAAAAAACCGCATCCAAATCAGTCCACCCGTTTAAGCGCTACGGTGCCACAGACAGACAGACACACACACACACACACACACACACACACACACACACACATAGCGGTCAAACTTATAACACCCCTCTTTTTGCGTCGGGTGTTAAAAATACACAGATAAATGGCAGGGGATGACTTTCACACTCATTAATGAGCCCCCGAAAACGATCGCTAGCACATAGTGTCAACGTGCTGACATATCAATCATCTGCCTAGCCTTTTCCCAACTATGTTGGGGTTGGCTTCTAGTCTAACCGGATGCAGCTGAATACCAGTATTTTACATGGAGCGACTGCATATCTGACTTCCTCAACCCAGTAACTGGGTAATACGATACCCCTTGATAAGACTGGTTGTCAGACTTTTGGGCTTCTGACGACCCGTGACGACTGTCAAAGATCCACGAATGATAGCCGGCACCAACGTGCTTTCCGAGGCACGAAGGAGTCTCGGTACGTAAAGATAGTCACCCATCCACAGACCAAACCTGGCAAGCTTAACCTGATGGATAGACACGTGCGGCTGTTATTACTTAGCCACGAGCTCCTCATGTTCCCTTAAAAACAGTCTTAACTTTTAATGATTAGGTAATCGTTTGCCGGCTGAACATCGCCGTAGGGACAAACAAAACAAAACGAAAATTAACAAAACTAAACTAATATATAAACACAGATAAGGCTACGTAACGCTGAAGCGAAAGGTTCTAAACCACAAGACAAACAGAGATAGAGAATTAATAGCCAACTAAAACTGAAAATCCTTGAAAACTGCTCAAAGCCAAACAATTGAAAACCACGTAGTTTATAATTAGAAATTGAGGTCTATTGTACGCCCACTATCCTACTTTGGTGCAAAATCTATGAAGTGACGTGGGGGCTAAATATGCAGGCTTTCTGCCTACCTTTTATACAGGATGGATTTTTGAGATAGGGCAGTAAGTGGCAACGGGACTTAATTTTTTGAGAAATTGGGATCTAAATAAACAGATTTTGATAAAAATAATACTAGTTGGCTACAGATTGGGCAGTTTTCATAAAACTTTTTTGATACCAATCGATCCTGGATAAAAAAACTCTATCGGACCTACTGAGGTTTAAGGGCCCCTTTTCCCTCGGTGATGTCCGGCAGGACACTGGCGCGGAGTGGCGCGGTGCGCTCGAGGCGTTTTTCACGTATTCATTTAATATAAAAAAAATAAGTGCCATATTATAAATCTATCCAAAAATATCCCTGTTAAACCCGATTAGTAAATTAAATGTTAAATTTTCATAAAAATTGCGCTCCCCCAAGTCTCCTACAACTTAAAATACTTTCAAAATCGACTTTACTTCTGATTTTTTTTTATCGAGCAAAATGTTAAATATCGTGTTTTTAACCAAAAAAAGTCACTAGCTCTTACATGTATCTATACTGTATATTTTTTACGAATTTAGATATGATGATTTCTCTGGAAACAATTCGATCTAGAAACGTAAATTTCGGAAAAGGGGCCCTTAAGTATTAGAACAGTCAGAAATCAATTGCCCCATCTCAAAAATCCACCACTATACAGAATGGAGATTCTGTTATCACAATAATTGAATCCACGTACGTTCCACTTCTTCCCCACTGCTCAACTAGATTGCTCAACTAGTTGAGCAGTTGAGCTGTAGGACATAGTTTGTATTACCGAACATTTTATGCTCTATAGCTCAACTATTTTTTGCTCAACTTAGTTGATCAGTAGGTCATCCTGTTATAAAATCGAACATATGACCTATTGCTCAACTGCTCTTGAGGCACTGGCCACTAATTACCTAGTGATAATACCCATATACCTATTTAATACACTTATTTGTAATTGACATTGATAATGTCACTCGTGTCACTCATTGTAAATGTTAAGCCTCCACTACACTACTCGCGAAGTTGCTTCGACGAAGTACTCGTCGAAGTTCACCGAAGTCGGAAGTACGTGACTACACACTCGTGCAACTTCGCGAGGAGGTCAGTTGCCCGATGGCACCCGCGCGCTTTGCACCACAGACTAAGTAGTATTCTTTGCACCATGGATAATGTTGAAGTGGCAGCTGCCGTTGCAATGTGCACTCTCGCTTATTATAATTACGTGCGAATTTATCACGCGACAATTTGAAGTGAGTCGAGTAGTGTAGTCAGACGCTTCGTCGGTGCACTTCGGGCCCTTTGACTCGGGCGCAAAAACCGACAACGAGGCGAGCCAAGGTTGCACGAAGCGAAGCGAAGTGGCCGTCCACACTACCGTATTCGCCTAACTTCGACCAACTTCGCGAGTAGTGTAGAGGAGGCTTTATGTTATTGGTGTAATGCATAGACTACTATATGAGTGTAATGAGAGTTTTATTGTTTAGTTTATTTCTGCTTTGTTAGATAATTTTACTCGTGCACTCATTTTTTCATTTCACGTATATTAAGGGTTAAAGTGTTTTCTAAGTTCGTTAACTAAATGTTTAAAAAATATATATTTTAAGATTTCTTAGTAGTTGGTGAAGTATATTATTAATTATGAGATTTGGAGTTTTTTTCTAGTCTATAAAATATAGTTGTGCAGTTTTAGTTGATCAGCGGGTATTACCCACTGCTCAACTATTCACAGTTGAGCAATTACCAGTTGAGCCGTTGGGATTACCCACTGCTCAACTTTATGCAGTTGAGCAATCTAGTTGAGCAGTGGGGAAGTAGTGGTACGTTCACTTACTTAAATTCTGGACACCATTGCGATGAAATTTTTCATCGGTTATTTAAAAAAAACCGGCCAAGTGCGTGTCTGACCACGCACAATGAAGTGTTCCGTAGTTGGGATGAATAAATTTATCCCAAGAACAAACTTAACATTGTAATTACTACTTACAGAGTACTGAGTTTATTGTTTAATTTTTGTATAGGACATTCATTTATTCCGTATGATATGATGAGAACAGTAGTTGTTCCAATAATAAAGAACAAAACCGGAGATCCATCTGACAAGCATAATTACCGGCCAATATCATTAGCTAGAACCATGGCGAAGGTCCTTGACAGTCTCATAAACGCGCAGCTGAGCGAACACCTTCAAATACATGACTTACAGTTTGGTTTCAGGCCCAACCTATCAACAGAAATGGCAATCTTGTGTCTGAAGCAAACAGTGAAGTATTATACCGACAGGTAAACACCAATATATGCGTACTTTCTTGACCTTTCGAGGGCCTTCGACCTGGTATCCTATGATATTCTTTGGCATAAACTGCTTCAAGAGACCTCTGTGCCTAAGGAGCTGATAAAATATTGGTACAGTAATCAAAATAATGCTGTCAGATGGGTCAACACGTATAGTCAGGAATACAATCTGAAATGCGGTGTCAGGCAAGGCGGGTTGACCTCCCCGAGTTTGTTCAACCTGTTTGTAAACAAGTTGGTCGGCAGGCTCAGCGGAGCCATGGTCGGCTGCTCAATAGATGGAAAAATGATCAACAATATTAGTTATGCGGACGACATGGTTCTGTTGAGCCCGTCAGTTAGTGCACTCAGGAGACTTCTGGGTATCTGTGAATCTTATGCCCTGTCACATGGACTCAAATACAATGCTAGTAAGAGTGTACTCATGGTATATAAAGCAGGAAACAAGGCTCCCTCTAACGTGCCGCCAATTAAGATCGGTGGGTTGGCCCTCGTGGGGGTACATGAAGTGAAGTATTTGGGTCACATGATGACAGATAGGCTGCAGGATGATGAGGACCTAGAGAGGGAAAGGAGGGCGTTGGCGCTGCAATATGTTGGACCGCAGATTCGCACGCTGTACCACAGATGTAAAACTGTTATTATTCAGAGCCTTCTGTCAGTCATTTTACACGTGTAGTCTGTGGATCAGCTTTACGCGGCGGGCTTACAACGCCTTGCGGGTTCAGAACAACGACGCTCTGAGGGCAGTGTTGAGAAAACCACGGTACTGCAGTGCATCCGCAATGTTTGCGGATGCTTCCATTGATGATTTCTTCGCCATAATTAGGAAAAGAACTGCGTCGATGATGAGCAGGGTCCGTGGTAGCACCAACACTGTCCTCAGAACGTTAGCATGTAAAATTGATAGTCCGTTTGCTGTGTACTGGGCAGGTGTATACTTGCACAGGAATAGGAAATAGGAGATAATTAGTGTATATATTGTTTTGTTTACTAAAAAATTACTAACACCTTTTTTATTTTATGTTATTTTTTTTTATTTTTTATTTTGTTTTGTTTTGTGTGTACTACTAACAACTGTACTAACACCGTCTTTCGAATATTGTATGCACTGTTGTTGTTATTGTTTTTTTTTATGGACCCTGTGCTGTGGTCTGAAATAAAGTTAAATTAAATTGTAATTAAAAAACATGTTCTCCCATACATTCCAACTGTAAATAAGTTTGTACTCACAATATTGAGAGATTTACCATGTTAGTTTAGAGATTTACCACAGACTCTTATAGGTTTTCCTGTAATCTATAGGTAAGGAACTAAATTCTGTATTTTTTTTTAATTTTAGGCTCAGTAGTGTCACACACACCAACACACCTGAGCCTAAAATTTTGTAACGACCCGTAACGACTGTTAAAGATCCACGATTGACAGCTGGAACCAAAGGCTTAACGTGCTTTCCGAGGCACGGAGGAGTCTCGGTATGTAAAGATCAAGGCACCCACGGACCAACCCCGGCAAGCGTAGCTTAACCTGATGGATTGACCCATGCGGCTGCTATTACTTAGCCACGAGCTCCACCAGTAGGTAATAGATTTAGTATCCTTATCATATCCAAAATTAACTTCGAATTTAGCTTCTTGAACATAAAGTAGGTTGCTGTCTACAAAGCCTGCTCATCTAACAAAGATAAAGCTACGTACACACAAACTTACCTTACGTAAGGCCTGTGTAACCACAGAGTCCGGTAAAACCCACCGGAAGAGAAAACTTTCAGTTCAAACTACATACTCAATAGTACACTAGTACATTTACACTTTGTTAAAATTTCGACCTTATTGCTTAAAGATAGAGTCGGTATGGCAATGGATATTAAGTTAGCGTTTGTGGTCGTTTATAAGCGTGTGGTCTGAGATATTTTTGGGTTCGTTGGTCCGTTAAAATTGATTTAATTTTAATTTAAAATATTTTATAACAACTAAAAAGCACTTTAGAATGACACATTAAGATTACAACTCGTTGATTTCACCAATCACCTACTCACAATGGAGAAGAAAACTGACAAATTAGTTCCGCGTAGATGGCGCTCTGAGTGCTTGTTACAAACTGTCAAACTCCACGAACATTAAACAATATTTTGTGATTTTTTTGTGAATTTTCACATGAAGAGAAAGTGGGAAATGCATTGAAATTAATAAACTTCTAATCAAGTGATTTTTCGAGGCTATGTGAGAAACTTTTCAAAGAAACAGACTACGAGACCACTTCTAAGACGAACGGTTGGTACGACATCTGTTTATTATTGATGTTTTTCTATTTATATATAAATAAAAAGAAGAGAAGTCCTGACTGATTGAATAATCAACGCCCAGCCCAAACCCTTGAACCTAGAAAGCTGAATTTTTGCACAGAGGTTCCCTTTATAATGTAGACAAGGAATAAGGAAGGATTTCCCGGTAGTACGTTCTAAAAACTAGTTATTAATAAAAAAGCTTCCAACCTGTGAAGATAAAAATGTTTTTTTTTCAAATAAGCATTTAGGTACCTTTTTTTAACAAGTAACTTCACATCTTGTTTATCACTAGAAACATTATAAAGCAAAAAATAATGAGTTAAGTTTATTTTATAACTTATAAAACCATATTATTGTCTAGAATATGGCTAAAAGTCAATAAAATGTTAAATGTAATGTACAGACGCCAGCAGGTCAAGCCACCCGAAACGGTCAAATTTTCCCCATCAACATTGAACCTAATGAGCTTTCTTTCCTTGTTGCGAAGCTCCTCTTTTTTTCAACTCCTCCTTCAACAGGGCGATACGCCAGGTAGAATACATTGTGAAGCAACACAAATTGACGAAAAAAAAAACACGCAAATACTTAAAAAATCGTCCAAACAATGCAAAACTTTTTTTATCAAAAACTTTGATAGGTGTCAAACATACAGCGCCATCTTGCAGCGAAGCTTCCGGGAAACAACAACATTGCAAGACAAAAATACGTGGTTTTCATAAAAAATTTAAAGAAAAATCTTCCTGTGTTTGGAGGTTAAACGAGTTACGAAAAAACATTAATTAGATAAAGTGTTAATCTGATTATTTTATTAGAAAGCTCGCCATTTTTTAATTTTTATAAAAAAAAGGAGGAGGTTTTCAATTCAGTTGTCATATATTCACCTGTCAAGCGGCCTCCAGAGGCCGGTAACCTTAACAAAATATCTCCATGAATTAACACTTCAACAAAAAATTAAAAACGCGTTCTATGAAAAATATCTTTTTTAAATTTTGAACGTGCCTAGACAACAAATTGAGAGGATTATTGCACTCACTTCGGTAGTATTGTCGTCTCCCTCTTTTGTACGAAGCCGGTATTTTTATCTCGCTCTAATTTTCCAGTTCACGCCTGCGCGTTGAGGGTTTTCCCGAAAGATGTGGGCCGCTCGAAGCTTCGTATGCTGATAAAAATTCTGCAAAATAATACGGACTTCTGGTTATGTTTTTTAAATTATTGTAATGAATAAAAATATTGAGGCAACGGAGCCGATTTGTAACTTATCAAAATTAACGTTTTGTTTTTTTTTACATGCGGTAATTTGTAAGTTATAATTGAATGCGTTAGACATTTACGTTACATCAATTAAAAAAAAAAAGATCGTAAGAAAATATAACATTTGGAAGCCAATATGAGGAAGCCTAAAGAAGCTAATATAATTTACAACAATATCAGTTACGCAAGAGGGGAGGCGCAGTATACGTAGCTTCGATCGCCGGTCGAGCCAGAGTCAGCCTCTGGAACCGGCGAGATCTCCCGGGCGAACGTCGTGTACGGACGAAAAATCCCGGACGTCGGACAAAATTCGATCAGTGCCCTCGTAATAATTAAAAAAAGTAATCGAACTGTCAAAAAATGTGTCTGCCGCGTTTTAGAGCTGTCACATTTGAATTTGGAATTTATTTCTTTTTTATTCGGCCAGTGTGAGAGTGTAGGTTCCGTGTGTGATTGTGACCTTTGTTTTAGAAAAAAAAGCGAAATTTTTTTATTGTTACGTTTAATTTTTGAGTTGTAGTGAGGTGTCAATTTGTGATATCCGTTTCGGACCATGCGATTTACGGTAAGTTAATGACTAAACTAATTTTAATTTATTACGATCAGATTTTTAAATGTTCATTGTTCATGTTCCCTGGAAAATATGATTAAATTAACTAATTGTGGCTACATTATAACAAAGAAAATTTAACGAATAATGGTTAATTCATGGTTAAGGCAACAAGTAGAAACTTATCTTTACCGGTTTCTTTAGCATTGCAAGCAACAATTGCGCGATCTACATTTATGTAACTAACTTTGACTGTGCTTTCGTCAGCTTGAGCCCTCTTTGACCTCAAAAGGCTGAGGATTTGAGTTTATCTCGTCACGGTCTTACCGGTTTGCCTGATTGGAGATTTCAGTCGCTTATGAGATCTTCATTGCTGAATTTTTAACGGAGTTTTCTTTGTTTTCCTCATGCATAGTGTGATTTGTGATGTAAGAAGGTTTTTGTGTGTTTTATTTCCATTGATAGTGGTCTATTGTTTATTGGTTGACGGTACTTTTGCTATGTTAATTTAAGCTATATACCTACACTGTAGTACATAGTTAATGAAGTATTTGGCTGCGGTTGCGGTGCAATAATTTTAATGCCGATAATATGCAGTCACACATCATTATTGTTATTATTTATTGACAATACATTCAATTGATCGTATTAATAATTGATTTATTACGCATTTGGCACCGATAGCTTTACAAACCTCAATAAGTACTTTATTATGAGACGGTTTTTATGATGTTTGGTTGATTACGGTTTTTCAGGTAAAATAAAATGTCACACCCAGGCTCATCCCTATTATGTCAATGTGTTTTGGCATTCTAAATTAAAATTCTAGTATGCTAAGTATGCTAATGTTCTGTTAGTGCTGATGCTGGGAACGTAACAGCAGTTGGCAAAGTAATGATTACTTTATTTATTCTTAAGTTTTGGTTTAATAAAAAAGCATTGAACGGTTACACAACGACGTCTGTCAAAATACAGAGCGTTTTATGACACCTACTGGTGAAAATGACAGATTTTCATGACGGCCGTTATAATATGACGGAACTGTTTTCCTAGGAAAACAAAGCTTTGTCTAGGGTTACGAACACCGCTGTACTGCCTTATGTCAAGGACCCTCCTAACCGTAAAACATCATCAGCCACTTCATGGCAAATGGGCTGGCTTCCATCTGACATGGGGTGACTGCATCTGACCTCCAGAAACCAATTGTTGGGTCAACATCAATAGGTGCCATTTTTATGATGGATTACCATCAAGCCATCAACCAGCCATCATCGTGTTACCCAGAAACTGGGTTGTTGAGGTTAGATAGGCTGGCGCTCCAGTAGTATACCTACTGGTATTCAGCTGCACCCTTTATACTAGAAGTTGACCCCAACATAGTTGAAAAAAGGCTAAGCAGATGCTGATAGTGTAAGTAAGATAGTTGTAAATTTTTTGTTAGGTACGTACATCGGGCTAGCACTAAAAAAAACAGGCCAAGTGCATGTCGGATCACGTACAATGAAGGGTTCCGTAGTTGAAAAGAATTTATCACAAAAACAAACAACAATAGAATCCCAAAAAAAAAAAAATGTGATAAAATTACAAATGAACAATTTTTGGACTTTTTACTTTGCTTATGCTGTGAGACCTTGCTTCTGGCCAAATTTCATGATTCTAGAACAACGGGAAGTACCCGTAGTAGGTTTTGATTTACTTGCGAGTATCAGAATATGTCGCAGAAATGGCCGTATTTTTTTATTACGTTGACTTAGAAGCTTAATTTTTTTAGGCTTCAAGGGACCTAGGGGGGCGAAGACCTACATATTTGATATAAATTCCAACATGATACTTCCACGCGTTCGTGAGAAAAAGGCTCTTGACAGACATACAGACGGACAATGAAATGATCCTATAAGGGTTTCGTTTTTCCTTTTGTGGTACTGAACCCTATAACAAATTGCGCATGCATCACCATACACATGATAGAAATGAAACTCCGTAAAAAATAAGAGAGATTTAGTGTGAGAGACAGAGAGAGTTATAATATATCTTTCTTCTCTCTCATGTAACAAAATGTGTCAAACCTTAGGTACGCGTCCTTGAAATTTCACTACCAATTCTCGTCCAATTATCGAATAGCCGCCTAAGAATTTTTACTTTAAAAAATGTAACAGTAAATCGTTTACGAAACGTCAAGGCTTATTATGTACTTGTAAGATGCCAAATCGTCAAAATACAAGTACAACAGACTCCAAACGAAGCATGATGATATACATATACTAATACTTACTTATCATGTATATGTACATTTCGTCGGTATCTCGCCAAGGTAGCGAAGGTCGTCCCAATAATTTAAGTATATTATCAGCCGAGCCTTCTCGAGTATGTGTTGGGTCGACTCCCATTTTACTGGATGGTAAGATGTCGAGTTCTCCCAGTAATAGGACTCGCCTATCAAGGAGCGCTGTCCCAAATTAGACGCATTAATTTATTATATATAAAATAAACACGTAGGTATACTAAAAGATAAATAATTAAATCATCTCATAAAAATAATAATTTTAGGTATAGTATTTTTTGCGTGATTCTCAGTTTTTTATCCGCGTTAGACTTAATTTTACAAATTAATTACACTATGTAATATAAACATAATCTAAAATATTCACATAATGTTATTATGAAAATGCTCTAATTTAACATATATTTTTTTCAAATCATTAACACTACTCATTTAGACGTGATCTTCAGTTTGAAATAATTAAAAGTCGGTTAACAGCGCCTTAATATTTAAATTAATTGTCAAGTGTTTTTTAAAATCGATAAACGGAAAATTGTTAACGAGATTGGTCCAGAAAACTCGAAGACTTATGCAATAATGATTATTATTTATTTTATATACAGGGTGTAAGGGACAGCCCTCCGCAAACTCACAGGGTGCATTCAGCTCCTCATTTTGAATCATATTCCACCGGAAATTTTCTCAGGAAAATTTTCATTTTTTCAATTTTTTTTTCAGTTACATTTTCATTATTTCAATGTAAAATTGCATTGTGTGTTCGCAACACTCCATTTATGTAAAAAAAACTGCAAAAAAAACAGCAAAAAAAAAACCAGCAATGGATGTTGAAATACTGTAACCAACGACGCGTGAAATCAGCTGTTCACTTTCTGTCTAGCTACAGAGTTCATCGAACTCACCGCATACCTATTACCTACCCCTCCCAACCAGTAATAGACGCTCCAATTTGTGCACAAAAACACAAACAAATCAGGTTTATTGGATTCCCATAACGTTCCTGAAAAAATTTCATGTACCGATCATCTTAGTATGACATACTGAATTCACCCTATCAGTTTGCGGAGGGCTGTCCCTTACACCCTGTATTAATTTGGTGATTATGCTAATTATTTTATTAGTTTTTGAAAGGGCCACTTTAAGTCTCTAAATAGTTAATCTATTGTCCATGTTTGCGGTTGGTGGGTGGTTGCCGAAAATAACAGAAGCCCATTGAATCACTGATGACATCGTCACGTCATAATGGCAGAGGCGCTGGAACTGTTGGACCTGATGCTGCACAGCTAGATGGAGCCTATCGGCGGGTTGACCTCGGCATGGATTTGGACAAGACGAAACTCATGTACAATTCACACGTCTTGCCGAGTCCAATGCACATAGAAGGGTCGCTTCTCGAAGTTGTAAAGTAGTATGTCTACCTAGGGCAAGTCATCCAGCTCGGTAGACACAACTTTGAGAAAGAAGCCGACAGAAGGATCTACTCGGCAGCGTTTGGTAAACTTCGTCAAGTCTTCTCGTCGCCTATTCCGCAATGTTTGAAGACTAAACTTCAACCAGTGCGTCCTGCCCGTTATGACACACGGTGTCGAAACGTGGACAGTGACAGTCGGGCTGGTCCACAAATTCAAGGTAGGCTATGCTTGATGTTTCTTTGAAGAATAAAATCAGAAATGAAATTATCCAACAAGAACCGGAGTTACCGACATAGCTTGCAGAATAAGCAAACTGAAGTGGCAGTGGGCTGGCCATGTTTGTCGAAGGATCGATGGCCGGTGGAGCAGACGAGTTCTGGAGTGGAGACCGCGTATCGGCAAGCGTAGCGTGGCCCCAGGTAGATGGACCGACGAGCTGAAGAAAGTGGCTGGGACAGACTGGATGTGGAAGGCGGAGGACAGGGTGTTGTGGCGCAGCCTGGGAGAGGCCTATGCAGCAGTGGACTGGGATAGGCTGAGGAAAAAAAAAAGATTAAAGATTTTTATTTTTTTATTAACACTGGTCTTCTTGAAAGATTTGACAATTTTCTAATTTGAATAGTCTTTCAGAAACTGAAAGTTAGATCAGAAACATTCACCAAATACTTGTCAAATATAAGCCAAACTTCAAGGTTAAATTGACGGAATCCTAACGGCTTCAATAAATCCATTGTATACGAATGAAGCGGGGCCTTGGAATGGGTCTGGGAAGCCAATGTGCTCCAACCTAAATTGATATTTCCGACTGTACGGGATCAGGATCAATGTCTCGATAACAAAGACCATGCAGTACCTACGAAGGTATGAAGAAAAGACTGAGAAGTGTTAAGGCTGAATTTCATATTTTCCGGCATTATATAGTTTTCGGCCGGTGGAGCTTCAAAAATTCATATCTTTTTTTGTAGTGTGTATTTTTCTAATTTTTTTTTGTGACAAGAATGTAACATTCAAGACGATTCATTCATATCACAAAAAAAATCTGAAAAATAGTACTACAAATAACATATTTATCAATTTTTGAAGCTCCACCGGCAGAAAACTCTAAATAATTACAAAAATAAAAATAACTCGAAAACTACAAAAAATCACGGAACATAATATATGGGTTATTTTCGAATACTCCTGGGTATGACGAATTCAGATTTTTCTTTTGGACGTCATTATTTGGACAATCCAGTTCAAAATTCAAAATTCAAAACTACGTTTTGTAGGTGCTTATCTTTGAATACCACATTTAAAAAAATATAAAATGTTTTATACCAAAACCGAGAATTTGTGATCGAATTTCTCGAAAAAGAAAACTTTATGGCACGTAGTTAGGGTCCAACCCTTCTCGTTTTTATCGCTTTCAAGGTGCCCGAGGCCTGGTAGATAGATACCTAGATAACACTGCGCTACTTTTTTAGTACCTAACGTATCAGCCTAGCTTTTTTCAGCATTTCTAAGTGAAAAAGATGAGGAAATGGGCTGTTATCCGTAAATGAATTATTTACCTTGAAAAATTAATGTATTTTATTATTATAGATATGAAGAAAAACACACTGTTTGACAGACAATACTAAGTAAGCAAGTGACAGAAAGTAAAAAGAACAAAAACGATTTTAAATTTGAAATAGTAAAGAAAAAATATAAAAAACCAAAGAGTCCGCAACACTAAGGTTAGCTTTGAGTACAAAATGACCTCCTTGTAATTTCAAAATTGCGAGGGCTGTTGTATTTTATCACCTCTTCGCTCACACGGGACCTTATTTTTAAGATGGTTAAATACAAATAATACAATAAGAACATTTTTACAAAAAAAAAAACAACCGACTTCCAAAAAAACAGTACAAAGTGAAAAATAAATTTAATTTCGGAAGTCGGCGTCTTTGGATCTGTATTTTAGTTTTTTGCCACCGACTTCGGAAATTAAAGTTATTTTTCACTTTGTAGTGTTTTTTTTTGGAAGTCTGTTGGTTTTTTTTTTGTAAAATAGTTTTTATTTAACAATCTTTTTGGGCTGAGTTTATTAGATAACACAATAGATTGAAATCGAATAACGTACCTACCTAGCAATGACAACCATTCCAAAATTGAAATTTTTGCGAAAATAATCATATAATGTCCGATTTCTGAAGAATTCCTAAACGGAGTTTTAACTATTGATTCAACAAAATTATCTACATACTCGTATTTAAGCAAACTCCTTCCTTGTGCTCGGTTTTTGAGGTCCTCAGATAAAACCTCGATAGTAATTCACACGACTTTCTTCCTTAACGAAGTGCATGTTCAGAAACACGCATATCGAACCAATAATCACTATCGAATGGATGTACGAGAAGAAGAATAATGTAAAACGCCACACAAGAAAAATAAACATTTTCTCTATATTCCTACCATTAACATTTTCCGTTCTACAATTTCTAAAGCGAGATGGCAATAAATAAGTCAGCTGTTTCCAGCGAAGCGCGGGTCGACTGCCACAATAGCGCTCATTTGTTTCTACACCCGCCATTTTCTTTTAGCGCGAAACAAATATGGCGCGAAAATTGGTGTCATTAAGCTTAGGATGGACTTTTCCTCAAACTAGAGAGGGTTTAAAAGAAAATCTTTGTATGTTGGAATAGCTGGGATGAGTCATTTTCTGGTAGAAAGAGTTCTTTCTAAATTTCTAAAAGAAAATTTCTAGTCTAAGGCATTTTGTGTTTCACGAACTGTGTCCAAATAAACGTTTTTCTTTCTTTCTTTCATTGGAATTGGTGTCCCCAAAAATACTCCATTCCAATCACATGGGACTTTCTATCATTGATAATTTTCTTGGGTTCAATTTACCATAAACTAAATATTATAAAACTGTGTAGTGGTGTTAAGTATGTTTTATCTTGGGGAATTAAAGGTATGAAATATTACGATATTGTAAAAGAAAATAGGGTGTCTGTGGTGATCGTGGCAATATTCCTATTTGTAGCTATTCTTTGTGGCCGTTTGTGGGAGAGGAAGGGTGGAGACCACATGTCACAATAGACGTTTATAGCCTTTGTGCGAGCGTGTGAATATGAATCTTTGTAATTGTAATCATATTGAATAATCTTATGATGAAAAGTATTGGTTTGCATATTAGATAAGAGCTTTAGCAGGGTGAAGGTATTTAGGATAATTGGAAGACATTTATCCTCGATACGGATACACAAAACTTTTGACAGAAGTTTTTGTGGTGTATGAGGCCTATCACAAAATTATTACTTTTTTGTCAGGTATTGCACGGCGACGCATCGGATTATGTAGCAATTTGGCAGTTGTAATTACGTTTATTTTGAGTCTTATAATTTATTTTTTGTTTAAAGTTTGAAATTTTAATTTCTTATGAACTTATGTTTATTCTGATATAAATTTTCTGACTCGCCCCCTATGGGGCTAAAACGTAACAGGCGAAATGCGAGTACCTACATTGTTCAACTACCCTTTCGGAAAATGCAGGGTAGATGTTCTGCTGAAAGGTCCATTCAAGATTTACCTGTCTTAACAACCTAAAAAAGGTATTCACCAAAACCACATGGCCGAAAATTACCGCCCTTACAAAATAAATCATCCACCGACAATTTTAATATAAAAAAAGCACTTAAATCTAAAAAAAATCTACAAAAAGGTCAACACGAAACGACTCTCGAGCACATTATCTGTTATGAGAAGCGATTGGATCGCCTCCCTCGTGTCGCGTAGCTTCGATAATTCACGTCTTTAAGGGACACAGCCCTTAGCTTCAATGATTTGTTGGCACAGCCCGTATGTGTAGCGAGGAAACAGTAGGTTAAAACTATTACATTTCGACCGTGATTTTTCCGTTAAATGGCCAACTTTGGCGTTCTGAAAAACTGAAATACTTCGACAACTTTGACTTATTGAGTGGTGTAGACTTATTAGTATCTGTTCATAGCAGCCTCGCTTTTAGAAAGTTTCTATTTTATAGAGCCAAAATTCCGAAGCAAGTTTTTCATAAAATGCGCGACATTAAATTAATATTATTTACTAGTACGCTAATTGATTACATTAAAAAAAAAACCGGTCAAGAGCGAGTCGGACTCGCGCACCGAGGGTTCCGTTCCGATTTCTGAAAAAGTGTGCTATTTAGAGACATCGTTTTATTTTTCCTGTAATCTTTACATAAACCTCTATCACATAGAATAATTTCAGATTTTTCGCTTTGCAAACTTCGGAGACAAGGGGGGGGGGGGGGCGGTATTTTTTTTGACATTTTTCATCAAAAGTCGAAAACTATGCGGACTAAAAAAAAAAAAAAATGTTTGAGAATGTGTAAACAGCGCTCTTTCATATGCCCTGCCACATGCCCTAGTAGCCTCACTTTGAATTTTTAAGAACCCCTTTCAGTCCCTGTTGCAAAAAAAAAAAAAATTTTTAATTCTTTCTTATTTGCAAAATAGTTGGGTAAACGTCATCTAAAACTGTTCCAAATTTCAAGTTGATAGCATCAGTAGTTCTTGAGATATCCAGCTGTGACAGACAGACAGACAGACTGAGTCACACCCTAAGGGTTCCTTTTTTACCATTTTGGTACGGAAAATATTTATTTATAATAACATCATCATTATATATCAACATATCAACTTGTCTTAAATATTACAATTTAACAATATAAACTAAATATAAACTAAAACTAATCTAAAATTAAAAATAAAACTAAAACTAGTCTAAAAGACCGCTACCACTTGGCAATGTTCCCAAAATGCTGGCAGCATTGCCACGTTGTATGGCAATGCTTAACCTTTGGGCAAAATAAAGGCCAGCATTTTGGTCACATGTTGCGTCGACCAGACGCCCAGATAATTCTTTGTAAATTCGATGGGCTCCTGGTCCCCACGGCCCTAGTGTCTCGACCCCAAAAGGCTCAAATATGTACCCGCTATCGAGGGTACTATATTTGCGCCTCTTAAGTCCTTCCGCTGATTCAGCCGCAGCACCAGCCCTACTTTGAGTTCCTTGAAGATGAGACGGCGCAAGGGTGTCTACGCAAGTAGCATCCCACACCAAAGGTCGCCCCATCTTCCAAGGAATAAGAGTCATTCCATCAGGTCTTTTGCCATCATCACGCATGAGGCCAACAGGTTCTAAAATGGCCGCACAATTAGCAGTGGCAAAAGCCCGACGGATTAAATCATTAAGGCTGGAGTGGCGGGGAATCCTACCTGCGCTTCTGCAACAGGACAAGCCGTGGTGACCAAGCCGGCCAACAGCAATGCCACAGTGGCAGCGGTGAGGAGCACAGCACGATGCACCCAACCGGAGTGATGCTGCAATGCGGAAAGCTGAGGAATCTATGAGGGTTCCAGTGTTAGGCGATGGGAGAGCCTGCAGCCACAAACCAGATTCCCAAAAAGAAACGGTACGGAACCCTAAAAAGCATCTTTTCATTTAACTCTTCATTTATTTAAAGAAATGAAACGTATACAAAATAGGTACTGGTTAATGAGATTTTGCACATTTGGTTTGGTGGTTTGATGAGAAATTAGAACTGTTGACAAACATAAATGGATTTAAGAATCCGACAAGGCTGTTTGGGCATCGTTCTTTTGCCTCTCCACTGACATGAACTGAACCAACGTGTTAGGCGCCAACAAGTTTAACTCTTTCTCAGTTAAACTCTTTGTGTTCGTAATTTATGAGTTTAAGCAGTAACAAACAGTTATTTCGCTTCGCTGACATATATTTTTAAAAGTAGGTGCCTTAAACATGATCTACCTATGTCCCATTTCTGGGAAAATTCGTTTTCTCTATTTTCATCAGAGCACAGCTCGGTCGCCCAGATATGAACCATTCTAAAAATGAACGCCCCTCCACAAAACGTGATTATTTCAATGTGTGAGAGGAAATACTTATTGCAACACTTGTGTGCGTGCGGCGACTTTACTGTCAACATGGATAAGGGGGATAAGGGCAGGAGAATGATGATGATGGACTCGTGGCCGCACTGAGGTCAACTACTCGTGCGATCATTGTACGGCGGAGAGCATGCGCTTTGTATGGAAACCTTATGGAACGACACGTTCGCTCTGTCGCGCGTTCGTGTCATTTATACACTAGTTGGCCGACAAATCCGACTGTTTGACGTTTGGGCAAGTCGGAGTCGTTTGCATAAACAAAATCAGTGTTATTGTGTATATTTTTATGTATGTAAAACGATGTCTCTAAATAGCGCACTTTTTCAGAAATCGGAACGGAACCCTCGGTGCGTGAGTCCGACTCGCTTTTGACCGGTTTTTTTAGAATGGTTTATCTTCTACTTATTTTTAATAGAGTAACCGTGCAGTTTCTTGCCGGCTCTTCTCCATAGGAAACGAACAATTATTGGAACCTATACCTTGCTTCTGACGTTTCATTAATGCCCATGTAGGTTTATGTGAAATAAAATATATTGATTTTGATTTTAACCGGGGTCGCGGGTAGTTTTAAGAAGATACCGCGGCCCTGGCATAGGCAACTGAAGGAACACGGGTGGGTTTTAGTCAGTAAAAGTCTGACACGCCCTTCCGCTCCACCCAGAGCGGGAGAAGTTATTTGATGATTTCCCACAATCAAAAAAAAAAAAAAAAAAAGGGCTTCTCGTATCCAGCTATACAGGTTGGCCGGAACATTGACGTCCAAAAATAAAATTTCGGTCCCTCGTATCGTGGGGTATTCGAATCACCCCCATGTATGTTCCGCGACTTTTCATAGTTTTCGAGTTATGAATTTTTTTCTGAATGTTTGAAAATTTTCGACCTGACCAACCTAAAAAAATTCTAAAAAAAAAAGTAGAGGGTTTTATCGAGTTTCTTTTTTTGCAACTGAATTTTCATAAGTAGTACTTTTATGCATAAAATAATCAGCTTCGTAGGTAACTGTGATGAAAGTTATGAAAATGTTGATCTAAAGTGAAAAATTTACGTTCGGTAAATTATGACTCAAATTTTCAACTTTAAATTAAAAATCTTAACAGGTGACTTCATAATTCCTAAGTAGGCTTCAAGAATGCGCCAGACTCTCAGCTTTCATAATCATAAAAAAAATGAAGTACTTAATAGGGCTACTTTGTTTAAAATCGGCCTTCAAAGACAGCGAGGTGGAAAAATTCTTAAAATTACCCATCTGAGTAATTATTTTTTTTTGGCTATTTTCTCGTTCCTAAGGTTAATTAATGATAAGAATACTGAAAACTAACCAACAAATAGTTTCAGAGTTGGGTAAGAAAAGTTTTACGTAAAAAGTGGTTTTGAATAAAACACAGATGATAATGTGAAAAAAGTACTTAATTTATTTTTAACATTTACAAAAGGTTTTCAAAGTGGCCACCACCAGCAGCAATACACATTCTACACCTACGTAAGAAATTGTCTGGCAATCGTCTAAAAGCGTCTCTGTTCTCTCTCACAACACGTTCAGCTTCTGCAATCAACTGCCTCAGCTCTTGTTCACTTGAACAGTCTCGGGCGTATGCTATTTCCTTGTAATAGCCCCAAATAAAGAAATCGATGGGGTTGAGATCAGGTGAGCGTGGAGGCCACCTAATTGGTCCGCTGCGTCCGATCCATCTGTTGGGGTATGTTTCATCTAAGTAATTTCGGACCTGGGTTGCATAGTGACACGGGGCGCCGTCATTTTGCAACACCATGGTTCGTCTGAGTTCGAGATTCACATCTGCCAGCAACAATGGAAGTTCATTTTCCAAAAAGTTTTTGTATGTTTCTCCATCAAGTCTGGACGGCAGTTCAAACGGACCAATTAGTTCGCCATTGAGGATACCAGACCACAAGTTAACGCTGAAGCGATGTTGAAATGTCGAAGCTCTCACTTCGAGTGGATTGTTATTGCAGGTAAAAGAGTTGCACCCTCGTTTACAACCCATAGTCCACGAGAACGGATCGCGCAAAATTCATTAAACTAACATTTAAAAAAATCTCCGTGTTTAAATCTTAGCTTTCCTGCAGTCATTTTTGGTTAGCAAACTAAATAACCTTAGGAGCGAGAAAATGGAAAAAAAAAATATATTAATCAGATAGCTAATTTTAAGAATTTTCCACCTCGCAGTCTTTGAAGGCCGATTAAGGCCAAAGTTAGCCCCATTAAGTCCTACGTTTTTTAATGATTATGAAAGCTGAGAGTCTGGCGCATTCTTGAAGTCTACTTGAGAACCATGAAGTCACCTGTTTAGATTTTTAATTTGAAGTTGAAAATTTAAGTCATAATTTACCGAACGTAAATTTTTCACTTTAGATCAACATTTTCATAACTTTCATCACAGTTACGAAGCTGATTATTTTATGCATAAAAGTACTACTTATGAAAATTCAGTTGCAAAAAAAGAAACTCGATAAAACCCTCTACTTTTTTTTTTAGAATTTTTTTAGGTTGGTCAGGTCGAAAATTTTCAAACATTCAGAAAAAAATTCATAACTCGAAAACTATGAAAAGTCGCGGAACATACATGGGGGTGATTCGAATACCCCACGATACGAGGGACCGAAATTTTATTTTTGGACGTCAATGTTTCGGCCACCCTGTATTACACTTGGGGTATTTTAGATTTTTGAAATACGTCTTTCGGTACTTAGGCCGTGGATACATTGATATAACATAATACATTTTCAGAACCATCAATGTACGTAGTTTAATCTGAAACGGGAAAATGTACAGTGGGCTGCATCTATTGGGTACCTCGGTTGTATTATAATTTTAATACAACTGGGGTACCCAATTGATGCAGCCTATTGTAAATTGTTTTATGAACAAATACTTGCATGAAATTAAATTAAATATACCTAAAAAGTTCTCTCTAATTTCTGCAAGGGTAGAGAAAAAAAGTTTTCAATTGCTATGTATGTGACCACTAGCTTTAAAGTTAGTTACCTAATTGTACTTGTAAATTAACTTGTTTTAACGAGGTTTATCCAAAAGTTTTCCTAGCAACTCATAAACCTCTAGAGCCGTGTTTCTAGTTACGTTATTCTAGTAAGTAAGTAAGTCTTTTTTTTCTTCCAGTTACATAACATTTGATGACGTTCAACCTCTTCTAACTAAACAGACAGCTGTGCTGCTGGAGAGAAGGTTGCGCCACTTGGTTGACGACACGGTTGGCGCAGTGGTTGAGTGTTTGACTGCTGCGCAGCATGTCGCGCGTTCGATTCCCGCACGGAACAAACATTTGTACGACCTACAAGTATTTGTTCCGAGTCTGGGTGTTTTTCTATCAATAATATGTACGTATTTACAAAAAAAAAATGTATATAAGTAGTTTATCAGCCATCTCGTTACCATAATACAAACATTAGGTTGCTTAGCTTGGGACTAGATGGCGTTGTGTGAAATGTCCAAGGATATTATTATTATTACTTATCTTCTTCCCATGGCATTTTGATGTTCAAAAACTTGTTTTACAAAAAAATACAACCGACTTCCAAAAACAACACTACAAAGTGAAAAATAACTTTAATTTCGGAAGTTGGTGTCTGGTTAAATGTATTTTCTTTTTTGCCAGCGGCTTACGTAAAAAACGTTTTTATTTTTCACTTTTTAGTTGTGGTACCTAGCCCAGACAAATTCTAATAACACTACCTACAAAAGAAAAACATAAAAAAATATATATATACGTGTCGAATTGAGAACCTCCTCCTTTTTTATCTTCGGTTAAAAAGTGCTGATTTTACAGCTTCGTTTGAATGAATGACTTGATTTTGATTTTAACAAATCCAAGGACGTTTCAAAACTACACTACTGTCTTCTCTTCGTACAGTAACATTATCGACTCTATCGGATTCTATCTGTCGTACCTAGCTATACAGGGTGACTTTGAAAACATGCGACAAAATTTAAGGGGGTGTTCTACGCATCAATATGAACAACTTTTACTATGTGAACAATTTCGAATTCGCAAAAAAAATCCGACCTTGTTTTACAAAAGGGTCCAATACCTTTAACTATAATATGGGAAGGTAATTTTTTTTTTGCGAATTTGATGTTGGTCCCTTAGTAAAAGTTGTTCATATTGATGCGTAGAACACCCCCTTGAATTTTGTCACACGTGTTCAAAGTCACCCTGTATAGGTACTGCAATGTTATCAACGGTAGCAATACGTAACACAAGGAGCTTAGCTAGATGTGTTGATCCAGGCGAACACTTGGTTGTGCTTGTGACGTAAGATGATGTGTGTATGTTTAACAATACAATATAATGTCAGTAGTCTTAGTAGGGAGGAGCTGGTGCGGAGCGAGAGTGCATGGGAGGCCGTCACCTCCTTCTGCGAAGCAGTGATGCTCGCGAAGGAGGAGGCGGAACGCGTGAGGGAGAGGCAGCCTCACGGCCTCAATCGCCGCAGGAGACGCCCTGGGCGGCGGGAATAGTCAATCTTACCACCAGTGCGCAACCATGCCGTAGGATCCTGCATCCCTTTAGCTCGCCGTCCGGTAAGGACCAGGGCCCGAGTCGACGGCGCGTTGCGTTCCACGCGCGCCTCAAAGAGATGTCAGCAAGTGATGGGGTCCAATAGGGCCGACGCCGCTGGGGTCGCGGGTTGTTTGAAGAAGATACCGCGGCCCTGGCATAGGCAACTGAAGGAACACGGGTGGGTTTTAGTCAGTAAAAGTCTGACACGCCCTTCCGCTCCACCCAGAGCGGGAGAAGTTATTTGATGATTTCCCACCCACAAAAAAAAAAAAAAAACAAAAGTAGGGAGGAGCTCGTGGCGTATTTTTATTATCAAAAGATACAGCCCTGTAACAGGCAGACGGACGGACAGCGAAGCCTTAGTAATAGGATCCCGTTGGCAACTTTGGTTACGGAGCCCTGAAAAAGGACACAAAATGGAGCAATCAACTTATAAAAATTCATTGACATCAACACTACACACGCCCCATTATAACAAACAAAATGACGTATATTTTTAACTAGCACTTCCCGCACGGCTTCGCCCGCGTGGTTGTCGGAAAATATGCCAAGGGAACGTGCTACCGGGAAATCCTTCCTTATTCTTTGTCTACATTGTAAAGGGAACCAGTGTGCCAGTCTAGGTCCAAGAGTTTAGGCTGGGCGTTGATGAGTCAGTCAGTCAGGACTTCTCTTTTTATTTATATAGGTAGACTACCTACACAACAATTCCAGTGTCCTCATAAATATGCAACAGCAACGTTCGTGTTCAGCCAGATTAGCTAAAAAACTCGTGGTTAATCCTCTGCCATGACTCGAGGGAAATGTATCGATAATACGGGTAGCAGGACACTTGCGCGAAAAGACATTTCCGCGAATGGACTTTTGCGCGAACGGACATTTCCGCGGAAGACCTTGCGCAAAAGAAACTTGCGCTAAGGCCACTTGCGCGAATCCACTTGCGCGAAAGGACAGTTGCGCGAAAGGACAGTTGGATTCGCGCAAGTGTCCTAGATCCGATAATATGACATAGCTTTGTTTTAAATAACTTAATAAATCACGCTTTTATTCCCCGAAGGTTAAGGCATATAATAGTACATCCACATTTCGCCAGTTATGTATAAGTCCCATGTAATAGGGGTCAGACCCGGGACCGGGCACAAATTCAGACTCCGAGCTGCTACTGAGAAATTCTAGATGAAAAACACCGAATAACACTTTGCCAACCTGAGAGTCGAACCTAGGACCTCATCCTCAGCAGTAGCCTAGCGACCACTACACCACGAGGCAGTTAGATCGATACTATGAAGGCTCTTACAGACAGCGGCGATATCGCGAGCGATATTGCGATATTATCGCGTCGCAACACCGCTACGCGACACGTCGCAACGCGATATCGCTTCCGTCTGTAAGAGCCTTGAGTCGTATTTCAATTGATCTGGGAAATTGGGAGACATAGTCATTTTCCTATTTTGAAAACTCTCCCTATTTATACATATAAAAAACAACAAAATAATATAACAAAAATAATAATGCAATTAAAATACTTAGCAATAATAATGATTCATGATCTCCTAAAACAGGGCTTCCTCTCTCCTAACCTTTTGCTGTGCCCTACAGGGTCCATAATGATCTCAATTATAATAATAAATCAATAAAGATATTGAGTATTGAGTAAAAATCAATTGCTGTTCGATTGTCTCGCTAAAACTCGAGAACGGCTGGGCCGATTTAGCTGATTTTGGTTTTGAAGTGTTTGTCGTAGTCCAGGAAAGGTTTGAACGGTGAGAAAAATTGGAAAAGTTGCCGGGGAAATTGAAAAATTCAGGAAACCTGAAAGTGGATTTTCTATGGGAATTTTGAATTATTGAAATTGGGACAGTACAACGTCTGTCGGGTCAGCTAGTTAATAATAAATAATTATTATAATAAAATTTATTCAAAAATAAAAATTTATAAAATACAGTATTCAACGTGTAACGTTAAATGCGCAAAGCCTCTTAAGGGGTCATTGTAGTCATCATTATGAACAACTTTTACTATGGGACCAAACCTGAAATCGCGAAAAAAAATTCAGCTGTTCAGTACATATTTATGTTCGCATAATTCGTCAAAATGTACTGACCAGCTGATTTTATTTCGCGATTTCGTGTTTGGTCCCATAGTAAAAGTTGTTCATAATGATGACTACAATGACCCCTTAAGAGGTTTTGCGCATTTAACGTTACACGTTGTATACATATTAGAAATAATATAGCTATTATAAACTAGTAGTTTTATTGGCAAATACTTAAAGGCAATTCAATTAATATGATTGGTTTTCGTTATATTGTTCAACCGTTCAAAATGGCTAGCTAAAACTTTAACAGCAGTTTATCTATTATTTAGGAAAATTAATCACGCATTCAAAGTCTATGTAAGGATAAAATTAAACTGCAACGTTGCCAGATTTACGTTGTTCATTTCACTGTAACGTTCATATTACCATGAAAACACACTGTTCAAAAACAAAACAGCATTTAATAGTGTGTCAATAAGACTCATAACCCCGTGGCCACGTGATACACGTTTAAGCGACACGCGTTTTGCAACAGCGAATGCGGAGAAAACAAATGAAAGAAGTTGTTTAGGGCATGTGACGTGTCACCGCGACGCGACTGAAGGCTCCTGCAGACAGTAGCGACGCGACTCTAGTAGAACAATTTTTATGAAAACGGTATGAATAGAATTGTAAAAAAGGAACCCTTAGAGCGGTTTTGCACTACGTCCGATCCGAATCCGAATTCAAGATCCGAGTTCAATCCGAATTGGGAATATTCTAAATTCGGACGGACAGAGTTCGGATCTAGTGCGGTAAGGAAACCGTAGCCTTACGGAGCAACGGTACCTACTCACGCAAAGGAAACAAGTGACGCACGCGAGTGTCACTTAAAGGTGGGTTAATTTAGACTAAACGAACATAGAACCAGAACAAGAACTAGAGCATTATTTTGTCGATATTCTTGACATTTTAGTAGGGAGAGAATGTTCTGTCCCTGTTAACACAAACAGAATTTGGTAGAGTGGGGATAGAATATGCATTCGCTCGTTGGTCTAAATCGACCTTGAGAGCGGTTTCGCAATACGTCCGATCCGAATCCGAGAAATGTCGGTCCGAAGTAGCCACAGTAGTATGAACGGTTGCGCACTAGATCCGAAATCTGTCCGTCCGAATTTAGAATATTCCCAATTCGGATTGAACTCGGATCTTGAATTCAGATTCGGATCGGAAGTAGTGCGAAACCGCTCTGACGCAAGTCGCGTCGCACGAGGCCGTGATCGGTCCTAACTTCGTGAGTGGAAACATTTCGGTAATGTTCGGAATACGTCGATTATTCCGGTCGGAGCGTGAGCCGGCCCGTCATCTGTGCGATTAAATACTATGAGAGTCAGTTGCTTGATCCTTTTTGCTAACTTCGGAATTATTAGTAGTGTGTTGGGACGTAAAGAGGATTAGGTTTGATTATGTGAACGTGAATATGTTTGGGTGGAAAAGGCTTACACATACATATATGAATTTG
Organism: Cosmia trapezina; assembly: GCA_905163495.3. Classification (NCBI taxonomy): domain Eukaryota; kingdom Metazoa; phylum Arthropoda; class Insecta; order Lepidoptera; family Noctuidae; genus Cosmia; species Cosmia trapezina. The sequence goes on from LR991032.1 coordinate 26,094,271, forward strand.
TCAGAGATGAAAATTTCTCGCGGAACGAAATTTCATTTTAGGATTTATGCTAAGACTGTTTGTCCACCGCATCGGGAACGGGAAGTAACGAGAAAAGATGACGGCGCCGAAGTAGCGACAGTAATTTACTATGGCCGAATAATCTCGTTTCTCGTTAAGGCCCTACCTTGAAAATAAATAGTAGTTTAAATGGGCGTGGCAGAGAGGAGTGGCAGTTCCATCTTCCGTGGTCGGTCGGTTTTTAATTAATTAATTTCATCTTCGACTGATCTTTGAATAAACGAGAGTGATGACATTACTTTTGATAGGTAAAAAAAGGGATGGCGATAATGTGTGCGCTCGGAATAAAACAACGTATGTACCAAATCGAATTGCCGTCTTTTATAAATAAAAAGTATCACTAAAACTAAAACTGGTTTTATTATAACGTTGATACGACTACTCTCTACATTTTAAAGTAAACTCCATTGAATAACTCATAAGCGTTACGCTTTGAAACTTAAAAAATCATAAAAGTATATAGAACTTTGCATTTTTTTTGTATCGAGAATTTTCATTGTATCGTGTATTCCTTTTTCTAAGATACTTGGCCTTAAAGTCAAAAAACATACACCGAAATGTTGAATCCCTATTCCATAAACATAATATAGAAAAAGCACATTTTTCTCAATACATCACCTTAACGTTCCGTTCTCGGTACGGTGGACAAACGGTATTAAGGTACTTTTCACGTTAATTATATATGATGTTTTCACTAGCACTACGCGGGACTTTGTTAACTCAATATTCTCAAAAATTGATTTCTTGGATTGTCGAGTATGACGTAACGCAATGAAACTATCCGACGCAAAAAAAAAACAGTGGACAGAGAAGGGTTTATAGAAAAACTTTAACTGAATAGAATAGTAAAAAATAGTTTGATATTCCCAATAACAACATTTGGAAGTTGCCCCACAAAAATAAACTTTGGCGTCGAACATCTCTGTATTTTCAGCGATGACGACATTCTTTTTTTTAAAGAATTTAATAGAATTAGCATTTTTTTCAAACTTTAACCGGACAATTATTTAATTTATTGTGTATATTCTGAATAATCTAAAGAAAACTGGGAAAATAAATACAAATTCGCAGCTTAGCTACATCTCGGCAACACAAATATTATTTTCAATTATCAACCTTATTTCAAGGCAGCTAATGGTGACAATAGATTACGCGGTTGTGTGCCGTTTAAAATCGTAGTCAGTCCGCGCCTTAAAAGTAATTTTTAATTGTTTTGAACTCTCGGTGCTGAGCCGACCGTTGAAAATCCAACAGTGCACTTTTATTAGGCAACAAGCCATGTGCACGATAGTATTTCCAATCACCAAGTTTCGCACATGAAGGGTTCCGTGCCACCGTACAATATTTTAACACTACACATTAAAAAAAATACTTTTGTTTAAAAAAAACCACTTTTCTTGTATGAGGACCCCTTTAATTTTTAACTTAATTTTAATTTTATTATTTGTTGTTATAGCGGCAATAGAAATACACAGTCTGTGAAAATTTCAACTGTCTACCTATTACGGTTCATGAGATACAGCCCGCTGGCAGACAGACGGACAGCGGAGGATTAGTAAACAGGTTTCATTTTGGCACCCTTGGGATACGGAACCGTAAAAATGGCCATCAAAACGTAGTCTCGCATTGTCTACGTGATTCCAAATGAAAATAAAATAATATAATCTCAAGATAAGTCAGTCTTTCCAACAAAATGAAATCTTTGAAAGGAAAATGAATAGATTAATAAAGAGTTTTCTTTCTCTCCTTAATAATGAGAAAGAAAAGAGAGGGAAACATTGAAATGGAAGTAAAGAGCAAAAAGGTACTTAATATACTTAAAGCGTCGTTACTCGGTTTTTGTTTCCAAATTACATTTTTATTGTTTCTGAAGGGTCTTTCTGAAACATTATAATTATTTTTATCTAATTAAGTGAGCTGTAACAAGTCATTTTGAACGTTTAAAGACTAAGGAGGAGGAATATATTATACAACATTAGTTTTTATTTACACTAAACCCGAAAAGGGGTCATTATACGCATCATTATGAACAACTTTTACTATGGGACTAAACCTGAAATAAAAATCGCGAAAAAAAAATCAGCTGTTCAGTACATTTATCTACATCAAACTCGTCACAGCTGATTTTTTTTTCGCGGTTTCAGGTTTAGTCCCATAGTAAAAGTTGTTCATAATGATGAGTATAATCTCCTATTTTGAATTGACCCATGTTTTAAATTTCATCCCGTATAATAATAGTAGGTAGTATAGATTATTATTTGATTTGCAAGCGGTTTCGAAACTTGGTTTCTTGACAGAAAAAGGTCATTCAATTGCTTATCCATTATACTAAGTTCATTCGAATCTTCCTTAGCTGTTTTAACGTGATTAAATAACAAACATCTATTCAAACATCGCTTAGTAAGTATTTGTTTAGAAGTATGTAGCTTTGCTCAACAGCATTATCTACATAAATTTAATATTTCGTGTAGCAAGTTTCGAACTTGACCGTCGAGTCTTTAAATTCGAGTTAATAAGGCGCGGTATTAGCTCAATATTCACAAAAATTGGTTGTAAATTTGTCGAGTATGTCTTAACGCAATGAAACTATCCGACGCAAAAAATACAGTGGACAGAGAAGGGTTTAAAGAAACATTTCAACCGAATAGAATAATAAAAAATAGTTGGATATTCCTAATAAAAAATTTGGAAGTTGCTCCACAAAAATAAACTTTGTCGTCGAACTTCTCTGTATTTTCAGCGATAGCAATATTCTTTTTTTTAAAGAATTTAATAGAATTAGCATTTTTTAAAAACTTTAAACCAGCTAATTATTTAATTTATTGTGTATATTCTGAATAATCTAAAGAAAACCCGGAAAATAAATGCACATTCGCAGCTTATTCACATCTCGGCAACACAAATATTACGGATCAATTGGTTTGGAAAATGTCGTAAGTGGCTGACAAGGCATTATGTGTTAACCTGATCGATCGACCCGTGCGGCTGTTATTACTTAGCCACAAGCAGGGGCTTGTGGCTAAGTAGGAAAAGCCTAGTGGTCGCAAGAGCTGAGCATGAGGTCCTGGGGTCGATTCCCGGATAGAGCAAAGTGCTTGAGGTTATTCCATCTGAAATTTCTCAGTAGCAGCCCGCAGTCTGGATTAGTGCACGGTTGATGGCAATAGGTTTGCCTCCTATTACATGGGGCTTATACATTACTGACGAAATGTGAGTTTACTATTATAGGTGCACCTTTCTGCCTAAGTCGGCGTTCCCACGAGCGTAATAAAATCGCGGCGGGATTTTATCGCGCACTCGATTTTCAACTCTCTGCTTAGCGCCGGGAGTTGAAAATCCAACAGTCTGTTTTTCGTCGCGCAGGGATGCACTCTGTTGTTGTTACGTTGGATTCTCAACGCTCGGCTCAACAACGAGAGTTGAAAATCCAGTGCGCGATAAAATCCCGCCGTGATTTTATTACGCTCGTGGGAACGCCGACTAACCCTTCAGGGATTATTATTTATTTATTTATTTATACATTAAAAGTTCCTTACATAGGTGTAACAAAGCACACAATTAGACCTCTGGGGTCTGTCTCAGATTGATCAACGCGCTATTATAGTATAGTTAAAATCTCGCTGCAGACTTGGTCATAAATCATAATCGGAGTAGGGATGTGCGCTAGTTGCGCGCGCTCAAGGCCATTATCGATAACAGAATCATTAAGGTTATCCATTGAAAATTGGCAAAAATATGTGGAACATGCAGAATTGCTGCAAGATGAAGACTTAAGAAAAGCACATTTATGCGAAGAGTTCATCATTCATGTGGATGATGATGACGATGACTCAGACGAAGAATTTTAATTTTATATTTTTAGTTTTATATATACGTTCTTTTGTTTATATATTTAATATGCTTTGTAGTAAATTTGGTAATAAAATAAAAAAAAATGTGTATTTATTTCTATCACCCATTTATAAATATATAAAACTATCGATATCACTCATCGACTGCAGTAATGCACAGGACTACGTGTGGGCGTGTCCTGCCCATAAGGCCCGTGAGTGGGAAAGAGAGCGAAACACTCGAATGATTTATGACCGAGTCTGCAGCGAGATTTTAATTATACTATAACAGCTGTTTAACAGCACTACATCAACTCGACTACATCTCAACTAGTTAAGTTATAATCGAGTCGATGCAATGTTCTTTCAGCTTACACTTTACGTTATTACTATTCATTGAGTCTCTAATGTCTACAGGTATTTGGTTTAGTAAATTGGGTATTAAGAAAGAAGCGGTACGCCTGCCATAAAAGTTATTTTTGCGTGGCACTTAAAATGATTTTGATTTGGCTTGTCGTGTATTCACGTCATACTTAACTGGAATCCAGGCGATAACAATCAATCTCCCTAGCCTTTTACTACCCACTATGTTGGGCTCGGCTTCCAGTCTAACCGGATGCAGCTGAATATCAGTATTTTACATGGAGCGACTGCCTATCTGACCTCCACAACCCAGTAACTGGGTAATACGATACCCCTTGGTAAGGCTAGTTGTCAGACTTCTGAGGGCTTCTGACGACCCGTAACGACTGTCAAAGATCGACGAATAACAGCCGGGACCAACGACTTAACGTGCTTTTCGAGGCATGGAGGAGTCTCAGTATGTAAAGATGGTCACCCATCCACTGAACAACCTCGGCAAGCATAGCTTAACCTGATAGATCGACCCGTGCGGCTGTTATTACTTAGCCACGAGCTCCTCAGTTTATAGGCGTTATGTTATGTAACGTCTAAAATCATAAACATTAAATCGTCAATCACAGCTTCACTGGGGGCTAAAACGGCCATTTTGGCAGAATCATAATAGGATAATTATGTATTATGATTTTATGAATCATATTTGAAATCGTAAAACGGTCACAAACTGACAATTCATAATTGATCTGCGTACAATAAAATTCATAGCACGCAATTTATCTGTTTCACAGTTTTGTGTGGAGATGCGTAAAATGGTCCACAAATTATGAAATGCTTTATTGAAGTTTAATCAACGACGTATTATAGATAGACGCGTCATACACGAACATCAGTGCTTTCAAAAACAGCGTAAGCCATGATGTACCAACATACCAGTATATACTGGCCGCAAAGAAAAGGAAAGACGCATGCCGATACATGTTGTAAGAAAGAGATGAATATACTTATTTAATTACGTCACTAGCTGCTGCATGTTCACTGGCGCGCGTGCGTGACTGATATCACGCCGGGCAATTACCCTTCATTTAATTTCCCATTTTTGAGCCCGGGTAACAGATCTAAAGGTAATATATCATTGAGTTTAATGTCAAATACGTCAATCATAATAAATTGCTGGGAATTCAGGAAATGAATAGCTTTTAGAAGAATTGCTTAATGTGGCCGTTTTAGGCCCCCTGCAATACCAACATGAGACACAGTAAGTAGAACTCACATGACATCCATAATGTACATTTTAGTCAGGGCTGCAAATAACTTGACTGTCACTCGCAGCGCGCCGGCTGACATAATAATATGTTTTTATTTCGAAAAAGGAACACGTGTTTTGTAGGACGCCGTTAAGTCCTTAAAACCAGCTTTATTTGAATAAATAATAATGGTCACCCAATGTTTAGTAGGTAAACACGGAGGCTTTTTAAATAAAATCCGGCAGTGGAAAGGGGCCTATACAAATAAAAAAATAGGGAATTCTTTTTATATTTTACTAGCTGACCCGACAGACGTTGTCCTGTAAAAATTTCATTAGTTCATACAAAATTCCCAAGAAAATATACTTTCAGTTTTCTCGAATTTTCCATTTTTCCCGGTAACTTTTCAAACATTTTCTTTCATACAAACCTTGTCCTGACAATTACAAATACAACAAAAATAATATATTTTGATACAAGTGGAGAACCTTTGTTATTGCATTCGAGGCGGAATTAACACCCGAGCCGTAGGCGAGGTTGAGAGAGTTGCGAGTCGAAATTTCAAGTTGATAGCATTAGTAGTTCTTGCAATATCCAGTTGTGACAGACAGACAGACAGACTGAGTCACACCATAAGGGTTCCTTTTTTACCATTTGGGTACGGAACCCTAAAAAGAGAAGTCCTGACTGACTGACTGATTAACTGACTCATCAACGCCCAGCCCAAACCCTTGGACCTAGAAAGCTGAAATTTGGCACAGAGGTATCCTTTATAATAATGTAGACAAGGAATAAGGAAGTATTTCCAGGTAGCACGTTCCCGTGGGATATTTTCCGACTTCCACGCGGGTGAAGCCGGTGGCTAAAGCTAGTTTTAAATATAAGGTCACGTCCTTCTAGTCTATACTCATCATTCTCTAGTCATGTGACGTGTTAACCCTAACACGCTGTAGGTGTACTTGGTCACGTTTGTAGCTATAACCACAGATTAATACAGATGGGACACTCCGCAATATCATTTAAATAAAAAGCGACTCTTGCCACGACACAATAAAGTGCAATTCAGGTCGCACATCGCTAATTACCTGCAGTTATATTCACCTACAAGTTGCCTCTCTTTCTATCGCGTAACTCTTATACCTTCTGACTAGGGTTGGCAACTTTTTCTAGAAGAAGTAGAGTATATTTGATTTTAGAGAGGGTCAATAAAGAGTACAGATTATTAAAAAGAGTACCATTTATTGAATCCTAAGACGACCGATCAATAAAATAAAAATGTATTTTTAAGCACTTTACATAACAATTTTTTATTGTTTTTAAAAGAATTTTATGACTCCAAACATCGCAATTCTAACAGTCCTATTTATAGTCGAGATCAGCTAAAAGTAATTACTTAAGTAAAAGTAATTGCTCAAGCAATGATTTTCTTTCTATAGTTTAGTAATTGTTTGAAGTTAGAACTGTCAAAGCTTAGAATTCTTAGCCAAGTAATAGTCACCATTTTCTTTACTTAAGAATTCTGCCCTCAAGTATGAAATTACTTAGTAGTAAGTAATTACTTTGATTATAAATACGAGCCTTAGTTAATATAGGATCAAGAGCAAATTTTTAATCAATTTTAATGAAGTCCTTGTTCAGCTCTTCTTGCCACTTCACTTTCATGGCTGGCATCAGTGAAGATTATGCCAAAAAGGTCAGTTTATGTTAAAAGAGTATTTTAGCGTACTCTATTAGTGTTATAGAGTACACCTACAAGAAAAAGAGTACAATACTCTATTTTAGAGTACGGTTGGCAACCCTACTTCTGACTCGTTAGGGTTGTCTTCTTTTCCGACGCGGCGCGTGAGTGAGTATCGAACTATGCGAGCCGGCCGGTGCGCGGCAGCCCACACTGAATTGCCCCAGTGAGATGAGCCCGCCGCGTACTTGTAGCTTCATACCTAAACTGCGGAGTGTCCCATCTGTATTAATCTGTGCTATAACTCTTGCACGGGAGGGTTCGCTGTCACCCGCTCAACGATGATTGACACACGATTAAGTAGGATTGTGTGTGTGTGAGTGAGACATGAGTGCTGTGGCTAAACATTGATTTATTTATGGAAGTGGCGTGTGTATGGACAGAGGGTGTTAGTAATTAAAAGTGAAGCTCATTATGACACGGGTTAACCTTTTATGATCTGTTCCAAATGTATTTGATGAACATGTAAACAAATGGATCAGAAAACGTTAATGTGGGGGACGAGCTCGTGGCTAAGTAATAACAGCCGCATGGGTCGATCCATCAGGTTAAGCTACGCCTGCCGGGGTTGGTCAGTGGATGGGGACCATCTTTACATACCGAGACTCCGTGCCTCGGAAAGCAAGCAATAATGTGTGACTTTATCCTACATTGTCTTTTACGGTTCGAAGTGCCAGTTCCGGCTGTCAAACGAATTAGTATGATAGTCTTTCTGGTACGGAGAAAACGGTTCTATTCTATCTAACATTACAATTTTGTTAGTGTTATTCAGATTTGTGAAGGGTAGTCGTTTCGTGTTATTCGCTATACAAGCGGACTTTTACTTGATAATCTTTCGATAGTGGTTTAATAACGTCAATAAAAATCTATAGGCCGTAGCTCAAATCCAAAAAAATATGCCAGCCTCAATTCTCAGAATTTTGCATAATACGTGTAGCCGTCTGCCCAAACGACGGACGCTATGTATAAACATGATGTTTTTACATAAACGCTTTATGTAAATAATAATATACAGTGTGTTGTATTTTGTAAGCGTGCGTGGGTTTAACGTTAATTGAAACTGACAGGTGAATGGCCGCCATTTTTCATTCAAGTGAAGGAAAATGTACAGGGATTATTTTAGGGAAAGTGTTTTTATTGACATCAAAAATATTGTGCTTGTTTTTAAAACAAAGAGCTTTGGTTTTATAAGAAAGCTGTTCCGTCATGTTATAGGAGCTCGTGGCTAAGTAATAACAGCCGCACGGGTCGATCCGTCAGGTTAAGTTGCGCTTGCCGGGGTTGGTCCGTGGATGGGTGACCATCTTTACATACCGAGACTCCTCCGTGCCTCGGAAAGCACGTTAAGCCGTTGGTCCCGGCTGTTATTCGTGGATCTTTGACAGTCGTTACGGGTCGTCAGAAACCCGAAAGTCTGACAACCAGTCTTACCAAGGGGTATCGTATTACCCAGTAACTGGGTTGTGGAGGTCAGATAGGCAGTCGCTCCATGTAAAATACTGGAATTCAGCTGCATCCGGTTAGACTGGAAGCTGACCCCAACATAGTTGGGAAAAGGCTGTGCAGATTGATTGTTCCGTCATGTTATAAACGCGCGCCGTTATGAAAATAGGTACATATGTCATTTTTTCCAGGTCAAAAAACGATCAGTATTTGACAGCCGTTATTGTGTGACTGTTCACCGCTTTTAAGAGAATATATCGAAGCATGGTTTATTTCGGTGTGTAAGTGAAATCGCGTTATGGCTGTGTAGTTTGATGCGCGAGATAGAAGACTCACGCGCACCGGAATTTACGCGCTTCGTTTAAGGGCCTTACTCCCGTTTAGTACCGTAACACGGTCACTTTATAAAGCCTACTTCTCATTAACGGCTTGTTTAGAAGATTTGAAAAAAATATATGTTTGATATAGATTCATAAACAACATTTGAGCTACAGGATTTTTTCATATGGCTGATACTTTTGCCTTAAAAAAATATATACCAAAACGCATTTTTTGGCTAATATCCCTACTCCTCCTAAACGGCGTTGGTGTTTGGAAATATTTTTACACTAAAAAATTGATGGTTAGAAGTGCTACAAAGTGTCTACAGCTTTTGTAAATCAATCAACATTTGCAAAGAAAATGTTCCCATTTTGAGATACAGGCTCAGAGGAGCTCTGCGCGGGCGCGGGCGGCAGTCTTGCTTTGGCATTGAGACGGGAGGGTTGTGTCGCTCGCTACTCCGCACCGGCTATCGTTCGACATGCTCATACGTATGTGTTAGGGCATAATATTTACGAACTTATTGTAGTAGTGTGCGTTTATAGATTAGCTCGCTGCAGAGATCCCAATTCGATTGCGGGCGTGGGCGCTTTATTGTTGACTATTTTTGATGTGCATTTATAAATACTTTTTTTACATTGTAACAATTCTAGAGAGGAGCTCGTGGCTAAGTAATGACAGCCGCACGGGTCGATCCGTCAGGTTAAGCTACGCTTGCCGGGGTTGGTCAGTGGATGGGTGACCATCTTTACATACCGAGATTCCCCCGTGCCTCGGAAAGCACGTTAAGCCTTTGGTCCCGGCTGTTATTCGTGGATTTTTGACAGTCGTTACGAGTCGTCAGAAGCCCGAAAGTCTGACAACCAGTCTTACCAAGGGGTATCGTATTACGCAGTAACTGGGTTGTGGAGGTCAGATAGCAGTCGCTCCATGTAAAATACTGATATTCAGCTGCATCCGGTTAGACTGGAAGCCGACCCCAACATAGTTGGGAAAAGGCTAGGCAGATTGATTTTTTACATTGTAGCAATTTTAAAATATAAACAAAAAAAATATTTCAGTAGTAAATATGAAATACTAGCACTCCCTGCGCAGCTTTGACCGCGTGGATGTCAGAAAATATTCCACGGGAACAAAAATCCTTTTTTTTTTTTTTTTTTTGTGACCTACATGTTCAGTCATAGGGGTTTATGGGTTTCATAAAGGGGGGCAAAATTTTTATTATTTTTGCGATAGGACACACCGTTTTCGAGATATAAGCAAAAAAGAAAAAAATATACAGTACTGTTTTTAATCGCTATTAAAAAGATTTGGAATAAAATTAGTTAGTTAGTTTAGAACTAAAATTCACACCAACACCCAACCAACACCTTGACTTCAAGTGCAAAAACAACTTTTTTTTTTTGGAACGAAGTTCCATAACGGCCGGTACGAGCTTGGCGGATGGCCGAATAATATAGGCGAAAAAAAAATTATTTTGAAGAAAAAAAAAATGTTGTTTTGTTTTTAATTATTTTTATTTATCATTAATAACAAATAGTAATAAAAAACAACAAACAACTACAACAACATGCAACAACAAACAACACACTACCATTATTAGTTATTTAATTAATTTTATATCATTTCTATATTTCTACATTTTCTAAATTGATAACTGATTGTTCAATTTAATTAATTTGTGTATTGCCATATCTGAGTTCTATTTCTGATGTTTCCAAGGCCAATCCTACAGATATATAAAATGAAATAAAGGCAATAATAATAATGACATGGCATGGGTGTCATTTTCATGGTTTTTGAGTCCAAGATGGCGGATGCAAAAATTTTCAAATTTTTCGTCATGGGTGTCATTTTCATGGTTTTGAGGTCATTGAAAACGATAATGGGGTCAAAATGAAAATCCAAGATGGCGGTTGCAAAAATTCTCAAATTTTTCGTCATGGGTGTCATTTCCATGGTATTTGAGGTCACTGAAAACGATAATGAGGTCAAAATGAAAATCCAAGATGGCGGCTAAGAAAATTTTTAAATTTTTCGTCATGGGTGTCGTTTCCGTGGTTTTTGGGGGCGCTGAAAATGATAATGGAGTCAAAATGAAAATCTAAGATGGCGGCTTCAACAATTTTCAAATTTCTCCGTCATGGGTGTCATTTTCATGATTTTTGAGGTAGCTGAAAATGATAATGAGGTCAAAATGATAATTCCGTGGAATATTTTCCGACATACACGCGGGCGAAGCCGCACGGGAAGTGCTAGTACTCGTATTTCATATTTACTACTGAAATATTTTTTTTTTGTTTATATTTTAAAATTGTTACAATGTAAAAAATCAATCTGCCTAGCCTTTTCCCAACTACCTACCAGGTATCTACGTACCAAAAACCTACGTTCCATATAAAACACGTTTAAGCTGCCCTCCCTGGGCGCCTCGGGCTCTAAAAAACATTCTCGGGGTAGGGCAAACAAGTACCACGCGGAATCGCGATTGTCAAACTCGATTTTAGTTGCGTCAAAATTGTTTTTTTAGAGATTTTTTTTTTTGCAGAATAGTTCTAAGATTCTCATAGCCAAAAGTAAGTTTTAGTGATAGTTTAGTTAGTTTAGTTGGTGTATCTACACTGGTGCCGATTCTCTTGTACAAGAGAATCGGCACCAGTGTAGAGATAAAAATGCAATCCACAGGAAATTACTACTTTTTATTTATGAGTCCTGCGAGCCAATATTCAAAAAACTTCGTTTGTTACCGCTACCATCTCTATACAACGTGTAATGCTAAATCCGCAAAACCTCTTAAGGGGTCATTGTACTCATCATTATGAACAACTTTTACTATGGGGCCAAACCTGAAATCGCGAAAAAAAAATCAGCTGTTCAGTACATTTTGACGAAATTTGCGAACATAAATGTACTGAACAGCTGATTTTTTTTCGCGATTTCAGGTTTGGTCCCATAGTAAAAGTTGTTCATAATGATGAGTACAATGACCCCTTAAGAGGTTTTGCGCATTTAGCATTACACGTTGTATATATATGAAATTTGCATGTTTGCATGGAAATATAAAGAATATTTTGTAAAAGTGTCTGACGTAAGCTCTCGAAATCGCAGAGACCAAAATAGATTGGTTTTTTTTGACACTCCCAGATTGTCCAAATACAGCAAAAGTTGTCTAACTATGTGTGTAAGAATTTATAATAAAATACCTAGAGAACTTAAAACTCAAAATAATATATTGTTTAAGAATAAATTGTTGGAATGGCTGAAAGCCCACAACTTCTACTCCCTTAAAACATTCCTTGAAAATAAGTTATGACTCGGTTTAAGCTAAGACTCGATTTTGCATGCTATAGTTCCAATAGCTAAACATGTTTGTACTTCTGTTTCAATTATAAGACCTATAAACACCATGTTTTAAGCAAATAAAGAATTTGAATTTGAATTTACTATAGGTAAGTATCTTTCATCACAAAATCTTAAATGAATTATGTGGAATAATTCCCATTTTTCGCTCCCAAAAATATTATTTAACACTCAAATATAATATTTGCGATTCTTTTTGTGAACTTCAAATAAATCCAATATCATCTATATTTTAATAACTTTTGATAAACTGATGAGTTTTTTTTTTCTAGGGTGTTTGGAATGAAAATCTAAGATGGCAGCCGCAAAATTTTTCGTCATGCATATCGTTTTCATGGTTTTCAAAAATTTGAAAATTTTGCGGCCGCCATCTTGAGTTTTCATTGAAAGGTGGTAAAACAAGACCTTGTAGTTAGGTACTAAATAATTTTACAAAGTACACATAAACACAACCATTACTTGGCAGATAATTTCATACAAATTCTGTTCCATTTTTGAATTAATCGGTGAGTAGTGGCTATCCGGACATCGTGAAATAGGCCCTAACACCGGCGCCACAGGTTGCCACCAACACTCGTACCAACGTTAGTCGGTTAATTTCGTGAGGCGTCCACACGTTGGCTATCGTACCAATCCTGTCCCGTCAGAGGCAATGTGAAGATGTCCGATACACCAGCGTTGTCAGGGAGTATTTATGTAAAAAAAATATTACTAAAAATATAGGGTCACTGCGCCTCTTACTTTACTTTTATTACTCAAATTGGTGAAAATATCACTATTTCTGTAAAACATTAATTTGTATGTAAGTACTACAGTTTGTGCAAATATAATTTTATTTTTTTTCAAAAAAAAAAGTTACACATCACTTCTAAAGTTTTGATGAACCGATCATGGTAAAATTTGAAAAAAAAGTTAGATAGATTATTATACAAAACGGTTGCACACGGCTACATATCAAGCAGTACATTTCCAGTATAAGCTGACCTCTCATTGTACGGAAATAATGCAAGATCAGCTTATACTGGAAATGTATAGATAGCTTGATATATAGCCGTGTGTACAATGGGCTTTATCAATTAGGTACCCCAGTTGTATTAAAATTTTAATACCCAATTGACGCAGCCCACTGTACATCCTAATGGCTAGTGCTAATTCAAGTAGCTCTATTCTAATTTTACTATAACCACATACCTACATGCTAAAAATAATGTCCCGTTAAAACTTAAAGTAGTTGCGTAACAAATATCAGCCCTGCATGCAAAAATGCCGCCCTACGTGCGCATCTCTGCGACCCTGCATATTCTTTGACATTCGTTTTAGTGTAGCGCGCCACCGCGCTCGCTTTACGTATGAACAGGGGTGGTGGTTAAGCTCCGCCCAGATGCGCAAGGTCATCGAGGCATCTATACACCTTAAATGTAAATTTGTGACAAAATTCTATACTTAAATCAATTTTTAGCTTAGTCAGTTCTTAAATATTTTTTACTGCACAATAAGGAACTATTTTCGTATAATCGTATAAAACAAAAAAATAAAGGGTGCTTAATTTGGATTTTTTTTCAATTGAAAAAATTTCAAGTACGTACTCATGTATTGGTTTTAGACTTTTAGTACAGCAGTAGACAATAACTCACTCTTTCCGCTACAAAGGGTGTAAAGACCATTTTGGCCAAATTCACTTTTTATTTATTTATTTATTTATTTACAATTTATGTACACACAGAAAAATAGATAGATATACATGATTCTTATAATTAGGAGTACAAAGGTACTGCTTATTTCTATAGAAATGTATGCTTTTTGATGCAGTCTTCTATCTATCAGTCAAATAAGTAAGACTGCATCAAAAAGTGAATTTTGGCCAAAATGGTCTTTACACCATTTGTAGCGGAAAGAGTCGATATAGTCAAATAGGCAACACATATGGCAAATCTAAATGATTGAACCACAGAACCGATAAAACCTCTTTTATCTGTTCTGTGGATTTAACCACAAAATTATCGATGTATCCCCTTAAAATGTGATTTTACGATTTTACACAAGAAGAGCTGTCACACATAATTTCGTGTCATAATTAAATATCTATGCATACTGGCCTCATACACTGCGTACCTAGTTCTAAAGCTATAAAAAATATACAGGGTGACCTTGAAAACATGCGACAAAATTTAAGGGAGTGTTCTACGCATCAATATGAACAACTTTTACTAAGGGACCAAACCTGAAATCGCGAAAAAAAAATCAGTACATTTTGACGAATTATGCGAACATAAATGAACTGAACAGCTGATTTTTTTTCGCGATTTCAGGTTTGGTCCCATAGTAAAAGTTGTTCATATTGATGCGTAGAACACCCCCTTAAATTTTGTCGCATGTTTTTAAAGTCACCCTGTATATTACCTATTTAAAAAATCAAACATTTTCCTGGAACATAGCAAGAAATTATTTTTGTTGCTTTACTCAAATGAAAACGTGTCCAATGAAGTGACTGTACTGTAGAAGAAAACAATTTTCGAGATTCCATTTTAACACACATACACAGGTACTTAATTGGGTTTGCGTGTTTCAAAACATGTTCTTATACTATGGCTTACGACGTTTTCATCGCTTTTGAATAACTTAACAGCAAAGTTTCATAATCTAGCAAAGATAACACGCGTGATTTCACACATAGACATTTAAAATTAACAAGACTCGTTGCCTAGCAACCGTCACCCCCCGTCGTCACAATTAGTAGGTAACGTTAGGGGGCGCCCGCGTCAATTGCTCATTAGTACAGCCTGTAAGTATGTTGGAACACCCTGTAAGTATATTAGCAGGCACACCAAGACGTGCGCGGATTTAATAGGCTACTCGTTATTGGGTTTTATGAGAATTACTAGGTACCTCGTCGACCGAGCTCTCCTCGGGTGAATATAGGAAAAATGAATTTGGAACCAAACCTGAAATTGCGAAACAAAATCTGCTGTTCCCTACATTTTGACGAGTTTTCAGTTTTGATCCCTTCGTAAAAATGGCTCATAATGATGAGTACAATGCCCCCTAAGAGATTTCGCTGCTGAATCTTTCCATTTGTGATTTAATAGCCCTGGGGTAATAGTACTTATAATAAGGGCAGTATTTAAACGCACCTCAAAAATTACCAATTTTCCCCACAGAATATGTACAACAAAAATACTGTTTGCACATCAAAATTTGCATGTCGAAATAAATTAAACTTAACGGACGGAGACGGAGCCCCGGTGCGCGGGGCTCCTATTTCTGTCTGGACCTAACAAAGCCGAACCTTGGGGTGCCCAATAATTATAATTTTCGTACCACTTGATCAGAAAAGTGACATTCTATGCCACAAAAAGACAAAAAGCGAACATAACAATAGTCATTTTTAATCTGTTAAAAACAGGGAAAGAAAATTGTACTGAATTTCATTCATCCTCTAGGGGGAGAATGTGATTTAAATTTGGAATACTTACCGAAATTTATACTGAACTACATCTGTGTTTACACCATTGAGTTTGTATATAAAGCATTATACATCTTTTTGGAAAAGGAATACGCATTATTATGCAGTTATGATTATTAAATAAAATTACGAAAACCGACGAGGCCGTATGAGCTTGATGCCTTTGCTTTTCCGACAAAAAAATATTAGTCTAGGAATTTGCCGCGTTTTTGTTTTCAAATACATAAACGTTAAGTTTATTTTAATTTATTTTTATAAATAAGTTAATGTTCTAAAATGCTTATCTCATATTATTATTGTGTTAATTTTTTCGCAAATGGTACGAAAAGTAGAGTATTTTCCTCGGTGATAAAGCTGTCTTAGTCTTGGGTGAACTTAAATACCTCGCTACACTCAGGACTCGTCTTAAATGCCTCGCTTCGCTAGTGATTTAAGTTTTTAACACCCTCGCTACGCTCGGGAGTAAACCTCGAGTCCTTCGTTACGCTCGCGATTTAAATCGTCACCCGCGACAGAAGACACTGCTTTATCCCCTTGGTTAATAATCTACTATTGTACAAGTTTTGATATTCAATTAGTTAACTAGTTGGGCAAGTAGGTAAGTATAAGTATATTAGATGCGCATGTGTTATTTTTGATGAACAGTTAGTATTTTTGATATATAATTAATATTTTTGTTGTGACTTAAACTTGAGCTCGTGGCTAAGTAATAACAGCCGCACGGGTCGATCCGTCAGGTTAAGCTACGCTTGCCGGGGTTGGTCAGTGGATGGGTGACCATCTTTACATAACGAGATTCCTCCGTGCCTCGGAAAGCACGTTAAACCGTTGGTCTCGGCTGTTATTCGTGGATCTTTGACAGTCGTTACGGGTCGTCAGAAGCCCGAAAGTCTGACAACCAGTCTTACCATGGGGTATCGTATTACCCAGTAACTGGGTTGTGGAGGTCAGATAGGCAGTCACTCCATGTAAAATACTGGTATTCAGCTGCATCCGGTTAGACTGGAAGCCGACCCCAACATAGTTGGGAAAAGGCTAGGCAGATTGATTGACTTAAAATTGATATAAGTATAAATAATTATTATTATTTGTACAAGTTTTGATATTCAATTATTTAATTAGTAGTGCAATCATTGATTTGGTGTACATGTATGTACATTATTAGATGTAAAGTATTTCATGTGAGAATATTTTTCTGGTGTGCGATTAATAATTTTCTTTATAATAATATGAGGTCTATCTATTCATACACGAAATCTCTGGGGTCATTGTACTCATAATAATGAACAAATTTTATAACAAAAATCAGCTTATGTACCTACCGTGCCGTGTCTAATTACAAAATTAAAAAAAAAAAAAAACAAAAATGGTATATTGTCTATGGTCCAAGTACTAAGTATTAAGTTAAAATGGATAAATTAAAATAAAAGATGAGTCAGTCCTTCTCCACAGTGGAGTTTGGACGTTCAAATATTTAATTATAAATCTGCCGCGTCTGTTTGTTTCACACTAGGGAGGTAGATGCAGAAGGCTTATTCATACCAGCCATTAATGAAGTCAGGAAATTATTAATGGCCATACAAGTCAGCTTCGACCAATCACTTAAGAGTTAAGAGTTGTTTATTGTTGTCAAAGTTGTCAATGTCCAGCCGTTGGTCCCGGCTGTCATTCGTGGATCGACCCGATTGCCAATTTCGATCAAAATTCTGCTTTAATATCAAACCCTTCACTCACATATTGAAGAGTATAAATAATAACTCCTGAATTTAAACTCCCAAAGCTCAAGTTCTCCCAACACAAAACATGTTACTAATATCGGGCAGAAACCTTTGTAAATTACCCAAGGGCGCCTTTTACAGCAACATAAGGGGTCTGCAACAAAAACCTCTCAGGAAAATAAACCGTCGAGTTCCTCAATGGCAGCCAATTTCATCCTTATTTCCATTAAGTAAGATGTTGAGCGGAACCCTTTGCGAACAATTACTACCGAGAATTAGGGCACCGTCGTTGCTTTTTTAGTACTTAAATTGCTGCTGAAATTCTGTGGAGTTGATTGTTTTATGGAGTGATGATAGTGTTGTGTTTTAATTGATTAAATATTAATTTAGTTTGAGATGTTGAATGACTAAGGGCCCTCGCCCACGGTGACTTTTTGTAGCGATGCAGTAGCGATGTAGTCGCGCGTTTGCATCGATACAGTCGCGATGCGGTGCTAGCTGTTTGCCCTCGCCTACACCACGATTCGATTCTATGTAGTAGCGATGCTGTCGCGCGTTTCGTAAACGCGCGTCAGCATCGCTACAAAGAGTCGCCGTGGGCGAGGGCCCTTAGATGTGCGTGGTTTATCTCGGTGTGTAAGTAAGGGCCCTCGCCCACGGCGACTTTTTGTCTCGAATCGAATCGTGGTGTAGGCGAGGGCAAACAGTTAGCACCGCATCGCGACTGTATCGATGCAAACGCGCGACTACATCGCTACTGCATCGCTACAAAAAGTCGCCGTGAGCGAGGTCCCTAAAATGGAAAGAATGAAAATACATACATTTATAATGGCATTTGCATTTTTTTATTTATAATGGCGGTATGCCTGTCTAGTTTGACGCGCGAGATACATAGAAAAGCCTCACGCGCACTGGAACTAAACGCACTTCGTTTAATTGTAGATTTATTACAAAATGCTATATTTAAATAAATTTTTATCTTAGTAAGTTCTTATCTATTTTTTTCTATATAAATAAAAACAGAAGTCCTGACTGACTGACTGATTGACTGACTCATCAACGCCCAGTACCCTTGGACCTAGAAAGCTGAAATTTTGCACAGAGATTCCCTGTGTAGACAAGGAATAAGGAAGGATTTTTGGAAATTCCATCCTTAAGGGGGTCAAATAGGGGATGAAAGTTTGTATGAAAAATCTTATTCCTTAAGTTAATAGACTTGAAACTTGGCACGAATACTTTTCTAAGTAAGTTATAAAGTTTGTCATTCAAAGAGGTCAGATAGGCAGACGCTCCATGTAAAATACTGGTATTCAGCTGAATCCAGTTAGACTGAAAGCCGACCCGAAAATAGTTGGGAAAAGGCTGGGCAGATTGATAAGGAAAAATCAGCAGGTAATTATGACGGAACGGAACGTTGTCATTAGGATTGCCAAGATTTCTAAATGTAAACAGATTGGCTGCTAAGCGTAAAATTGTTACTAAAATTGCTACATAATGTGCTGAGAAGAACATAATTCAGTGCAATAAATTGTTACTAAAATTGCTACATAATGTGCTGAGAAGAACATAATTCAGTGCAATAAATTGTTACTAAAATTGCTACATAATGTGCTGAGAAGAACATAATTCAGTGCAATAAATTGTTACTAAAATTGCTACATAATGTGCTGAGAAGAACATAATTCAGTGCAATAAATTGTTACTAAAATTGCTACATAATCTGCTGAGAAGAACATAATTCAGTGCAATAAATTGTTACTAAAATTGCTACATAATCTGCTGAGAAGAACATAATTCAGTGCAATAAATTGTTACTAAAATTGCTACATAATCTGCTGAGAAGAACATAATTCAGTGCAATAAATTGTTACTAAAATTGCTACATAATGTGCTGAGAAGAACATAATTCAGTGCAATAAATTGTTACTAAAATTGCTACATAATGTGCTGAGAAGAACATAATTCAGTGCAATAAATTGTTACTAAAATTGCTACATAATGTGCTGAGAAGAACATAATTCAGTGCAATAAATTGTTACTAAAATTGCTACATAATGTGCTGAGAAGAACATAATTCAGTGCAATAAATTGTTACTAAAATTGCTACATAATGTGCTGAGAAGAACATAATTCAGTGCAATAAATTGTTACTAAAATTGCTACATAATGTGCTGAGAAGAACATAATTCAGTGCAATAAATTGTTACTAAAATTGCTACATAATGTGCTGAGAAGAACATAATTCAGTGCAATAAATTGTTACTAAAATTGCTACATAATGTGCTGAGAAGAACATAATTCAGTGCAATAAATTGTTACTAAAATTGCTACATAATGTGCTGAGAAGAACATAATTCAGTGCAATAAATTGTTACTAAAATTGCTACATAATGTGCTGAGAAGAACATAATTCAGTGCAATAAATTGTTACTAAAATTGCTACATAATGTGCTGAGAAGAACATAATTCAGTGCAATAAATTGTTACTAAAATTGCTACATAATGTGCTGAGAAGAACATAATTCAGTGCAATAAATTGTTACTAAAATTGCTACATAATGTGCTGAGAAGAACATAATTCAGTGCAATAAATTGTTACTAAAATTGCTACATAATGTGCTGAGAAGAACATAATTCAGTGCAATAAATGGTCGTTTCACAACATTTAAGAAAGTTTGCAATATTGAACAGCCTTGATTTGTTTATGTCTCGTTTCTTTTAAAAAAACCGGCCATGAGCGAGTTGGACACGTGGACCGAGGGTTCCGCTCCGATTTCTGAAAAAGTGTGCTAAGTATTTAGAGACATAGTTTTATTTTTCCTGTAATCTTTACTTAAGCTTCTATCACATGGAATAATTTCAGATTTTTCTCTTTGCAAACTTCGGATATAAGGGGTGGGGGGACGGTATTTTTTTTTACATTTTTCATCAAAACTCAAAAACTATGCTGCCTAAAGAAAAGAAAAAAAATGTTTGGGAACGTGCAAACAGCGCTCTTTTATGTGATAACCCCACCCCACCCTAGTAACCCCACTTCGAATTTTTAAGTTTCAGTCCTTGTTGCAAAAAAACAAAATATTTTTTTGTTTCTTTCTTATTTGCAAAATAGTAGGGCAAACGTCATCTAAAACTGTTACAAACAAGTTGATAGCATTAGCAGTTAGACGGACAGACAGACAGACAGACTGAGTCTCATCATAAGAGTTCCTTTTTACCATTCTGGTACGGAACCCTAAAAAGGAGTTTACTATTTGGTGATCGTGCTTGCGATTCAAAAACCATTGGAGTTTTCCACCAAATAGCGATGAAGTCCTCGCAGTAAAATGCTCCTATGGGAGTAATAGGGGAAATTGTGCAAACCAACCCCATAGAAGAGTAATAAAATGGAACGTGTGAACAGCCATCAGGGCGATGGAGCTGGCAGGGATCACTTTGAAGAGATGTGATGTGGTTCTTTAGAACTTAAAACAAACCCTTTCTGCTTCTAAATAGTATTTTAGCAAGTCTCTGGTTCCGCATTTGTCTATAGTTTGTGAAAAGGTTTAAAACTAGGTAGGTACCTACTTGATGGACGTTGGTCTGTTAGAATTTAAAAGTTAGGTACCTACTTATTGATTAAATAATAAATAAATAATAAAATCATTTTATTTCGGATAACTAAAGATCCATAAATTGTTATAGTAACAGGATTATTTTATTTTATTTAAAAATTAGGATTAGAACTTAAAACACTATTTATTTCTTTATTATTGACACACCAACGACTTATTCACTAAATCATTACATTAAATATATTCTATATCAACAGCTTTGCGGTGAATTTGTCGCTTATGGGTGTGCACAGCAATTGTATACTTAATCAATAATAAAAATTAAAATGGAAATAACAAAATTAAATTTTACAAAGTTTACATTGAATTTAAAATGACAGTAGTTAAATTAAAATATAGTATAATTAAAAAAAAAACATAAATTAAATTGGAATAGTGAAATGATTATAAATTGAAACTATAAAAATACAAATAAATTAAATTGGAATATTATAACATTTACAAGTATTGTTAGTAACTTAAGCTAAAGACAATAAATTTAAAGACAGACAAAGAGACAATTAACGACAAGACTGAACCTACACAACGAGAAAAGGACACTATGGTATCGCCTTCTCAGAAATTGTTTTATTATAGCAGAGGAAGTGTCTGCCGCCACAGCCTTCAGGATACTATTGCGACCGCCCCTTATTCTGTTCAGGAGTGAGGCCGTCTTTTTGCGGATAATCGCATGAAACCCATCTTTCTGTATGGGTTACCGCGAACATTTCCGAGGCAGTGCAATAACAAGGCACATATTAAAAACATTATTGTATGGGACGCGTAGGACATCCAGCGACCTCTTCGAATAGTTGACCCAAAGATTACCGGTGTAAAAACTCTGACAATAAGCTTTAAAAAGCGTAATCTAAGTTACTTGGTCAGTGCACCGAGCAAATCTTCGTGACAACATATTTCGCCTGACCGCCAGCGCTAGCACCATAGTCACTGATTAACTCAGAACCTAAAAATTACCATCACTTGTCTATCCTTTTCCCAACTATGTTGGGGTCGGTTTCCAATCTTACCAGATGCAGCTGAATACCAGTATTTTACATGGAGCGACTGCCTATCTGACCTCCACAACCCAGTTACTGGGTAACTTGGCTAAAAATATGCATCCAAAATGCCTGATAAGTGATGAAAATCTAAGAAGTAAAAAAACCGGCCAAGTGCGAGTCGGACTCGCGCACGAAGGGTTCCGTACCATCACATCACACTAATATTATAAAGGCGAAAGTTTGTGAGCGTGTGTGTGTGTGTTTGTTACTTCTTCACACTCAAACGCCTGTACCAATTTTGATGAAAACTGGTATGGAGGTAGCTGAAATCCTAAATTAACACATAGGCTACTTTTTATCCCGGTCTACGCGGGTAAAATCGCAGGGCGCAGCTAGTTATCTATAAAACGGCAAAAAATACATCATCTGTGAAAATTTCAACTGTCTAACTACCGCGGTTCATGAGATACAGCCTGGTGACAGACGGACAGACAGACGGACGGACAGCGGAGTCTTAGTAATAGGGTCCCTTTTGGTACGGAACCCTAAAAACATCAGATTCTGAGAAAAATACTCATTGCATCGTAAAAGTTTAAACTTTAATCGCGTAATAGGTATTAGTTCAGTGCATAGACTTATAAAAAAAGATGGACTCCGCGCCACGCATATCGAAAGTGAAGCACCGTACCGATCTATGTGTGCATGATTTGAGTACCTGCAAAGACGGCGTCGCTCGTGTCACGTAATGGCGGCCGGTCGGCATACTATGATGTAAATGTGTGCGCGAGGCGTGTTTGTACAAACGGTTCGGCATACTTACTGTGCTTCACTTTCGATATGCGTCGCGCGGAGTCCATCTTTTTTATAAGTCTATGGTTCAGTGTTAAATAATTGCACTTTAAACTACTTAGTAGATTTCCTCGTTCAGAATGAATGCAAGTAATAAGTTCCTAATGCAACACAGAACAACTTCTAGTTAAAGTTCTAATACTTTATACTTGAGGGCAACGATTTGTGCTCAGTGAACTTTAAAGCCGGCTTCACACCTGTGAACTTCAGGTGACAAGGAAACTCCATTAATTTACTACCCACAACTTTTTGTGACTGCAATGTCAGGAGTTGCCTATATTAGATTGTAAGATGATTTTTTTTCGCGCACTGGATTATCAACGCTCTGCTTAGCGCCAAGAGTTTAAAATCCAACAGTGTGTTTTTCGTCGCGCTGGGATGCACTCTGTTGTTGTTAGGTTGGATTCTCGAAGCTCGGCTCAACACCGAGAGTTGAAAGTCCAATGCGCGAAAAAAAATCGCCGCGATATTTTGACGTCCGTGCGAACGTTGGCTAACACTTGGATATTCTTGGACTAGCAGCGCTTAATGGTTTCACCCGTTGGAATACCGGAATAAAAAATATCTTATGTGTTATAACCAGGTTATAAACTATCTGATTGCCAATTTTTCATCAAAATCCATTCGGGAGTTTTTGCGTGAAAGAGTAACAGACATTCATCCATCCTCACAAACTTTCGCATTTATAATATTACTAGCTGCGCCCCACGGTTTCACCCGCGTAGACCGGGATAAAAAATAGCACATGTGTTAATCCAGGGTATAATCTATCTACATACCAAATTTCATCTAAATTTTCTACAGGAGTTTTCTACAGGTGTATTTAACACTTTGTCGGTGGCATTTAAGAAGTCTTGGATCTGTGTGGAATGCCATAGTAGGCAACCACAACGAGATAATTCTAATACTCCAGTGCGTCAACACCTTATGCAAGAAGATCCAAATGTGGCTAGCGATCGCCGCGACATATCAATGCAGACTTCTGATAACGTGACTGTTCGTACTAAGACTCGATATGCGAAATCTGTTACCGAAAACACAGGCGAAAATATTTCGGTTAATAATTTGAAGGATTCCATTGTGCGGGAATTAAAAAACCTACAAGTTGATTTAGAAGTGCAGCTAGTCAGCAAAATTAATAAACTACTTATTGAACAATTTTTGACATTCAAAACTGAATTTATGGACAAGATTAATTTGATATCAGATAAGGTTTCACAATTAGAGGAACAATACAAGTCAACCATCAATAAGGCTTGCGGCGCACCGCAAACCAAAAACACGGCGTCTAAAAAAAACTCGACGTCTAGCAGTAACACAACATGTCCAACTCCCGAAAATAAACTAGCTTCAAAAATTAAGCCTCCTAAGCAGAAACCTCAACCAAACACCAAGTCTCTCGGAGTTGATACAGACCCATCTGTGGCTTCTGTCCCCGGTACAGTTTCGTCTGTGGCTCCTGTCCTCGGTGCTTACAAGGTCATACAGGTAGAATCTCCTGCATCGGCCTATACTATGAATAGCCATGACTGTGAAGGCACCGATGAAGGAAACTGGGAAGAAGTAAAGCGCAGGAGGTCGCGATCATCGCTTCCCGGGGTACTCAGAGGTACTGCTGCGCCTGGCTCTACGATGTTGCATGCTGCTGAGAGGCGAAGATACTTGCACCTATATTACGTGCGGGAAGGCACTGAAGTTGAGCAAGTACGTGAGCATCTTAACTCAATATGTGGCAGTGGCGAATGCTCGGTTGAAAAGCTGAAATCTCGTGGACACTACTCGTCTTTTAAGCTTGGAGTTCCATTGAAGTATGCCGAAAATATAATGTCAACTGAGAATTGGGCTGAAGACATATGTGTTAAGCCATGGCGGCAGAACTTTCGTGCCAAAAACAATAATCAAGTGTCGAACGCGATTGCTTGAGATGAAAATGTGCTATCAAAATGTTCGTGGCCTAAGGACGAAGACTAATACGTTTCTTAATAATGTTGCGCAATGTGAATATGATATAATAGCATTAACTGAGACCTTTCTTACGAGCTCCGTGTGTGACAGTGAACTTTTTCCTCCGGGCTTTCATGTAGTACGGAAAGATAGAGCAGGTGACAGGGGGTGGGGAGGAGTTCTGCTTGCGTTTCGTGATTATTATAATGTAAAAATAGTTACCGACATTGTGAATATGACTGACGACAAAGAATTAATTTTCGTTATTGTGACTTATAGAAATTTAAAATTTTTATGTTGTGTCGTGTATTTGCCTCCTAACTATAAAGATGAACAATATTTAAATGTTTTGACATGTATAGAAAATGCGATTTGTACTTACCCTGACATGAATGTTCTAATCCTAGGTGACTTTAATTTGAACTCTTGCAGTGCCAATGTCAAGACTAATTTTGATTTCTTTTGTGACTTTTGCTCGCTAAAGCAATATAACGCAGTTTTAAATAATCGCGGTGGTATGCTAGATCTCGTGCTGGGCAATTTTGAAACCGATCAGATAGCGGTATCCCTTGGTGAAGATCCTCTTGTAAATATTGACCAGTACCATCCTATGCTCGATATAATTGTAACATTTCCGAGCATTGGGATATCATCTATGGTGCCATCTCCGCATCCAGTGACACCTCGCTCGGAAACCAGTCCAGATTGGAACTGGCGCAAGGCAGATTTCCAGGGTTTGTATGGGGCGTTGATGGAACTAGACTGGTCCGAATTGTTAGCAATAAGCGATATCAACCATGCTGTTCAGTTGTTTTACGATAAGTTAAATGAATGCATAGGTCAGTTTGTACCCTTAAAAAAACAAGTAGAGTGTAGTCGGCGTTACGTATATCCGAAATGGTACAACGCAGAAATAATAAAAAATATACAAAATAAACACTTTCATCACAAGAGATTTAAAGAAGAAGGTAAAGATTTCAACAAGGCAATGTTTATATATTATAGAGGTATAGTGAAAAAATTGATTGATTGTGAATATTGGAAATATATGACAGTGCTACAAAAAAATATCATTGACGATCCGATACAATTTTGGAAATATGTTAAAGACAAGAAAAATAATAGGAGGTATATAGACACATATACATATGATAAGACTGAAGTGAAGGATCAAGCAGCAGCCGATGCCTTTGCCAGCTATTTTGCGTCCGTGTTTCATGCAGATAAACCTGTATTGAACCCAAATATAGCTTCCAAAGCTGCACATAAGTATCGTGATGCAGCGTCCGTTTCGGTCGCAGCAGTTGATGAGGTCGATCTGAGTAAGGCAGTGAGGCGCCTCAAGTTCGATCATCTGGTGGACCTGATGGTATTACTGTATTTCTAGCTAAGGATTGTATCTCGGTTCTTGCGGGGCCTCTACTGTATCTTTACAATCTTTCACTGACACAGTCGAGATATCCTGAAAGCTGGAAGTTATCCAGAGTCACTCCTGTTCCTAAAGGTGATGGAGGCACGAATGTTTCTTCATACAGACCAATTGCAGTACTATCTGTTTTTGCTAAGATCTTTGAGGCTATTCTAAGTGTTCGCATTAATAGCCAAATCTGTCACCAACATAGCAGTCAGCATGGGTTTCGTAGCACTCGCTCCACCACTACCAACTTGGTCGCGCATGTAGACTATGTCTGCACGCAAATGGATATGCGTAAGCAGGTCGATGCGGCTTACTTTGACTTCCAAAAAGCCTTCGACTTGGTGGACAATGATATACTGCTGGAAAAATTGGCTATTATTGGATTCACGCCAAAGCTCCTCAAATTCTTTTCCTGTTACCTAAGTAATCGTAGTCAATATGTGCGATTAAAAGGATATGATTCAGGAATCTACTTCACTAGGTCAGGAGTGAGTCAGGGTAGTACAGTGGGACCTTTGCTATTTGTGATATTTATAAATGACTTACCGGATGTTGTTTTGACCTCCGAGTGTCTCCTATTTGCGGATGATCTAAAGATAAGTTTGGGTGTCGACACCGAGGCTGACGCGGTGGCATTACAGAGAGATATTGACGCGGTATCTAAATGGAGTCATGACAACCACCTTCCATTTAATAATCTCAAATGTAAAATGATAACTTTTTCACGAAAATCACTGCCGATGATTATTGATTATAATTTAGCTGACGCTCCTTTGGATAGAGTTTATGAGATTAGGGATTTAGGATTAGAGTTAGATTGTAAATTAGACTTCCACACGCACGTTACCAAGATTTGTAAGTCTGCACACAAAACGTTAGGGTTTGTTATGAGGACTGCATCACAGTTCGATAACATAGGGGTTGCAAAAGTATTATACAATGCTTATGTACGCAGTAAACTTGAGTATGGAGCTGTTGTTTGGAATCCTTATGAGGAAAAGTATACTCTAATGGTTGAAAAAATACAACGTAAATTTGCTAGATGGATATACAAGAAACAGTACGGATACTATCCCTACCTATATCCTTCTTTATTTGTCTTGGGAATGGTGGACATGGAAACGTTAAAATTTAGAAGGGCTATGTCTCAAGTTGCGCAATATCTGTCGATAATTCGTCACAAAGTCGATAGTCCCCAAATACTAGAGCGAGTCCGTATCTTGGTCCCCCGGAACATACCAATGGACTTGGAGGGTCAGGTAGCGCCGCGCCGCCGCCCGCGGCTGCTGGAGCTGCCCGCCGCGCGCACCGAGCGCGGGCGACACGCGCCCACCAACCGCGTACTCCGCACTATCGGGGACATACTTGCTCAGCACCACGAACTGGACTTATTTGCCGATGGATTGGGACATTTGTATAATAAATTTCGTATAATTTTAAATGACATATTATAGTCATACATAATAACTGAGTTGAATTGATCACTATTAGTTGACACTAAACTGACATTATATTAATTGACACTAAACTGACATTATATTTATTGACACTAAACTTACATTATATTAATTGACACTAAACTGACATTATATTCTGCTGCTGTATTAATTCGTCGTTGTAATCTAATTTTTATTATTATTTATAGACATGGGCATTATTGCTATTTTATAAAATCTATTGTTTAGTAAGGAGACGAGTGTGTGTAGTCACAATTGAATTGTAAGGAAATTAATCATATGAGCGTTTTGGATGGTATGTCTGTTAGCTCGTAAGACCAATTGAAATAAATAAATAAATAAATCGGTCCAGCAGTTTGAGAGTGAAGAAGTAACACATTTTAATATACAAACACACACACACTCATTATACATATATTAAAAATTAAAAAGATTTGAACAAACTTGATAACTTATGACCTTCTGAATCTCTCTGCTCTGTGTCCCAGATACCACCGCTTTGTCTACGATACGAAGTGTATCTTATTGTTATACCGTTGTTATTTTGACATATATTTGTGTTGCAAGCGCTTATGGGTAACAGTTTAGATATACATCTTACTATCTTACCTGCTTTTGTGTACAATCTTCCCTGTACCAGCGCTTTTCTTACCTATTGTTAATGTTTCCAATGCAATGAAGCAAATATTTTATTTTCTGTTTTTAAGGCTTGTCAATCAAAATATGAAGTAATTATCGATTTACAAAAAATCTATTGATTGGACTAAAAAGTAATGACATGAAATCATTCCTTATTATTTTGTAGAGAACTGTATAAATTTAATTGTATGAGTAATATGGTAAAAACTAGAAAAAATAGGCAGAAATATAACTGGATTTAGATTTTTTTCCCCTTAGTTCTACAAACTAAAATAGATTTTAGGACAAATGAAATCACTTCTTATGTGTTGTAGATTGCTGTGTATTTTTAGGGTTCCGTACCAAAATGGTAAAAAAGGAACCCTTATGGTGTGACTCAGTCCGTCCGTCTGTCTGTCTGTCTGTCTGTCTGTCTGTCTGCCACAGCTGGATATCTCAAGAACTACTAATGCTATCAACTTGAAATTCGGAACAGTTTTAGATGACATTTACCCAACTATTTTGCAAATAAGAAAGAATTTAAAATATTTATATTTTTTTTGTAACAGGGACTGAAGGGGGGTCCTAAAAATTCAAAGTGAGGCTACTAGGGCATGTGGGGTATCATATGAAAGAGCGCTGTTTGCAAATTCTCAAACATTTTTTTAGTTTTTTTAGGCCACATAGTTTTCGACTTTTGATAAAAATTTAAAAAAAAAATACCGTTCCCCCCCTTATCTCCGAAGTTTGCAAAGATAAAATTTGAAATTATTCTATGTGATAGAAGTTTATGTAAAGATTACAGGAAAAATAAAACGATGTCTCTAAATAACACACTTTTTCAGAAATCGGAACGGAACCCTCGGTGCGCGAGTCTGACTCGCTCTTGACCGGTTTTTTTCCTATCAAAAAGATGCTATAGTTACTGTATTAGATAGTAATTTACAAAGTTACTTAGTTTCGCCGTATTTTAGGAGGAGCCTTAAGGTTCTGGCGTTATTATGTGCGCCAAAGACTGCTAGGTATGTGCGCTTGATATGGATTTTGATAGGCTTTCAGAAGATTTTTGAATAGGAGGTAGCTAACTTTTGTCTGAAGTCAAAAGTCAAAAGCTGTCAAATCACGATATACAGTATGTTAAATAACAGAGGGCGTTCCCCTAAACTCGTTAATCTATATCATTAATAGATTAAAATAAAAATATCAGCATAGAAAAATAAGCATAAAATAATACAAATTCTAAAAAATAATTAATTGACAATAAATTTGAAACTTTTTGACTTTTGAAAAAACAGCCCTTAAAGAATATACTTCGATAGGTTTAATTAAGTGTACAATAAATAATAAAATTTACAGATATTAAAAATGTTTTTCTTTTTAACTTTTGACATGCGACATAGGTATGTCAAATTGTCGAGTCGGGGCGGGTCCGCGGGTCGCTAGCGCTAGTTAATTTATAATAAGAATCTCTGAATACTTCCAGAGACTTCTTAAAAAATAGCTTAACCTCTTGAGTGTGTCTAGGTAGGTAAGTATTTTAATCTAATTATCTACATAACAATTAACAATTATCACTATCTACGGGGAGGTCCTACAACGCATGTAACGAAACCATAGCGCGATTCAGAAAAATGTACAACGCCATCTATCGAGCAAGGAGGTAAACTATGTGCTCCGATATTTTATAATAACATTATCATTTTTTTATGCATCT
Source organism: Cosmia trapezina (assembly GCA_905163495.3). NCBI lineage: Eukaryota > Metazoa > Arthropoda > Insecta > Lepidoptera > Noctuidae > Cosmia > Cosmia trapezina. The sequence continues at coordinate 26,124,398 of LR991032.1, forward strand.
CGGACTTTCATTTGTTTATCACCTTATTCAAATTTCTTTTTAATTCTTAATTCTTTTTAATGGGACGAAAACAGTTATATTTATTAACTATTTTTTCTGATTCTACATAATTGTTCGGTGGTCAGTGGCTTATAGCTTGTTACAATAGCCTGTACAAAAAAACTTATTAATTGTTCCAGTTTAAGGGGATACATCGATAATTTTTTTTTTTTTTTTTTGGTTGCCTACATTGTGGCCCACAGCTGCAAAGGCCTCCCCTATTTCCTTCCAACCCTCCCTGTCTTGTGCGATCTCTGGCCATGTTGGCCCTGCAAACCTTATCAGATCGTCACACCACCTTCGCCGTGGCCTGCCTCGACGGCGATGCCCTCCCTCAGGCGTCCAGTGAGTGACGATTATTCTTATTCCTAGTGTATATCAATGACTTACCATTCTATTTAAAGGGTATCTGTGACGTTGTACTGTTTGCAGATGACACCTCTCTTATTTTTAAAGTAGACAGAAACAGACATGATTTTGATGACGTAAACAGTGCACTCTCAATGTTTACGGATTGGTTTACGACAAATAACTTAGTTCTCAATGCCAAGAAAATTAAATGTATAAAGTTTGCCTTACCGAATGTTAGAAATCTGGGACCCAACATCGTCTTAGATGAAGAGGTGCTTAAGACTGTAGAATCAGCAGTTTTTCTGGGTATAACAGTAGATTCTAAACTTCAGTGGGGCCTACATATATCAAGCCTAGCGGGAAGGCTCAGTTCAGCCGCCTACGCCGTCAGGAAAGTAAGACAATACACTGACGTTGATACAGCTCGGTTAGTCTATTTTAGTTATTTCCATAGCGTTATGTCCTACGGTATTCTGCTATGGGGCAAAGCGGCTGATATTCAAAATATTTTTGTTCTTCCAAAACGAGCTGTTCGAGCAATTTACCAGCTAGGAGCTAGAGTTTCTCTGAGAGAATTTTTTAAGGATATTGGTATTCTCACGGTGGCATCACAGTTCATCTTCGCCAACATCTTATACATTAGGCAAAATATACATTTGTACAGTAAAAACAGTGATATTCACAATATTAACACCAGAAATAAGGACAAATTACGTGCTCCATTTCATCGGCTTCATAAGGTTCATAACTCATTTGTTGGTCTTGGTATAACTTTTTATAACAAGCTACCTTCTTCTTTGCTAGATTTGCCTTTTAATGCGTTTAAAATTAAAGTTAAATCCAATCTTTGTTCAAAGGCATACTATTCTATCAACGATTACTTAAACGATAAGAATAGTTGGTCGCTGTGATTAACTCAAGACAATGTTTATGTTATGTTCTTTCTCCAGGATCAGCTTACATAATGACAGGTTACATGAGTTAAGTACTAAAATTGTTTATTTTATTTGACAAAAATATAATTTAATGTATTGTGTTGCGTAAATTATTTTGCATAGGTACTATTGTATAGAATCTAGTTCTTCTAACTAAACATACAGCTGTGCTGCTGGGGAGTTTGTTCCGCTACTTCTTCTTCCCAGCTAAAGCACTAGGAAGTGGTGAAGGGCGGGCGTTTTGTGGGGACTGTCTTACTGTAATTTTGACGTTCAAAAAGTGCTGATTCTCAGCCTAATTTGAATAAAGGACTTTTGATTTTGATTTTTTTGATTTTGACAGGTTATATGAGTTAAGTACTAAAATTGTTTATTTTATTTGACAAAAATATAATATAATGTATTGTGTTGCGTAAATTATTTTACATAGGTACTATTGTATAGAATCTAGTTCTCCTAACTGAACAGACAGCTGTGCTGCTGGGCAGTTTGTTCCGCTACTTCTTCTTCCCAGCTAAAGCACTAGGAAGTGGTGAAGGGCGGGCGTTTTGTGGGGACTGTCTTACTGTAATTTCGACGTTCAAAAAGTGCTGATTCTCAGCCTAATTTGAATAAATGACTTTTGTTTTTTTTTTGATTTTGACGATCTTTGCCCATCTCTCCGGGTGCATTCGTGCGACGTGTCCGGCCCATGTCCGGGTGCATTCGTGCGACGTGTCCGGCCCATGTCCGGGTGCATTCGTGCGACGTGTCCGGCCCATGTCCGGGTGCATTCGTGCGACGTGTCCGGCCCATGTCCGGGTGCATTCGTGCGACGTGTCCGGCCCATGTCCGGGTGCATTCGTGCGACGTGTCCGGCCCACGTCCGGGTGCATTCGTGCGACATGTCCGGCCCATTACATCGATAATGTGTTTTTAAAATTCCTACAAATTGAAATGTATAGGTATGGTTAAATCATTTGGATTTTCCTTATGTGTTTTTGACTATTGTCTACTGCTGTAGGTACTAAAACCGAAACATGACTAAGTCTTGAAATTTCGATTGAAAAAAATCCAAAGTAACACCGTTTCTGTATAATACGATTAGATATAAACAGTTCCTTATTGTGCAATAAAATGTGAAGGTATTTAAATATGTTAAGAACTTACTAAGCTAAAAATTTATTTAATTATAGCATTTTTTCTTAAATCTACATTTAAACGAAGCGCGTTTAGTTCCCGTGCGCGTGAGTGTCTTATAACTCGCGCGTCACAGACAGCCATAACGCCATTTGACTTACACACCGAGCGAGGTAATAAACCACTCTTTGATGTATCCTCTTAAGGCGAGTAGTGCCACCAACTGAAAACGGCCGTTTTTGCCGTTAACTGCTAAGTCTTCGAACCTAAGAGGTTTATAGCCTGTTTCACCACCTACGATTAAGTTCCTATTAACTTACTTGGCAGATAATTTCATACAAAATCTGTTCCATTTTAGAATTTATTCGGTAAGTAGTGGCTAAAATCAACACGAAGGTCCTATTTCACGATGTCCAACATCGTGAAATAGGACCTTCGTGTTGATTTTTTGATAAGTACAAAAAACTTTTTTACAAAAAATAACAACCGACTTCCAAAACAAGAAGTTATCAAACCTAGAACCGAAAGGACGTACATAAGTACTTAATTATGGGACCGCAATAATAAGAATGCGTACATGTACCTACAATATTTTAAAATTCCGAGGCTTATGTGAAATTTTCCACAACAACGCTCTAAAAAACCTTTAATTTCAGAGGATTAAAACTGAATTTTGGAGCCGGCTGTAAGCTTCCAAAACGTATTTTAAATCCTGTATGATTAGCTAACAAAAGTGTGTGTTTCACGTAGTATACAAAAGTGTGTGTTTCACGTAGTATACAAAAGTGTGTGTTTCACGTAGTATACAAAAGTACCATGGACGTGCTGTTGTTTTTAAAATAATTTCTACGCTGAAATAGCATAGGTAACGGCCCGTTTTCCTTTGGATATTTCCAGAAAACTTACCCGTCAGATAACCTAGTAAATAATCCGTTTAATTTATAAGGTTCCGTACCTCAAAAGGAAAAAAACGGAACCCTTAGAGGATCACTTCGTTGTCCGTCTGTCTGTCAAGAGTGCTCAAGACCCTTTTTCTAAGGAGGTATCAAGTTGAAATTAATATCAATTACGTAGATATAAATGGTCCCTTGGAGCTCTAAAAAAACCGGTCAAGAGCGAGTCGGACTCGCGCACCGAGGATTTCGTTCCGATTTCTGAAAAAGTGTGTGATTTAGAGACATTGTTGTATTTTTCCTGTAATCTTTACATACACTTCTACCACATAGAATAATTTCAGATTTTTCTCTATGCAAACTTCGGAGAAAAGGGGGGGGGGACGATATTTTTTTACATTTTTCATCAAAAAAAAAAAATGTTTGCGAATGTGCAAACAGCGCTCTTTCACATGGGCATGTGGGCTACTAAGGCTAGTAGCCCCACTTCGATTTTAAGACCCCTTTCAGTCCCCATTGCAAAAAAAAAAACATGTATATTTTTATTTCTTTCTTATTTGCAAAATAGTTGGGCAAACGTCATCTAAAACTGTTCCAAATTTCAAGTTGATAGCATTAGTAGTTCTTGAGATATTCAGCTGTGACAGACTGACAGACCAAGTCGCACCCTAAGGGTTCCTTTTTACCATTTTGGTAAAGAACTCTAAAAACCAAGCAACCCTAAAAGTCAATGCAACAAAAAAAAAAAACCGGTCAAGAGCGAGTCGGACTCGCGCACCGGGGGTTCCGTTCCGATTTCTGAAAAAGTGTGCTATTTAGAGACATCGTGTTATTTTTCCTGTAATCTTTACATAAACTTCTATCACACACAATAATGTCAGATTTTTCTCTTTGCAAACTTCGGAGATAAGGGAGGCCCCCCTCCCTTATCTCCGAAGTGGGGAAACGGTATTTTTTTTACATTTTTCATCAAAAATCGAAAACTATGGCTTAAAAAAAAAAAAACAAAAACGTTTGAGAATGTGCAAACAGCGTTCTTTCATATGATACCCCACATGCCCTAGTTTTGCCACTTTGAATTTTTAAGACCCCTTTCAGTCCCTGTTGCAAAAAAAACATAAATATTTTTATATCTTTCTTATTTGCAAAATAGTTGGGTAAACGTCATCTAAAACTATTCCAAATTTCAAGCTGATAGCATTAGTATGTCTGTATATCCAATTGTGATAGACAGACAGACAGACAGACAGACAGACTGAGTCTCACCATAAGGGTTCCTTTTTTACCATTTTGGTACGGAACCATAAAAATACCACCATTTATGCGACAATTTTTTTCTCGCATATAAATCAAAACCTATTTATTTATTAGGTTACTTCCCGTTGACCTAGAATCATGTTTGGCAAGAAGCAAGGTTTTACAGAACAAATAAAGGAAAAAGTCCGAAAATTGTAAATTTGTAATTCTGTCACATAATTTTTGGGATAAAAGTCTCAGCACACGTAAAGAGAAAAGTCCAAAATTCGTAAATTTGTAGGTTATTGGAGCTTATCGGAATTATAAGTAATCAAGTCCTAAATTAGTACGTTGCGAAAAGATATTTTAATTGTGCCTCCAGAATTCGGCTATAAATCGTGGGTTGATTGACCAAATCCCAAAACGGCGGAGGCGGGGCCTAGACGAAATCCCTTTTCTGTGAGCTTTATTTAACTCCAACGGAAAGATCAAATTGTATGGAGTTGACAGCAGCAGTCACGTGACTAAGAAGCTAATGTCAATTGCATACTATTTAATCTTTCCATTGGCGTTAACAATTACAGAAAATGGATTTTGTGTAGGGGGGTCTGTAAGAAGAAGCTGCACTTGCCGCTGTTGGCCAGTGTCTGAGTAACCGTCGTCACGACAAATTATCGAAAACCCAAATAGGTTGGCAAGTTGTCTACGTATACCATATCTAGCTCGACAGAATCTAAATTAATACCTTAATCGGCTACCAACTGTTTTAATATTACATTATGGATTGCAAAAATTAAGCTGGGAAAGTCTGACGGCAGTCACTCCGACCAAAATACTGTTATTCAGCATTTTCTTCCTGAAGTAATCCTTTAATCTCCTTAACGACATCCCTAGCCGATTATTTGCAGAAAATCGACGGACTGAAACGGTACAAAGCGACTAATAAAGTACTAGTACTACTACTACTATAGTGTACTACTAGTAGTAGTACTAGTGTTATGATTAAATATGTTAAGCTACTATATTACTATTGTAAGAACTTTTGTAACCATATTTATCTGCAAATAAATCTTTGACTTTGACTTTGACTTTAATTTTCCCGATATTAAAAAATGCCATTTCAAAAAATGTGTTTTCGATCTAACCGTGGGCGTACACTGAAACCCTTTCTACGTTGTCACGTCGTCACGCTAGAGATTTCTACCAAGAGCGTGTCAATCGAAAAATATTATATTATACAGGGTGGCCGGAACATTGAGGTCCAAAAATAAAATTTCGGTCCCTCGTATCGTGGGGGTATTCGAATCACCCCCATGTATGTTCCGCGACTTTTCATAGTTTTCGAGTTATGAATTTTTTTCTGAATGTTTGAAAATTTTCGACCTGACCAACCTAGAAAAATTCTAAAAAAAAAGTAGAGGGTTTTATCGAGTTTCTTTTTTTGCAACTGAATTTTCATAAGTAGTACTTTTATGCATAAAATAATCAGCTTCGTAACTGTGATGAAAGTTATGAAAATGTTGATCTAAAGTGAAAAATTTACGTTCGGTAAATTATGACTCAAATTTTCAACTTTAAATTAAAAATCTTAACAGGTGACTTCATAATTCCTAAGTAGGCTTCAAGAATGCGCCAGACTCTCAGCTGTCATAATCATAAAAAAATGAAGTACTTAATAGGGCTACTTTGTTTAAAATCGGCCTTCAAAGACAGCGAGGTGGAAAAATTCTTAAAATTACCCATCTGAGTAATTATTTTTTTTTGGCTATTTTCTCGTTCCTAAGGTTAATTAATGATAATAATACTGAAAACTAACCAACAAATAGTTTCAGAGTTGGGTAAGAAAAGTTTTACGTAAAAAGTGGTTTTGAATAAAACACAGATGATAATGTGAAAAAAGTACTTAATTTATTTTTAACATTTACAAAAGGTTTTCAAAGTGGCCACCAGCAGCAGCAATACACATTCTACACCTACGTCAGAAATTGTCTGGCAATCGTCTAAAAGCGTCTCTGTTCTCTCTCACAACACGTTCAGCTTCTGCAATCAACTGCCTCAGCTCTTGTTCACTTGAACAGTCTCGGGCGTATGCTATTTCCTTGTAATAGCCCCAAATAAAGAAATCGATGGGGTTGAGATCAGGTGAGCGTGGAGGCCACCTAATTGGTCCGCTGCGTCCGATCCATCTGTTGGGGTATGTTTCATCTAAGTAATTTCGGACCTGGGTTGCATAGTGACACGGGGCGCCGTCATTCTGCAACACCATGGTTCGTCTGAGTTCGAGATTCACATCTGCCAGCAACAATGGAAGTTCATTTTCCAAAAAGTTTTTGTATGTTTCTCCATCAAGTCTGGACGGCAGTTCAAACGGACCAATTAGTTCGCCATTGAGGATACCAGACAACAAGTTAACGCTGAAGCGATGTTGAAATGTCGAAGCTCTCACTTCGAGTGGATTTTCATTCGCCCACGTGTGGTAATTATGAATATTGAATATTCCGGATCGCTCAAATCGTGACTCATCTGACCATAAAACTTTATTGAAAAATCCAGGATCCTCTTGCTCTTTTCGTAACATGGTTTGGCAAAAATCAACGCGCAATTGGTGATCTGTAGGCAGTAAAGCTTGGACTCGTCGGATGTGGAACGCGTGGTATTCTTCATCGTGAAGAATGTCTTGGATAGAAGTCCTTGGGATGTTCAGAGCACGAGCCATACTTCTCGTACTCGTAGACGGATTTCGCTGAACTTCTTCCAGCACCATTTCTCTGCGATCCGGGTTAGCTCTAGGGATTCCTTCATGACTGCCGCGTCGACCAGGAATGCGGCCTGCCATCAAAGTGTTGTGCGTGTTAATAAAAACACGATGGTCGGGATATCGCTCAGGTTGCGGCCCACCACGACGTTGAAGTTGTTCGCGATACAGTCGCGCTGCTTCATGGCCGTTTCCTTGTGCAACTCCATAAAAATAATGCATTTCTGCATATTCACTTAACGTGTAACTCATTTTTTACACTTCCACGTAAAAAAAGTCCAAATCAGAATGCAAAACACAGTCCAATAAACGAGCAAAGTAGTCAAACAAGTAGGCAGCGGAGTCCGTGGGCAAAGCGAGTGTGGTAAAGACAAAATGGCGACACGCGTATAGCAGTAAACACAATGTGAGTACGACTGAGGTACTTGTTTTGCGTTGGCTTCGGTTGCGCGCCTTGCGTGAGAGAGATAGCAATAATTCGGTCTCTTTTCCTCTCGGTCCATTGTTATTGCAGGTAAAAGAGTTGCACCCTCGTTTACAACCCATAGTCCACGAGAACGGATCGCGCAAAATTCATTAAACTAACATTTAAAAAAATCTCCGTGTTTAAATCTTAGCTTTCCTGCGGTCATTTTTGGTTAGCAAACTAAATAACCTTAGGAGCGAGAAAATGGAAAAAAAAAATTATTATTCAGATAGCTAATTTTAAGAATTTTCCACCTCGCAGTCTTTAAAGGCCGATTAAGGCCAAAGTTAGCCCCATTAAGTCCTACGTTTTTTAATGATTATGAAAGCTGAGAGTCTGGCGCATTCTTGAAGCCTACTTGAGAACCATGAAGTCACCTGTTTAGATTTTTAATTTGAAGTTGAAAATTTAAGTCATAATTTACCGAACGTAAATTTTTCACTTTAGATCAACATTTTCATAACTTTCATCACAGTTACGAAGCTGATTATTTTATGCATAAAAGTACTACTTATGAAAATTCAGTTGCAAAAAAAGAAACTCGATAAAACCCTCTACTTTTTTTTTTAGAATTTTTTTAGGTTGGTCAGGTCGAAAATTTTCAAACATTCAGAAAAAAATTCATAGCTCGAAAACTATGAAAAGTCGCGGAACATACACAACATGGGGGTGATTCGAATACCCCACGATACGAGGGACCGAAATTTTATTTTTGGACGTCAATGTTCCGGCCACCCTGTATATGTTACCGCTAATGTACGTAAATCAGTTAGGGCCTGTTTCACCACCTTAAAAATAAATAATTAAGTACTGAAATTAAAATACAACAAATATTTAAGAGGGCCTTAAGTACAACAAAAGTGATTTTTTGCCGTTTTTATAGATAATGGTACGGAACCCTTCGTGCGCGAGTCCGACTCGCACTTGGCCGGTTTTTTCCTTTCCTTTCCTTTCCTTGTCAATCGAAATATTATAATATACGCTTGGCGGGTTGTGACAGCTTATCAACAGTTTGTAGTAGGTAGATGCTATTATTGTGTGATTTGTTTATGCTTTTGGGTGATTTAAGAAAATGAAATGGAGGAAAGAATCAATGGGTTTGATTTTGGAGAAAAGTATAGTAGTAATCCGTACCTAAAGCTACCAGAACATCAAATACTGTAATCTTGTAAAGGATTTTAATGTGTTAAAAGAAAGATTGTGTTTGTTTTCTTCATTATCGAATATTTTAATCACTTTTCTCTATTCATAAATGCGAAAGTACTCCCGTTGTCTGTCTGTTACCTTTTGACGCCTTAACGGCTGAATGGATTTGGATGAAATTTGGCACACGGGTAGGCCATGGCCTGGGTTAGGACATAAATAATTTTTATACTGGTCGTATGTTCCCGTGAAATAATTTCCTACTTTCACGCGGGCGAAGCCAAAAAGCAATTTTTGAGTTTTATTCCTCAGTTCCTACCATAAAACCACCTGATTACCATACCAAATAAAATAAGCTGAACAGATTATAAAGGTTACCAAAAGTATCTCTTCGACAACGAGCAATGTAATTTGAAGTATTGCTTGGAGTGAAACTGAATCGCGTCCCGCGGGAAATTTGCAGTTTAAATTAACTTGCCTTACAGTCTGTGAAGTAATAAACACAGTATTTCATGAAGGTTTAGTGTAGAGGAGTGCAAGTATCGTTATATTACTTGGTAAAGGAGTTAACTTATACAAGTAAATACTAAAGCAGATATCAGACGCATAATTTTTTTGTCAATTTTAGTCTTTCATTCGGAACATTTCACTTGAAGTGAATCGTCTGGACCGAAAATGAATAAAAAGTAAAAAAACCGTCGGACCACGCACAATGAAGGGTTCCGTAGTTAAAAAGAATTTATTCGAAAAATAAACTTAGCATTGTAGTAGGAAGATGTTGTGTATGTGTGCGTGGTTGCGACCATGTTTTAAGTGTTCACCTTACTGCGAATAAATCAGTGTGTCTTTTGCAAGCAATCGTTTCACTTGTCTCTGTCACTCTCAAATATAACAGAAGACATGTTCTCCCATACATCAAATATACGTCACGGTCAATATTCTCCAATTAAAAAATAAAGTTTGTTAAAAAAAAATTACCTATGTGATAAAATTACAAATTAACAAATTTTCGGACTTTTTCCTTTACTTTTGCTGTGAGACCTCGCTCTTGCCAAATTTCATGATTCTAGGACAACGGGAAGTACCTTAGAGTTTTTAATTTGTGAGTTCGAGTATCAAAATATGTTGCATAAATGGCTGTATTTTTTTATTGCGCTGACTTAGAAACTTGATTTTTTAGAGCTTTAAAAATTAATATCAAGAATAATTCAAGAATTTATTGATATTAATTTCAACTTGATACCTCCATGCGTTCCTGAGAAAAAGTGTCTTGACAGACTGACAGACGGACAACGAAGTGATCCTATAAAAGGGTTCCGATTTTTCCTTTTGAGGTACGGAACCTTAAAAATTTATTAATTAACGAACCGACCGTTGGATTTCGGCATCTTTCACTCGCCTACAGAATGATCGAAATATTAAATGAAAGGAGCAGCTGAATGTACACACACACACACCCCCATACAAACACCCACACACACACACCCTCACACGCACGAACATTCCTATATAATTTTGTCGGTGTCGTGTGATCGTGGAATGAAACAAAAATGAACAATCACTCGAGTGAAGAGTCTGACACCAGCTTTACTTTACTTCACAGTATCGTGACCTCAACACCCACAGGCGGGCCTTGAGACCGTTAAATTGATGAGACAGTGACTTTTCATATCTGACATCCAGGCCTGCCGCTGGGGTCGCGGGTAGTTTTAAGAAGATACCGCGGCCCTGGCATAGGCAACTGAAGAAACACGGGTGGGTTTTAGTCAGTAAAAGTCTGACACGCCCTTCCGCTCTACCCGGAGCGGGAGAAGTTATTTGATGATTTCCCACCCTCAAAAAAAAAAAAAAAGGCCTGTTGAAAAACTTATAGGTTTACAAGTGAAGTAATTGGGATTTTAGCTTAGAAAATTCCTAGTAATTGGATCTGTGGCAAAAAAGACGCGTTCGCAAACGCTGTGAACTTTCTAATTCCAACAAAATGGCTACCTACGTAGACGCTCTTTTATCTCTTTTAATAAAAACTTGGCATTGTACGAAGTAGAGGTACGTCTATAGTGTTATAAGCACAATACCTTTTATTCTCCGACGTACCGGACAGATTGTAGCGACTATTGGAGTCTCCGTGTACAGATAATAAAAGAGATATCTATACTAGAAAGGTTTAGGTAGTTAAATAAGAGCGAGCGCGCACTGCGGTGCGTTTCCGGTAGTTCTGCCGCACTGGGCGGGGCCTACAGTAACAAAACGCATGACCGCAGTGCGCGCACTTCAAAGACATTCCATACTTCACAGATTATGCGGTAGAAAAACGCACCGCAATGCGCGCTCGCCCTAAAGGTAAACAATCTTGTTGTGTCTTTTTACACAAACACATATTAATCAAATAAACTACTGCTTAAACTAATGGTTCAATTGATTTAGTAATCGCTATTCTTGTATTTACAATGGTTTTTAGTTGCCTTTTATTCTTAAAGTGAGTTTTTAAATAAAAAGACACACCAAGATTGTTTACCTTTAATTAACTAGCTAAACCTTTCCAGTATAGGCAAGACACACAAACATAATTGTATGTGTATTGCTTTATGTTCAATTTCGTGACAGTATACAATTTTTTGTTAGTGTGTTGCAATGTAGAACTATTGCAAAAAAAAAGTAATAGGTACATTATAAAATTTTACGTGAAGCAATACACATACAAATGTGTGTATTATATACAATTAGTGTGTCCTGCCTAGATATCTCTTTTGTTGCCTGTACCTAGAAATGTAACATACCGGTATTTTCAAGTGCAAAAGTGATTCACGTTATGGCCTCATTGCCTCTGCCCTACTGGCCTATGCCTACCAAGGGTAAAATAGAACGGGACTCAAGGGGTTACACGTCAAGTGATGCATGAGACCGATGAATAGACGTGACAACTGCTTTAGCTTAGGGTGATGACACGGGGGACGAGTTTGAGCCATGTTTGAAAGATTTTGATTGCCGTTTATAAAGAAAGAAAATTCGTTTGTTGTCAGAAAACAAAAACATCTAAGACTGAACAAAAAAATTGCTTATGCAGTAAAACTTCAAAAAAAGTAAAAACCGACTTGAAAAACCAAAAACGAATAAAATAACTTTCATAAAAAAACTTAACAGCTTCTGAAGTCGATGTCTTCAATTCTTCAATGCACCTTAGCTTGGCACTGACTTCAGAAGCTGTTAAGTTTTTTTTATGAAAGTTATTTTATTCGTTTTTGGTTTTTGAAGTCGGTTTTACTTTTTTTAAAAGTGAATTTACTTTTCCATTTTTAGTTAAATATACAATTACATAAGTAAAAGCCAGTAAAAGCCCAATACGAACGAAAAGAAGAATCATCAAAATCGGCTTAGAAATAACATATAACTTCGTACATATGAATAATTACATAATGTTTTATATACTAAAACCTTCCTAAAAGTATGTATATCACGTTAGTAGAAACATCAAAATTAGTTCATCAGTTTTTGAAAAAATCGCGGACAAACAAACATACATACATAACCTTCTTTTTTGAAGTCGGTTTATAAAAAAGGCTTCATGTAAGCGTAATATCACATGGCAACACTTAGGTATCTACTACCACTTAACGCTTATTTTCAGCTCCAAATACTTGCAGCTAATGAGCCAAACTGTGATAATTCTTTTCCTAGTCTGCAGAAGCACTAAAACCAAAGCCTTAATAAGACATGACTCAGTATACAGGTAGGTATATGTGTGCTACATTTAGGCTGGCGCGTTACACAAGATAAAACAAGATAAGCACGCTCCCGGTAGACGGTAACCTATATTAATCTCTAGCACGCTGGTGGGAATTTATCTCAAAATCTAGCTCATATGTAACCGCTTCATTGATTTTGCTGAAGTTAGCGCGTCTGTGGGTCATGAGAATTTAGGTTCCATGCTTTCTACAAGACAAAACTCGGAGTGCCTTCGATGGTCTAGCTAGATTCAAGGGCGATTGCTTAGGCCGTTGTTCTAGATTTTGGGTTTTACATTTGGAAATTTTTAGTAGCATCCCAAAGTCAATTTTTGCTTGGTAAAGGGAATAGGCTAGTCGGGGTATTTACAGGGGACTGATTACATTGCTATCGAAAAATGGGTGTACTTTTTAAACGTCTGCACTTTTGAGATTACCGGCGTAATGTATGTATTTATTCGTATGTCATGTATTATAATAAAAATAAAATAAATAAAATTCGTTTATTGCAGACCATTAATTGTCCATAATTTTGTTAGTAAAACATTATCTTAACACAAATTAGTAAAGAACTCAAAAACATGTAGGTAAACATTTTAAACGAAATAAATAATTGAAAATAAATTAAACTGAAATATATCATTGAATTAAATTATAATTATATAGAAATAAAAGAAAATAAAATTGATAATAATTGTAAATAAAAAAAAATGAAATAAATTATTACATTAAAATGCAAATAATCAGGTAACATGCAGCCTGATAAGCCTTCCCACAGCTGGCGACACTGGTCTGTCAGCAATCATCCTTATAATAAACTATTAAATAAATATAAATAAATAAATAAATATCGTTGGACATTTCACACAACGCCATCTAGTCCCAAGCTAAGCAACCTAATGCTTGTGTTATGGTAAAGAGATGGCTGATAAACTACTTATATACATTTTTTTTTTGTAAATACATACATATTATAGATAGAAAAACACCCAGACGGGGAAAAAATACTTGTAGGTCGTACAAATATTTGTTCCGTTCGGGAATCGAACCCGCGACATGCTATTACATACTATGTCTATATAAAATATACCTATAGGTACCTAGGTACTAGATGTAGGCCGCTAGAGCGTGACAGAGATAAGCACGCTCCCGGTAACCTACCTAATAGTCCACAGAGTGCTCTCGCCCGGATTATATCACTTTTATACTGCCCGTTAAGTGCGCAGATAACTCTTCAGTTGTACCTAGGCAAGCTATTTTATATCCCTGCGTACAATCTAGTACTTTTCAGTAAAGACTGAAGCTCTAGTTTTGGATATTTTAAGCTAAGGGCCTATTTCACGATGTCCGAGTAGCCAATACTTCACTACATAGTATATATAAAACAAAGTCGCTTGACTTTGTTTTATGTATGCTTTGATCTATAAAACTACGCAAGGGATTTTGATGCGGTTTTTTTTAATAGATAGAGTGATTCAAGAGGAAGGTTGCGCGGGCGAAGCCGTGGGCAAAAGCTAGTCTATATATATATAAATAAAAAGAGAAGTCCTGACTGACTGACTGATTGACTGACTCATCAACGCCCAGACCAAACCCTTGGACCTAGAAAGCTGAAATTTTGCACAGAGGATTCCTTTATAATGTAGACAAGGAATAAGGAAGGAATTCCCGGTAGTACGTTCCCGTGGGATATTTTCCGACATCCACGTGGGCGAAGCCGCGGGCAAAAGCTAGTACTGAATAAATTAAAAAATGGAATAGATTTTGTATGAAATTATCTGCCAAGTAAGTTAATAGAAACTTAATCATAGGTCAATAAGTGGTTTGAACGTTTGAAATAGGCCCTATTAATATGTCAAATGCGAAAGTGTTTGTTGGTTTGTTCTTCTTTCACGCAGCACCTTATAAATCCACGGTTCCAAGGGGAATCACCATGCGGGTGAAATTGACGGGAACATAGTATTTTTTATTATAAAAAATCGGCCAAGTGCTTGTCGGACCACGCACAATGCGGGGTTCCGTAGGTGACAAGAATTTATCCCTAAAACAAACTTCCCAAAAAATTTTTTTTTATGTGATAAAATTACACATTAACAATTTTCAGACTTTTTCCTTTACTTGTGCTGTGAGACCTAGCTTCTTGCCAAATTTCATGATTCTAGGTTAACGGGAAGAACCCTATAGGTTTTGATTTATTTGCGAGTATCAAAATATGTCGCATAAATTGCTGTATTTTTTTATTGCGTTGACTTAGAAGCTTGTTTTTTTTTTAACTCCAAGGGACCATATACCAACGTATTTGATATTATTTTCAACTTGATACCTCCAAGAGTTCCTGAGAAAGGGTAAGGGGAAGGGTCTTGACAGACTGACAGACAGACGGACAACGAAGTGATCCTGTAAGGGTTCCGTTTTTCCTTTTGAGGTACGGAACCCTAAAAAGCAATAATTATTAGGCATCACCTTTGTACGTATTTTTCTGTTCTTTTCTTCATAAGTATTTATAAGTGTGTACAGTACAACTATTTTCTTATTGTCCCTCGGCAAACTTCGGTTTTCGTCAGGCTTTAACAGCTTTCCACCCATTTTTAAAATAAATTTCATTACTACTATATCAAGGTGAGGAGCTCGTGGCTAAGTAATAACAGCCGCACGGGTCGATCCGTCAGGTTAAGCTACGCTTGCCGGGGTTGGTCAATGGATGGGTGACCATCTTTACATAGCGAGATTCCTCCGTGCCTCGGAAAGCACGTTAAGCCGTTGGTCCCGGCTGTCATTCGTGGATCTTTGACAGTCGTTACGGGTCGTCAGAAGCGCGAAAGTCTGACAACCAGTCTTACCAAGGGGTATCGTATTACCCAGTAACTGGGTTGTGGAGGTCAGATAGGCAGGCGCTCCACGTAAAATACTGGTATTCAGCTGCATCCGGTTAGACTGGAAGCCGACCCCTACATAGTTGGGAAAAGGCTAGGCAAATAGACTCCTATATACAAGGTAATATTACATTATTTATATTATGTACAAGTAGGTATAAATAAAAAAAAAAGGGGGAAGAGCTCATAGGGCATCAAAAAATTCGTCCGCATCGATGTCAGTGGGAAAAGTGCCCAAAAGGCTGGCGGCATTGCCACGCTGGATGGCAATGCTAATTCTTTGGGCTAAAAATAGGCCAGCCCTCTGGTCCCGTGTGGAGTCGACCAACCGCTTGGCGATGTCCCGAAATATTCGATGAGCACTCGGACCCCAAGGCTCTAGTGTTTCAACCCCAAACGGCTCAAACAAATAGCTTCCAATAAGGTTGTTATATTTGCGCCGTTTGAGGTTTTCTGCACCTGCAGCAGCCGCTCCAACGCAGCACGCCGTGCTAGGAAGATGGGATGGCGCGAGGTTGTCGACATTACTACTTAATATTATTATAAAAATAATTTTGACATCGCTTTTAGTCTCTGTATCTTTGAACCTGTGGCTGACCACGAAAATAAATTAAATTACACTAAAGATTTTGCGTAAATAACAAACAAGTATGTCAGGTTTGGGGTTATTTTGGGTCTTTGAGGTGTAACCCTTTTCCACCACAATCATTTTAAAGCTTCACATTTTCCGTAGCGTAGTTTTAAAGTGACCCTGACATTACATTATTTTAATTTATATAGGAAGGGGCTTGCCCAAGCTCGTACCGACGGGTTTCACGCGATTGTGCGGAAAAAAACAGCTGCTGAGGAGAGTTAGAGACAGTCGCAACAGCATCTTGAGAACTGTAGCGGAGAGCTTCAGTTCTCCAATTATAAAACAGTTTGTGGGGAGGGTGATTGGTACTAACACTAGATAGTAAGTTGTTTTAATATTATGTTACTAACACTCTATGGATTACTTATTCCGAAATAAAAATCAATAATTTAATTTAATTTAATAACAGCAAACACTTACCGGTTAAGCAACGCTTACCGAGGTCGGTCCGTGGATGGGTGATCATCCATTACATCCCGAGACCCCTCGTGCATCGGAAAGCACGTTAAGCAGGTGGTTACGGCTGTCATTTGTAGATCTTTGATACCCTAGGAATCAGAACTCAGAAGCCCGAAAGTCTGTCAACCAGTCTTGCCAAGGGATATCGTATTACCCAGTAACTGGGTTGTGGAGGTCAGATAGGCAGTCGCTCCATGTGAAATACTGGTATTCAGCTTCCGATAAGATTGGAAGCCGACCCCAGCATAGTTGGGAAAAGTCTAGGCAGATGATGAAATATCAAGGGATGCAGGATACTTTTTTTTTTGGGAAATCATCAAATAACTTCTCCCGCTCTGGGCGGAGCGGAAGGGCGTGTCAGACTTTTACTGACTAAAACCCACCCGTGCTCCTTCAGTTGCCTATGCCAGGGCCGCGGTATCTTCTTAAAACTACCCGCGACCCCAGTGGCGTCGGCCCTATTGGACCCCATCATTTGCTGACATCTCTTTGAGGCGCGCGTGGAACACAACGCGCCGTCGACTCGGACCGGACGGCGAGCTAATGGGATCCTACGGCATGGTTGGCGCACTGGTTGTAAGATTGACTCTTGCGCTGCGTGTCGCAAGTTCGATTCCCATTGGGAACAAATATTTGTATAATTATTCTGCTGATAATATTTTCTTTTCCATCATTTTATGTTAAGGGGGATACGCTAAGATTTTTTAGGGTTCCGTTCCTCAAAAGAAAAAAATGGGAGCCTTATAGTATCACTTCGTTGTCCGTCTGTCTGTCTATCAGTCTGTCAAGACCCTTAATTGTTAATTAGTAAATGTATCGCATAAAAAAAATTAGGATTTCACAACATACTTAACAAGGAATCAAACAACATACAGGAGTAACCAAGTAATATGGCTTATCGATGTAGCAGAAGCTAGCTAGCTAGGCTTGGCGCAGAAGATGAATTTTCAAAGCGCGGGAAATGCTATTGACCAATCGGCTTGCTCCACGCTTTTTCCTGTACCGCTATTGGTCGGTAGCTGCCGCCATGTTAGCGCGCGCCGCTTGACAGCCGCCATACTTGCGAGTGAGACGGAACTAACAGCTGCAGTGTATTATGAACCTTATAGTAGTGATCTAAGGTTGATTGTAACTTTTAAGTATTCTTGTTAATCTTCGGGGCCATACTTTCTTTTCTGTGCGAACGAAGATTCACGACGCGCCTTATTAGTTGAGTATTACTGTACTCGTAGTACAGTTGAAAAACAATTTCAACTATACTACGAGTATACATGTATGTTTTTTGATTTTGGGATAAATTAAATTATTGAACCCTTCATTGTGCGTGGTCCGACACGCACTTGGCCGGTTTTTTGCAATTTACAGGTCAGTGTCAGGTTGTATGTTGATTAAATGATTCGCGGCCGTAACTAATATGGCTTTACAGAATTATAATCATTAGAATCAGCAATACAACTCCATTAGTTAAAATTGACCTCAAATCTCATGATTTCATGAAAAAATATTAGGTTAGTGTCAATACTTTTTGAGGGGAACCCTTAAAAACTACTAACACAAACCTATTATTTTCCCCTAAAGCTCAAGTTAGCAAAACCAATAAAAACCACACCGTTACGAAAGACATGTCATTCAATAGAACGAGCCACTACACTTGACTTTGACAAATTGCTGGCAAGTCATTCCTAATTCATACTCTATGGGCCACAAGCTGACGATGTTAGGGCCGACCTTACTGCTGCCGAGTTAGGGCGCTCCTTACTCCGGCTGTTTAAGGCTCCTCCTCCATAAAATACAGCGAAACTAAGAAACTTTGTGACCATCTTTTACAGTAACTATAGCATCTTTTTGATAGGAAAAAATACACAGCAATCTACAACACATAAGAAGTGATTTAATTTGTCCTGAAATCTATTTTAGTTTGTAGAACTAAGGGAAAAAAATCTAAATCCAGGTCTATTTCTGTCAATTTTTTCTAGTTTTTACCATGTTACTCCTACAATTTTCATTAAAACAGTTCTCTACAAAATAATAAGAAATTATTTCATGTCATTACTTTTTTAGTCCAATCAATAGATTTTTTGTAAATCGATAATTACTTCGTATTTGCAAGCGTTGTGTCATCGCGCTTCTCTTTCTTTTCTATGCAGTCCGACAGTGACCGCGCTTTTTACGGCGGACAAGCTTTAATGTTGGATTATGAAGCTCAGATTGCGATGTGGTGAATTTTGTATTTAAGTACTGTTGTACTTGCGTGTTAATTTATGTTGGACTAGCGGCTTCGCTGGCGTGGATGTCGGAAAATATCCCACGGGAACGTACTACCGGGAATTCTTTTCTTATTTCTTGTCTACATTATAAAGGGAAACTTGTGCAAAATTTCAGTTTTCTAGGTTCAATGGTTTGGGCTGGGCGTTGATGAGTCAGTCAGTCTGGACTTTTCTTTTATTTATATACAGGGTGGCCGGAACATTGACGTCCAAAAATAAAATTTCGGTCCCTCGTATCGTGGGGTATTCGAATCACCCCCATGTATGTTCCGCGACTTTTCATAGTTTTCGAGTTATGAATTTTTTTCTGAATGTTTGAAAATTTTCGACCTGACCAACCTAAAAAAATTCTAAAAAAAAAGTAGAGGGTTTTATCGAGTTTCTTTTTTTGCAACTGAATTTTCATAAGTAGTACTTTTATGCATAAAATAATCAGCTTCGTAACTGTGATGAAAGTTATGAAAATGTTGATCTAAAGTGAAAAATTTACGTTCGGTAAATTATGACTCAAATTTTCAACTTTAAATTAAAAATCTTAACAGGTGACTTCATAATTCCTAAGTCGGCTTCAAGAATGCGCCAGACTCTCAGCTTTCATAATCATAAAAAATTAAGTACTTAATAGGGCTACTTTGTTTAAAATCGGCCTTCAAAGACAGCGAGGTGGAAAAATTCTTAAAATTACCCATCTGAGTAATTAATTTTTTTTGGCTATTTTCTCGTTCCTAAGGTTAATTAATGATAAGAATACTGAAAACTAACCAACAAATAGTTTCAGAGTTGGGTAAGAAAAGTTTTACGTAAAAAGTGGTTTTGAATAAAACACAGATGATAATGTGAAAAAAGTACTTAATTTATTTTTAACATTTACAAAAGGTTTTCAAAGTGGCCACCACCAGCAGCAATACACATTCTACACCTACGTAAGAAATTGTCTGGCAATCGTCTAAAAGCGTCTCTGTTCTCTCTCACAACACGTTCAGCTTCTGCAATCAACTGCCTCAGCTCTTGTTCACTTGAACAGTCTCGGGCGTATGCTATTTCCTTGTAATAGCCCCAAATAAAGAAATCGATGGGGTTGAGATCAGGTGAGCGTGGAGGCCACCTAATTGGTCCGCTGCGTCCGATCCATCTGTTGGGGTATGTTTCATCTAAGTAATTTCGGACCTGGGTTGCATAGTGACACGGGGCGCCGT
Organism: Cosmia trapezina; assembly: GCA_905163495.3. Classification (NCBI taxonomy): domain Eukaryota; kingdom Metazoa; phylum Arthropoda; class Insecta; order Lepidoptera; family Noctuidae; genus Cosmia; species Cosmia trapezina. Next base: position 26,144,486 of record LR991032.1, read on the forward strand.
CATTTTGCAACACCATGGTTCGTCTGAGTTCGAGATTCACATCTGCCAGCAACAATGGAGTTCATTTTCCAAAAAGTTTTTGTATGTTTCTCCATCAAGTCTGGACGGCAGTTCAAACGGACCAATTAGTTCGCCATTGAGGATACCAGACCACAAGTTAATTTTAATAATTAAAAGAATTTTCCACCTCGCAGTCTTTGAAGGCCGATTAAGGCCAAAGTTAGCCCCATTAAGTCCTACGTTTTTTAATGATTATGAAAGCTGAGAGTCTGGCGCATTCTTGAAGCCTACTTGAGAACCATGAAGTCACCTGTTTAGATTTTTAATTTGAAGTTGAAAATTTAAGTCATAATTTACCGAACGTAAATTTTTCACTTTAGATCAACATTTTCATAACTTTCATCACAGTTACGAAGCTGATTATTTTATGCATAAAAGTACTACTTATGAAAATTCAGTTGCAAAAAAAGAAACTCGATAAAACCCTCATTTTTTTTTTTAGAATTTTTTTAGGTTGGTCAGGTCGAAAATTTTCAAACATTCAGAAAAAAATTCATAACTCGAAAACTATGAAAAGTCGCGGAACATACATGGGGGTGATTCGAATACCCCACGATACGAGGGACCGAAATTTTATTTTTGGACGTCAATGTTCCGGCCACCCTGTAGATAGACAGATAGATTGAAGAACACCCGTCAAAATAGACGCATTATTAATTGATTATATACTAGCTTTTGCCAGCGGCTGCGCCCGCGTGGATGTCGGAAAATATCCCACGGGAACGTCCTACCGGGAAATCCTTCCTTATACCTTGTCTACATTATAAAGGGAACCTCTGTGCAAAATTTCAGCTTTCTAGGTTCAATGGTTTGGGCTGGGGGTTGATGAGTCAGTTGATTAGTCAGTCAGCCAGTCAGGACTTCTCTTTTTATTCATATAATATATAAAAAGTCAGTCAGTCACTGACTGACCCTTGAACCTAGATAGCTGAAATTTTGCACAGAGATTCCCTTTATAATGTAGACAAGGAATAAGGAAGGAATTCCCAGTAGTACGTTTCCGTGGGATACTTTCCGACTTCCACGCGGGCGTAGCCGCTAGTCACACATAAAAATATGCACAGATACGCTTGAAAAACATAACCCTGTATTTGCAATCGCGCAGTCGGGTAAAAAGGATAGGCAGAGATGATGAAAGCACCAACGCGAACCCAAAGACTACTATTGTTAATCGTGCTATACGCTGGTACACACGGCTACACATCAAGCTATACATTTCCAGTTTACACTGACCTCTCACTGTAAGGAAATCTTATACAATGCGAGATCAGCTTATACTGGAATTGTGTAGCTTGATCTGTAGCCGTGCGTACGTAGTATCCACAACAATATATCAGACCCCCAGCACAACTTCTACCTCACTATAATCGTTACATTGTTAGACGTTTAGAACTGGGTCAACAGGCAGGGTTAGACTGAACGGTTCGCTGGTTAGACCAATTACATTGTTTAGATCGCGGGGAACGTTTAGCGTGGTAAATGTCTTTAGTGTTATACTTTACATGTTGTGTATGAGAACTTATATAGGGTGTAAGTGTAAGCAATGGCAATATTTTAAGAGGTCATTGTAGTCATCATTATAAACAACTTTTACCATGGGACCTGAAATCGCGAAAAAAAAATCAGCCGTTTCCTACATTTTGACGAACATAAATGTACTGAACAGTAGATTTTTTTTCGCGATTTCAGGTTTGGTCCCATAGTAAAAGTTGTTCATAACGATGAGTACAATAACCTCTTAAAAGATTGCCACTGTTTACACGTACACCCTGTATATCATGGATGCAATGGCCTTACGGTCCTTAGAGCTTAGAGCTTGCAATTTGGTTAACTTGTATGCTGTTGTCAGTAGTTAAATACTTTATTAAGGTGTAGTAAAATACTTTATAATTCACCAATTTCAATATCGTAATGTATGTCATTACGTACTTGTGCGTTATTGTAATGTAAAAGGCACGGGTTTCTTTTTAATAGGTAAAACGGACGGTTTATCAAGATGCTTCGTTTAAAACGAACTGTACTTTTTTAAATCTTAGCAAAGAGTTTTTATGTCAGAAAAGTGGTCAACATTTTATGAATAAAATTAACTTTGGGAGATAAAATATAAAAAATAGACATTTAATTCTTTAATTTTATTAATTTTGATAATAAATTACAATTTATCTGTAACAAAAACAAAAAAATATTAATTTACTTTATTAGTAATACTGGCTGTATTTGTGCCTTTGCCTTAAAAAAAAAAAGCGCCGATGAGCGCGCATCGCTAATTTGTGAACAAGTAAAAATTATTCCGCGCGCTTTTTCTTTTCGCTGTATTTTTTATTTGAAAATGTCGTCAAGTATTGAGGAATTTATTAATTCGACACCGCCAGAAGTCTCAGAGGCAGCGGAAAAGGCTACTCTAAGCCTCTTGCCCTAAAAAGCGACCGATAGATGAAAACAAGCAAAGATGCAAATTCATTTTCAGAAAGTGTGTTTTTAAAGATTTATTTGAAAGTCCGAGTTTTATTTATTTCCTCGCAAATTATGTTATAAAACGTCGTATGACATACGTGCGCTTTGATAATTACAGCCTCTGCTTTCTTGTAGCCCTCGCCTACGGCTCGGGCTAGCAATATCGCCTCGGCTGTAATTTTCAACTTACCGCACTTAAATCATAATGTACAAGGTGTAGTAAAATCTGGGTTAGCGTAATTTGATTAAAATTGTGAAACATTATCTCAAAGACAAAATTTCAGAGAATATTGTATTATCTTCTAATTCCAGGAATATTTCATAGACACTTAATTAGAAACTAGTTTCCAACGATATGAAAATACAATAGACTATGTAGCTCGTTCAATAATAAAGTTTCATCAATCAATTCCATCACAAAGCAAGCGTCCACGTGAAAAATTAATTAGTCAGCCATTGTTACTGGCAGACATTAATCAAGTTAGTGCAAACTTTAATAGATAACTGTTCTTTGTCCGCAGATGTCCGCCGACAGATGCTGAAGCTCCTGAAGATACTCTTATTAAAGATGAACTGACACTAAAAGAATAATAATGAACCCTTGATCGAATAAAAATGACTAACGTTAAATTAAAACTCATGTTCTTCCTCTTGAACGCTTTACTAACAGCCGACATAGTCCACGCGAGACCATACTCCAACATGAAAACTAACACCACAGACATCGTTATCAAGTTTGGAAATAAAAATAACACTTTTAATATACCTATTGATCCAAACTCTGATACTCTTGTCGTGGCCGAAGAGACAGATGAAGAAATAAGAGAGACAGATAGAACATCTAAGTCAGAACTAGAAGGTCTCATGAATGCTGAACAAGGCAGAGATGAAGATCTGTCAAAGAAAGTCATGAAAGATCAGAACACGAACAGATTAGAGCAGAGAATGATGGAGATACCAAGTGGAGAAGCGGGAGCAGTCGAAAAACAAATGAACATATCAAGTAGTCTGCTAGATGATATCATCAATTCAGAAACAGACAGAGAAGACACTATAACCGATATTCTATTTAGGCCAGAGTCTGAGTTCGCAGAGGACATGCCAAAATTTGAATTTTTGATAGCTGCGAAAATAAATGAGAGTGAGTTTTCAAATAGAAGTGTTAGTGAGATGGAAAGAGACAGGAACAGTAGTGATGTGCTGAAGAAGATTGATTATGTGGAGCTGGTGGAGGTGGCCAAGCCATCGAAGGAGAATAGAAGTGCTTTAATGATGAACATCACAGGACATGAAGTGGATAATGATTTGGCGCCAGATACAAGTGAGTATTTAGATATGTTACTTTAGTTTTTTAATCAGAGAGGAACTATAACTTAGAGAAAAGATACAAAGTTCAAGCTGTAATAGTTTTGCTTGAAAGCTGTAAGCAGTGTCCATATTTAAGTATTCATGTTTAACCGAGTTCTCTCAACAACTGAATAAAATATACTAAGAGTGTTTTCGCTGTAAACTATTAACAGGAATATCACCAGCAATTTCACCTTTACTGCCTTTGTAATAAGACCCTATGTATTGTGCTTGGCTTATCTCTTAGTCCACCTGACCGGTCTTTAGACACTAAATTAATAATCAAGAAGGCTCTGACTGGAGTTATTGAACCATATCATTGCACCTGGGACAGTGGGAATACGTTGCTTATAGGTTATAATACGTGTCTTGCCGGACCTAATGAAGGGATGGTGTTGGTTAGGAATATTACTGTCAGAGATGTTATTGATTCCTTTTTGTTGGGTCTTAGTTTCATCTCACAGAAACATAGGGTTCCGTACCTCAAAAGGATAAAACGGAACCCTTATAGGATCACTTCGTTGTCCATCTGTTTATCTGTCAAGACCCTTTTCTCAAGAACGCGTGTAAGCATCAAATTGAAATGAATATCAAATACGTAAGTATATGGTCCCTTGAAGCTCTAAAAAATCAAGCTTATAAGGCAACTCAGTGAAAAAATATTGATATTATATTTGATACTCGCAAGTAAATCTAAACCTGGTACTTACCATTGACCTAGAATAATGAAATTTGGCAAGAAGCAAGGTCTCACAGCACAATTAAGGGAAGGAAAATCGTTAATTAGTAATTTTAACGCATAATTTTTTTTTCGGGATTTCTTGTTTTTCAATTACAATGTTAAGTTTGTTTTTGGGATAAATTATTTTCAATTACGGAACCCTTCATTGCAGGCCTTTAAATACCGGTAAAAATTCATAACGTTACCTCTGTTTGACAGAGTTACCGATAATAATGAAAATAACGGTAATAGAATTAACGTTATTTTATGCTATTTTCTTTATTAACGTTAATTGTTTAATAAAGGTGCAAGGCGGAGCAGCAACAGTGCATCGTGATCCAGTGCTAACCGACCGCGAGCGGAGCGCACAAAAATATAAACCTACGTACGAATCGGGAACGTAGCTAAATTAACGATAAATTAACGTTATTCATCTTATCTTCGTTAATGTTAATTAACGTTATATTACTGGTAATGTTATCAAGTAACGTTACATTTTGTAACGTTAGTAAGATATCACATTGTAATTAACGTTATGTAACGGTTATTATTTTGTTATTTGGTAACGTTAACAAGCCCTGCTTAATTGTGCGTCGTCCGACATGCATTTGGCTAGATTTTTTAAGTAACCGTTGTTATTTTTTTTTTACTAAATCACTTTAATTTCACATTAATCAAGACAATTGTCTTACTTCTTTGATCACGTTGGTTGCAAAGTAACAAAGACTTGCATTTTTTTAGTTGCCTTTAGTTTGCATAAACCAACTTCATTTCTATTATTTTCACCCATTTCCTGAATACAACACAACCGTGACTAAATACATGAATGAGGGTAGAAAGTATTCTATAGCTCTCTACGGTCGGCTTTGTCCCGGATTCCTTTTTTGACAAATTAGCGGACCTTTTTCAAAATGTATCTTCCTTGCTCGTTGTTCAGCGCGAATTTGTATTCAGTCCCTAAGGTACCACGGCACACTGAACCGTATGGTGTATGCTAAGAGTGGGGGCGAAAGTAAAGTTGAGATGAGAAAAATAGGGTAACGGAAAACGTATAAGAAATTGTAGAACAGTTTTGAATTGCAGTTGAATTTGTTTTAGAAAGTTTTTTGTTTCTGTTTTAGTTAGATGATGGTTTTTAAATCTATACTTGCAACCATAAATTTTAATGGTTGTTTTTCTCTTAAGGGAAGGTAAGCCCGTGAAATTCAAATTTTCTTACTTTTTTGCAATTTGCAGGTCAGTGTCAGGTTGTATGTTGGTTAAAATATTATTCGCGGCCGTAACTAATATGGCTTTACAGAATTATAATCATCAGCAATACCTCGGTGATTTCATGAAACAGTCATTCAATAGGGTATATGAACTTAGAGATCTGTACTGATAATTTTTATGATTATAATAATTCTTTATATAAATATTTGATACGGCCGCGAATTATGTTTAGATCTATATACAGCCTAATACTGACTTGCAAATTGCAAAAAACGTAAGGAATTTTAAATTTCGCGGGTTACGATGATGGCGCTTTCGCCATAAGAAAGAAAAAAAAAAAAAAAAAAACGAAATAGAGATTTTGACCGCACAACGTCTGACTGATCAGCTATTATGATAATAATGGTTGAATTAATTAATAACACATTTAGGTGGCGAATGAAAATAACGAATGTACAGTGGGAAGCCAAATGATGCTGTTCAGAATCAGTTGTCATCAACACATACTACCTCAGCTTTTTATCTCACTCGCACGATACTGCTCACGGACTGAGTGAGAGCGAGAAAGAAAGTATGGACCCGAAGATTAACGAGAATGCTTAAAACTTACAATCAACCTTAAATCACTACTATAAGGTTCATAATACACTGCAGCTGTTAGTTTTGTCTCACTCGCAAGTATGGCGGCTGACTAACATGACATACACGGCGCGCGCTAACATGGCGGCAGCTGCCGACCAATAGCGGTAAAATTATTGTTGCAGTATTTTCCACATAACGGAGGATCATGCTAAGCCATTTGAGGTAGTTAAATTAATATTATTATCAGGAAAAATAAGCTTATAAATGAATACCAAGGTGTATCAATTGGAAAATTTATGAATACTTAGGATGTTTTTTTTTGCAACCAATTCTTGGAGTATATTCAAACACTTGGACCAAGCACATTCCTGTTTTGATTCCGCAATAATGGATGAGAGTTTGTACTGTTCACAAATTATAATTAAATGAATAGGCAGAACAAATGATGCTCCATTTGTCCATCGTGTTTGTTATTCAAAAGCTGTTTACATTGTTTGTGTCAATTAAAACTGTTTAAAATTCCAGCGAATCGGCGGCCATTGTTTAAGTTCGTTCTGATGAAGTTTCAGTAAAGTTATTGGTTTCTATGAAATCCTTTGAAAGTATTTAATGTTACATAGAAATTAAAAGGGACTTCATGTTTAGAAATTTATAAATAACTTTGTAAAAGGAAATCGTTTTAACGTTCAAGAAGGACGATAACGGATCACTTTACCGACTTCCAATCGAATTACGGAAAGTGGGTGAGAAATCGATCAAGATTCTACTGTTACTTGTGTAGTAGATAGTTTGTTAGGTGTGGATTTTGTTACTTCTTACTGGGCACAGATGTTTCGGAAAGTACCTGCGTCGCATAGGTCGGGAGCGGGCGCGTGCTTGTCATCACTGTGTGGACTGCCTCGAGGACACGGCGCAACATACGCTGGAGGAGTGCTCAGCTTGGGCCCAACAGCGCTGTGGCCTCGTCGCGACACTGGGTGCGGATGATCTCTCACTTCCGGCCGTGGTTCAGTCCATGGTTGGAAGCGAAAACGCATGGGATGCTGTCGCCTCTTTTTGCGAGGAGGTGATGCATGCAAAGGAGACGGCGGAGAGGGAGAGCGAGCATACCTCTCATTCCAACCGCACCAGAAGAGCAGCGGGGCGTCGAAGAGCGCTTAACGATCTCCGGCCACCATAAGGAGGGGCCTGCGGGCGGCGAAATTGAGGCATTGTCGTCGCTCGAGCAGTCAGGCTCAAAGAGGTGGCACGCATGACATGCGCGCCTTAATGGGAGCACGTGCGGTCGTGGGATCGGCCGCACTTGGTGATGGGCCCCGCTAGGCAAGGCGGGCTGATACCAGTCGGGGGTGCGGCGAATGTACAAGTATCTACCGGGCCCCCGACTCGTGGTACTAGAAGGAATAGTGGGGTTTTAGTCAGTAGAAGTCCGACATAACCCTCCGTTGGTCCCAGACGGCGGGTATCCATGAGGATTTCCCACGAAAAAAAAAAAAAAAGGGTTCTGTACCTCAAAAGGAAAAAAACGGAACCCTTATTATAGCATCACTTAGTTGTCTGTCTGTCTGTCAATCTGTCAAGACTCTTTGTCTCAGGACCGTGTGGTGGTATTAAGTTGAAATTAATATCAAATAGGTAGGTAGGTCAGGTGATGTCAAAAAATCAACACTAAACCTTCTGGGCTCGAAGCCTTAGCAGTTAAACCTAGGCCGTCTTATTACAAAACAAGGTTTATCTTCAAACCCAGGTTTAAACCATGGACGCTTTTTTGAATTTCGAACTTTATTCCGATATATTAAGATGTCAGTTTTACAAAACTGACAACTTAGTACCGGACTAAGTTGTCAGTTCTGTATAAAGAACTGTATTTATGTCTAGGTTCTTATTAAAAAAACTGGCTCGATGGCTTAAACCATGACAGAAGAAAAGTGTTGATTTTTTTGATAAAAAATATTCTACCTCATCTGAATAAAAATGTGAGCATAGGAAACAAAATGTTTCATATTATCTTTTTTTTCTCAATGGCGACGCTAGTTGTCATTACAACTCGCCATAAATCCAATAAATCCTCATAAAACATTCCAATAAATAAGAAACCGAATGAACCGAATAAAAGTCGACAAAGCAAAAATAGCCAGTAATACTATTGCGGCTTATTATTGGTTAATTCCTCAACCGGCTTAATTGATAGTTCGGTCACGTAAAATCGATGCTTGTAACGGAATAGCACCGAGATTTTCAGCAGCGTCAAGACCGGTGCCACGATGGGTGCCAATTGGAAGACTGCCCAGGTTTAGAATGTTCGCTTCAAAGAATATCGGAAATTGACTTATTTGAAGCGTGTAGCTCTTTAACGGTGGAGTTTAGAAGTCTGCTGTATAAAGTCCGTCGTGATTACGTGTACTTGTTTGTTTATTTATTTATTTATTTATTTATTTATTTAAACTTTCCGCACTTAAATTTGTACAAAGGCGGACTTAATGCCTTAGGCATTCTCTACCAGTCAACCAAGGGTGGTGAAGAGAATTATGGCAGGTGCTCAGTATGAGAGGCATAAATAGAAAGAACACTAAAAATATATCTTAATTAATTATAAATAGACTACATAAACAGATACATAAATAGGTTATAAACTAATAATAAACATACATACCTACTTACTATAAAATATACCTATATTATATATATATATATATATACAATACATATTATATACAAATTCAAGAGAGAGAGATGTTGCAATAACTCTACACTATAGGTTAAGAAAATAACTCTGCAATTTTCGCTTAAATGCATACCGACTGGTGGCCGTCCTGATATCAGGAGGAAGCGCATTCCAAAGAAGAATGGACTGAATATGAAAGGAAGAATGAACAAAGTCAGAAGTGTGAGAAGGACAAAGTAGAAGAAGATTGTTAGAAGAACGCAGATTCCTAGCGTGTGAAGAACATAGATATTGGAAGTGAGACACAAGATAAGAAGGAGGAGTGGGAGAGTTAAGAAGGGAGAAAAGCGTGGTGCTTTCCGAGAGCAAATGCACGAGCTACTATAAAAATACCCACATCGCTATAGGTGTGCCTATAATATTTGAAGAGTTCCTTCGATTTCTCCAGGATACCATCATCAGAACTGGATTTTGACAAAAATGGGACCATTTGGGAAGTATACCCTTTCCAACAAAAAAATAATTTTTCAAATCGGTTGGCAAGCGACGTAGTTATGCGCGAACAAACATAAAAAAAAAAAAAAAACAAACATCCGAATTGAGAACCTCCTCCTTTTTTAGAAGTCGGTTAAAAAAAAGCAATTTTTTATTACGCGCAATGTGTCGCAAACCCAAGGATACGTACGGAGTTATTCCCCGCCCCTTCACTTTAAGGTACGCGTAGGTACTTGTTGGAAAAAGTTTAGTAATACTAATGACACTTGGAATACGTTTTAGTAAAAAAAAAGCGACTTTGACCTTCAATATCTCCAGAACCAGTGGATTCCCAGGTATGGTCTATACTGAGAAAAAAATCTAGTTTAGTTTACCAGAATTTTGCGACGTTCACTAGAAAGTATATTTATATACGTGACAACTATTCATTTTGTAAACGTTAGTAAAAATATCTAGTTTCTGATAATACTAAGATATTGTGTTTAAACTCTTAACATTGCCCTGTATGTACATTTTTGAGACGGCAGTATTTGTCAAATCCAACTTACATCTGTTTGAAACGTTGAGATCTAAACGACGCAATAGAGAGATATGCGCTAAGCCGCATAGTACTGCACTTTATTCAAAAAGTTTTTTAGGAATGGCACCTAAGATCTATAATAAGATCCCTAGACGAATTAAAGAAATGAACAACATACACGATTTTAAAAAGGCTTTGCTGAAGCTATTATATGACCAAACATATTATACAGTGAACGAATACCTAACTGACACATTATAATTACCTTTTTTTTTCTTTTTTTTAATGTATCTTTTACTGATTTGACAATTTATATTAGAATTTATTATTATTATTATTATATTTTATTGGAATGTTTTTTTTTTTTTTTTAGTGTTGACAATTTAAATTCAAATAAGTATTTAATAATGTGTGATAATTATTTAATCATTTATTATAGTTAGCATGTTTGTACGTACCTGAATGATATTTGTACACCGACGACGGTTAGACATAGAGTTCTTTTTATAATTACAACATCTGTACCTACCCACCTATGTTCAACAAATAAAATGTATTTGTATTTGTTTGCGCAGTGGTTGAGCGATTGACTGCTGCGCAGCATGTCGCGGGTTCGATTCCCGCACGGAACAAATATTTGTACGACCTACAAGTATATGTTCCGAGTCTGGGTGTTTTTCTATCTATAATATGTATGTATTTACAAAAAAAAAAATGTATATTACTTAGTAGTTTATCAGCCATCTCGTTACCATAACACAAGCATTAGGTTGCTTACCTTGAGACTAGATGGCGTTGTGTGAAATGTCCAAGGATATTTATTTATTTATTTATTTATTTGTATTTGTATTTGTTATGTTCAACCTAATTTTCGGTACCTACACATTATTAGCAAATGTGTACTGTGTGCAAATAGCAAAGGTTGAGCTTACTGACGTGCTTTATAACACCACAAAGCAAGATTTAATATAAACCGGACGAATTGTTGTCATTACTTTATTTTTTGACATTACAAAATATCTTTTAAGTGAACAATATTTGTACTGTTTTATCTAAAATAGTGTAGTTACCTATCGTAATTCGTACCTATCAGATTATATTACTGGAAACCGTGGTTTTTGTTGTAAATATGTTCTAACTATTAGGGGCAAAAATATGCCTGGTACTCTCTTAATCTGCGTAGGCTTTTCCCAACTATGTTGGGGTCGGCTTCCAGTCTAACCCGATGCAGCTGAATACCAGTATTTTTTAAAATAACTATGCCTTGTACTAAAAACAATTGTTCTGGTAGACGTAACCATATAAAAGTCGTGTCCAATACCAAGTTTACATTTTAATGTCTAATATAGAATTATTAATTGATTCTGTTTAACATGTTTTGTACACTAAACTTCCGTACCAGATTTTTTTAGTATTCCTTAAAATGCGATTAAATAACCATAACAGTAATTTTGATTGACATGACCATACATTGTTTCCTTTTACTATATTATTATTTACAAGTCGTTCTGGTAATTTAGTAGTATATTTTTTTCTCCGTGTAGTGGAAAAAAACCAAGAGCGAGTCGGACTCGCGCACCGAGGGTTCCGTAACATCATTTATATGTAATTTTTGTTGATGATTTCTGAAAAACTGTGCTATTTAAAGACATAATTTTATTTTTCCTGTAATCTTTACATAAACTTCTATCACATAGAATAATTTCAGATTTTTCGCTTAGCAAACTTCGGAGATAAGGGGGTATATATTTATAACGGTATTTTTTTTACATTTTTCATCAAAAGTCAAAAACTATGCGGGCTAAAAAAAAGAAAAAATATGTTTGAGAATGTGCAAATAGCGCTCTTTCATATGATACCCCACATGTCCTAGTAGCCCCACTTTGAATTTTTAAGGCCCCCTTTCAGTCCCGGTTGCAAAAAAAATATAAATATTTTAATTTCTTTCTAATTTGCAAAATAGTTGGGTAAACGTCATCTAAAACCATTCTAAATTTCAAGTTGATAGCATCAGTAGTTCTCGAGATATCCAGCTGTGACAGACAGACAGACTGAGTCACATCATAAGGGTTCCTTTTTTACCATTTTGGTTCGGAACCCTAAAAACGAACCAAATAATGGGTAGAATATGTGGCTTTCGGCTTCGGCAAGTGTCATTTTACACCCGGAATAATATTATCATAATACCAGACTATTACATTTTACACCCGGTATAATATTATCATAATACCAGACTATTACATTTTACACCCGGTATAATATTATCATAATACCAGACTATTACATTTTACACCCGGTATAATATTATCATAATACCAGACTATTACATTTTACACCCGGTATAATATTATCATAATACCAGACTATTACATTTTACACCCGGTATAATATTATCATGATACCAGACTATTACTGTCCCACTGCTGGGCAAAGGCCTCTTCTCACACAGAGAAATACGAATAAAAATAGTTTTTATTTGTTGAATATAGGTGGGTTAGGTGCAGATGTTGTAATTAAGTATTAAAGAACGCTATGTCTAACCGTCATCGGCGTACAAATATTATTCTGATACGTACAGACATGCTGATTATAATATATTATTAAACAATTATCAAGAAGGCACGAGCATTGATCACCACGCTTGTTCAAGATGGGTTGGCGATTTCACAATTATGTTAAAGTTCTAGCTTTTGCCCGAGGCTTCGCCCGCGTGGATGTCGGTAAATATCCCACGGGAACGAAAATCCTTCCCTATTCCTTGACTTTGCATAATTTCAGCTTTCTAGGTCCAATGGTTAGATAAGGGTTCGAGTCGAAGCTTCTAGAAGGTTCTAGAAGCTTCGAAATAAATGACGCGCAGCCTTGTCGTTGACTTTTAGTGAGACGTATGTCAACAGTCAACTAGGCTGCGCACATTTATTTTGAAGCTTCTAGAAGGTTCTAGAAGCTTCGAAATAATGGGCTAGGCGTTGATGAGTTAGTGAGTCAAGACTTTCCTTTTAATAATTAAGTTAAGTCCAGGTTTCCTCACGATGTTTTCCTGCACCGATGTCAGTAATGTCCAAGATAAACTCAGAAAGTACATATGAATTGAGTCATATAAAAGCAAAGGCAGCAACATCCAGATAAACCAAAATGGCGGTAAACAATGTTTTTGTTTTCTAAGCAGTGCAATTACTATTGGATATTGCTGTTTTTGCTGCAAAACTATAATTTCAACGGTTATTTTCTAAGAGATGTTGCTGTTTTTGTTATGAACTTATTAAGTCAAACAATGAAGTCGATTTGACATTGATATTATACATTTAAAGTTGCTATAATTGAAAATATGGATGTTGCTGGCTTTGCTTTTATATGACTCAATTGTAAAAGTCACATTGGTACTTGCCCGGATTTGAACCGACACCCTCGTGCATGAGAGGCGAGGCCTTAACCGCTGGGACAGTAGAATCATTATTATTGAAAAAATAATTAAAGAAATAACCACGTTGGGCGCCATTTTAACTATTGGCGCCCAAGGATGGGACCAAGATTCTTTTAAAGGGGGAAGCATCAGATTAGCTCGCAAAATTATAATTTTCTTACGTTATTTGCAACTAGCTTTTGCCCGCGGCTTCGCCCGCGTGGATGTCGGAAAATATCCCAAGGGAACCTGCTACCAGAAATTCCTTCCTTATTCCTTGTCTACATTATAAAGGGAACCTCTGTGCAAAATTTCAGGCTGCGCGTTGATGAGTCAGTCAATCAGTCAGTCAGTTAGGACTTCTCTTTTTATTTATATAGATAGATTTGTAAGTCATTAGGTTGTATGTTGATTAAAGTACTATGATTCGCGACCGTAATAAATATGTATTTACAGAACTATAATAATTAAAATTAGTAATACAACTTCATAAGTTAGTGTAGTTATCGTCAAATTTTATGAAATAGTTATTCAATACGATTACCTGGTTTATAAAAAGAGTTTTATTTCAATGATTATAATTCTGTAAATATATACTTGTTACGGTCGCAAAACATATTTTGATGAACATACAACCTAATACTGACTGACTTGCAAATTGCAAAAAATGTAAGTAAAATTGAATGTATTGGGCTACTCTGACGTTTTCGCCTTATGAGTGAGGTACACTGATAGTTTAATCTGCTATAAATAATTTAAAAACATTTCTTATAATTATTTTTATTCGTGTTTTTAAATTAAGAATGTATTCTTCATCGGTATGTAATGCTATTTTGTTAGATGCCATTATCTCTGAACTTTGTACAATTTTAATTGTGCCTATGTATCGCTGCGAGGTATTTATTCTGCGAGAAATATTCCTAATATATTATATCCTTTTTTGCTATTTTCATATTATTACAATTCAAATTCAGTTTAAACGCTGCGGAACCAAAACTATCAGAACGATATGGTATGGAGCTCAAATGGCCTCGTCTGCAAATGCACGTTACCGATATATTTTGCTCATTATTTGCACATTTTCTATTGAATCCTGTGCTATCTTTTGCTTCATACGACCCAGGACCACGTCTGTTCAATTGCCACCGAACTGATAAAAGAGATAATTGACACTAACATACTATTAGACAGTGATGAAAATATACGAGCTACCCGCGTTTCAACAGTAATATTTTCTTGTTACGTTGCCTCTATTGCTTTTCTCCGAACTTTATATTTCTAGAAACTTTTTATTATGAACATTACAGTGTTCCTACAACCTCGTCTGAAGGTGTACATGTTTATGAAAACACATCGGTGCACACATGAAGGCCCCGGGTGTATGAACTTTTTATAGCCCTTTTATTTACAAAGGAGTAAAGTACGCTTGGTACTACGAGATAGATTGTTTGTGTACTTTAAGTGCTAGAGGGAGAGTTACTGTTTCTTGTTTAATTAAACGATGTTATTTAATACTAACAGCCTTGTGATGTCTGTGTGTACTTAGTTTGTACAGTCAGAAGGCCAATTCTCGTATCTAACGTTCAAATTCAAGTCGTAATCTCATGACAGCGACAGTCAAATGTCAAAAATGTGGGTAGGTAAAAATTGTATAGAATTTTTGACAGATTGAGACTGATATGAGATTGCGAACTTTGTAGAAGATTTTTACTAAGTATATTGTAGATATTGGGACTGAGGAAATTAAAGAATTTAGTACTAAATTAAGCGATCGTACGTACTACGAACGAGATTTGAGGAATACGTGTATTTTTAACAAGTTTTCTCGTCATCAAACTTGAAAGTTTGGTGAGTAAAACTGTAAAAAGAAAAAAGAAAATGTATGCTGGAAATAATAATAAAAAAAGGATTTGGGCAAAGCAGTGATGGTCCAGTGGTAACGGCCGTGACAACTCGTAAGGTGCTTTACTCTGTGTAAATTATTACACTTACTATTGCTCTTAAAACGGTGAAGGAAAACATGGTGAGGAAATCGGCATGTCCTAGAATCAAAAATTCTAAGACATGTGACATCTACCACCCGCACTGAACCCACATGGTAGATTACGGCCCACTCCCTCTCGCCGAGAGGAGGCGGCGGGAAAATTATAGTCTGATTATGTTACGTAAGGTTTTGGGTAACATTTGAACATTGGGTAACATTTTTAACACCGTTTTTTAAAAATATGAAAATATTGACAATGCCATCGTTGTACATATTTGAAACGTCCATGTTTGTCAAAAATAATCTGCACAAATTTGCTCGAGTAAGTAGCCAGCGCCGTTGTGACCGGTTACAAACAGTTGGATCTAAAACTGCACTATTTGGGAACAGTGTTTTTGCAATGGCTCCAAGGATATATAATAAATTACCAAAATGTATAAGAAGTGAAGAAAATGTCCACAAATTTAAAAATAATTTGTTTTTATTTCTAATTGACAAGTCGTATTACTCTATTGAAGATTTTTTAAATGACAAATTGTGACTCAATTCCTATAATATTATCTTCCTTTGACATGCATGTAAAATTTAATTTACTTAATTTAATTGACATTTTATTGACATTTATTAATGTCGAATACTATTATTATTATTTTTTTTTATAAAGTATGATGCAAAAATTACTATTTGTACACCAATTTTATTGGTAGAACATAGAGCTCGACTACAATATGTATATTTAAGACTTTTTATGTGTACCTATGTTCACAAATAAAGATTGATTGATTGATTGATTGATTTGTTGTCTATTACTAATATACCTGTTTTCAAAAACAATGCTTGCTCTTGTATAAATATACCCTAATTAATTTTTGATCAACTTAGTTAGATTTAGGATATTTACTGCTGAACAATCAGTCAATCAATCTGCCCAGCCTTTTCCCAACTATGTTAGGGTCGGATTCCAGTCTAACCGGATGCAGCTGAATACCAGTATTTTACATGGAGCGACTGCCTATCTGACCTCCACAACCCAGTAACTGGGTAATACGATACTCCTTGGTAAGACTGGTTATCAGCCTTTCGGGCTTCTGACGACCCGTAAGGAGTGTCAAAGATCCACGAATCTGCTTAGCGTGCTTATCGAGGCACGGAGCAGTCTCGGTATGTAAAGATGATCACCCATCCACGGACCGATCCCGGCAAGCGTAGCTTAACCTGATGGATCGACCCGTGCAGCTGTTATTACTTAGCCACGAGCTCCTCTACTATTATTTACTGTTGAATATGGTTTCAAAAAAACAACAACCGAAACAAAACAGACGCATAGCGATATCCATCTTTCTGATTTATACCGTGTCAACTAGATTTGATGGAGTAGTCTATGCGTAGTCGAAACCATATCACGTTATGTACTACACGTATACCGATGTTGTATAACATTTAAGGCCATACCCCGACCAAACGACCTTGAGCGTTCGGTCCTTCTCTGTCCTGCCGCTCAGCCTCGCTCTGTCCCGCTCCATGCGCACGCCCCTTCATCAAAAAAATGTCATTTTTTCTGGAATTATATAAATAAAAAAAGAATAGCGAACTTTAAAAAAAAATAAAACGTGGATAATTTAGATTTTTAAATTATCTATCCCTTAGTGTAATCCTCAAATGATTAGAACGTCACCTTTAGGAAAAGATGCATGGAATCAATAATTTTAGACACTTTTTTACAAGGAGATTTTAAGTGTAATTATTTCACATAAATACAAAAGTAAACGTGCAATGTGATGATAGAATATCGAACATTAATAATGTTTTTTCAGATGTCATTTATTACTCTTAATTAATGAGTTAATAGCCTCTGAATAACGCCCTATCGCAAGGTTTTGGTCAGGGGATCGCCTTAACTAAAACAGCCTAAAATTAGGATAGGTAACGTAATGACCATATTCGTTAAGAGCGTACCTCAAATGGCTTAGCATGATCCTGCGTTAAGTCGAAAATAGTGCAGCATTATTTCTGAAATAAATATACAACTTGTAACGTTAAATGCGCAAAACCTCTTAAGGGGTCATTGTACTCATTATTATGAACAAATTTTAGTATGGGACCAAACCTGAAATCGCGAAAAAAAAATCAGCTGTTCAGTACATTTCTGTTCGCATAATTCGTCAAAATGTACTGAACAGCTGATTTTTTTTTCTGGGCTGGCCGGCTGGGCAGATTGATTTCAGTTGTGGTCCTATAGTAAAAGTTGTTCATAATGATGAGTACAATGACCCCTTAAGAGGTTTTGCGCATTTAACGTTACACGTTGTAATATGGTAAAGTTGAGGATTAATGTTAAGCTACTATGTTTGATGAAAACACGATTCCATAAAATTTTCTCGATAAAAAAAAATACAAAGTTACCTCCACACCTAACAATAAACCGATGGTATTAAAAAAATACTTCAAATTACATCATGAAACTTTGCATACTCACTGAACTAACTACTTATAAAGCAGGTTTGATGTTTTTAATTTTTTTCTCTAATAAGAGGAACTCGTGGCTAAGTAATAACAGCCGCACGGGTCGATCCATGAGGTTAAGCTACGCTTACCGGGGTTGGTCAGTGGATGGGTGACCATCTTTACATACTGAGACTCCTCCGTGGCTCGGAAAGCACGTTAAGCCGTTGGTCCCGGTTGTCATTCGTGGATCTTTGACAGTCGTTACGGGTCGTCAGAAGCCCGAAAGTCTGACAACCAGTCTTACCAAGGGGTATCGTATTACCCAGTTACTGGGTTGTGGAGGTCAGACAGACAGTCGCTCCATGTAAAATACTGGTATTCAGCTGCATCCGGTTAGACTGGAAGCCGACCCCAACATAGTTGGGAAAAGGCTGGGCAGATTGATTTTTTGATGTTTTTAATTTTTTTCAAATTACCATTATTTTCACCGTATAAATCAATTACTTATACTATCACCGCATTCAGTCTCACTCTCTCCGCGAGCTGTATTGTGCGAGCGAGATAAAAAGCTGAGGTAGTATGGGCTCTTAAATGGGCCCTAATTTTCAGCTCGTTGGTCTAGTGGTTGCAAGAGCTACAGCTGAGCATGAGGTGCTGGGGTCGATTCCCAGCTCGGGCAAAGTGTTATGGGGTTTTTCCATCTATAATTTCTCAGTAGCAGCTCGGAGTCTGGATTTGTGTCCGGTTGATGGCAATAGGCTCACCCCTTATTGCCTGGTGACATGTGGGTTTACTATAGATACACGTCTGCCTAACCCTTCGGGGAATACAGCCCTGCCGCTGGGGTCGCGGGTTGTTTGAAGGAGATACCGCGGCCCTGGCATAGGCAACTGAAGGAACACGGGTGGGTTTTAGTCAGTAAAAGTCTGACACGCCCTTCCACTCCACCCAGAGCGGGAGAAGTTATTTGATGATTTCCCACCCTCAAAAAAAAAAAAAAAAAAAAGCCCTGATGTTAATGATTTTAGATATTACTTGAACACGGTTTTTTCCGAGAAAAACAGTTGTGTGACATACAGATAAGCGTGATGCTTTTAAATATTGACTTTCTTAGGTAACTGTCCAAGAACTGTACCAAATCTTTTCTCTTAGTCAGGGATCGTAGAACCCCGGTTATGAGTTAAGCCTTTCGAAGGGGTAAACCGTTTATGAGGTTACCTTTATCATGTGTAACTCCTTGAATGGGTTTTAGCCTTGAAACCCAGTAAGGGTTATCCCTTCAATATGGATAACACATTGAATGGGTACTCGTATACTTGAAACCCAGTGAAAGAGTTACCCCTTCAGTAAGATAACCTATGTAATATAATTGTTTTGTTCGGGTTACCATATTAACTATTTGCAACGTATGCCCATCACCGAGAGATCTTATTACACTGCTCCGAGTCGGAATATGCTGTTTCGTTTACAAGAGAGTTGAAGTGAAACCCTTTTGTTACCCACATCGAATGGGTTTCTGTTTAACCGCTTAGAAAAACCCTATTGAATACCCTTTAAATGATTAACCAAAATGGTCCCGTAAAGCCATTCAAAAGGGTAAACCAAACCAAAATGGTCCCTGCTCTTAGTAGTCTATAACCCATATTCTAAGTCAAAATCTCATGGTTTCCTCGACTCGACTCAACCTGACTTAGGTAGTTTGATATTCATAGTAGCAATTGTACTCCTCAACTGTTCAAACAGTTTCCTCAGTTGAGGTGAGTTTGAGTTGAGGAACCAACTGTCAAATATAAGGTATCTACCCTATAAGTTAAATAAGTTAAAAACTGAACATTTCACCACACAATGACGTTTTCGTGACGTATCACCTCGACTCACACTCATTCGAGGAACCTCATAATTTCCTTAAACCGACTGTGAATACCGATTTTGAGGATCTTTCGAGCCACGCCTTGAGGTTGCCTCGACCGATTTGTGAGTCGAGAGCTTTTAAGGCTACGACTTAGAATATAGTTGTTACTGATCTTTGTTCAGTACCTGCAGTCTATTAGATGAACCAGTACATGCTAGTATTTTAAGCTGCCCTGTCATGTGAACTGTCGCAGTTTTGTCTGTTTTCGCAGGCTACTCGGACGTCCAGACTTTGTTCCTCGCGTGCTTCGGGACGCTGCTGCCACTGCTTGCCGTACTCTTTGCTACGCTTCTTATCAGGTAAGAAGCTAACTTTATTTGTTGATAGTAAGAAGTTATTGTAATAATGTATGTAAGTAATTTAATCATTTTCAAACGCAATCTCGATTCTGAGGTAATGCCTTGGATCTTACCTCAGAATTGAATTTGCTTTAACACGAAGCGTCTTTTATTAAGATTACCCCATGCCAAAGTAAGAGGTTACATTAATTCACAACAAGCCAAAAAGAAAGTAAAAAAATGAGGGCTTTCTAAGTTCAAAACTGCTAATGCCAAACACCAACAGAAACTACAAACTTTACCAGTCCATGTGCTCAAGCCAACAAACATTCAAATGCAAAATCCCAAGCTCTATAAGTCTCCCAGTAAACAATTTACATCTTAGACTAAATTTCTAGTAGTATTTCAGACAATGCCCCGAGTACCCCACAGCTAAATACGATACCTATCGCTTACAGTGAAATCCAAAACGTTGTGTAATCGGGAGCCGCACAATCTCAGCTCATATTTCATGTCTTAGTGAGCGTTAATTAAAATTAAATGTCTTGGAAGCTGTATTGTTACAAGCACCGGCTTCATTCAGGTGCTAGTAGTCGAGTCTACTTCGCTCAGGTCTATAGAAACGGTTACCCGGTTTATGGTAATTATTTATTGCTTTGTTTTCGAAGCTGCAAAAACTGTTAATGTAAATCTACGGGTGGTTATGTTAAGTATTTGCACTATTATTAAAATCTACATTGACGATCTTCAAGTTGTTTAAAAGAGAATTATCTCCGTCCAATTTTGGACATTTATTTTCTAACGTAAGAGTATAAGTTTACTTTATGAGGTTACTTACTTTATGAGGGTAAGAATAGTATTTTTGGCTGGAACTGCTAGCTTATAAAAGAATTGCCCAAGGTGAAAAATATTGGCATTATTACTTGTCTCCAACCGCAATGAAAATAGGAAAAGAAGACAAATCGTATGTAGGAAAGAGATATTAAAGGAAGAAAATATTACACCATATATCCCCCTTTCAATAGTCGACTTATGACAAATAATGGAGCATTACTTAACAGCCTGTCAATACCCATTGGTACACGCGTGTATACCTGTGCTTATATTTGCAAACAAACAAAATTCAACCTTACTTGACGAATATACGGTGCAGTATCGATCGAATAATTTAAAAGCTGAAGCGTATAATATGAGGGTACTTGCACATAGGAGGATGGACTTACAAATAGTTATTGGATTTGTCGAGTGTACCCGACCTATTTTTTTGTTTCGGCTGTGTGTCGCAGTTTTTATTTAAACCTTGCATTCGAGCTTTATGAAGTGGGCGAAATATTAAAAATGTTTTGAAGGTTTTTTTAAATGTTTTATTTTGTTTTACAAAGCCGGTTGCAGTGTTTACAATTTTATATGTCACTTGTGTAGAATGAACCTGTGTTGGGAGTTATTAAATCTAGTTGGGTATTTAGTTTCTGCTGTCATTGTTCAGGCACATTATGTACAAAAGCTTTTAGATCAAAGGGTGTTTTTAAAATTCCTTTATAACCAAATGTATAGTGGTTAAATCATTTGGATTTCCTTAAGTGTTATTTGACTATATTGTCTACTCTTGTATTAAAACCGAAACATGAGTACTTGAAATTTTTTCGATAGAAAAAAAATCCAAAGTAGCACCGCCTATTTACTGTTTTATACGATTATACGTAAACAGTTCCTTATTGTGCAGTAAAATTTGCTTTGCTTTAAATACACGGTATTTTAATGTGTTAAGAGGTTACTAAGCTAAAAATTGATTTAAGGCGAGTAGAGCTGCTTACCGCCAGCGCCACCATTGGAAAATTAATAAGTCTGTACATATGGAAAATTTCGAATTTTCCTATGCTCACATTTTTAGTCAGATGAGGTAGAATTTTTTGTATCAAAAACTTCAACACTAAAACCTCCTACGTTTGAAGTTATAGCAGTTAAAGCTAAAAACGGGCGTTTTTGGCGATCATGATTCAGCTTTGGTGCCGTAGTAAAAGTTGTTCATAATGATGACGACAAAGACTCTTAGAAGGATGCCCATGAATTCAATTTCATCCTGTATACGCATCTTCTACCTAGCACAGTTTCCAGTAATTCGATAAGGCCGGGTTGACCCGTCCTAATTGTGTTCCTAACAGTCTATTCCGACTCTATTGTGTTAAATATATGGCGTGGGTTCGAAGTATGTGTCTGAGAGGGTCAGAGGTCGAAAGTTTAGGAAGCATTATAGATTTTCTTGGAGTTCTATTCTTAAAATGTGTTGGGAGTCTGAAGAGGTCTGAGAGTTAAGTTAGTTAGAAAGGCGATCATTCACCGTCCATACATTTTTGATAGCGACGCGCGACGGCCAAACAAAAAAAAAGCTATTTTCCGAATGAATAGATAGGTATGTTTTTCTCTATTCATTTGTTTTTCTATTTATTTAATATTATTCTTTTAAAAATACTTGTAAGAAAACAGTATTTTTCAAATTCCTATAACAGCACAGGGAATGGCCTTACAGATTTGGTCCCATAGTAAAAAGTAAAGAGAATAACATGTTCTAACGGAATATAACTTTTTTTTTGTTTAGCCCAAAATTAATAGCATAATCAGCCTATAATGTTCACACAGGCCTCCTCTCGGTGAGAGGGAGTGGGCCGGCCCGTAATCCACCACGCGGGCCCAGTGCGGGTTGGTAGATGTCACATGTCTTCGAATTTTTGTTCTAGGACATGCCGGTTTCCTCACGAAGTTTTCCTTCACTGTTTTAAGAGCAGTGGTGATGAAATAATATACATAAAGTAAAGCGCCTGACAGGGTCCGAACCTACGAGCTTCAACTCGTAAGTCGCGGCCGTTACCAGCGGGCTACCACTGCTCTCATGCTCTTTAAATCATTGAAAAGAGAAGTTTTGTCTCACTTTTTGGGGCTAAATTCAATATGTGTTTCGTGTTGGGCGCCATTATGCTTGATTATGGCGCCCACCATGGGACACACTGCATAAATCGTAAAGTGAATATTATTTCAGAAACTTGTTGACCTGCTTAATTTGTTCCTCGATAATTAGTTTTAAAATATTTTTTTCCAATTTTTGCTTTTAGAGAATCCTATCACAAAACATTTAAGGCAATTAAAAAAAAACAAAAAGCAAAGCCTACGGGAAATCTACTGCTTGTTTTAAATAATAAATTATCACAAGATTCTAAACAATGAGAACCTAAAATCGTGTACTTAAAAGGTTGAATTTAGAAGCATGTGATTGTGTCCCAATCTGGGCGCCATTATCTTGGGTCAGAAAATGTATGTTTCTTTAGTAACGAGCTGACAAGGGGTGTTCTCGTCCTAATATCATTATTGAGGTAAGAACCTTTCTTTAAAGGATGATTCCGTATTTATTAAGTTAAAAGATCTTTAGAATAATCCGGTAGATATATGGGGGTAGTGTAGTGATAGGTAGATAAACCATGTAGATCAATTTTAGGCTTCCTTTCTAAACTATTACCACAGTCAAAGCAGATTAAATTATATTTATATTTTTTTTTTTGTTTCTAAATCGCACCAGGGGCAAGGCAGGCAGAATTAGTGATGGTTGTAGCTCGCACGAAAACTATTTTACCTTTCTAATGATCTTTTAGACCACTTAAGGTATAAATTAACGTAATATTCACTGAACTATACGACTCTATTCAAACATGGATAGAAAGTTGTCTTGGGCAGCATCTTGTCCATGATGACAATGGCTACTCAATAATGGCTGTCAAAATACAGAGCCTTTTTTGACATCTTAATGTCAAATACTGGTAAAAATTACATTACAGTCATGACCATAGACATAAATATACTAAACTAGCGTAACCCGCGTGGGCGTCAGAAAATATCCCCCGGGAACGTATTATCGGGAATTCCTTCATTATTCCTTGTCTACATTATAAAGGGAACCTCTGTGCAAAATTTCAGCTTTCTAGGTCTAAGGGTTTGGACTGGGCGTTGATGAGTTAGTCCATCAGTCAGTCAGGACTTCTCTTTTTTTAGGGTTCCGTACCTCAAAAGGAAAAAAAGGAACCCTTATAGGATCACTCGTGTGTCTGTCTGTCTGTCTGTCTGTCCGTCTGTCACAGCCAATTTGCTCCGAATCTAATGGACCAATTAAGTTAAAATTTGGCATACATATGGATTTCTGTGACCCAAACATGTACGGCTAAAGTAATTAAATGAATTTTGAATATGGGGGTCACTTGTAATAAGAAAAAAAAGGCAAATAAGAAAATTAAAAAAAAAAAATTGCAAACTGTACCGTGTGACATATCAAATGAAAGGGCTTACTATGAGGGTCTCAACTATATTCTTTTTATAATTTTAAAATAAATAGTTTTAAAGTTATTTAAGAAAATATATGAAAATTGAGCGTTCCCCCCCCCTACCTATCTCCGAAAATACTGAGCCTAAAATTTTGAAAAAAATACAGAAAATAGTTCTATACCCGTAGATTACAGGAAAACCTATAAAAAGTTTGTGGTCTGAAAATAACATGGTAAATCTGTCAATAGTGTGAACTTACATTTACTTACATTTACTGTTGGAATGTATGGGAGAACATGTTTTTCAACTATAATGTTAAGTTTGTTCTTGGGATAATGAATTTAATCCCAACTGCGGAACCCTTCATTGTGCGTAGTCCGACACGCACTGGGCCGGTTTTTTTATTTATATAGATAGATCTATGGTCATGACGGCTGACAAAATATGACGGACCGCTTTCCAAGGAAACCTAAGGTTTATATCACAGTCCCGCTACGTCTTTAAAGCCTAATTTAATATCACCTAATAGCAAAACGTCCAGACCAATTTCTTTCCCCCTAAATTGGTCTCAGCTAAAACTGTCCAGCGCCCCCGAAGTAAAATTAAGTCGTTTTAAAATATATTCAGTAGCGCAGCAGCTGGAGTCGAGCCAAACTGTTTATTGAATTCAATCTACTCTGCTTAACATGTACCTTTATCTACTGCCGGAGAAACTGGACCGGGCTTAGGAAATACTGGGAAGTTGTAGTATATTTTTAGGTTGATTTTTAGGTACCAAAATGGTAAAAAAAGGAATCCTTATGGTGTGACTCCGTCTGTCTGTCTGTCTGTTTGTCACAGCAGGATACCTCAAGGACTATTAATGTTCTCAACTTGAAATTTGGAATAGTTTTAGATGACGTTTGAAGTAAAAATATTTTTTGTTTTTTTTTTTGCAACAGGGACTGAAAGTGGGTCTTAAAAATTCGAACTGGGGCGACTAGGGCATGTGAAGTAGCATATGAAAGAGCGCTGTTTACACATTCTCAAACATTTTTTTTTCTTTTTTTAGGCCTCATAGTTTTCGACTTTTGATGAAAAATGTAAAAACCCTTATCTCCGAAATTTGCTTAAACAAAAATCTGAAATTATTCGATGTGATAGAAGTTTATGTAAAGATTACAGGAAAAATAAAACGATGTCTCTAAGTAGCACAGTTTTTCAGAAATCATCAACAAAAATTACATATAAATGATGGTACGGAACCGTCGGTGCGCGAGTCCGACTCGTTCTTGACCGGTTTTTTTCTACATTGACCGTTGAGAATCCCACTAGATTCTTTTATTGGAATCGAAGAGTGGTGTTTAGAGGAAAGCCGGTCTAAACTTCTTTAACCACCCACTCTTCGAAAAAAATATTAAATCCCGAAGCCTTATAACCTCGTTAAAGGTCAAGTCAACAAGTAAATGAACATCAAACTACCCTATTTTACCTTTAATAATAATTTTGGCGCCAACCAGCCTGGCCTTTGCTTTTATCGACGGGATGTTGTTGATGCCATTATGTCCTCGTTAATTTACTCTCGTCGGTCCATACAATGGAGCCTGAGGAGCAGGATGTCGTCTCCCAGCCCCGATTGTGTGCCATTTAGGTTTTTGTCAGGCAATAGACACATTGTTAGGTATATCAGGCGTAATAGTAGTAAGTTCTAGAAGGTATGTTATTACGAACTTTGTTTGATTATGTTGGTAGTTTATCGTTGGAATATTATTATAGGGCTTGTGTTTAAACGCCTACCAGAAAAGTAGGTACCTATTTTACTACCAAAAAATTCGAAATACCTGCCAGAATGGATAAATGCTCACCAAAATTAAAACCATTTTATTGTGACAACTGTTTTGTTGTTTTATTGTGATAACTGTAGACAAATTGTAACTGACAGCAGCACGCTTAGCATGACGACGTTTTGTCAACGGAAGAATAGACAAAACTACACATTGCCATGCTTAGACGCGTAGAATGCGTACAAAACTACACATTGCCATGCTTAGACGCGTAGAATGCGTACAAAACTACACATTGCCATACTTAGACGCGTAGAATGCGTACAAAACTACACATTGCCATACTTAGACGCGTAGAATGCCTACAAAACTACACATTGCCATGCTTAGACGCGTAAAATGCCTACAAAACTATACATTGCCATGCTTAGACGCGTAGAATGCCTACAAAACTACACATTGCCATGCTTAGACGCGTAGAATGCCTACAAAACTACACATTGCCATGCTTAGACGCGTAAAATGCCTACAAAACTACACATTGCCATGCTTAGACGCGTAGAATGCCTACAAAACTACACATTGCCATGCTTAGACGCGTAGAATGCCTACAAAACTACACATTGCCATGCTTAGACGCGTAGAATGCCTACAAAACTACACATTGCCATACTTAGACGCGTAGAATGCCTACAAAACTACACATTGCCATGCTTAGACGAGTAGAATGCCTACAAAACTACACATTGCCATAGACGCGTAGAATGCCTACAAAACTACACATTGCCGTGCTTAGACGCGTAGAATGCCTACAGAACTACACATTGCCATACTTAGACGCGTAGAATGCCTACAAAACTACACATTGCCATGCTTAGACGCGTAGAATGCCTACAAATCTGTCTTCGCTACAAATATTACTATCTGCCATTTTGTCTATTCTTCCGTCGTCAAAACCCGTTTCTCTGGCGGTCATGCTAAGCGTGCAGGTCGACAGAGCCCCGATTCGCGGGGCTCCTATTTCTGTCTGCAGGGTTTAGAACCTAACCAAACAAACCTCGGGATGCCCCTGACGTCGACCGTCTAGGGTTAGGGTTTTCGTCAGCAGGTCGACGCAGATTTGGTGAGCATTTATCCATTTTGGTGAGCATTTAATTTTTTTGGTAGTCATTATATTTAATCTCTTATTATAGTGCAGGGTTATAGTTGGTCTAGTGCTCGCAAAGGCTACTACTGAGCATGAGGTCCTGGGTTCGCTTCCCGGGTCGGGCTAAGTATGGGGTTTTCTATCAAAAAATCCTCAATAGCAGCTCGGAGTCTTGATCAGTACCCAGTTGATAGGCTCGCCCCCATTACATGGGACATAATTGGCGAAATGTGAGTGTACATGCTAAGTTACTCCTCTACCTAACCCTTCGAGGAATTGTAGGTGTGATGTTAGAATTGTATTAGGTAAATTTGATCAAAATCGGTGGAGTCGTTTGAGTTTGAAAGAGTAGCAAATATATTTGAATTCTCTGGTCATCCCACGGGAACACTACATTTTACGGGATGTAAAGTAGCCTATGTGTTAATCCAGGGTGTCAGGTACTTCCTCAGTAAACTATATCAAAATCGGTCGAGCCGTTTGAGTTTGAAAGAGTAGCAAATATATTTGAATTCCTTGCTCATCCCACGGGAGCACTACATTTAATCGGGATAAAAAGTAGCCCTTGTGTTAATGTAGGGTATAAGCTATCTAAATACCAAAGTTCATCCAAATCGGTCGAGCCATTCGAGTTTGAATGAGTAGCAAATATGTTTGAATTCCTTGCTCATCCCACGGGAACCCTTATTTTTTCGGAATATAAAGTAGCCTATGTGTTAATCCAAAGTGTCAGCTACTTCCTCACCAAATTTCATCAAAATCGGTCGAGCCATTTGAGTTTGACAGAGTAGCAAATATATTTGAATTCCTTGCTCATCCCACGGGAGCACTACATTTTTTCGGGATAAAAAGTAGCTTATGTGTTAATCCAGGATATAAGCTATATAAATACCAATTTTCATCCAAATCGTCCAGCCGTTTGAGCATGTAGAAGTAACAAACATGCACACACACACACTCACAAACTTTCGCCTCTATAATATTAGTGTGAAGAGGAGAGGACTTCGTCATTTAGGTACTAAATGACGATGTCCTCCCGTTTGAATGACACAAAATAGAAAGCAATTTGACCGATCATAATAGTTGTCGGTCAAACAAACAACGTCACAACACAATGTCTTTCGATACATACGTTAAGGCGGACTCCATAGAGCAAAGTGTATAAGAAAGAAGATATGCCCAGTATGTTCAAATATATCGGAACCCTGTGTCTCCACTTTTTCCCTTTGTCACTTTCATGATTCTAAAGACAAATACGGTAAAATACTTGTACTTACATATGGAAAGTTATTCTTGGCTTCGGTTTTCACAAGAAACCACTGAACAACACGTCATTCTTATAAATTGTCACGGTCACAGTCAAAAGCGCGGAGACGGAATTTGTACTATGAACGGATCATACTGAGCATGTCGCGCGGACACAGATTCGACCGCTTGCCACTTCTCCTGTTTTTTTATATTTCTATGGTATTAACTCTACTTCACCTTTTACAGGTGTTTATGTCGCCGCTACTGCCCTACCTTTTGCAAGAAGCCAACGGGATCAACGGCTTCTGATAGCAGCGAGAAGCAAGACGCTAATCATCAGCAGGTAAGTCATTTTTCCAATAATGGTTGTTATGTTTGAGAAGATAATCGCCATTTATACGTATAAAACTGTCTAAAAGAAGTGAAGACAACGAGATAACTGATAAATAGGTAACTTTTAGACGTCAATTATCCACTCACGCGCATTGGCTCCCCCGCGTGACGCGACCTTTCACGATTACGGACATTTTTTGTCGGCACGCAACGGGCTAATGCACACGGCTTTTATGCAAAATATTTCTATGAACTGATAGTGAACTAATGACTGTGTCTTAAAGTGCACAGACTAGGCTAGATTATGCATTTTGTTTTAGGACAATAGTATGAGTTAGTTCTTTTTAAATACACAAATAAAAATCAATTTGTTTACATTACCGCCAATAAAAAACAATGAAATAATTATTTCAAATTCTACAGCGGAAACCCTATTTTTTTTGGCTAAAATCTTGCCCATGTTTTGAAATAATCAAATGACATCATAATTATTTACCTTTGTTTTAACTAGATGAGGTCAATGAGGTCATTGCACATGTAGTAACAGTCATCATCATCTGCCTAGCCTTTTCCCAACTATGTTAGGGTCGGCTTCTAGTCTAACCGGATGCAGCTGAATACCAGTATTTTACATGGAGCAACTACCTATCTGACCACCACAACCTAATTACTGGGTAATATGATACCCCTTGGTAAGAGTGGTTGTCAGACTTTCGGGTTATTAACGACCCGTAACGACTGTCAAAAATCCACGAATGACAGCCGGGACCAACGGCTTAGCGTGGTTTTCGAGGCACGGAGGGGTCTTGGTATGTAAAGATGGTCACCCATCCACGGATCAACCGCGGCAAGCGTAGCTTAACCTGATCGATAGACCCGTGCGGCTGTTATATTACTTAGCCACATGCCCCTCTTTTAGTTTTATTTAGTAACCGTAACATAATCAGCCTATAATGTTCCCACTGCTGGGACACAGGCCTCCTCTCTATGAGAGGGAGTGGGCCGTAATCCACCACGCGGGTCTTATGCGGGTTGGTTGATGTCATAATTATGTCTTCGAGTTGTTGGTTCCAGGAGAATCGGGTTCTTCACAATGTTTTCCTTCACCGTTTAGACTAGAGTAGTGGTGATGACATTATTTACACAAAGTAAAACGCATGCCTGGGTTCGAACTCACGACCTACAACTCGTAAATCGCGGCTGTTACCACTGGGCCACCACTGCTCTTAGTAACCGTATTATCTTAAAAGTAAACGACAACGAACACATTTACTTGGATTGGCTTCCATGTACTTTTCTCATAGTATCAAACCCGGGTCACTGTCATAAAGTCCAATTTTCAGCCATTTCTAATGCGAAGCAATAGATTGTGAAACGAAAAATCAATTGCACCCAATTGACCGAGATAGCCTGCCGCGGACCGGACCAATATTTGCGGAACCCGACCGCACCGGGCTCGACATTTTAAACAAAGATTACATTCTATATTTTCTACCAATAATGTAATTGGATTCAGTTTGGTTGGGGTTTGTTTCGATACTAGGTATATTAATTTTGAAATTGGTTGCTAGAGTTTTCTCTCTCGGAAATGGAGGGAGAAGTTCCTTAAAGACTACTAGATTCGTTGAAATAGTTGAGATAAAAGTTGTTACAGATGATACAACATAAGAACATTTAAATGTTACATCATTCGAATTACATCTTGATTACATCTTTCATCTTTCATCTTGATGAATTGTATTGTATTGTACCTATAACTTTTTGTTATTTTTATTTTAAGGTAAATAGTATTAAGTAAACTAGGTATAAAATTATGAATTAATTAAATGTTGTCCTTTTCAAGACTTCTAATGTTAAGTATTGTTAAGAAACTGTCCTACAATTACCATATAGAAGCTCATGCCGCCTGTGATACAGGTTTATCCTAGTACAGGCACCTAAAATTATATTACCTTTGTAAATTATTTCTAAGACTAGCTGCGCCCCGCGGTGTTACCCGCGGTTTATGACATACACTAAAACGTGTATTATTTAATCGGTGAAAAAAGTATTCACAAAAAAATTGCTCATCTACTGCAATACTGCACTTTTTCGGTATATAAAGTAGCCTATGTGTTAATCCAGGATGTCAGCTACTTCGACATCAAATTTCATCAAAATCGGTCCTTCCGTTTGAGTTTGAAAGAGTAGCAAATATATTTGAATTCCTTGATTATCCCTCGGGAACACTACATTTTTCAGACTATAAAGTGACTTATGTATTAATCCAAGGTGTCAGCTACTTCCTTACTAAATTTCATCAAAATCGGTTGAGCCGTTAGAGTTTGAAAGAGTAGCAAATATATTTGAATTCCTTGCTCATCCCACGGGAACACTATATTTTTTCGGGATATAAAGTACCATATGTGTTAATCCAGGGTGTCAGCTCCTCTCTCACCAAATTTCATCAAAGTCGGTCGAGCCGTTTGAGTTTGAAAGAGAAGCAAATATATTTGAATTCCTTGCTCATCCCACTGGAACACTAAATTTTTTCGGGATATAAAGTAGTATTATGTGTTAATCCAAAGTGTCAGCTACGTTCACACCAAATTTCGCACAAAAAATCGGTCGAGCCGTTTGAGTTTGAAAGAGTAGCATAATATGTATTTGAATTCCTTGCTCATCCCTCGGGAACACTACATTTTTCAGAGTATAAAGTGACTTATGTGGTAATCCAAGGAGTCAGCTACTACCACGCTAAATTTCATAACAATCGGTAGAGCCGTTTGAGTTTGAAAGAGTAGCAAATATATTTGAATTCCTTGCTCATCCCACTGGAACACTACATTTTTTCGGGATATAAAGTAGTATATGTGTTAATCCAAAGTGTCAGCTACTTTCACACCAAATTTCATCGAAATCGGTCGAGCCGTTTGAGTTTGAAAGAGTAGCAAATATATTTGAATTCCTTGCTCATCCCACGGGACCACTATATTTTTTCGGGATATAAAGTGGCCTCTGTATTAATCCAGGGTGTCAGCTACTCTTATACCAAATTTCATTAAAATCGGTTGAGCTGTTTGAGTTCGAAAGAGTAGCTAAAAATATATGTGAATTCCTTGCTCATCCCTCGGGAATACAACATTTTTCAGAGTATAAAGTGACTTATGTGTTAATCCAAGGAGTCAGCTACTACCACGCTAAATTTCATAACAATCGGTAGAGCCGTTTGAGTTTGAAAGAGTAGCAAATATATTTTAATTCCTTGCTCATCCCACGGGGACACTATATTTTTTTGGGATATAAAGTAGCCTATGTATTCATCCAGGGTGTTAGCTACTCCTTTACCAAATTTCATCAAAATCGGTTGAGCCGTTTGAGTTTGAAAGAGTAGCAAATATATTTGAATTCATTGCTCATACCTCAGGAACACTACATTTTTCGGGGTATAAAGTGGACTATGTGTTAATCCAGGGTGTCAGATACTTTTACACCAAATTTCATCGAAATCGGTCGAGCCGTTTGAGTTTGAAAGAGTAGCATAATATGTATTTGAATTCCTTGCTCTTCCCACGGGAGCACTACATTTTTTCGGGATAAAAAGTAGCCTATGTGTTAATCCAGGGTATAAGCTGTCTACATACCAAATTTCATCCAAATCGGTAAAGCCGTTTGAGCGTGAAGAAGTAACAAACATACACACACACACACACACACACTCACAAACTTTCGCCTTTATAATATTAGTGTGATTTTATGTTAATATTTTACCAATTATTAATACTGAATAAATATTCTATTCTATTCTATTCTATATCTTCTAAGATATTGTAAATCGAAAGATGTAACATAGCTTGAATATCAGTTCTCTCTCCGTCTTCCAGTCATCTTTTAAAGGTCGTCGGACCATCTAGCTGGGGGGCGTCCCACACTACGCTTGCCGCGGTGTCCACTCCAGGACTCGTCTGCTCCACCGGCCATCGGTCCTTCGACAAACATTTACTTACTACTTGTCGGTAGCTCCGATTGTTTCCCAGCTAACTTCATACTGACGGAATTGGACCATTTGACATCTATAACCACTAAGCTTCGGTTTGACCATAGTTATTTTGCTTAAGGAATTTGGAGATCATGGCCTTAAGGCGAAAGCTCCAGGGTAGCCCGCGAAATTCAAAATTTCTTACGTTTTTTGCAATTTGTAGGTCAGTGTGAGCTTGTATGTTGATTCAAATATGATTCGCGGCTGTAGCTAATATGGCTTTACAGAATTATAATCATTAGAATCAGCAATACAACTCCATAAGTTAGCATTTACCTCAAACCTCGTGATTTCATGAAATCGCTAGATTTGAGATAAATGCTAACTTATGGAGATGCACTGCTGATTCTAATGATTATAATTCTGTAAAGCCATATTAGCTACGGCCGCGAATCATATTTTAATCAACATACAAGCTCGCACTGACCTACAAATTGCAAAAAACGTAAGAAATTTTGAATTTCGCGGGCTACCCTGGCGCATCAACCTTAAGTTAAAATTAAATGCAAGTATTCAGCAGCATATAATTAGCTCATAGACCAGTACAGTTCAAGAGGCGTTTAGTAGGTGAAACATATCTACTTATAGACACTATTGTGCCTCTCAAAGCAGTACCGACATAAACCTTCTCCAGAACATTTTCCCTTTGATCTGTTATCTTCAGGAAGTAGCAAACTGTCTGTATATCCTTCCTAATATTGATTGTTCCAAGGTTCCGGGATCCGAGATATCCCTGGAGATCGGTTGCCTAGTAGAAATCAGTTTTATCAGGGAAATGAATGTTTTATCGATACTGAGTAATAGAAATGTCCGTGATTCTGAATGGAATATATTTAACTGATCATCAATAAAAGTCTTTTAACTTTCTGGCCTTTGCTACGGTTGGTCGCAGTGACTAAGGGCCGGCTTCTTGATCCATAGTTAACTCATCCAATGGTTAAGCATAGTAACTAACCAATTAACCATTGCTGGGAATTATGGCAAAATGTGTTTGCCCAAATGCCATTGTTAGTGTTAGTTACTATTTTTACTAAGCCAATACGATCAATCTGCCCAGCCTTTGCCCAACTATGTTGGGGTCGGCTTCTGGTCTAATCTGATGCTGCTGAATAACAGTATTTTACATGGACCGACCGCCTATCATAGTATTGTCTTGAACAATTACACCACCAGCTCTCCTAACCATTTCTACGTTGCAGTCTTAATTTGCAATGCAACATTCTGCTCTAAACGTGCCGCAGGCGTTTGCCACCCGTTTTACTAGAATTGCTGTCCGTTTTCCTAGAATTGTGGCTGAACGGGATAAACCAGACATAGGCTAGACGTGAATTATAATCTGTAGTCACACAGTCTAGCCCGAGTCAATCAAACCACACGGCACACAGCCGCCCATTGAACAGCAGTACAGCCGCAAATCTAATGGACAATGATTTGATTAAATACCAGTAGAAGTAGTTATAGGTATGAAAGGTTGAAAACTGTGCTTGGATCAATTTATTAGGTCGAAAACTTAGCTGTTCAAAGTTCCAAGTTAAGATCAGTTTATGAAACGAATATTTTACTTTTACTGAAATCCTTAGAGTAATTAGAATTCTATGCTGAAATCAATAAGATCAATGATATTGAAGTTCGACTGTGGTGAAAAGAATATGTCATTGCACTGACAACAACGTGACTTTGTATAATAAACTAGCTGACCCGACGGACGTTGTCCTGTTCCAATTTATTTCAATAATTCAAAATACCCATAGAAAATCCACTTTCTGTTTTCCCGAATTTTCCAACTTTCCCGGCAACTTTCCAATTTTTCTCTACGTAAAAACCTTCTCCTGACAATAACAAACACAACAAAAAAGAATTAGCGAAATTGGTCCATCCGTTCACGCGTGATGCTATGACCAAGGGAAATAGGGATTATTTTTTTTATATATATATAGATAGATAGACTAGATTGCCTCGCGGCGTGCTTATACCTAATAAGCACGCCGCGAGGCAATCTTACCAAAATGTTATTCTTCTTAGTAAAAATCTTATAGGATCCTCGAAACGATCAATTGCAACTGTCAATTTGTACGTGATTGATGCGCAAATTGATCGTCTACCAAGTGCAATTGAAACGACTGACAATATCACTACAATATAAATTGATGGCAATTTTATTGATCAATTGCAATTGATCGTTTCGGGGACTCCTAACAAACAGACAACGCGTAGCCTAAACCGCATGAACCTTGCACATGTTAGTTATAAAAGCATGAATTATTTCCTTACCTAACGAAGGTGAGTACGAAAAATAATACCCTAAACTGGTTCAATTAGGAGATGAAAATTTGTCGGGAAGTTCCTCATTCGACGACAGGAAAACCCATCGATCCCAAACGGCTTATATCGACTAATCCGCGCTTACTATAAGCATTGCTCGGCAAGTAAGCGTTACTGGTCAGTGCACCCGATTCAACAATAATTTGTATCAATCAGAAATACATCTAGTTCCGACCATCTGCCGTCCGTTTCAGCATAATTTATAACACAGCCAGATGTAACAATGGCAGTTATTCGTAGCCGCCAGTTATTCAGCAATTATGTAGTTACTGTCTAAAATTCTAAACTAGACAGCTGCACAGCTGCTGGACTTAATCTAATCTTTGTAGAACTAAAATGATTTCTAAGTTACGTAAAACCAAGTTAATATTTTGGCTAGACTTTAATTACACGAATTATCTTACAGTTTACGACCAAATTATTATAGGTCTTGATAGGAGATGATGAGATTAGCGCCTGTAAAAAACAGCACGGCAACGTGTTGTTTGATTGAGAAATGAGAAGTTGATTTAGTTTCAATTTTATTTAGGGAGAACTTTAGGACTAATTATGTAAACACTATTATGTAAACTGTAATAGTAATAATAGTAACCGTTTATGGCATTGTTGTATATGTTACTGATTTAATGGGACTACAGGAGCTAAACGCAAGTTTAGGTGCTGTATGCCTAAAAGTATAATATGGTCCCACAGTCCACTGCAGTATATAAACAAAATCAGAAAAATATATGATATTCTTCAGGATATAATAATATGCTAGTTAGGTAGTTTGTTGAAAACCAATAACTAATTTGATACGATAGAAAAAAAATACGAAGATACCTTTAAACATTTATTTAAACCTTAGTATTATACCTTAATATACATGCAATCATTCTGATTTTTGTCAGATTATTCTACAAGCAACAATTAACGTAATAGTATTTTAATTTTTTATTACAAGTAATAATACAGGGTGTAAGGGACAGCCCTCCGCAAACTCACAGGGTGCATTCAGCTCCTCATTTTGAATCATATTCCACCGGAAATTTTCTCAGGAAAATTTTCATTTTTTCAATTTTTTTTTCAGTTACATTTTCATTATTTCAATGTAAAATTGCATTGTGTGTTCGCAACACTCCATTTATGTAAAAAAAACTGCAAAAAAAACAGCAAAAAAGAAAAACCAGCAATGGATGTTGAAATACTGTAACCAACGACGCGTGAAATCAGCTGTTCACTTTCTGTCTAGCTACAGAGTTCATCGAACTCACCGCATACCTATTACCTACCCCTCCCAACCAGTAATAGACGCTCCAATTTGTGCACAAAAACACAAACAAATCAGGTTTATTGGATTCCCTTAACGTTCCTGAAAAAATTTCATGTACCGGTCATCTTAGTATGACATACTGAATTCACCCTATCAGTTTGCGGAGGGCTGTCCCTTACACCCTGTATATTTTTGTAAATAATTAATAATTGCTTCATACTTTGCAATAAATTATCAGCGTTGTATCATCGTGCTTTTCTTTCGTTTATATGCAGTGCAACAGTGACGCGCTTTAGCTGTTGTCAGCCTCTTAAAGAAGACATCGAAAATACATTTGGAACCGAGATATCAGAAGTTTTGCACTAGAATGCTTCATCAAAGGCTTGAGCTGTTCAAATCAGTTATTAAATACTATCCTAATTCTTTTTGAAAACGAATTCACGCAGTGAACAGCTTTGCCTTAAGTTCAAAAGCTAATAATTAAGTTGAAATCTGAAATTATTGTAAGCTTTAACTATTTGCTATTTTATTATAAACATACGCAACCACTAAGCACCGTCATTAACTAATTTCGTTCTAGTTACCGACTAGTTAGTCCTAGTTAAGTTAAGCCCGCATGTAATCGATCAACCGCAACGCTTTGCTCACGTAAATAGTGCAGGCATTTGCAGTCAGTCCATTTGTTTGTTAGTTGGCTGTAAGTTACTGTGCAGTGTGCATTTAAAGTAGAAAGGAGGTAACTTGTTTTCGGTAACAGAAAGAAATACTGATATTAAACTACCCATTATTAGCTTCAACTCTTTAATAATGTTTTTTGTTGAGAGGATTTACCTAATTCAATTTTGTTTTAGTACAGTAGCAATCATAGCAATCATGTCATTTGATGTTTCATGTTTTTTCTGAAGTTTAGGTTTATGTGAAATAAAACATTTTGATATTTTAATATTTAAAAAAAAAAACATATATTTTCTTCATAATTATTGTGTAACCTTTTTTGTATTTCTTTTTGTACTTAGGATCTGTAAGGCTTACCTGACCTAAGGTAGGTACTATTGACAAAACGAACGCCTTTATACAAGGTGGGCCAAAAGAAGTCATCCGATGTTGTTTGGCTCTCATTTTTTTTCTAAATGAAAAACTTTGATTCTGTTTTTTGATTATGTTTATTTGAACCTTTAGAATTTTATTGGTCAAGTCGAGAAGATGATATCGGCCAAATGGGCGCCGTCACAATTGATTGCCATACGGGCTCGTTTTAAGGCATTTTTCATCACTTCGGCAAGAACTTCGGGCGACAGATTCTCGCACTCGGGTCGAATGTTGTCCTTGAGGGCTTCCAGGGTCTCGGGCTTGTTCACGTAAACACGGGACTTCAAAAAACCCCACAAAAAAAGTCTGGAACGGTTAAATCGGACGAACTTCGCGAATTCGCGCTGCGCTAACACCACAGACGAATTGTTACGCAAAAAAATAGACACGATTATTCCGCGTTCTTGGTTAGTGTATCGCTCCATGGCTTGTTCACTTGTATTCTACATCGGTCTAGCCCACAAATCTCAAAACAGATTTGACATTAGCCGCCATTTGCAAAAATAAGAGCATAGAGCAATAGGGTGATTTCATTTCGCCCACCTGGTACCTTAAAGTTGCTTTTTGTATACCTACACTGATTCATTGAAAAATCCTTGCCTCTAATGGTTCTTTGATTTATTTAGTCATAAGTACAGTTTCAGCTTGCAAGCTAAATTGTTTCAAAATTGGAAAGGCCTGGTTTGTCGATGGTACATTAGACTTTAATTATAGCAATAAATTGTAATAGGCCTATTTTGGTTTTCTCATTGCGAAGATTGCTGAGCTGGTATTTAATAAATACCATCAGTTTATCGCAATGTAGGTAATGTTATTATTGTTCAATTACATAATGAACCATTTATACTGAGGTGCTCTATAAAGAGAAAATATTAGGTAGTGCCCAAACATTTACAAAAAAAAAAAAAACCAAAAGGAGCACTTAAGTAAAATAACTTTATTATAATCTATATATATAAAAATGAATCCCTGTTTCCCTTGGTCATCGCATCACGCGTGAACGGATGGAACAATTTCGCTAATTCTTTTTTTGTTGTATTTATTATTGTCAGGAGAAGGTTCTTATGTAGAGAAAAATTGGAAAAGCTGCGCCGGGAAAATAGGAAAATTCGGGAAAACTGAAAGTGGATTTTGTATGGGAACTTTGAATTATTGAAATTGGGACAGGACAGCGTCTGTCGGGTCAGATAGTTCATTATAAATTCAAACACAGTTAAAACAAACATTCATATAAGTAGGTAAAAACTAAACTAATTAAAAGACATAAATAACCTAATTACCACAGCAATCACATCCCTCCTCAAACAAACACAATTATTATCCTCTTTAGCCACTGACCAGTAAGCCCCTCATGAGTATTGCCCCTGAACAGAGTATTTGCACGGCATAAGCATCTATGACGTCAGCAGAGCTCACGCGGAGGATTTCCCTCCCCTCTGGGAGGGATCACACGTTCCGATGATTTATAGCTACCCTTCGTGTATGTATTGGTCATTCCTTTGGAAGTGTTATGTAAGTTGGTTACTATGTATGTTCTCGGGTTTTTTTTTGGTAGATAGGTGAGAATTAAGTGATTATTTTGTTTGGTTTATTATCTATCTGTATAAATAAAAAGAGAAGTCCTGACTGACTGACTGATTGACTGACTCATCAACGCCCAAACCCTTGGACCTAGAAAGCTGAAATTTCGCACAGAGGTTCCCTTTATAATGTAGACAAGGAATAAGGAAGGAATTCCCGGTAGCAGGTTCCCTTGGGATATTTTCCGACATCCACGCGGGCGAAGCCGCGGGCAAAAGCTAGTTGACTATACTAACCTTTTTAGGGTTCCGTACCAAAATGGTAAAAAGGAACCCTTATGGTGTGACTCAGTCTGACTGTCTGTCTGTCTGTCACAGCTGGATATCTCTGATGGATGGATATGGCTGGATAACTTGAAATTTGGAACAGTTTTAGATGACGTTTGCCCAACTATTTAGCAAATAAGAAAGAAAAAAATTGTTTTTTTCAAATGGGACTGAAAATTTCGAAGTGAGGCTCCCTGAGGTAAAGGTACCCTATACCCGTTTCTGTGCACCTGACAACGTATAAAATATGTAAAATTGGGATGATCGGTTCAGTGGTTTAGACGTGAAAAGGTACCTAACAAACTTACTTTCGCATTTAATTTATAATATTACCTAGTATTTAGGATTATTAAAAACTAACTTTTGCCCGTGGCTTCGCGCGTGGATAATATCCCACGGGAACATACTACTGGGAAATCTTTCCTTATTCCTTGTCTACATTATAAAGGGAACCTCTGTGCAAAATTTCAGCTTTCTATGACCAAGGGTTTGGGCTGGGCGTTGATGAGTCAGTCAGTCAGTCAGGACTTCTCTTTTTATTTATATAGATTAATTAAACCTGGTTTCATGTCTCTATTTAATTGTATACCTGCTCACTTTAGTAGCAACTAGCTTTTGCCCGCGGATTCGCCCGCGCATGTATTATACACACAAACCTTCCTCTTGAATCACTCTATCTACAAAAAAAAGCACTTTCAAAATCCGTTGCGTAGTTTTAAAGATCTAAGCATATGTATAGGTACAGACAGACAGCGGGAAGCGACTTTGTTTTATACTATGTAGTGATAGTGATAAATAATGTGAAGTACCTACTCTGTTATCAACCGTTACAACAATATTACGCACGATACGGAACAGAATCTCCTACAGCATGCTCCCAAAAATATTGCTACAGTTTCATAAATCAAACAAAAAGAAATCATTGCACGGACGTGCACTCCCATGCAACTCTAGGGTGACCATCTGTACCATTTATCCGAAAATAAATAAATAAAAAGACTCATTCAATTAATCATACATATTCAGTAACATTACGAAATTATTCAAACAACAAAGTATTAACAAAACAACAAATAGGTACATAATAGACTTGTTACAGTGTTGCCACATTATCTGCGCTCAATGTGTAACCTACAGAAATTATTAAAGCTTGTCTGCCGTAAAAAGCGCGGTCACTGTCGGACTGCATACAAAAGAAAGAGAAGCGCCATGACATAACGCTTGCAAAATATGAAGTAATTACCGATTTTGGACTAAAAAAGTAATCACATGAAATCATTCCTTATTTTGTCAAGAACTGCATTTTATGAACACTTTTAATGAAAACTGTAGGAGTAATATGGTAAAAACTCGAAAAAATAGACAGAAATAAACCTGGGTTTAGCCTTGTTTTTCTTTAGTTCTACAAACTAAAATAGATTTCAGGACCCATGAAATCACTTGATATGTATTCTAGATTATTGTGTATTTTTTTTCTATCAAAAAGGTGCTATAGTTACTGTAAAAATGGAAACAAAGTTACTTATTTTCGCCGTATTTTAGGGAGGAAAAACCTTAATGTAGGCGCAATCGACACTTTCTGTGAGCGCGTCCAATATGCTGTTGGAGCTCCCCCGCACTCGCCGAACCAGCGAGGTGCCTCTTTTGCGCATTGTTGCATAAAAACATCTACGCTTATCCAACAAAGTCCAGCTTTTTGGCTCGGTACCATGAAGCACAGAATTAAAACTACAGTAGTTTATACAGTATGGGTCTGAAACATGTGAAATAAATCAAACTATAATTATTACTGATCCAGAGAAGTATAGCAAAATTAAATATTAAATTAAAAACCATAAATTAAAAAGTAATTTTTTCAAACAAAATAAATATCAAAATAAATTCAGTAAAAGAAATCACTCTGTTTAGACAACCGAGCTGGCCACATTTTTTTTTTTTTTTTTTTTGATGGTTGGAAATCATCAAATAACTTCTCCCGCTCTGGGTGGAGCGGAAGGGCGTGTCAGGCTTTTACTGACTTCAGTTGCCTATGCCAGGGCCGCGGTAACCTCTTCAGACAATCCGCGACCCCAACGGCGTCGACCCTATTGGACCCCGTCACTTGCTGACATCTCTTTGAGGCGCGCGTGGAACACAACGCGCCGTCGACTCGGGCCTGGTCCTTACCGGACGGCGAGCTACCCGCTGCTCACCGTCCGCAGGCCCGCGCCTACGGTGGCCGGAAATCGCCCCGCGATTCCCGCCGCCCAGGGCGTCTCCTGCGGCGACTGAGGGCGTGAGGCTGCCTCTCCCTCACGCGTTCCGCCTCCTCCTTCGCGAGCATCACTGCTTCGCAGAAGGAGGTGAAACCAAGCTGGCCACCTGTGGCCACCTGCGGTGCAACATAGGGTCCAATCCATTGTTCGCCAAACGTGGTTTTTTTTGTTTGCACACATGTTCAAGGATTCAAGTTCATTCACTCATTGATCTAGTGGTCCAATTCTACAGAGTGTTTAAATTGACTCAAAATTAAAACTCTACTTTCTGACCTAATTACTGCACCGATTTCGTTTATTTTTTGTAGATCGTCAGCAAAGGCGATATCAAGTATCTGGTAGAATTTATTGCACATATGTGAGCTCCATACCGTATGGGCAGTGTCCTTGAAATTAATTACCTACGGCCGCTCGGTAGATAAATATGCGCCCGGCCGTGCGTAAGTGCCGCGCCCTCGTGAGCTGAACTGAGCCTACTGGTATATTGAGATTTCGAAGCCGTCGCTTCGGCCGTTTTCTATGAAGATGTAATACTGCTTACTTTATTATACTGTGACTGAAGTGAAAACAATATTGTTCAGAGCACATCTTTCTACGCGAGTAGCATGTGGGTCTCATACACGCGCAGACAGTACAACTCCTTGCGTGTGCAATATAATGCATTCAGGGTGCTGATGGGGCTGCCCCGATTCTGCAGCGCATTAGCGATGTTCGTCGAGTCACAAGTAGACTGTTTTTATTCTACTATGCGAAAACGACGCACATTCCTGGTGCGCAGGGTTTGGGCTAGCTTCAGCGGCATCCTGAGGACGTTCACGCAGAGGCTCGATTGTCAGTAGCTGAACCACGGCTGTATAATACACAGGGTTATTGGTAAAACACCAAAACAACCTCTTAAGGGATCATTGTACTCATCTCGGATGAGTTAGTTGGTGTTTCACCAATAACCTGTATATGGTTCACATAATGAGCAATCGAAATCTGTAATAGGTATGTTTATGTGAAGACTTTTTAATTGTATGGTTTTTTACATACTATGATCCTTTGTTAGGTATAAGCTATCTACATACCAAATTTCATACGAATCGGTCCAGCCGTTTGAGCGTGAAGAAGTAAAAAACATACAAACACATACACACTCACAAACTTTCGCCTTTATAATATTAGTGTGATGCTGTGATAAGAATAAGAATAGAATAGGAATAAGAATAATTTTATTGGTCCATCGTTACAAAATAAATTACTTACAAAAATAATAATATTGAGTGCTTGCTTTATCTAGAATAAGTAACATATTTATTTGAACAGTGGTCTCCAAACTAGGCAGCGCCTGTATCTTGGGGGCCTGAGTTGCGTTATCTTAAGTTTTATGATATCCGGAACATTTGGAATGACCGACTATTGTCAGGACTTTTCAAATTTCGGAATGGTAACCCTACATGCAACGGCCCCGAAATCGGTCGCCGGCGCATAGGTCAAACTACAGCCCTCTCCTTCTAACGTGTTAGTATGAGAGAGATGGGAATAGCGCTCTCTAGAACCCAGAAATGCAGTTTGGACAAGCTTGCAATCGAAGTAATGAGATATTTCGTGGCGATGGCCTTTTTTATTGCAGTTCTTTGGTGGAACTAATACGAGGAGAAAGCAAGTTTTTGGGTGTTAGAATGAAATGCATAATTGTGAATAACTTGTGCCATGTAATATTTTAAACGCCTATTCAGTTTGATTTATCTCGAGTCATTCTTCTATGACTGATTGTAAAAATTACAGTCAAGCACCATCTGCCTAACCTTTTCCCAACTATGTAGGGGTCGGCTTCCAGTCTAACTGGATGCAGCTGAATACCAGTATTTTACATGAAGCGACTGCCTATCTGACCTCCACAACCCAGTGACTGGGTAATACGATAGCCCTTGGTAAGACTGGTTGTCAGAATTTCGGGCTTCTGACGACCCGTAACAACTGTCAAATGCCACGAATGTCAGCCTTTATCAACGGCTTAACGTGCTATCCGAGGCACGGAGGAGTCTCGGTATGTAAAGATGGTCACCCATCCACGGACCAACCTCGGCAAGCGTAGCTTAACCTGACGGATAGACCTGTGCGGTAAAAATACAGTCAAGCAATCACAACTTATTAGAGTTTTAACTGCTTTTCAAATCTTTCGAACATAAGTGCTATGTTCGAAAGATGGGCTGTTAGTTTATCACTCTTTTCTCGTATTGATCTCCACTATGCAGGGTTATTTTAAGTTAGCTAGATAAACTCCGCTGACGCGATGATCTAAATAACATGACAAAACAAAAAAAATAATAATTTGATGATTTTTTTTGAGGGGTCATCGACCGGAGTTTATTGTAGTCACTTGAAATGTTAGTTTAAAAATCTATTGTTTTTTTTGTAAACTTCACAGATATCCCATCACAGATAGACCCATCAAAGATATCTAAACACCATAAAACATAAGAAAACGACCACCGTAACTCAGACATTGAAGCTATACTACAGAATAATAATGATATAGTAAAACATTTTCATAGAGAACGGCCGAAACAAGGACTACTAGGCCACAGTTCGAGTCTACAAATAGCAATGGTTGAGCTTACTGACGTGCTTTATTTAACACTACAAAGCAAGATTTAATATAACCCGGAAAAATTGTTGTCATTACTTTGTTTTGTGTAGATTTGTTGCTATAACTGTAACCGCTGCCTGTTGAAATTACAAAATATCTTTTAAGTGAACAATATTTTTACTGTTTTATCTAGTGTATCGTAATTCGTACTTATCAGATTATATTACTGGAAACCGTTGTTTTTGTTCTAAATGTATTCTAACTTTTAGGGGCAAAAATATGCCTTGTACTAAAAACAATTATTCTGGTAGACGTAACCATATAAAAGTCGTGTCCAATACCAAGTTTAGATTTTAATATCTAATATAAAATTAATAATTGATTCTGTTTAACATGTTTTGTA
This sequence comes from Cosmia trapezina, assembly GCA_905163495.3. Classification (NCBI taxonomy): domain Eukaryota; kingdom Metazoa; phylum Arthropoda; class Insecta; order Lepidoptera; family Noctuidae; genus Cosmia; species Cosmia trapezina. The sequence continues at coordinate 26,189,121 of LR991032.1, forward strand.
CACTAAACTTCCGAACCAGATTTTTTCAGTATCCTTTAAATAACCATAACAATAATTCTAATAGGCATGACCATACATTGCTTCCTTTTACTAGATTATTATTTACAAGTCGTTCTGGTAATTTAGTAGAATATTTTTTTCTCCGTGCGGACGCGTATTTATCTACGGAGCGGCCGTAGGTAATTAATTCAAGGTCACTGCGCTCAGATAAACTACTGCAGCTTTATTATTCTGTGGCTGTACTTTTATAATTACGACCAGGAAATCAATTTCAACACACTTATATTGGAGTTCAATTAATCCATAAACCAATTAAGTTGTTATTCAAACTTAACCTCATTTCTCTCATCGTTAACTCGGGACTCACTCACAAGGTGTCGCTTTGTCATACATTTACAAATAAAGCCATTCGCTTATGCGGACAATAGTATTAATTAACGGATTGTTTGGCGCGATCGCTACACCAGAACTGCACGATACAGGGCCGGATCGGGGTGCCGGTTGGTGTGCAAAGAAATAAATTAGACAGGTACCCATTTTATAAAAATAGATAGTTTAGAAACATCTGTAATAAAATTAAGGAAACTTAATGAATACTGGTTACGTTTGCTAATAGCAAGCTACTAATCCGTAGTTTCTGAAAGATTATTCAACTGTCACAAAAGAATACCTTTGTTGGTATTATGTAATAGACTGTCAAAACAGTTTATGTGAGATTTTAGATTTAAAGAAGAATTAAGACTTGATTTTAAGATGTGATTTTCGGTTACTTTGGTCATATTGCCCGTTGGGAACCAGATAACCTTGATAAATTGGTGGTGATGGGAAAGGTAGATGGGAAAAGGCCTCGCAGCCGGTCACCTAACCGCTGGTCAGACCAAGTAACCGCCCCACAAGACTATCACGACCGCCCTGAGACAAGCGGAGAACCGAATGAAGTGGAAGAACATCATACATAAAGCTACAAAGAACTTTCAAGGACCTTCAGTACCTAATGAAGTACGCGACCAAGAAGAAGAATACTTAATTAATCCACAGAAATCACCGGGAGAGAACTTAGACACAGACAAGAACACAGTATTGAATCGTCACTTATAAAGTACTTTGGGGCACCTTGTACCGAACTGATCCGGCCCTGTCAACATTCGTGATTTAATTAATTAATGCTTGACAGTTATCGATTCGGCGAGATGTGGACTTACTTCACCGAGTTTCTGCGTTAATTTGTTATATTCATAGCATTTAACTGAAGCAGGTTTAATTTAATGGATATCGTAGTTGTAAAAATAAGTAATTTTCTGAAAACTTTTCTTGGGTATTTTTACATGAAAATATAGCTTATGTTATGTAACTCAGATAGAGTTATCGGTACATTTTTATTAGAAATATTTTGTTGTATCATTATTCATTACTTTAGCTAATACAGAATAATATTCAATCAATCTGCCTAGCCTTTTCCCAACTATGTTGGGGTCGGCTTCCAGTCTAACCGGATGCAGCTGAATACCAGTATTTTACATGGAGCGACTGCCTGTCTGACCTCCACAACCCAGTAACTGGGTAATACGATACCCCTTGGTAAGACTGGTTGTCAGACTTTCGGGCTTCTGACGACCCGTAACGACTGTCAAAGATCCACGAATGACAGCCGGGACCAACGGCTTAACGTGCTTTCCGAGGCACGGAGGAGTCTCGGTGTGTAAAGATGGTCACCCATCCACTGACCAACCCCGGCAAGCGTAGCTTAACCTGATGGATCGACCCGTGCGGCAGTTATTACATAGCCACGAGCTCCTCAATACAGAATAATATTATTGAACCTAAACATACATACATCTTCTCAGGGTAGTCAGATAGGAAATGTCGACTTCATCTAGCTTATTTAAAAAAAAAAAATTATGACGTGTAAAAGTGATTTCGATATCCTATTTACAGAATAAACAATTTCATTTCATTTCATTTCATTTCATATGTGATAAAAATGAACTTTGCGTAGGTTTATTTGAGGGACTACACATTTGGGTCTGGGAGTTCACAGGGAATTTTTAAAATGCTGAATTTAAAAAGCACCTCTATACTAGGTAAAAATAAGAAATTAGTACTTATTCCGATCCTGCTGATCTATTAAATATATTTTTTTCTTAGTTAAAATTGTATCATAGTTATAGCTGGTTAATTAAACATCATTTTATAATCTTAGCGTCATTATATGGTCAAGTTAGATCGACGACACGGTTGGCGCAGTGGTTGAGCGATTGACTGCTGCGCAGCATGTCGCGGGTTCGATTCCCGCACGGAACAAATATTTGTAAGACCTACAAGTATTTGTTCCGAGTCTGGGTGTTTTTCTATCTATAATATGTATTTATTTACAAAAAAAATGTATATAAGTAGTTTATCAGCCATCTCGTTACCATAACACAAGCATTAGGTTGCTTAGCTTGGGACTAGATGGCGTTGTGTGAAATGTTCAAGGATATTTATTTATTTAAGTCTATAGTCCTAATCCTAACTAATATTATGGTTGCGAAAGTGATTGTATTTGTTACGCTTTCACGCCAAAATGCCTGAAAGGGTTTGGATGAAATTTAGCATACAGGTAAAACATAAGCTGAGTAATAACATAGGTTACTTTTCATCCTGGATCGCAAATGAAGTCGCGGGTAACAGCTAGTTGGGTATAAATATTTTTTTTCATTATTAGTATCTTTGTTAGACAAGCAAAGAAGCTTCTCCTATTTGCTTTAACATCTCCATTTTGAATTAAACATCACACCTCGTTCTTCAATTACAAAAAAAAATTCCAAAGTTATAAAACTCAATTCGCTAACATACACAAGTAATAAAACTTTAAAACTTCATTGCAACGTATCTTCGAGCGCAGCCAAATTCTACCCATACATGCCTACTCCTCTAGTACTCACGAATAATGATCGTCTGCGCACGCGCACACCACACACACATGCTTGAACACACTAATGCATTATACAGTACAGTACAGGCGTGGTGCAATGCATTCGCTACATAGAGGCGCGATTTTTAGTTAGTAAAATAATAATGATATATTGTTATTACTTTTTTTGTGTAATTTGACGTTTTTACTGCATAAAAAGAAAATTTATCAAGACTTTATAAGAATATACAGGGCAATTTTTAAATCACTAGCTAAACTAAAAAACAAAATCGGCGGTTTCATACAGTAACATTTTGGTCGAGTAGGTCAATACCTACTCAACCAAAATGTATGAAACAGCTGATTTTTTTTTCATGAATTCTGAGTTGGTCCCTTAGTGAAAATTGTGCATGTTCATGATTTCATGGGTAGAACACTGTGAAAATTTAGCTAGTGATTTAAAAATTGCCCTTTAGATTTTGTTAAACTATATATTAGTTTAGCAAAATATACAGGGCAATTTTTTGAAACTTAAAGAATTTACTTGCAAGAATTTCCAGTGGAATTTAACAACATAAGAAAACAGCTAAAACACTAACGTAGACGCTACGCGAGTCTACGAAATAGTTTCTGCTACGGCGTAGCTACTCGTAGCACTAATCTATAACTTGCTACGATTAGTGCTACGGAGTTGAAGCCAAGATATTGAGGAACTTGCCTGATAGGAATACGTAGATATTTTAATCTTTCTGATTTTTAATTCGACGGAATTCTGACAGCTGTAATTTTTTGACACTTCAGATATCATAAACTTTTTCTATCATGTCCTTTTATAAGTTATAATGACTGGAATTTTTTGGATATAAAATAACAAAAAATATGAAAGAGAATGAGATCAAGTAAACTGTACGACAATGTAAACAGTGTTTGTTCTGTGCATTCATTGCACACTAACTAAAATATTAGTTTTATGGCTAAATGGAAAAAAACCGGTCAAGAGCGAGTCGGACTCGCGCACCGAGGGTTCCGTTCCGATTTCTGAAAAAGTGTACTACATATTTAGAGACATCGTTTTGTTTTTCCTGTAATCTTTACATAAATTTCTATCGCATAGAATAATTTCAGATTTTTCTCTTTGCAAACTTCGGAGATAAGGGGGGGGGGGAACGGTATTTTTTTTACATTTTTCATCAAAAGTCGAAAACTAACGCCTAAAAAAAATAAAAAAAACGTTTGAGAAGGTGCAAACAGCGTTCTTTCATATGATACCCCACATGCCCTAGTAGCCCCACTTTGAATTTTTAAGACCCCCTTTCAGTCCCTGTTGCAAAAAAATATAAATATTTTTATTTTTTTCTTATTTGTAAAATAGTTGGGTAAACGTCATCTAAAACTATTCCAAATTTCAAGTTGATAGCATTAGTAGTTCTTGAGATATCCAGCTGTGACAGACAGACAGACAGAGTCACACCATAAGGGTTCCTTTTTTACCATTTTGGAACGGAACCCTAAAAAGAGTAAAAGGAACATATTTTATAATTTTAAATATTTATTTAGGTATTATTATCACTAATATCATCATAGTTGTCTGTCTGTTGAAGCGAAGAAGCGAAGATTTTACAAACAAAAATGTATTCCTAAAAAAGGTTTGTAACCTATGGATTAGAGGACAGGGATTCCTGTAAAAGAAAAATAATTACCTTACTAATTATTGTAACTTCAATAATTTCATAATAAAAATCTGATTACCATTTTAAAATTATCAGTCAATTTTCTATGTTTTAGTTTTTCTAATTGAAACCAAAATTCAAGAAAGATTTTTTTTTTTAAATTCGCTTAAATGCGTTCCGTTTTTAATGGGACCGTTTTATTATTGGCAACACATCTGAAATGTCAGAATTCCGTCGAATTAAAAATCAGACTGTAGTCAAAACATAAATTAAGTGTATGCTTTTGTTTTTCGTATTATCCTTCCTTCTCCATTGTTTTTATCAATTTATGTAAAATGAAAAAGTAAAAATGAAAAAAAAACACTAACCATCTTTCTTCACGCAGCCTATACAACACGAAATTATTGCCAAAATTTCCCTTCGCCCTTCTTGAGAATGTGTGAGTAATGCGCAAGCGCAGCCGCACACACACGTCACATACCTGTACTTACCGCGCATGTGTGTGGGTTAGCCGGTTTACCAAAGTACATTTTTAGGGTACCCATACAACTATAAATAGTTTAATGAGGACCGAAAGAATTTTTGGGGATTATTTGTTGCCACAAAGTATAGGGCATCTGTTTCGTTTTTTGCCAAGTATTTTGGCCATGGCTATATTAGGTCGGCTGGTGTAAGGCTTTGTTCTTTTTTGGCCAGTAATTTGAGTCTATGTATTGGGATATTGTCGTGTTTCAAGTCGAAGGAAATCGTCAAGAGGTTAATGACAAACAAATGTGAGACGAAGGGCATGAAACGTTTGAGCGTTTTAAGTCATTGTTAGTTTTAAATTAAACTAATACTCGTAGGAAAAGTATGGAACAGAGGAAAAGGATTAATAATAAAAATCGCTTTATTTTCAGGCAACTAAGGGCCATAGATACAATACACAAATAATTTGACAAAATAATAAACTATTACTTATTAAAAATGACATATAATATTAATTTAACTATTTAGTAATAAATACGTAAAGTCGTATTACGCTGTCGTGGTGTCCGGCCTTCCGCGAAAACGCCGATACAGGACACCCATCGGAGAAGAAGTAATAACGCTACTTTGTCTGCGTGTATTTTGTATTTTTATCATCTTTAGAAATAAAAATGAATGGCGAAACGTATTGCTAAGCGCAAAACTCGAGAATAGCTCGACCAATTCGGATTTTTTTTTTCAAATAGTCGTTGAAGTCTGAGGAAGGTTCTTATCAAGAGTTCTGGAAACTGAAAGTTCATTTTCTAGGAAATTTAGTATGAATTATTGAAATTTGGACAGGACAACGTCTGGCGGGTCAGCTAGTATTTTAATAGAAATAATCTTTCGTATTGGTAAAGATACCGGGGTCCACCCAGAGCGGGAGAAGTCATTTGATGATTTCCCATACAAAAAAAAAGCGTCAGTAGTTAGAACTAAAAACGGTTTGTCTATGGGGGGTGGGTGTTTTTCTATCTATAATATGTATGTATTTACAAAAAAAAATGTATATAAGTAGTTTATCAGCCATCTCGTTACCATAACACAAGCATTAGGTTGCTTAGCTTGGGACTAGATGGCGTTGTGTGAAATGTCCAAGGATATTTATTTTATTTATTTATATGAATCGGGCAATAAATTATGGAAGTCTCGCAAGCAAATATCTGTAGGCGGGATGATAGGGAAAACTTAAAGTAATCTTTGTTTTATTACTATAACTAAACGATGTTATAGTTTTTTTAGTTTGTGTGATTAAAGTTTATAAGTACTTACAAACTTTAAAATGGAGGTTGTTTACTTCTTAGTATAATACAAGTTTTCACTCACTGTCACCACTAAAGTTTTTGAGATATATTTTGACAAGTACGTGTCGCATCTTTGCGAGAAACGTGTTATCTCGAAATATGCAATTTCACAGGAAGCGATATGTTTTAAAACAATTATGACAAGTATTAAATTAATGTGTGTTTACCTTAAGGCGAAAGCGCCAGGGTAGCCCACGAAATTCAAAATTGCTTACGTTTTTTGCAATTTGTAGGTCAGTGTTAGCTTGTATGTTGATTAAAATATGATTTGCGGCCGTAGCTAATATGGCTTTACAGAATTATAATCATTAGAATCAGCAATACAACTCCATAAGTTAGCATTTACCTCAAACCTCATGATTTCATGAAATCGCTAGATTTGAGATAAATGCTAACTTATGGAGCTGTATCGCTGATTCTAACGATTATAATTCTGTAAAGCCATATTAGTTACGGCCGCGAATCATATTTTAATCAACATACAAGCTCACACTGACCTACAAATTGCAAAAAACGTAAGAAATTTTGAATTTCGCGGACTACCCTGGCGCTTTCGCCTTAAATGAATTATCCTAATAAACTTTTAAAAAATACACAAAATGATTCTATGATCGAATATTCAAATATCGAATAATAAAAAAAAACATGTCACGTGTTTCTCTCAAGGAGGCGGTGTATTATTTAACCATGGAGTTTCTTGCCGACTCGTCTCCATAGGAAACGACAAATTGAATCCGTGCACCTAGCTTCTAATGTTCCATAAGTGCCCATGTAATATAAGTGAGGTAAATATATTTTGATTTTTATTTCGAACGAGACATTCGGGGGTAAAGTGGCACCTTTTTAAGATAAGATAAGTCTTTATTTGCCTTAAACATGGTATAATGTTAACCTTGTGTAACCTAACCTAAAAAACCGGGCAAATTCGTGTCGGACCACGCACAATGAAGGGTTCCGTATTTGGGATGAATTAATCCAAGAACAAACTTAACATTGGTGCCGATTCTGTTGTACACCGAACTAAACTAACTAAACTATCACTAAAATTCCTTACTTTTTTCTATGAGAATCTTAGAGCTATTCTGCAAACAAAAAACCTCTAAATTTAGAAAAAAAATTGACACAACTAAAATTGAGTTTGACAATCGTGACTCCACGTGGTATAGTGCTCGTAGTATATTTGACCCGGTGGCTTTAATTGGAACTAACGAAATCACTATGAAAAGTGAGAAAGCTTGTCATATTTTGTTTACAGACAATCCGACATCGCCGCCGTTACCGTGTCAGATATTTTTTAGAGCTGGAGGGGGCAGGGAGGGGGCAGCTTCAACGTGTTTTTGTGGATTTTTTTTTTGGTACCTACGTGTTGAGGGTTACTGGTTTAAGGGTTCCATAAAGGGGGGCCAAATTTTCATTATTTTTGCGATAGGACACACCGTTTTCGAGATTTAAGGAAAAGAAAAACAAAAAAACAGTACTGTTTTTGCACTTGAAGTCAAGGTGTTTGTGTGAATTTTAGCTCATGACAACTAATCTTATTCCACACCTTTTTAATCGCGATTAAAAATAGTCTAATTTAGTTTGACAATCGAAATTTTAGGTGAAAAAACGTCAAATTCAGAATAGCAAAATTGCCATTTTCACTAAATTATAATCTCACTACAATCTTAGTGCTGTCAAACTAAAATTTAGTTAAGTTGTGTCACTTTAATCAATTTCAGAATGGGAAATCGTCGTTTGACAGGAATAAACTAAATTTTAGTGATTTTTAGTATAGTTTAGAGGCATTTGTGACAAGAGAATCGGCACCATTGTAGTTGAACAACATGTTCTCCCATACATTCCAACTGTAAATGTAAGTTTGTACTCACAATATTGACAGTTTTACCATGTCATTTTAAGACACTGACTTATAGGTTTTTCTGTAATCTTCAAGTAAATAACTATTTTCTGTATTTTTTTTTTTTAATTTCAGACTTCGGAGATAAGGGGGTAATGATATGTATTATGTAATAATGGGACCACACAAGGGGTAAGTAGCTACTCTAAAATCAAAGAGGTAGACGGGAGGATGGCCGAAGACCGATATTTAATAAGACTCCGTTTCAACTTATAATATAACTGCACTAGCGGAGCCCTACTAGAATCTGACTGGGGGCAGTCAAACAAAAGCCAGATTCGCTTTCCTTCAATAATAATTCGATGTTTGAATGTCTGCCAGTAACATACTAACGTTGACTAAAGCACAGATTAATACAGATGGGACACTCCGCAGTTTAGGTATGAAGCTACAAGTACGCGGCAGGCTCAATTCAGTGTGTGCTGCCGCGCACCGGCCGGCTCGCACGTTAGTTCGATACTCACTCTCGCGCCGCCTCGTAAAAGAAGACAACCCTAACGAGTCAGAAGTTATAAATAAGAGTTACGCGATAGAAAGAGGCAACTTTTAGGTGAATATAACTGCAAGTAATTAGCGTTGTGCGACCTGAATTGAACTTTACTGTGTAAAGAGTCGCTTTTTTAGGGTTCCGTACCTCAAAAGGAAAAAACGGAACCCTTATTGGATCACTCGTGTGTCTGTCTGTCTGTCTGTCCGTCCGTCTGTCACAGCCAATTTGCTCCGAATCTAATGGACCGATTAAGTTGAAATTTGGTACACATATGGATTTCTGTGACCCAAACACGTCCAGCTTAAGTAAATAAATATTTTTTTTGAATATGAGGGTCACTTTTAGGGGGCAAACTAGAAAATTAAAACAAAAAGTTTTGCAAACTGTACCGTGTTACATCTATACTTCTATACTAATATTATAAAGAGGTAAAATTTGTATGTAAGTTTGTAAGTTTGTATGTAGGGGGTAATCTCCGGAACTAATGATCCAATTCTAAAAATGTTTTCACTGGTAGAAAGCTACATTATTCCTGAGTGCTATAGGCTATAAATTATATTTATATCATGCACATTAGCCGAGCTATCACAAGTTTTGTCTAACAAGTCGGAAAGAAATACCTCTTTAAACAGACTTTTTTGCATGCGCTGCCTAAACGGTTGTTTATAATTGAGAACAATGTATGGCAGTCTGGTCCGTCTTAAATAATTCTACAAAAAAGTCCGCGACACCTTATTTCTATCTTTTATATTTTATCTTTTATACATCTTTTATTGTTTTAAAAAAGTATTTTTTAGGCTTACTTACGTTTGGATGATTATATAAACAACAAAACATTAATCCTTATCAAAATAAGGTATTTTATGATCACAAGGACATCGTGGAGATAAGATTTGGCCTTTACAGTATGGCAATTGGTCATACAGTTTCGGAGATAATGTAAAATTACTAAAACGCAAAATAACTTTAATTCATACCGGTTCCTGTTGAGCAAACATGTTTAGAGCGGACGTTTTATCAATTTACCCATAGATGGCGTTGTGCAAAATGTCGGTGGAATACAGCGGAAGAGTTTGTTTTTTTGTTAGTTTGTTTGAACGCGCTATCTCTGGAACTACCCCCGTCGGATTTGAAAAAATCTTTTTGCATTTTATAACCCAGTTCTTGAGGAGGGCTATAGGCTATTTAACATTACGCTAGGGCCCTTAGGAGCCGAGCGCGAAGTAATAGCGCGGGCAGGCGATGCGGAAGGATATAGGCTATTTAACATCACGCTATGCCCCTTAGACGCCGAGCGCGAAGTAATAGCGCGGGCAGGCGATGGGGAAGGATATAGGCTATTTGACATCACGCTAGGGCCCTTAGGAGCCGAGCGCGAAGTAATAGCGCGGGCAGGCGATGCGGAAGGATATAGGCTATTATTTTAACATCACGCTAGGGCCCTTAGGAGCCGAGCGCGAAGTAATAGCGTGGGCAGGCGATGCGGAAGTATATAGGCTATTTAACATCACGCTAGGGCCCTTAGGAGCCGAGCGCGAAGTAATAGCGCGGGCAGGCGATGGGGAAGGATATAGGCTATTTGACATCACGCTAGGGCCCTTAGGAGCCGAGCGCGAAGTAATAGCGCGGGCAGGCGATGCGGAAGGATAATTATAGGCTATTTAACATCACGCTAGGGCCCTTAGGAGCCGAGCGCGAAGTAATAGCGCGGGCAGACATTGCGATGCGATGCGTCGGGGTTGGTGGGTGGGGGGTACAAGAAATTTAACGCGGACGAAGTCGCGGTCAGAAGCTAGTATCGAATAAAAGGGCTTACTATGAAGGTTTCAAATATATATTTTTTTTATAATTTTAAAGTAAATAGTTTTAGTGTTATTTAAGAAAATAGACGAAAATTGACCATTCCCCCTCCCTTATCTCCGAAGCTACTGGCCTAAAATTTTGAAAAAAATACAGAAAATAGGTCTATACCTGTAGATTACAATTGTCTACAAATACAAATAGATAAAACAACGGTTATTTTAGCAATATATCGCTCACCAGCCCGCAGAGACATAACCGGATTCTTGAATTCATTAAACAGCGTACTTGTCAAAATTAATCATATGAAAAACATTATTATTACAGGAGATATCAACATTAATATTAGCGAGGAGTCACAGGACCCGAACAAAAATAATTACCTAACATTACTAGCTACTTTTGGTCTTCTCCCAGCTCATACGCTCTCTACCAGGCAGGGGAATTGCTTAGATCACATAATACTAAAGACCAAATTATCGGCACATGCACTAGTAGCGCATTCTGCTCTTACCGACCACGAAACAGTAATTCTCTTTTTACACAAAGTAACACAGAAATCAAGAACCAAAAACACAATTTCGCGGATAAACTATGATCAACTTTCTTCAGACCTAAATACACTCGATTTACATACGATATACGAAATACAGGACCCTAACACGGCAGCAGAATTCCTCATAAATTCCATTAGGCAGATCATAGAGCGAAACACCAAAAGTGTCAAAACTCCTAACCGAAAAAAAATTATAAAGCCCTGGATCACACCAGGACTTCTACGCTGCATGACACATAGAGACAATATGCACAAGAGGGTAAAGTCATGTCCAGATGACACTATCTTATTAGTATCATATACTCGCTACAGAAACTTCTGTAACTCTCTTCTAAAAAAAATAAGAAACGAACACGAACAGAACGAGATTAAAAACGCCGGCCAAAATGGTAAAGAACTTTGGGAGGCGATCAACAAAATCACGAATAGAAGTAAAACTAAAGAACCCCCAACACAGTTGCTCACACTATCCCCCACGCCAGACCAATCAGTCGAATTAATAAATAACTATTTTGTTACTATCGGCAAAGGCTTAGCTGAGAAAATACAGGGTACTCAACCAAATACATACAAAAGCTACACAGACGGTTACTTGTGCCCACACTCAATGGTGCTGCTTCCTACCGACGTGGTTGAGGTCGAAAGACTGATAATGTCCTTACGAACCAGCTGTGCTGTGGGTTGGGATGGTATATCCACTAGAATAATTAAACAACACAAAAATATTCTAGTTCCGCCCCTGACACACATTTGCAATCTGGCCCTCGCAACCGGTAAATTCCCGAAGGTTTTTAAGAAATCAGTAATTATTCCTGTCTATAAGGGTGGGGATAGAGACCGAGTAACTAATTATAGACCCATTGCTATTTTGCCTGCGTTATCGAAGGTCCTCGAGCGCATTATGAACAAGAGGCTAATAAATTATCTGGAAAGCAAAAAGCTCCTATCTCCATACCAATATGGTTTTCGCGCCGGTAAATCAACTTCTAATGCAGTCCATGACTTAACAGACCACATCGTTAGAAACTTGGATGGTGGGCAGAAGGTTATAGGTATTTTCCTTGACTTAGCAAAGGCCTTCGACACCGTCTCTACTCCCATCCTTATAAAGAAGATGGAGAGCATGGGTATAAGGGGTTTGCAATTGAAACTTTTCGAGGACTACCTTAAAGACCGTACACAGACCGTTAAGATAAACAATCACATAAGTTCCGAGAAATTTATTACACACGGAGTTCCACAAGGCAGTGTGATCGCGCCTACTCTATTCTTAATTTATATTAACGATCTGTGTGCGCTCAATCTCGACAAAGGCAAAATCTTCACATTTGCTGACGACACTGCCTTAATATTTAATTCTACTACGTGGCAAAGCGTTTTAGAAAGTGCTCAGTCTGGCTTGAATGAGGTGTCAAAATGGTTGCATGACAATGTCCTTACCCTGAATGCAGAAAAAACAAAATATATTAATTTTGCTATGCGGAGGGGTTCTCAAAGTCTAGCGTCTCTAATTTCTATCACCGCGCATAAATGTCCCATCCCCTACAGCACGACCTGCACGTGCACCCGCCTTGAGAGAGCAACCTCTATAAAATACCTTGGGGTGATTCTGGATCCTTGTTTAGGCTTCCAACCACACATCGAATCGCTTACCTCTAGAGTTCGAAAATTAATTTATGTATTTAAGAACTTAAGACACGTGGCGGGTGAAAGCCTTAGGAAGACGGTCTATTACGCACTTTGTCAGTCTTTGTTAACATATTGCATAACAACATGGGGTGGAGCATCCAAATCGACTCTAATCCAACTTGAAAGGGCGCAGAGAGCAATATTAAAAGTATCATCTTTTCGACCATACCGCTACCCCACAACTGACTTATACCGGGAAAGTGGGGTTCTCACCGTTCGCCAACTGTTCATACTTCAGACCACCATGAAGCAACATGCACTTCTTCCCTATAGTCTCACACCTATGCAAGGCAAAAGGCGCTACGACCCCGTCGACCGGTCCGTTGGTAGACTTGCAACTTGTTTCTCCGAACGATTCTTTTGTTTTCTGGGAGGCTACCTCTATAACAAAATAAACAAAGTTCACAACATCTTTCCACTCACAAAACACCTGTGTAAGAAGAAAATTAATGGATGGCTTATGAGTCTGGACTATGACGCAACTGAAAGTCTACTTACCATCCCAAAATAGTTACCGCTTTCGTCTAGGTTGTCTCTGCCACAAGCACATACTACTATGGCATTCAGCAAACACGCACACCCACACCAACTTTTACATCACTCACACTCACACTGTCACACACTCACACTCCCACTGTCACTCACTCACACTCCCATTCAATCCACACAAACACTCCTTCTTAAAAGTAGAATAGAAATTATTGTCTAGTTTTAGTTTACGTGAAACCATACTTTGTACCTGGGGTGGAGACCTGGTGGCCTGAAATACAGGCTTCGGCTTAGCTTAGGCACCAGTCTCCCACAATACTGTTCTTTAAGCCAATGACTGGACAATATTGATTTTTTGTTATTATTTTGTAAGGACATTGTGGTGAGAAAAATAAATAAATATTATAATTATAATTACAGGAAAACCTATAAGAAGTTTGTGGTCTTAAAATAACATGGTAAATCTCTCAATATTGTGAGTAAAAACTTACATTTACTGATGGAATGTATGGGAGAACATGTTTTTCAACTATAATGTTAAGTTTGTTCTTGGAATAATTTCATACCAACTACGGAACCCTTCATTGTGCGTAGTCCGACACGCACTTGCCCGGTTTTTTATTTAAATGATTTTGCGGAGTGTCCCATCTGTATTAATCTGTGACTAAAGCAACAAACCTCTACATTACTAAGGATAAACAGTAATCAGATAATAAAATAAGGTCACGTAATGAGTACGAGCATTAGAATTTTCACGATTAGTAAAGTAAGTTAAATAGTTTCTCGTGCGATCCCCGAATTAATTTTAATTGCCTGCCACGTTCCTGGCGAACTATCAGCAGTTTTGTAACTTTGCCCGGCTTCCACAGTGTTGCCAATTAGTGGGGACTTGTATGAGGTAACGTGAGACGATTGGGAACTCCGGGGGACTGTGGGGGGCTGATGAACGATGGTATTTGAGGTTAGCATGACGCCTCGTAAAAGTTATTTTCAGACGGGTTTTAGTAAAAATCTTGTGATTTGTAATGTTGATCAATAGCTAATTTGTTTTGAAAAACAGGTTTTCATATGATGTTTTTCGTATTTAAACTATGTAGTGACCTCTAGTCTAAACTATGTAGGTTGTCAATGCATTTTTAACCGACTTCTAAAAAAGGAGGAGTATTTTTTTTTTTTTTATGTTTGTTCGCGCATAACTCCGTCGCTTGCCAACCGATTTGAAATTTTTTTTTTTTGTTGGAAAGGGTATACTTTCCAGATGGTCCCATTTTTGTCAAAATCCAGTTCTGATGACGGGATCCTGGAGAAATCGAAGGAACTCTTCAAATATTATAGGCACACCTATAGCGATTTGGGTATTTTTTATAGTAGCTCGTGCATTTGCTCTTGGAAAGCACCACTTGGTGAAGTGGAACTGATGATGAAGACCACAGATGGCTACCGGAACTACTCAATGATAAATATTTCTCGGGTTGCGATTCGATTACTTTAATATGGTTGCTAAGCAATTTCCGCTCGTCACACAATGCGTGTGGTGAGTGGTTGTTGAGGAGTTCTCCTGGTTCTTACCAGCAGAACTCCTCAACAATTAACGTCCCAGCATCGGGAAAAGCAATATTTTGTAACATGTGATGAGCAATTGACATTAGACTATTGTAACTTATACAAATTATAAACAGACCCACTAAAAAGCGAGAAAAAAAATCTTTTTAACAAAAAAAAAACCGACTTCCAAAAATCACTACAAAGTGAAAAATAACTTTGATTTCGGAAGTCGGTGGCAAAAATAAAAGAAAGTAAATAAAAAACGAAAGACACCGACTTCCGAAATCAAAGTTATTTTTCACTTTGTAGTGATTTTTGGAAGTCGGTTTTTTTTTTGTTAAAAAGTTTTTTTAGGCACAAAATCGACGGATATAAAAAAAGTCGTGTAAGTTAGACTATTTATAACTCAAGAACGGCAGAACCGATTTGTCTGAAAATTAGTGGGGAGGTAGCTTATAACCAGGAGACGGACATAGAATACTTTTATAAATATAATTCTTCTGTACGAGTGTTTGTCACCTAACTCGTCCTAAACGGCTTTACCGATTTGGATGAAAATTTGTGTGTATATTTCAATTGGTTTTGAGGAGTTCGTGGCTGAGTAATAACAGCCGCACGGGTCGATCCATCAGGTTAATCTACGCTTGCCGGGGTTGGTCAGTGATGGGTGACCATTTTTACATACAGAGACTCCTCCGTGCCTCGGAAAGCACGTTAAGCCGTTGGTCCCGGCTGTCATTCATGGATCTTTGACAGTCTTTACGTCGTCAGAAGCCCGAGAGTCTGACAACCAGTCTTACCAAGGGGTATCGTATTACCCAGTTACTGGGTTGTGGAAGCCAGATAGGCAGTCGCTCCATGTAAAATACTGGTATTCAGCTGCATCCGGTTAGACTGGAAGCCGACCACAACATAGTTGGGAAAAGGCTAGGCAGATTGAATTTGCCTACCTAATTTGTATTGAAAAACAGGTTTTCATATAAGATTTTTCGTCTTTAAACCATGTAGTGACCTCTAGTCTAAACTATGTAGGTTTAATTGCCTGAATTGCTACTTAGCCCTCTTCCTATCTCCTAATTTAGCTGTGCCCGACAGATTTTTCAATTTCCATTTTGATATTTTACTTTGTTATACTATCTATGTAATACATAATATGGAATGCAATAAAGAATTGAGTGAACATCTGGACATTTGAAACTCAATAATCAAGTATTGAGTTTCAAATGTCCAGATGTTTTTGTCCTTAATTATGAGAGCAACCATCCTTCCAGCGACGTTTAGTTTAAGATAAGATAAGATATATTTATTTGTCAAAAACATGTGTAGGTTTAACATCAGTTGGAACGATTACAAAAAAAAAAAGAAGTTTCAGCATGTTTTGCCTAGAAAGGCGTACAAATACAATAATAATATAATAATAAAGTCCAAAATTTATAAGGTTAATAAGTTAATAAAATACATCATGTTAATAATAATAGCAAAAATAGTAAAAATAAAAAAGTAACAAATGTCTAAAGTACATCATTTAAATAGTCTTCAACATTATATATAGTAGCATTTATTTATTAAAAGTTTCTTCATGCTTTTATTAAAACTATTAATATTCAAATCTTTGTATGCCTTTGGTACCTTGTTGTATAACTTTGGGGCCATGCAGAATACAGTCTTACGCATGAGAGCTGTAAAAAAAAATTAATAGAAAAATACTAAGTTAAATACATTATTGCTAAGTCTAATCAATTGCAGTAGAAATAACAATAGCATGGCTGCATCATTCTAAATACTCCTAAACATTACAACTGCCAATATCCTCAAAACTTTTCCTCAAAAAACCATCACGCCTATCCGTTTTGGAGCAAGCAGGAGCTATAATAAACACGATTTATGATCACCCAGTGCATTCCTCACACGTCCGTGCTATACAAAAACCATCAGCATTGTTCACGAAGAACTATACAATTGGCAAACCCGAATAAATTGCACCCAAATTCACCTGACACCTACGAAAATTTTTCGTGATCCTTATAGCTTAAACCATAAGGATAATTTTCCTTTACCCATGGGGTTTGTGAAATATTGGGAATGAAAACCGCAGCATCTTTGTTACGAGTACTTCATGTTTTTGGAGCTAACGGTAATTCAGGTTTGTTCCTATGTAAGTTTTGAACTTTGCTATATATATTTTCCTTTAAGATTAATGTTGTGTTGAATGATTGAAAATGAGGTTTTATGCGATTAGATTGATAAAATGTCTGTGGACGATTAATTATGTCTTTCGGTATTGGTAAGTTCTTTGTGTTCGAGTTCATTATGGTCCTTATTTGAAACGTTTTATCTTTATGCTATTCTATTTTGGTATTTCTTTTAAACTTTTTTATATAACGTTTATTTTTTATTTTTAATATGTTAATTTAAAATGTCAAGACCACGTGGTATGCGTACCAAGTGCTGCTAGCCACATGCATTGTCATAATTATTTTTAAATGATGAATGCAAGAGTTAAAAAAAAGTCACACAAAGACGAAGACACACGAAGACGGTGAACAGATTGTTTCAAGAAAATGGGTAATCACGTCCTTCTGTTTCATTACCACTCTGAAAAGCGGTGGTAAACAATCCCCAAAACAATATTTCAGATAAAATGAAACCAAAAAGATCCATAACGTATATGAAAGTAAAATTTAATCAATTTAAATTCTCAAAAGAAGAACTTACGAAAAAAAAAAAATTTAAAACGTAATTTTGATTTAAAAACTGAAGCCCTAAAACAATTTATGACGTAGTTTCTTCAAATTCTGAACACGTACTCAGCTGTCTGAGAAAAACTGAAAACTTTACAAAATTTGTTAGAAAAGGTTCCAGCCAACTTTCCAGTCAGCTAACGGTATAGCTATAAGAAAATGTGTTAATATCTCTCGTCGCCATTGTTCGAAAAGTGTCGAGATGTAAATTCAAACAAAGATGGCGGACATTTTGTGACTTTTTCCTTGTAGTTTACAAAAATGTGGTGTTTTTACTGCTTCGCTCGTAAATTATAATACATAGCTTGCTGGTCGCTTTGTCGTAGAAGTGTCATGAATCATTTTTTGGTTGAGCAATTTTCGTAGTATTTTTAGAAACGAGGGTAACAGGAAAAAATTGTTGAATTATGAAATGAGGTACTTTCTCAGTTTCTTGATGGTTGTTCAGTGCCTCTAGGCGAAACAAACAGTAACTTAAGAGGCCGTACACGAAATTTTGACGATTTCGCTGATTTACGCGATTTTACAGTTATAATATAGTATTTGTGTAAGTTTTAATGCACAACATGAAAGACGAGTATGAGCTACTTTTTTATTTTTATTATTTACTTTTGATTAATCGACCTAAACCAGCGACTGTTTTGTGAATTTTTGCTGTAAGAGGTTTAGAATAACACATATTTACGAATCGTTTTGAAAATTACAATGTATTCTTGTAAAAGTTTTACATACAACTAGCTTTTGCCCGCGGCTTCACCCGCGTGGATGTCGGAAATTGTCCCAAGGGAACATGCTACTGGCTATTCCTTCCTTATTCCTTGTCTACATTATAAAAGGAATCGCTGTGCAAAATTTCAGCTGTCTAGGTCCAACGGTTTGGGCTGGGCGTTGATGAGTCAGTCAATCAGTCAGTCAGTCAGGACTTCTCTTTTTATTTATCTATATAAATAAAAAGAGAAGTCCTGAATCACTTTCACTTTGTATAAATCACTTTTTACGACTTTCATATAAAATTTTTGAGTAAAAAAATATTCAACTTAGTCAAATTTTTGAGAAAATTGGTAAACATTTGCTTTTGATTTCGGCTACTTAGAACTCTCGTTCATAAAGATAAAACAACAGAAATAAACTTCAATTCAAAATCAATCCATTTCCTGAAAAAAAATGCAAAAAATTAAAAACATTTGCCATAAAAAATCTTTTAAAACCACCTATTTCTCGCACAACGAACTCGACGCAAAATAAAAATGAAGCTCATTCATTAGATTATAATCGATATGATCTTTTTCACACCACCTGCTCGAAAATGTCAAATTATATGTCAAGCAACCTTAACCTAAAGTGAGTCATTAGTGGGCGGGGGCACAGCCGGTCAATAATGTTGTACTGGATTTCATTATGACCCGCTGGTCAGTAATGTGATTTGAATTTGGAATCTCACATGCTCAGCTAAATTGGCAGTATAGTACTAACCCTTTGGTGCCAGAAAGAGGAAAGCTATTCTCGAAACCCTTACTACGCGTGGATGATATTCTCGATTTCCTACAAAATCATAACGACTGCTTCTTCATATCGTTGCCATGTTTTCGAAACCATAATATTGTAAGAATAATTAGATAACTACGAACCATTTTTTTTTTTAATTTTTTTTTTTAAATTCCACATCAACATCTATAAACGTACCAAATAAAAACTTAACTTTATCTTTGCACAACTGGACTAATGTCTCAAATCTTACCGTTAACTTCAATTAATATGTAAGTGCATATAACTAACTAGTTCTAAATATGTTATTCTTACTGTTTGTTTATTTAATAAATACTTTGTTTTTCGTACTATGGCTATTATTTTCTCACAGTAGGTGTAAAAAGTAGAGTATCCTCCTCTGGGCTAAAGGTGTTTTTGCCGTGGGCTAGCTTGAATCCCTCGCTGCATTCAGGATTCTTGTATTAACTCCCTCGCTTCGCTCGTGAGTTAAACTCTTAACTCCCTCACTACGCTCGGGAGTTAAATCCCGAATCCTTCATTGCGCTCGAGATTCAATATGACGCCCGTGACATAAGACACAACTTTAGCCCCTCGGTGCATAATCTACTATTATGTTGTGCATTAAAACTTATAGAGATGCAGTATTTTGAATGTAAAATTACGTCTTTAAAATCACGCAAATTAGCGAAATCGGCAAAATTTCGTATACGGCCGCTTAAAAAGGCTAAACTTTATAAGTATTTAGAATCGCTTTTTCTTTTCACAATTTGTAATTTTTTTGAATTTTCTATGCGTAGATGATTTGTTGAGTATTAACACTAAATACACGAAAAATCATCATCTGCCTAGCCTTTTCCCAACTATGTGGGTGTCAGTTTCCAGCCTAACCGGATGCAGCTGAATACCAGTGTACATGAAGTGACTGCCTACCTGACTTCCACAACCCAGTTACTGGGTAATACGATACCCCTTGGTAAGACTGGTTGTCAGACTTTCGGGCTTCTGACGACCCGTAACGACTGTCAAAAATCTAGGAATGACAGCCGGGACCAACGGCTTAACGTGCTTTTTCAAGCACCGAGGGGTCTTGGTATGTAAAAATGATCTCGCATCTACGTACCGACCGCGGCAAGCGTAGCTTAACCTGATCGATCGACCCGTGCGGCTGTTATTACACAAGCCAAATACACAAAAAATAGCATAATATAATATTCGCCTTCGATGTTTTGCAACCGTAAGACAACTTACTTAAACAACAACACATATTATTTCCGACTTCACCTAAAAGAAACAAGTTTATGTTGACCATCCTGCTCTTAGATAATACATATCTAGATCTAGCCACCGCGTGGCCGGTCATGAGACAGCAATATAATACTTTTTCTAGGTTATGTGGTATGAGAAATTAAGTTTAACGTAAGAAATCTTCCATTTTTTGGACTGAAACCCATGTCAATACATTCGCACAATGCAAAAACTGTCCAAAAAAGTTAAATTAATCGACGTAAGATACATTTTGTAACAGTGAAAGCACTTTGTTTGGCTAACATTCAAAAGTTCGCCAAGCAAAAATACGGCACGCCGTAAGAGACAGAAGATAAGATGCTCTGTCTCAATTTTCACACTTCACACTGGAATCATGGCAACGTCTAGAGGTTCAATATCTTTGATCCTGCTCATTTAAAACGTCACGGGAAGTAGGCAGTCCTCCACAGGCTAGCAACCAGTCTAGTTGTCATTACCCTTTATAATAATATATTAAACCATTTAGTAGATACGGTACTACGCGATACTAACCTGTACTTAAAAGGCCGGGAGTTCCGGCAACTTCCTCAAGAAATAGACCGTGACGCCGCGGTGAAATGCTTAGGGATATTCAAATGAAGGAACTGTCAGAAACTTAATATTAGGTCCTTTTTATCCCCGTGGGTATCAAGTCCAGTTTTACCCAATGTAATTTTCAAAGGGAGCTTGATGCCTACTGACAGTATTGGTCTCAATATAGAGAGGAGTGGACAGGAGAAACGGACGCCTTTGCTTTTGTGGAGACTACACAGCCTAAAAATTAATAATAAATAATTTTCAAGGAATTAATTTTAATTTATTGATGAACTAGCTGACCCGACAGACGTTTCTTCGCTATGAATATTCTTATGTAAACGGGCGAAGTTAAAATAGTCATTAAGTTTTCTAAAATTTTCCAATTTTCTGCGCAATCTTCTTATTTTTCTTTCCGTAAGAACCTTCACCAAATTAGAAAACTTAAAAAAAAAGTTGAATGAAATCGGTAAAGTCCAGTCCCTATTTCCCTTGGTCCCTACCAAGGGAAATAGGGAATCATTTTTAGGGTCCCGTACCAAAGTGTTAAAAAGGAACCATTATGGTGTTATATTTATCATAGATGATAGATTAGCAACCCGCTTCGGCTTCACACGGGATTCAAAATCATCGAGATTCCTTTATTATAAATGTGAGTTTAATATCAATCAATCTATATCTATATTCTATATACTATTAATAAAGCTGAAGTTTGTTTTTTGTTTGTTTGTTTGAACGCGCTAATATTATCAGAGGAAACTACCAGTTGGATTTTAAAACATATTTTTGCATTTGATAGCCCAATTCTCGAGTAATGTTATAGGCTATTTAACATCACGCTAGGACCATTAGGATCCGTGCAAAAAGAAAAAAAAGTCAGTATGAACGCCAAGCAAAAACGAAGTTATTAGCGCGGGCAGGCGATGCGATGCGACGTGGGTCGGGGAACAAGAAATTTCACGCGGACGAAGTCGCGGGCATAAGCTAGTGCTACATAATTGTTATGGAACTATTTGCACACGAGTGAAAAAAAAGGTGCCTAAATCTAAAGAAAATTAAACAACAAACAAAAACACAACAAATAAACAACAACATAATAATATACAAACAAATAAACATATGTTTTGAACAATAAATTATTCTTATTTTTAATCCTTATTCAATCAATCTGCCTAGCCTTTTCCCAACTATGTTGGGGTGGGCTTCCAGTCTAACCGGATGCAGCTGAATACCAGTATTTTACATGGAGCGACTGCCTATCTGACCTCCACAACCCAGTAACTGGGTAATACGATACCCCTTGGTAAGACTGGTTGTCAGACTTTCGGGCTTCTGACGACCCGTAACGACTGTCAAAGATTCATGAATGACAGCCGGGACCAACGGCTTAACGTGCTTTCCGAGGCACGGAGGAGTCTCGATATACACGGTGACTTTGAAAACATGCGACAAAATTTAAAGGGGTGTTCTACCCATCATTATGAACAACTTTTACTATGGGACCAAACCTGAAATCGCGAAAAAAAAATCAGCTGTTCAGTACATTTATGTTCGCATAATTCGTCAAAATGTACTGAACAGCTAATTTTTTTTTCGCGATTCCAGGTTTGGTCCCATAGTAAAAGTTGTTCATAATGATGGGTAGAACACCCCTTTAAATTTTGTCGCATGTTTTCAAAGTCACCCTGTATAAAGATGGTCACCCATCCACGGACTAACCCCGGCAAGCGTATTTATAATATATATATATATACAGGGTGTTTGGTGCATCGTTTGCCAAATTGAATTGGCCGAAAGAAGAGGTCATTTGCTATCGCTTCAGGCTCAAGTACTCATTTTTGGCCACACCGGTTTTTTTATTACAACTTTCTAATTTTTATTTTGAAAAAATCCAAAACTCAGCATTAAAGCTTAAATTTAAAAAAAAGTTTTAAGTGTAGTCTTCAAATTTCATTTTTATTTACATATGTACTGTTGTATGGCTCTATCAAATTTAAAATTACTTGCAAGTAACATCTAGTTTTTTTTTAATAAATCACAAAGTTTTTGGAAAAATAAAAAATGAACTTAAAACTCAACTTTAAATAGCTATAAAAAAAAAAATAAAAGCGATCAGGATCTTCGAATTATTTTAAAAAGTTCTCTAGTCTGTCCCCTTTCCAACGGTATGTAATGTGTTAAAAAACTCTTTTAATATCTTTAATAATTAGCTAAATGTGTAGTCGAGACACATCAGGCTGATATTGGATATTACGTTTAAAACACTAGTTTTCGCATAAATTACATGCTATTAGTAGATAGATACTGTTATCTCACGTCTTACGTAGTCTCTTATCTCGTTCTTACATAGGGAACTTTCCTCGAAATTGAAAAAAAAATACATTATTACAAAAATAATCATTTATTAATAAGTAATTTAATTACATACTAATCTTACAAGTCTTGTTCAAACTGTCTACCACTATTGCGTATGCACGCGCGACATCTTCGTCTTATCTCAACTGTAGTGGTGCGTAAACGCATTTCTGCTTTGATCGTCATGAAAGCCGCCTCAATGCGTTGGACTAAATCATCTCTTGTCTCAACTTCCGTGGCGTAGACGAGTTCTTTGGCCCGTCCCCAGACGTAAAAATCCAACGGAGTTAAGTCTGGAGAACGTGGAGGCCAAGGAATAGGGCCATCCCTCCCAATCCATGAGTCCGGGAATGCATCATTCAAGTACTCCCTGACGGTTATTCTCCAATGAGCGGGACAACCGTCATGTTGGAAAACAAAAGACCTGTCTTCACTGAAAATTGGCAAATCAGCTAATAATAAGGGCAACTCTGTTTGCAGAAATTCTAAGTAATTATCCCCGTTCAGGTTGTCAGGTAAGTAGTGTGGTCCAATTACATGATTTGCAATGACTCCTGCCCAAACGTTCACACTAAATCGTCTCTGGAATGACCTTTGTCGTTTTACGCGTGGGTTTTGATCTTTTGCTGTCCAGTGGTGTAAGTTATGTAAATTGAGGATTCCCTCTTTAGTAAATTTGGACTCATCCGTCCAC
Source organism: Cosmia trapezina (assembly GCA_905163495.3). Taxonomy (NCBI): domain Eukaryota; kingdom Metazoa; phylum Arthropoda; class Insecta; order Lepidoptera; family Noctuidae; genus Cosmia; species Cosmia trapezina. Next base: position 26,213,060 of record LR991032.1, read on the forward strand.
AGAATTCTTTTTAAAAAGACCGGATTATCCACGTCTGAATGCAGTAAAAAACGACAAAACTGGACACGGTTATCAAAGTCTTGATTCTCGAGACCTACAACAAATAAAATACGCGTAAGAATGCATTACTTTCTCGCAAGATTTTTTTTTATTGTTTGTAAAAAGTACGGGCAGTACAATGTAAAAGACAATGGCCTGACCGCTGAAGGTTTATGACATCTGGCAGAGTGACGTCAAAGCCGCTACCTGCTGCTGCGTCGGGTACGCGGTAAAGCTAGAAAGGGTTCGCAATCTACGTTAGCGCCTACGGTTGTGAGTCTATTAATTTAAAAATTACGTACCTTGCACCGGAGTGTAATGGAAAGCATGTTTGTTATTTTGGCGAAGTACTCGCCATACTTTCCAGATCGAAATTCCCAGTAATGCAGCTACATTTCTTATGCTTCTAGTGGGATCTTCTTCAAACAGTGCCAGAATCTGTTCATCTACGTCAACATTATGACGCACTACAATCCCTCTTGGTTCACTAGCAGTCAAATTACCAGTCTCACGTAAGCGTCGATAAGTGTTCTGGAAAGTATGGCGGGAAGGCAATCGTCTATTGGGAAAGCGTTCCTGATAAATTCTTTGTGCTTCGCGAGCAACACCATCGGCTCTTCCATAAGCCATCAAAATATCAGCGTATTCTTCATTAGAGAATGTAGCCATATTGTAACACAAAAAAAATCACGAAAGTTAACACAAACACCCACAAAACTCAATGAAAAGATAACAGTAACAGAAATTAACAGTAACAGAAAATAACAGTAACAGAAAATAACACAACAACAACAAGGGGTTAGTTTTCAGAGACAGTCAAATAACGACTAACAAACTTAACCAATTTGCGGCCAACCCAATAACAAAAAGAGACAGATAATGAATTCTACTGTGTAGGAGGGAGATAGCAGGCTTTACCTGCTTCGTATGTATTGTTTACGCGAAAACACTTATTTATCCCGAATATGCAATAGTTTGATGGTGCGTCCCGATACACAAACTTAGCGTATTAGTGAACTTACTGAAACATTTTTTAAACACATTGCATACCGTTGGAAAGGGGATAGACTAGAGAACTTTTTAAAATAATTCGAAGATCCCGATCGCTTTTAGTTTTTTTTTTATAGCTATTTAAAGTTGAGTTTTAAGTTCATTTTTTATTTTTCCAAAAACTTTGTGATTTATTAAAAAAAAACTAGATGTAACTGGCAAGTAATTTTAAATTTGATAGAGCCATACAACAGTACATATGTAAATAAAAATGAAATTTGACGACTACACTTAAAACTTTTTTTTTAATTTAAGCTTTAATGCTGAGTTTTGGATTTTTTCAAAATAAAAATTAGAAAGTTGTAATAAAAAAACCGGTGTGGCCAAAAATGAGTACTTGAGCCTGAAGCGATAGCAAATGACCTCTTCTTTCGGCCAATTCAATTTGGCAAACGATGCACCAAACACCCTGTATATTTAATCCTTATTATTAAAAAAAATAAGTTAGTTAATGTTTGTTGCTTAACAGCAGCATTTTTCTCAGCATAATATTCAGTTTTCATTTCACATACATACATAAATTCACGCCTTTTTTCCATGGGGGTAGGCAGAAACTACAGAAACTACAGAACGCCACCAGATACGAACCTTACATACTCCTTTTGCCTCGTTTACGTTCATACATCTGATCTCCAACTACAGAAACTACAGAACGCCACCAGATACGAACCTTACATACTCCTTTTGCCTCGTTTACGTTCATACATCTGATCTCCAACTACAGAAACTACAGAACGCCACCAGATACGAACCTTACATACTCCTTTTGCCTCGTTTACGTTCATACATCTGATCTCCAGCTACAGAAACTACAGAACGCTACCAGATACGAACCTTACATACTCCTTTTGCCTCGTTTACGTTCATACATCTGATCTCCAACTACAGAAACTACAGAACGCCACCAGATACGATCCTTACATACTCCTTTTGCCTCGTTTACGTTCATACATCTGATCTCCAACTACAGAAACTACAGAACGCCACCAGATACGATCCTTACATACTCCTTTTGCCTCGTTTACGTTCATACATCTGATCTCCAACTACAGAAACTACAGAACGCCACCAGATACGATCCTTACATACTCCTTTTGCATCGTTTACGTTCATACATCTGATCTCCAACTACAGAAACTACAGAACGCCACCAGATATGATCCTTACATACTCCTTTTGCCTCGTTTACGTTCATACATCTGATCTCCAACTACAGAAACTACAGAACGCCACCAGATACGATCCTTACATACTCCTTTTGCCTCGTTTACGTTCATACATCTGATCTCCAACTACAGAAACTACAGAACGCCACCAGATACGATCCTTACATACTCCTTTTGCCTCGTTTACGTTCATACATCTGATCTCCAACTACAGAAACTACAGAACGCCACCAGATACGAACCTTACATACTCCTTTTGCCTCGTTTACGTTCATACATCTGATCTCCAACTACAGAAACTACAGAACGCCACCAGATACGATCCTTACATACTCCTTTTGCCTCGTTTACGTTCATACATCTGATCTCCAACTACAGAAACTACAGAACGCCACCAGATACGATCCTTACATACTCCTTTTGCCTCGTTTACGTTCATACATCTGATCTCCAACTACAGAAACTACAGAACGCCACCAGATACGATCCTTACATACTCCTTTTGCCTCGTTTACGTTCATACATCTGATCTCCAACTACAGAAACTACAGAACGCCACCAGATACGATCCTTACATACTCCTTTTGCCTCGTTTACGTTCATACATCTGATCTCCAACTACAGAAACTACAGAACGCCACCAGATATGATCCTTACATACTCCTTTTGCCTCGTTTACGTTCATACATCTGTGGCCTTAGTACGAGTTTTTATACTTACTTGATCGCGTTTACGTTAACGTTGACGTATGTCAATTTATATGGAATAATTGTGTTTCCCATTAAAGTCACCAGGCGGCGCTTATTTAATTTCAGTACAAATTGACGTTTACGTTAAGGTGATCGAGTAAGTATAAAAACACCTGACCTTTCTGAAGAACATCACCAATAAGGTCACTATATGTCTTCTTAGGGCGTCCCCTCCCGGCATTTCCACTCACATCAGCCTTGTAAATACCTTTTATCTACACCCATGCTATAAATTCTCTATAAAAGTTTCTGAAACAGTTAACTTATTGCCAACATTAAAACAGCCAGTGTCATAGTAACCATGGTAACCATAATAGCATCCAAACGGGTGCTTTAATGTTGTACTGAATTTCATAATGCAACTCGTTTTAAAAAAAAGAACATTGTAATGCACGCGCGTTTCACTACAACAGCGCCGTAATTTGAGAAAAGAACTTATTCGAATTCACGTCGTATACTATGACGCCGGCCGCCATGTTCGATACGAGTATTAGTATTGCAAAAAACTGTTTCAGAACCTTTTATAGAGAATTGATAACATGGGTGTAGATAAAGTCTTGTATGCAACTGTACATAATTAGGTATTAAAACACTCATGTGATACTATTATCACACTCAACTTCGCCTCGTGTGATAAAATAAATTACTATTGTTAGTCGCCTTTCATTCGTGACCAAACCATCTAAGCGTACTCTTTTAAACTTTTGTCTCTACATCTTCTTTTAAACTGCACCGTTGCCTTATCATAATGATAGGCTGAGGAATGATATTATCATTCCTCAGCCTATCATTCACAGTCACACCACACATGCTTCGCAAGGGACGCATTTTTAATTTTTTTTACTACGAAAATACCGCATTTGCTAATGTTTTCTTGGCCCAGTTTGAACAAAGCACATTTTTACGGAATATTGTACTGTAGTCCTTCAAAGTGGGTACATAAAAGAGTGATGCGTAATAAATTTTGAAAGGTTAACCCAAACACAGACTTTCTCTGCTAATAATAAAGGCAAACTCGATATTTAAGGACGCGAGTAGGGTGACACCACCAATTATCTTCCTTGTCATTATTTATCCAAAGCCATTATTTTTGAAACAGCGTACCTACGTAGGTACTTTTGAAGTCCTGCGGTTTGACGCATTGGAGTGAAAGGTGATATCAAAAAGAAAATGTGTTTTAAAAACGAGTTGGTTATAAAAATACATTTATTATATTAGTCGTGTGAATGTAGGTAGTTAGTGTCATATTTACGCTTTGGCATAAATTTTTAATATTTTTTGATGTTTTTATCGTTCTTTCATCGAGAATTCTGTGCACAGATTATAAAAGGTATTTAGTTTATTCATATCCACCGACAATCTACTGCACACAAACAGTACTAAAACTTTCATACAGAAACTACAAGTCCGCCAAAACTCTTAAGAAACAAAACTCCTAGTAATAATAAATATTGCTAAGAAGTGTGATGTCTAGAGCACGACTTAAGATACCTAGCGGTACATCAAGTATGAATTACTGATGTGACCCAAAAACGGCTCACGTAATTTCAGCATACTGAAACAAGTGTAATATTTAACGCAAAAATTATATTTTTGTGTTATTTCGCGCTAGAGGAGCTCGTGGCTAAGTAATAACAGACGCACGGTCGATTTAAGGTTAAGTTACGCTTGCCGAGTTCAGTCCGTGGATGGGTGACCATCTTTACACATAAAGACCCCTCTGTGCCTCCAAAAGAAAGTTAAGCCGTTTCCCGGCTGTCATTCGTGGATCTTTGACAGTCGTTACGGGTAGTCAGAAGCCCGAAAGTCTGCTGCTGCACCCGGTTAGACATGAAGCTGACTCCAACATAATTGGGAAAAGGCTAGGCAGAAAATGTGTTATTTCACGCTGGTTTTCTAAAACAATCAATAAAATACAAAGGTTTTTTCCTTTTAAGGTAAAATCAATAAAATAAAAAGGTTTTTTCCTTTTAAAAGATTATTAAATTGTGGATTCGAGTTAATAACGGTATGTTAAACAATTATTGGATACAACCCCATTATTAGACCCCCGGCCATTTTGTTTTAATAACGAGCGAGTGAGTTTCCTACATTTCGTAAATGTTACGTCCTAATCATAATTTATAATGTAAAACGACTTTTACATAATATTTAACATTGGAGGAAAAAATATTGTAGTTAAGTATTTTACTTTTTTTTTTCCAACTATGAAATAATACAATTAAAATTAAACATAAATCAGCAAATAAGGTCCTAGATTACGCACTCTACAATAACCAAACCAATTTTCAAACTATAACTTACGGACAGTAACGGGGCTTTTCACCCGACAGTTTTTGCAATACATGTCAACTTTCAAACGTTGGCACATCTGCCGATGCCCTCTAATTAGCAGGTGTGCGCTGACTTTATTATTTAAAGTCTTTTTGTACTTTCATTAGTCTTTGTTGATGTGAATATTCACCTTTGGTTTTGTCAGAGTGAAAAAAATCTGATGAGGCGATTTGCATACTGATAATTGTATACTTAGTTAAAATCTGGAGTAGTTAATATAAAATCATGGTTAAAATGCAACAAAATACCACCAAATGTTTTACGAAAGTTCAGTTAGTTTTTGAGTTTTTCTTATAAAGTAGGTAATGACAAAAATTACGTAAAATTAAATATTTAATTAGTGATATTTGCCAAATTTTTAGGCATTTTTGAAATTTTACTTAAGCATAGATCTGCTACGGCATCAGCTACGATAATAACTTAAACTCTAGTAGACTCGTCCCGTAAATCATGCTTAAATTGGATTTTTTATAAAAAAAAAAGTCAAAATCTAACTAACTTAAAAACTACTGAATTTCGCTAGAATATTTTGTAGCTTAATTTGTTGCATTTTTACCCTATTATGACATCCTGCAAGAAATACGTCGAATTACCAGCAACCCTGTATAGTCATAAAAGTACTTAGAAGTTTTGAATAAATAAAACCGGCTAAGTGCGTGTCGGACCACACACAATGAAGGGTTCCGTAGTTATAAAGAATTTATCCCAAAAAAAAACTTAACGTAATCGAAAAAAAATATTTTTGTGTGATATTACAAACTAACAATTTTCGGACTTTTTCCTTTACTTAATGCTGTAAGACCTTGCTTCTTGCCAAATTTCATGATTCTAGGTCAACGGGAAATACCCTATAGGTTTTGATTTACTTGCGAGTGTCAAAATATGTCGCATAGATGGCCGGTATTTTTATATTACGTTGACTTAGAAGCTTGATTTTTTTAGAACTCCAAGGGACCATAGAATTTAGTATTTGATATTAATTTCAACTTGATTCCTTAGAAAAAGGGCCGTGGATGGGTGACCATCTTTACATACCGAGATAAGCACGCCATGCCTCGGAAAGCACGTTAAGCCGTTGGTTCCGGCTGTCATTCGTGGATCTTTGACAGTCGTTACGGGTCGTCAGAAGCCCGAAAGTCTGACAACCGTCTTACCAAAGGTTATCGTATTATCTAGTTACTGGGTTGAAGAGGTCAGATAGGCAGCCGCTTCATGTAAAATACTGGTATTCAGCTGCATCCGGTTAGACTGGAAGCCGACCCCAACAGAGTTGGGCAAGAATTCCATCCCTATTTAAATCTCACATACTTTTCAGTTCTTAAACCAATTCTGTCGTACGACACGTATCCGAACTAACCTACATTTGAACCAACCACAACTTAAAGTTAACTTTAACTGACCGAGTTATTCTCAGAAGCGAGGCCTTTCTCTCAGTAGCCGGGAATTGAACCCACGACACCTAACTACGATTTAGTGGTTAAGAGATTACAGAAGCGGGCTATGGGTACAAAAGGTTTCTGCAAATTATAGTTAGTTATTTGATATTATGTACATGTGAAGGGTTCCGAAAACACTATGAAAGAGGGGTATTATTACAAAAGCTGAATGCTGAAAAAATATTCGGAGCTGAAGTTTGAACCTCTGTGAGCAGGTTGGGGATTTTAAACCTAGACACACTATGCAGGACAAAGGCCTCTTCACGTAAAGGTCGGCCATGAGATGATAAATGATTTATTTTCTGTAAGTAGGTTTGTACAAACAGTTTTACACGTCAATCATGTTTTTTAAAACTAGATGAGGTCGACGTTTCCTATCTGACTACTCTGAGAAGAAACGCCGAAACAAACTCAGAGGTCACAGTCTCGTTTAAAGTCCAGACTTATTCTTGGTCAGATCATGTGAAGACCATGTAGATTGCTGTCTGAAATGGTCTTTGGAGGAAAGAACCACACAGATTGAGTGGACCTGTCCAGTCAGTGCACGCATTTGTCAGTAATCGTGCAGCTCAACTCAAAACTTAAGGAGCTTAACGATTCGACTAACAATACCAAAGAAAAGACATTTGGGTAGGCCGCATAAATTACTCAAACTGCCAGACTATGACACTAAAACTGAGAAAAGGATAAAATAAAATAAATAGATAACAATGATCCACGTAGTCTTCACATTCACAATAAATAAAAATAATATAAGTAACACTTTACAAAGTAAATATTCATGTTGTTGTATAAAATATGTAAAAAGGTATTTAAATCAACATTAATTGTGTTTTATTGGAGCAACTCAATCCCAAGCCTTTTTATCCTCAATATAGTCTTTGACAGTATAAAAGGCTTTCTGACAAAGTTTCCGCTTTATAATTTTTTTTGAATTTATTAAGGCTTAGTTCTTGAATGTGGCTAGGTAGTTAATTATAAAAACGTATACATTGGCAACTAAACGAACCACCTATTTTCTTAAGCCTGGTTGTAGGTACAACAAATTTATATTTGTTCCTGGTATTTACATTATGGACGTCACTGTATTTTTTAAACAAATTGATATTTTATTTTTTTTCTTTTATTTTTTTTTTCTTAATGCCTCAGGCATTAAGTCCGCCTTTGTACGGTATTTTTTTTACTTGTGCATAAAGATTTAATAAATAAATAAATAAATAAATAAATATTTTTATGAGCATACAAAAGATTTTCATAAATATACTGAGAAGGCATAGTCATTACATTAATTTAATTAAATTTGTCTCTGAGGTAGTGTGATCATTTGTTTCCTCACCATATTTTACGTTATTTAGTGCCTATACCAAAAAAATCTGTATTCATAGCATGTTGTGTTAAACCCACTAATATAGGTATTCAAATTCAAATAATTTATTTTCTTTAATTATTTGTATGTACATAATATAATAAACTAACAGACTTAAAATAATAATTTATGTACAATTGTACATGGTAAGTATATAAAAAAGAAGGGAAAAGGATCATAGGGCATCAAAAAATTCGTCCGCATCGCTGTCAATAGGAAAAGTGCCCAAAAGGTTAGCAGCATTGCCACGTTGTATGGCAATGCTGATTCTTTGGCCAAAAAATAGGCCAGCCCTCTGGTCACGTGAGGAGTCGGCTAACCGCTTAGCAATGTCTTGAAAAACCAAGTGGGCACTCGGACCCCATGGCCGTTCCGATGCCAAACGGCTCGAAAAGATCCTACTTACTCTATACTAAACTACTTAATACTTTAGAGATACTTTTCTCTTCACAAACAATGGCATCATATTCATTTATATAAGCTTAGAAACTATGTGACACTAGTTAGTGAGATACTGTTGTCTGCACTGGGGATACCTGTATTATAGCAGATCACGAGGGTATAAGGGATAGGGCTTATCATAAAAATCAATGATAGGCTCACAGATTAAAAAAAACCGGTCAAGAGCGAGTCGGACTCGCGCACCGAGGGTTCCGTTCCGATTTCTGAAAAAGTGTGCTACTTAGAGACATCGTTTTATTTTTCCTGTAATCTTTACATAAACTTCTATCACATAGAATAATTTCAGATTTTTTGCTTTGCAAACTGCGGAGATAAGGGGGGGAACGGTATTTTTTTTTTACATTTTACATCAAAAGTCGAAAACTATGCGGCCTAAAAAAAAATTAAATATAGTTTAAGAATGTGCAAACAGCGCTATTTTATATGATACCCCACATGCTATAGTAGCCCCACTTTAAATTTTTAAGACCCCCTTTCAGTCCCAGTTGCAAACAAAATATGATTATTTTTATTTCATTCTTATTTGCAAAATAGTTGGGTCAACGTCATCTAAAACTATTCTAAATTTCAAGTTGATAGCATTAGTAGTTCTTGACATATCCAGCTGTGACAGACAGACAGACAGACAGACAGACAGACTGAGTCACACCATAAGGGTTCCTTTTTACCATTTTGGTACGGAACCCTAACAATAAAACAAAAATAGAAGTAGGCAAGTGGAAAAATGCGTGATATAACTTATTACTTACGTGTAGAGAAATTAGTATAGTAATAGAAATAGAGGAGCTCGTGGCAGTAATAACAGCCGCAAAGGTGGCTCCGTCACTACGCTTGCCGGGATTGATCCGTGGATACCCCTAACTACGCTTTGGAATGGGATTCTCTTTCTGACTGACCGACCCCTTGACAATTCAAAACTGCCTGTAATTGGTTTATTTTGAAATAAATGCTTTGAGTTTTTTTTGAGATGTGTGACCTGAACTGGGTAATACGATACCCCTTCGTAAGACTGGTTGTCAGACTTTCGAGCTTCTGACGACCCGTAACGACTATCAAAGATCCACGAATGACAGCCGGGAACAAAGGCTTAACGTGCTTTTCGAGGCACGCAGGAGTCTCGGTATGTAAAGATCATCCACGTACCAACCCCGGCAAGCGTAGCTTACCTGATGGATCGGCCCGTGCGGCTGTTATTACTTAGCCACGAGCTCCTCTCTGTTCTTTTCCGTTCCCAATAAACGATTATTATTATTATTATATAATACTTCAATGGTTAAACCCTCAGCCTACTTTTTAGCGTTGCCCAAAGCTGCATGCCATACCAGGAGTAAATAAAACGTTATTTATGTACTAGTATTGAAGCGGTGTTTCAGTTGTGGTAACTACAAACTTTCACCGCGGCGTTAGCGACATACCTTGCCCTTCGTTGACAGCAGACTGAGGTGGCTGTGTTTATACAACTAAAATCCAGGATAAAGTACGATGAGTGTAGGCAACAGTAACCACTTCATAACGGCATTGCTGTGGTTTAATTGGAAGTGAATATAGGGTGCAGACATAGAAAATTAAATGAGAGGTACTTCGCGGTAAAGCAAATCTCTCGGTGCAAACGCGTACAGTCAGCGTCAATAATATCGGGACAAACAGACTGTTTAAAATGATCTAAACAACTATGAAAATGAAACATTAACTTAATGACACAAGGAATTTTTCAGAATGAAGACAGTACACGAAAATTGTCATTCTGACAAGAACTTTATCCAATTGAGATAAAGTTTAATTTTCTTAGTTGTTGAGATCGTTTTGAACAGTCTGTTCGTCCCGATATTTTTGACGCTGTACAATGTCGCGTTATTTTCTTTTAAAGCCTTGGGGCGTAAAGCAGTTGTGGTCCAGTGGTAACGGTCGCGACTTACGAGTTGTAGATCGTAGGTTCGAACCCCGACAGGCGCTTTACTTTGTGTAAATAATTTCATCACCACTGCTCTCAAAACGGTGAAGGAAACATCGTGAGGGAACTATAATTATGTCCTAGAACTAAAAATTCAAAGACATGAGACGTCTACCAACCAGCTCTGGGCCCGCGTGGTGGATTGCTGCCTACTCCCTGTCATCTATTAGACGAAGTCTTTTTTTTTGTGGATGGGAAATCATCAAATGACTTCTCCTGCTCTGGGCGAAGCGGGAGGGCGTGTCAGACTTTTACTGACTAAAATTCAACCGTGTTCGTTCAGTTGCCTGTGCCAGGGTATCTCTGTTGGAGGAAGCCTGGGAACATTATAGGCTGTTATACGCTGTATACGAAGTTCTATTTCGTTTAGTATGGTGCCAGTGAATTAGAGTTTTCTATTGCGGGAGTATCTCTTTAGAAAAAAGAGTATAGAGGTATAAGGAACAGGGTGGTTAGTTTCCTTTCCTGCATTGAAAAGGGAGGATCCTCCGACCAGGAGGAACGATGGTTGCTGGTGGGCTGTTGTTAATATGTTGCGGAAAACTTTGCTTGCGCGGTGTAGAATTTGTGTGACGTCAGATGACATACCTAGTTTCTCATTTGGCGTTGCATGTGCCACAAGAGAAAAAGAGAGAGATGGTGGGAACTTCTCATTAATTGAAATCCTATCACTCCTTCATCTCATGGTTGTCCTACTCATGATCGATAACTTCAAAGCTCTCTGCGCCTGCGCACCGATGGCGATGCTTTCTCCCGCTAACATCGTCCTACTTGCGCACGATTTGAATGAATTACGTTGAATTCGCTCGTCCCCGCATCGTAACGCGCGTTCCCCTTTTACGTAATTAGACGGTGCGGAGAATTCGTAGAAACGATGCAATTTCTTTGCGGAAAATTGTCGTGTATCGCGTAACTTTTACTTTGTTAAGAATTTGAGAGGATAATAACTTGATTGTGTAGAATGATACATTTATTCCTTTGATCTTGTACAATTACACTGTCTCTTTTGAAAACTCCATGTGTATCGTGGCCAGATCTTAGAATTGATAGTTTCGTGAAGTGTTCGGTCATTTCATGAAATGTTTGTGTTTCATGAAATGGCCCGCTAAATTTGACCATGTCAACGTTTAATGTTAAGCCAGTCCGACGTTTGTTGGCCATATCATTAATGTAGGGCAGGTATCTTTGGTGGTCCGATCGTAGAAATAGCGACATCGTGACGAAAGGAACCTATTTATCGTGACATTCCCAGCTGGATCTGGGCATATCAGACAGTAAGTTGCACATCACGCCGCTAGTGCTACTCCGACCAAATGGGTTAGGTTAGAACTGTGAACATACTGTGGCGCGCGTCGAGCGAGCGCTACATCTATTGGTCGCAGTTACATGGGTATTTAGCACCCTAAAATAAGAATTCTTCGAGTAGCAGTAGATGTGAACTGAAATTGTGAACAAAAAGTCGGATTTGATTTCTTTTTGCATTTGGCACCCTGATTCTCGAGGGCGGCTATAAGCTATTTAACATCACGCATCGACCTTCGGGAGCCGAGCAAGAATAAAAAAATGTCTGAAAGAACCCTAAAGGCCTGCGCAGACGAGGGATTTTTGTCCGCGGACTTTTTATCCGCTAAAAATAGATCGCTTACAACTGTATCGAGTAACGCAAATGAGGGGTTAAAAGTACCGCGTACAAAAAGTCCCCCGAATAACCGAGTACATGCAGAGAGCGGACCGGACAAAAGTACGGAGGAGTCCCCGAAAAAAATAGAACTCGTGTGACTAGGCGAAGCAACGGCGGCGAAGCCATGTGCGATCGATCCGAATCGATCCGATATAAGGGGATGGACCCAGTATTTTCTTTTAAAATGTCTTCTCTTTTTCTTAAATTTCATGTAAATTGCAACACAACGTAACCTCTGAATATTTGCTTCCATAGCGTGCACTTCTCGACATTTCCGGGCAACAAATGATCGCACACCGTGTGCGTTGAGTTGGCGGTAAATCCGCGCAGGCCGGGCGGGCGATGCAACGCGGCGAGTCGGGGGACGAGGGAGTGTTATTAAAATGTGACGACTTTCGCGTGGAAGTCGTCACACAAAGTCGCGGTATAATAGAATAAATCACTTCCCAGACCGGGATCAGCGGATCAGCCCTCTGCAATGGACGGTTTTGGTTGCATAGAGCGTCTTAGGTTCAATTAAAACACAGCTCATGCAAAAAGAAGAAAACTGTATTTTACTACAAGAGTACTACTTACATCAGTCTTCATAATGTGCACAAACTTAAGGATGTGGTGCAGACTATCAAACTGAATAACTTTTTCCTGGGGACCAACATCGAAATCATAAAAAAAAAACAGTAGTCCCATACATTTGGTCAAGTAGGCATTGAAATTTTGTAACGGACGACTGTTTTTTTTCGCACGATTACGATGTTGGTCCCCGGGAAAAAGTTGTTCAGTTTGATGGTCTGCACACACATTATGAAGACTCACACTGTATTCAAACTCACATAAAACCCTCCATTATAATACCGGTCTACTTCCAACAACGAACCAAAAGCAGAAGTTTCCGAATCTCTGAACTAAAACAACAGTTTTACATTCTCCCGCATAGTTGAGTCGCGAACATTCAACCGAAATGAAAAAGCCTCGTAAACACACTTAATAGTCTTTTTATGAGCGATATTATCTCTATGTATATCGTAAAATATAACATCTTGGCACTCCTCGTAATTCTAATTTTTGTAGAATGTAAAAATTCGAGTTTTTTCGGCCATAAGTTGTTTTACGCGTAACGTAGCGAATGTTTCGTCGAACTCTTAAGTATCGCGTAAATTATGATTGTTAATGACAATTTTTAAACGTTCGGATTTTAAAAAATAATCTTTGAACAAGTTGTTGATCGGATTTACGAATACGAAATTTTGATCTTACGTCACCAGTACGTCGACTCTGTAAAATTCAAACAACAACTCGCATCTCACATCGCTATTCACTCTCACTTCGCATCACTTCTTCTTCACTTGTTTTTGTTTTTTATTTGACACTTTGAATTTAGAACGCCAATGAAGAAACTCACAGCGGATTCAGCAGTGCGATTCTGTAACCATCTCACCGTGAAAACTTAGGTGAAGTGAGTTTGTTTTTGCTAGGAATTGACGACACTATTGACAGCTCACTCCACGTTCACTTCACCTAAGTTTTCACGGTGAGATGGTTACAGAATCGCACTGCTGAATTCGAAGTTTAGAATGAGGTCTTACAGAATCACACGGCTGTACGATATCAAGCTATAGTACTGGTGACATAAGATCTGAATTTCATTGACTTGATATATTCATGTGATATATTCAAGAAAAACGTGACAAATCTGGATAATATCGTAATTCTTCTCTTCCTTGTTGAGACAGGATTATTGAAGCTATTTATTAAAGTCACGTTTTTATTGCTGTACAAATTTCCATCATCGTCTACCCAGCCTTGTCCCAACTATGTTGGGGTCAGCTTCCAGTCTAACCGGATGCAGCTGAATACCAGTATCTTACATGGAGCGACTGCCTATCTAACTTCCACAACACAGTTACTAATACGATACTCCTTGGTAAGACTGGTTGTCAGACTTTCGGGCTTCTGACGACCCGTAACGACTGTCAAAGATCCACGAATGACAGCCGGGACCAACAGCTTAACGTGCTTTCCGAGGCACGGAGGAGTCTTGGTATGTAAAGATGGTCACACATCTATGGACCAAACGCGGCAAACGTAGCTTAACTTGATCTATCGATCCGTGTGGCTGTTATTACTTAGCCACAAGCCCCATTTTTGATTGCCCATAAAACGACGATTAATAATAATTCAAATATGTATCATCAACCTATTTATGGCAAGAACAGTTAGCAGTAACCATAACAGTAAACTTTACAATTGAATAGAAATACTAACAACGAGCATTAAAACGATGCTCGCGTATAAACGTGGTCTTTGTAATGTGTTGACATTATCATAATGTGTTGTTGTGAAGAGAAGTCTAATGGAGTAGATATTTTACAGTAGATATTTAAGCAGAACTTCTCTTATAGAATTAACATGTTATTTTAAAACCACAGACTTCCTTTTTTTAAAGTTTTCCTGTAATCTACAGATAAAGAACTATTTTCTGTATTTTTTTCAAAATTTTAAGGTCAGTAGTTTTGGAAATGCTAAATTTTCGTCTATTTTCTTAAATAACTTTATAAAATATTTTACAATTATAAAAAAATATTTTTGAGACCCTCATAGTAACCCCTTTCATTTGATATGTCACAAGGTACAGTTTGCAAAACTTTTTTTAAAATTTTCTCATCTCTTCATTTTTTAAGTGGGGGGGTCACTTAAAAAATGAAGAGATGAGAAAATTTTTATTTTATATTCAAAACTCATTTATTTACTTTAACCGTACGTGTTTGGGTCATAGAAATCCATATGTGTACCAAATCTCAACTTAATCGGTCCATTAGCTTCGGAGCAAGTTGGCTGTGACAGACGGACAAACAGACAGACAAACGAGCGATCCTATAAGGGTTCCGTTTTTTTCCTTTTGAGGTACGGAACCCTAAAAATCCATGGATGAAATACAACCGAACTATAAAACCATGTTATCATTCTGTCCTTAACCACTGCTGGACATAGGCCTCGCCCAAGCAGCGCCATTTCGACCGGTTCTGTGCTTCTCGCATCATATAACTTAGAATATGAACATTTAATAACCCGTATCCTCCCAAGTCTTGTACTTCTTAACCCGTCCAATTCGGAGGGTGAACTAACCCTTAGGGATGGTACCCCGGACAGCACAACTGAATTATACATAGGACAAGCAACTTGGGAATACTCGGGAAGTTGACGGATCTTGTATGTTTTATTCGGTTAGTTACAGATTTCGGAGAAGCGGTAACATCGCCCGAGAAATTCAAATTTTCTTATAATTTTTGCAATTTGTAGCTCAGTATCTAAGGTGTATATTGATTAAAGCATGATTCGCGACCTTAACAAATATGTATTTACAGATTTGTAATTGTTGTTTTCTTATGAATTTTAAACGAATCTTAAAGGGACGGTAATAGGTACTTTGTTTTGATATTGGTTAGGCTTAGTACTGCCAGAAGGACCCTTACTTCCTTGGGATCTACAAATAACACACGTTTCAGATTCAACTCTAATAATTATGTTTTATAATTAAACTTCGATACAGATTTTTTTTTCTATCACTTCAGCCCGTGGCCGCCTGACTCAATCGATCTTGTTACAAAACGAGGTTTTTCTTCTGTCATGGTATAAACCACCGAGCCAGTTTCTGTAATAAGAACCTAGCTGAGATAGAAATACAGTTCTTTATACAAAACTGACAACTTAGTCCGGTACTAAGTTGTTAGTTTTGTAAAACTGAAATCTTAATGTGTCGGAGTAAAGTTAGAAATCCAAAAGGGTCCATGGTTTAAAACTGGTTTTGAAGATGAACCTTGTTCTTTATTAAGACTTTAGATTTAAAATAGTGACAGAGACCGTCACTATTTTAAATCTAAAGTCTCTTAAACTACCTATTTAAACATCTGCGGGTATGCTAAAGCATAAGGTTGCAAAGCCTCTACAGGTACCCACGAGCGTGACTTTAATAATACCTAGTATCACAAGATTGGAAGCTGTCCATAAAATATATTCTTTAATCTTTTCTCTAACCTTTTTCATAAAAGAGACCCTGAAACATATATCTACTAAATTATGAAGGTGTTTCCATAATAGATACCTATTCTTATAGACGGGAAGTATTCAAAAAAGGGTAGATAGAATGTTTGAAAGACGTTAACCGGATGGGAGGGATAGCTTTGTAGCCAGAGGTTCCGAGGTACAGAATGCAAATAAAGGTGAATAAGATGAGAAGCTGCCTTCCGGGTTGTGCGATTGAGATAGTCCTTGGAGGAAGGTATGTAGCGATAGCAGAAAAAGTTGAAGAGATATAAAATTAGGTGATATTTGGTTTTGTTTTTGTTTTATTCGGAACCAGTTAACAATACGATACATTTACACATAATTTACGATACATAATTTACGAAGACATACGATTAATTTTTAGAACTCCCAGTCGCATTTGAAACATTATTTTTGCATTTGACAGCCCAATTCTTGAGGACGGCTATACAGGGTGGAATTTTGTAATGCCACCTGAAGGGAATGTACTCTTAATACTGTAGATAGAAGATTTTACTCAAAGGAAACATTCCTTTATTTTTGAATGAAAGAAAACTGCATTCAAAGATGTTCGAAAATTTGCTTGCCACACCCGGGAATCGAACCGGCTAAAATCTGTAAAAACAACCTTAATAAATTAAATGATAGGAAAACCATGAAATCTTAAATTATTTTAATTATTTACAAAAAATGGTAAACTAAATAATTAGTTGCTCGAAATGGCCTCCATTTTCTTGGATACACAAACGAATTCATTCTGTCTTTCTTTATTCTTTTCTAACCTTTAATAACGTGTTGTGGTGAATATTATAAATCGTATTCTGAACTTCAACTTTAACTCGTTTTCATTTGCATAAGATTTAATGTAAATTAGATTTTTCACATATCCCCACAAAACAAAAAATCTAAAGGGGTGAGATCTGATGATCTCGCAGGCCAACTGATTGTGCCGTTATTACCAATCCAGGTATTAAAATGGCTATTAATGTAGGCAGTATAGTGATTCTGCTGTTATGGGCTAAAGAGCTTTATCTTTGAGTTAAAGAGCTTTAACTTAACACATTGAACTTATAAGTCCAGATTTCATGGTTTTCCTTTCATTTAATTTATCAAGTTTGTTAGAGAGATTTCATCCTTATAATTGATCCTAACGATCGATGCAATAAAAGGACAGGTTGTAATTTTAACAGATTATAGTCGGTTCGATTCCCGGGTGTGGCAAGCGAATTTTCGAAAATTTTTGAATGCAGTTTTTTTTCTATTTAAAAATAAAGGAATGTTCTCTTTGAGTAAAATTTTCTATCTACAGTATTAAGAGTACTTTCCCTTCAGGTGGCATTACAAAATTCCACCCTGCATATAGGTTATTATATCATGCTAGGACCTTTAGGAGCCGAGCAAAAGGAAAAACAAAAGAATAGCCAGAAAAAACGCTACGCGAAAACGAAGTAATAGCGCGGGAATGCGATGCGATGCAACGGGGTGGATCGGGGGAGCAAGAACTTCCACGCGGACGAAGTCGCGCCCTGCTTCTGTCCACGACTTTAAACTGTTAAATTGCTCAGTATACAGGGTGTAAGGGACAGCCCTCCGCAAACTGATAGGGTGAATTCAGTATGTCTTACTAAGATGAAATTAAAAAAAAAAGAAAAAAAAAATGAAACTTTTTCAGGAACGTTAAGGGAATCCAATAAACCTGATTTGTTTGTGTTTTTGTGCATAAATCGGAACGTCTATTACTGGTTGGCAGGGGTTGGTAATAGGTATGCGGTGAGTTCGATGAACTCTGTAGCTAGACAGAAAGTGAACAGCTAATTAAACGCGTCGTTGGTTAGAGTATTTCAACATCCATTGCTGGTTTTTTTTTTTGCAGTTTTTTTTAAATACATAAATGGAATGCTGCGAACACACAATGCAATTTTACATTGAAATAATGAAAATGTAAATAAAAAAAAAAAATTGAAAAAATTAAAATTTTCCTGAGAAAATTTCCGGTAGAATATGATTCAAAATGAGTAGCTGAATGCACCCTGTTAGTTTGCGGAGGGCTGTCCCTTACACCCTGTATAGGGCGACTGGTAATTAGTGGCCGATACTTACACGTGATTGTGCTCATGATAACAAACAACTTTTACTGTGGGATCAAACCTGATGGCCAATTCTCGTGCCTAAAAACGTTCACAATCTCATGTCAATGAAATGTCAAAAATGTAGGTAAACGCTATACAATTTTTGACAGATTGAGACTGAGATGAGATTGCGAACGTTGTTAAAAATACGAGAATTGCCCCTCTGAAATTGCGAAAAAAGAATCATCTGCTCCCTACATTTTGACGAGTTACGCGGACATGAATGTATGGGGCAGCTGTTTTTTTTTTCGCGTTTGGGTTTGGTTCTATAATAGAAGTTGTTTGATATCATGAGTATAATCATTTGTGTAAGTTTCGGTAACTAATTACCAGTCACCCTATATACAGAATGTATCAGAAAGATGTGGTCAAATTAAAGAGTGTGGCCGACCATCAACCTGGAGAAAGTTTCTCCATGGGACCAACATCGTTATCGCGAAAAAAATATCAGCTGTCCCGTACAAAACTTCAATAAATAAATAAATAAATATCCTTGGACATTTCACACAACGCCATCTAGTCCCAAGCTAAGCAACCTAATGCTTGTGTTATGGTAACGAGATGGCTGATAAACTACTTATATACATTTTTTTTTGTAAATACATACATATTATAGATAGAAAAACACCCAGACTCGGAACAAATACTTGTAGGTCGTACAAATATTTGTTCCGTGCGGGAATCGAACCCGCGACATGCTGCGCAGCAGTCAATCGCTCAACCACTGCGCCAACCGTGTCGTCAAAACCTACTCAATACCTACTCGACCGATCGTCAACGATAACGATGTTGGTCCCATGGAGAAAGTTGTTCAGTTTGAGGATCTGTACCACACCCTTTTTGACCACACCTTTCGTATACTGAACAATTTAACAGTTTTTAAAAATGCACCACTTGACTAAGCTTGATTACGTCACAAAATTCAAATATTCCCTTATACGTAGTTATATACTACAAACAGCTTAAGGCTTGTCCGTCGTAAAAAGCGCGGTCACTGTCGGACTGCATAGAAAAGAAAGAGAAGCGCGATGACACAACGCTAGCAAAATATGAAGTAATTATGGATTTACAAAAAATCTGTTGATTAAACTAAAAAAGTAATGACAAGAAATCATTCCTTATTAGTTTGTAAAGAACTGTATAAATTTATGAACACTTTTAATGAAAACTGTAGGAGTAATGTGGTAACAACACAAAAAAATAGACCGAAATAGACCTGGATTTAGGTTTTTTTTTTTCCTTAGTTCTACAAACTAAAATAGATTTCAGGACACATGAAATCACTTCATAAGTATTGTAGATTACGGTGTATTTTTTCCTATCAGAAAGATGCTATAGTTACTGTAAAAGATGGTCACAAAGTTACTTAGTTTCGCCGTATTTTAGGAAGGAGCAGCCTTAATATGAAGAAAACAATTGACCTTTAACCCTTTTTCAGTTTACGTACAAAAATAGGTAGGTAACAAATTGAAGGGTTCCCTTTGATCTAAGTTCACAGTAGAAGTAGATATTGGGTCTCATACAAAAGGCTTTGGACCTAATTAGTGCATGGGACACTGCCTCTGAGCTATCGATATGTTTAGCTCACATGGTAAGCCTTGTGAGCCTCACAAGGTTAGCTGGTATGGTATCTAGATTCATACCTAAGTCAAATATCTCTTGTTCAATAACTAAACCAAAAATAAGAGAATCCTATATATCCTATCCTTTACTAACAGGCGGCGCGAGAAAAGGACGGCTGTAGCTATGAACTACATAAGTTAGAGATGTCAACCTTGCGCTTCACCGTGTTTTTAGTCGAATTGTTTTTACGTGTTGTCTAATTTTGTATGAAAATATTAATTCGACTAAAGACAGCTCTAATTTACGTCCATCTCTTTCTTGTTTTATTAGAAAGAAAAAGTTAGCAATAGCCTAAATTAAGTTTAGTTACAACAGAATCGGCACCAGATTAGAAATTCATTTTCTATGACATATCTTTTTCTGTGAATTTATCAGAGTCAAATAATATAAGTGCGTGCGGCTGTTATTACTTAGCCACGAGCCCCTCTGAATATTGACATAATAATTTAAATAATATTCATGTAGTCATCATGTTCGTCTGCTGTCGGTACCTATAGGTATTTCGCAAGAGGCCTCCGGTGACCGTTAGCGGCCATAACTTCGGCCTCCGGCTACCTATCGATGTATTCAGCCTTAACGACAGTATTTAGCATAGTTATCCAGGTCGAATATAAGTACAGTTAAGATCATATATTCCTTACAGTTACGCAACATTGAAAAGATATTTTCTTGGAAATAAAAATTGCAACTTTGAAAAAAATTAGATAATACTTTGTTCGTAACAACATAAAATATTTATCAATACTTTTGAAAAAAAAACCGGTCAAGAGCGAGTCGGACTCGTGCACCTAGGGTTCCGTTCCAATTTCTGAAAAGTGTGCTATTTAGAGGCATCGTTTTAGTTTACATAAACTTCTATCACATAGAATAATTTCAGCAAACTTCGGATATAAGGGGAGGAACGGTATTTTTTTTTTATATTTTTCATCAAAACTCGAATATTAGGCGGCCTATAAAAACAGCGCTCTTTGATATGACCTAGTTCTTTCATTCCACTTGGAATTTTAAAGACCCCTTTTAGTCCTTGTTACAAAAAAAAAATTCTTTCTTTTTCTTAACGTCATCTAAAACTGTTCCTTTCAAGCTGATAGCATTAGTAGTTCTTGAGATATCCAGCTGTGACAGACGGACATACAGACAGACTGAGTCATACCATAAGGGTTCCTTTTTACCATTTTGGTACGAAACCCTAAAAATCGCGTTACGTATTTATGCTCCTGACTGAACGTAACTTAAGTAAGTGAATTGAGTAACGTTGAGTTGCACGAAACCAACATTAGTTTAACGGAAATTCATGCCATCCCTTACATTTTGTATCAAAAAGAAAGTGACAGCATCAATTCGAAAGACTCTGGTAAACTAATGTTGGTTTCGTGCAACTCACTGTCAGTAATTACTTTTCAATCTTCTGATATTTTAAGGCCTTCATCAGGCTATCTTAGGTGACCTTATCTGAAAATTTTCAAAACGATATTAATTGTATTCCAAGTAGGTAAGTTGAGGCGCCACGGCGTCCTCACCTTCCGCCTGACGCAGGTCCTCACCGGACACGGCTGTTTCGGGAGGTTCCTGTTTCGCATAAGGCGGGAGGAAACGCCCGGGTGTTACCATTGTGTGGATCGCCCGGAGGACACGGTGGAGCATACAGTGGAGGTCTGCCCGGTTTGGGCAGAGCAGCGCCGTGTTCTCACGGAGGCGATCGGCGGCGGCGATCTCTCGCGTCCGAGCCTGGTCCAGGCCATGGTGAGGAGCGAGAGTGCATGGGAGGCCGTCACCTCCTTCTGCGAAGCAGTGATGCTCGCGAAGGAGGAGGCGGAACGCGTGAGGGATAGGCAGCCTCACGCCCTCAGTCGCCGCAGGAGACGCCCTGGGCGGCGGGAATTGCGAGGCGATTTCCGGCCACCGTAGGCGCGGGCCTGCGGACGGTGAGTAGCGGGTAGCTCGCCGTCCGGTAAGGACCAGGCCCGAGTCGACGGCGCGTTGTGTTCCACGCGCGCCTCAAAGAGATGTCAGCAAGTGATGGGGTCCAATAGGGACGACGCCGCTGGGGTCGCGGGTTGTTTTAAGAAGATACCGTGGCCCTGACACAGGCAACTGAAGGAACACGGGTGGGTTTTAGTCAGTAAAAGTCTGACACGCCCTTCCGCTCCACCCAGAGCGGGAGAAGTTATTTGATGATTTCCCACCCTCAAAAAAAAAAAAAAAAAAAAGTAGGTAAGTTGAGTAGTTAGCAACCGTGCCTAGGAAAGCATGTTAAGTTGTTGGTCCCGGCTGTCATTCGTGGATCTTTGACAGTCGTTACGGGTCGTCAGAAGCCTTGAAAGTCTGTCAATCAGTCTTATCAAGGGATATTGTGCTACCCAGTAACTTGGTTGTGGAGGTCAGATAGGCAGTTGCCTCATGTAAAATACTGGTATTCAGCTGCATCTGGTTAGACTGGAAGCCGACCCCAACATAGTTGGGAAAAGGCTGGGAAAAGGCTATAGGCAGATGATGATGACAATACATACATACATATGCCTGGGTAGGCAGAAACTACAGAAAAAGGCTTTATTTTGTTTCCAAATCAGTGTTAAAGTGAATTTTGATATTCCTTAATTTTTTTTTTTGCAAAACTTCATAGGACCAGTTTTTAAGATATTTTTTTTTAAATTAGGGTTTGCAGCTTTTGGGATTTGTGCATTTACTGACTCATAATTTTAGAGTTTTACAACGTAGGTATATTGACCATGGTTAATTGATTAAAATCGTATGAGCGTTTTTAATTCCATGTAATTAACGAACCTTCCTGTTATGGAGAATGCTGTATAAAAGGTTTATCGACGTAATAAAGATTCGTATTCTTTTCGGTTTATGCAGATTATTTATGGAAATTCTATAAACAAAATGTACTTTTCCGCAAATAATAATCCTTCATAATATTTACCTTAAGGCATTCGACGAGCAAATCCAATACATTTCATGCGGAATTTCAGGTCTTGCACCTTGCAAAATGCCATTTAAAATTAAATGTTTTTCCGAATTATTTTAAATAAAAAAAACTAGTCACCAAAGTATTTTTCATAATAAGGAAGGAACCTACTTGTAATTTGAAAGTGACATAGATGCGCAATTAATGAGAAAAACGAATCTGAAAAATTAAATAGAGGTCCTGCGACACAGGGTATCTTAGTGCGGGATCCAATGTCATACCTAAATTTTTGTAACACTTGTTTATGAATCAATAAACTTTTTTCTTCTTTTTTTTACTTCCCCATGTATATTCGACAAAAGAAAAGAAATGAAAAGGGGGAGACAACCACAGCACAGAGTATGTCCTGAATTCCTGGACTAACACAGTATTTTATCTGTTTTTTTACACGGCAACAGCGGTTAAAAATAAAAATCAATTGGAAGATCGCAGTTTGCGTTGATTAAACGCAAGCAATACAATACAACAACCGACAACAAACACAGTACAACAACATAACACAACACACAACAACAACAATACACACAAACAACAACACACAATTACAACACACAACAACAACATAATACAACACAGCAATTACAATTTACAGTAACAATATAATACACCAATCAATACAATACAACACACAATTATTGTTGTTTTACAATTTTCCGATTCGTTTTAAAAATAGACTACAGTATGCTTTACACTATTAGAATCACTATTATACTATACTATCCCGCGCGGCTTCGCCCGCGTGGATGTCGGAATATCCCACGGGAACATACTACCGGGAATTCCTTCCTTATTACTTGTCTACATTATAAAGGGAACCTCTGTGCAAAATTTCAGCTTTCCAGGTCCAAGGGTTTGGGCTGGGCGTTGATGAGTCAGGACTTCTCTTTTTATTTATACAGATAGGTAGTAGAGTTCTTATGGCGCAAAACTCACTAACAAAAGCAAGTATTACTTTAACACAAGGAAGGAAACACTTTTCCATCCATTCTACATTTTACAACCCAAAGTCCTCACTTTGTCTTTTCCCTTCAAGGGGTAAAGCGTAAAGTCTGCAGCCTCGGCATTTACCTAAACACGGAATCTGAGACATCTCGCAGTAGTAAAAGAGTTGTAAAACTTTGCACCCACTCGTGAGCGCTGAGCAATCTTGATTGTACTGAGGAACTGTAATAAAATGTTTTTTATCATTCGAATGTAACACATTTTTAGGGTTCCGTCTACGTCTCCACTGTCCGTCCATCCGTCCATATGTCTTGTGACAGCACAGGGCTGTATCTCATGAACCGTAATAGGTAAACAGTTGACATTTTCACAGATTGTGTATTTCTGTTATGGATATAACAAGAAATAATAAAAATAAAATAAAGTTAGTTAGTTAGGGGTCCCCTGGAGATTTTCTGCAACTACAAAAATGATCCTTGTAATTCACAGTACCTATTTATGAAATATAAAGTTATCTTTGCGATTGTTAAGCATATATTGTACGGAACCCTTTTTTGGCCGCTTTTTTGATTTTTATCACTCGAATGTAACAAATTTTTGAAATACTTGCAGGTTTTTCCAAAATTGTAGGCGTTTTAATGTGTTTGTGATGAGACTAAAATTATAATAATGTACCTAAAAAAATAACAGATTATTAGGAAATAGCTTTTGCCCGCGGCGTCGCCTGCGTGGATGTCGGAAAATATAACATACTATCGGGAAATCCTTCCTTATTCCTTGTCTACATTATAAAGCAGCTTTCTAGGTCCAAGGGTGTGGGCTGGACGTTGATGAGTCAGTCAGTCAGGACTTCTCCTTATATTTACGTATAGATGTTTAGACAAAATCAACCAAATGGAGCTGAACGAGAAAGCCAGAAATAAAGAAAAATAGTTGAGGGGTGAACTGCCCAATGTGCAACAGACGAACCTACTTCTCTGCTAGTCCCAACACCCCATATCGTCGCTAATATAACTAACTGACGTATCTGACATTTTGGACAAGCCAACCTAACTCTACTAATATGATACATATTCCATCGATCTGTCTAATCGGCGTATCTGTATGCCTTACCGTTCCCATGATGATGCAAAAATCGAGACCGATGTATATACAGTTTTCAAAAAAAAAGAAATAGCTGCAAATAGCTTGCCCTGTAAAATATGCTTCGAATCAGTTACGTCACTTAGTTACATTAGCGACGATATGTGCAACTTAGCGTACTAACAAAGAATTTAAACCTAAAACTTAACTTCACAAAACTAATTACAAAAACATTATCCTTCATTTCTTTCAAACCCCATCAGAAAGTCATAACCACGCCGTACAGGCGGTGCGGGGGAGGCACGGTTAGGGGGACGAGGGAGGGGGAGAGGAACAGTGCATGCGCCGCGCGTTGCCAAAAATCTAGTCAAACTGGCTCGCTATAGTGCAACGCACTTCTCGATGAATGCGTGCGCGCAATAGAGTGCGGTGGAGTCGAGTTTGATGTTATAGTTCTGGCTTAGGTTTATGATTGCAATCGCCTCGTGGGTTTTTCTGAGTCATATAGATTAACGCACAGCTTCTTAATTAATTAAACCTTTATTTTCAGACCACAGGGATCCATACAGTGTTAGTAAAAACAAAAACTTAAAACGAATGTTGGTGTCCTAATTATAAATTTACGCTAGAGCCTGGAGTCGAACCTCACACTATCCACGAGTATGTAGTACATACTTGTAGACGTATGAAGTCCAATTCAGTGACGCAGCATCGGACAATCCCACCTACCGCACAACGTGCTCAGGATGTTGTGGGAGCTGGTACGCATTCTGTGAAGGATCGAGGCACACCGTTTTCGGATGATGGCATGAAAGCCATCAATCCTCGCCTCTGCAAGCATCCCCGAAGCGCTACAAAAACGCGGGAGCCCCGCCAGCATCCTAAACGCATTGTTATACTGTACACGCAGGGCGTTGAATGAACTTTGCGCATACCTAACCCACAGACTGCAGGTGTAGAATGAGTGGCAGTAAGTTCTAAACAGTGTTATTTATACCTGCTTACTACACCGTGACCTGCGAACCTGCACACCTGCGAATAAGCATATTACATCGGACAGCCAACGCCCTGCGTTCCCTCTCAATGTCAAGGTCTTAAGGGGTTATTGTACTCATTTAAGAACAACTTTTACTATAGGAAACCTGAAATCGCGAAAAAAATGATTACAGAGAACAGCAGTTTTTTTTTGCGATTGAGTACAATGATGAGTACAATGACCCATTAAGAGGTTATCGACGCCTTAGAGTGAAAACCTTGTAAGTGTAAAACAAGTAACTTTTCAGGAGGAAGAAAAAAATTTTGTACGGCGTGTTTTATGTTTTTTTTTATTAATTAATATGGAATATCATCAATAATAGATGATGCTACGAGTATTGAATGAACAAATTAGTCAGATCAGGATGTGCGTTGCGAGGTTTTCTTCCTAGAAACGCAATAAAATAAATTTTAGCAAAAATCCATTCCCGAGGTTTTCACTCTAAGGCGACGTTATGCGTTAATTCCGGGACATGTTTAGGGAAAGCAAAAAATTTGATGTTTAGCTGTGTCTTTTATGGCGTCAGTCGTGGCTTCAGTGAGACAACACAGGTTGAATTGTTATTGCTATTATTTATTCGCTTCAGTTTTTTGACGTTGCTTTTCATTTAAGAGTTATCATGGATACACTTTCATCATCAACATCATGTTATTTTTAAGGCTTTGCTATAAATGCAACTGAAACCAAAAAAAACTAGTAAACTTAGAAACCATGAGAATTAAATTAAATTACAATTCCTGTGATGCTAAACGTTTGCACTACATGACCTACTGTATTCACTACATATTATAAAATAAATTCCACCGCCGCGTCTGTCTGTATGTTCGCGATGATCTCAAAAACTACTGAACGGATTTTCATACGGTTCTCACCAATGGAATGGAAGGTTTAAGTGTATAATTCATTAAGGTTTTTTGGAAATTGGCTGGAATATGACGATGATGTCGGAAAAATCATGCCGCCTGGGAGCGTACTGGCGTGCCCGTTACGATATTATGTTTTTTGCCTTTCCTGAAAACCTATCAAATTTAACTTGCGCGGTATTGTTACCTAAGCGATGATATTTTTCGACGCTATTTTAAGTATCAAATTAAATCATTGTTCATAATAATATCACACTTGTACTGTTACTGGTGCTTCGATGATCATGAATTCAACATTCCAATTTTTCACACACTAATGCCCTCTCCACGACATCCTTTCTTCAGGTCGTTAGATAGTCATACGACTCAAGTAGGTGCATCTAAAAACTGCAACTCGATTGGGAGGCTGCGGCGAAGCGGGAGGCGGAGGGACCCAAAAAAAATAAGAGTACGCCAAAATGCGCGGGCGACGACCGGCCAATGACCTGCAAAGTTAGACCTAAGGACCTAGGTCTTAAGTGTGAATGTGGGTGTGAGTTTTTGTTGTGTATTTTTTGTGTTTTATTGTGTACTTTTGTGTTGTGGATGTATGTTGGTAGGTATAGTAGGTATTTCGGGGTTTAATGACTTGTGGGCTTGGTGTGTGTTTGATATATGGGATACGAAGTAGAATGATGGTCGAGTAAAATATATTTTGTTCGCTAAAATTAGAAAATTATAGAAATAAATAGACAGGACCGGTAGTTGTGGCACAGTTTGGTAGAGTCGTATGTCCAGCAGTGGACTACGGTGGGCTAAGTTGATTGATTGATCGATTGAACAATTTTGTGTTTTTTGGATAAAAGAAAAGCCAAGAAAAAATCTGTAAACTAACATTGTCATACTACAGGAAAAATGCTTGCCCCATTGCAAATGCAGAGCAAAGACATCGCAAACAGAAAAGGTACCTTTTTTTTAAATCTTTAGATTAGAATGCTCTAATTTAAAAGTTAATACTAAACATGAATAATATACATAAAATGGTATAATAACGGAAGTTGGAAAGCACGTGGGCACATGTTTTTGTCGGCCTTCTGTTTCCCGCCCATGCGCCGGGGCACGCATTATGTACTCTGTGGCTAGGTCTGAAGGAAGGAAGGAAGTGACGTCAGCGTGGACACGTTGACAAGCAAGTGACTGTATTGCCCAGTTTCGATGTATTGCGACACATAAGTTTAGGGAATGAAACAATAGTTTTTGTTAGAATAGCAATAAATAGTTTTACGCCCATTGAAAACTTGATGAATTAAAAAATTGTGTGAAATAAATTGTTTGTTTTACTATTTCAAACTTGAAAGATTAGAAATGGTAGCCTAATCGAAACCTACCCTTGTGGCAATCTGGCACTAAACCAACGTTAGCAGATTGTTTGTTAGAAATCAAAAGTTTTGTTTGAAAATAAAAAGTTTGACTTTAAATTTTTACTATTCATCAATCTAATCATACATTATGTTACAACAACAACAAACAACAACACCTAACAATAAACACTATCTAACAATAAATCAACATTTTTATTTTTAACCGACTTCAAAAAAGGAGGATCTGTATGTATATATGTATATTTGTATGATTTTTTACTAACGTGATCTACATACTTTCAAGAAGGTTTAAGTATATAATACATTAGGTAATTATTCTTATGTACGACGTTAGATGCATTAAGGTGAACGTCCACTGGTCCGCACCGGCCGCACCGCACGCACGGCACGCAACGGATTTTGGTTTGCTTTGTATGAGTTCATATAGCACTGCGTCCACTATCGGTACCGCCCGCATT
The DNA here is from genome assembly GCA_905163495.3 of Cosmia trapezina. NCBI lineage: Eukaryota > Metazoa > Arthropoda > Insecta > Lepidoptera > Noctuidae > Cosmia > Cosmia trapezina. The sequence continues at coordinate 26,241,801 of LR991032.1, forward strand.
TTCATTTCTTCATACAAACAAACGAAAATCCGTTGCGTGCCGTGCGTGCGGTGCGGCCGGCGCGGACCAGTCGACGCTCAGCTTAAATGTACTGCATCTTCGGCATTTGCACCTTAGCTTGGCACCGAATTCAGAAGCTGTTAAGTTTTTTTATGAAATTTATTTTACTTAAGTATTCGTTTTTGATTTTCAAGCCGGTTATTTTTTTAATTTTTAGTAAATTTTCATTTTGTAGATTGTTGTTGTTGTTGATATTACAATTAATTCTGAAAATTAGAACAAAATGTAGCCAATTTTCAGATGCTGCAAAGTCAGAAACAACCCTTCTTATGATAATTAGATTTGAATCATCTCCATTACGATATCATATATTACAACATACCTACCTAATTTAAAATAACCAATTATAACTCGACAAGGTTGCTAACACCTGGATACGCTTCATTACCTGTCAGAAAGTTGAAATACCGAAACACTTTATTTTATTTTTACATTCAAACGCAAATCATAAAAATTCCTGCCAAATGATTTCCAACTCTATTGCAAAGTGATTAAGCTTGAAGCTATTATTTTTAATGTTACCTCAATATGTTTATGCAAAAGAATTTCTATGTGAGTTTGAAATGACGAGGCGACCAATTTAGAAAGGACTTCCTCACTCCCTTCATTTCAGATATTGTGAAACGAAATTAGGGATTTTTTTATGTAAGTTAGAGGTCCTTTTATTTTGGTTTGCACCTATGTTATATCATAAGCTAAAAGAGTTTGCGGAAGAGAGACGCAATGAAATCGCTTGAATGTAAACAAATAAATAAATATCCTTGGACATTTCACACAACGCCATCTAGTCCCAAGCTAAGCAACCTAATGCTTGTGTTATGGTAACGAGATGGCTGATAAACTACTTATATACAATATTTTTTTTGTAAATACATACATATCATAGATAGAAAAACACCCAGACTCAAAACAAATACTTGTAGTTCGTACAAATATTTGTTCCGTGCGGGAATCGAACCCGCGACATGCTGCGCAGCAGTCAATGTGATTATAAATAACTAGCTTTTGACGGACACTAATGACGTGAATTTTTTATATATCCAAAAACAACCACTTGATTCTAACAAAAATTGGTACTTATTATTACGCCAAAATGGATCCCTGAATTAAAAAATGGTTTTCATAGACCCACATTAATTTAAAACGGCCTATCCAACAATACTCCACACCATAGGACACACGAGAAAAAGAACACTCCCACTTTTCAATATTTTTTTTTGAAGATTTTATTTTACCGCTTTGTCGGCGTGATTAAGGCCCAGGTTCCAAGATTGTTTTAGCTCGGTGTGTAAGTGAAATGGCGTTATGGCTGTCTAGTTTGACGCACGAGATAGAAGATTCTCACGCGCACCGGAATTATGTCGTAAAAATGCAAATAAAATCGTATAAAATTAGAAATTAACTATTTAATAAAAAGTAATCCATCACTGGATGCAGTTTGGAATTTGACATTTCATGGAATATTTTTAATTATAATTATAATTGTTAATGAAGGGATAAACTGCTTTTAAAGATTATTAGGAGGTATGTTTAAAGATTTTTTTGGTGCATTAAAATATGTATAATTATGTTTTGGCTTCCATCACTGTATGCGAAAAAGACTTGCAAAAAAATATCATATTTTTTTTACATGTCAAAATTATTTACGGTTTATGAGATACACTGCTTTAAAAAACTACCTTTTTGATCGTTTTCAGGAAATCTGGGCGAAATTACAGATTTCTTGTACTAAGACTCTCTGAACTAAGCCATGGACAGACAGACAGACGGACATGGCGAAACTACATATAAATAAGTGTTCCTTGTTGACTACGGAACCCTTCAAACAAGATGACGCCATTCGTTCTGTTTTTCGCCACGCAAAAATATTCTTGTACAGCCAATGATATTATATATAAATAAAGAGGTATATCACTAGCGCGCGCAAATTGTTGCAGGCAAATTCAGACAATTGTTGTAATTTGATTTAGTCGGCTAACAGCGAGCAAAACAAAGCATGTCCGTGGCGTGACAATATATCTAAAATGTCAAGCTATCTCTTTCTGTATCATACATTCCGTATTATCTATCGCAGTCGTTGTTGAAAACTACTATACACCTATAATATCTAAGTATATTTGTAACTATAAAATAACAAAGCAGCAATATCCGAACGTCCCTCAGTATGAACGTAGCGTATCTTTCCTTTATAATATCATTGTGTACAGCTATACTTCATAAGATGAACTGACACCCGTTTGACAGTCGGTTGACATATTCTTTTGTCGCTTCCGCTTACTTCTTGCGGCCAATACGTGGGCGAAGGTGAACGATTTGTCAATGCGGGTCATTAGCGGCTCCAAACGAGAGGATAGCTCCTTTGTCAGTGGCCTCCGTTAGTCATTACGAATGCCATCACCATTTGGGTAATAACTGATGTTATTTGAGGTGAAACATGCAGAGGGACTGTTTGTACTTGAATGTGGTAACTGGCGTTTAATATATTGGTGTTTTTAAGTCGGGACTACAATTGCGAGGAAAACTTACCTTCCATTAAAGAGTATCCTATTCTATACTAATCTTTTCCTGTATTGGTGTCGGGTTCCAGTCTAAACAGACGTGATATATTATTATCAGTATTTTGCAAGAGTTATTAAATAAAAATAACATAGGTCAACTCATATGTCTTCAAAAATTACAGAGTTATATAAAAAATATCAGACACAGTCGTTACGGGCCGTCAGAAGCCCGAAAGTCTGACAACCAGTCTTACCAAGGGGTATCGTATTATCTATTGCAGTAAATGGGTTGTGGAGGTCAGATAGTAAGGTAGGATAATAAGTAGGTCTCGATGTGTAAGTAATTGTCACACACCTAAGGACTGCACAGACCCACAGTTCTATTAATAGCTCACACATTATAGTTATTGTTAAGCCATGAGTGTAAGGGTGCTTTTCCACTAGAGCTGTGCTATGCTACGTTGTCAACGAAGCTATGTTTTTTATATGGAAGGATGCGTGCTGTGGATGCGTGCTATAGCTATGAATGTGCGAGTGGTGTAGCTGCTGTTCCCCTGTGTGTTAGCATTAGTGGAAACGGTCACATAGTTTTGTAGCTTAGCTTTCACATTCTCGCAGCATAGCTGCATAGCACATCTCTGGTGGAAAAGCAGCCTTATATGCCTGTTTTGTTATAATTTAATCCCGGAGGCTGGATCTGTGCCTGATTGATGGCAATAGGTTCGCCACCAGGTAAATCTGGCAGTATGTGAGTGAACTAATATGTTCACCTCTGCCCAACCCTTCGGGGATTACAGGCGTGATGTTATGTATAATTTATGCTGAAGATAACTGCTGAAGATTGTAAGAATAGCTTTGCATTGTGTAGACTCAATCACCTTTGTATTGTATAATTGCTTAGCACATGTGTGAGTACTATGTACCTTCTCTAAAGCTACCATTTACTGGGTACGTCTTTATTTGACTTGGATGTGCCCTGGCGGCTGAGAGTGTGTTATGCTCACTCTAATGCCTCGCTGATGGTGGCGCGTGTGTTGGATCATTTAACGAATCCATACGTCAGGTTCGTGAACGGGCGCTGTTGGTGGAGGCTGGTCATACCTTAGCTGCCACGGCTTATTTTAATTTTAATTTTGAATTGTTTTTTTATTTTTTTTATTACGGACGCTTTTAACGTTCATCGTTCTCACATGTATAATTTCAACATGAATGATGTAACCAATATTTTGTAACCATATTTTGATTTAAAAGAGTGTCCGTGGAGTTTCTTGCCCGTTCTTCTCCATAGATCTACGTTTTGGAATGGGCAACTAGCTTGAACTTTCTGACTTACCTACTGACCGACTCTTTGACAATTCAAAAGTGCCTGTAATTGGTTTAATTGAAATAAATGCTTTGAGTTTGAGTTTGAGTTTGATTTGTAAAAGGGACATCTTTTATTTAATCACGACATTTCTAATTCTAGTTGAAATCACCAACGGACGAGAGCACCGGTACGGACGGTGGGGAGGCGCCGGCTGCTAACGGATCCATCTTCACCATGACCCTGAAGAACAACCATCTCATTGTGGAGACTGAGGAGAGGAATGTAAGTACCAGCTGATCAAATCTAGAAAGAAACGTGGTGAAAAATGCTTACAATCTTAGCGAAACGATTATTTGTATATTTTTTTTTGCGATTTTGCCTCATGGAATAGAAAATCAATTTAAAGGTTCTAATATAGTTTTTTTAAGAACCATGAGAGCCTAAGTGTCTAAACACACTATGCCGAAGTTACGTCACCGAAGTTCGGCATGGTTACGCCTGCAATCCTATTTGAATTACTGATGAGTCATCAGTAATTCAAATAGGATTGGTAGGGTAGGTGTAATTTCGGCATAGTGTGTCATCAGTGATGACACACTATGCCGAAATTACGTTGCGTTCTAGCGTACAGCCGAACTTCGGTCGGGCGTAAGTTCAGCGACAATTCGGCGGCAACGTATTCTGTAGAGCATACATTATACGCGACCGAAGTTTGGTTCGACTGCCGAAGAAGATCCGGGGCGGGGAGCAGCGGGAGGCAGGCATGCCCGCGCTCCGCGTGTCCGCCCCACGGTGCTATAGCTTAAGCTGGGCACTCACGGTCAGTTCATTTGTATTAAATAAATGGATGAACCACCAAAATACTAAAATACTTGCATAGGAAATTGATTCGTGTTGCCTTGTCATAAGAGCATAATCGTATCAGCGAAAAAATCCTTGGAAGTTCAAAATATTTTTATTTGCAAATACGAAAGTGCTTCTTATTTATGTAACGACATGGCTCTATTTTCTATGCAAGAAAACGGAATCCTAACAGCATCACTTTCTTTTGCGTCTGTTTGTCCGCCTGTTTAGATAACACGACACGACGCCATGACAGCGTTCAAGACACTGAAGTTCCGCAACTGAATTTCCGCCGCGTAAGTTCGGCCCTTATAGTGTGTCATATCAGCCGAACACGTCAGAACGTAACATCAGCCGCGGAACTTCGGTCGCGTAACTTCGGCATAGTGTGTTTAGACACTTAGACTCGGCTTAGAGCTGTGTAGCCCGGTTTTTATTTCGGAAAATCTTATTGGCCCTCAAACATCGAAACGTAGGTCGTTCTCCCAAAGTAACTCACCGGAAATACTAAAATTATGGGAGAACCAAAGAGCAGAGTTCTCTTCCGTATTAGTTCAGTTAAGGATAGTTAGAAAGTTAGTGTGCACATGTATTCTGGCAGGGAACCGGCAACCCGCAGGCAAAGTTTGGCAAATACCAGACACAAGCTGTCAGACACTGCGGTTCCTCAGGCGTTTCCCGTCGGCGCGTCGGAACACATGGGTCGGGAACTTTGTCTTACACTGTCCTAACTAAAACTGTATTATTAAAGAGTTTTCTGTGAAGTTCTCGTAAGACTAGGAATCTGTTACAATGTAACTACAATTAACTAAAATCAGAATGTCAAATCAGAATCCTAAGTAATTATTGTAAGCCTGAAGATTTGTTTTGTTGATTTTGAATACCAGAACATGTCAATAGATTTGATATTTTATATACTACATAAAGAAATAACTTTTATATTTTCAGGACATCACCAAAAATGGACGAGAAACGAAGATGAAGTATTCACCAGACAACGACGGCATCTTCGTGGTTGAGGTCCAACAGTCAGCAGTCTACAGGTCGAACACCAAGACCGTTCATAACTCCCCACCCCATGATCCTCAGATCTCCACCAACCAGGCCCTCATACACCGCGTCCCCGAAGAGTTGGAGAAGAAAATAGAGGAAGACAGTGAAAATTGCAGTGGAAAGTACGAAAGAGATAAAGCACTAGCTTTGTCTAGTACAGGACTTTCAATTTCAGACCTTAGCATGTCGTCAATTGGCTCCCATAATGTAAGCTACTCTTACAGCAGTCAGATGGGCTATGAACAAGGACCTTTCGGATATCCAGTCTACGCTGGCTACGACACATCAAAAGACGATATGCCAGAGGGAATAGTTAACGACAACTCGCAAGAACCTTTGATTACCAAGACCCCGACAGATCCTGACAAGCCTGTGGTAACTGCAGCAATATTTAAGCAAGATTCTATCATAGGCAGCGAAGCATTGCAAGGACCGGGATACTGTATTGAAGGCTCAACCGACGGACCGTTACTATCAGATGTTCAAGCCAGAGAATACAGCTTACAACACCTTCACGACCAGAAGAAACTGGAGAATGGTGTAGCAGTTCCTGTGGCAGAAAAAGTCGAGGGGTCGAAGTCTTTGAACCGAGCTGACAGTCTTCCCGTACGGTTAGAAGAAGAAGAAGCAGAAAAAGTACCGATGGAAACTATCAAAGAAGACGACGGTTTTGGGAAAGATAACACGAAGGGTAAGAGAGGATCATTGCCAATTATAAGGACGGATATGTACGAATCAGTTCGGGACGTGATTCTACCTTCAGGGTCTCCGAAATTTGAGAAGCTTATGAATGAAACATCGCCGGGGGATGGCGCATATGACTCGCCCCCCATGATCACTATCACAGAGGAGAGTGAATCCAGCAAGTCTGATGGCACGAGTTAATTCAGCGCTCGGTTTTATGTATATAGTGAGGGTCAGGTTGTTTTTTGATGTGTTGAGGTGCGGTGTCAGGTGGAGAGACGACGAAGGATATCCCCATGGTTTATAAAAATCATTTTGCATTGTCACTTGTACAGTCTACGGTATAATAGACTATTTATGTATACTACGCTCTGTCAATATTTTGTTGTAATTTTTTACAAGAGCAAACACTTTAATGCAAATATTTTTTTTTTTATATCCATTTCTTCTAACATTCTTTAATGAACATTTGGAAAAAGTAGTCTTTCTCACTGACACCGCATGTCCTAGTAAATAATTTTGTAAAATCTATGAAGTAGTCGTAAGCTTGAAGTCACCTCGTTGTTTCAGTTCAGTTCAGGTCCACTAGTAGCTCTTGACCGTTCTGTGTGTCGCTCCGTAGGTGAATTTGTATAAATTAGAACACTGCTGGTATATTTAGATAACATGATTAATTTGTTCGACTGGCCTTTACCTTTGACGACTTTTTTAAATTAAAAATTTAAGTTTTTAAATTATAACTTGAGAATTCTGGAAAGCAGAAATAGGCACAGAAATAGTTTGATACTGGAATTGTCATCAAGAGTAAGGCCGTTGATTTGAGTTAGGCTTTTGAGTAGGTCATCGTTGAGTAACTTGAAAGAATTTTAAAGATGGTGATTTTGAGGAAGCTTTCAGAAGAGATTACTGTTACATGGTTTATTGAAATGTTGCATGTTCCTGAAGCTAACGCTCAACAGATACTATAAAGTCGATATTGGTATTAGTATCGCTTCTTGTTTCTTCCTTAGAAATACTCTATCGGTACCAGCAGGTTTCGATACCGACTTTATAGTATACATTGACGAAATATTTACGTTATTGAGATTAATATGTGATCTAAATATACCAGTGCTTCGAGGATAAGCATGAACTTTGGGACATGTGATCAGATCATTTTATCGATGGTTAAATGTTAAAGATGAAGAAAAAAATCATAATCTTCCCTTAAATTGCCGTAGTCGGGTAAAAAGAGTCGAAAATACAATACTACTTTCGATGTTCATAATCAATATTTTGTTACTTCTTCAAATTTGTTGGATTAGAACTAGTTTTTGTTTAATTTTTTTTTCAACCCATTATTATGACATCTTGGGACTATTAATAGTCCTACTTTGATAGTACTTTGACTTCAAAAATCTTTGTGTATTTTTGTAATTTCTCTATAACATTTAACCATGGATTTATATTATAGGGAATCGTTTCCATGATATTATGTATATTTCTGTTCTTCATCGTTGTGGCCAAATAGTTGTATGAGTTAAGTTATAATGAGAGGAGTGTTGAGAGGGTTATCACGAGCAAGATTATTACTATCAACGGTAATGGTGTGGGTTTGCGTGTAGTCTGGTAAACAATGAACATTGTAGTGATAGAATACGCACAATATCAATGTGTATATCTGTAATATTATAAATTTTTCACAGCAGTTAAGGGATCGTTATTTATTTATTTAAACGTCTCGCACACAATAAGGTACAAAGGCGGATATAATGCCTTAGGCATTCTCTACCAGTCAACCAAGAGTGGTGAAGAGATGAGATGGCAGGTACTGGAGGACCAAACCTCAAATCATCAGCTGTTCAGTCAGCTGTTCAGTACATTTATGTTCGCATAATTCGTCAAAATGTAGGGAACAGCTGACTTTTTTTTCGCGATTTCAGGTTTGGACGGCCACTAGTCGTTTGTTTTGAAAATAACTCTGCAATTTCCGCTTAAATGCATAACGACTAGTGGCCGTCCTGATGTCAAGAGGAAGCGCATTCCAGAGAAGAATGGACTGGATATGAAAGGAAGAATGAACAAAGTCAGAAGTATGAGAAGGACAGAGTAGGAGAAGTTTATTCATTTTTATTTACTGCCATTTACCTACAATACGACTATCTATATGGAGACGACAATACGACATTAGATGAAAATACTAGCAGTACTAATGCATAGATAGGAGTATTTTGGAACTATCCAATATATCGTAACATCGAAATGAAAAAAAAAAGTGATTTTTTCAAACTATGGGTTTTGGTAATCTTTGAGTAGCTTAGCTACAGGATGTATTTGGTTGAATACAGTATATGTGTATATTATATTGGATTTAATTGGTTGAATACAGTATATGTGTTTATTGGATTTAATTGGTTGAATACATTATATGTGTATATTGGATTTAATTGGTTGAATACAGGATATATTGGATATAATTATGAGGTTGAATTTTTGTGTGCAGACTGGGAACGTTATTAGATAAACGTAGTTTAATTTACTATTGTATTGTCGTCTCCACGTCGTAAAATTTCTGTTTCTGAAGGCATGAGGGTAAGAAGTCTTGATGGATCAAGAATGGAAAAAAATAATGCATTTAAAATGCCCGCAGAGTTAAACTTGTAAATGACCTCATGAAGAAAAGTAGTGTAAGTTTGAAATACTGTTTTTTTCAATCAAGTCATGACCCTGTCAACATTTCGTTTCTGCATTTACACCAAATTTCGCTACTAACTAGAGTAAGATACTTATTGTTACAAAATTATTTATAAACTAAGGAATTGAGATTCAATATTCAAGGCTCTTTTCAGTTGTATTCATATAGTTTATAAATATTATAATAAATACAATATTATTTGTTAGTTAATAAGTAACGTTAGTTTTGCTCAGTTTTTGAAATTATTTTAAAACTTGTGATAGAATTTATAGATATTATGAAAATGATGTTTTTTTGTAAAGTTGGCTGTCAATTACAGTGTACTGTTTTGTAAAACATCTACTTTAAAAGTATGATAGTTTAGTCCTTCACACCAATATAAATCTATCCATAAAAAAAAAACTAGTAGGTACATTTCCGGACTGAAGGACCAAATATACACCTTTATGGAGCAGATTTCATATTTTGCTCTGTTATTTTCTTATGAATTCCCATTTATACAATTACAAGCCATTGATGGGATTTATCATCGACAAAAATTACAAACTTCCATTCAAAATTCCATCTCCTATTGAACCTCTTTAGGGGATGAATTTTCACAAATCCTTTCTTAGTGCTCACCTTCTACGTAATAAACTCTTTGTGCTTCTAGACCCAAAGCGGTTTAGGCTGCTCGTTCTCTGTCAGAGAATTCAATATATTTATAATAAAGTAAGAGATAATATCTCAACACCTCCTGAGACCCCCCCCCCCCCTCCTGGCCCCTCCTGGGCTCCTGATTCCTCATCTCAATACTTCCCTTTTGTCATGTTTTTTTGATCTATCGATACTTTTAGAAGCTATCATGCGTTGGCAAAGCTAACCATTAGTAGCTTTAGCAGTAGTCTACTGTTATGCTCACCAAGGAGTTCATGAAGTTCGCGTTCATGCGTATCACTGCCCGTGTTACACTGTAGTCAACAGCCGCCTTTATATTGTATTTAGTTTGAGAGTTAGTGCCGTCCGCGAGACAAACGAAATCTTTACGTGCCAAACGAACCTTTATGAAGAGTTAAACTGAACTAAACTAGTTTTACGGGTTATTAGAGAGTGGTCACACTCTTCAATCAAATCGAGTCTCTAAACTCTCTCTCTAAAGTCTCTAAAAAAGTGCTCTAAAATGTAATAGAGAAATAGAAAGCTGGTCTTTTGATCTTCGATTAACCGAGAATACGAGTAACCCGTAAAACTAGTTTAAAAAATGTAATATTCGCGTTAATTAATTAATTATGAAATTAAAGAAATTATGATTTCGTTGTAGGCTAGTTGAAAAGCTAAGAGTTTGAAAAATATAAATAGAATGTAAGTGATAATATTATTGTAATAGGTATGTAAATGAATTTAGTTCGCATTAATGATTTTAATATTTTATTTGAAGTTACTTTTATAAAATAAATTTAAAGTGATTTGCGGAATGTGTGTTTTATTTTCGTGTTCTGTCCTAATAAAAATAGTATTATTTTTTTACAAGAGGTCGATATCTTCCCAGCATTCATATGGTCACAAATAAAATGTGATGGTGTATATAATTTCATATCAAAATAATTATGAAAGATGGATCGGAAGGTCAGGTGCGTAGTACTCGCAACGCCGGCGTGCGTGTATGACTGATGATTTATGAACGTAAACGATGAAAAAAAAAGTAATTAAAATAACTAAAAAACCAGACTGCGGTGTTAACAAAAACTGAAAAGCTAAAAACAAGCCCATTTTAAATTAAATAAAAGTTGGAAGCAGGCGGGACCCATTTGAGTTTGAAAATATAAAAATAGAATGCCCGCCTGCTTCCAACTTTTATTAAATTTAAAATGGGCTTGTTTTTAGCTTTTCAGTTTTTGTTAACACCGCAGTCGGGTTTTTTAGTTTTTTTTTAATTACTTTTTTTATTTCCAGCTTTTTAGTTCACAAATGTGAAAGATTTCGCAGGCGTTTTTACTGTACGTGTTTTTTATACGATTTGTCACTTCGAGGTACTTTTAACCATATAAGTTGTATATATTTTTGTAATCACCTTTTAAAACCCTTTATTTTGATATCCCACTTGATGGTATTTGGAAAAGAAAAAAATTTGCACTTCCACAATATGAAATCCGCCATTTTAGTTTGTTTCTTATTTTAATGTGACACTCTCGCTACCAAGACAAATCTGAAGACGTAGGTATAATTTATCCAAATCCGTTTAAGAGTTTAAGAGTTACGAGGGAACAAAGAAACGGACATACATACATACATACATACTTACTTACATACAGGTCAAATACATAACCCTCCTTTTGGGCTTCGCCGCGGTCGTAAAAAGAGTATGTTAGAATCTTAGTAGGTGGCGCTATGAAGTTTCTGCCTAACCCCATGAGAAAATTAAAGGGCTTAGTGATTTGATGTAAGTATGTACCTAAATAAATTAAAGACGGTTATAGGTACAGTCTGCGAGTAAGATGAGCTTTGCATTGGTGTGAGTGATCATTAAAATGGTACGAGAGCCCATGACCAAAATGTTTGTCTTATCGTTTTACGTAAGACAAAATCTTCAATTGTCTTATAGTTTTACGTTTTACAACGATGCGACATGGTTTTGGTCATGGCCTCTCGTACTAAAAGAACAAAAGCCGATTTCCAAAAACCAGTATAAACCGGTTTTAAAACCAACAAAGAACGCGTCGCGCTCTATGCCGGACGTCACACCTACACTATCTATGTGCACTCACACAAATGCTCACGCCTCGCGGACTGTACTAAAACGCATTTTCTCCGTACACGACATGAATCGTGGAACTCAAAAACGAAGCAAGTGCAACACACAGTAGTTAGTTCCGGGAAAACATAGATGGCGCTAACATAGCAGTATCGATTTAATTCTCCAAAGATTGTGGTGCATGCTGATAGAGCCATCTAGCGGGGGGTGAGAGAACTGTGAAAAGCCAGAGTGAGAGTTAGGAAGAAAGCACGGATAAAGGAAGTTTTGCGTGAAAAGTTCCGGAAAATTCTGAGAGATGGCGTGTATTTTATAAGCTTTTATTTTTTAACTTAACGCTTCACGCTAGAGTGTTGCAGGTTAGGCTGATTTAAATTAAATACCGGCCAAGTGCGTGTCAGACCACGCACAATGAAGAGTTCCGTAGTTGAAAAGAATTTATCCCAAAAACTAACTTAACATTGTAGTTAATACCAAAAAAAAAAAAAAAATATGTGATAAAATTACAATTTAAGAATTTTCGGAGTTTCTCCTTTACTTGTGCTGTGACCTTGCTTCTTGCCAACTTCTTCTTCATGATTCTAGGACAACGGGAAGAACACTATAGGTTTTGATTTATTTGCGAGTCGGATTTTTTATTTCGTTAAATTACCGTAGACCGTATTTGATGTTAACCCCTCAAGTGTCGAATGCACCCCATGTGTGCATAAGAAAAACCCCTTTTTTTGTTAGGTATATAAGCTTAGATCACATATATATATAAACGTAAAAAAACATCATCCGATTGAAAACATATCATCATCAGTAGTTGTGAACCTATGGGGTTCGCAACTAACCCCCAACCCTCCCCACTCGCTGGGGTTAGGTCTAAAATTAACCAAACTCAGACACATGAGGGGTTAATTTCAATTTGATACCTGCACGCGGTGTTGACAGACTAACATACAGATGGACAATGAAGTGATCCTATACCTAAGGATTCCGTTTTTTCCTTTTGAGGTACAGAACCCCAAAAAAAGTTGACTGCTAACTGTTTACTTATAACCAAAGTTCAATTCTAGTTACTGGAAATTATCAGAAAGTTTTTAAAGACTATTAATTTCTTAAATAGTTTCATAAATTAGAATAAACCTAGTCTCGGTGTGCAATATCATTTATGATACAATAACCTCATTCGTGTCATGAAAGTGATTTCAATGTTTTGTATTCATTAGTACTATGCGAGCCAAATAGGAACAGTACTGTCAAGACGCCATTTTGTTCCACAATACTCGCGAATTTCATTACCAATGCGTACTAATTTGACAGCTATGGTGTATTTGACAGCTATCGGCAGTACTAATTTGACAGCTATCGTGTATTTGACAGCTATCGGCAGTACTAATTTGACAGCTATCGTGTATTTGACAGCTATCGGCAGTACTAATTTGACAGCTATCGTGTATTTGACAGCTATCGGCAGTACTAATTTGACAGCTATCGTGTAGTTGACAGCTATCGGCAGTTCTAATTTGACATCTATCGTGTAGTTGACAGCTATCGTCAAAACTAATTTGACAGCTATCGTGTATTTGACAGCTATCGGCATAACTAATTTGACAGCTATCGTGTATTTGACAGCTATCGGCATTACTAATTTGACAGCTATCGTGTATTTGACAGCTATCGGCAGAACTAATTTGACAGCTATCGTGTAGTTGACAGCTATCGGCAGTTCTAATTTGACATCTATCGTGTAGTTGACAGCTATCGTCAAAACTAATTTGACAGCTATCGTGTATTTGACAGCTATCGGCATAACTAATTTGACAGCTATCGTGTATTTGACAGCTATCGGCATTACTAATTTGACAGCTATCGTGTATTTGACAGCTATCGGCAGAACTAATTTGACATCTATCGTGTATTTGACAGCTATCGTGTATTTGACAGCTATCGGCAGTACTAATTTGACATCTATCGTGTAGTTGACAGCTATCGGCAGTTCTAATTTGACATCTATCGTGTAGTTGACAGCTATCGTCAAAACTAATTTGACAGCTATCGTGTATTTGACAGCTATCGGCATAACTAATTTGACAGCTATCGTGTATTTGACAGCTATCGGCATTACTAATTTGACAGCTATCGTGTATTTGACAGCTATCGGCAGAACTAATTTGACAGCTATCGTGTATTTGACAGCTATCGGCAGTACTAATTTGACAGCTATCGTGTATTTGACAGCTATCGGCAGTACTAATTTGACAGCTATCGTGTATTTGACAGCTATCGTGTATTTGACAGCTATCGGCATTACTAATTTGACAGCTATCGTGTATTTGACAGCTATCGGCAGTACTAATTTGACAGCTATCGTGTAGTTGACAGCTATCGGCAGTACTAATTTGACATCTATCGTGTATTTGACAGCTATCGTGTATTTGACAGCTATCGGCAGTACTAATTTGACATCTATCGTGTAGTTGACAGCTATCGGCAGTTCTAATTTGACATCTATCGTGTAGTTGACAGCTATCGTCAAAACTAATTTGACAGCTATCGGCATAACTAATTTGACAGCTATCGTGTATTTGACAGCTATCGGCATTACTAATTTGACAGCTATCGTGTATTTGACAGCTATCGGCAGAACTAATTTGACAGCTATCGTGTATTTGACAGCTATCGGCAGTACTAATTTGACAGCTATCGTGTATTTGACAGCTATCGGCAGAACTAATTTGACAGCTATCGTGTATTTGACAGCTATCGGCAGTACTAATTTGACAGCTATCGTGTATTTGACAGCTATCGGCAGTACTAATTTGACAGCTATCGTGTATCTGACAGCTATCGGCAGTACTAATTTGACAGCTATCGTGTATTTGACAGCTATCGGCAGTACTAATTTGACATCTATCGTGTAGTTGACAGCTATCGGCAGTACTAATTTGACATCTATCGTGTAGTTGACAGCTATCGGCAGTACTAATTTGACAGCTATCGTGTATTTGACAGCTATCGGCAGTACTAATTTGACATCTATCGTGTGAAGTTGGCAGCAAGCGCGATCCTATTCTTAGTTGACTCGCATAGTAATATACAATACCGAAACACCTGTAGCTATTAAAAAGTGAAATCGATTTATAGATAAATAACAAAAGTACCATTCTGAATAATTTACATCGAACCACTAATTATAACCCAGTATGTAATTTTAGGCACACATACAATGAATTACGTATTTAAGTACTTAAAACAGCCTAATTTAAAATGAAAACTCTTTACCCTGTACCTAAGTCGATTGCTAATGTTACCATGGTGAATGAAAATAATATACTTACTTAAAAATCACTATGGCAACAAAGCTTTACCTGCGACGTAATTAAATACAAATTTTAATATTATTATGCGTTAAACTTTCGCATAATTTGCAAAATAAGGGAGATAAATGTGGTTCCCCCGCAACGCACCCGGAAGTACCTCCAAAAATAAATTATAAAAAAATACACGGCGGTTATTTATACCCGCGCGTATGTTTGGAATACCCCTCGTTTGACTACGTACATTTTTATTCCCCTGGACCGCAGTAAACGGGAAAATAGGTCAAACAACCGCGTGCCGCTCCAACACGGAAAAAATTTAAACTGATAAAAAGACATTAGCCCCGTCACAAACATCACAACTACCCTCATCTCGCCGCTATTGATTCACTGCGGATAATTGAGTACACGCGTGTCACCCCCTCATACGACACCCCCACACACCCCCTCATCACACCCCCACACACACGCGTCGCACCTCATTTGATTACAACAGAAAAAGCGGCGAAAAATCGAGTAGATGCGATGCAGTAATCTACCCGTTGCCATAGCAACCGATATTAACGCGAGGGGGGTACATCACATAAATAGATTCCCACATAAGTCCGATTCCACACACGCGCCCCCACTCACCCCCTACATTTTTGTACAGTGTTAAAATGCCTAAAACCACCCCACCCGAGTTTAAAAATGCCGCGCGGGCCTCGACGCAGATTAGCTAAAACTACGTATTTTTTACCCCACCGAGAGGGATCTGTTTTCTCTTTTGCCCGCTTGCTAACTACCGAAATGTGGGGGGAAGGGGGGCTAGGGGTCGAGGGTACGGAAAACTTTGTGTTTTAAATATGTCCGAAGGCACGCATTAAAACCGTTTGCGAAATGCGAATCATTAGTGTGTTGTTTTACCCTTTCGTCGTTTTATATTTTTGTTTCGTGTTAAGTTACGTTTTTATTTTGGGATGCGGCCTAGTGCCTGCTTGCATTAGCGGGTTAGGAATAGGATTATAGACTGGGTAAGAGGTACTGTAGTGAGTCTTCTACGACTGAGAGAAACAGCTGATCTATTCAGTAAAAATCTCACCGTGAATTGAGTTTGACGTGAACTGTTATTAGTGTCAATCTCTAGCGTGAGGTGGAATGACAGCTCACTTCATGCTCACTTTACGGTTAAATTTTCACAGAGTAGACAGGCTGGCATTCATACGTATTAGATTAGGTAACTCACAGGCACCTCTTTCTTAAACCATAGTGAGGGTATTTTTAACACGACAATAAGCTGTGTCAATATCAGAGAAAAAACCTATGTTACTTTAAGTAGGATGAGTCAGAGTATGGTCAGCAGGATCTTTTGAGGTGACAATACTGACAAGAATATCACCTCTTCGTAGTTTTTCAAAAATAAAATAATTTAAATATTCTGTATTTTCCGGTAACTCAAACTCAAACTATTTATTTCAAATGGATTTTTCTGACAGCATATGCTGCTGAACTTAGCCGTCCTGCAAGTGATATTAAATGAGGACCCCATTGTAGCCTTGAGTCAAGCGTGATCTCCAGGAAAACAGTTTTATCGGCGAACTCTAGTTTTTCTTGGTTCAGTACTATCTCACAATCACTACTTTTAACATTTGGTAAAGAAAATCTAAAGCTAATATTCTAATATTACCAACCAATAAGCTGCGCCTCACGGTTTCACCCGCGTAGACCGGGACAACAAGTAGCATATGTATTAATCCAGGATATAAAGCTATCTACATAGTTTTTTTGGTATGGCACCTAAAGTGTTTAATAAAATTCCTGATGACATAAAAAACATGACATTATATAAGTTTAAAAATGCTCTTAATAAATTATTAATTAACAAATGTTATTATACTGTAGACGAATTTTTGAATGACCAATTATAATAATTACTTTACATTTTGATAATTATGACTATGACTATTTATTGTATTTGCTTTTCATGTATTTAATTAATTTAAAATATTATTATTCTCAATCAATCTGCCTAGCCTTTTCCCAACTATGTTGGGGTCGGCTTCCAGTCTAACCGGATTCAGCTGAATACCAGTATTTTACATGGAGCGACTGCCTGTCTGAGCTCCACAACCCAGTAACTGGGTAATACGATACCCCTTGGTAAGACTGGTTGTCAGACTTTCGGGCTTCTGACGACCCGTAACGACTGTCAAAGATCCACGAATGACAGCCGGGACCAACGGCTTAACGTGCTTTCCGAGGCACGGAGAAGTCTCGGTATGTAAAGATGGTCACCCATCCACTGACCAACCCCGGCAAGCGTAGCTTAACCTGATGGATCGACCCGTACGGATGTAATTACTTAGCCACGAGCTCCTCTTAAAATATTATGATTCTAAGGACACCTTATGTGTAACTTATAAATTTGTATGTCATAATTATGACAGAACATAGCGCACATAGATAAGTTAACACCTATGCATGTAAATACCTATGTTTCACGAATAAACTGATTGATTGATTGATTGATTGATACCAAATTTCATCCAAATCGGTTCAGCCGTTTGTGCGTTAAGAAGTAACAAACTTGCAAACTCACACACACTCACAAACTTTCGCCTTTATATTATATTAGTGTGATAATCTTTGCGGCTTGAAAAGCCATCATACTGTCATAGACTTATAAAAAAGATGGACTCCGCGCCGCGCATATCGAAAGTGAAGCACCGTACCGATCTATGTGTGCATGATTTGAGTACCTGCAAAGACGCCGTCGCTCGTGTCACGTAATGGCGGCCGGTCGGCATACTATGATGTAAATGTGTGCGCGAGGCGTGTTTGTACAAACGGTCCGGCATACTTACTGTGCTTCACTTTCAATATGCGTCGCGCGGAGTCCATCTTTTTTTATAAGTCTATGCATACTGTTTAGTCTTTAGTTTACCTCCATAGTTGTGTAAATACGGCTTATGGTGAACCGCCGTTAAGAGGGGTGTCTTGAAAGATCCCCCTTAAGACTGAAGGGGTGAAACAATGGTTGGAATGATGTGGTTTTTGGGTTTTGATAGCAATGTTAAACTGTGCTCGATATACCGTGCAATTGTATAGATTTTCTTCTTTTTAGGGTTCCGTACCAAAATGGTAAAAAAGGAACCCTTATGGTGTGACTCAGTCTGTCTGTCTGTCACAGCTGGATATCTCAAGAACTACTAATGCTATCAACTTGAAATTTGGAACAGTTTTAGATGACGTTTACCCAACTATTTTGCAAATAAGAAAGAAATAAAAATATTTATATTTTTTTTTGCAACAGGGACTGAAAGGGGGTCTTAAAAAATCAAAGTGGGGCTACTGGGCATGTGGGATATCATATGAAAGAGCGTTGTTTGCAAATTCTCAAACATTTTTTTTCTTTTTTTTAGCCCGCATAGTTTTCCGACTTTTGATGAATAAAATGTAAAAAAAATACCGTTCCCCCCCTTATCTCCGAAGTTTGCAAAGCGAAAAATCTGAAATTATTCTATGTGATAGAAGTTTATGTAAAGATTACAGGAAAAACAAAACGATGTCTCTAAACAGCACAGTTTTTCAGAAATCATCAACAAAAATTACATATAAATGATGGTACGGAACCCTCGGTGCGCGAGTCCGACTCGCTCTTGACCGGTTTTTTATTTTTTTGCTGAATGGGCCTGGCTCTTGATCTGATCTCGCCTGATGGAAAGCGATGGATGAGGTCTATGATGGATCGAGCGTACCCAGAAGATGCCTGTCCACTGTGCTTTCAAGGCAGACGGGTTATTTATAAATACGGTTTCAGTTTATCAAACTTCTTGTAATTTTATTTTGGATGGTAATTATTTAAAAGTACTTCAATTTATTCCCATTTCATTTACCTAATTTTGCCTGTGTTCCACCAAATATACTGAATGTGCACCAAAATATGTTCATTAAAATATGTCATAACGAGCATCTATTGGATATGGCGCTCGGCGGCCGCTGCCGCGGCACCGCTCGCTTCGCTCGCCGTCGCCGTTGCAACACGTACTCAAGTAATACTGTTTAATGTTAACATTGATATTATTTTGATTAAAAATAAATATTATTCCTAAATCCTTCTGGCTAAAAAAATACTACTCGTACCTTATCTATCTGCAGAAGATTTGATTGTGAAATACAGTATTTTTTATGTGTCCATACCGTATTTTTACCCGACTGCGTCAAAGACAAAAAGGAGGGTTATTAATTTAACTACTTGAATTACAAGGATCTATGTTTCTTGATTATTTTTTTCTGCTCTATTCTAGTCCTATTGGCTCTTGTAATGAATTTATTTTGTTATTAACATTAAAATACTTATACACAAGAAAGTTAGTTGGTATCTTGATATCTCTATTTTAGTTGACACATTGCATTTCACTCTACTTTTCCTTGTTCAACTCAGAAGCCAATTAACTAAATAAAATATTAGTTTTAATTACATTCTGCAACAGCGTAGCAGTGATAAATTATTTTCAATAGTGAGTGCCACCCCGCTTAAACACGCGGGTACCACAACCCTCCCGAATTTAAAATGTCGCCCGGAACACATCACGGATTAGCTAAAACTACGAGTATTTTATATTCTGTCCCTCTCTCTCATTTTTAGGAAGGAAAAGCGAGGTATAATTGGTTTTGGGGATATGTAGAGTGCTTTTGAACCCATTTCAATAATGGAGGAGGTTCTGTGTTTTTAGGCAAACTGTTGAGTCAAGAATTTGGTTGAATATGGTATGGTAAGGTTTGGTTGAATATGGTATGGTTGGTATGGTAAGGTTTGGTTGAATATGGTATGGTTGGTATGGTAAGGTTTGGTTGAATATGGTATGGTTGGTATGGTAAGGTTTGGTTGAATATGGTATGGTTGGTATGGTAAGGTTTGGTTGAATATGGTATGGTTAGTATGGTAAGGTTTGGTTGAATATGGTATGGTTGGTATGGTAAGGTTTGGTTGAATATGGTATGGTTGGTATGGTAAGGTTTGGTTGAATATGGTATGGTTGGTATGGTAAGGTTTGGTTGAATATGGTATGGTAAGGTTTGGTAAACCGATTATCCTATATGTACGTTGTCAGATGTACAGAAACGGACACAGAGTACCTTTCATCTCGCAAAAAAGTACTGTTCCCGAGGAAAACAACAATAACGTTCTTAAGATAATAGATGGCGCCACGTGTCTTTCAAATCATGATTGAATTATATCATTACCAGCAGAGTACAACCCGAATTGATTGCCAAATTCTAAATTAACGCGAGCGAAGCCTCGGGAAAAAGCTAGTTAAGTAACTAATAACTAATTAAAAATAACATACTAATAACATTTTGTCATATGTTTGCTAACGAAAGGTTAACAACCATAAGACAGAACGTTATTATCAATTATCAGCTACCAGGTCTGGCTGTCTGCGATATAGGCCTCCTTTTTATGATCTGAGGCCTCCTCTATTTCCCTCCACTTATTTCTGTCCCAAGATATTCTTCGCCTGAAGATATAATGATGCACAAATAAATCCACCCTATAACAAACGCACAAGCGTTAATTGCCCATTGTCATATTAAGGACCAAATTATCTAGAGCTAGGTTCACTGTACATTCTACATCTTTATAATAAGTTCATGTGTTGGAAGTAGTTGAAATGTGGATCTGTAGAAATTAAAAGATGATCCCCAAAAAATATAATCTACTCAAAAAATGAGCGAGCCATACAGTCATAGAAATATATTATTTCATAAATCTATGTTAACAGTATCAGTAGTAGCATATGATGCAACATCTAACATCTCACCTTGCTAAAAGTACTTTCTAATTCCATACCAAACAACCAACATAAACCGTCACTCAAAACTTTTAGAAAAATATTTTCACTTCCTGTTACACATTTCCGTTTTTTTTCACGAAATTACTCCCACAGATTGTAAGAAAGCGACAGGAAAGATGTTACACATCAAAAACAAAAAAAAAACTCGCATTTCCTAAACACATTTCCTTTCCCTCCATCACGTACTCAAAAACTATCAATACTTCAAATTGATAGCACGGCTGTCTATAAAAGTCCCCCTAACCCACATTCGACCCTTCTACCCATTGATATTAGTATTCCTGCCACATTTCTTACGGCGGAACAAACTTAGAATTATTTAAAGGATATCGAAAGATGCTTCATATTTTAAGTTTTTTATTTAAAAAATGGTGGTTTTGTCTTTTGAGTTTCTTTTTTTTTAAGAGAATTGTTGTTTTATCTCAAGTTTAACTGAGTATCTTCATAGATGATAGCTAAATAAAATTATTTCTGAGTTAATGCTATCTCAGAAATTAATTTAGCTACCATGTCTAATATCTTTTACTTTAGTAATATTACATTTTAATTACTAAAGCCACTCTTCTCCCAAAGGTTGTCATCGTGGGACAATTGCGAGTGATTAATGGTCTGTGTATGTGTTTGTGGGGGTGAGTGTGTGTGTTTGAGTGAGTGTATGGCTACATTTATTGTACATATGATAATTCATGCTTGTAAGCATGCTTAAAACTATCATGCTCTGCAGCTAATCACATTTTGCAAGAAATAAGCATGCTAGTTTTAAGCATACTCCTAAATAAGCATGCTCAAAGCAGACAATTGGACACACATGCTATTAAGCACTGGCTCTCGGGAAAAATGGAAGCTTAGCAAAAAATTACAAATCAAAACAGTGGTTCCCTAAACTTAAAAAAATATAATAGTCTCAGTTCTATCCGTACAGAACTCAACACCACACACACACCGCACACACCCACCACACCCGCCGCGCACACCTACCGCGGACTGGATCAACGCGCAAGCATAATATGCTCATAAGCACATCGTGCTTCAGGTAGCATGCTCGAAAATCAAACGACTGTTGATTATTGAGCATACTCGAAATAAGCATACTCATTACTATGCTCTGACTTTTAATTAGCTGCAGTGACAATGACACTTCTTATCTGTCATTTAGTTAAGAAATGTTCCCATTTGAAAGCGAAATGACAGTAAAAATGACATTAGAAGTGGAATTTTACTGCAGCTACAATGACATTGAACCTCTAGACGTTGCCATGATTACAGTGTGAAGTGTGGAAGTGAGAAAATTGAGACAAAGCATCGTATCTTCTGTCTCTTACGGCGTGCCTTATATGCCGTAGTATTTGCTTGGCGAACTTTTGAATGTTAGCCAAACAAAGTGCTTTCACAGTTACAAAATTTATCTTACGTCGATTAATTTAACTTTTTTGGACAGTTTTTGCATTGTGCGTATGTATTGACATGGGTTTCAGTCTAAAATATGGAAGATTTCTTACGTTAAACTTCATTTCTCATACCACATAACCTAGAAAAAGTATTATATTGCTGTCTCATGACCGGCCACGCAATGGCTCGATCTAGTACGTATTATCTAAGTGCAGCTAATTAAAAGTCCGACCATAGCAATGTTTTGACACACATGCTACTAAGAAGCATTTGCTCAGTAATGGCATGCTTTCGTGCTACTAATGAGCATGTCTGTCCGTACCTTTATGCAAGTATCCATACGTAGGCATTACAACCTCTAACACTTTTCGGTCTGCTGAAAATCCAGTTCACAATCAAACATTTATCCCGCCTAACTACGATTAAAAGTACTAACCTATTACCACAACATTAAGAGCAACTCCAACATAAATACAGGAACCATTAAAAATCCCCGAGCAAAAATATATGCTCCTTTAAACGAGCACAAACTGGCAATTTAGAAAAATAACGCTACACATTATGTAAGCATTACATATATACCTCCCGTACAGGGCTGGCATTTGGTAATATAAGCCTTTCGAAATATTTGGCATTTTCTAAAAGTTATGCCTATGTCGTTAAGGGTATGTTGTTTACAAATATTTTTGGGTTAGATTAAATTATTTATTAATAACGTACTTAATATCACGCCTGTGTGTATTCCCCGAGGGGAGGCCGAGGTGTTTGAAATACACCCATTTCGCTGATTATGTTATAGGTCCTTTGGTGAGGAGCTCGTGACTAAGTGATAACAGCCGCACGGTTCGATCGAAGGTTAAGCTACGCTTGCCGATCTCGGTCCGTGGATGGGTGAACATCCATTACCTATCGAGACTCCTCCGTGCCTCCGATAGCACGTCCAAATAAACTAGTCCAAGTTCTACACCGTTGAGTTATTGACACATCAAGCTAGCTTCGTTGTTCTTCTTCAATCAATCTGCCCAGCCTTTTCCCAACTATGTTGGGGTCGGCTTCCAGTCTAACCGGATGCAGCTGAATACCAGTATTTTACATGGAGCGACTGCCTATCTGACCTCCACAACCCAGTTACTGAGTAACACGATACCCCTTGATAAGACTGGTTGTCAGACTTTCGAGCTTCTGACGACCCGAAATGACAATCAAAGATTCAAGAATGACAGCCGGGACTAACGGCTTAACGTGCTTTCCGAGGCACGGAGGAGTCTCGTTATGTAAAGATGGTCACTCATCCACGGACCAACCTCTCCAAGTGTACCTTAACCTGATGGATCGACCCGTGCGGCTGTAGTCAAGAGCTATGTTATTTATGAGTATGTTTTTATAATGATCATTATCTTTTTAGAAAGGGTCTTTAAAACTCATTATTTTGCTCCGGCATCGGCAGCCTCTATTCCAGTACAAACCCTGGTCAGTAAAAAGGCCAGTAGATACCTTTATTATATCGCCATATATTAGTTGCGGCCTCTGCCTACCCCCGTTAATTCCTACAGGAGATCTCTATGCGCGTTTTATTTCCAAGCGATTTTAGATAGGGGTTGGTTCACATATCTAGGTAATGGTGCAAGGTATAGAGGGAAGCGGGTGAGTGAGAATTTTAGTTCATTTTATTGTGCGCTTTTATTATTTTCCGTGTTGCGGATCTGACATATGTATATTTTACCTAAACTTCCAGATGATCTAGAAACTTGATATTTTTAAACTTGATATAAACTTATACTTGTTTCCTTTGTATATGCCTAATATCAAGGTAGACTATTAGGCATATACAAAGGAAACAATCTGTCAACTGAAAATTATTGACAATTAGTATCAACAAAGTAATAACAGTCTGAATTCACACAGATCCATCGCACAGCGCAGGGCGGGTCGCTGGGCCAGCGATTAACGAGAAACTAGTAGAGCTAGCAGCTAAAAACGAGTCGGCGAGCAACGAGAAGTAAGTGGAGCTAGCAGCTAAAAACGAGTTGGCGAGCAACGAGAAGCAAGTTAAGCTAGCAGCTAAAAACGAGTTGGCGAGCAACGAGAAGCAAGTGGAGCTAGCAGCTAAAAATGAATTGGCGAGCAACGAGAAGCAAGAAGCAGCTAGCAGCTGAAACCGAATTGGCGAGCAAGGAGAAGCAAGAAGCAGCTAGCAGCTAAAAACGAGTTGGAGAGCAACGAGAAGCAAGTGGAGCTAGCAGCTAAAAACGAGTTGGCGAGCAACGAGAAGCAAGTGGAGCTAGCAGCTAAAAATGAATTGGCGAGCAACGAGAAGCAAGAAGCAGCTAGCAGCTGAAACCGAATTGGCGAGCAAGGAGAAGCAAGAAGCAGCTAGCAGCTAAAAACGAGTTGGCGAGCAACGAGAAGCCAGTGGAGCTAGCAAGTGCAGCTAGCAGCTAAAAACGGGTTGGCGAGCAACGAGAACCAAGTGGAGCTAGCAGCTAAAAATGAATTGGCGAGCAACGAGAAGCAAGAAGCAGCTAGCAGCTAAAAACGAATTGGCGAGCAACGAGAAGCAAGAAGCAGCTAGCAGCTAAAAACGAGTTGGCGAGCAACGAGAAGCCAGTGGAGCTAGCAAGTGCAGCTAGCAGCTAAAAACGAGTTGGCGAGCAATGAGAAGCAAGTAGCTAGCAGCTAAAAATGAGTTGGCGAGCAACGAGAAGCAAGAAGCCGCTAGCAGCTAAAAACGAGTTGGCGAGCAACAAGCATGCGGGCGAGAGTCCCTCAACTAGTGTTCTGCACGCCAGGCGAGCGTCACTGATACTCTCTTTGATAGCTCTTGTCACTGTGACAAACGAGTAATATTCGCCAGCGAGCAGTGTCAACAGTCACAGACTGTCAGTGACAAACTTATGTATCTCTTTTACTTACACGGGTTGATGGGACCTACAAACTTCTGTACGTTTCTTTGTCAGTTATCTAGTCGCATCCTCGTCGGAGCAGTTGCCTACATGTAACCTTCCCGCTCCCACTCCACTCCCCGCTACCTCCCATGCCTTGCACCGCACATTAGAAAGCGGTACATGTTGTGCGCGATCGATGTCGCCCTAAGGCGTCGTTTGAAACGCCAATAAAGTTTTTTTGTTCGGATTCTCTTATATACGAGCGGTAAAAGTGAATTATAAGTTTACACGGATGATGTGTGAGTGGGTTTTATTATCAGCTGGATTCGGGTGTTAGAACAATTGTTACAGTTCGGAAAATGGGTCTCATGGGTGGGAAAAGCGTTTGGCTAAAGATTTTCATATACTTATTTCATTGAAAACATAAAAAATAATAAAAATGATTTTAATTACAAAGTGCATTTCCATACAATATTTGGAGATCGCCTTTTAAAAACCGGTCAAGAGCGAGTTGGACTCGAGCACCGAGGGTTCCATTCCGATTTCTGAAAAATTTGCTGTTTAGAGACATCGTTTTATTTTTCATATCACATATATTTCAGATTTTTTTCTATGCAAACTTTGGAGATAAGGGGGAATGATATTTTTTTTTACATTTTTCGAAAGTCGAAAACTATGCGGCCTAAAAAAATGTTTGAGAATGTGTAAACAGCGCTCTTTCATATGATATTCCACATGATCTAATAGCCCCACTTCGAATTTTTAAGACACCCTTTCAGTCATTGTTGCAAAAAAAAAAGAAGAAAATTCTTTCTTATTTGCAAAATAGTTGGGCAAACGTCATCTAAAACTATTCCAAATTTCAAGTTGCAGATAGCATTAGTAAGTTGATAGCAGTTGTGATAGACCGACATACAGACTGAGTCGCACCATAAGGGTTTCTTTTTACCATTTTGACACGGAACCCTAAAAAAGAAATTGCTTGTGACTTAACAAAAAAAGTGACATGATTTAAGGATTTCTTACATGTAGTTTTGCCTCTTACAGAAATAAGCAAAATCAATCAATCTGCCTAGCCTATTGCCAACTACGTTGGGGTCGGCTCCCAGTCTAACTGGATGCAGCTGAATACCAGTATTTCACATGAAGCGACTGCCTATCTGACCTCCACAACCCAGTAACTAGGCAATACGATACCCCTTGGCAAGACTGGTTGTCAGACTTTCGGGCTTCTGACGACCCGTAACGACTGTCAAAGATCCAGAAATGACAGCCGGGACCAACGGCTTAACGTGTTTTCCGAGGCACCATTGCGCTGAGCTTATACTCCAAAATCAATACCCTCGCTACCATCATAGGAAACGCAGTAAACCCTGCCCAAAATTAAACACAAAAAAGAACTTTCGACCTAAAAAATTAATAAACAGTCCATCTACCCGAACCCTTCACCACACAACATATACTTGTTCTATACATATACGTGAGCCGGGAATCGAATTAGTGACCTCTGGCTACTTTCCCGTATTTGTTCAAGCGGCCGCGACCCACCCCCGGGGTGGCATCGAAAAAACCCTTCAAAATTTGAATGGTTGCGACCCCTGACGGTAAATTAAAATTATAGAATAGAACTGTGCTAGTTTTTTATATAGGTATGTTTTTTTCGAGTTTCAAAGCTTTTGGGATTGGATTTTTTTTTAAATTAGTAAATAATAATAATACATAGGTAGTATAAGCAGGAACGCTCGTTAATTCACAAACAATTTTTAAACTTAGCAAGTAATGGAAAACTGAAGGCTGCAGGTGTCGACCTTAGGATGAGCTGCTTCTCACACGGACAACTGCTCGTCGCTTGCTCCCGCGTCACCAATCCTGACTCTCTTTATATTTTGGCTGCTGAGACCAAAACTACAAACGTAGTATATCCGGAAGTTTTTATAAAAATGTGGCTGTTATCAAAATAAATAAATAGAGAAGTCCTGACTGACTGACTGAATCATTAACCAAGCCCAAACCCTTGGATCTAAAGCTGAAATTTTGCACAGAGTTCCCTTTATAATTTAGACAAGGAATAAGGAAGGAATTCCCGGTAGTACGTTCCCGTGGGATATATTACTCCATCCACGCGGGCGAAGCCCAGCAAAAGCTATGTTTTAGTATGTTGTGGTGTCTTACTTGCACGCGAGCGAAGTCGCGAGCAGAAGCTAGTAATACCTAATACTGTCCCACTGCAAAGGCCTCTTCTCACACAGCATTGATCACCACGCTTGCAATTTCTAACACTCTCACATAAAACTTCCTCTTCTCACACAGCATTGATCACCACGCTTGCAATTTCTAACATTCTCACAAAAAACTTCCTCTTCTCACACAGCATTGATCACCACGCTTGCAATTTCTAACACTCACACATAAAACTTCCTCTTCTCACACAGCATTGATCACCACGCTTGCAATTTCTAACACTCACACATAAAACTTCCTCTTCTCACACAGCATTGATCACCACGCTTGCAATTTCTAACACTCACACATAAAACTTCCTCTTCTCACACAGCATTGATCAGCACACTTGCAATTTCTAACACTCACACATAAAACTTCCTCTTCTCACACAGCATTGATCACCACGCTTGCAATTTCTAACACTCACACATAAAACTTCCTCTTCTCACACAGCATTGATCACCACGCTTGCAATTTCTAACACTCACACATAAAACTTCCTCTTCTCACACAGCATTGATCACCACGCTTGCAATTTCTAACACTCACACATAAAACCTCCTCTTCTCACACAGACACTCACACATACAACTTCCTCAATCAGTCTTTTAAGCTAGAAAACACTTAAGTATTCAAATAATATTTCCTATGAAATGTTACAAAACCACACCTAAATGTTATGTAGAACGTTCTATTACGACAATATAAAACAAAAATAATACAAAAAATAATAAGACAATAAAAATAATATGAGTAATATATTGTTAATAAGACAAAAATTTTGGTCATGAGCTCTCGTACCATTTTGGAGATCACTCACACAAATGCAATGGCCGCGCGGACTATAATAGTACAGCGAGCGTCATGTGGTTTTCGTACAGCGGCTATACGAAAAACACATGACCCTCGTTTGCGTCGACCCCAACATCGACCCCAACATAGTTGAGAAAAGGCTAGGCAGATGATGATGTCTGCCTAGAGTACACGAGACGTAAACCTATATCACCACAAGTAAAGAAGGAAAGAAGAAAAAAGAAAGAAAAAAAATAAAACAAAACAACAACAACAAAACTCACCATCTGTAAATCACACTAATTTTTAAAGGCGAAAGTTTGTGAGTGTGTGCTCAAACGTCTGGACCGATTTGGATGAAATTTGGTATGTGGATATCATAAACCATGGATTGACAAGTAGGCTACTTTTTATCTCGGTCTACGCGGGTGAAACCACACAAGGTACAAACTCGTTTTTCGTGTTTGTCTGGCCGTTTAGATAAAAATAAAATAAATATCCTTGAACATTTCACACAACGCCATCTAGTCCGAAGCTAAGCAACCTAATGCTTGTGTTATGGTAACGAGATGGCTGATAAACTACTTATATACATTTTTTTTTTGTAAGTACAATATAAATAGATCTTCTGAACTATCAATAGATTCCAGCATTTAGAGAATTTATTCCGCGATATCCTATGTGTTTATTGCATTTATATTTAACTTAGATCGCCACATCAGTAAATAGTACCATATGGCAGAGACACCAGCACACACACATACAAAGTAGCCAAAACTCGAACCATTGAAATAAATTGAATTGAAATATGTATGTAACACAAAGTAACACCTCTATTACTACTTACCTTTTAACTGTATAAGAATAAGTTACTTAACATTTCATTGAAGTAATTTTCAGTTACTTTTAGTCGGTGCTCAAGCTTCAACTTAAGTACAAAGCTATTTAATAGATTTACTGCGTCTGTTAACTTGGAGGTGGTAAAGTCGAGATTTTAGAAAATTTTGTTACTTCGGCACTGTAATAATATATTACGAGTCTCCTATATTAGAGTACGAGACACACCGAATTTTTTTTTTGTTTCCCGACGGCTTTCCAGGTGGAAAATGGTAGCCACCCTTAAATATGACAACATACTCGTACAATAGAGATCTGATGATGACCTAAAAGAAAAAGTTGAAACGGCAGTTGCTTGTTATTCTAAATTTATCTATAGGTATGTACACATACCAATATTATAAAGAGGAAAGATTTTTTCGTTTGTTTGTTACTCGAAAACTATGAAAACGACATCTATGAAGAAAAATTTTAAAATTTTCGCAGCCGCCATCTTGGATTTTAATTTTTACGTCACTATCGGCTTCAGCACCCTCGAAAACCATAAAAACGATGATACCCATGATGAAAAATTTGAAAATTTACGGAGCCGCCATCTTGGTTTTACATTTTAACGTCACTATCAGCTTTAAAACCCTAGAAC
This sequence comes from Cosmia trapezina, assembly GCA_905163495.3. Classification (NCBI taxonomy): domain Eukaryota; kingdom Metazoa; phylum Arthropoda; class Insecta; order Lepidoptera; family Noctuidae; genus Cosmia; species Cosmia trapezina. The sequence continues at coordinate 26,271,561 of LR991032.1, forward strand.
ACCATGAAAACGACACTAAAAAGGAAAAAAAAATAAAATTTTTGCAGCCGCCGTCTTGGATATTTTGACCAAATTCAAACTTTCTCTCTCTCTCTCTCCTTCTATTATTAAATTAAAAAAAAAAAATACTAGATCGCTATGTATTAAAAAACAAAATCGTTTTTCCATTACGTGACGAAAAATCAACTTCGTTCCAATAAATAAATAAACAAAAGAACAATGTAAGGGACTAATTTAATATAATATGAGGACTTAGATTTTTCGGTTTTTCTTGGAACTCGAAAGCTAAACTTATGAAAGCTTTTACATCATTTTATCATTGTTAGGAGTTTCCCAGAACCGTATTTGGTTCATTGCCGAAAGAATCTTGTTTTACAGAATAAAACAAGTTCAGATAATAACCAGCTTAGGTTAAGTCAGCAAAACTAGATTTTATATTTGTGAATAAATCCATAATGTTAATAAACTTTCAGTTATTTTATAGATTATCAGATCAATGCCATTCTTTTACCTACCCTAGAATGTCCCACTGCTGGGAACCTTCCCCATAATTACTACCAGATGCTCTTTTCATGACAATGATCAATGCCTTAAGAATTAATAAATGACTGAATGAATGTCTGTTTCACCACCATTATTTCATACAAATTCTGTTCCGTTTTTGAATTTATTCGGTAAGGCTATTCGGACATCGTGAAATAGGGCCTTACTTTCCGAAAATTGCTACCCAACACAACCTATAATGTATAAGTAACTATACTTATACCAAGGAGGTCGAAATACCTTGAAAATGCACATTAAATACCCTATGCCAGTCCTACAGGGCGGACGAGGTCATTGTCCTAGGCACCCGAAATTCGAAAGCATTAAAAAAAAGTTTCAAAATGGCGGCTGGACCTGTTACCGCGTAACATTACTCTATGCCAGGTGCTGTAAACTTTTTGCAATTATACTCCACAAATAATGCTTGTTCTGGGGTTCTGGGAGTTTTTGGGCTGAACTAATATTTTTTTGTTAGATAGTTATTGTTCTTAATGGTACTGTCGTGTTTATGAGTTTAGTTCGGAGTGCTTACTCTAATTTGATGTGATTTGGGATGAAAAAATTTGGAGCTGTTTTTTGTGTTTAATTTTCCCAACGGTAATTTTAGCTTTCTCTATAATAGGGTTTGCAATGTAGAGATAAGTAATCTTGCTCTCTTAAGGCGACGCTATCTGACTTTTGATGATTTTAAACTAAAGATCACGTCTAAACGAGTAGTGTTAATGATTTGGAAAAAATATATGTTAAATTAGAGCATTTTCTTAATAACTTAATATGTAAATATTTTAGATTATGTTTATATTAAATAGTGTAGTTAATTTATAAAGTTATGTCTAACGCAGATAAAAAAACTGTGAATCACGCAAAAACTGTCAGGCGTATTTTTATGAAACCTTCACCATTTTAAAGATAATTTTATTATTTATCTTTTAGTATACGTTTTTTATAAAAATGCCTTTTCTTTTATGTATAATAAATTAATAATGCGTCTAATTTGGGACAGCGCTCCGTGATGGGCGAGTCCTATTACTGGCTGGACGTACGACGCGTTGCGTGAGCTCAGCACAGAACGCGCAAGCTAACCACTCAAGGGCATTGGCGTATAGTTGCGCCTTAAGGTTTATTTACGCTATTATATAACACGACTTACTACTATCTTCATATGCGTAGACGTTGTACGTAAATGGCTGTATAATGTGGTGTCCATTTGTAGCTTATATGAACTGAAATATGAACTGTCTCCATTAAACTAAAGTTCGTTGCTGCAACTGGCTGAAGAGAGTCTGGAGGAACTGGCGAAATGTGAGTGTATTATTTACACCTCTGCTTAACCGGGGGTTATTTTATGTTATGAACAGAGAAAAACCATGATAAACAGATTCTGATGATTCGTGCTGAGTTTTTCCTTCGTATTCTTACACTTTTCCGGAGATAAAAATCCCTACTAAAAATACCTATTGAAATATATTGTTTCAGTATGGAAAATGAAAAACAAAACCGAGTTAAAAGACTGACAAAGTGATATGATACTGCAGTAAACACACAACATCTGTTTTTCTGAAAACGTAAGCACAAGCGAAAACATTGATGCCATTTTCGTTAGTCATGAAAACAGGAAGAGTCTTTTTATAAACTTAACAAGTATTGGGTACATATAGATACCTACACTTCCTAAACAAAAGCTTCAGGAGTTTATTTATAAACGTTTTTTAAAAAGGGACGTTTTAAATGTCAAAAAAAGAGGACAACCGTTACTTAACTTAGAGTAACGCTGATAAGTAAACTCCATATAGTTTCCAATTTTCAATTTCACACATATTTTTTTATAAACCTAATGTTGGCATAACGTAGTCGGTATATAGTACGTTTCTTACACTGGAATTGGAGTGACTAACATTGTCGTTCTGCGGATTTGTAAAGCAATTATTTTAAGACGAATAGTTTTTTTCAAAGATTACCATTTGATGGTCTTCATCACCTCATGCTGCAGTTTTCCCGTGACAGCCGAAGATACAGAATAGAATAGAATAGATTTATTTATACAATTAAGTGTTACAATATTTTTGAGTTCCTATACATTCTGCCTCATGGCATGCAAAAATTTGTATAACTTACACTAAAATTTATTACTTAAAGCTATAAAGTCTTGTCATTTCAAAAATCTGATACAGAGTGATAGTATTTTTGACTTAGTATTAAGAATAAGAATAAGAATTACTTATTGCGTAACTGTGTACAATCAGATTTTATAATATAGCATAACATATTTACATACACACATACATACACATATTACACACACATCTTTACATACTTTCTTAAAGTACATTTTAAATCTTCCTAAAGGTTGCTCTTTAATATTTTTTTAATACTCTAGTGATCATTTCAACATTTCAAGTCTTGCAAATTTTTCACGCACGACTACCAAAAACATCTAAAAATATCCACAGCTTGAGCCTCGCTGCCGTTCTCTACTCCTAAGAACAAGTTGCATTTCACCCGGCACGCACACAGACACGCCTCACACCCACACACACACACACACCGCACTAATGCACACCTGTAGGGCAAGGAACGAATTCGGGAATAGACCGGTTGTTACCGCTTTGAACCAGCTCGCGCCGGATCGTGGCGGATTGCACTAGTTTCGTTAGTTAGGGCGACACCCTAAATTTGGGAGAATTTTTAATTACGTCCGTTTTTGCTTTGAGATTCAAATGCAGGGGATGAAACAGGGGAGAAGGGAGGTTGGCAGTGTTAGAGGTACTTAGTTTCGTGATTTTGCGAATGTTGTGTTCGTAATGAAATAAGTTTTGCTGTAGTTTTGTTTTTCAGCGATTTTTAGCAGAGTTAGCTTGTAAAATATATAAAATGCAAAAGATTAGCTTAAAAAAAAGAACGATGTATTTTTTTTTTCACGTGGAGTTACAATTTTCCAATCGTCATTAAAGGTATTCTAAAATCAGCATAAATTCAAATATCTTACGGATGTAAGTTGACAATATCATCATTGACAGAATTGTGGATGTTTCTTTGTTAATAAAACTATAATGAGTACCTATAGAATTTTCCAGGCCGTAAAAATTGTTTTTTGTAACTAGTAAGGTTCTATTTATAGAACCTTACTAGTTACAAAAAACAATTTTTAGGTGGTCAGTGATGGGGTAATACCAGAGATATTGTAAGGGCTAATGATACTCTCCCCTTTTGGTACAGTGTTTTGACACCCCTCCGGGATCAATGGCCTTGTTATAAAATGTTCATTTTACGGAAAATTAAAAGAAAACTAAGCATTTTCCAATTTTTTTTTAAATTACGTAGTATCGGATACATTATTGTGGAAAAGATTACAGATCTTTTTAAAACTATATCAGTTTTTACAATATAAAATGCTTACTGAAAAGGATTTTCTATGAAATTATTATTTTATGACTCAAATGAAAAAAAAAAACAAGAATACTTTTTTTTAGTATTACATTTTCCTGTGTCTGTGCTTGCATTCAATAATTATTTAGTTCGATGAAGTATAATTAAATTTCATAAAAGTGTCAACTGAATTTAAGCGACAACGTGATAATAAGTTCTCTATTGGCTGTTTTTTAATCTCGGAGACTAAATTGACAAGTGAAAACGTTATGACCAATAAGATAATATAATGTAAGCCAGTTTGACATTTGCAGTTGTCAATTTAGTCTCCGAGATTAAAAAATGCACTTTAGTTATGAATTTAAAAGTCTTCACTGCTCATTAAGCCTTATTTAGGCCTTGCCAAAAGATTGGGTACTTACTTAAATGATAAAAAAAACTCACCTCAGAAAAGTTTGTCATTCGAACTACCAAGTTTTTTGAGACTTTTTCATAGGGATAGGAAAAGTGTGTTAGTAGGTAAGTTACTGTAAAAATCTAGAGACTGAAACGAAAGAAAATTTTGATTTTTTTATAACTACGATTTATTTTCAAAAGACAACATTAAATTACTGCTTGATTTTTCATTATTGTATTTCGCCAGAAAGTTCCAAATGAGAAAACTATTTCTACCAACCAAAGTTTATGTATTACTACAACTGAAAACTTGCTTAGGTACCCAAAAAACTCGAAAATGAAAATTACAGTTTCACTAAAATATCTGTTGGTTTTTCAGATAACGCTGAAATTGGAGATCGTGAAGAAAGGAGTTTAAAAAGATGATTGCAGTACGTGAAAAGGCAGGAATCATGCATTTTACGAGCGAACTACTTGTTGATCGGTTTTGGATGCCGATAGCAAGAGATGCAAGAAACGAAGGAACACGAACATGACACGAACCTAGGTACCTACATGTTCTCTACGGCAAACGTCTTGAAATTAATGTGATGATTACTTCATTACTGCACATTACTGCTTAAACCTACTTTATCCGCGAAAGATATTCCAATTTATAACAAAGAACAGACAGCGTCGTATAATTTGCTAGTTAAAAATCATACATAATTATATCCCACCATTTTTCTACGCACTTTCGCGCACGCACACATGCGCACTGACCGCGTGTACATACGTCACCGCAACGCACACTCATCCACCAACCAATAAATAGATTGAACTAAACGGTGAAATTTAAAAAAGGAACAAAACGAACGAATCGCTCGCGCACACATGCACAGGCAATGCAACCCAATCATTAAACTGAATTTTTGGAATATAAACTGTGGAGTTTGGATGGTAAGGTTGAAATTGCAATGGTGGGTGTTGTTTGTAGAACTAGCATGTTAACACATTACCCGTGCGTGGGAATGACGGTACACACACAGCCACACAATTTTTGATTGTAGGAACACCGAATTTTATTTCCGTGTGCGTTTTTTCTCTTGTGTGCGCGTATAAATGCATTCTTTCTGCTTCAGTATTCGGTAGAAGTTGTCACTGTGGTGCGTTAAAACGTGTCACTGTGTGCGTTATTTTGCTGTTCACATGATGGATTTGCGTGTTTGTATTAGTGCCTTTTTCGTTTTTTTTTTCGTATATACGGCAGCGGACACACAGTGGGCTGTGTAAGTAGTGAAAAAATAATTTTAACTGGCACACTGCAAAGCATGTTTAATTTTCGTTCAGTCGTCCCGCGAAACGGAACGTCATTACGTTTTAAATTACGATGTGCGGCTTTTTTATATATACAATTTTTAATTTACATTGTTTGTTTAATTTCTGGATCGAGCTTTTTTTGTTTGGTTTTTCGTATTGTAAAGGCTGATTTATTGATTCGGCCGGATGGTGGCCGGGAAATTAATTATGATCCAGATATCTGTACGTTTTAAACGAAAAAAATGTTAAAAGAAAACAGACTTTGCATATAATGAAGTACATTTCCTCATTAACAATTTCGTATTTCAGTCTACTTGGCCTGAAAAAGTTGATCACGCGCTTAATTTTTTTAAGCAAGCTTAAAAAAGCGCAATTTCATTCATAAAGCGTAGTTATTATAATCTCTGTCATATTATCAGATCCAACTCTGCTATTGGTCGATGTTGACTGAAAATGTGCTTGACATGAAAGACAAATTCAACAGACGTCACTGCTTGATGTTGTGACGATCTACCACCAGGAAACCAGAACATCACCTACCAGATCTTCTACCAGGAAATCTATCGAAAGGTCTTTAATTTCCAACTTTAACAATGACCCGGTGATCACTTTTTCTCACAAAAATTAGCAGGAGTAAGCGTTAAGGAAGCGTATGTACTAGTAAGTATATAATGACGTAAGGTAAAACGAACTGGAGATGTTTGTCAAGCAGCAAGTGAAGTTGGGAAGAGATAATGGAACGGAGTATTCTGGGTATTAAACTTGTGGACCGGGTTAAGAATACAACGATCCGTTCCATCACTAAAATAACTTAATCACGCTTAAATGGAATTGGGCTAGACACATCTACCGCATTTCAGACGATCAATGGGCCAAACTTACGACCCAGAGGGTCCCGCTTAATGGCAAACGACGTCGCGGCAGGCCCAGACGGAGATGGCGGCATGAGCTGGACTCCTTTAATAAAGATTAGTCCTTGCCAGCTCTGGGCAGAGAGAGGTGGGAAGAGAGTAGGGACGCCTTTGCCCAGGAGTTGGATAGTAACGGCTATTAAAAAAAAAAAGGAAAATGGGCTGAAAGAAAGAAGCTCTACAGTAAACAATTAGGGATAAATTATTATTATCAATTGTTGCAGTATTAGAGAACACAATACGATACATTAGGTTGCATTCATCATTATCATCATCATCTTCATCATCACTGGCAGCCCTGTTCCACCCACCGCTGAGCAAATAGATTTTTTTTTCATCTATTGTTCTAAAACAAAATTCGTAATCTAGTCTAGTCTATCCACTTTAACAGTCATTAGTTTACTATCAATTCATAGAAATATTTTGTGTACAAGCCGTGTATGGCTAGGCACACTGTTGCGCGCCGACAAAAATATTAGGTACGGGGACAATCGAGCAATCGAAAAATCGCGGTGGAAAGATACCCCACGAATCGCGTGAGTGGATAGGCCTCCTCCCTTTTGTGCCATGATCCCTGGTCTGTGCGAGTCTCAACCAGATGGCCAATTCTCGTACCTAAAAACGTTCACAATCTCATGCCAGCGTCAATGAAATGTCAAAAAAGTAGGTAAACGCTATACAATTTTTGACAGATTGAGACTGAGATGAGATTGCGAACGTTGTTAAAAATACAAGAATTTCCGCTCAGGTCTTCCACGCGATCTTATGTTGCATACCTACATACCGCATATAATACAAATTAAATTGTTTTGCTAATATTTTCAGGATATGGCTGCTTATTCTGTAGATCTTACGGGTCTAGACAAAGTGACAGTCAGTCATATCGAATCATAGAAACGTCAAATGTATAGGATTGATAGCTACCGAAAGCTTAATATGTCAATCCTGTTGCAGAAATGCGACTATCTGACCCGATAGACGTTGTCCTGTCCCAATTTCAATAATTCAAAATACCTACAGAAAATCCACTTTCACTATTCCCGAATTTTCCCGACAATTTTTTAAATTTTTCTCTACATAAGAACTTTCTCCTGACAATATAAACATTACATAAAAAGAATTAGTAAAATTGTTCCATACGTTCATGCGTGATGCGATGACCAAGAGAAATAGAGATTCATTTTAATATCATTTGTAGTTGATTTCCGCATTTTCTATTATTTTCCTGACTAAAAGATCCTTCTAAAAGAATTTCCAAACCTCAACACCAGGCTGCAGGCAGACCAGGGAAGCTATGCCATCCTTAGATGGCAGGCTAACCAGGCGTTGGCTACGCCTGGACAGGAACGGCCTGCGCCGGGTGACGTGGACCATCACGGTACACAGCTCGCTAAACCAACACTTCCACATAATAGGCATAACGTTAATAGATTATTATAATGTAATAATGTTATTAAACAATGTAATAAGTATGTGTATAAATTTTGTTAATTTTGAGTTTGATTTTCATTTTATTATTTTTAATTTTGATTTTAATTTTTGATTTTAATTGTATTTTCATTTTTTTTTTAATTTTAATTATAATTTCGAGTTTAATTTTATTTTTTTATGATCTATGGATATTTATCTGAAATAAATGATTTGATTTGATAACGAACATTGCTCTGAGCTGATACATGGAGGCTGAGAAAACCGTTGCTCATTGAATGCACAGGTAGGCGTCACCCTGACAAGAACAGAAACACCCAGATCTTTTACAGATATTCTAAACAGACCCGGAAACATAATCAACTTCTGGAGGGAGGTGGGCTGGTCGGAATAACCTCCGAGGGCCGCCATGGCCCACGCACAATCGCCCACCAGAAGGACCCCTGTAGCATAAAACAAAGAATTTTCAAAAATTTCAGGGGTTCTGAAGTATAATAGTGTCCATATTTTAGTAGCTAATGGTGCCGATTCTGTGTACACCGAACTAAACTAACTAAACTATCACTAAAATTCCTTACTTTTGGCTATGAGAATCTTAGAGCTATTCTGCAAAAAGCCTCTAAATTTAGAAAAAAATTTGACACAACTAAAATCGAGTTTGACAATCGTGACTCCGCGTGGTATAGTGCTCGTAGTATATTTGACCCGGTGGCTTTAATTGGAACTAACGAAATCACTATGAAAAGTGAGAAGGCTTGTCATATTTTGTTTACAGACAATCCGACATCGCCGCCGTTACCGTGTCAGATATTTTTTAGAGCTGCAGGCCTAATTTGACACACGCGACAATTACTTGCTCTCGCGTGAGTAATTTTATGACAGTTCAACGCTTTTCTCGTTTTCTGACAGCGCTGCCATACAATGTTCTGTCAAACTTGTTGTCGAGAAAGACAAACCCTAACATGATGACACCTAAGATAACTCGACTTTTGACAGAATTTTGACAATAAACACGAGAAAATCACCGATTCGTCTCTCGTTTAGTCGTCCTTGATTTTGACGACGAGACTAGTAGACTAAATTATAATAATAAAAATAAAAAAACTAAAATGAACTAAAGTCTCATAATTTCACGTACTTTAGTCATAATTTTATTTTACACTAGCTGCGCCCCGCGGTTTCAGCCGCGTACACCGGGATAAAAAGTACCTAGCCTACGTGTGTGCCTAGTAACAACACACACACACGCACTCACAAAGTTTCGCCTTTACCCCACCCCCCCCCAAGCCCACTTTAACCCCAAGTTTTTTTAGGTTAAGGGCAGGAAAATGATGATTATTAATGAAAATACTTAGTTTTAAACTATATTTATATTGGAATGAAGTTCTTTTCGGTGGCCGCGAGAGAAACTGTGACGGAGGGGTACACTATAACGGAGATGAGCATCCCTTTCAGTAGGTAATAACCAGTCACTTTGCCAATTACGGTGATTAACAAAATCTAGGGAGTTATGACTGTGCAATAACAAACTTTCGCAACATAATTACTAAAATCTCTTATAGTTCATTGTCATTTGTGGTGATTATCAAGTGAGTGTAGTGTAGCAGTGGTGGCCCAGTGGTAACGGCCCTGACTTACGAGTTGTAGGTCATAGGTTCGAACCCCGACAGGCGCTTTACTTTGTGTAAATTATTTCATCACCACTGCTCTCAAAACGGTGAAGGAAAACATCGTGAGGAAACCGGCATGCCATTATAGGCTGATTATGTTAAGACTGTGGTCGCCTATTTTCGCGCTCGGATTTTAAACATCTGACGCTCGACGCCGCGTAGCGAGTGCGCGTGTGTGCGTTTTTCCTCATGTACGGCACACAGTTGCGATGCTGCGACGACTAAACGATCTTGATCTGTAGCTATGGCGTACCTATATTTTTTTGAAGTAAAAGCTAGAGGTTTACGGAGAAAACAAAAAGACTGTCCACAAAACATTATTAGTGTATTTTAATTAAATTTATACAAATATGGATGAAGAAAATAATATTATGTAGGTACTTATAAAAACTAAACTCATTTTACTTATTTGCTTAAGTATTTGTATACTTATAAGTAATTGAAGTTTTATAAAAGTATTTGTATTTGACGACACGGTTGGCGCAGTGGCTGAGCAATTGACTGCTGCGCAGCATGTTGTGGGTTCGATTCCCGCACGGAACAAATATTTGTACGACCTACAAGTATTTGTTTCCGAGTCTGGGTGTTTTTCTATCTATAATATGTATGTATTTACAAAAAAAAATGTATATAAGAAGTTTATCAGCCATCTCGTTACCATAACACAAGCATTAGGTTGCTTAGCTTGGGACTAGATGGCGTTGTGTGAAATGTCCAAGGATGTTTATTTATTATTTATTTTATTTATTTGTCTAAGGGGATTGATCGACTTTTCCTTGGATCTATAATTTCTGGGAGAACACAATCAGAATAAAATTTTGTTAACAGCGGAGCCATCTTTTGTCCAAAATCATCGTTTTTTTGTGTAAAACAGTTCAATTTAAGCCCAATTTCAATATAGATAAAGACGCCACGCGCTAGCTATAATTATTTATTTTTCTTGCGGCATTATAGGTTTAGCAACCGCATCAAGTTCATAAAACAGTTGAATTTGAACCAACAATAATACATAAATACATAAAGCCGCCTCATGCGCAAATGTTTGGTTTACTGTTTTCAAATTTCAAATAAGTAGGTCACCCCGCTGCCACAGAATAAATAATAGTACTGCTGCGTTCGTGTGGGGTTGGTTTTATAATGTTTATTAGCCTAGGCAGGTATTGTACGTGCCCAGTCGACCTAATGACTATACAGTCGACCACACGTCGCACGTCAGTGGTAAGTGATAAGGATTTGTATAGGTATCGTTTTCATAGTTTTCGATTTCGACTATAGCCAATAGTGAAGTCAAAATTAAAATCCAAGATGGCGGCTGCGAAAATTTTAAAATTTTTCGTCATGGATGTCGTTTTCATAGTTCTCGAGGATGAAGCCGATAGTGAAGTCAATCATCCTAGAAGGGATGATTGACTGCACTATGCGGCCCAAGAGAGCAATGCAATGGTGGCCCAATGGTAACGATCCCGACATACGAGTAGGTCATGGTTTCGAACTCAGGCAGGCACTTTGTGTATATAATTTCATCACCACTACTCTCAAATCAGTGAAGGAAAATATCGTGAGGAAACCGCCTAGAACCAAAAATTCGAAGACATGTGACATCTACCAACCGCTGGGTCCTCGTGGTGTATTACGGCCCACTCCCTCTCACCGAGAGGAGCCCTGTGTCCCAGCAGTGGGAATATTATAGGCTGATTATGATTGAGACCCATTATGTTGTGAGCGAGCACGTTTCAGTGCCAGAGGTCATCACTGATGTGAGACGAGAAGATATATTACGCTCAACACAGCCGCGCGCGGCCCTTGTCCGATCAGAGCGCGGCTAGCCGCGCGTGGCAGCCGCGCTCAAATGCCGCTCTATATTTGGACACACCTTTATATAGTGCCTTTATCTATGCCTCACCCGTTTCGTATCGTTTAGTGCGGTCGCGATTTGAGTATATTTCCCACAGTTTTATTGATGTTTTCCTCGACCAATGTTTTCTTTCTGCGGACTTCTGATCTTGCTTCTTGTACGAACCTTGCTACCACACCGGACACGGTACGGAGAACCCCACATAAACGTTGGACTTGAACTTGTTATTTTGTATATTACGACCAGCCTACTGATTTCATATTGGCACCATGGATCGTTGTGTAAATTGTGGCAAAGTGACTAGAGACTGTAGTTTACGTGGTCGTCGAGCTGAAGAACTTCAAAAATCAGCTGTTAAGTACCTATATGTAGATCGTTATGTAACCTCACTTTTATTACATCTCTTTTAACTCGGAACTCAGACCGCGAAAATCCGCAAAATGTTCAGTGATGGTTTGATAATATAGTAGCTATAAATTGACACCAATTTCATCTTTTTACAACCCAGGCCCAGGCCCAAGTTTATATGACATGGTTTCCGTTTCCTTTGTCACGGATCCACAATAGAGATTGTGGCAGTAGAGATTTCAAATTCATTCATCCTCCAAAATTCTTGTAGCCATCTTGGATTTACATTTTGACTACACTATCGACGTTAGCACCCACAAGAACCATGAAAACGATACCCATGATGAAAAATTTGAAAATGTTCGCAGCCGCCATCTTGGATTTACATTTTAACGTCACTATCGGCTTTAGCATCCTCGAGAACAATGGGAACGATCCCCATGACGAAAAATTTAAAAATTTTCGCAGCCACCATCTTGGATTTACATTTTGACCAAATTATATTGTATTATTGATATTGTAATTACAATATCAATATTACAAGTAATACAACATAATTCAAGAATTGTAACATAATTCTCCTAAAGTAAGTGTGCCTACCACATTAGCTTCTTAAAATATTACTTAAATGAAAGGATTAAAAATATTTAGTCGCACTACAATTGACTATATATCACGCGAGGCGCATGCGCGGCGGCGGGAGGTCAACCGACATAGGTCCTGCGTCGAAGAGCGCCAGAGCGCGACTGACTTAGGCCGTTCGATGCACCCGATTTTATACTCACTTTAAAAAATTATTTTCGTAAGTGATTGAAGACAGATATGTTTTATTTTTTACACATATATAGTACAATCTTTCTTCTTACGTATAAAATGATTTGTGTTGCCAAATGACTTTTAGATTCTGAGAAATGACGTGTTTTTTTGTAGTCGATTTCTCGATTTTTGATTATCTTAGACGTGATTAAAATACAAGTTAATGAATTAAAAATCAAACTTTTCTCAATGCATTTTAAATTTCAGGATATGCCTCTTCGAATGAATACCACTTTACCTTCTTAATTAGTAGTAATAATTGGTGTAAGATTAGTTCAAAGTTGAGCCTTCGCGCGTCATCTGGAAATCGCGCCTTCGAAATCGACTGTTTTCGTAGTCAATAATTAATTTTGAACAAGTTTTTTTTAATAGACTTTAAATAAAAATATATGATAATTACGATGATTGAAGTCAAAAGAAGCTAAAAAAATAAATTATGTGACCAAAATCACTTCAAAATCTCCCAAGTTCTCGATTTACGTATGAAAAATGCAACAACGCTCTTAAGTTATCAAGTGAGTAGGTATGTATATTATTTGCCACTAATTTTCATTACCGTCATTTTGTATTTAATTTCGGCACCAATGAAAAACATTTACTTATGAAAAACTAAACAAATAGGTATTAAAAGAGGTGCACGTAAAATCATTATAGTACATACAGAAAAAAAATGAAAAATCAGTGAATAAAACAGAACCTCAAGCCGATGTTGCTATGATATAAATGATTTATTTTTAATAACTTGCTACATCGGTCTCTCGTCGCGAGATAGAGAAGTGTCAAAGTGCCTTTCTCGAATTTACTCGAGCTTAACGGTCATGTTAGGCCTTAGATAATATGCATCTAGATCGAGCCACCGCGTGGCCGGTCATGAGACAGCAATATTAACAGTGAAAGTACTTTGTTTGGCAATATTTTTAAATTTTGCCATACAAAGTACTTTGTTTGGCAACATTTTTAAAGCAAAAATACGGCACGCCGTAAGGGACAGAAGATACGATGCTTTGTCTCAATTTTCCTAATTATTTCGTATATATGTGTCTCACTTCCACACTTCACACTGTAATCATGACAACGTCTAAATGTATAATGTCATTGTGTTAGGCATTATAATAACGTCAGAATCGACGTCAAATTTCGACAAATCGTGATATCTCGTGTTTTCGTGCTTGTCATGTTAGCCCTGGTGGAGGGGGGCAGGGAGGGGGCAGCTTCAACGTGTTTTTGTGGGTTTTTTTTTGTACCTACGTGTTGAGGGTTAGGAGTTCAAGGGCTTTATAAAGGGGGGCCAAATTTTCATTATTTTTGCGATAGGACACACCGTTTTCGAGAAAAACAGAAAACAGAAATACGGTACTGTTTTTACACTTGAAGTAAAGGTGTTTGTGTAAATTTTAGCTCATGAAAACTAATCTTATTCCACACCTTTTTAATCGCGATTAAAAATAGTCTGATTTAGTTTGACAATCAAAATTTTAGGTGAAAAAACGTCAAATTCAGAATAGCAAAATTGCCATTTTGACTAAATTATAATCTCAGTACAATCTTAGTGCTGTCAAACTAAAATTTAGTTAAGTTGTGTCACTTTAATCAATTTCAGAATGGGAAATCGTCGTTTGACAGGAATAAACTAAATTTTAGTGATTTTTATGTCAAGTTGACACTGTTGACCAAGGCGGCATTTTATTGAAAATTTGAATGTTTGGTTTTTTTTTTCTTTTCCTTATAATATCTCGAAAACGGTGTGTCCTATCGCAAAAATAATGAAAATTTGGCCCCTCTTTATAAAACTCTTAAACCCCTAAACCTCAACACGTAGGTACCAAAAAAAAAAACTATAATATGTACTTACCGTAGTTAAAGTACCTAGGTAGGTACTAGAATTTTTATTGTTTGGTTTTAGATTTTTAGGAGGAGCTCGTGGCTAAGTAATAACAGCCGCACGGGTCGATCTATCAGGTTAAGCTACGCTTGCCTGGGTTGGTCAGTGGATGGTACCATCTTTACATATGTTTGTTTTTATAGGAAATATAATTGTTCGGTTATCAAATCTTTAGTAGAAAAGCAGTCCGTTATGTGTAGCAGAAGTTGTTTTATTATTATAACTAGTAAATATCGAAAGAAAACAGAAAATCACAGGGAACGTAAAGATAATCGCCCAAGCTCGACAGATTAGCTAACACAACATTTGACAGTGGCTTGACATGACATTCGAGCTTAATCGTTTGTTCCGAAACCCAAATTCTGAATTAACAAGAGATTTTTGTGCTAATTTGATTGTTTTGTTAAGTGATCAAAGATTCGAATCAAAGTACTTAATCAACGTTCGTGCAACTCGTTTTCGACTTAACAAGAGATTTTACACATGGTTAGTTAATTTTAGATTTGAATAGCCGTCGTGAAACCGGGCGTTAGTCTAGTTTAGAGGCATTTGTGACAAGAGAATCGGCACCATTACCTAAGTTATTTTGCTATTAAAATAAACATGTAGGAAATGTTTCTGCGCAGTAGTGACAAATCGTTTTGCATATCGCCATTCTCAATCAACGTCGATTATCTTGTTTTATTGGCTATTTTTAGTAGCGTTAGCAAAAACTAAGTTGATGATCCGACAATCAAAGATTTTCAAAATGAAGACATAAAATTTTCGACTACTTATCTACTAATAACATACATTATAACAATTTTCTTTTGTATTTTATAAACCCTACAGGAAAAGTTATTTTCAAATCAAATCTTCATCATTTTCAGTTTTTTCAGC
Source organism: Cosmia trapezina (assembly GCA_905163495.3). Classification (NCBI taxonomy): domain Eukaryota; kingdom Metazoa; phylum Arthropoda; class Insecta; order Lepidoptera; family Noctuidae; genus Cosmia; species Cosmia trapezina. The sequence goes on from LR991032.1 coordinate 26,286,954, forward strand.
AACTTTTTACATAAAATCACATGGAAACGGATACGATTTTCCATTATCCTCACATACCTTATTATCTTATTAAAAAGTAATGTTTTTGTCATAGACTTATAAAAAAAGATGGACTCCGCGCCGCGCATATCGAAAGTGAAGCACCGTACCGATCTATGTGTGCGTGATTTGAGTACCTGCAAAGACGCCGTCGCTCGTGTCACGTAATGGCGGCCGGTCGGCATACTATGATGTAAATGTGTGCGCGAGGCGTGTTTGTACCAACGGTCCGACATACTTACTGTGCTTCACTTTCGATATGCGTGGCGCGGAGTCCATCTTTTTTTATAAGTCTATGGTTTTTGTATGTAAAAGCGTTAGAAAACTCACAGATTAATAAAAAATGTATGGAAAATTACAGAAAATAAGAGTTCTTACTTAAAGATTATTCTATGTTATGTAAATGGTCTTTTATTTTATTTTGAATACGTATCTAAACAGTTTGTTTCATGAAGGTCTCTAATGAAAAAAATTTAGAAAATAATTACTTTCCAAAAAAAAAAATACGAAGCCGGCGGCATTGGAATCTGGAAAAGAAAAACATTATGTCACATTCACGAAAATACGTTTCTATGAGATATTTCTCATTTCACAATCTTTCTACATCCTGCTCCAACCGTTACAATTAATCTATTGATTTCACTGAAACTACTGATCTCCTAGTTATCTTGCTAAGTCGTTGTTGTTTCTGTTCCCTGAATTAATTCTGTTGAATTGACAAGATTTTTAGTAGTTTATGTCAATCACATAGTTACATACATTTTTGTCTTTTCCATGATCCTTATCGCTGATAAAATGTCACTTTGTCTATGCCTTCAGGACCGGAAACTATAAGCTCTTGAATCAGGTACGAATGACGTTTTTGCGAAGGTCGCCATTTCGAAAAAATTTGCGAGTGGTACGCCAGTTCGAAAACTTATTAAATCGAAAACCGCTATATCGTATCGCGAAGGTCGCCATTTCGAAAAATTTTGCGAGCAGTACCTACGCCAGTTTAAAAGTCATGGTATCGAAATCCGATGTTGAGTTAATTTGTCTGGGAATCGAACTAACGACCCCAATGAGACGAGACACAGAGAGCATGGTCTTTTGATTTGGTTTAGAAAAAAAAAAAAAAAAAGGAAGACGAATTAACTCATCATCGGACTTCGATACCATGACTTCCGAACTGGCATACTGCTCGCAAAATTTTTCGAAATGGCGACCTTCGCGATAACGTCATTCGATATAGCGGTTTTCGATTTAAGGCGCAGATTTCCTGCAAACGATCAAAAAGGTGGTTTTTTAAAGCTATGTATCTCATAAACCGTAAATAATTTTGACATGTAAAAAAAATATGATATTTTCAAGTCCTTTTCGCATACAGTGATGGAAGCCAAAACATAATTAAACATACTTTAATGCACCAAAAAAATCTTTAAACATACCTCCTAATAATCTTTAAAAGCTGTTTATCCCGTCATTAGCAATTATAATTATATAATTAAAAATATACCATGAAATGTCAAATTCCAAACTGCATCCAGAGATGGATTACTTTTTATTAAATAGTTAATTTCTAATTTTATACGATTTTATTTGCCCTTTTACGACATAATTCCGGTGCGCGTGAGAATCTTCTATCTCGTGCGTCAAACTAGACAGCCATAAAGCCATTTCACTTACACACCGAGCTAAACCAAGCTTGGAACCAGGGCCTTAATGAGTTTTCGAACTGGCGTACTGCTCGCAAAATTTTCGAAATGGCGACCTTCGCAAAAACGTCATTCGAACTCACGTATCACTCCCCTCTAATTGACATTACTAAAAATATAATTATGTAGTAATTTTGTTAATATGACGGAGGCGTTTTATTCCTAAGCGAAAATGCGAAGTATCGGCCGAATGTTCGGAATTTTCTTAATACACTATTTTCTATTTCGTTCAGTCGGTTCGGATCTGACCAAACGTCAAAATTAAGTTCTCTCCGATCCGAACCGACCAAATAAAATGGAATGAACTGTAGTAGGAAATGTCCGAACATTCGGCCGATACTTCGGATTTTCTCTTTGGAGTTGGGCTTCTAGCATAAAAAGCAAACCTTTTTACAAGACGCATTTTGCTTTTCCATTATAAACATTTTCGAAGACAGTAAAATCGGCACTTAGTAACAAAAGTATGGACATTTAATAGTCTGAAATAAACGAATTTTATTTTATTTTTTTTATTTTTTTATTTTAGTACAGAAAGCACTAAGTGCTGATTTGTCAATCGTCAGACATAATTTTCCTATTCAAAAGATGTCAAACTGCAACTTTTATTCCTCATATAAAACTTATCTGAAGATTTAAAAGAAAAAAAAAATATCGGCCTTTAGTCAAAAAAATTCAAAAACGTTTAATTAATGCGTAAAAGAAACCTCAAGTTTCCTTTTCAAACTAAAATCACCTCTACTTCTAATAAATACGGTACCAATCAGTGTGTCACAGTATTTGAGTCAACGTCCTAGGCTGAGGTGAAGGCTGAACGCCGACGGCTAGACTAGTAGTTGTCGTAGGTCAGGTCTAGCAAGACTGAACTGAATAAATAGTTCTAACGTAACCTTGTTCCCAGTCGTGAGCTAAATTCTTAGCGCTAACGTATTTTTTTACGTAAACGTTATAAGCTCGCTGAAATTAGGCGATTGAACTAATGTTTGTTGTATTATTTTATTTAGGTGAGAATGTTTTGTGGTAAATAAAACCTATTTTGTGGTATAAATAAGCTTTATTTCTTAGTTATTTTTGATGTTATTAGGGTAGATAGTAACCATGGAGTTTCTTGTTGGTTCTACTTAATAGAAGACAACAAAAGGTCGATTATTCCACTTCGTGGAAGTGCTTCTAAAGGGCTTTGGATCTTTTCAGTTATCTTTGCATACAAAGACATGAAAAATGCCTGTTTTTTTTCTGTCCCAGAGCAATTTTGTTTTGAATCGAATAAATTCATAATCGAATTTGCTTAACATGTTTATGTTGTAAGGAGTGAAATATGCTTTTAAGAGATTTTTAGGAATTAGCCTTGGAATTGTCTAAAAAATAATTTTATTATAATAGGTACACGATTCAAGGGCCTGTTAGAAGGCTGTATTCCTTGGTACGGCTCGCATAGGGAGAAGGTTCCCGTGTCTGAAGCCTTCTACCGGTAGCACCACTATTTTTAGATAATTAAAAAAAATATGTACAGAACATTAACAAACGAAATTATAATACTTATATCTAGTTCGCCCTTAGGGAGAGTTTTATAGTAACCCAAAGTCTTTGAGGAAGGCAAAGTGGTCAAAGATTCTGACCCATGGTACCCATGACATTATTATGTACACTAGCACTTCCCGTGCGGCTTCGCCCTCGTGGATGTCAGAAAATATCCCACGGGAACAAAAATCCTTCCTTATTCCTTGTCTTCATTGAGGGGCTCGTACCTAAGTAATAACAGCCGCACAGGTCGACCGATCAGGTTAAGCTACGCTGCCGCGGTTGGTTCGTGGATAGGTGACCATTTTTACATACCGAGACCCCTCCGTATCTTGGAAAGCACGTTAAGCTGTTGGTCCTGGCTGTCATTCGTGGATCTTTGACAGTCGTTACGGGTCGTCAGAAGCCGGAAAGTATGACAACCAGTCTTACCAAGGGGTATCGTATTACCCAGTAACAGGGTTGTGGAGGTCAGATTCGCTTACTGTTAAATACTGGTGTTCAGCTGCATCCGGTTAGACTGGAAGCCGACCCCAAAATAGTTGGGAAAAGCCTAAGCAGGCGATGATTCCTTGTCTCATTATAAAGGGAATCTCTGTACAAAATTTCAGCTTTCTAGGTCCAAGGGTTTGGACTGGGCGTTGATGAGTCAGTCAGGACTCCTCTTTTTAGGGTTCCGTACCTCAAGAGGAAAAAACGGAACCCTTATAGGATCACTCGTGTGTCTGTCTGTCTGTCTGTCCGTCTGTCACAGCCAATTTGCTCCGAATCTAATGGACCGATTAAGTTGAAATTTCGTATACATATGGATTTTTGTGACCCAAACACGTACGGCTAAAGTAAATAAATGAATATTGAATATGGGAGTCACTTTTAGGGGACAAATAAGAAAATTAAAAAAAAAGGTTTGCAAACCGTGTGACATATCAAATGAAAGGGCGGCTATGAGGGTTTTAATTATATTTTTTTTTAAATAAATAGTTTTAAAGTTATTTAAGAAAATATACAAAAATTTATCATTCCTTCCCTTATCTCCGAAACTACTGAACCTAAAATTTTGAAAAAAATACAGAAAATAGGTAGGTATATACCTGTAGATTACAGGAAAATCTATAAGTAGTTTGTAGTCTTAAAATAACATGGTAAATCTCTCAACATTGTGAGTACAAACTTACATTTACTGTTGGAATGTATGGGAGAACATGCTTTTCAACTGTAATGTTAAGTTTGTTCTTGGTATAATTTTATACCAACTACGGAACCCTTCATTGTACGTAGTCCGACACGCACTTGGCCGGTTTTTATTTATATAGATAGATTTATATAACAGATTTATATAACAGCTTTTGCTACCATTACTAATATTCTAAGACGCGTCAAGACCTGGCCTTGCTCTGCCGGGTCGTTGCACTAGACACGAGGTACAAACGCGTGCGCATATTATAGGTCTTGAAACCAGACGTATTGCGCAGAATTGTCGGAAATTATGATGATATATGGTATGACGTGTAAGATCTTGCGATTTAGTTTCTTGTTTAGAAAATGAAGGTGGTATTTTATCAAATTTACCCGGAAATGCGGAGAAAAGCACGTCTTCTTCTTCTGTCCTTCTTCAAATGATGGGAGAAGTGATGCTTTAAAAATATTCTCCAGTCAGCGAGCTATCATCATATCCTCATCGGTAGCCCTGTTCCACCCACTACTGAGTACAGGCCTCCTCCATTTTGTGCCAAGCTTCCCTGGGGCGTACTGCAATCTGCCTAGCCTTTTCCCAACTATGTTGGGGTCGGCTTCCAGTCTAACCGGATGCAGCTGAATACCAGTATTTTACATGGAGCGACTGCCTGTCTGACCTCCACAACCCAGTAACTGGGTAATACGATACCCCTTGGTAAGACTGGTTGTCAGACTTTCGGGCTTCTGACGACCCGTAACGACCGTCAAAGATCCACGAATAACAGCCGGGACCAACGGCTTAACGTGCTTTCCGAGGCACGGAGGAATCTCGATATGTAAAGATGGTCACCCATCCACTGACCAACCCCGGCAAGCGTAGCTTAACCTGACGGATCGACCCGTGCGGCTGTTATTACTTAGCCACGAGCTCCTCTTCCCTGGGGCGTACTTTGACGTAAAAAAAGATCATGGATCCATCATGGTTCCAGTGAGAGAGAGAGATGGAAATATATACGACCTATAAAAGAGAGAGAGAGAGAGAGAGAGAGAGAGAGAGAGAGAGAGAGAGAGAGAGAGAGAGAGGGGGGTAGAGTTTAATTAAAATTATTTTGTTGATTGTATTTTTAAGAAAATTACCTACGAAAAACCAAAGATTCTTTCATTTTTAGACAATTTATCCAAATCTCCACTCATCTTAAAAAGTGCTCCTTTTGCGAAGTGCACCAATTGAGAAGTGCACCAGTTGCGAAGTGTGCCATATGAGAAGTGCACCAGTTGCTAAGTTCACCATTTGAGCATGGTGTACAAGTTGAGAAGTGCACCAAATGCGTCAAACCCGCACCATCCTTTTTGTCTCAACGGAATCATGAGGGATCCATGATCTTTTTAACGTCATTGTAGGGCCCCCTGCTATGCGAGTGTCAACCAAATCTTACCCGCGAGCAGTCTAAACCTCTAAACCCTGATAGATCACGGAACGAACGGCAAGAGTTAATTAGGCTTCCGTACCTCAAAAGGAAAAAACGGAACCCTTATAGGATGACTTTGTTGTCCGTCTGTCTGTCAGTCTACATGGATGGTGTACATGTCAGGTACGCATGGAGGCATCAAATTAAATTAATATCAAATAGGTAGGTTTATGGTACCTTGGTGCTCTAATAAACTCAAGATTCTAAGTCAACACAATAAAAAAATACGGCCATTTATGCGACATATTTTGATATTCGCAAATAAATCAAAACATATAGGGACTAACTATCTGTGGACCTAGAATCATGAAAGAAGATGAGAAGATGGCAAGAAGCAAGGTCTGACAGCGCAAGTACCTAAAGGAAAAAGTCCGAAAATTTTTATTTTGTAATTTTGTAACACATAAAAATATTTTTTTTGTGTTACAAACTTTTTGCAGTTGGAGAATTGACCGTGACGTATAACAATGTATGGGAGAACGTGTTTGTCAACTACAATGTTATGTTTGTTTTTGGAATAAATTATTTTCAACTTCAGAACCCTTCATTATGCGTGATCCGACTCGCACTTGGCCGGATTTCTTAAGGAACAAGTGATGCCCATGACCAAGAAATCATTTTTGGTTTCTCCACACACACACAATTGGCTCGACGTATTATATTTTTTAGACATTTCTGACATTATGTTTACATTTTGACATTACCTATTATTTTTAAAAGTTTTGACATTTATTTTTTTTTATTTTTTTCTAATATCTAATACTTACTTGGAATGTTTTAATAATTCATAGTTCTTTGTTTTGTATATGTGTATAAATATTCAACACAATGTAAAAATTGTTTTATGAATAAATAAATGATGATGATGACGTGGATTGATGTTTGAAGGCGAATAAAGTCATTGGTAACTGTTAGAAAATTATAATTAACTTTCAGAACATCTACAGAATGCTAACTCTGGACTACAATAAATAAGTTAGACCATCTCTTTTTGGACATTACGACTATTTCACTTATTCACATTATAACCAGCCCACAAATACTAAATAAAAAAAATCCGGTCAAGAGCGAGTCGGACTCACGCACCGAGGGTTCCGTACCATATAATTAATTTTTATTAGTAAATTCTGAAAAAGTGTGCTATCTAGAAACATCGTTTTATTTTTCCTGTAATTTTTACATATATAACTTCTATCACATAGAATAATTTAAGATTTTTCTCTATGCAAACTTCGGAGATACGGGGGTAGCGGTATTTTTTTTTACATTTTTCATTAAAAGTCGAAAATTATGCGGCCTAAAAAAAATGTTTGAGAATGTGCAAACAGCGCTCTTTCATATGATACCCCACATCGGCCCCACTTCGAATTTTTAAGAAGCCCTTTCAGTCACTGAATTACAAAAAAAAAAAAAACTTATTTGCAAAATAGTTGGGCAAACGTCATCTAAAACTTTTCCAAATTTCAAGTTAAAAGCAAGGACAGACAGGCACACAGATGGACTGAGTCGCACCATAAGGGTTTCTTTTTACCATTTTGGTGTGGAACCCTATAAAGTGAATTCAAACATCGCATGCAGCCTGCAGAAGGGTAGACAGCGCCCTATCTCACATTAGGGTGCACTAATTGATTAGTACTGCGTAAAACCAGACAGCAGGGTAGCCTTCGGCATTGAAAACTGTCTGCGTTTGCTAAGGAACAGAATGGCATAGTAGAGGTAGGTATACAGGGTGTAAGGGACAGCCCTCCGCAAACTGATAGGGTGAATTCTGTATGTCATACTAAGATGACCGGTACATGAAATTTTTTCAGGAAAGTTAAGGGAATCTAATAAACCTGATTTGTTTGTGTTTTTGTGCACAAATTGGAGCGTCTATTACTGGTTGGGAGGGGTAGGTAATAGGTATGCGGTGAGTTCGATGAACTCTGTAGCTAGACAGAAAGTGAACAGCTGATTTTACGCGTCGTTGGTTAGAGTATTTCAACATCCATTGCTGGTTTTTTTTGCTGTTTTTTTTCTGCAGTTTTTTTTTACATAAATGGAGTGCTGCGAACACACAATGCAATTTTACATTGAAATAATGAAAATGTAACTGAAAAAAAAAATGAAAAAATGAAAAATTTCCTGAGAAAATTTCCGGTGGAATATGATTCAAAATGAGGAGCTGAACGCACCCTGTTAGTTTGCGGAGGGCTGTCCCTTACACCCTGTATGACAATAGTCATTCGTCTTTAAATACTTATTTGTTTGGGACTTTTGATACATTAGCTCGAGTTAAGGGTAGTAGTAATACCAACTAGAAAAAAATCATAAGTTTGGAGATATGGAATCTTTTGAAATTTTCTATGTTCACAATTTTAGTCAGATGAAGTAGAATATTTTGTAACAAAAAAACCGGTCAATAGCGAGTCGGACTCGCGCGCCGAGGGTTCCGTTCCGATTCCTGAAAAATTTTGCTATTTAGAGACATCGTTTTATTTTTCCTGTAATCTTTACATAAACTTCTATCACATAGAATAATTTCAGATTTTTATCTTTGCAAACTTCGGAAATAGGTGGGAAACGGTATTTTTTTAACATTTTTCATCAAAAGTCGAAAACTATGCGGTCTAAAAAAAAATTAAATAAATGTTTGAGAATGTGCAAGCAGCGCTCTTTTATATGATACCCCCATGGCCTAGCCCCACTTGGAATTTTTAAGACCCCCTTTCAGTCCCTGTTACAAAAAAATATATAAATATTTTTACTTCTTTCTTATTTGCAAAATAGTTGGGTAAACGTCATCTAAAACTGTTCCAAATTTCAAGTTGATAGCATTAAATTGTACTTTTGTGTGTTGTGCTGTGTCTTTTGTGTGCACCGAATAGTTTTATCTATCTATCTATATTTCCCAAAGATTTGGGATCGGCTTCCAGTTAAACCGGATGCAGCTGAATACCAGTATTTTACATGGAGCGACTGCCTATCTGACCGCCACAACCCAGTTACTGGGTACCCCTCGGTAAAATTGTCAGACTTTCGGTCTTCTGACGACCCGTAGCGACTGTGTGAGCCTATCTAGCAGGCCCCAACGAGATTTATCAACAGGTGATAGCTTTTCATAAAGACATTATTTTGAACTAAAGAAAATAAATAAGATATATTTTGTACCTCGACAGTTTTTGTTTGAATGACGTTTTTAAGAAGTGTCTAGCTAGCGGGCCCTTATTGATTATATTTATTGTTATTATGCTTTCAGATCGCCTAATAGTGGTCGGAGTTAGGAACTATTATGTACCTTACAAATCCAAAATTTCGACTTTCTGTGAGTTATACCTCAGAAGATATTCATTATTTAAACAAACGTCCAGCCAGCGGGCCCTTTTTTAAATACTACACTTTTATATCATACAATACAATAGTGTTAGGTGCTTGAAACTATTATGTACGTTACAAATCCAAAATGTCGAGTTTCTATAAATAAGCGTGGCGTCTAATTTTGGATTTGTAAGGTACATCATAGTTTCTAACTCCGAGCACTATTTGGGCGGTCTGAAAATATAATAAAAATAATCATAAGGGGCCCGCTAGCTAGACACTTTATAAAAACGTCATTCAAACAAAAACGGTCGAGGTACAAAATATATCTTATTTATTTTCTTTAGGTACAAAATAATGTCTTTATGAAAAGCTATCACCTGTTGATAAATCTCGTTGGGGCCTGCTAAATAGAATCACACGTAACGACCCACAAATGACAGCGACCAACGATTTAAACCGCCTTTTTAAAAAAACAAGGTTCATCTTCAAGCCAAGGTTTAAACCATGGACTCTTTTTTGAATTTCGAACTTTATTCCGTCCGGTACTAAGTTGTCAGTTTTGTATAAAGAACTGTGTTTCTAGCACAGCTAGGTTCTGATTCCAAAAACTGGCTCGATGGTTTAAACCATGACAGAAGAAAAACCTCGTTTTGTAATAAGGCCGAACGTGTTTTCCGAGGTTTAGGGGTCTTGGTATGTAAAGATGGTTACCCATCTATAGACCAACTACGGCAAACGTAGCTTAACCTGATCAATCGACCCGTGCGGCTGTTATTACTTAGCCACAAGAATAAACGTTAAGTGGAAACGTGGGTGCTCTTTTCTCCATACAAAAAGATACATACATACAAATATCATCTATTTTTTCCTTTTTGATGATATATTATTTTTATAAGAACTAGAACCCTCAAAAAATGCTCAAAATTGCCTATTCAGACCGCTGTCAACAGACGCCTTTTTTTTTTTTTTTTTTTTGAGGGTGGGAAATCATCAAATAACTTCTCCCGCTCTGGGTGGAGCGGAAGGGCGTGTCAGACTTTTACTGACTAAAACCCACCCGTGTTCCTTCAGTTGCCTATGCCAGGGCCGCGGTAACTTCTTCAAACAACCCGCGACCCCAGCGGCGTCAACAGACGCCTAGTGTACCAATTTGACAACTATTAACGAAAAAAGAAAAACATAGGGGCATAGTATATATCCTTTTTATTCCGTTTATGAAATATCTTTCAATTCGTAAGAACCTTTTTTTTTTTTTTTTTTTTTATGTATGTTCCCCGATTACTCGAAAATGGCTAGACCGATTTGGATTTTTCTTTTTTTGTTCGAAAGAGTATACGTCCCAAGTGGTCCCATGATCATCAAGTCAGGATCTGATGATGGGATCTAATGGAAATCGAGGGAAACCCTCAAATTTTATGGGCACACCTATATCGATTTCGGTATTTTTTATAGTAACTCGTGCATTTGCTCTCGGAAAGTACCATTCGGTGAGATGGAACTGATGATGAAGACCACAGAGTGCCATCGGAAATACTCAATTATATCTAAGTATATAACAGGTTAGGTTGCGATTCGACTACTTTAATATGGTTTATGCTCGTCAAAATAATGGTAATGGTGACTTCACCATGAGCTCCATTTCTCCTGGTTCTTACTAGGAGAACTCCTCAACAATTAACGTCCCTGCATCGGGAAAAGCAACATTTTGTAAAACGTGATGAGCAGTTGACATTGGGTTATTGTAACTTAGATAAATTACAAACGTAACCACTAAAAAGTGAAAAATAAAAACTTTTTTACAAAAACAAAAACCGACTTCCAAAAAAAACACTACAAAGTGAAAAATAACTTTAATTTCGGAAGTCGGTGGCAAAAAACTAAAAAACAGAACCAAAGACACCGACTTCCGAAATTAAAGTTATTTTTCACTTTGTAGTGTTTTTTTTGGAAGTCGGTTTTTGTTTTTGTAAAAAAGTTTTTTTACATAGGCTATTTAGTCGGATCTGCAGTTGTCCTTATCGCACACCACCACAGCAACACCTTCTTAAAATACCTAATTTTCAAAAGTCTGGCTGCCCCATTTCCTCTTAAATATTAGTCTATGCACAAACACAACCTTACTGTCATCTCGCATTCAGTAATAATTGATTACCACAACGTTCACTGTTGTTATTGTACCCACATTCTAACCTGTAATACAACCGCAATGTTTACCCACCCAATTGACTGTGATACGTGTAAGCCCTCGTAATCCTCATGTTTCCCCATGTTGTAGAGATGTAGAGTGTGGAGGATGGTTTTCCGGGACAAAATAGTACTGTACTATACAGGGTTATTGGTAAAACACCAGCAACCTCTTAAGGGGTCATTGTACTCATCATTATGAACAACTTTTACTATGGGACCAAACCTGAAATCGCGAAAAAAAAATCAGCTGTTCAGTACATTTATCTATAACAAACTCGTCAAAATGTAGGGAGCAGCTGATTTTTTTTTCGCGATTTCAGGTTTGGTCCCATAGTAAAAGTTGTTCATAATGATGAGTACAATGACCCCTTAAGAGGTTGCTGGTGTTTTACCAATAACCCTGTATAAGTTATTTTTTTATTTATTTTGTTTATTTGAGACAAAAAACTTTTTAACAAAAAAAAAAACCGACTTCCAAAAATCACTACAAAGTGAAAAATAACTGATTTCGGAAGTCGGTGTCTTTCGTTTTTTATTTACTTTCTTTTTTTTTGCCCCCGACTTCCGAAATCAAAGTTATTTTTCACTTTGTAGTGATTTTTGGAAGTCGGTTTTTTTTTTTGTTAAAAAGTTTTTATTTCTCACTTTTTAGTGGGTCTGTTTATAATTTGTATAAGTTACAATAGTCTAATGTCAATTGTTCATCACATGTTACAAAATATTGCTTTTCCTGATGCTGGGACGTTAATTGTTGAGGAGTTCTGCTGGTAAGAACCAGGAGAACTCCTCAACAACCACTCACCACACGCATTGTGTGACGAGCGGAAATTGCTTAGCAACCATATTAAAGTAATCGAATCGCAACCCGTGAAATATTTATCATTGAGTAGTTCCGGTAGCCATCTGTGGTCTTCATCATCAGTTCCACTTCACCAAGTGGTGCTTTCCGAGAGCAAATGCACGAGCTACTATAAAAAATACCCAAATCGCTATAGGTGTGCCTATAATATTTGAAGAGTTCCTTCGATTTCTCCAGGATCCCATCATCAGAACTGGATTTTGACAAAAATGGGACCATTTGGGAAGTATACCCTTTCCAACAAAAAAATATTTTTTCAAATCGGTTGGCAAGCAACGGAGTTATGCGCGAATAAACATAAAAAAAAAAAAAAAAAAAAAAATACAAACATCCGAATTGAGAACCTCTTCCTTTTTTAGAAGTCGGTTAAAAACAGTTAATACATTATAGCATTTACAAAGTAGTTATGCTATAGTAGAAAAAACGTATAACCCACAGTGTTGTCCACGAAATAACATCGGAGTATGAAAACAAACGCATGCTAAATGAGAAAAAAAATAAAATAAAAATAATATAAAGTAAGCTAAGTAGTAAAAGTAGGTGAATACAGGAAGGTACTTGTGTGTCTTTACAAGAGCTTTTTTAGAGCATTTTCGAAAAGCTGAAGCACTTGTTACAGAAAGAGTGTTGTATCGCAAGACTTTGGAAAAAGCAATGTGTAACATAGCAGTAACCTATAATAATAAAAGATCCGAGAAAGCAGTACCTAAAACCCCACCAAAGGATTCACCGGTGAAGCTGGACCTGCACCAACCTGGGGTTGACGTCGCAAAAAGATGCCCATCTATCTACATCTATAGATATAATTTTTATATATAATTTATAAAAAAGGGAAATAGAGATTTTCCCTTGCTTTTTCGCTTTACGCGTGAACGGATGGAACAATTTCACTAATTCTTTTTTTGTTGTGTTTATTATTGTCAGGAGAAAGTTCTTACGAAAAGAAAAAATAAGAAAATTGCGCAGAAAATTGGTAAATTTCAGAAAACTTAACGACTATTTTAACTTCGCGCGTTTACATTAGAATATTCATAGCTAAGACAGGACAAAGTCTGTCGGGTCACCTAGTATGTATAAGTATAGGATGAAATTTAAAACATGTTCCAAATCGAAATGAGAAATTGTAATCATCTCAGCTGTTCAGTACATTTTGACGAGTTTGATGATAAATGTACTGAACAGCTGATTTTTTTTCGCGATTTCAGGTTTTGGTCCCATAGTAAAAGTTGTTCATAATGATGATTACAATTTCCCATTTCGATTTGGAACATGTTTTAAATTTCATACCGAATTTTGTATGAATTATTGAAATTAGTACATGACAACGTCTGACGGGTCGCTCAAACGGCTGGGCCGTTTGAGCGTGAAGAAGTAACAAACAGACACACACACACACTCTCACAAACTTTCGCCTCTATAATATTAGCGTGACAGTGAAATGGCTTCCATGAGTTTACTTCTGTGAATGTATAATAATAACATTGTTCTCATAAATAGTTGATATTCGACGACGGTTGGCGCAGTGGTTGAGCGATTGACTGCTGCGCAGCATGTCGCGGGTATTGTATATAAGTAGTAGTAAAAAAATTGTATATAAGTAGTATATCAGCCATCTCGTTACCATAATACAAGCATTAGGTTGCTTAGCTTGGGACTAGATGGCGTTGTGTGATATGTCCAAAAATATGTATTTATTTATTTTATTTATTCATATTATCTCATCATTAAAACTACACATGCCGTATTGCCATGTAAGCAAAGTTTCAACTCAATCAGATTACAGGAAGTCAGTGAAAAATATATCACAAGTTTCCACCACTTACATGGCTATAAAACTTCAGGAAACTGACCCTATATCCTTTACCCAAGCTTGAATAAACCCCAGGGAAACCCTCCAACATAGCTATGAACATCAACGTTTCCATTCCCGCCGTCCGCGTCTTCTACACGTGTGTAATCCTATAATCGCGTGTTCGCGAACAATACGGCTTGCTCGACGACAACTATTGCACACATGCGGCGTGCCGACTGTGGAGTAGTGTGGGCGGACCGATAGCAGAGGAAGTTGGAATGTTATTTGATTTATGGAGATTTTTGAACTGTGGTAACGTTTATGTTAAAAAACCAATACACCGCTATTTTTTAATTAGTACAAAAAAAAATGGGGCTCTATCCGTACCCGTTACTGATCATATTTGTGTAGTCAAAAATAAAAAAAACGAAAAACCAAAATTGTCCACGAAAAATTGTCATAATTGGTAAATTCATGATTATGATACGATAACAGCTGTTGGAGGCGGGGCAAGTTTGAGCGAGAGCACGCGAATGCTAGAGCGAGAGAATGAATACAACTATGAATAGCCTGTACAATGTTTCCATACATTGAGTGACATCTTGGGATATATTTAAACGCTAATAACTTTGCTGTTTATGAATATTATTTATTGAGACTTTACATATATAATAACAAGACCTTTTCTAATAAGCCCTTTAAGTATTTGTACTAATTAAAAATTAGTGGTGTATAGTACCAACCAAACATAGTTATGAATAAATAAAAAAAGTAAGTTTATAAATTAAAACCCGACTACTGAAAAATAACGCTCTTAAAAGAATGAAACAAGAAAATATTCTCATCTGAAATTAGAAAAAGACAGACAAATTAAAAATCCAGAGTCACACGTACGTAATCTGTTCGATTTATGACATGACGTGTGACTCCGGATTTTTAATTTCTCTGTCTTTTTCTAATTTCAGATGAGAATAATTTCTTGTTTCATACTTTTTAGAGCGTGATTTTTCAGTAGTCGGGTTTTAATTTATAAACTTACTTTTTATTTAATTTATTTTGGAGTTATAATTTCGTGTAATAATATTTACAGAGTCACTTTACATTTTTAAAGAAGAATAAAATTGTTATTTATATATTTTGGGTAGGTTTGGCTCACTGAGGCGTGATTTTAGAAAATATTCCCAATCATCGGGTGAATGCAAGCAAAGCCGCTAGTAATAGCTAACAATATATATATTTTTGAAATGTGCTAATTAAGCCCTTTCATTTGATACCCAACACGGCACAATAAAAAAAAACTTTTTTTTTAGTTCATGTCTTTATGTCCTCTATATATTCAATTTATTGTGACGTTTCATAGTTTATAACCAGCGGACAAACAAGACGCTTCCAAGGATACCTCATTTGTATAATTATGATAAGAAGTTTAGAAGTTATGAGGGAACAGATGAACATAAGTACATATCATAACCCTCCTTTTTGCTTCGCCGTAGTCAGATAAAACTAAAATTAACTTAGTTTAAAATTTAAAATGAACTTGGTTTTAAAATTTTATTAATAACTGGTTGTCGCAAAAATTTTAACCAAAAAAGCTGTATTTTCGATTCAAAAATAAAAATGTTTCGTTTAAGTCACACGTTCGTACTAGAGTAGGTACTTAAGTCTTGCAACGCATAGCATGACCACTGAAAAAATAAAACAAACTGACCACGTACAATGAAGGGTTCCGTAGTTGAAAAGAATTTATCCCAAAAACAAACTTTACATTGTAATCGCATAAAATTATTTTTTATGTGATAAAATTACAAATTATCGGACTTTTTCCTTTACTTGTGCTGTGAGACCTTGGTTCTTGCCAAATTTCATGGTTCTAAGACAACGGGAAGTCACCGTAGTAGAAAGAAAGAAAAGAAAGAAAGAAAAAGTATTTATTGTGACTCGCACAGAACTAAAACTAAAACACAAAATAAAAGTTGAAAACAAACAAAATATATAAAAAAAAAAATTTAAAAAAAGTAAATAAAAAACAAAAAAAGTCCTGTACGAGGCCAAAAGGAAGTAAGTAAGTAAGAAGAAAGAAGTAGAAGAAAGAAGAAGAAGAAGTAAGTTTTTGATTAATGCTATGTTTTAAAAGGATAATCTGAAGTTTAAGGGGGCCTTAAACTTAAACCGTCTTATTACAAAACAAGGTTCATCTTCAAACCCAGGTTTAAACCAGGTGAAATTCAAAAACGATGAACCTTGTTTTGTAATAAGACGGACAATGTTTTTGAATGCTTTTTAATTTTATTGTTTTTCTTGTGGAGTAAGGTATAACATGAAGTTAAAGTGTAACAGTGTATCCTGAATGATTATCTAAAGCCACGTTTTCACTACCTTACCGAGCGAACATTTGTTCAAAGCGAATCTTTGCTGTTCTGCCGTAATTCACTCAAAACAGAAAACATCTATATTTTCACCACACCGAGAAAACTAATGCTCGCTCGCCGTGACGTCGTTTTCACTGGAAGAATGAGCGCACGAGCAATCGTTTGCCGAGTCCAACCGATCATATCTGAACAAACATATTCGCTCGCTCAAGAGTTTTCATTTACCACTCGAAAACTTTTCAGAACGCCAAGTGAAAACGCAGCTTTTAATATGCCAGTGCTCGATATTTTCATCGTACATTACTAACCATTTTTTCACGCTTCTGTAGATAATATTTAATATTCGTTTAACGTCACCGAATGTGCTAGAAAACCTACACTTTTTTAAACCCTAATCATGTCAACTAATCAGACTTCGTCTTTCAAATACCCTCCTCCCTGCAGTTCAGTGGCACTGCTCACTAAACATTCAGCCTGCGTGTGACCGCGTTCATTAATTACGTGTATGGCGCTAATTAGAACACGCTACTGGCTAATTCTTCAGTTTTCGGCGATTATGGAACATGGGCTGTAGTTCATGTAGTGTTAGAGATATTTTGAAGGGGATGAGGTTTGATTAGTCGTGAGCATGTGTTGATTGGTATGCGGTAGTTCAATGATTGAGTTAGAACAATGATTATAAAAAGATGTTTTGACAATCGATAGAACAATATAAACTGCATTTGCATTTTGTTCAGTACTTCGACGCAGTGTTGTGAGTGGTAGTTCAATGATTGAGTTAGAACAATGATTATAAAAAGATGTTTTGATAGTCCAGAGATTTTTTTTCAGTACACACAAACCTACCTAGTACCTTTTGTTTTTGTGTTTATTTGTGTTGTAATACTGGCTGCAGTAGACGCCTTAAGTATTTTATCTACATAGAACAAGTTCGTATATGTTATTCTATGTCATATTGAATACAGAATAAAGATGTCACTAACCCATCACATATTTTTATTTAGCTATTAATATAGCTTATTTTACAACAATTTGTATAGTTAATTAGTTAGTCATTTACTTTAGTATCTAGTGTAAATAGTGTTAACTTGTATATTGTAAGTACCTACCTAAAAGGATTATGAAAAAAAAAACTGTATTTTGTTTAATAGGTATGTTTATTTTGTTTCCAGGATTGGATGCTTTTGAACGACACGGGACATGATGCTTTGGCGAGGTTTGTGTTGTTTAAAGAACAGGATCGATTATGAAAACCGTTATTTTTTTTTCTGGTTTTGTACTTTACAAATAATTGTCTAAACGAGTATTATTTGCACATTCGTCTACAACGTTCTCATTTTGTCTAAGCTTTGTTCAAATAAGGTCTTTAAAGTCCCTTTCAAAGTTAACCGTTACTACAGATTTGATTCCTCCTCTACTTTTCACATTCTTGGTTATAAATCCAAACTATTACCAATCTCACACATCCAAAACTATTTCCCATACAGTAAACCCCACCAACTTCTCTAATCCTACAAAACTAAATATTATATAAATAAATAATCCACCACTACTAACTTTTTTGCTATCCCTACAACTAAACTAGTGTGCGTACTAGACGCTGCCTAGACGAAGTGACCCACTGCCCGACGACCTTGCGTTTCTTATGTTATCACTCCGTCTCCCTCCCTCCTTCCTCGAGACTATCGCCGGCTCCCTCGTGCGTGGAGTCTATTGATAGTTAAGATGGCTTTTTCAAGGTTATGAACAGGATCGGGTTATTGTGTAGGACGGGAATGCGTTCCGAGGGTAGTCTGGCGGGTAGGGGAGCGGCGGGGGGGGGGGGGGGGGTGATTGATTTGTGAATAGTTTTCATGTGTTTTTCTTGTGTAGTGTAGAGATGTGTTGTAGTTTGCGTTTGGTATGGTTTTATGTATTGTTTTGGCTGTGTTGCTAGCTTAGAATAACTTGCAAATCATGTCTCAGGAACTGGGAAGCTCCCAGTTCCTAGCTTATACAGGGTGTCCCGTAATAAATGGGTAACCTAGGGGTCATTATACCTGCTCATCGTTATGAACAGCTTTTACTATGGGACCAAACACGAAATCGCGAAAAAAGAATTCGCTGTTCCATATATTTATGTTCGCTTATCTAGTCAAAAAGTAGGGAACAGCAGATTTTTTTTTCGCGATTTAGGTTTTGGTCCTATAGTAAAAGTTGTTCATAAAGATGAGTACAATGACCCCTTCGGAGTTATCCGTCTTGTCAATACAGTTTTTGGTCTTGGATAAAGTGAATATAGCGCTATCATTATCTGGCAGAAGAAAGTTCGTGCAGAATTCGATTTTATACGATTTTTTTGTTTTTTTTATTATTTTATTTTACGTACAATTGACACAAGCCTATTTAGGTAATTTGCAGTTCTAATTATTATGTAAAAAGGGTCAAAATTGGCAATACAGTGCTTAAAGGAATGGCTTTCAGGATCTTAGAAAAAAAAAGTATAAGTAATAAGTAAATACATCAATCAATCAATCTGCCTAGCCTTTTCCCAACTATGTTGGGGTCGGCTTCCAGTCTAACCGGATGCAGCTGAATACCAGTATTTTACATGGAGCGACTGCCTGTCTGACCTCCACAACCCAGTAACTGGGTAATACGATACCCCTTGGTAAGACTGGTTGTCAGACTTTCGGGCTTCTGACGACCCGTAACGACCGTCAAAGATCCACGAATAACAGCCGGGATCAACGCCTTAACGTGCTTTCCGAGGCACGGAGGAATCTCGATATGTAAAGATGGTCACCCATCCACTGACCAACCCCGGCAAGCGTAGCTTAACCTGACGGATCGACCCGTGCGGCTGTTATTACTTAGCCACGAGCTCCTAAGTAATAAGTAAATACATCTACTCTTAAAACACATTCCTCACCATTTTCCCACACAAAAAATAAACATTGACAACAGAAGAAAACTAAATCCCTAACCGGCTTGTCCCAATCTTATGGGAACACAATCCCATTACATTAGTGGCGTCTATCGGGGCGTACTTGACCGACCCCGACCCCCGAGGGGTTCGTCTTTCGTCTAGACATGTGGGCCGCATAGCGAAGTGGGTCACCGGGGTCTGCCGACGACGGTGGGATAGTTACATGTCACGACAGTGTAATTTTCTTCGGCCTTGAGAGAGGGGTTGGTTATTTTGGTCGGGTTTGTAGTTTTGATTAGTTAGTTAGAGGAAATGATGGTTGGTTATGTGTTAGAATTATGTTACATATTGGAAGGAATTAAGGGTGTTTTTGGTTATCTTTGAAATAATGTTATTATAAATTTTGGTTTTATACGAAGTAAGAGTTCGTGGTTAAGAGGAAATGCGGGTGCTCTTTTCTCCATTTCTTTTCTCTTTGCTCCCGCCTGTTTTCTTTCTGGTTAATGACCATAAAGCAATGATTTTTCACAGAAATATAGATATTAGCTAACTAGAACCTACTAGAACCCTCAAAAAGTGCTCAAAATAACCTATTTAGAACGCTGTTAATAGAGGCCCAGTGTACAAATTTTTCAACTTTTAACGAAAAAAGAAAAACATAGGGGCATAGTATATATCCTTCTTATTCAGTTCATGAAATATATTTTAATTTGGTCCAATATTGGAGGAGGAAATAGGCGAGAGCCAAACCTCAAAATGTGACTTTTTACATAGGCTATTTAGTCGGATTTGCAGTTGTCCTTATCGCACGACTTTGAGGGCGGAGCGCTCGCAGAGCGACAGCAATATCAAATATCAGTTTCTTCAAATACCTAATTTTCAAAAGTCTGGTCACCCACATTTCCTCTTAAGTAATAACTGCCGCACGGGTCGATCGATCAGGTTAAAAACCTACATTTACCGTGGTCAGTGGATGGGTGATCATCTTAACATACCAAGACTTGGATCTTTGACAGTCTTTACGGGTCTTTAGAAACCCGAAAGTCTTACAACCAGTCTTACCAAGGGTTATCACGACAAGTCAACACGACAAGCGTTATCGTGTTACCCAGTAACTGGGTTGTGTGGTGTATATAGGTAGGTACTTGTGAGTAGTTCAATCAATCTGCCTAGCCTCGTCCCAACGACTAACGACTGTCAAAGATCCACGAATGACAGTCGGGACCAACGGCTTTACGTGCTTTCCGAGGCACGGAGGAGTCTCGGTATGTAAAGATGGTCACCCATCCACGGACCAACCCCGGCAGTTGTGGGCAATTGTGGGTGTAAAAAAAAAACCTACCAGAAGATTTTTAATTTAAATAAAATGCAATTCCTTAATCACACTAATGTTATAAAGGCGAAAGTTTGTGAGTGTGTGTGTGCGTGTGTCTGTGTGTATGTTTGTTACTTCTTCACGCTCAAACGGCTGGACCGATTTGAATGAAATTTTGTACGTAGATAGCTTAATACCGTGGATTAACACATAGGCTACTTTTTATCCCGGTCTACGCGGGTAAAACCGCGGGGCGCAGCTAGTACAATAATAAAGTTATCACACTGCGGTAGGTAAACGATTGTTTTTCTAAGCGTGGTCGCTATTATTATCTCGTAAGTGTTTCAAGTCTCATTTTATCACTATATGAAATTTTACAACAGAAAAACACAAACAATTTCATGACTAAAGACCCGTCCAATAAACCTGTCTTAACTATTTCCCCCTGGCCCCTTAACAATGACATATTCATAGGTATAGTGTCTAGTTGACCGTACTTGACCCCGGCTCAAGGGTCGGGGGTCCGAGTCTAGACAAGGACCGGAAATAGTCCGGTTTATAGTTTATTTACTTTGTTATTATGTTGTTCTATTGAGGGCAGTTTTGGGTTAAAAAGGGTATTTGTTGATTGTGTGAAGGTGTGTTTTTGTTTGATTTTAGTGTTGTATACGTTTGTTATTTGAAGGTTGTATGATATAGCCATAATTAGGGTTACTGATGGATGTTGATTGACGATAGATGTTGCTGAAGCGTTGTTCGTTTGGCTATAAATTTAATAATCACTTCACACTAATATTATTAAGGCGAAAGTCTGTGAGTGTGTGTGTGTGTGTTTGTATGTTTGTTACCTCTTCACGCTCAAACGGCTGGACTGATTTGGATGAAATTTGGTTTGTAGATAGCTTATACCCTAGATTAACACATAGGCTACTTTTTATCCCGGCCTACACGGGTAAAACCGCGGGGCGCAGCTAGTAATTTATAATTGAATAATTTATTATTTTATAGGTAAGCATAACACAATGCCTAAGGAGAGAAAAAGGGTAAACAATACATTTTGGGTAGAAGATGTAGACAATTAGATAGACAAGGTAGACTGTCTACCTGGTCTACGTGGAGGTAATACCTCCACGTCCTGTCTATGGTAGACAGGACGTGGAGGTGTATTACCGCCAGTCCTGTCGCATGCCAGAGTTTCCAGTAGCCGACCGAAAAAATATCGGGACGAACAGACTGTTCAAAATGATCAAAACAACTATGAAAATGAAATATTGCTGACACAAGAGGAATGTTTCAGAATGAAGACAGTACACGACAACTCGTCGCTAATCTAACTAAGTGACGTAACTGATTCGAAGAAAATTTTACAGGGCAAGCTATTTTTCTTTTTTTTTTTGTAAACTGTAGATTCGGTCTCGATTTTTGCATTATCATGGGGACCGTAAGGCATAGGTACAGATACGCCGATTAGACAGATCGATTCGACTTGGAAAATGTATAAAATTACTATAGTTAGGTCGGCTATCGGCTTAGTCCAATATGTCAGATACTTCAGTTAGTTAAATTAGCGACGAACTGTCATTCTGACAAGAACTTTATCCAATTGAGATAAAGTTTAATTTTATATTAGTTGTTGAGATCGTTTTGAACAGTCTGTTAATCTGACGGCAGTCTAACTTTCGTCATCTCTATTTTGCATTAGTCCCTATAAAGGACAGACATCACTACCACAAATAGATTCCTTGAAACAACCTTCAAAATCAAAAGGTACAAACATTTGAACTCACAGTTCTCATAATGACGTCACCTATCCGAATCTAAAAAATACAAGTCAGGACATAAAAATTCGCACACATGCAGATTATAATGTGCGTCGTAAATGCACACAACGATGCGCTTGCGCCGATCTAAAACACTCGTCCGGCGAGCCCGATAATGGCGGTCGGGGTTAACGAACTGACGGTTACATATTTAGAAAAAAATATTTGGCAAATGTTCAGTGCAGCGGGGATTACATTGTGTGCCAGGAAAATTGGTGTACTAACTTTATTTTTGGGTTTTTAGATAAATATCTTGAGTATGAGGAAGGGGGATGTCTATGTTTTAGTAAGTTTTTTGTATAATGAGTTAAACTAACATAGAAAACATTACATCCAAGGCAAAGGACGAGAATTCAAGAAAAAAAGGACATCCTGGAAAAATTGAAAATTTCGTAGACAACTTTGTTCACAATATTGTTACAATTTCTTTTATACTTACATCAACCAGTTCTATTACTATAGTAAAAAAGTGTGTTTGTTTCCCATTTTGATCGGAAAGTGATAACACAGTTAACAATTAATTTATTGCTGTCACCCTGTGAATATAGTTAATTGGGACAACGAGTTCTAGAGTGCCTGCATGCGGGCTAGGAACAAGCTACCACTTATGATCTATTACAGTCTATAAATACAATCTAGATTAATTTTCGCTTTTGTTTATTTAGTACTAGAATTGCCCGCATTCAGGAAAATAATTCTATAGCTTTAAACTAAACTTTCATATAGCGAAACAAAAGTAATCTGAGGCGCAGTTGCCGTAACAACATTGGCAATAGTCTCTTAAAAATTAAGTAGCGTTGGTCTACATTTTGACATTTGATTGTCGCTGGCATGAGATTGCAACTTTAATTTGAACGTTTTTAGGTACGAGAATTTGCCTTTTGATTAATGGCAGCAAACCCCCAATCCCAGTACATAATAAAAAAAGAAAAAATAAAAGTCTTTCTTGTTTACAGGACAGCTCTAAGCCCTGGGCTGCTGCTGCAGTAAGACTGCCCATCTATGTTCTATGTTAAAAGGTTTGGTGTCAGCGCTTAGTCCTTCAAGTGGACCATTGTGCGTGAGCCATGGCGGCCGTCGGTGATTAACCCAACCAGACCGCACACTGCAATTTCTGGGAGTCAAAACAGCCGCGCTTGTGACAAACAGACCAAGCAGCAGGGGTTTTAGAAACCCTAAAAATCAAATATAAAGATGAGCAGCAGCATTTCCTCTGCTTATAATCACCCATCAGAAGGCTGGTGGTCCAGTGTGGAAGTTATAGAAATATGGCAATCATTAATTTGTTCCTATTGCTCGGGTACAGGTTTCCTCTCCTAGAGTGTGAGTAAGCCGTAATCCACCAATCAACTCAGCTTCTCGCAGTCTACTGTTGGACGTAGGCCTCTCCCCCGCCTTCCGCATCCAGTATGTTCCAGCCACCTTTTTAAGGTCGCTGGTCTATCAAGCTGGGGGTTGTCCCACTCTACGCTTGCCGATACGCGGTCTCCACTCCCGGACTCCTATGCTCCACCGGCCATCGGTCCTTCGACAACATGGCCAGCCCACTGCCACTTCAGTTTGCTTACTCTGCAAGCTATGTCGGTTACCACCAGAGTCCAAATAGTGGTTATGAGAATGTCGTGATTTTCACTTAGTAAATGACAAGCCCTATGAGCTACCCCATCGGTAAAAATTACGAACTTCCACACAAACTGTCATCCCTTATTCAACACCTTTAGGGGATGAATTCTCAAAAAAAAACCTTATAACTTGCTCACTTTAAAAGGAACTTTTGTGCAAAATGTTCATGCTTCTAGACCTATCGGTTTAGGCTGTACATTGTCTGACAGTGAACGAATGAATTAATGAATTTATGATATTTATCTATCTTCTATCTATCTATATAAATAAAAAGAGAAGTCCTGACTGACTGATTGACTGACTCAGCAACGCTCAGCCCAAAATCTTGGACCTAGAAAGCTGCAATTTTGCACAGACGTTCCCTTTATAATGTAGATAAGGAATAAGGAAGGAATTCCCGGTAGCAGGTTCCCGTGGGATATTTTCCGACACCCATGTGGGTGAAGCCGCGGGCAAAAGCTAGTTAAGAATATTTTGATAATTTTAATGAGTCCATAATCTCGGCCTCTAATGTATGAACCGGTCTGCCAGTAGAGATGGGTTCACGCAACATACCTATGTGTTTATCTACTGCAGTTTAATGAACTAACGCAATTTTATATTTATGTGCTTATGTACTTGTTATGTGTATGGCAGGATATAGCATTGAGAGGCCGCGAAAGGAGTGCTGATGTGAGACCCATTTAAAGATAGATTTTGTGAGTGAGTTTTTCTTTGTTTGTGTTTTCAAGTAAATTGTCACAGATTTTTATTCTCTTTATTTTGTTTTAATGCACACAGAAAGAGGAAAGGGAGACCTTTGCCCTGTCGAGAGACAGCACAGGCTAATAAATAATAGTGATAATGTAAACTGATTTTTTTGTCTTTGCCTATCACAATATACAATTTGCCAATTCTGGTGATTATGAAAATATTCCCGAAATTAAATATTGTCCTGTTGTTGAATGTTGTCGTCGATTGGTAAGACATCAAACAATGGATAGATATAAGTACATATTGCAAATTGTTGACTTTTTGACAACAACAGGTAGACTCAACAATGTTGCTCTAATCACCAGTCGCAACTATGTTGGGGTCGGCTGCCAGTCTAACCGGATGCATCTGAATACCAGTATTTTACATGGAGCGACTGCCTATCTGACCTTCACAGCCTAGTTACTGGCTAACACGATTTCTCTTGGTAAGACTGGTTATCAAACTTTTGGACTTCCTACCCGTAACGACTGTCAAAGTTAATCACCACTTTTGGAAAATTCAGTGGTGATAAAAGTTTCTACACTTTTCTTGAAATAATCCTTGAAAGTTAACTATCGAAGGAAAATAGCTTTTCATTTTCAGGAAGTTTCAAAGTACAACGAACCTCGGCTTCTACGATTTCATTTAGGCGGTTCGTGGGTGTTTTTCTCTTCGTAAGTGTTCTAAGAATAGATGAATCATTGGTCGTGGGTTAATGCTCGCATTATGTACGTTATGTACGTGTGTGTTATGTATAGAGGCGGCAGGATATAGAAGCGTGAGGCCTCAGAGGGAGATTGTGAGATGTGCATTATGAGCAGTGACATAGATTACTTTTTCGTAGCTTGGTGTGTCATTTTTGTTATGCTTCGGTGTGGTAGGTTTTTAATGCTATAGGGACTGAAAGAAAGTGAAATGCCGCTTGTAAGGAGTAGGTGTCAACTCGCACTATTATTGTGCGAGTTGACCCTCTTTGGATTTGCTAGTGGTATCTGGCTAGCCTTTTCCTAGCTATCTTGGGGTCGGCTTCCAGACTAATCGGATGCAGCTGAATACCAATATTTTACATGGAGCGACTGCCTATCTGACCTCCACACTACAGTTACTGGGTAATACGATACCCCTTGGTAAGACTGGTTATCAGACTTTTGGGCGGGATGGCCTCAGCTGGTTATTGTGCCAATTCAGAGTTTAAGAAAAGGAACAAGTACACCTTTAAATTGTATTGATTAGTGATTAAAGCAATTTTTAGTACGTTTATTAAACTGAAAAATTAGGGTGACGATAGCGCCGCGTGAAATTCAAAATGTCTTACGTTTTTTGTAATTTGCAAGTCGGTATTAGGTTGTATGTTGATCTAAATATGATTCGCGGCCGTATCAAATATTTATGTACAGAATTATAATCATAAAATCTTCAATACAACTCTCTAAGTTCATACCACCCTATTGAATGACTATTTCATGAAATCATAAGATTTGAGGCCAATTCTAACTTAAGGCGTTATATTGCTGATTCTAATGATTATAATTCTGTAAAACCATATTAGTTACGGCCGCGAATCATATTTTAATCAACATACAACCTGACACTGACCTGCAAATAGCAAAAAATGTAAGAAAATTTGAATTTCGCGGGCTACCTTAGCGCATCCCCCTTACCGTATTTCTAATACACCAGTCCCGCTACCAGCCCTCGTGCGAGAGACGAGAGAGTAGATCCAAACAATGTCATGAAACTGAAGAACCTATATAAATGTACTAAGTAGCTGATCTTAAAGAAAACGTAAACAAAGGCACACCATAACAAAAACATCACTCTAACTTGGAATAGAATTGCAAAGCAGTAATATTGTATTCACAATACGAGAGACGACGCGGGGCAACGCACTGCGACTTAGGTTCAAGGCAAATGTGTTATGTTAATTGTGTTTAGTCTTTAGTTTTATGTATTGATTTAGGTACTGTTTATAATGTTTGAGGACAGGATAGTGGCGGGGATTCGATCCCCGCCACTATCCTGTGGCGTAAAGCAGGACCATGTGGGTAAAGCAGCGTCTGACGCGGTTAGGTCATTGATAGGTTTGCATTGTTGTCTTTGAATACAGCAATGCGTCTTGGAGTTTCTTGCCCGTTGTTCTCTATAGGAACCTACTACACTTTGGAATGGGTAGCTTCATCTTTCTGGAACAGTACCGTGTGACATAATTAATGAAAGGATTTACTGTGAGTCTCATTTTTTTTTTATAATTTTAAAATAAATTGTTTTAAAATTATCTAAGAAAATTTACGAAAACTGACCATCATCCCCGAAACTAACGAGCCTAAAATTTTGAAAAAAATACAGAAAATAGTTCTATACCTATAGATTACAGGAAAACCTATAAGAAGTCTATGGTCTTAAAATAACATGGTAAATCTGTCAATATTGTGCGGGCAATACATTTGCAGTTGGAATGTAATGTTAAGTTTGTTCTGGGGATAAATTCATCCTAACTACGGAATCCTTCATTGTGCGTGGTCCGACAGGCTCTTGGCCGATTTTTTTTATTATGTAAGACGCAGTTGAAAATGCAGATACACGCTAAAGGCCTATTTCACGTTGTCCGAAAAGTCACTACTTACCAAATAAATTCAAAAATGGAACAGAATTTGTAAGAAATTATCTGCCAAGTAAGTCATTAGGAACTTAATCGTAGGTGGTGAAACAGGCCGCTCGAATCAGGGGTTGTTCGAAAGAGATACCGTGGCCCTGGCATAGGCAACTGAAGGAACACGGGTGGGTTTTAGTCAGTAAAAGTCTGACACGCCCTTCCGCTCCACCCAGAGCGGGAGAAGTCATTTGATGATTTCCCATCCACAACAAAAAAAAGGTGGTGAAACAGGCCCTAAGTAAACCTACTCACTCGGTACCAGATTATAGCTGTCAGAAACATGCATTTCGGGGATTCTTCACCCATACGTCATTAAGTATAATTTCTAGCAGTCAACAACACAATACGTAGGAACTAACCACAGCCTTGACACCGACCAACTACGCATTTAACATATGGTCAACGTCACTCCGAAACTACCTGATTTACAAATCGGACCAAAATAAACAGCCCACCATTAAAGCTAAAATAAATACAAGCAATAACCCAGCGTTTGCAACTAATATGAGCAAATTTAGTGCGTCGGGACATTGAAGGTAAAGGGCAGAAGGACCACTTGTGTCTATAAGGATAACAACACACTGATAACAGACTGCATTCCGATGATAAATTAAACTTGATTACTTTTAGTTTCCAACACAAATGCATTTAAATCTGTCTTTATGTGTATATTAATCTAGTAGTTCTACGAATAGTAGCCCTCGCGAGCACAAACTACTAAAGTTATTTAAAACGGGATATTTACCATGTTTTTGTTTTTAAAAACGCTTTAGTAGTGAAAATAACCATGTCAGTTTCAAATATTATTTATATAATATACATATCCAATATAAAAAAACCCGACTGTGGCTGCAGGTTACTAAAAAGCAAAAATTAAGCTCCAGTAAGTAGTACTTACTAAGTCTAACAGTAGCGCCATCTAGTGAGCTCATTGTAAAACTAACATTAATATTGGTTTTAAAGCCTCGTTTTAGAGAATTATTTTGAGAATTCTCTAGTTTTGTGAAGGTGGTTCCAGGTGCTCTATCAATCCCTACCAAGTAGTTAAAGGGATAATTCCGTTGGTAGAAATCACAGCATTTTCAGGAGCTTTTCTGCTCATCACGCCGAAGATCCTCATCAGATCTTCTTCAAAATTTTTTTATGAGACTTACCTTACTTAACTTACCTTTCAAATAAAAATAGAACCATCGAAATCGGATCTGATAAGGCGGAAGAGATATCCAGCAGCCCTCTTTTTGCCTCTTTTTGGAGGAAGTAGTCCAATCAAAAATCCCCGATTACAAAAAAAAAACTATAAAGACGTAAAACCTTTAAACCAAGTTTCATCCAGATCGGTTGTAAAATACGACCTGTAGAGGAGTACAGTCGAGTTCATTAATATATTGTTCCCTTTCAGGCTTCAAAAATATATGAACGTCAAAAAAGTTCTTTTAATATTGTGACAACTATTAAGCATCATTAAATTGTGGTCAAGATTTAATTCATTAATATGTGACTGCTTTTGCTTTTTCGACTTTTCCTTTGGCTGTATACATGTTACTGAGAAAAAGCAGTCACATATTAATGAATCTAAATCTTGACCAAAATTTAATGATGCTTATAAAGGGTCTTTCAACAAGGACGGGTCGATGTTGAATTTAAATAAAACAAGCTGTATGTGAGATATTAAAGAAATTATTTTTTTATTTGAAAGGTTCATTTATGCCATTATTTATGAAATATGACAGGCGGCGTCATTGGTCCGCACTTTTTCAAAAACGATGACGGCGAGGCCATTACTGTCAACGGCGAGCGCTAAAGATCAATGAATAACAATTTATTGGTGACGTGAATTGGTCACAAAGATCGTGCGATTTGACCCCGCTATACATTTTCTTGTGGGGTTTTCTCAAGTCGCAGGTCTAAGCCAATAATCCGCAATCAACCGATGCCCTGAAAGTCAACATTACGCAGGCCATCGCTCAGATTCAGCCGGATCTATGCAGTAGAGTAATTGAAAGTTGGACCTCTCGGATCCGTGCCAAAGTTCGAAGCCGCGGTGGACATTTAAACGATGTCATATTTCATAAATAATGGCATAAATGGGCCCTTAAAATAAAAAAATAATTTCTTTAATATCTTACATACAGCTTGTTTTATTTAATTTCAACATCGACCCGTCCTTGTTGAAAGACCCTTTAGTTGTCTCAACATTATGAACTTCTTTGACGTTCATATATTTTTGAAGCCTGAAAGGGCCAATGAACTCGACTGTACCAACAAAGTATTACTTGTGTTTCACTAGGATTTACTTTAAGAGTTCGTGCAGAGGTTTGAAAATAGGCAAGCCTTGCTTGAACCGCTTGCTTGCTTGTTCAGGCCTTTGAAGGTTGCAACGCATCTTTCTTTCTTTTTCGTGTGGTGAGTGACTAAAGACTTGGCTTCACATGCCGTCGAGAAATATCTCTCAGGCATGCCGATTTCCTCATATTGTTTTCCTTCACAGTTTTTTAAGCAAGTGATAATTATACAATACGCATAATATATTATATGAACATCTGAAAAGTAAGAGGTGCTAGTCTTGGGTTCGAACTCGGGATCTTTGACTTGGCAGTCCGACGGTCACACGGCTAGGCTATCGCCACTGTTAAAACGCTACGCGCAGTTGTAACGTTATGACGATACTTAACACATCATCGCTTGGGCTTGCAGTTGCATGGAGTGGCCCTTCTGCTCCTCTCTTATCACTGGCCTCTCTGCCCAAGGCGAGAGTTCGACAGCACTGCCAAGGTTGCGTCTGGATACCTACAGTTTGTACCTACTCGTGATGTCTGCTTAATGCGCTGTTTTGGTCTAGTGCATGCGATTTTTTTGTCGCAGACACTCGCAGTGGAAAACCTTTGTGTACTTTTTTGACGCTTAGGTTTATGTACTTTTTTGGTTAGGTCTGAAGAGTAACTTGAGTAGTTTAAGTGATGAATGATTTTATTTCTGTAAGTAGGTTTCGTACAAACACTTTTACACGTCAAAAATTGTTTTAAAAAGAGCTGGATGAATTCCGTGTTTCCTATTGCCGCGGCCACATTAACGGGATGTGCCGTTGATTATCGCGTTGAAGAGCGTTAGTCGTAGGTTTATCCACTACTTACCGCGATAATTTGACCGAAATTTAACTACCGCGATGTCTATGGCATCGACTACTCTGAGAAGAAAGATTGTAACCAACTCAGAGAGGTCACAGTCTCTTTTAAAGTCCAGACATAATCTTGGTCAGATCATGTGAAGACCATGTAGATTAGTGCGTGTAATGGTATTATCAATATGGTTCACTTGTAAGAAACTTTCTGGTAAAATGTTCAAGTTACAGGAAATTTTGCGGTGGTAACAAAGTTCTCAAGGTTACATGTCAGCCTTGGGCGGTTTTTCAGCTGTAATTTTTCATATTATCGATAAACATACTTTCTTTGTTCTTTTTTGTTTTGTGTTAGACTTGCCCTTTACAAAATATTAGAATAAAAGATAATTGTAGGTTAAAATAATTTTGTAATTTTTATTTTGAGAGAGCAGTGGTGGGCCAGTGGTAACGACCCCGAACTTACCAGTTACGAACCAAGACAGGCGCTTTACTGTGTGTTTCATCAATACTGCTCTCAAGACGGTGAAGGAAAACATCGTGAGGAAACCGGTTTCCTCACGATGTTTTCCTTCAAAATTTTTGGTTGTAGGATATTATCCTAGAATTTTAAAACATGTGTCATCTACCAACCCGCACTGGGCCCGCGTGGTGGATTACTGCTCACTCCCTCTCGAATAGAGGAGGCCTGTGTCCCAGCAGTGGGAACATTATAGGCTGATTATGCTTATGCTATCTTGAGTTCTATCTATCTGCCTAGCCTTTTCCCAACTATGTTAGGGTCAGCTTCCAGTCTAACCGGATGCAGCTGAATACCAGTATTTTACGTGGAGCGACTGCCTATCTGACCTCCACAACCCAGTTACTGGGTAATACGATACCCCTTGGTAAGACTGGTTGTCAGACTTTCGGGCTTCTGACGACCCGTAACGGCTGTCAAAGATCCACGAATGACAGCCGGGACCAACGGCTTAACGTGCTTTCCGAGGCACGGAGGAATCTCGCTATGTAAAGATGGTCACCCATCCACTGACCAACCCCGGCAAGCGTAGCTTAACCTGACGGATTGACCCGTGCGGCTGTTATTACTTAGCCACGAGCTCCTCCTCCTCCTCCTCCTACTCGCTTATGCTATCTTGAGTAACATCAAAAATTCTACAACTCCTGTGAGTTCTTAATGAACATTCTGACAGCATTTTTCTTCGGTAACAAAATCCCCGCGCCCAAAATCCTGCTCTACTGCGCACTCTATGACCAATCAACGCACACTTGTGTGAGTCAGTAGGTACTATGACCTGCGCAATGTCTGATACCCTAGACCTTGGCAGCTAGAATTCATTCACACTTAATATGCTAACTAATATGGCGGCCCGTTGATCGGATGACTAGTGTTTATAAGAAGCGTGGCAGAGAATAAGTATGTTATTTTTGGTTACCTCTATTTTTAGGGTTCCGTACCAAAATGGTAAAAAAGAAACCCTTATGGTCTCACTCAGCCTGTCTGTCTGTCTGTCTGGCTGTCTGTCTGTCTGTCACAGCTGAATATCTCAAGAACTACTGATGCTATCAACTTGAAATTTGGAATAGTTTTATATGACGTTTACCCAACTATTTTGCAGATAAGAAAGAAATAAAAATATTTACATTTTTTTTGTAACAGGTGCTGAAAGGGGGTCTTCAAAATTCAAAGTGGGGCTACTAGGGCATGTGGTATCATATGAAAGAACGCTGTTTGCACATTCTTAAACATTTTTTTATTTTTTTTAAGCCGCATAGATTTCGATTTTTGATGAAACAAAAAATACCGTTCCCCCCCCCCCTTATCTCCGAAGTTTGCAAAGGGAAAAATCTGAAATTATTCTATGTGATAGAAGTTTATGTAAAAATTACATGAAAAATAAAACGATGTCTCTAAATAGCACACTTTATCAGAAATCGGAACGGAACCCTCGGTACGCGAGTCCGACTCGCTCTTGACCGTTTTTTTTATGTAGGGAGGAGAATCTTATTTTTGGAAAAAAATTATTATGTGATCGGTCTAATCGTCAGTTATGGAATTCATGTTAGTAAAATGTTTTGTTAAAATATTCATCATTATAATTTGTTCTAATCATCTACGATCTAGTTTATTTTAAAATATAAAAATATTGACGTGTAAAAGTGTTTGTATAAACCTACTTACAGAAAATTATATAGATCGGACTAACTTACCTAGTGACGTCCGATCCTTAATTATGAAGTGATTTATCATTTATCAGGAATGGTAACAGTCTTAAAATAATAATAATATGTACAAGTATATAAAAAAGAAGGGGAAAGGTAGAGACGGCAGCAAGTCAAGCCACTGACAAATTTTCCCAATCAACCTTGAATCTAATGCTTTAGCGATAAAGATGAAAATCTATTAAAGAAATTTGACAGATTGTAGTAGCTTGATGGGTGTCTGTATAAGGGAATCTAAAAAGAAAATTGGCTTAAAAAATCTCAGTTTAGATTGTAGGTTGACCTTCACCTCTAACTAAGGAAAATTAAGAATATTTAAAGAATTAGCAAACTGAATTAGAATTGAGGAAAAACTTAACTAAACTGTTTGGAAAAAAACCTATTTTAATATTGATGCTGCTTTTTCTAGGAAAATCAATTTAAAAGTACAAGAAATGGATTAATTTTGTATAACTTGCTACCCTTTTTTTTTTTTTTGTTTGAGGGTGGGAA
The DNA here is from genome assembly GCA_905163495.3 of Cosmia trapezina. Taxonomy (NCBI): domain Eukaryota; kingdom Metazoa; phylum Arthropoda; class Insecta; order Lepidoptera; family Noctuidae; genus Cosmia; species Cosmia trapezina. Next base: position 26,320,241 of record LR991032.1, read on the forward strand.
ATCATCAAATGACTTCTCCCGCTCTGGGTGGAGCGGAAGGGCGTGTCAGACTTTTACTGACTAAAACCCACCCGTGTTCCTTCAGTTGCCTATGCCATGGCCGCGGTATCTTCTTGAAACTACCCGCGAATAACTTGCTACCCTTACTAATATTATAAATGCGAAAGTAAGTTTGTTTGCTACCTTTTCACGCCTAAACCACTGAACCGATCACCCTGAAATTTTGCATATACGTTGTCAGGTATACAGAAACGAACATAGGGTACCTTTTATCCCGAAAAACTGTTCCCGAAGAAAACAATAATAACGTTCTTATGATAATAGATGGCGCCACGTGTCTTTCGAATCATGATTGAATTATATTATTACAAGCAGAGTAGGTACAACCCGAATCGATTGTCAAATTCTAAATTAACACGTTGATTATTTCGCTGCGGGCAAAAGCCTACCTAATAATACTCCCATAGATAGGTACTGTTCCAATTGATTATAGATTAGTAGGTACCTATTTTAGGTAATCAATTACATTAATTTGGCAATCACGCTAAAACATTACACTCGCGAGCACAATAAATGAGTCAGGCTAGCAGCGACCTACCGCAACGTCCGGTCTATGCGACCTAATCGCTTAACCTTGAGCCTAGGTTGTTGACATTCCACTAATAACTGCTGTATTATGTATGAATAAATGGCTGGCTGGTGCTGATTATTTTGTCCTAACGTGTAAACCGATATTTGAACGTACTGCTGAATTTTAATAGAACTTTGGAAATCTAATAACATAAGTAGTAAAGACAGTTTTATGTATGGACTAGCTTTTGCCCGCAGCTTCGCCCGCGCATACACAAAAACCTTCCTCTTGAATCACTCTAGGTATCTATTAAAAAAAACCGCATCAAAATCCGTACTAGTTTTAAAGATCTAAGCGTACATAGGGACAGACAGACAGCGGGAAGCGACTTTGTTTTATACTATGTAGTGAAGTGGACAGCTGTGATGATGTGTACAAAAAACTGGTCAAGTGCGTGTCGGACTACGCACAATGAAGGGTTCCGCAGTTGAAAAGAATTTATCCCAAAAACAAACTTAACATTGGATCCCAAAAAAATTTTTTTTATGTCAAAAAATTACAAATTCACAATTTTCGGACTTTTTCCTTTACTTGTGCTGTGAGACCTTACTTCTTGCCAAATTTCATTATTCTAGGTCAACGGGAAGTACCCTATAGGTTTTGATTTACTTGCAACAATTGCGAGTACCAAAACGTGTCGCAAAATGGCCGTATTTTTTATTAAGGAACAATAGACTTACGTATTTACTATTAATTTCAACTTGATATCTCCACGCGTCCTTGAGAAAACGGGTCTTGACAGACTGACAGACTTGAACAATTTTTTTATGTGATAGAATTACAAATTAACAATTTTCGGACTTTTTCCTTTATTTGTGTTGTATGACCTTGCTTCTTACAAAATTTCATGATTCTAGAACAACGGGAAGTACCTTATAGGTTTTGATTTACTTGCGAGTATCAAAATATATCGCATAAATGGCCGTACGTTTTTATTGCATTGACTTAGAAGCTTGAGTTTTTTAGGACTTCAAGAGACCGCAGACCTACGTATTTGATATTAATTTCAACTTGATTGGCTCCAATCAAGTTGAAATTAATATCAAATACGTAGGTCTGCGGTCTCTTGAAGTCCTAAAAAACTCAAGCTTCTAAGTCAATGCAATAAAAACGTACGGCCATTTATGCGATATATTTTGATACTCGCAAGTCGCGTTCCTGAGAAAAACGGTCTTGGCAGATTGACAGACAGACAGACAGACAGACGGACAAACAAGTGATCCTATAAGGGTTCCGTTTTTTCCTTTTGAGGTACGGAACCCTAAAAACCAGCCAAATGCGTGTCACGCACAACGAAAGGTTCCGTAGTTGGGTTGGACTTATCCGAGGAAAAAACTTAACATTGTACTTGAACAACATGTTCTCCCATACATTCCAACTGTAAATGTAGGTTTGTACTCACAAAATTGAGAGATTTACTATGTTATTTTAAGATCACAGACTCTTATAGATTTTCCTGTAATCTACAGGTAAAAAACTATTTTCTGTTTTTTAAAATTTTACGCTCAGTAGTTTCGCAAATACGGAGTGGATTTTTTTTTTAATAACTTTAAAACAATTTATTTTAAAATTATAAAAAAAAAACTTATTTGCCTCCCCCGCAAAAGTGACCCCCGCTTGCCGCGGTTGGTCAGTGGATGGGTGACCATCTTTACATACCGAGACTCCTCCGTGCCTCGGAAAGCAAGTTAAGTACTCGTTAGTCCCGGCTGTCATTCGTGGATCTTTGGCAGTCGTTACGGGTCGTCAGAAGCCCGAAAGTCTGACAACCAGTCTTACCAAGGGCTATTGTATTACCCAGTAACTGAGTTGTGGAGGTCAGATAGGCAGTAACGTTATGTTAAATACTGGTATCCAGCTGCATCCGGTTAGACTGGAAGCCGACTCCAAGATAGTTGGGAAAAGGCTAGGCAGATAATGACTTAGTAGATAAGAATTAAACCACTTAGGTACTAACGAATTATATAGAAACGGCAGGCATGAAAATGACTACACATATAATGATAGAACTTGAAAAAACCCTTGCAAAATTCTAAGAACTACTAGGTTTTTAATGTGCCTTTAGAGAAGTGAATTAGAAGATATATGCTACGAGATGATAACGAGGTGCTAGGTTCCATTCCCAGGTGGGTTATTGGATTTTTAGGGTTCTGTACCTCAAAAGGAAAAAACGGAACCCATAAAGGATCACTTCGTTGTCCGTCTGTGTCAGTCTGTCAAGACCCTTTTTTTCAGAAACGGGTAGAGGTATCAAGTTGACATTAATATCAAATACTTCTACGGTCCTTAGAGTTAAAAAAAAATCAAGCTTCTAAGTCAACGCAATAAAAAAAAACCGGTCAAGAGCGAGTCGGATTCGCGCACCGAGGGTTCCGTACCATTATTTATATGTAATTTTTGTTGATGATTTCTGAAAAACTGTGCTATTTAGAGACATCGCTTTATTTTTCCTGTAATCTTTACATAAACTTCTATCACATGGAATAATTTCAGATTATTCGCTTTGCAAACTTCGGAGATAAGGGGGGAGGGGGGAACGGTATTTTTTTTACATTTTTCATCAAAAGTCAAAAACTATGCATAGCCTGCATAGTTTTTGACTTGAAAAAAAGGAAAAAAATGTTTGAGAATGTGCAAATAGCGTTCTTTCATATGATACCCCACATGCCCTAGTAGCCCCACTTTAAATTTTTAAGACCCCCCCTTTCAGTCCCTGTTGCAAAAAAAACATAAATATATTTATTTCTTTCTCATTTGCAAAATAGTTGGGTAAATGTCATCTAAAACTGTTTCAAATTTCAAGTTGATAGCATTAGTAGTTCTTGAGATATCCAGCTGTGACAGACAGACAGACAGACAGACTGAGTCACACCATAAGGGTTCCTTTTTTACCATTTTGGTACCTACGGAACCCTAAAACGGTCGTTTATGCGACACATTTTGATACTCGCAAGAAAATCAAAACCTATAGGGTACTTCCAGTTGGCCTAGAATCATGAAAGGCAAAAAGCAAGGTCTCACAGCATAAATAAAGGAAAAAGTCCGATAATTGTTAATTTGTAATTTCTTTTGGTATTACAATGTTAGGTTCGTTTTTGGCATAAATTCTTTTCAACTACGAAACCCTTCCTTGTGCGTGGTCGACACGCACTTGGCCGGTTTTTCCATCAGGAATTTCTCAGCAACAGCTTTTTTTTTTTTGTGGAAGGGAAATCATCAAATAACTTCTCCCGCTCTGGGTGGAGCGGAAGGGCGTGTCAGACTTTTACTGACTAAAACCCACCCGTGTTCCTTCAGTTGCCTATGCCAGGGCCACGGTATCTTTTTTAAACAACCCGCGACCCCAGCGGCATCGGCCTTAGTGAACCCCAACTTTTGCTGACATCTCGTTGAGGCGCGCGTGGAACACAACGCGCCGTCGACCCGGGCCCGAAGCACGAAGTCCGTAGTTTCGGCTTTCGTTACGGGCGTTTCCTACTCCGTATCACCTAAGGACAGATTGGTTCGGGGTCGGAACGAATTATGAATGACAACACGATTTGACAGTTGTCCCTACTCCCGATGTGTTTTTGCCCGTCCGAAAAATTTTACTTTTACACTTGTTTTGATGGATCGTTTGTCAGACGGACGGATGAACGAACGGACTTAGGGAGTAGGCCCCCTGATCCTTACCGGACGGCGAGCTACCAACTACTGGAGTTTGGATTTGTTCCCGCTTGATGGCAATAGGTTCGCCCCGTTCGCCCCCCATTACATGAGACATTAAAACATCATTGGCGAAATGTGGCTGTAGGTACTAATCTACACCTCTGCACAACCCTTCGCAGATCACAGCGTTACTTATGTTATATTATGTAATGTGTATACCAATATGTTTACTGATATATTTATGCTCTTTAGTTGGTCGTGAGATAAATGATCTAATGTGAGTGATCTAGCGACCTAACAAGGCGACCTTGATCAGTGCGGTTGTTGACGTTATTATGACCAAGTAATTTAGTAGGCCTTTTGTGTTTGATTTTACATTTTACATACCGAGACTCCTCCGTGCCTCGGAAAGCACGCTTAGCCGTTGGTCCCGGCTGTCATTCGTGGATCTTTATTTATTTATTTATTTATTTATTGCACAATGCACACACAGTTACAGGGTTAACTTTGACAGTCGTTACGAGTTTTCAAAAGCACGAAAGTCTGACAACCAGTCTTACCAAATAGTATCGTATTACCCAGTTACTGGGTTGTGGAGGTCAGATAGGCAGCCGCTCCATGTAAAATACTGGTATCCAGCTGCATCCGGTTAGACTGGAAGCCGACCCCAACATAGTTGGAAAAAGGCTAGGTTATATTATGTTTGATTTTAAATACTATCAATCTGCCTAGGCTTTTCCCAACTATGTTGGGGTCGGCTTCCAGTCTAACCGGATGCAGCTGAATACCAGTATTTTACAACCCAGTAACTGGGTGATACGCCCCTTGGTAAGACTGGTTGACAGTTTTTGGGGCTTCTGACGACCCGTAACGACTGTCAAAGATCCACGAATGACAGCCGGTACCAACGGCTTAACGTGCTTTCCGAGGCACGGAGGAGTCTCGGTATGTTAGAATTTTGAATATGGGGCGCACTACGCACTTGCCCGGTTTTTTTATGTAATCAAAAGATTACGGCAATACATTGCGTTAAAATATAGCATGACGTCACGCCTAGCTAGATTTTATACGTAGAAGTGACGTATCGAGCCCCCACTCCCCAACTTTAATGCGAGTTACCTAAGTAATTGTTTATTATTATGTTAAAGCAAAAGCTCGTGGCTAAGTAATAACAGCCGCACGGGTCAATCCGTCAGGTTAAGCTACGCTTGCCGGGGTTGGTCAGTGGATGGGTGACCATCTTTACATATCGAGATTCCTCCGTGCCTCGGAAAGCACGTTAAGCCGTTGGTCCCGGCTGTTATTCGTGGATCTTTGACAGTCGTTACGGGTCGTCAGAAGCCCGAAAGTCTGACAACCAGTCTTACCAAGGGGTATCGTATTACCCAGTTACTGGGTTGTGGAGGTCAGACAGGCAGTCGCTCCATGTAAAATACTAGTATTCAGCTGCATCCGGTTAGACTGGAAGCCGACCCCAACATAGTTGGGAAAAGGCTAGGCAGATTGATTATGTTAAAGCAAAAAATACGTGTCTTATATTTTTTTATTATCTGACTGACGGACTAAATATATTTTTTTTTTATCCAGGCATCATCCCATTTTTGAAAGGTTTTTCTCACACATTTATTATATACTTTAAAAACAACGTAGGTACCACCTAAAGTGTAATAAACTAGCCGGTTGTTTGAGCTGACTAATTTTACATAAATAATGGCTATCCTTGGCGGGGGCAATGCCGCCTGTTTAGTGAGTGCTCGTCTATTTTGTACTGCAATAGTTTTTATAGGAGTGTGCTGTTTGTTTGGTTTACGTTTTATTGCAATTTGAAGGTCTGTGTCAAGTTGTATCTTGATCAAAATTGATAAAAAATATGTATTTACATAATTATTATCATTAATACATCTCTCTAAGTTAGAATTGGTCTCAGATGTCATATTAATGACTAGCTTTTGCCCGTGGAGGTCGAGAATTATCCCACGGGAACGTAATACCGGGATAAAAAGTATTCTATGTCCTAATGTAGGTCATAGTCTACACATGTGCCAAATTTCATCCAAATCCGTTCAGTCGTTTTAGCGTTAAAGCGTAACAAACAAACTCACTTTCGCATTTATAATTTTAGTCGCACAAGCTACATCTCTGCTTACGCTACTTGAATCTGCGCATCACGAATGTCAGGGCCATTCAATTGTGAGTTAGACTCTGGTAACATAACAACGCATCGACATAAATTGCCTCCACGTAGAGCTGACAATAGTTGACCGGATAGGCGTAGGAGCGGCGTGAATGACCAGCCCAAGGTCAATAGCACACTCAGGGTCAAGGTCGAAAGTGACTTGGATAATGTGACAAGTTTTGTTGGAAACTTAGTGTAAGTTTAGCAATGGGGTGTCTTCTATCTATCTATATAAATAAAAAGAGAAGTCCTGACTGACTGATTGACTGACTCATCAAGGCCCAGCCCAAACCCTTGGACATAGAAAGCTGAAATTTTGCACAGAGGTTCCCTTTATAATGTAGACATGGAATAAGGAAGGATTTCCCGGTAGTAGATATTTTCCGACATCCACGCGGGTGAAGCCGCTGGCAAAAGCTAGTTTAAAATAAGTTTTTAAGAACTGCTTTCAAGAATCAGATCAGATCAGAAACCTTGCAAAAATAATTCTGAATTACTTAAATCATTTTGTTATTCCTAAGTTGAAGAGAAGACACTGCAAAATAACGGCGAAGGAAGAAATCGTAAGGAAGTAAAGCAAGCGTAATAATGTTATCCGGATGCTTGTTTGAGCATACGAACAACAATTTTTCGAATAAAGTCAAGAAATCTTACAGTCTTTCATGATGTTTTTGTGTGTTCTATACTGTAATCAGTACCTAGTATCCAAATTAAACTAGAACTAGAATGCAAAATGTAATTAAAAAGTCACATAAAAAAACCGGACAAGTGCGTGTCGGACTACGCACAATGAAGGGTTCCGTAGTTGGTATGAAATTATCCCAAAAACAAACTTAACATACAAACAAAACATGTTCTCCCATACATTCCAACAGTAAATGTAAGTTTGTATTCACAATATTGAGAGATTTACCATGTTATTTTAAGACCACAAACTTCTTATAGGTTTTCCTGTAATCTACAGGTATAGAACTATTTTCTGTATTTTTTTCAAAATTTTAGGCTCAGTAGTTTCGGAGATAAGGGGGGGGGGGGGAATGGTCAATTTTCGTCTATTTTCTTAAATAACTTAAAAACTATTTATTTCAAAATTATGAAAAAAATATATTTGAGTTCTTCATAGTAAGTCCTTTCATTTGATATATCACAAGGTACAGTTTACATAACTTTTTTTTTTAATTTTCTAGTTTGCCCCCTAAAAGTGACCCTCATATTCAAAATTAATTTATTTACTTTAGCTGTACGTGTTTGGGTTACAGAAATCCATATGTCTACCAAATTTCAACTTAATCGGTCCATTACATGCGGAGCAAATTGGCTGTGACAGACGGACAGACAGACAGACAGACACACGAGTGATCCTATAAGGGTTCTGTTTTTTCCTTTTGAGGTACGGAACCCTAAAAATCTGTTATGTCACAACATTTGACAACAATTATTGTTGTGTTGTTGTTTTATTATTCTGGTTTTGCCACATTCTCCCTCGTCCTTGAGAAGCGGGCACCATAAACAGGAGAACAAACGATTCGAAGACTGTCCTGCACAAAATATAGGCCCCTCTCCTTGTTCAAGGTCAAATAGAGTCAATGTCCACTCATGTCCCAAGGTCAGTCGTAGAGTAGAATAATGACACTATGTTTGTGCTCATTTGTTTATGTTTTAATCATTAGAACGTTATTGGTAGTTGTAATTTGTATGAGCCACATCATTCATGTAAATCGGCCGGTTGCTATTACATTACATAATTACATAATGTAATTTTTATGGTGTGCATAATAAAGAGTATTCTATCTATCTATCTATCTATCATTACCAGCTGGGCCCCGCGGGTTCACCCGCGTAGACCGGGATAAAAAGTAACTTAGATGTTAATACAGCGTCTACAGCTTATATATACCAAATGTCATCCAAATCTGTCCAGCCGTTTGAGCGTGACAAAGTAACAAACATACAAACACACACACTCACAAACTTTCGCCTTTATAATACCTATTAGTGTGACTAAACTTTTTGATTATTAATCTTCAGATTCTTTCGGGACATCGCCAAGCGGTTGGTCGACTCTACACGTGACCAAAGGGCTGTCCTATTTTTTGGCCAAAGAATTAGCATTGCCATACAACGTGGCAATGCTGCCATCCTTTTGGGCACCTTTCCTTTCGACAGCGACGCGGATGAATTTTTCGATGCCTTAAGATTAGTTCCCTTCCTTTTTGTATTATAACTTGTACATATTATTTTTTTTAAGTCTGTTACATTTTAAATTACGTAAATAAAAGGATTTATCGTTTAAAAAATCTTCAGAAAGCTTATTCTATTATTTATTTAAATTTTAATTAATTTAATTTTAATATTTTTAGTGTTTAAATTGAAATCGGACTGTACCTATGGATCAAGTTATCTGAAATAAATAAATTTTTAACATAAATAGTCGGGGGCGAAGACCTAATTTTGTAAAATCTAATAGTATCTAAAAACTGTGCGCAGCCTAGTTGACTGTTGACATACGTCTCGCTAAAAGTCAACGACAAGGCTGCGCGTCATTTGTTTCGAAGCTTCTAGAACCTTCTAGAAGCTTCGACTCGACCTTATTGGACGAGCGGTTTGTGGCGGGAGCGGTTAGAAAAGGGTTCGCGTTATAAATTTAATTTATTTTAATTTAATTAATAGAGTCACTATTAAGCCTCAAGTAGAGTCCTACCACAACATGCACACTACATTCACATCGACACAAATTCTAAGAATACATAACTCTACGTGTGACTAGTTTGGTGACGTCACTTGTTGGTAGAGTCGCCGACCGAGAGTCAAGGTTGCGATCGGCGAATAGAGACGACGTTAGCGTAGGTCAAATGTTGATTATAAATCTCATGTAGTGGAACTGTGATTCTATATTTTATTTTGGTCGAGTGACTTTTAAATTGTTGGTCTAGGATTTTTTTTTTTTGGAAATTAAATATGGGGGATATCTGTCTGACTGAAGGGAATTGTAGAGATTGATAACAACATCAATACTTTTACACATGACTTTGTAATATATATTTTTAAATCTTTTAATAATTTGTATAAAAGTGATAATATTATTTCCTTTATTTCATTAATATCCTACATACATTTAAATTACATTTTTAAACATTAGAATATAAAAATATTTTAAAAAAGTATAATTATTATACAACTAACTAGGTATTTACAGTAGCTACTAAGTAAAATAACTAACTACACAAAAAAAAAATGCGTGTCAATGTGTCGCGGTGACGCAAACCCGCAAGATTTCCCCCTACCAAAAATCGATCAACGCGCCTAAAAAAAATTTAATTTCAAAATTCAAAAATAGGCGTTAAAGTACTCAAATACAAGCTTCGTAAAATAATCGCAGATGCATAAATCTAAACAAAACCGGTATTTGCTCGCACATTAGCGAGTCAATGACCGGTAGAGTCATACCTACTAAATTTAAAATTCTAACGACAAACATTGGCGTAGGTCACGCTCTATCATAGACGTAACAACTCTATGTAGAGTCAGTGACCGTTCAAGGTCATTCTAGTAATCTAGTCTGATAGAGACGTTAATGTAGGTCGTGCTATATTATAATAGTCAAGGTCAAAGTCATTTTTTTGTCAGGAAGACCATTAAAATCACTTTTCAAGAAAATAAAACTGATTCCCGTTGCCCTTTCAAAAATGTAGTTTCGTCTGGAAAAGAATGAGCAAGAAACTCTATTACAGAAATACATCACAATTTGCGTGACTCTATTTTTAGGGTTCCGTACCAAAATGGTAAAAAAGGAACCCTTATGGTATGACTCAGTCTCTGTCTGTCTGTCTGTTTGTCTGTATGTCTGTCTGTCTGTCTGTCTGTCTGTCACAGCTGGATATCTCAAGAACTACTAATGCTATCAACTTGAAATTTGGAACAGTTTTAGATGACGTTTACCCAACTATTTTGCAAATAAGAAAGAAGTAAAAATATTTATGTTCTTTTTTGTAACAGGGACTGAAAAGGGGTCTTAAAAATTCAAAGTAGGTTACAAGGAAATAAAACTGATTCCAGTTACCCTTTCAAAAATGTAGTTTCGTATGGAAAAGAATGAGCAAGAAACTCTATTAGAGAAATACATCAATTTAGCGTGACTCTATTTTTTTAGAATGGTAGAGTCGTTGACCGGGAGAGTCAAGGTTACGTTCTAGGTTTTGTTCTAAGTTTTGTTCTAGATTTTGTTTTGTTTTGAATGCCGTTAGGAATATTGGCGTACGTTATGTCTGTATTTTATTTTTTTCTGGTTTTTAGGTCAAGTTTTACATATGGAGCAAAATCTGAATACCTAGAAATTCTCTGGCTATCAATTTACGTAATAATAATGAGTGTATTGATCTACATTTCTCTATACATCGAATAATACACTAGACACAATTAGTTATTTTTGTTTTCTTCTATTAAAACAACACATAGAGCATCTTCATTTCTACGTTGTAATGGATCAAGCTCTACATGTGCGTACGATTGCCAACTTTTTTATAAAAACGTAATGAATGTTTGTTTATGAACAAGAAAGCGTAGTTTTTGTAAACACCTATGCTAAGTAATAACAGCCGCATCGGGTCCATCGATCAGGTTAAGCTAAGCTTTCCGCGGTTGGTCCGTTGATCATCTTTACATACCAAGACTCCACCGTGCCTCTTGGTCCCAGCTGTCATTCGTGACAACCAATCTTACCATCTTTGACAGTCGTTACGGTACGGGTCGTCAGAAGCCCGAAAGTCAGACAACCCGTCTTACCAAGGGCATCGTATTACCCAGTAACTGGGTTGTGGAGGTCAGACGGACAGTCACTCCATGTAAAATACTGGTATTCAGCTGCATCCGGTTAGACTGGAAGTCGACCCAACATAGTTGGGAAAAGGCTAGGCAGATGATGACCTATGATAAACTCATGTGTAGAGTCACGTGAATGTAGAGTTCAATTCCCACGAAACAGGACAAACGCTATCACTGAAAACAAATAAATCATACGAAATATGTAGCTGGTATGAATGTGTCAGAGACTATAGTAAAGAAAACATGGATAAGTTCTGTAGTTGTATTTCGTCTCTTAGTTTCTCAAATGTTTACGAAAAAAATAATTTACAAGAGTCGTTTACTGAATTTTTTAATCTATTTAAATTATTTTATGATCTGTGCTTCCCTATAAACACGGTTAAGAAGTCAAATAAAAAGGGGAACTGTAAATGGTTAACGAGAGGGATTAGAATATCCTGTACAAGGAAGAGGTATCTCTATCTTAACCAACAACACAATAAAAGTAACAGAAAAAAACTGAATAAAAAATACAAATCCTACAGTTACATTCTTAAAAAATGCATGCACAACTCTCGACAGCTTCAGAGTAAGAAATATATTTATAGTAATAAAAACAAATGTAAAGCCACATGGGAAGTTATTAACGAGCACATTAGTGACATTAACACAAAAACTGACATTGACAAAATAATTGAAAATAATCAGACATACGAAGACCCTAAAGAACTGAGTGACAAATTTAATCAATTTTATATACATCTGACAAACAATAACAATTTTAAGTATGACTGGAATGAGATAAACAAAACTATTGATAATAATAATGCACAAACAATATTCCTTAAACCTACTGACGCTATGGAAGTATTCCGAATTATTAAAACTCTAAATAACACGAACGCAGCGGGAATTGATGGCATCACAACAAAAGTAATAAAAATAACTGCACCATATATATGTCATCCACTGAGTTATTTAATAAACCGGTCCTTTGAGGAAGGTGCGTTTCCAAATATATTAAAAACATCAATAATTAAGCCCCTTTTTAAAAAAGGGGAAAGATCTGACATGAATAATTATAGGCCAGTAACGTTGATACCAATCATGTCAAAAATATTCGAGAAAGTAATGCTGAGGCGGCTACAAGAATTTGCGGCAAGCCATCATTTACTTAAAAATGAGCAATTCGGATTTAGAAAGGATAGTACTACTTCGTTAGCCTGTTTCAACTTGATCAAAATTGTCACTCGGGCTATAAATGATGGATTGCCAGTTGCGGCGATATTTCTGGACATGAGCAAAGCGTTCGATTTTGTAGACCACAATTTGCTCTTACACAAGTTAGAAAAATATGGTATAAGAGGTAAAGCGAACGATTGGTTAAGAGACTATTTAAGTGACAGAAAGCAATGTGTGGAAATCTCGAGAATTCAAAATAACAAAAAGGAGGTGTATAGAAGCGACTATCAGCGAAACAATTTTGGAGTGCCACAGGGAACTGTGTTGGGACCGTTCTTATTCATCATGTATATAAATGATCTCCCAAACAGCACCCGTCATGACACAATCTTGTTTGCTGATGACACAACTCTCATTGTGAAGTGTGAAAATGAAAGTACGTATGAACGAGAAATAAACGAAGCTATAAACGACATTATACACTGGTTACATTCCAATAACTTACAAATCAATATGGAAAAAACCAAAATGATCGAATTCCAAACAAATAAAAGGAAACCATTGCTGCTAAATGTCAAATATAACGACACTAATATAGAAAGAGCATCAAACACTAAATTTCTGGGCATACAGTTGGATCAACATTGTGACTGGAAGACACATGTCGATCACGTTTGTGACAAGCTTGATCGATTTGTCTATGCATTAAAAAGACTAAGAGTTACAGTGTCAACAGAAGCTGCTCTTTGCGCATATCACGGGTATGTTTCGTCAGTACTCGCATATGGACTTGTAATGTGGGGCAATTCGGTGGATATCATAAGGGCGTTTAGAGTACAAAAAAAATGTGTGCGTGCAATCTGTGGAGCCTGGTTTACCGATAGCTGTAAGCCCTTGTTCAAAAAGTATAATATTTTGCCTTTACCGTGCATGTACATTAAAGAATTATGCCTATTTGTACAAAAAAATCCGGAATATTTCACGAAGCGTAAAGATGTTATTAAAAGAAACGTAGCTCCTAGGAATAAAGATAAGCATAAACATATGCTCTGCGTACCACAATGTAAGCTCGGATTGTACAAAAGGAACTCTTACATAACGGCTATAAAGGTGTACAATAAATTACCAGACGCCTTCAAAGATTTACCTTTGACTATGTTCAAAAAAAAGTTAACACAGTGGTTACAAGAAAATTGTTTTTATGATTTAAACGAATTTATGACATATCGTGCAGAAGGGCAATCCGAAAAATATTGATATAGTTCATACCTTATAATAATTATTTTAATGTTTAATATTATTAAAAATCGTGACATTTTTATGGAGTACCTAAGGACCTTGCGTTAAATCCGTATTTTGACATTTTACTTATTTTTTTTTCCTTTTCTTTCTTTCCTATTTTGACATTAATTAATGTATTATGTTCTTAATGTCAAAATTTATATATTTTTTTTTTATTTTTTCTCGATTTTGACATTTAATTTATTTATGTTCTTGATTATTTTATTGAATTGAATTATTAATTGAATTGAAATAATGTGAATGACAATGAAAATAATTAATTGAATTGAAATTATATACCTACTTAATTTAATTGAAATTGTATGTAGTGTTAGCCTAGTTATTAGGACACATTTGCACACCATATGTAATGGTAGAATGTAATTGGGCCACGATATTCTTAAGTTCTTGATTTATACCTACATTCTAGCAAATAAATTAATTTGAATTTGAATTTTGAATTTGAAAATGAATTGAATGCATCCAAGAGATGTGTGTCTTAATGCGTATTTATTTGTAGAAATAATGATTTTAGTAAAGAGTTATTTTGGTTTTTTTATTTATTTATGGTGATTAACAGATTAGTTTGCCAAGTGTGGTGATTTTGTAAGCACATATTACCACACCCATCCCGCAATCTTTCCTCACCCATCCCGCAATGTTTGAAAACCAAGGTTTTCAACCAGTGCGTCCTGCCCGTTATGACGTACGGTGCTGAAACGTGGACACTGACAGTCGGGCTGGTCCACAAATTCAAGGTCGCTCAGCGCGCTATGGAGCGGGCTATGCTCGGAGTTTCTTTGAAGGATAAAATCAGGAATGAAGTTATCCGGAAAAGAACCGGAGTAACCGACATAGCTTGCAGAATAACCAAACTGAAGTGGCAGTGGGCTGGCCATGTTTGTGTAAGGACCGATGGCCGGTGCAGCAGACGGGTCCTGGAGTGGAGACCGCGTATCGGCAAGCGTAGTGTGGGACACCCCCCAGCTAGATGGACAAACGACCTGAAGAAAGTGGCTGGGACAGACTGGATGCGGAAGGCGGAGGACAGGGTGTTGTGGCGCAGACTGGGAGAGGCCTGTGTCCAGTAGTGGACTGCGATAGGCTGAGTTGATGATATTACCTCACACATACGACATCGGGGTGTACACACTTCTACCTGCCCCTGTGAAGAATACAAGCCTGAACACTTCTGCCTATACTTACGCCTTTGTAGAATACAAAAAGTATGAATTATAGCAAACAAATTCATCATCATCTGCCTAGCCTTTTTCCCAACTATCTTGGGGTCGGTTTCCAGTCTAACCGGATACAGCTGAATACCAGTATTTTACATGGAGCGACTGCCTATCTGACCTCCACAACCCAGTAACTGGGTAACACGATATCCCTTGGTAAGACTGGTTGTCAGACTTTCGAGCTTCTGACGACCCGTAACGACTGTCTTAACGTGCTTTCCGAGGCACGGGGGAGTCTCGGTATATAAAGATGCAGCAATGAAATTGCTGAAGACAAAATGAGGAATTGTTTTATGGGAAGCTGATTGATGTCTATCCATTAGACGTATCCAAAATAGTCAAATCAAATCAAAATGGCGCCTATAAAAGAAGGAGCGGGCTGTAATCCATCACGCGGGCCCAGTGCGGGTTGATAGATGTCACATGTCTTCGAATATTTGGTTCTAGGACATGCCGGTTTCCTCACGATGTTTTCCTTCACCGTTTTGAGAGCAGCAGTGATGATATAATTTACAAAGCGCCTGCCGGGGTTCGAACCTACGACCTGCAACTCGTAAGTCGCGGCCGTTACCACTTGGCCACCACTGCGCAACACATAGTTGTTGTTCTTACAAGGTTTTTATTTTAAACTAGACTTCCAGAAGTCAAGAAGGTTAATGCCCGTATTTAAAAACATTCACATTCTCATCCCTGAGACAATCTGAGTCAAAAATCTGTCAAAAATGTAGGTGAATTAGAAGTATTTTGACAGAATTAGACTGAGATTAGAATGCAAACTTTCGCTGTGAAATGATCACATAATAACTCCCTGTAAAAGTAATCCCCCATAAAATAAAATAATAAGGTTTATTAACAGGACCATTTATCACCATCATTAAGGGCGAGAATACACATGCCAGTAACTTGCACAAAAGTATGCAAGTAGCTGGAATGCCGTGTGCCATAACATTCTGATTGGTGAATGTCACAATGGCATACCAGCTACTGGCATAGTTTTGTACACAGGCATGTGTATTCCCGCTTTTTTTTTCTTTCTGGATGGGAAATCATCAAATGTCTGTCCCGCTCTGGGTGGAGCTGGAGGTCGTGTCCGACTTTTACTGACTAAAACCCACCCGTGTTCCTTCAGTTGCCTGTGCCAGGGCCACGGTATCTCTTTCGAACACCCGCGACCCTGGCGGCGTGTATTCCCGCCCTAACACCAATATTAAGACCCAGTGACACTTTATAAGTCAATTCTTTTAAAGACACATACATACAACTCGAATCTTCAACTACCTATTTGAAAAATAAGTCTCAGACGAAAAATTAACATTTCATGTTCACAAAAAACATTAATCCTCGGGCCGTGGGCTCCAAAACAAAGGGCGTCTACGAACGGCGCGGCCGCAGCTGAGTGTGTGCGTTTACACATACATGAACAATGTTATATTTGAAAATTTGTGCAGAAGCGACATTTTTGATTTTGGTGTTTTGGGTTACGATTTTACAAGAGAGAAGAATGGGAAGAATAAAAGTAAAATCTGCAATAATATCATCATCTGCCTATCCTTATCAAACTATGTTGGGGTCGGCTTCTAGTCTAACCGAATGCAGCTGAATACCAGTATTTTACATGGAGCGATTGCCTATCTGACCTCCACAACCCAGTAACTGAGGTAACACGATACCCCTTGGTAAGACTGGTTGTCAGACTTTCGGGCTTCTGACGACCCGTAACGACTGTCAAAGATCCATGAGTGACAGCCGGGACCATCAGCTTAACGTGCTTTCCGAGGCACGGAGGAGTCTCGGTATGTAAAGATGGTCGCTCATCCACGGACCAACCGCAGCAAATGTAGCTAAACTGATCGATCGACCCGTGGGGCTGTTATTACTTAGCCACAAGCCCCTCCTTACCTGCAATAATAATGAGATTTAATGACGATGTTGCTCGAACTACAACTTGTCATTTAACCAGCACCCATTCAAAATGGTTACAGAAATTTTGTTTATGGCCAGAAAATAGTAGGTACCTACTGCTTCCTTGGACGAACTTTTTCGCAAGAAGCTATGTATATTTATTAAACTTTCGGCTCTGTTCCATCGCGGTTCCATGTGTGAGATAACCAATTAACCAAAATAAAGGACAAAATATGATTTGTAGGCTACTTTAGATTTCAGTCTGGTAACGAACTATACCTACAGGAGAATGCCTAGTATGTCAGTGTTATTTTGAAAAACAAGAATAGAACTTTATCCCAGGATTTGTCGACAGTTTTCAACACGTCCTTTTAAAAAGTAAAATGTATTGTCGCATCTGTATCCTACTCTACGGCCTATCAGTATTAGTCGATTCGTCCTTCGTCTAACAAGGGCGGCAGGCCGGCAACCCGGCCTATCGATCTAATGCGCGGGCGCAGTGTTTTTAACGTTTATCAGTGAATACTGCAGGAAATGCACTTTTTATTTTTTATAATATTATTATGCAGTTTAATGAATGTTTACGCTATTTCATGGAGTGGGATTTGTACTGTAACTAGTTTGTACAAGACGGATTTTAATATTCTTGGATTTCGACTGGTCGTATGGAATTGAATAGAATAGAATAATATTGATTTGTTTAAAAACATGGTATATAAAGATGACGTAAAATAACAGTTAAGGTAGTTACTAGGATTTCTGGACTAAAAATATTTCTTACATGAGCGCATAGAACCTATGGCCCTTATATAAATGAAAAGTATAACCACTGCACCTATTAGATTGTCAAATTATTATTTTTGATAGGAACACTATAAAATTAGGTGAATGTTAACAAGATTCTAAACTCTGATTTTGAAGTCGCTAGATCAAAATGACAATTGCGATAATTGTAATTTTGACATTTTATTCATGTTATGTTATGTCATTTAAGGGTTGATTTTCCAACAGTCAGATAACTTTTATCCAAAGAATAAATATGACAGTTTGACGTACTTTCTAAAGAAAAGCTGTCAAAAGCCATATTTATTCCATAAATAAAGGTTAGGTATCTGACGGTTGAAAAATTAGCCCTTAGGACCTGTTTCACCACCTACCTATTAAGGTCCTATTAATACTTGGCAGATAATTTCATAAAAAATCTGTTCCATTTTTTAATCTATTTGGTTATTAGAGGCTATTTGGACATCGTGACATAGGGCCTTAGGACCTGTTTCACCACGTACGATTAAGTTCCTATTAACGTACTTTTGGCAAATTATTTCATACAAATTCTGTTCTATTTTTGAATTTATTCGGTAAGTAGTGGCTGTTCGAACATCGTGAAATAGGCCCTTAGTCTAGCAAATTAAATATCAGAGTAAGTCTTCTTAGTAATGTCTATGAAAGAAACTTACTAGACACCCTATAGTGACTGTCTTTAGGTTACTAGTTCAATGGATTCGGTCAGTTTAACCGCGATAAGCAAAGGTTACATAATCAGCCTATAATGTTCCCTCTGCTGGAAGACAGGCCTCCTCTATGTGAGAGGGAGTGGGCAGATCATGTCTTCGAATGTTTGGTTCTAGGACATGCCGGTTTCCTCACGATGTTTTCTCTCTCTCGTTTTGAGAGCAATGGTATCATGAGTAAAGCTCCTGCTAGGTTCGAACCCACGACCTTCAACTAGTAAGTCACCCGTCACCACTAAGCCACCAGTGCTCTCTTAAGCAAAGCTTAGCTCCAAAAAAAAAGCGCGACCACCTCTACAGACTCTATCACAGCCCTCAAAATTTACGAAAAAAATCTAGTCACTCGATAATACCCTTTATCCATAACCTAAATCAGTGATTATAATTTCACGAACACGCTCTATATATAGTTCTCACCGCTCTCGAGCCCACTGAGTAGTTTCAAAGGGCTTTTTTACTATTTTTGAAACACCTGTGTCGCCTGGCGACCTTTATTGTCCTGTTTTGCTTGGATGCCCTTTATACACTATGGTTTAGAGTACCTTAATTATAGGAGTTAGTTCGCTTTTGTTTTTTAAGGCTTTTTAGTGTAGGTTTGAGTTTTTTGGTGAGAGTGCTGGCGAACCTACACTGGTTTGAGTTTTTTGGTGAGAGTGAGTGAGTGGAAATGGGGATAAGGGATGTAAGTGTGATATAGTGTGCATATGGGGATGTAAGTGTATGAAAAATTGTCAGGGACAACAATGCAACCTGTTAGAGCAAGAGTATGCTTTATGTTGAAGTTTTTAATAATATAAGTCATGTAATATAATAAAGATAATCATGTAATTTAATTAATATAACTTTACTATGATTTATTACCCATACAGTATGTTTTAAGGAGCTCGTGGCTAAGTAACAACAGCCACGCGGGTCAATCCATCAGGCTAAGCTACGCATGCCGGTGTTGTCCGTGGATGGGTGACCATCTTTACATAACGAGACTCCTCCGTGCCTCGGAAAGCACGTTCGTTGATCCCGGCTGTCATTCGTGGATCCTTGACAGTAGTTACGGGTCGTCAGAAGCCCGAAAGTCTGATAACCAGTCTTACCAAGGGGTACCGTATTACCCAGCAACTGGGTTGTGGAGGAGTCTCGGTATGTAAAGATGGTCACCCATTCACGGACCAACACCGGCAAGAGTAGCTTTTAACATTATAAATCGACCCGTGCGGCTGTTATTACTTAGAAGTGAAATTTCTTTTCTTGCAAGACTGGTGCTTGCTTATTATCTTATAAATAAAAAGAGAAGTCCTGACTGACTGGTTGACTGACTCATCAACGCCCAGCCCAAACCCTTGGACCTAGAAAGCTGAAATTTTACACAGAGGTTTTCCTTTATAATGTAGACAAAGAATAAGGAAGGAATTCCCGGTAGTTCCTGTGGGATATTTTCCGACATCCATGCGGGCGAAGCCGCTGCCAAAAGCTAGTTGTAAATATTTCCTCTTGCTCTTTTATCCATGAAGCATTTTAAGCTATACTTTGCTTCCTTATAAGGTGGTCCTTGTCTTACTGTTATTGCTTTGGTAAAATATCTTCCAGCTATTAAAAAAAAAAAATTCTGATGCATGAATAATATGATTCGAAATCTGTCCACCTCACAAAAACTGCATAGGTATGTCGTAAAGATGTTGCATACAAAGAATGCAATCTTAACGTTTTTCCCTTATAGCAATAATGAATCAGTTTCTTAGAAAAATATAAAACTCATAAATAAATTGTTAGGTACAGTTCTTTTATTGGTTATATTTAGACGACCGCCTTGTCTAGTCGATGCTAATCGTCTTCCATTTAGTCTAATTTAGTGTTTGGCTAGGTGTAGACGGGGATTGGTACCTAGATTTATTAATATTATAGTGCTCTAAGTGATGAATAAGTGATGAAGTTATCGACGAAAAACATTTCCAAAAAAAAGGAAAGTAACTTGGCTTAGAACTTTAGAACGTGAGATACAGTTTTGCGAGTTTGTGATTGGTAGTTTCAAATTCAGAATTCGGTTTAAGCGCTCCGAGCTTCTGCGAGTAATGACAAGTAATGAGTAAAATATTCATCGATTAAACTAATAAAAAATTTCGAATACAAACGTTCCAAGTTAAAAATTCGTTCGCGCCAAAACGATGAAACACGAGCGGCGTTCGGAAACCGAACTTGGGTGTTCGGCTGCGACAGCCTCTGCTACCGGAGTGTGTACGAAAGAGATCCTTTTAGCGAAATTAGTCAGAGTTCCCGAAAAACACGGCCATCGACCCCTCCGGGCAACACCTAAGTATTTTAGTGTCTAAAAAAAATCCTGTGTTTACATAACACGCCGAATTTTTTAAATAAACTCCACGTCGAAGGGCTCTGCAACGCGCACAGACAAAAATTTCGTCGGTTGCGTTCGTGTGTGTGCCGCACACACTGACACCACATAAAAATGCCCAATCGGTACATGTCGCACCACTACAATGAAGGGACGACGTAAGTCGCATACAAGTGCATAATTCGGCCGAGATGCAAAAAAAAATATTTGGCAATGCGGCCCCTACGCGCCCGCCAGTCGCCCGCCCGCCTGGGTTAGGTTAGGTTAGATTTTTTGGCTCAAAACGCTCGTTGGCGATTTTTTGAAAATAATTTTTGTGTCTATATCACTAGGAAAAGGCGTTCTTCCTGAAACTTTATAGCGCGCCAGTACGTCGCGATTTTTTGAATAAAGAACCCGTAACGCGTTACTTCGCTCCACTTGGAATCTTATTTGAATTTGATAGTTCGTTTTTAATAGATTAATAGATTTTATTTTAGTTAATTCAACGAGCGTTTTGAACTAAAATACCGCGGCAGTCGGGCGCAGTGTTCATTCGGATTTTATTTTACAGACGTCACCGATTATGACTTAATATTTTAAGAATAAAAACCAAGATTTTTCATCGTTTTGGAAAAGACTCTAGTGCCTAAAGTGTCGTGTTGTGTTTTATTTTACTGCAATTTAGAATTTCTATTTTTATTTTATTGGACTTTTGTGTTTCCCGTTTTTATTATTTGGTAAGTACTTTTATTTTTCCCTGTTTTTATTTTAAGACTTTTTGTTAAGTGTTACCTTACCTACTTTTTGATTTTTCCTTACGTATTGTATGAAGATCCGTTCTTGCAAAACTTTTCCAGCCATGTTTTTATTTTTAACAACCATTATTCAAATAAAAAGACACAAAGGAATAATCAGCATTGTTATTCGGCGCCACGGATCACAAAACTGCAACGTTTATGCTTACAAAAACACTAGATAACTTTGTAAATCGTATATTTTTCTAATAAATCGGGAATGATCCCTAGACAAAGTGACAAGGACACGTCGTGAGTGACGTCAGCAGTACTAGGCACTGCCGAGAAAGTCGGCCATCTTGATTCTGTGTTCTTTTTTTGAAGCCTACGAAGTGCGCGGGCGCGGACCCGCCATGTTGCTTTATGTTCAAATTTTGAATTTAGAACTACCATTTCTTCCTTTTTTTGGATGATAGGTTTAATATAGAACGTATAGTATTTTCAGGTGTTATTATAAAGATACTTTTAATGCGTGCATTTCCTGCCATTGAATGCAATAGTTAGGCCTATTTGAAGCGGCTTGACAGTATGGAAGTATTTTTGCTTCGACATTCAAAAATTGGATACTATTTTGAATTGATAGAATGAGTAGATTTCTCGTCGTTTTGTTATATTAAAATATTATTTTAAATAAAGTCAAAAAAAAGTACGTAAAAAAAATTATGTACGTACCACATTTTATTGCAGAGCTTTTGAAAAGTCTGCAAGATTTTTAATGGAATATTCTGCAAAACTGACCAATAAAGAAAATATAGTAGTTTAATTTATGTTGTATCTTGATAAAGTATGGTTTTTTATTATGGCTATAAGGATAGCCATAGTAAAAAAACATACTTTAACCAACAATAAGAATCGCAGCACATTTAAGTGAATTAAAGAGAAAAAAAATATTACTGAACCAACACGGCTCTTAAAACTACCTATTGGCCTTAAAACGTCTAAATAACGAAGAAGGAAGAGTTACTTACCAACTAAATTAAATGCATTTTACACTGAAAAAAATATAGACATGTTAGAGATTAAAAAACAAAAACGCACTATAAACCTATTTTAGACAAAAACTGTTTTGTCAATTTCTTTCGAATTATGATTTAAGTTTGAAAGCAGAGGACACAACACTTTTTAACTAAAATAGGTTTATGAAGCGTTCTAGTTTTTTTTAAGAATAAGGGGTTAAATTATTCTTTTTGGAGAAAGTTAAGTATTCTTATAAAAAAGAGATCACAAAAACCAGGAACAACAGGAAGCACAGCAGCGGCACCAGCTACAAGAGTTGCACATATTTTTAAAAAGTAAGATAGAAACACAAGTAAATATAATATTTAAATAAATAGGTGAATGACCAAACATGTCAATGAAGTCATTTCTTGCGTCATCATTATTGTAAGAATGATAATTATTAAACACTAGCTTTTGCCAGCGGCTTCGCCCGCGTGGATGTCGGAAAATATCCCACGGGAACATACTACCGGGAATTCCTTCCTTATTCCTTGTCTACATTATAAAAGGAGCCTTTATGCAAAATTTCAGCTTTCTAGGTGCAAGGGTTTGGGCTGAGCGTTGATGAGTCAGTTAATCAGTCAGTCAAGACTTCTCTTTTTATTGATATGCAGAAGATAAAGATGATAAGAAACACATTCATTTGAAACTAAAAGAACTAATAATAATTAAAAAGCTCCTAATTCCATTCTTTAACGCTTTCAGGACATTATTTACACAGGAAATCTCCACAATCATTCATATTCCACATCGTTATAATCAGCAGTATCGAAGAAAACTCGTCCGAGCTTCCTATCCAATTCATTTTGCTAATTGTTGCACAAATCAATGAGCAGTCTAGATTTTATATAGAGAAAGATACCCTAAAAAACCTTTAAAAAAAATAATATTCTGTGTTGCGGCTAAGTCATCAAAAAAGACTCAGCAAAATTCACAATTATAGGTACGCAGAACATACATATCCCAAGTAGCGTGCTGGCACCCGGTTCCACGTCTTCCGGATGCCGTCCAGTCTGGAAACAGGTTATCAAGACCATACAGACATCTTTCTTTCCAAACACGTTACTGTATATTAAAAAATACTAGCAACGCATCATTGAAAATATGAACAATAGATCAATATACTAATTATTTATGGGTGGGTATAATAAAATGAAAAACTACCAAAAAAAACTTGTAAAAAACTACCAAAAACCAAAAGTAACGGTATGACAACTTAGCTCAATAGCTCAATAGACAGAGATATATCTAAAGCCATACTATTAAATGAATTATAATTGATTAAAATAAGTAAAAATATTAGCCTTGAAAAATGCCACCAAAACATCAAAAAAATAATCATCTAGCTCTATAAACTAACTATTTAACACCTACAGATAATAAACAGACTATATACAAAACATTTTTATTAAGGCTATTTTTTAAATATTTTATTAATAAAGTATTAAAAAACTACCAAAAAATCTCAAACAGTTTAGTCACTTAGCTCAATAATCTACCAAGTGTTACCACAATAAACAAACCCCATACTCTACAAAGCATAGCCTTGGAATCCTGCTGACGCCTCAGATCCTGCGCTTGCACATATCCGAAGGCCACACGAGATAGCTACCTAGTCTAAATCCGTAGCAGCTCGGCCGCCTCCTCGTGTCGTTTAACTCTTGATTTTCAAATGACATTCGCTTGCTTAAAAACTATTCAGTAACGTATGTATCGTTGTGTGTTTGTCTATGTGTGTGTGGTTATGAATGTGTGTTTCGTCTATTATGTTGGTACCTATGTCTATGCAGCTATGATAGGAACATCCAAAGTCTTTGCAAAGTCAAAATTAATGTGTTTTGTTTGTGTTGTGGGAATTTATAAAATCTACTGTGTGAATATCAATGCTATGAATATATTGGAAATGTTAGTAGTTTAGCGTAAAACTAGAAATCGCTTAATCATTGCAATTGGTGACATAAATGACAGTAGACTTGCTGATAAAAAATAGAAAAATACGCGTCTGGTATCTGTGAAAAGGTATACCTAACTGAGTAGGTATACAAATACCTACTATTTTACCTTGTCCTGATCATATTATTTCGTTATTAATAGCGTGAATGTTAAAAATGGATTACTTTGCAAAGCTTGGCAGACTAAAAATTGGTGAATTGCACCAAATTCAGTAGAGCTGTTACGTGCGCCAGCGCATAAAAACAGACATTTTAAAGTATAAATTACAGTCTATTTATATATTTACAACTTGTTGTTGGTAGCACAATATAAATGGACAAAACAAATTGTTTTGAAAACAACAATTTATATTCGCTGGTTTATGTCAAAATATTTACTTTTAAACTGTAGTTTTGGTAATCTTTTATAGGTAGGTATCTTAAAATACAAGCTTTTTAGGGTTCCGTACCTCAAAAGGAAAAAACGGAACCCTTACAGGATCACTTGTTTGTCCGTCTGTCTGTCTGTCAGTCTGTCAAGACCCTTTTTCTCAGGAACGCGTGGAGGTATCAAGTTGCAATTAATACCAAATACGTAGATCTATGGTCCCTTAGAGTCCTGAAAAAATCAACCTTCTAAGTCAACGCAATAAAAAAATACGGCCATTTATGTGGCATATTTTGATGCTTGCAAGTAAATCAAAACCTATAGGTTACTTCCCGTTGACCTAGAATAATGAAATTTGGCTAGAAGCAAGGTCTTCCAGCACAAGTAAAGGAAAAAGTCCGAAAATTGTGAATTTGTAATAATTTTTTGACATAAAAAAATTTTTTTTGGGATCCAATGTTAAGTTTGTTTTTGGGATAAATTCTTTTCAACTACGGAACCCTTCATTGTGCGTGGTCCGACACGCACTTGGCCGGTTTTTTTATACTAGGTCTTTATCTATGGACCTAATAGTAAAAACTACATGATTTCTAGTATCTTTTGCTTTATAGCATTTGTAAAATCTAATCACCACACTTGGCAAACGGATCACTAACCCGCACTGGACCCGCGTGGTAGATTACGGCCTACTTCCTCTCACAGAGAGGAGGCCTGTGTCCCAGCAGTGAGAACATTATAGGCTGATTATGGCAAACGGGCTGGTGACTAAAGATGGAGGAGGTAGGCGGATGCTGCTCATATAGACGTCAGTTTTACGAGGCGGCAGTTCCATGGGAAAAAGGTGTGAGTTTATGTCATATCCTCAATCTATGAGGAAAATATCCGGAAAGTTTTAATGAAACATCTTAAACCAAAATAAGTTATAAAATATGAACATAAAGCATAAAGGACCAACTTCCTAACATATTCAATGCCCTTCATACAAAACCTTAAAGGCTTAAAGTTGCCTATTCACGCGCGATTAGTCGCACGACGAATTTGTAAATGAAGGTTTAGACGTGAAATATACAGGGTGTATCAGAAAGGGGGTGTGGAACAACTTTCTCCATGGACCAATATCGTAATCGAGAAAAAAATATCAGCTGTCCGTACAAAATTTTTATTACCTACTCGACCCAAATGTAGGGGCCGGCTGATAATTTTTTCTCGATTACGATGTTGGTCCCATAGAAAAAGTTGTTCAGTTTGATGCCCTTAATTAAGCTTGACCACACTTTTTTGATACACACTGTATATTATTGGTTTTATTGGTTTTATATGACGATAATTATGCTGGATATAAGACAGTTGAATAATATGAACATAATGGGGATACCTAATAGTTTTCGTTGTTATTTATTTGGTCTGAAGTAGATTTTTTAGACGATTTAAAAAACGTCCACTATAGTTTCTATTATAATAATCTAATTTCAAAGAACATAAGCGCATTTACCTACGCAGAGAAATATCGCCGCACTAGTGCTCGAATAGCCAACCGACTAATTATTGGAAAAATGCGTTTTTAAAAAAAATACTGTTTCTGCACTTATACATTAAAACAAATTTTCCCAAAAAATGGTTGGTTGGCCATTCAAGCAATATGCGACGATACGACAAAATAATCGCACATATTATCCGCACCATCCATGCCACACCTTAGCTTTAGTAAAGAGAAAATAAACTAACAAATAATATAGGAAACAAAAGCCAGTCTCATAAAAGGAGGCCCAAGAGTCTACTTGTTGAATACCACCAATTTAAAACGACCTTAGCTACCATATAAAAGGCAAGACAACATGTGTCAGAATACACTGGACAAAAAAACGTAAGTACTGTTTTCCATCTATGACACACGGACTTGCAAGGTACCGACTTAACTTGACCTTCATTGAGGAACAAATTACAAGGTAACATGTCTCAAGATGTATTGGATTGTTATTTTTGCAGGTACAGTGTTTTTTCAATGACAGTTTGTGTGTATCCAGTTTATTCTGAGCTTTTGTGTTTAAGAAAATGTGCGACAGAAGAGGTCAAGGTAAATTATTGTGTTGTTGATTTTGTGTTAACAATTTTCCAACTATGTTAACACAGTTTTAAACTAACTTAATGTGAGCTTAAGTAACTGTAAGGAACAATACCATAGTGGTGTCAAGATAAACTGGATATGTCCAGTTTTGTTTTCTTTCTAATACTGAATGGTCCAATTAATTTTGACCTCTTTCATTGAATGGAAAGCTATGTAACAGAGCTCAAGGTGTTCTGGTTTTACATAAGTAGAGTTAGCTGCGCTTTCCATTTATGACACAGTGTAATTTTATGCTACTGAGAAATTGAGTATATTGATACAAAGGCCAACACAGTGTCATTTTCGATTTGGTGATGTGTGAAAGAGATGGCATAATTATTGTAAATGAAGAGGTTTGTTAGCAAGATGAGTTTATAAGTATTTTATTTGAAAAAAAAAACGGTGAGTTTTTTTTATCAATTTCACAGCAATGAAACTTTTTGGAAAACTAGTTTTGTTCAATCTCAATGACATTATATATCTAGACGTTGCCATGATTACAGTGTGAAGTGTGGAAGTGAGACACATATATTACGAAATAATTAGGAAAATTGAGACAAAGCATCATATTTTCTGTCCCTTACGGCGTGCCGTGTTTTTGCATGGCAAATTTTAAAAATGTTGCCAAACAAAGTACTTTCACAGTTACAAAATTTATCTTGCGTCGATTAATTTAACATTTTTGGACAGTTTTTGCATTGTGTGAATGTATTGACATGGGTTTCAGTCCAAAATAAGGAAGATTTCTTACGTTAAACCTCAGTTCTCATACCACATAACCTAGAAAAAGTATAATATTGCTGTCTCATGACCGGCCACGCGGTGGCTCGATCTAGATGTATATTATCTAAGGTTCAATCTAGTTACATTGAATCGAACAATAACTGTAGAGTGCCAAACGGTCTCGTAATTAAATCACCCTCTTCTTAAAAACCAAATTATCCCAAAGAGTTTATAATCATGACCAAACTTAAAAAAAAACTTAAGTAATCACTGACTTGCCTCAATTCCTAGAAAAGTCTAACCCGTGACCTCACATTATCTGATGTCTGGTTGCAAATTACAAGAAAACTATTCAGTCTATTGTGATAACTTCGCCTCATGTCTGTCAGACTTCGGCTAAACTCGTGCGCACGAAGATTCCCGAAGGTGCTCGGTGATCATAGTGGCGCTGAACATTGCCGAAGACAATTGATTCGTTTTAGAGTTTACAAGACCCTTTCATGTATTGTTTTATTATTTTTTTATGTGAGTTTAATTGCCAGTCAGCCAGTTATTGAGTTAAAATAAAAATGATTTGTGTAGGTATAAGTTTTATTTTCTATGTGGTTTTTAACCGTGCGAAACATTGGCGGTTCTCAGGAAAAATAAAAAACGTTTTTCTTTTTACAACCTGACTAGTGATCGCATGATTTTTACGACTAGACAAAGTATCGAGATTTTCATATAATATTTAAGTTTAATATGAATTTAATAAACACATAACCTTCCCGAATAAATTCTCTAAATGATGGTGAAAACCATATCAAAACCTGTTGCGTAATTATATTCCTAGTAAGATATAGTAGATTATATCCCCAGGGATATCGCGGCTAAAACCATCTTACTGCGACATATAGATAGATCAATCTGCCTAGCCTTTTCCCAAGTATGTTGGAGTCGGCTTCCAGTCTAACCGGATGCAGCTGAATACCAGTATTTTATATGGAGCGACCGCCTATCTGACCTCCACAACCCAGTAGCTGGGTAATACGATACTCCTTGGTAAGACTGGTTGTCAGACTTTCGGGCTTCTGACGACCCGTAACGACTGTCAAAGATCCACGAATGGCAGCCACCAAAGGCTTAACGTGTTTTCCAAGGCACGGAGGAGTCACGGTATGTAACGATGGTCACCCATCCACTGACCAACCCCGGCAAGCGTAGGTTAACCTGATGGATCGACCCGTGCAGCTGTTATTACTTAGCTACGAGCTCCTCTACATATAGATAGATACATATTACATATATTAAATTAAAGTATTTTCATCATCAACATCAGCTATATAATTTACCGAAAAAAGGCCAACTTCAACTTAGGACGTTCTAAGCCAACATTATTCCAAACAGAGAAAAATCCGGCTATTTGTCAGTTCGCACACGTTTCACCCGAAAATTACTGAGCCAAATGTAGTTAGACTTTCACTAGTACAATTCTTTGTTACATTC
The DNA here is from genome assembly GCA_905163495.3 of Cosmia trapezina. Taxonomy (NCBI): domain Eukaryota; kingdom Metazoa; phylum Arthropoda; class Insecta; order Lepidoptera; family Noctuidae; genus Cosmia; species Cosmia trapezina. The sequence goes on from LR991032.1 coordinate 26,349,360, forward strand.
TTAACACTGTTAAAGAGTTACTTAGGTTTTGAAGAAAATAATCTTTGAAAGAGCAGTGGAGGCCCAGTGGTATTGGCCGCGACTTACGAGTTGTAGGTCGTAGGTTCGAACCCCGGCAGGCGCTTTACTTTGTGTAAATTATTTCATCAGCACTGCTCTCAAAACGGTGAAGGAAAACATCGTGAGGAAACCAACATGTCCTAGAACCAGAAAATTCGATGATATGTGAAATCTAACCAACCCGTACTGGGTCCGCGTGGATTACGGCCCACTCCCTCTCACCGACAGGAGGCCTGTGTCCCAGCAGTGGGAACATTATAGCTGATACTGCCAATCTTTGATAATATCAGAACATCGCGTGGAAACCTAGACTTATCTATCTTATCTTGTATAAAAAAAAAATTGATGTTCGTTATTCTCACTAAAACTCAGAAACGGCTTTACCGATTTGATTTTTTTGTTGTTTTGTTTGTTGTAATAAAGGGTTGGCATAAAAGAAAAAAAAATAAGAAAAAAGAAATTGAAATTTTCGTTTATTTTTGAAAAGAAAACATCTTTTGTCATCTTTTGTTTCGCGATAAGACCCGTTTTAGATATTTTTTTATAATCTTTTGTAAACATACGACTTCACCAGTTATGTTTAAATCCTATTGCCTACAGGGGCCAAGGGGGTTGCCTATAGGGGGCGAGCCTATTGCCATCAATCGAGTTCAAATGCAGACCGTACTGTTGAAAAATAAAAACCCAATATCCAATAACACTTTGCCCGACCCGGAAATCGAATCCAGGACTTCATGCTCCATTAACGAATCATCTAGGCTTATATTATTATTTTGTATTATAGAAAAATGCAGAAAAACTCCTGGATGCAGTTAGTATCACCATGAAATACAATTCATTACCATACAATAGCATATAACGTGACTATTTGATGACGTAATCAATGATAATTGGTCAGTTTGTATTGTTAATTTATTCTACATAACATTGTCATGAAAATGAATTAATACACATGTGAAGGTTATTCGATAAATAACTTTAATTTGAATTTACGAATTCCCTTCATTATAATTTTAGAGGAGTTATATGAAATTTAAAAAAAATAATATATATTAACTGATTTTTCCCAAAAGATTTTTTAATGTACAATTGGTGGTGGGTTCAAACTCTTCCTCGGTGGCCTCCGTGCCTCGGAAAGCACGTTAAGCCGTTGGCCCCGGCTGTTATTTGTGGATCTTTGACAGTCGTTACGGGTCGTCAGAAGCCCGAAAGTCTGACAACCAGTCTTACCAAGGGGTATCGTATTACCCAGTCACTGGGTTGTGGAGGTCAGATAGGCAGTCGCTCCATGTAAAATACTGGTATTCAGCTGCATCCGGTTAGACTGGAAGCCGACCCCAACATAGTTGGGAAAAGGCTGGGCAGATTGATTGGTGGTGGGTTCAAACGACAACGAAATCGTTCAAACTTTCCATCGTTTGTTTTAGGAATAACCGAAATACAGCGAATGAAATGTGACTATTGGCCAATAGACATTGATTTATATTCCCACCTAAATTATTATAGATTGACGCACTAATCCCGTAACTCCCTTATTGGACCAGTCACATTTAATTCCGCAAAGTTCGGTTTTTCCGAAGATAAAATGGAAATGAAACCTTAGAACGTTTTCGTACTGTAAGGAGCTCTTCTTTCCACGGAGAGCTCCTCAGTTTTTATAGGAAATTGATGTGTTTTTCGAAGGACAAACCTATTTTTTCTTTTTCACAAGAGCTGCAAAATAATTTGTAAAAAAATCATCGCCGATTTATCATTGCTTAGAATTAAAGATCGTTCGAAATCGGAACTTATTTCCGTGACATTTTTACAACTGTTTACTAACACCGCCTCCCTATGAATGGGATTTAGGAACCAAAAGATCTTTGTAGCGCTATAATCAATAATCCATAATTAAAAAAAAGAACACTAGCCCAAAAAACAAAAGAAAACCCGAAACATAATCCACCATGCACTATTTAAATTTTAAAAGTCTGTAGTGTACCTATTAAAAAAATACATTAAAAAAAACTTGGATCTAAGAAAAGACTTTACGTAGAGGTTTCCGTAATCAAACACGAACTTCAGGGCCGCCCGGTGTGTGGTGCGTGTGCGCACCTTGAATAGTTACTTACTTTATTTTTGTTTGGTGCATTCGTAGCTTCGTGGCGAGTTATGTGGGGGTTGAGGAAATAGTTGAACTTTAGTAGGCGCCTTATCTTGGAGTGTTGTTTTTTTTTTCAATAAAATATTGAATGGACTTGAAAAGGGGAATTTGTCGTGAAAGGTAGTCGTAATAGTTTGTGCTTTTTATAAATTGACTTGGACGATATTATTATGGTGATGACTAGCACTTTACTGTAAGGATAAACTTCCATAATTTTTATTTAAAAATCATTTGTCATTCCTACTTAACAAGTATGATATATGATCTAATCCAATAATTCTACTGAAGTGGTGCGACTATAAATGATAGGCTGAGGAATGATGAGATAAGGCAACGGTGCGGTTTAAAAGAAGATGTAGTGGCAAAAGTTTAAAAGAGTATGGTTAGATGGTTTGGTCATGTGAGGATGAATGAAAGGCAACTAACAAAAGGTATTTACAAGGCAAATGTGATTGGAAGCGCCGGGAGGGGACGCCCTAGGAAGATATATATAGTGATCTTATTGGTGATGTTCTTCAGAAAGGTCAGGGGCGTAGTCGTCGATCGAAGGATCGAAGGATCGTTCTGTAGTTTCTGCGTACCCCCTTGGGAAGAAGGCATGAGTTTTAGTTTTTGTAGAGTTTTACGTATGTATGTATTCTACTGAAAAAAAAAGAACATAGCTCAAATTAATAAACATTAGCATTTTCACTCGTCCACAAAATATCAAGACGCTAAAACATCTCAGCTGATCCCGAGCTCAATAACAAGGATAAACATACATTCATTAACAAAACTACAACAAAAGCAAGACGTCTGCACCAAGGCTGTCTCGGTGAGTAACCACCGGCTGCGTTCGCGCAGCTTTTGTAACACCATGCAAACTCAAATCAAAAAAATGTCAAATGTCAAATTTACATGGTGTTACTTGTCTAATTATACCATCTAAGTAATGCTAGATAAATAATAGGTTATACAAGAAAAAGAGAAAAGTTTTATCTAAGAAGATTAATAGTAATAATTGATGTTGTACAGTTTTAATTAAATATAAATATATATAGTACCTACTGAAATTCGATCAACTCAAATACCAGAAATATCGAAAATAGATCAATCAGGTTAAGTTACGCTTGCCGGGATTGGTCCGTGGATGGGTGGATTTTTACATACCGAGACTCCTCCGTGCCTCGGAAAGCACGTAAATGCGATGGTCCCGGCTGTCATTCGTGGATCTTTGACAGTTGTTACGGGTCGTCAGATAACCAGTCTTAACAAAGGTATCGTATTACACTGTTACTGGGTTGTGGAGGTCAGATAGGCAGTTGCTCTATTTAAAATACTGGTATTCGGTTAGACTGGAAGCCGACCCCTACATAGCTGGGAAAAGGCTAGGCAGATTGATAGATTTGTTAGCAACAACTTCTTTCTCTAGGATTTTTTATGCCAGCAAAGATTGCAATTCTGAATTATTTTAAGTAGCGACCCACTCCAGCTTCGGGCGGTTTTTAATTCTGCTAATGATGGTAAAAACCGCATCAAAATACCCGTAGTATGCGCAGTTTAGAAGAACAACGCGGTCACACAGACAGACACGAAAAACGACTTTTATTTATAGATGAAAAACGTTGTGTAAAAATTATAAAAATTAATTTGAATGCCGAATAGAAATACTTATAGAGAAGACTATAAGCGTAGTACTTATTATATTATCTGTGCTATGGGATGACATAAAAATTTCCCTCCATAATAAAACCTAAACCCCTGCCCACACCACATGCAAACGCAGTCGTAGTGCAGAACTTGCAACAAGAGCAACGCGTCGTCGCATCAAGGCTGTCCGTGTGAGTAAGCCGTCTGCTCTTGCGCAGCTTTTCCTTATCGGTTTGTACTCGCGATTTTAGTTAGACTAGAGTTTTATCTGAAGATTTAAACGTGTGATGTCTCTTATCTGGGTTGTTTTAACGCGCTAATCTCTGGAAGTACCAGTCGGATTTGATTTTTTTTTTTTGCATTTGACAGCCCAGTTCTTAAGGAGGGCTATAGGCTATTTAACATCACGCTAGGACCATTAGGAGCCGAGAAAAAAGAAAGGATTTGTATGTGCAAGGTAGGTAGGTCCTAAGAAGATGATTTCTGGATAAAAAAGGTTTTTAAAGAAGATTTTGTTTCTTATAAACGCTAATGTATGACTGGCGTACCTACAGTTGTATGGTTTTGCAACTAGAATTTGTGTAGTTTTTACTTTGACATTTATCTATAGCACTTTCTATCTTAAGCTGAAATCATTAGACTCAATCCGTCATAATACAAAACAAGGTTCATCCTCAAACCGAGGTTTAAACCATGGACCCTTTTTTGAATTTTGAACATTATTCCGACACAAAGATGCAGACATTTCATAATCTAAGGATGCAGCCTTAGATTATGTTTCATAATCTAAGGATGCAGCTTAGTACCGGACTAAGTTGTCAATTTTGTATAAACAACTGTATTTCTATCACAGCTAGGTTCTTATTAAAAAAACTAGCTCGATGGTTTAAACCATGACAGAAGAAAAACCTCGTTTTGTAATAAGACAAAATCAGTTTACAGTAAAATATAATTAGGGCTGATTTTTCAACAGATAATTCATAACAGAAGAATGAATATTATGACAGTTTGATATATTTTCGATACAAAAGCTGTCAAATTGGAATATTTATTCTTCACATAAGAGATATCTGACTATTCAAAATTTAGCCCTTACAGAATTAAAAGTCAATAATTACTGAGTACATATTCATAAATAAAAAATACTGTTGCTCCCTCCTCTTCCCGCTTACGAATCAATTTTCAAATTTGTTTTTTAAGAAGTACGATTGGAACATTTTTTTTTGTTTGCTCTAATTTAGGGGTGAAAAATAGGAAAAAAAAGAAATTGAAATTTTAATAGAACAGCGACTGGTGGCTCAGCTAGTCTTTAAATAAAAATCATTTCTCATCTCGCATCAGTTATCAAGTTATCACCTGACCTCCGGCCTTTCGTGGTTGAAACGCACTTAATGCGCCTATAAATAACGCGCAAGGATACCCCCCCTCGAGGGGTAAGCGCATCAGACGAAGCGCGGGGAGGGGGAGGATTCGAAAGTTGCACAAACATATTACCTTGACCCTGATATGCGCGCTAGGGCTTGTCTTCTGGCTTTGCCTGTTTTTTTTGGAGACAGTAATGTTGTAATGATTAAGTATTTTTTTTTGATGAATGGTTATGTCTATATTGTAAGACTGTTGCATGGTAGTTTTAATTGTAAATGATAAATAATATAATTATGAACTTGTGACTTCAATACTAAAACGTAAAGGAAGAAATTAAAAGCTTAAGAGGTGTTATGGATTATTATAATCATTTTGTTTTTAAAATAAACCACTCTACTTTACACTTTTTAATTTTTTACGCTTATTTTTATAGTCACCATACAACCAGCTACAAAAATAATAAGTAAGTAACGACACTACTAATTTCCCTATATACCTTAAATGAGAAAAAGCCTAAAAACAGTCGAGAAGTGTCGTGGAACACCCTGTTAGAACGAAATTCCTTTCGATTTTGCATACTTTTTTTGTGTGTGATACAATTATTATTTTTTCATTATTACAGACACCATCGATACACTTCTTTCTGGAATTTTCTATTTTTACTTGGAAAATTGTTTCAGTGAACCGTAAATGTGTTTTCTGAAATAAAAAAATATTACATTATTATAAAAATAAAAAAAAACATTTGGAAAAAGTGTAACCTTTTGACAGTCACGACTTTTGTGATAACGTGTGAAAAGGATCTTTGTTCCAAAAATCATGCAAACATAACAATACCTTAAAACAGAATACCTTTCAAACACAAACTAAAATCACACACAAAATACAAGTAATTACTCTCAATTAGAAAACCACACACAAAATACAAGTAATTACTATCAATTAGCAAACCACACATCACCCTTGCCGATCAAAGTGACGTCACCGTATTCCCACCAACCCTTGATGACGTCATCACTGAGGAACGTCACCCCTGAGTTAGGGAGAAACTAGTTTATGAAGGAAATGGAAAAGGAATTAAGTTTAGTTCGTGGTTTGTAAGTTGTTTACTTGAAAATGTTGTTTCTGTATTTGGGGATGTAGGAAAGGTACAAAAAGTGAAAATGTATATGTAAATGACAATTTGTAACAGTATTAAAAAAGAGAAAAACGAGGAGCTCGTGGCTAAGTAATAACAGCCGCACGGGTCGATCCGTCAGGTTAAGCTACGCTTGCCGAGGTTGGTTAGTGGATGGGTGACCATCTTTACATAACGAGATTACTCCGTGCCTCGGAAAGCACGTTAAGCCGTTGGTCCCGGCTGTTATTCGTGAATCTTTGACAGTCGTTACGGGTCGTCAGGAACCCGAAAGTCAGACAACCAGTCTTACCAAGGGGTATCGTATTACCCAGTAACTGGGGTTGTGGAGGTCAGATAGGTAGTCACTCCATGTAAAATACTGGTATTCAGCTGCATCCGGTTAGACTAGAAGCCGACCCCAACATAGTTGGGAAAAGGCTAGGCAGATTGAGATTATAAAAAGAGAAATCTTGAACAAAAAAAAAATAAATGATGAAAATTCTGCCAATTTTTTTAACAACCCACAGAAATCATTATTACACTAAATACATAAGCAATATTCACTGTTTAGGTAATATAGCCTGCTTTTTACTTCCTTCGAAGAGATAGTGGTGGCCCAAGGATAACATCCGCGACTTACGAGTTGTAGGTCGTAGGTTCGAACCCCGGCAGGCGCTTTACTTTGTGTAAATTATTTCATCACCGCTGCTCTCAAAACGGTGAAGGAAAACATTGCGAGGAAACCGGCATGTCCTAGAAACAACAATTAGAAGACATGTGACATCTACCAACCCGCACTGGGCCCGCGTGGTGAATTACGGCCCGCTCCCTCTCATCGAGAGGAGGGATGTGTCCCAGCAGTGGGAACATTATAGGCTGATTATGAAAAATATACGTACGTATATAGGATACGTACATCAAAAATACTATTTGCATGTCTAAATAAATTAAACTTAACGTCAGGTCGACGGAGCCCCACTGCGCGGGGCTCCTATTTCTGTGTACCAAACCGAACCTCGGGGTGCCCAATAATTATAATTTGTACATGTTTTGTTATAGTGTAGATGATTACATGTAAATTATTTGATGTAAGAATATTTTTCTGGTCTGCTATTAATAAGTACCATATTGTATTGTCCGATTTGTGAAAAAAAAAATGAAAAAAAAAAAAACTGTCAAAACCAATCCAACCAATGACGTTACTAACACTTAATACCAAAGCTTTTTATATAAGTTTCAATAAAAACCTTCTAAATCTACTCTGACTCGTAAGCACAAGCTACCACACGTGTGGCAGCTAACGTCACTATGTGCCGCTAGATCTGAGGCCACGTGGCTGCCTACGTAGAGCGACATGTGTCGGCGTGGGACATGTGTCGCCGTGCGTGGCTCATGCGTGTACGTGCTTACGTCATAGTTACGCACGAACGGTAGTACGGGTCCTGTGAGTGGCGAGTTGGGACATTTTATGGGTTAATACTTACAGTAAAGGGTTATTTCTGGTTGTCGTATAAATCTGCCTAGCCTTTTCCCAACTATGTTGGGGTCGGCTTCCAGTCTAACCGGATGCAGAACAATACCAGTATTTTACATGGAGCGACTGCCTATCGGACCTCCACAACCCAGTAACTGGGTAATACGATACCCCTTGGTAAGACTGATTGTCAGACTTTCGGGCTTCTGACGACCCGTAACGACTGTCAAAGATCCAAGAATGACAGCCGGGACCAACGGCTTAACGTGCTTTCCGAGGCATGGAGGAGTCTCGGTATGTAAAGATGGTTACCCATCCACTGACCAACCCCGGCAAGCGTAGCTTAACCTGATGGACCCATGCGGCTGTAATTACTTAGCCACGAGCTCCTTCTGGTTGACATATCAGGAAGATAAACTCAAACCAATATGCTGCTTCTATTTTGTTTGTTTATTTATTCGTCATGTTATGAAATAGGCGAAAGTTTGTAACTGAATTCAGTCTTAATTATGGCAAGTAGTTATTCAATGGATTTGATAAAATATTTTGTTAGAAATGAAAATTAAAAAAATTCATTAACTTATGTTGTTCTAACATAATATTTTCTATACAAAATAATTCAAAATTTATTAAGATAAAACTAGTATCAACAACATGAAAAAAAAACATTCCACAAGCCGCCCAACAAACACCTAAACTTACAAATTCTAATTCTAAGCTACGCGCCGCCGCCTCTCGTAGCCTAGATCGTAGACACGCTACGGCGTAGCATAGGTCTACAGTTTTCGTAGCATAGACCGCGTCTACGGAGCTACGCAACCCATTCATATCGCCACCGTATTTTAAAAATATGAATGTATTGTATTTGTGTTTGTGTATTTTTTCAATATTGTAATAGAATTTGTACGTCAGTGTTTAAAAATAGTCAGTTTACGCAACACGGATTAAAATGGTGAACGATTGGCTTTTCAGTTTTATATCAGGATTTATTTTTGATTGCCCAATGTGTAGGAGAGATCGATGTGGTTTTTTGAATTATAATTCAAAACTGTTTTTAGGGTGGGAGTATGCATTCTAAATATAATATTTTGTTTGATCAATTCGTTAAAGCAATATTTGAACCGAAAGTTATTTTAGGTTATATACCAATGTTTATTGAAGCTCCTACGAGTAGCTGTGAGGAAGTTTCTTAAACAAATCTACGATAAAATAGCATTAATTAAGCTATAAAATTATCTTTTTTAGGGTTCCGTACCTCAAAAGAAAAAAAACGGAACCCTTATAAAAACACTTCGTTGTCCGTCTGTCTGTCTATCTGTCAAGACCCTTTTTCTCAGGAACGCGTGGAGGTATCAAGTTGAAATTAATATCAAATAAGTAACTCTACAGTCAATTAGAGCTCTAAAAAAATCAAGCTTCTAAGTCAATGCAATAAAAAAACACGGTCATTTTTAATGCGACATGTTTTGATACTCGCAAATAAATCAAAACCTATAGGGTACTTACCGTTGTCCTAGAATCTTGAAATTTGGCAAGAAGCAAGGTCACACAATATAATTAAAGGAGAAGTCCAAAAATCGTTTATCAAACTTAAATTTGCAGTTGGAGATTTGACCGTGACGTATATCAATGTATGGGAGAACATGTTTTTCAACTATAATGATAAGTTTGTTTTTGGGAAATTCTTTTCAACTACGTAACCCTTCATGGTGCGTGGTCCAAGATGCACTTGGCCTTTTTTTTGTCAAAAAGAACGTGTAGGTTATACTAATGTAATTATCTATCAACAAAACTATACAAAACACGTAATTGACGTAACGTAGAATAATTTAGAAAGTATCGCTTCTGCCCAGCACCCGGCGGTACCGGCGACATTGCTAAACAACTGATGATGTTACTTGATGCATCGCAATAAGTCAAGTTATGTAAGTATAGAAAACTAAGTTTTTCAATGTACGGGACGCCAGTACATTGAAAAACTTAGTTTAAGGCGAAAGCGCCAGGGTAGCCCGCGAAATTCAAAATTTCTTACGTTTTTTGCAATTTGTAGGTCAGTGTGAGCTTGTATGTTGATTAAAATATGATTCGCGGCCGTAGCTAATATGGCTTTACAGAATTATCATCATTAGAATCAGCAATACAACTCCATAAGTTAGCATTTACCTCAAACCTCATGATTTCATGAAATCGCTAGATTTGAGATAAATGCTAACTTATGGAGTTGTATTGCTGATTCTAATGATGATAATTCTGTAAAGCCATATTAGCTACGGCCGCGAATCATATTTTAATCAACATACAAGCTCACACTGACCTACAAATTGCAAAAAATGTAAGAAATTTTTAATTTCGCGGGCTACCCTGGCGCATCAACCTTAAAAGCCCATGCTTTGCACGGTTTTTACGAGTTGACAAAATAAGTTGTTAAGAGCCCATACTACATCAGGTTTTTATCTCGCTCGCACGATACTGCTCGCAGACTAAGTGAGAGCGAGACTGAGTGCGGTGCTGGGCGCCGATAGTTTAGGTAATTGCTTTTTACGGTGAAAATAATGGTAATTTGAAAAAAATAAAAATCATATGATCTGATTTATAGTTAGTATGCAAAGTTTCATGATCTAAATTGAAGTATTTTTTGAATATCAGCGGTTTATTGTTCGGTTTGGAGTTTGGATTTTTTTTCTATCGAGAAAATTTTATGTAATCCATGCATCCTAGAATTAATCCTCAACTTTACTATATATTTATTTTAAAATTAATGCTACAGTATTCTCGACATAACGGAGGATCATGCGAAGCCATTTGAGGTAGTATCTCTCTCTCTCTTAGGGGATTGCAAGTTATACAACTTTTAATTGTCACGCCAAATAATAGTGCAGTCTTAAAATAACTGCTGGTCTTGGGTTCTTTTCGCTCGACTTTGAAGTAAAGTGAAGGTTTTATTGTCAACAAGTCGCAAAATAAAATTCAATAGACAATAAAAAAAACTTATCAAAAAGCGTATTAACTAAATCCATTTTTAAACTTATAAATTGTATAGTTTCATTTATTAGGAAATCACCATTATAATGTGTTCACTCTGAAAGATTATATAATGGATCTAGAATAAGAAACGAATACTTTACCGTCGGTCCGTGGATGGGCGACCATCTTTATATACCAAGACTCCTCCGTGCTTCGGAAAACACGTTAAGCCGTTGGTCTCGGCTGTCATTCGTTGATCTTTGACAGTCGTTACGGATCGTCAGAAGCCCAAAAGTCTGACAACCAGTCTTACCAAGGGGTATCGTATTACCCAGTACCTGGGTTGTGGAGGTCAGATAGGCAGTCGCTGTCATGTAAAACACTGGTATTCCAAAGCGTAGGTTCCTATGGAGAAGAACGGGCAAGAAACTCCATGGACACAATAAATTATTTTATTACACTAGTTGCACCCCACGGTTTCAACCGCATAAATCTCGATCCCGTAGGAATATCAAAATAAAAAAAACACTCTATATCCTAACCCAGGTTATGGTCTACATATGTGCCAAATTTCATCAAAATCCGTTCAACAGTTTAAGCGTGAAAGCGTAACAAACAAACAAACTCACTTTCGCATTTATAATACTAGCTGCGCCGCGCGGTTTCACCCGCGTAGACCGGGATAAAAAGTAGCATATGTGTTAATGCAGGGTGTTAGCTACCTCCGTACCAAATTTTATCAAAATTGGTCCAGCGGTTTGAGCGTGAAGAAGTAACAAACATACAAACACACACTCACAAACTTTCACCTTTTTAATATTAGTGTGATTAGTAAGGATTTTTATGAACAGCCATTCTTAGGTGGTGCAAAATATTTGGTCATTGTAATACTCCAAAGCTCCTCATATCTTGGATCTAAATAATAAGTACTGTATATTTGATATGCTAATCATTTCATGGAAGACACAAATTGCTGAGGCAGACACCGTGACGAGTGTCTGCCCTTCATCGGTCGTGAGGATCCCTTTGTTATGTGGGTATCTCTTGCTGTGTGGAACGGTGATGGCGGATTTAGAAATAAAGTAACAATGGATTAAGAACAGTTTTAACTTGAAGCTAAATTGATGTTTTCAAATTTCCACTAATTTACCATAACTAATTATTGACTAACAATCAATCTGCCTAGCCTTTTCCCAACTATGTTGGGGTCGGCTTCCAGTCTAACCGGATGCAGCTGAATACCAGTATTTTACATGGAGTGACTGCCTATCTGACCTCCACAAGCCAGTAACTGGGTAATACGATACCCCTTGGTAAGACTGATGTCAGACTTTCTGGCTTCTGACGACCCGTAACGACTGTCAAAGATCCACGAATGACAGCCGGGACCAACGGCTTAACGTGCTTTCCAAGGCACGGAGGAGTCTCGGTATGTAAAGATGGTCACCCATCCACTGACCAACCCCGGCAAGCGTAGCTTAACCTGATGGATCGACCCGTACGGCTTTAATTACTTAGCCACGAGCTCCTCCGAGTCAATTATTGAGGCAGAGGTGCACCTATATTGCCCCTGAACACCGAAGGCAAACGATCGCGCGGTCGTTCACCAACACGATGGACCGATCAGGTGAAGAAATCATCGTCCTCTAAGGTCTACACGGTGGTAAGGGATGCGCTGGACAGAAACCGGTGGAGGCGGATCATCCGCTCCAGGTGCAACTCCGAAGCTGACCACGATCCTCAGACATGAGAGACCAACCACAGAGAGAGTAAGAGAATGTAGCTTTCGTAACTCAAAGACAATTTAAAACTAAAGTTACAAAGCGACTACAGTCGCCATTTTATGTTGTATAGCTTTTGTAGGCAGCCAACACTAAGAATCTTTATGATATCCTGCAATTCAAAACTGGTTGCAACCATATTATTTATTCTGAAAACCTACCATCGATATTATCAAAGCAAAGAAACCAAGATCTTCCTACCATTTTTCTTGGAAATGTGTACGCGAATATTTACTAACATCGTTTAAGTACATAATTTCTTCCTAGAATCCCCAGATTATTAAAAAAAACTCGTCTATCGAACACAAGAACTCCATTTTACTTTAATACAATTTTATAACGAACTAGCAACGAAAATCTCGTTACCGGCCTCCCTAATTATGCCGAAATAATACGTGGAAACTCGCCATTGTTACGCAAAAAAAATGTTTTTGTCAAAAATGGACGCCATTATGCGATTCCCGCGCAATGACGGCAAGATGGCGGGCCTATTTAGATCGAGCCTTCTATTGGCGCGCTATTTAAAAATGGAATGCACTGTCCTTGGCTGGCGAGGTTCGTTGACCTTCCGATGCATTTTGGCGGTTTCTCTTCACACACAAAACGTTCTAAGTTTGAATGCAACTATCAATCGAATTTGAACTCTATTCTTGTATAGCTGAAGCATTATTTATAGTGCTTATTGTTAATACAATGTAGGAGCTCGCCTTTTTTGTTAATTCAAATGAATTTAAACTCTTCAGCATTGAATTAAGGATGGAATTCTAATGTGCCTTAATAATTTATCTCTTGTTTATTATTCGATTTATTTTATACTTTATTTTTATCACGATAAGTTTGAGAATGGGTTGTTAATGCTAATTGACGGATGGAGTGGTTTTAAGGTGACGCTAGGCACAGACGGTTGTATTTAAATTTTGTAAAATGATAATTAAAGTAACTGCCAAAGTTTTTTGACAGGAGAACGTTAATTACAGGTAAATGATGTATTGTTTTTAAATCTACGGGACTACATACATACTCAATTGAGCCAAGCAAACTGTCATTCAGTTTACAATATTAACCTACTAAAACTGAGACAAAGGGTGCAAATGTTACACATATGCTGCTACAGGATTGCTGGTAGCTCAGGTAGCTGGGATGCCGTTTGCCATAACATAACTTCTGATTGGTGAATGCCACAATGGCATGCCAGCTGTATGCATAGATTAGTACCAGTTGCATGTGTATTTTCGCACTTTAACAGCCGTTTTCAAAACACATCAAAATTCTAAGTTAGACATTCAAATCATCATCAACATCTGCTTAGCCTTTTCCCAACTATGTTGGGTCGACTTTCAGTTTATCCAGATGCAACTGAATACCAGTATTTTACTTGGAGCAACAACCTATCTGACCTCCACAACCCAGTACCTGTAATACGATATCCCTTGGTAAGACTGGTTGTCAGACTTTCGAGCTTCTGACGACCCGTAACGACTGTCAAAAATCCACGAATGACAACCGGGACCAAGGAGGGGTCTTGGTCGAAGGACCAACTGTAATGGTCAGGGACTCAAGCTTCAATAAAATAGCGGAGATGTAAAGTAAACGATTAAACAAATATATTTAGCAAAATAACAGAGAAAATACAATGGTTTTATATCGACGACGGTGACAGAACCACAATAAAAAAGTGCACATCAATTTGACGGCTAAAAAGAAAACCAAAAGTATTTTTAAAAAGTTTTTCACAAAAAATACCTATGCGAGCTGCGTCGCTTACAGTAACGATGGTCACCTATCCACGGACCAACAGCGGCAAGCGTTGCTTAACCTGAACGATCGACCCGTGCGGCTGTTATTACTTAGCCACATCCAAATCACCATAATTTAAAAAAAATACACAACAAAAAATCAGCCTTCAAACTTTTCTTTAGCTGTGCCCGACAGATCCACGATTGTTACAACAAATGTTTACTTACCACCTAAGCATATACATTGTAGAATACAATAAATTATTGAGTATTGAGCCTCCATTTTCCTAAAAAGTCGTACACTGACCTCCCAAAAATAGAATCAATCTGCCTAGCCTTTTCCCAACTATGTTGGGGTCGGCTTCCAGTCTAACCGGATGCAGCTGAATACCAGTATTTTACATGGAGCGACTCCCTATCTGACCTCCACAACCCAGTAACTGGGTAATACGATACCCCTTGGTAAGACTGGTTGTCAGACTTTCGGGCTTCTGACGACCCGTAACGACTGTCAAAGATCCACGAATAACAGCCGGGACCAACGGCTTAACGTGCTTTCCGAGGCACGGAGGAATCTCGATATGTAAAGATGGTCACCTATCCACTGACCAACCCCGGCAAGCGTAGCTTAACCTGACGGATCGAGTCGTGCGGCTGTTATTACTTAGCCACGAGCTCCCCAAAAATAGAAAACTAACCATATATTTCGAAAACTTCCACATTATCGTCAGAAACACATTTTCATTCAAAAAGTCGGTACCTAAGAAACGGTTTCCCTAACAAGTTCCTTCTAATATTAGATTGCTCACATTGTTATATTTAGTGGCCACGACCTAGCCAACACAAATAAAGCTGATCTATTGAAATATCCGAGGAATGTCTGACGCGAACGCGTGTGCGATGAAACAGTGAATATTTTTTTGGACGGTCGATGATCTTTGAGCTTTGCCGGCTTAGTTATAGAAACAAAAATGCTGAATCTTAAGTTATAAGAAGAATCGGTGTTGGAAATCTAGGTTATGATACTTTAATAAAACGAGTTATGGGCTTTTTAAAATATAAAGATTATTATTAGCCAATTAAAAGTCACTAGGAAGTTTATACGTCCGTCTTTCTTAAGGCGCTAACGAGAAGTAAGGTAATAATAATGGTGGGTAGTATTTATATAATAAGTACCTACGATATATCGATTATTGCAGAATCAACTAAAGATTGATTTTTGTAAGTAAGTAAATCAATTATATCAACAATCGGAATTAACTACATGTAAGGCTCTCTTAATTTTTCCGAATATATTAACACAATTAAAGGAATAAGTAATATTGTAACTTATAAATTCTTATTCCGTCTCATAAAATCAGGAAATAATAAAGGCTCAAAGAAGTAGCAATAACAAATTTTACCGTAGATAACCGGGCGGGCGATAGCGAGTCGGGCTTGCGCGCCGAGGGTTCCATACCATCATATTATATGTAATTTTTGTTAATGATTTCTGAAAAATTACGCTATTTAGAGATATTGTTTTGTTTTTCCTGTAATTTTTACATAAATTTCTATCACATAGAATAATTTCAGATTTTTCTGTATGCAAACTTCAGAGATAAGGGGGCGGAACGGTTTTTTTTTTACATTTTTCATCAAAACTCAAAAACTATGCGCCCTAAAAAAAAGAAAATATGTTTGAGAATGTGCAAACAGTGTTTTTTAATGTGATACCCCACATGCTCTAGTACCACTTCAAATTTTTCAGTCCCTGTTGCAAAAAATATTTATATATATTTTTATTTCTTTCTTATTTGCAAAATAGTTGGGCAAACGTCATCTAAAACTGTTACAAAATTCAAGTTGATAGCATTAGTAGTTCATGAGATATCCAGCTGTGACAGACAGACAGACAGATGAGTCGCACCATAAGGGTTCCCTTTTACCATTTTGGTACGGAACCCTAAAAAAATAGCTGGTGGAAAAACGTTATTTCCGGTGTCCATCCGCCGCGCACAGCCACCCCACCTTAGATTACATCGACAACATTAGATTACATTTTTCTGCCTAATAGGGATGATGCCTGGGTAAAAAAAAAAGAAATTCTATTTAGTCCGTCAGTCAGATAATAAAAAAATATTAGACACGTATTTTTTGCTTTATCATATTAATAAAAAATACTTAGCTATCACGCAGTGGGGGCTCGCTACGTCACTTGTACGTATAAAACCTAGCTACGCGTGACGTCATGCCATATTTTAACTCAATGTATCGCCGTAATTTTTTGATTACGTAAAAAAAGAAAAAATACGTGTCCAATATTTTTTAATAATCTCTATGACGGACAACAAATAAATTTTTAGTCATCATAACTATTCCAATAGCCATCTACATTTGAGTAAATGACGTAGATCAAAAAACGTCATATACCTACACACTACATACCGTACCGTGTAGGCGTTACGGGCAGGCGTCGAAGAAACGGTACGAAAATAAACCAGAGTAGTGCTACTGAAATTACTCACTGTAGTGCAACGACACACTAGTGCGGAGAAATGGATATGTCGAGAGATGTGCGACTGATTTTGTAGTTGGATTATCGATAGACGTGATAGACAATTTACTTTGTAGGTATAGTAAAAAAAAAAACTGTTTAAATTTTTATTTAAATTGTTGACTAAGTAAGTAAATAATAAAATTCAAAATTAACGACACGGACAGACAAACGTAAAATAGACAGGTGTGTACAGAAAAGGCCAAGAAACTAACTTCAAGAAAATTGAATGATAACATTATAAAAATAATAAAAACATGTTCCTTCGAAAGGTTTGGATGAATACGAATATACACGG
This sequence comes from Cosmia trapezina, assembly GCA_905163495.3. NCBI lineage: Eukaryota > Metazoa > Arthropoda > Insecta > Lepidoptera > Noctuidae > Cosmia > Cosmia trapezina. The sequence continues at coordinate 26,366,466 of LR991032.1, forward strand.
ATGATCAGCCCATCATGCAAACGGTACTTCAAAATTGTTTATTGATGTAAACAGTAGTCAAAGCTAGCCTATTGAAAAAAACCTACAGAATTGAGTGCTGAATTCGAAATTAGACATATTTTTATAGTACAACGACACTATAGTGATGTAAACATAATAATTTAATCGATATTTGAGAACATTTCCAATCTTAAGATTTTTATTAAGAAAAATAATTTGTTGAACTCACCAATATTTATTTTAAGAAACCGTAATAAAAATGTTTGAGCTAACTAGTTCTTAAAATGTCTGGGTGCCAATTTTTCTTCGAGTTGAAGTATAGCAAAATAACAATATATTTTAAAAAGAAAAATCCCTTCTCCGCTTCACAAAGTCAGAAATCAGTTTTATTAACATCTTATTAATATTACTCACACATACAAATGCATACAACATAGTTAAGATTCAGGAAACAATTGTTTTTCATGCTAACCCTGGTTGCATTCTTGGGCTCATTTGTATTCAACCGATGTCGATCGCTAATACAACGGCCGTCGGATTTGAATATCATTTGGACGTCGAAGCCGGCCATGTTGCAAGGTTATAGGATTATACTGCCTTTAGATATGGCAGCTGAGGTGTGGGGTCCGTAGTGTTGGGAAACAGTTGGTTTTCTTGGTGGGATGTTTTCTTCAAACTGAAACTCAAAGCATTTATTTAAATTAACAGACACTATTGAAATGTCAAGGAGTCGGACAGTCAAAAAAATTAAGATATTTGTCCATTCCACAGGTACCTACTAGTACCTATGGAGAAGAATGGGCAAGAGATTCCATGGATACTTTTTTAAATTCTCTAGATAGAAAGACAGTATCGATGAGACCAAAATGTTTTTTATTTACACACCAAAACGTTCAAGTTATTTGATGTTTAGGTAGGTATGTACATGGTTGTATGAAAACTGACAAGCTTTAATTACAAAGACGAGGATATAAACAAATAACGAAGAAAAAATCTACTTCAAAAATTACATTTTATGGTAAGAAGTTAAGGTCAAGAAATCTACAAAGAAATAAATAAATTACCTACATACATAACAAAGCAGTAGGTAAATACATAATTTACAATGGGTTTAAATGATTATTTTTATTGCACAAGATACAAAGCTAGTGTTGCATTTATTTCTTGTACACTGACCCTTCAAAATGTGTTATATATTCAGTATTATTCCAACTGATAATATACATTTAGGTAGTTGGCCGATTAATTACCTGGCTATTTGCATTATGTATAATGAGCTTATAAGTATTTTTATTTAAAACTTTTATTATAACGAATTACTATTTTGCTGTATTAATTGATATATACAGAGATAATCACTGATAAGATTAAATTCTAATTCTATGTAATATTTTTGTAGAGAACTTTCACTAGCTAAAAATCTTAAAATAAGTGATAGTCTATTCATAAAAAAAGCATATATACAAACCTAAATATCGATACATTTTTCTTCAAACAAACAATACACCCTTACAAACAAATCTATCGACAATTTTCCTCCCAAACATCGATATCCCATCTCGACCTCGACACATCACTACTATTTCTAATTTCACGGTCGTCGCGTCTATGTGTGTATGCGCTTGTGTGTGTGACCTTGTTGCGCGCTGCGTTTCGGCGGTCATTCACCCCGGTGCATACAACCCTTGACTTTGTGCACATATAGATACATGTATGCGTAGATATAGATATATGTGTACGTAGAAAAGCGATGTGAAGCCGGTTAGACCGGATTTAGACCGGATAGTGGTAGCATATTTAGGGAGAAGGGGGAAGATCGTGAGGATTCGTTGTTGTATAGGCATGGAAGAGATAGAAAGTCGAAGGCTTTGTTGATTGATTGAAAAGTTATCACAAAAAAGTTTGAAGTCGCCCAGATTGTTTTTAGGGTTCCGTACCAAAATGGTAAAAAAGGAACCCTTATGCTGTCACTCAGTCTGTCTGTCTGTCTGTCTGTCTGTCACAGCTGGATATCTCAAGAACTACTACTGCTATCAACTTGAAATTTAGAATAGTTTTAGATGACGTTGACCCAACTATTTTGCAAATAAGAAAGAAGTACAAATATTTATATTTTTTTTGTAACAGGGACTGAAAGGGGGTCTTAAAAATTCAAAGTGAGGCTACTAGGGCATGTGGGGTATTATATGAAAGAACGCTGCTTGCACATTCTTAAAATATTTTTTATTTTTTTTTAGGCCGCATAGTTTTCGATTTTTGATGAAAAATGTAAAAAAAATACCGTTCCCGTTCCGTTTTTTTTTCTTTTAACTTCGGAGATAGGGGGGGGCCCCTATCTCCGAAGTTAAAAGAAAAAAAAAAGAAGCTAAAAATCTCAAATTATTCGATGTGATAGAAGTTTATGTAAAGATTACAGGAAAAATAAAACAATGTCTCTAAATAGCACACTTTTTCAGAAATCGGAACGGAACCCTCGGTGCGCGAGTCCGACTCGCTCTTGACCGGTTTATTTTTTATTTTTTATCTAACATTAGAAAACTATCTATTAACAATTAACACTCTAAATAGTATAACGCTTCTTTATAATATCTATTTATATTTTCAACTGCATCCAGCTGAAATTGAAGTCTACCCATTATATAGAACGATACTATTCTTATACAGGTTTAAAAGCACCTCTATTTTAAACTTGTTCCGTCTTATTACAAAACGAGGTTCATCTTCAAACCCCGGTTTAAACCATGGACGCTTTTTTGAATTTCGAACTTTATTCCGACACTTATCCGTTCCGTTCCGTTTTATAATAGTGTGGCGGCATCTACATCGCCACATATGAAATACGCATCAATGACATGACGTCACGCAAACCTGCATCGCGCAATTAGAGTTTACCACGCGATTAGCATATATACAACGTCCCGACATCAACCGTCGGGCAGTGGCCCACCAGACACAACACCCGTCTGGTCGGAGGATCCTCCCTTTTCAATGGAGGATGAGTGAACTTTACACCCCGTTCCTCATGCCTCTAAAAGTCTAACCGGATGCAGCTTAATACCAGTATTTTACATGGAGCGACTGCCTGTCTAACCTCCACAACCCAGTAACTGGGTAATACGATACCCCTTGGTAAGACTGGTTGTCAGACTTTCGGGCTTCTGACGACCCGTAACGACTGTCAAAGATCCACGAATGACAGCTGGGACCAACGAATTACCGTGCTTTCCGAGGCACGGAAGTCTCGGTATGCAAAGATTTTCACCCATCCACTGACCAACCCCGGCAAGCGTAGCTTAACCTAATGGATCGACCCATGCGGCTGTTATTACTTAGCCACGAGCTCCTCTAATGCGAGGTATACTACAATGTAATTCCTGGAAATTAACTCCAAACACTACATACACATTATGACATAAAACCAAGTACTATAGTGTTGACAATGACGTCGATAATAAAATATCGATCGTCGATTGTTCATGGTTCTGCGCCGGCGCATCGATGCGTATGAGTTTTTTTTATTATTTACTTCACACGTGGTTGTATTGTTTATCTTTCTTTGTGTAGGAAGAAAGATTCATTTCAATTAGTTTTATAAAATATTGCGACCTATGCCGCAATGTTTACAGCACAAACATTCTTAACACTAAATTATTCTTAACTATCTGACCCGACAGACGTTGTCCTGTCCCAATTTCAATAATTCAAAATTCCCATAGAAAATCCACTTTCAGTTTTCCCGAATTTTCCAATTTTCCCGGCAACTTTTCTATTTATGTAGCCCACAACTTCCTGGTAGACCTGCGAGATGCCATTCACAAAAAAAATGGCTCATGCTGTGGGTAGTCAGCGAGGTATTGGCGAGCCAGATTGATTAGTTTACTTAAAACAAAACACATCCGCCATGTCTCCTCGGAGGGTTGGGCGCTGTAGGTGTACGTATAGTACACCCAGGAGGTATTATTAATTTATTGGAACGAAGTTCTATAACGCGGCCTGTGGTACAAAAACTGGCAGAAATTTTGACGTAACGAAAAAGCATTGTGAATGTGAAGACTGCGTGGTTCATTGATTCTTTTATTTTTTTTTGATTTTCCGGTAGTATGTTGTTCCTGTGGGATATTTTCCGACATCCACGCGGGCGAAGCCGTTTGCAAACGCTATTAAATAAATAATCAATATTAAAAAAACATTTGCAAAAGGTGTACGTACGTAAAATTATAGAAAGACCAGTCTTACCAAGGGATGTCGTATTACCCAGTTACTGGGTTGTGGAGGTCAGATAGGCAGTCGCTCCATGTAAAATACTAGTATTCAGCGGCATCCGGTTAGAATGGAAGCTGACCCCAACATAGTTGGGAAAAGGCTAGGCAGAAGAAGAAGAAGAAGTTAGTCCTAAACTTTAAAAAAATAAATTATTACAATAATAAAACAAAAGACAAATGAACAAAAAATAATGACAATACAAAATAGGATTGTCATGTATCATGTAGTCATTAGTGACTAGCTGTTGCCCGCGGCATCGCCCGCGTGGATATCGGAAAATACCCCAAGGTTTACATTATAAGGGGAATCTCTGTGCAAAATTTCAGCTTTCTAGGCTGGGCGTTGATGAGTCAGTCAATCAGTCAGTCACTCAGGACCTCTCTTTTTATTTATATAGATAGATAGATTGATATCACACAAGCACAAACCTCAAGATTAACAAAAACCTACAAATATTTTATACCTTCCACTCTAAATCAAAAACATTTATCTTCAACAATAATAGCCAAGAAAAGCAACAAGTTCCACTACCTGTACCCCCAACAAATAAATAACATATGCCGCAAAGAAACGAGGGGAAAAATACCCGCTTTTGTGAAGGAAAAAATACGTAGGATCGTAAGCTGCTTATCATACTCTTGTAGAGCAGCTTGAGGTAAACGGGAAACTGTTAGTAATGATATTATGTCAATATGAATGAAAATAGGCGATTTGTGACGTTTGATCTTTTTAGAGGAAAATGTTCCTTTATCTTGCTTTTTTCGGTACTTGAGTGAGGATAGGTAATAGACTTTTCTTCTATAGTTGGTATGGTTCAGGACGATGTCTGGCTTAGTTGTCATTTCGGAAAAGGTAGTGATGTGACTCTACTTTATTATCTACTTGTATCGATAAGGTGGAGGAGCTCGTGACTAAGTAATAACGTTAAACGTTAAAGTTAATCTAAGCTTGCCAGGGTTGGTCCGTGGATGGGTCATCATGAGACCATTTTTATAAAACACGTTAAGCCGTTGGTCTCGGCTGTCATTCGTAGATCTTTGACAATCGTTACGGGTCAACAGAAGACCGAAAGTCTGACAACCAGTCTTACCAAGGGGTATCGTATTACAGTTACTGGCTTGTGGAGTTCAGATAGGGTGGCTCGTCGTAAAATACTGGTATTCAGCTGCATCCCGTTAGACTGGAAGCCGACCCCAACATAGTTGGGAAAAGGCTAGGCAATTTTTTTATCGATAAAGTGGACACTGTCAACTTTTTGTTTTCATTTTCTTAAAATGAAATGAAAAGAATAAGTACCTACGTGACTATTAATGGAATATCCGACAAGATTTGTCAGTGTCTCGACAATGACATAAAGACGTTATAATTTCCATAATAATATTGCAAATATAGCCTGTCATTTACCCCCTTATTTATAAACGTTGCTTATATAAGAGACGTTTAAACGTCTAAAAATGTATGATTAAACAGACACTAATCATTACTTAGCTTTAAGCAATATTTATAAATAAGGGGTTAATGTATAATACTCCTATTTTGCATATTGTAGTATAGCTTCCATATCACGCTAAGCGTTAATCTAAATCACGAATTAACAAAACAATTAACCGACGTTACTAACACAAATTCCTAATTATTTAACTACCCACTTAAAACTTCACTCACGCAACGCATTTAAAATTAACCTCACGTTTACCTCACAAACGTTAAATAACTAATAAACCCCATCCCTAATTAAAACTAAACCCGAAATTCAAATCAAGAACAACCGACGCCATTTAATCGGGTCCACCAACCGCATTCCGTCTAGAGCTCGTCTAGCAACGCGTCCAGCGAATCAAGACACGGGGAGACCTATTCAAATGCAGCGCAGACGATCCACATGTGGTATAGAAGGGGGGAAGGGGGAGGCCAAGGTACAGTGGACGTCCCGTATAGTGTGTAGTGGTCCTGACCTACTGTAACTAGCGATAGTAGCCGTCTCTAGGTCAAAGAAGGATAGACGCACACATGCAATACGTTTGAGTGTGTTGTGTGTCTGTGTGGGTGTGTTCGTGTGCATAGAATAGTTTACGAGTGAATTCGACGGAATCGGAACGCGATTTAGTTTGAATCGGATATTGATGCAATCGGTTCGAATTGTGTTTTGGATTTTTAATCTGTGCGTTTGTTTTGATGTTAGTTTTTTTTGTGGATAGTTAACGTTGGTTACAGAAATTGTTTTTCACTAGTTAATCTTATTAATAAAAATCATACATTCACTGACAGACAACACAGCATATGGGTCTAAAAGTGTAAAACATACGCAAGAGTTCGTTATATAACGAAAGTGAGCAGAATTGTGAAGAATTTTACTTATAGAAGTTTGTCATTTCTGCCGATGGGAATCGGCAGAAATGACAAACTTCTGAGAGAGAATTTTACTTATAGAAGTTTGTCATTTCTGCCGATGGGAATCGGCAGAAATGACAAACTTCTGAGAAAGAATTTTACTTATAGAAGTTTGCCATTTCTGCCGATTCCCATCGGCAGAAATGACAAACTTCTATAAGTAAAATTCTTCACAATTCTGCTCACTTTCGTTATATAACGAACTCTTGTGTATGTTCACAATTCTGCTCACCTTCACGGGGACTTCTATCTACATAATTTCATTCTTTGGACTCTTAGCAAAGTACAAACCCTTTTGTCTCCAACAACAGAAGAAGATGGCCGGCACAGCAGATGAAAAATCCACCAGGCACGCGTCTTCTAAAGCTACCTACTTATATAGATTTACTCGGAAGTTATTTCATACTGGGATAACAAGAGTACTTTAGGCATTGTGCGCGGGTTGTCCATACTTCAGTTTTGTGAAACCTGAAAATTATTCATATTTATAGACATTACTGAATGGAATAATAGCTCATAACAATTGAATGAAAATTATTATTTTAGGTCAGAAGGTACCTACTCGTACTTATGATTAACTATAGTGAAATAAGTCACTAGAGTGTGTCAATTTTGAAAAACTTAACAGGAACTTGACAAAGTGTCTATTAACTGGTGGCCCAGTGGGAACACGCCCGATTTATGAGTTGTAGATCGTGGGTTCGAACCCAGCCAGGCACTTTGCTTTGTGTAAATAATTTCTTCACCGTTTTGAGAGCATTCCGCATGTCTTAGAAACAAAACTTCGAAGACTTATGGTCTCGCGTGGCAGATTACAGCCCAGTCCCTTTCGAAGAGAGGAGGCTTGTCTCACGGCAGTGAGAACATTATAATATGCTGAATATAATATAATTAATAATAAAAAACAAAACATCTTTTTAAATTTATATTACCTACCAGCGTTAATATAAATAATCAGTTTCTGCTATGCCTATAATAATTCATTTTGCGCTACTATACGTAAATAAAACGAATGAGAAATTGCATTTTAACACGCATATAACTCACCCTGTTACTTGAGTGAGGAAAATAACTAAAGAACTTAAGAACCATATAATATGTTTCAAGAATAAGGATACCTACTCCTTACCGCAAAATGTTAGTTTTAGGAGTTTCTTGCCCGTTCTACTCCATAGGAACCTTAGCTTCATCTTTCTGACTGACCGACCCAAGACCAACCCCTTGACAATTCAAAAGTGCCTGTAATTGGTTTATTTGAAATACCTAAATGCTTTGGGTTTGAGTTATTAATAAACTATAATTTTCTTTTAAAAAAATTGTTTCGTATTACATAAACAAGGCCATGGAACCTCGTATAATGGTTTTTAATGCAAATCTATCTATTTGTGACAATTTCCGACCCTATTCTGCACAAAATACACCAAAATTCTTCCAGAATAACGAAGCTTCACCCAAAAACCAACAAAGACACATATATAGACATACCTATAACTAGTTACGACTGGTTCAATCCAGTTTTTTCGACCCTCTGCCCTTCGAGTCTAGCCCGACAGTTCTTGAAGAGCCCTTGCTTTTTATAAAACTCCCGTCCATTTTAACAAGACCTCTGACTTCTGAAGTACTCTCCTTGATATTGTCCTTCCTTAGTTCAGGCCGGGGGGGTGAAGGATCCCAAGTAACGATGGTTTGGTTTAAGTAAGAGTATACTTTGTATGGTGCGGTTTGCCCTTGCGCTGAAGTGGGACGTCTAATTCTGTTGCTAAGTTACGAAATGGGATACTGTTGACAAATTGATTAAGATGTTGAGATTTTAGATTGGATTGCGGTGACGAGTTTGAAATGTTACTAAGAATTAAGTATGGTTGCAGGTATTTTTGAAGCGTACCTGGGTTGTGGAGGTCAGATAAGCAGTAAACGGTTTTCAGCTGCATCCATTTAGACTGGAAGCCGACCCCAACATATTTGGAAAAAGGCTAGGCAGATGATTTGATGAATGACACTTTGCACAGGCAACTGAAAGAACATGGATGAGTTTTAGTCAGTAAAAGTCTGACACGCCCTTCCGCTCCACCCAGAGCGGGAGAAGTCATTGATGATTTCCCATCCACAAAAAAAAAAGGTATCTATCTACACGATTTCGTTCTAAGGGTTTCTGGCAAGGTATGAACTGTTGTCTTCAACTTTGGGCGTCATAAAAGCAACAGGAGATGAGGGGAAGCGCAGCAGCATCAGAATGGTAGGTAACACAATAAACTGCAATCACCAAGACAACTGCCAAGTGTCGTCATTTTATTCAGTAATAACAGTAATAATAATTATTCTTTATTTCAAAAAAAAAGTGACATCTTTGTTACAGACACGACATCAATAATTTATATTTATTTATTTAATCAAGAACAATTGACATTGTGTGTGATACATTACATACTTAACTTAATAATATTAACGACACGGTTGGCGCAGTGGTTGAGCGTTTGACTGCTGCGCAGCATGTCGCGGGTTCGATTCCCGCACGGAACAAATATTTGTACGACCTACAAGTATTTGTTCCGAGTCTGGGTGTTTTTCTATCTATAATATGTATGTATTTAAAAAAAAAAAAAATGTATATAAGTAGTTTATCAGCCATCTCGTTAGCTCGGAGCATTCTCATTGATGACAAAATATGATTTCATGTGATATAGCGTGGAACTGGAGGCTATAACTTTTTTTTTTGTTAGCCTACATTGTGTCGCACAGCTGGGCAAAGGCCTGCCCTTTTTCCTTCCAACCCTGCCTGTCTTGTGCGATCTCTGGCCATGTTGCCCCTGCAAACCTTATCAGATCGTCACACCACCTTCGCCGTGGCTGCCTCCACGGCGATGTCCTCCCTCAGGCGTCCAGTGAGTGACGATCTTTGCCCATCTCTCCGGGTGCATTCGTGCGACGTGTTCAGCCCACTCCCACTGCAGCCTGGCTGTTTTTTCTCCAACATCTGCTACTTGAGTTCATAATCATCATCTTCCTGCCCTTATCCCATGTCACGTGGGGTCGGCGCAACACGTTTTCTTCTTCCATTCTCCCCTGTCACCGTCACGGTATCATTCACTCCCTTCTCTTTCATATCATTCCTCACACAATCCATCCAACTTTTCTTTGGCCTTCCTCTGCCTCTCCATCCATCAACTACTTGAGTTATGGAAGCTTTATGGAGGCTATATCTATAAAATAAAAACCGGTCAAGAGCGAGTCGGACTCGCGCACCGAGGGTTCCGTTCTGATTTCTGAAAAAGTGTGCTAATTAGAGACATCGTTTTATTTTTCCTGTAGTCTTTACCTACATAAACTTCTATCACACAGAATAATTTCAGATTTTTCTCTTTGCAAACTTCGGAGATAGGGGTTTCAGTCCCCGCTGCAAAAAAAATATAAATATTTTTATTTCTTACTTATTTGCAAAATAGTCGGGTAAACGTCATCTAAAACTATTCCAAATTTCAAGTTGATAGCATCAGTAGTTCTTGAGATATCCAGCTGTGACAGACAGACAGACAGACTGAGTCACACCATAAGGGTTCCTTTTTTACCATTTTGGTACGGAACCCTAAAAATGAAATGCTGTTCTTTGGCAATCGCATTACTTATAAAGAACGGCTGGAAAAGTTGCCCGAAATATTGAAAAAATTGGTAAAAACTAAAAAGTGTTTTTTCTAGTGGAATTGGAATTTAGACAGGACCACGTCTGTCGGTGCAGTTATATTATGATCACAAACGAGTGCCGCCATCATTTTAATAATGCAAGGAATTTACTTTTTAATTAGGTAAGTACCAATAATACCTTTCATTCATAAATTCATTAATTCTCCGAAATAATTTACATTTCTCATTACGAAAGCTGTCAGTACACAAGTAACAAAGTACACATGCACGAAAGTACACAAATACCCAATTCAAAAAACGAATCACAATATAAAAGTTCATTTGAAATTTTCTGTTTAAAAAACATTCACTAATTATTGAACGTGCCGCGACTATGTATTGTCCGGTTATGTACTTATATGCTGTTGTACATAAGTGTGCGTGTGTATTATGTAAAAAAAGGGTGTTTTTGTCTATGTGCCAAATAAAAATGAGGCCGTAATGTCCGGCTGCATCGAACGTTTATCGTGCGCCTGGCGCGAGCGAAAACGAGATAAGAATGTTTTTTTTAGATTTCTCTTTAAATTATATTCGAGTATTTTACTTTAGTAGTGAGTTCGATTTGATGACGCGTTAAGTTAATGGTGGCTTTAGTTAAGTGAAAGCTTAAATTATCAAAAACAGTTGTTATTGTAAGTAACTGGAATTTTCAATGAATAAGTATTTTGCTGAATGAAAAGGAATTTTCCATTTGTGTTTTCCTGAGAAGTACTCACAGTTAACCGTAGAGCTGACATGAAAAGAAAACTCTAACAACACGTATTTTGAATTCGGAACATTTCCTTTGATCAAACACTTCACGTCAAGGCGAATTTCTTCGTATCAATTAAAACAACATTACACCGAGTTGAAAGTTACAAAAATAATGAAATTCAACCAAACCCGGTTTTCACGGTGTAAGGCCAGATATGAATCATAATTATATGTGATAATCTCTGTATATTACTTCTATCTTTACGCCGGACCCTCTGAGGGTAGACAGAGGGTATTTAGAGGCTGTCACCGAAAAACAAAGAGGGTGCGGCATTTATCTTCTTTTGGGATGGCAATAGCACTTCGATATCAAATCTTGACGGATCGTAAAAGTAATATTAGCGCTAGAACATTGTTTGTTAATGTTTTTTTTGTCTATGTCATAGTAAATTCCTTACTTGTTCATATAATATGAACGTCAAATCTGTTAAACATGCTAAAAAAAACGGAATTTTCGTTATTTTCCTCAAAAAAACGATTCTTTCGTTTCTCAATCTACCTTCTCAGACTGCGCACGATCACCAGGTGTGATAGTTTAATCTCACTCTTACTTCAAGTATTAAAATACAAGAAAAATGTGTTTACATAATTAGCCGAACGAAAATGGTCAAGATATCGTATCTTGTAATCTGATTTTTGAGGTTAAACTGAAAGGTTAGGCGCAGGCGCATAAAGTAGCCGTTTGAAGAGGCAGGTTATCGATACTTATGTATATACGATGGTACGATATGGCTTTGGGAAAAAACTATATTTTTGGATTTTTATGTGAGATGTGTATGTTGCAATGTTTTAGTCTTATAAGGCAATGATTGAACGCATAATTATAGTTATGTAATAAAAAGTAGCTGATATTACCTGCAGTTTCACTCCAATCCTAGGGGAATTATTGAATGTAACCAGATAGTAAGTATTCTATGTTTTAATCCGGGACACGGTCTGCATGTATGCTAAACTTCAAGCAAATCGGTTTAGCCATTCATGCGTGATAGAGTAACAAACACACATACCTAATTTTACAATGATTTGAGTATTGTTTCATAGGCTTCATTCAACAATAATAATTACAATACCAAAGTTCAACATATCACTGGAATATTATTATTTGCATAATTGAAATGGTAAGGCTAGCCTTGCAACATGCAAGTTATTATTAAATTATTAATTTGGTATCTTGATTGTTGCCGCTGATACATTCTTATCGTTACGGAGACTATTAAATTGTTGTGACATTTATTATGAGTATTAATAGAATTTATCGTTTTACCATTAAGTCAGAGCGCAATAAAATCTGTTTTGCTAAACAATTTGATTTAATGTAGGTATTCTGAAAGTAATTCTAGAACAATGCTTAAGCAGGAAGCCTTAACATGTATTTTAGTTTTAAACAAAAATTCATGCTTTTGAGCATCTTTGAAAAATACGGATATTATTATAGTACTAAATTTTAATGGATATAGGCAAGCTTAAAAATACATCATAAAATAGTTTGATCTCAAAATTCCTAAAAGAAATTATCTGACCATCGAAATTATAATTACAAGTGATCTGATCACTACACCAGAAACCGCATCACACTCAGCCCAGCAATTTCAAAGCCCAAGTCGGTCAGTTCGTCCGCCTGTTCAATGCTAACTAGGCGGCACCGCTGGGTTCCGGCTCGCTACAAGGCCGGTGAGGTTGTGAGTACACAGGCAGGTGTCTATGCCGACTAACCGAAACTGCTCCCTCTTCACTCACTGAGATTTAAAATGCATTAAGATGGGTTGTAAAGTTGAAGGCTAAAAATTGAAACAGATATTTTTTTGGATACAATTATGTGTAAGTAGTGCAGTTCTTTTTATCTTCTATCTATCTATATTTAATTTAATAAACAAAAATATTACGAAAATATAGCTCATGGAAACCTTAAGTACTAGGTACTAAATGATTAAACTTTATACTTATTACGTATTCGGTGTCAACCTAAATGCATTCTGAAAACTAATTAATACGACACCAAAAAGATAATTTTACATAAAAAGTGACAGTCATAAATTATTATCATAATAATGAATAGGGTCAACGTCGTCATCGCTTTTACGTTTATCAAACTTTCAATACTGAAAAACACTCAAAACCAATTTCTCCCGACCACCTAAAATACTAGCTCAGGCAAAACACAAAACGAAAAAAACCTCAATCCATACTTACTCCCATTTCCCCACCAAACGGCTGACAGTCGAAATTTAAATGAAGTAGCTATCGCAATTAGCGCACACAGACACAGACAAACGCAACTAAACGCACACGATTACAAAAAAGCCCAAATAAAAAGTGTAGTGATCAAAAATGTGTGAAAGAATGGTACGCACACATGCGCAACTCAGCCACAATTCAATATCGCTTGTCATTCCCGGTAGCGTCCGCATAAAATTACATTTTTTATCATAATTAACTTTAATTTTTCTTACTGGTATTTTTGTTAAAGATCTTTATTAGGTACGCTGTGTTTATAGCGTGTTGATGATATTTTCCAAGGTGGAGCTAGCTTAATAACTAATTATTGATCTAAGTAGCTAGACGTGAATTCATTAATTTAACTTTTGGTGTAGGTACGTAGACTCTCGCTTACTACTATTAAAAGATTTTTTTTTAAATCTAATTATAAATAGGAAATACCAACTTTAGGCAATTATTTACAAAGCTAAAATATGTAAATGCTGTTACTAACTCGCTCAACAAATAAAAAAAATATGAATTCGAAAAATGCTACGATTGTCTGCTCACTGAAAATTGTCTCTACCCAAACAAACAGTCAGTCAGACTAGCTAATTATTTCTAAATTAGTTACTTATTTAGTTTTAATGGCAAAGAAAATATTATATATAACTTTTTAATAACCACGCACCATGATCAAGTAAGAAATTAGCCGCCAAAAAATTTGCTCAATGATACATAAAAAAAAATTAATGAACTTTTTTCCCCACCCTACAGCAACAATACAACCTGTATTGTGCACACGCCTGCATCCTCACTCACTCACGCGCAAGCGACGCATACGGACACAGTATGTGCGTTAAGTCGGCGCGACCATGTGGCGTATTTAGGTCAATTGCTGAAATAAACGCATCGCCGCAGCGCTGTGCGCCTGAGTCGTTTTTTATTGAACCTAAGAGAGAGTATGTTGCACATTTCTTTTTGTATGCACTTTAGGCGCCGGTTGGCGTGTTAGATTATTTGTTTTAAATGTACTCGAGATCCGTTAAGTTGGCGCTCTAGTGTGAGCTTTGTTTAATAAGTATGTGCAGTAACTTGTGCAACTGTTTGCTTTTACTTTTTTTGTACTGTTTTCATTTTAATTTATGAGTAACACTTGGCATAGTTAGCACAGAGTTTAATAAGACGGTTCTTTCATATGGTAACTCGTTAGTTCTACGCATACAAACATATTATTATTTTGTTAATAGCAGGAAACATTTTCTTTTAGTCCGCAATCTTATTTCGCTATGTAAATAAATATACCAATTTAAACTCTCTCAATTATCCCCAAATTTAAATTAAATAGGCGAGGTATAAAAATAAAACCTGATAAACGAAGTCGTCCTCACCGCGAAGAACCACTAATATTCGGCCATAAAATGTCAAGGTGCAAGTAAATTGCAGTAATTTTTATAAACTAATGACCGACTTGTAACTTTTCAACTGTTCAACGGGTGAACAACGACCATGATAATAAAATAAACCGACAAACAACTTTTATCGGTAATTTATTACATTTAAAAATCTAAAACATTTATTTTGGTATTGATTACGAAACTTAATTGGACGTAATTTGAAGTTACATTGCATCAGCACCATCTATCGGGGCTTATGTAAGGATTTTTTTTCGTAAAGGTCATACATAACTGGCTTTTAATTAAACATTATATGCCTTGAGGGAAAACGAGCTTAAATTATATGTTAATGTTGTTACTTTATAAAATATTAATGTTTCACTACCGAGAGGGTAATTATGATACAGAGATTGCATTTTTCGCTTGCATTTTAAAAACTTGCAGTGACTTGTCTAATAAAAACAAGAAAACCACGTCAATGCCAAATGAATGTAAACGTTTATTTGTCTTTGTGTTAGTTTTGTTTTTCCTTAATTGTGTTTATTTCATCATGTAGCTAAATAAAAACTGTACATAAAATATTCTGAGTATTTTTACATCTATATAAAATCTTTACATTACTAAAAACTCAAATAAACAAGTCAAACTCACAGAAAAGCTACTAAAATGATCCATAATTTTAAAAGAAGTCACTTCAAACAATCTTATCGTCATTTCCAGATAAATTTTCTTATTTTGACATGCAGTTTAATATTCTCACAAGGCTGATGCCGACACAAAAAAGACAAAGGTCGCCGAGCAGGTTCGCGAATGCAATTGAAATTGATTTTTATGCAATCAATATCGTCTCATTACTCTTCATATTAGGTGTGTTCGTGTAAATGGCATTATCGTACGGTTTTGGCGAACGGTTTCTCTTGATTTTTTATCTGTAAAGTTTTTGGGAGATCCGGTTGACGCAAAATCGGTCGTAAAACTGTGATACAAAAACTATGGGCCATTGTTTTCATGTTTTTATGTAAGATTTTAACATGTGTATGGACATTTTATACGCAAGTGTCGTACGCTGGGAGACTGTTGCTGATTATTCATTGTGGAAATCTTTGTGCCTGACCTTGAAGGGCTTGTTTGTTCAGTCTGTGTCTGTCTTTAGGGCTGTTGCTGCTTAGGAATCTACACACGATGTAAAGGAAAAAGAACCGTGATGTCAGAGCGATAGAGTAGAATTTCAATAATGTTGGCGATGGATAGGCAGAATACGAATCAAGGCAAAATACTTTGGTTCAAGTTTGAAACCTTTACCTGTTTAAGTTAAGTAAATACGTATTTGCCGACCTTCATAAACTTTGTAAACATAATAAATTGTAAATGAATAAAGGTTGGCACGTTTTTGTCGTACTAATTTAAATTGCAAAAACAATATTGAAAAAAATATCATAAATATTAAACGTATCGCCTATAACTTATTAAAAAACACTTGATCGAAAAACACTCATATGTATTGTAGAATTACTAAACCGATATATTTAATTTAAAGTATTACCTAATTATTATTTGTATGAAACTAGCATGTGGCCCTGCTACGGTGAAGTACACAACGATTGTCGATTTTTAATGCGTGCCGCGACAAGGCTTGCATTTTCGGTAATAGAGTACACCTAGACGCAACATAGACTATCGGCAGTATTTAATTTAACATAAGTAGTGATTACTTTTCTTTAGTTAGTGCTTATTTTTTTAGAGATTTGTGTACATAAATAAATTATAGTATAAGTACACGATTTAATAATAAAATTGGCAAAAATAAAATACATGATGCGATAATTTAAGTGACAAAAAAGTAAGGTTAGGTAGTTATTTCAGTAAATTGTAGCCCAAAAGCTTTTTATTCCAGCTATATTTGACATTTGACCCTATTTACAAACACAAACAATGTGTTTAAAATAAATAAATTAACCTAAAAACACTACGATAAAACATCTGGCCCTACACGCTGAACATCTCACCGCAAAATAAACATTCAACACAAAATAACTCGTTGCAACGAATCAGAAATGTCGTCAATACGTTACCGACCTCTCTGTATTGATTTAAATCCGAACAGAATTATTTACATAAGAAAAACCGCGGACTTTGAGTACCAAAATACACTCTTTATACCTAACGTTTTGAACAGAACTTGACTGTGTTTGACCTAAATATGCTTGCATCTGTTAACACAACTGTATATCGAGGTCAAAAATGCCTGAAATATAATCCCTGGGAGGAACAACATGGCTTCTCCCTTGGTGTTTAGGCACATTATAATGTAATTTGGGCACAAAGCCAAAATACATTATTTTTGTAATTTTTAACAAATATTTGAATAATTTTTAGTTCAGTTTGACTCCTGATATTCTTAAGCTTAGCAAACACCATAACCTTAGGATTATGGGATCTAAAATATTAATGTAAGCTGTAATAAGAATCGAACTTTTGGATGGTCAACGTTTTCAAAAAAATATGCAATTCCTGTTGCAAGGCTAGAAAATAGGCTTTTGTTTCAGCATTTTTTCTCACGGATCAGTGAGCTAGGAAATGCAAAACTATCATAAGATTACAAGAAATAAACGTTTCATTTCAATAAAGATTTCTGCAAAAAAACCTATTTGCCTAAATGTACTGATCAGTCACGACATCACAAAGCATTGGAAATGTGCAATAAATGACGTGTTAAAAAAAAACTGGCACACAAACATGAGTTGAGCATAACAAGAGGAACCGAGCGGCGCCGGGGGGCGGAGCAAGCGAATGTAGCACAAGCGGAATGATGTCGTTTGTTAATGACAAACCAATTTGTGTACTGCACTTATTTTTAGGGTACACGTAACGGTTCTTGTGGCCTACTTTTAGGCCCATTGCTCATTTTTCTGAAGCCTAACTGTCTGATTTAATCTGTACCAATAATATTCCGGTCTGCCACGTCCAGCTTTGCAACGTTTTGATAAAAAAAAATCAGATCATTATTATTACAGAGTTAACCTTAATAAAATAAATTAAAGTTTTTCAAAACCTAATAATTATAGTTATCCAATAGATAAGTAACTAATATTTACGTAAACCCATTGAATATTACGTAAATAAAAATCTTATTGTTGTCTAAGTAATTTATGTGAAACTTAGTAAAAGTCAAGAGGAAAAAAATACGCAAACATTTTTACAAGAAACATAAACTAAAACATTTATGAAGGTACACAGCACGTCTGTTACAGTTTTATAACTAATAATATACAACGCACTAAAACGCCGCCGCTATCTCAGAAAACGGCAAACTTTCCAAAAACAGGAGGCATTTTTTTAAGTTGCATCACAAGTGCCTGCCCCTGTACACTGCAATGTGACCTCGATACACACACACACAAGCCAATACACACACACAACCGAAAATGAACGGCTGTGTGAGTGCGTGCAGATGCACCTACACACATGCATCACTCAATACACAGGCTGTTGCCCATTTTTAACAGTCATTTTTTAAAGGCATGTAATTTTTTATTAGTACATTAAAATGTTATACAATAAACTCGTAATTCGTTTGTTTATTGTACAGATATTGTCGAACAGGTTTTTGATAATCAGGAAGAGATAACGTATGTAATTAAGTATGTATTTTGCTTGTAAGCAATATTAGGTCGTTCGTTCTTGCAGCCCATAACATAACTCGAATCGATTAATGGCCGCGAGATCTCACTTGCTATTTATTAAAGAAAGGATGATTGAAGCGAACTATAAAATATGTAACAGTGATCCTTAGGTATATAAGTTACGTAAGGGTTAAACTGGCATTTTGTATGTCAATAAAATGTTTAACGGTAAGCTTTTATTATTCATAACATTAAATATATTCTACGTATTGCTATTATGATGCCATTTTATTTTTATAACTTTATTTACATTCATGAGATTTTCTCAAAATCCGAAACATAAAATATAACATTAAGTTTTTATCATCTGTTTGGATGTCTCATCGCTTTCGTTGTTCATTTTTACTTAAATTTCGATAATTATCTCTTGAAATATTTAGATTAATTCGACATTAATTTCGTCAGAGAAATACTTTAGGTAAGTACCTATTATAATATTTTTATAAATAACTTGCATAATTATTCCTACTTCATTATGCCAAACATAATTTATTTATCTGTTTTAGACACGGAAATATTCTACAAAGCAACTAACAACATAGGTAACCCTCTTTCAAAATCTCTTTAATCTTTAAATAATAATTATTAATTAATCCCAAAATCAGCACCACCCTGTATTCGCACACACACAAGCGTAGGTCTCTCTCGACTGATCTACTCATAATAAAATGTGGCTTTTTTATCATGTATTTACTTTTTTCTATGTACTACCTTAATCTGTATGTACTACAGTACATAGGCTCATGTACTATTATCATTTCGAGCGTTGTTGTTGTCTGTCCGTTGATTTATTGGTTATAACGACATTGTCTGTTTTTATTTATGCATTAATATGATGAGTATTAGTGTCTGAAAAATACATGTCATTGGTTTAAATAGTAACCAAGGAAAAGTGGTTTTCTTCCAATATTTTCTTACAGGAAATGTGAATTCTTGAAAGGTGTCATAGATAGGGACTTGCTTTAATTAATTTGAATGCATCAACAACTTATTTAGTGCAACTGGAAAAATGTATGTCTAGCAGTAATAAAATAAAAGGAAAGAAAGTCTGCATGCCTTCTTAAGGAGTTTTCAGATCATTTTTTACTTCTTCAGTTTGCCCTTTTCGTAATTTACAATAAATTTATAAATAAATAAATTCTTTATTTCAAAAAGTGACAGCTTTGTACAGACAAGACATCAATAATTTAGAATATACAGAAGTCGTCCCCTGGCGCCCAAACTAGGTTTATATGTACCTATGACTTGGGAGTCAGTGTTGCTCCATGAAATAGTAATTAGGTATGACGTTGGTTATTAAAAATATAGCGACAAAGAATAACAAAAATACCGAATAAAATACCGGTCATGTTTTTCATCACTACATAAAATGTTCTCAAAACTACTTCATAAACCACGAAATCTTCAAGTCTCCTTTCTGAATTTTGAAAGAAAATAATTTCCCTTGATAATCTTACAAGCAAATCCGTAAGCTCAACACTATACTATCAAGTAAATAAGTTTTTTGTTCATACATTTTAACTAAAATGCTGCCATCATTATATATGTATGTTGATTTGCGGCGGCTCTTTGTCGGAAGCCCGTGTTTGCTCAGTGACCGATGCAGCGATAATTCGGTGCTGATTGAAAAATGTGGTTTTTAAACTGTTTAGCTACTTCTGTAGGGTTGGTAACGATTGAGTGGGAAATTAATGCGCTTTGGCGTTATAATTTAAGCAGCTTTTGCCAGCGAGGATGTCGGAAATTATCCCACGGGGACGTACTACCGGGATAAAAAGTATCTTATGTCCTAACCCAAGTCATGGTCTACCCATGTGCCAAATTTCATCTAAATACGTTCAGCCGTTTTAGCTTGAAAGCGCAAACTAACTCTCCTTCGCATTTTAATATTAGTTAGGAAGTTAGGATTTTAACACTGCTCAGGAAAATAGCATAATTAGCAAATAACATCCCACCAAAAACATTTTCATGTAAAATGTTGCCAAGACAAGAACACATGGAGCTCGCACTGACAAAAATCTATCAGATCTCATGTAGAGCCAAGCTTCTAACTCTACACGACCTAACTCTCCAAGCCCTAACTTCACAAACTCTACACCTTAGTCAAAACATGAGGGTTGGCCGTTTCGTTGCTACAAGAACTATTGTATAACAGAAAAGTAATGAACAGTGAATACACTTTTCACCTTGCGCCCATGTGATGGTAGCGAAACGGCCAAGCCACATATTTTGACTAAGGTGTAGAGTTTGTGAAGTTCGGGCTTGGAGAGTTAGGGCGTGTAGAGTTAGAAGCTTGGCTCTACATGAGATGTGATAGCTTTTTGTCAGTGCGAGCTATATGTGGTCTCGTCTTGGCAACATTTTACATGAAAATGTTTTTGGTGGGATTTCATTTCTTTTTGTAAGTTGCTTATGATATTTATACGAGTATTCTTCTATTGTTCATTTTTTCTTTCTTTTTTGGGGTTAGGTTGACAGGTAGGAGATTAATAAACACTTATCGAAGTATATACAAGTGTATTAATATTATTCGTAATAAGTACTTATTATTTGCGGAAGTCTCATACAAATTTCCATCCCCTAGTTTAAGGGGTTGGGGGGTAATAGTTCCAAGTTTTAGAATTTTATTGTTGTTTGTGTACTAATACTAGCTTACATACCAAATTTCAGATTTCTAGGACTTCAGGAAGTACCCTAAGAATTTTTATGATCATCAGTGAGTCAGTGACGAAATCGGGGTATTTTAGATATCAATAAAATCTAAAGTATAAGAGCTATGCAATTGAAACTTTATAGGTTTATTAAGTAAACCACTGACATCATATCCCGAAAATTTTGTATATCTGGTATAATCCAAACCCAAGTTAAGAAGGTTCAAAAATACGACGAAGTGCTTCGAGAAAAGGTAGGTAGTGCCCTTGCGCTTCGCTTGGCTCGTCTTGGCAGATTATCTTTTGAAAGAAGCTAGAAGTAAGACAATAATATGTGTCTCAAATGATAGTGTAATGTCTAATGTCTCACAATCAACTAATCTGCCTAGCCTTTTCCCAACTCTGTTGAGGTCGGCTTCTAGTCTAACCGGATGCAGCTGAATACCAGTATTTTACATGGAGCAACTGCCCATCTGACCTCCACAACCCAGTAATTGGGTAATACTATACCCCTTGGTAAGACCGGTTGTCAGACTTTCGGGCCTTTGATGACCCGTAACGACTGATCCACGAATGTTAGCCGGGACCAACGGCTTAACGTCTAATGTCCCACATAAGGTCAAAAAAAATAGTTGTTAATCAAGCGTTCATTATTAACACCTCAAGTGTCGAATGCACCCCATGTGTGCATAAGAAAAACCCTTTTTTTGTTAGGTATATAAGCTTATATCACATATATATAAATGTAAAAAAACATCATCCGACGGAAAACATATCATCATCAGTAGTTGTGAACCTATGGGGTTCGCAATTAACCCCCAACCCTCCCCACTCGCTGGGGTTTTGGGTCTAAAATTAGCCAAACTCAGACACTTGAGGGGTATATACCCCTCGTGTAACTATAGTATAATTTTATTCTACGCGTTTTACAATAAATGCCCTCAGTGTGTCAAAGTGTCTTCTTTTGCCCAGCCTTTTCCCAACTATATTGGGGTTGGCTTCCAGTCTTACCAGATGCACCTGAATACCATTATTGTACATGGAGTGACTGCCTATCTGACCTCCAAAACCTAGTTACTGGGGAACATGATCCCCTTGGTGTGAGCGAGTGACTGTATAATTTGGAAATACCTAATTTAGGTAGGTATTTCAGTAGGTACCTAGATTGCAATATGATAAATCACTTTTCTTACAGAATGTAATAATAAAGAACAAAATGTCTGAGTTTACAAACAAAACCTTTATTTTTCCTTTCAAAATAAATCTAACAATCTTTTCAAAAGCAATCCTCACACCTGCTTCAAGTGCAAGACACGTGGTTCACCTGACCGCGAGCTTCACGCCCTTTAGAATTTATTTATTTATGTGTTGGCTCCCCTTTTGTTTTTGTTCCCTTTCCTAATTAAAGTAGACATTTTCAATTGAAACAATCGTATCTTACTTTGAAAGAACTGTTTCGTTTTTTCGTCGGAAGTCTGTCCAGGTTATCCTCAGTGGACAAATTTACATCGAGGCTTGTGTCTCAGTAATAACAGCCGCACGGGTCCATCGATCAGGGGCTACGCTTGCCAAGGTTGGTCCGTGGATGACCATCTTTACATACAGAGACTCCGCCGTGCCTCGGAAAGCACGTTAACCCGTTGGTCTCGGCTGTCATTCGTGGATCTTTGACAGTCGTTACGGGTCGTCAGAAGCCCAAAAGTCTGACAAGCAGTCTTACCAAGGGTATTGCCAAGTCACTGGGGTGTGGAGATCAGTTAGGCAGTCGCTCCATGTAAAATACTGGTATTCAGCTGCATCCGGTTAGACTGGAAGCCGACCCCAACATAGTTGGGAAAAGGCTAGGCAGATTGAATTTATTTAACTAGTGTGTTAAGTTTGTTTTTGGGATAAATTCTTTTCTACTACGGAACCCTTCATTATGCGTGGTCCGACACACACTTGGCCGGTTTTTTATTGTTCTGAATTATATGCCTTGCCTTAATTTTGCATTGCATACATTCGTAATGACTGAATTGCTTTATTGAGTCGTAATTAGTTAAAAACTCGTCTTCATTTGAATTGCCCGTAAGTTTATGAATGGTAATAATGATTATTTTCATGGTAAGTATAAGATTCCATAATTTTTGAAGCACTTTTGTTTGTGGTGCTGATCGAGATTTCACCTTGTGATCGTCATGTTCTAGACGTCCGCCATTTGCCGTGGTTTAAGTAATGGTCCTTTTTGAAGAACCATGACATCCAAACTATCTTTTTTTTTTTTGGGGGATGGGAAATCATCAAATTACTTCTCCCGCTCTGGGTGGAAAGGAAAGGTGTGTCAGACTTTTACTGACTAAAACCGACCAGTGTTCCTTCAGTTGTCTATGCCAGGGCCACGGTATCTCTTTCGAACAACCCGCGACCCCGGCGGCATCCGAATTATCCTAACTAGCGAAAGTAAGTTTGTTACCTTTTCACGCCTAAACCACTGAACCGATCATCCTGAAATTTTGCATATACGTTGTCAGGTGTACAGAAACGGACAAAAGGTACCTTTCATCGCGAAAAAAAGTACTGTTCCGGAGGAAAACAACAATAACGTTCTTATGATAATAGATGGCGCCACGTGTCTTTCGAATCACGATTAAATTAAGTATATTATTACAAGCAGAGTACAACCCGAATTAATTGTAAAATTCTAAATTAACGCAAGCGAAGCCGCGGTCAAAAGCTATAGTTAGTTATAAATGCGAAAAAACTCGGTTTGTTACCTTTCACGCCTTACCGGCTGAACGGATTTATATGAAAGGGATAGACCATGGCCTGGGTTAGGACATAAGATACTTTTTATTCCCGTATAGTACGTTTCCGTGAGATAAACACCAACATACATGCAAGTGAAGCCGCAGGCAATAGCTAGTTTTACTTAAACCGGTACCGTATCATCATTTATATGTAATGTTTGTTGAAGATTTCTGAAAACTGTGCTATTTTGAGACATCGTTTTAAAACTTTTTAAAACTTCTATCACATAAAATAATTTCAGATTTTTCTCTATGCAAACTTCGGAGATAATGGGGGAGGAACGGTATTTTTTTAACATTTTCCATCAAAACTCGAAAACTATGCTGCGTAAAAAAAGAAGAAAAAAATGTTTGAGAATGTGCAAACAGCGTTTTTTCATATGATACTCCACATGCCCTAGTAGCCCTACTTCGAATTATTCAGTCCCTGTTGCAAAAAAATATGTATATTTTTATTTATTTCTTATTTGCAAAATAGTTGGGCAAACGTCATGTAAATCTGTTCCAAATTTCAAGTTGATAGCATTAGTAGTTCTTGAGATATTCAGCTATGACAGACAGACTGAGTCACACCATAAGGGTTCCTTTTTACCATTTCGGTACGGAACCGTGAAAATGTAACTGTAATCGTAATTGAAAAACAAAACCAACGTCCCAAAAATACAACATACTTCATTTCAGCAATTTAACCCATTTATAAAACAAAACAGTAACATACAAATAACATTCACCTCACTAATCTGTTCCGACGCGGGACGTCCCGAAACTATGCACTGACAGACCTCAAAAACTTTTAAACTCCAATCAAAGCGACACTACACGGCTTTTTGACACTCGCCAAAAAAAGCATCAAATAGAATTCTGCGTCAAAACAATGAAAAAACTAACAGACTGGCTGTATAAAACACATGCATACAATTTGCTTGCACTGGACGCCGCATCCGAAAAATCCTTTTGAAAAAGTACAAAAAAAAAATGGACACCAGGAACGAATTTTAGATCGCCGGATAGGGGCCTGTACATTTGGTTTCATTTCACCGTTTTGTGAGTCTGTTTGAGTGCAAAGGACTTCAGTTGGACTTAGGGGTAATCTAAATGTAGGGAGTGACTTTTGTATTATTACTAGGTACTAAGTAAATACCACCTCATCATTGTGGTTTAAGTATATGAACTACTAGATTCTGCCCGTGACTTCGTCCGCGTGAATCTTCTTCGTCGAGCTATTACTTCGTTTTCGCTTAATGTTCTTTCTGAGTTTTTTTCTTTTTTCTCGGCTCATAATGGTCCTAGCGTGACGTTTAATAGCCTATAGCCTTCCTTAAGAACTGGGCTACCAAATCTTTTTACCTCAAAAGATAGAAATAATATGATATCGCGGACATTTTTTTAGAAATTTTTAAGAGGAGCAATTCTGTCATACATGATTGTAGCATAACTTTAACCGTTTACGCAGCGCACGCAACGGAAGCTCTCAAAATGAATAAATTTTACCCGCTTTTGCTACATTTTCCATTGATGCTCCACTCCTATTGGCTATAGCGTGATGTTATATAGCCTTCCTCGATAAATGGGATATCCAACACTAAAATAATTTTTCAATTCGAACCAGTAGTTCCTGAGATTAGCGCGTTCAACCAAACAAACAAACTCTTCAGCTATATAATATTATATTTATATATATATAGTATAGATGAGCATATCGTCTAAAAGGCGTCGATCTATTTGAAATGAATTATTGCCGCTGCGTTGGTGCCTTATCCGCGCGGCTTCAGCCGTAAAATATCCCACTGGAACATGCTACCGGGAAATACTTCCTTATTCCTTGTCTAAATTATAAAGGGAATCTCTGTGCAAAATTTCAGCTTTCTAGGTTCAAGGGTTTGGGCTGGGCGTTGATGAGTCAGTCAGTCAGTCAGTCAGGACTTCTTTTTTTAATTATATAGATAATAACATTATAACACAGTAATTTCAACACAGCTACAACGATGCAGCAATGTCCTTAGTCACTAATTCGCAGAAATAATTCCTTAGGAGGGGTTGCAATGCGCTCGTGCGAAGCGCAATCTTTTGTAAGCGGAAAAACCAGACTTACGATTTCTAACATGGTGGCAAAGCTTGTCTGGTTAATAACCACTACCACAGACACGACGACAAGTAATTTGGGATAAGGGGGATACTGATAACACAGCATTTTATTTTCTTTGAAGAGATTGCATCACACATCTCTAGCTCTCGTTCTCTCCTTAAATCGGAATTATTACCTGATTTGTTCCTTTTATGATTAGTCAAAAGGACATGGACATCTTCTTTCCACAAAAAACATACAACCCCCCGAAAGCGGAACCCAAAATATAAAAAGCGAACGGCGCGCGGGCATACCGAATATAGAACTTTCTCTCTCGTCGGGTAGATGGCATTTTTTCCGTTTTTTCACGCGTTCCCGATAGAAATAGTGTCGTTTTTTTTTCGTGGACCACTCTCGCTTTCAGTAGTTGCTCGTAAAAAGCAAATAAAGATCGGTAAAAACTCGTTTGCGGGTATTTTTTTGCGTGAACTACTTTTTCAGGGTTATTCATTATTTTCTCGCGGCTTTTTTTTTCGTCTATTTTTCATTTCATAGTGGTATTTTTACGGGTGGTTCAGTAAGCGGATTTTGTTTTTTTCAGTACCTACGCTATTTGATTGGCAACGTGTGGTGTTTATAATAGTTTAGATTTCAACATAAAAACTTTTTTTTTAGTTTTGTACGCTACATTTTGTATTTGTTGTTGAACATTGGAATTTAAAAGGTTGAATCTTATTTTTATTGCTCTTTTTGACATCATCATGAAATAATGAAATTAAACTCTCAACTACAAATCGAAAATTATTAAGTTATCAATAAATATAAATAAGGGTTGCTGCTTTGTCTAGTTGTGAATCTAATTAGAGAAAACGCGACTTTTTTTGAAGAGAAAACTAGGGTTTTCTTTTCGCCTTCTTCCCATGGGGGTAGGCAGTAACTACAGAACGACACCTGCTATGATCCTTACATACTCCTTTTGCCTCGTTGACGTTCATACGTCTACCGGTTTCAAGTACTACGCACCTGACCTTTCTGAAGAACATCACCAATAGGGTCACTATATGTCTTCCTAGGACGTCCCCTCCCGGCGCTTCCACTCACATCTGCCTTGTAAATACCTTTTATAACACATTTGCTCGTAAAGGGCCTCTTATTTCACCAATTTCAATATCGTAATGTATGTCATTACGTACTTGTGCGTAATCGTAAAGTAAAACGCACGAGTTTCTTTCTAATAAGGTAAGGTTTATCATGCTCCGTCTAAAACCAACGGTACTTTTTTAAATCTTAAGAAAAAAAAGCAAAGAAAGCAAAGCAAAGAGTTTTTATGTCAGAAAAGTGGTCAACATTTTAACTTTGGGATAAAATAAAATTAAAGAATTAAATGTTAAACATTTAATTCTTTGATTTAAAATAAAATGATTTTGAATAAAATTAAAGAATTAAATATTAAACATTTAATTCTTTGATTTAATTAATTTTGGTAATAAATTACAACCATTTATCTGTAACAAAAACAAAAAAATATTAATTTACTTTAATAATACTGGCTGTTTTTGTGCCTTTGCCTTTAAAAAAAAAGCGCTGATGCGTGCGCATCGCTAATTTGGGAACAAGTAAAAATTATTTCGCGCGCTTTTCCTTTTCGCTGTATTTTTTTTATTTGAAAATGTCGTCAAGTAATGATGAATTTATTCATTCGACACCGCCAGAAGTCTCAGAGGCAGCGAAAAAGGCTACTCTAAGCCTCTTGCCCAAAAAATCGATCGATAGATACTTACAAGCGGATCAAAATTTCATCGTATGGAAAACAAGCAAAGATGCAAATTCATTTTCAGAAAGTGTGTTTTTAAAGATTTATTCGTTTAAGAAAGTCCGAGTTTTATTTATTTCCTCGCAAATATGTTATAAAACGTCGTATGACATACGTGCGCTTTGATAATTACAGCCTCTGCTGTCTTGTAGCCCTCGCCTGCGGCTCGGGCTAGCAATATCGCCTCGGCTGTAATTTTCAACTTACCGCACTTATATCATAATGTACTATTATAACACATTTGCTCGTAAAGGGTCTCTTATTTCACCAATTTCAATATCGTAATGTATGTCATTACGTACTTGTGCGTTATCGTAAAGTAAAACGCACGAGTTTCTTTAATAAGGTAACCCGTACGGTTTATCATGATGCTCCGTCTAAAACGAACGGTACTTTTTTAAATCTTAGCAAAGAGTTTTTATGTCAGAAAAGTGGTCAGCATTTTATGAATAAAATTAACTTTGGGATAAAATGAAATTAAAGAATTAAATGTTAAACATTTAATTCTTTAATTTAATTAATTTTGACAATAAATTACAACCATTGTTTTAATTACACCATCTGTAACAAAAACAAAAAATATTAATTTACTTTAATAATACTGGCTGTTTTTGTGCCTTTGCCTTAAAAAAAAAGCG
The DNA here is from genome assembly GCA_905163495.3 of Cosmia trapezina. Lineage (NCBI taxonomy): Eukaryota > Metazoa > Arthropoda > Insecta > Lepidoptera > Noctuidae > Cosmia > Cosmia trapezina. Next base: position 26,394,780 of record LR991032.1, read on the forward strand.
CTGATGCGTGCGCATCGCTAATTTGTGAACAAGTAAAAATGATTCCGCGCGCTTTTTCTTTTCGCTGTATTGTTTTTATTTGAAAATGTTGTCAAGTAATGATGAATTTATTCATTCGACACCGCCAGAAGTCTCAGAGGCAGCAAAAAAGCCTAATCTAAGCTTCTTGCCCGAAAAATCGACCGATAGATACTTACAAGCGTATCAAAATTTCATCGTATGGAAAACAAGCAAAGATGCAAATTCATTTTCAGAAAGTGTGTTTTTAAAGATATATTCGTTTAAGAAAGTCCGAGTTTTATTTATTTCCTCGCAAATATGTTATAAAACGTCGTATGACATACGTGCGCTTTGATAATTACAGCCTCTGCTTTGTTGTAGCCCTCGCCTAGGCTCGGGCTAGCAATATCGCCTCGGCTGTAATTTTCAACTTACCGCTCTTATATCATAATGTACTATTGTTAGTCGCCTTTCATTCATCCTCTCAACATGAATAAACCATAAGCATACTCTTTTCAATTTCCTTTAACTTCCGTAAATAACAAACCAATCGATAAGTCATGTATGTTTATCGCTTGAGTTTTGCTCAAATTGAGACTATTTTATTTAAATACTCTAAAATAAGGAAAATATATAAAGTTAGATAACTTCTTTAAGTAATTGTAAACGTAGATACAACTTTACTACTTTCTACTTGCCCTCTAGAAGTCTAGAGTATAAAGAGTGTGTAGGCAAAGTTTACAAGTATTTTATCGGCTTTAGTACATGCACAACGTCAAGTTAACTTGTTCTACTTTAAGTTAGTAACTTAATAAACTTGTGTGTGGTGGAGTTTGTATTTTTTATTACTTATAACATATTTAGTGGAGAGAAACGTATGTTAAGTTTTATAATATTCTGTAGGTATTGGACTTAACTAGGGTAGATGAAATCAAAAAAAAGCATAAGCAAAGACTGATGGATAGTGTAAACCAAAAATAGGGAAACCTGAAGAAAATTGGAGGAGGCTTGTACCCGAAAAGTGGCCATAACCTAGATGGAAAACTACATACTTTCTTTAAAGTATATTATTTTTAGTGAAATTTTTTAGTAAGTAATCCACTTGTATTTAAAATTACAATTTTTGTTTGGTTGTAAAAACAAAGGCTACATTATTATTATTGTACTTAACTGTAACCAAAATACCCATAATTTTGATTTGAGAAAATCCTTATTTGTTTATACTTGACTAGCACTATCCGCCCGATGTCGTAAAATATCTCACGGGAACGAAAATCCTTCCTTATTAATTGTCTATAAGTATTTTAAAGGGAACCTCTGTGCAAAATTTTTTGAGGGTGGGAAATCATCAAATAACTTCTCCCGCTCTGGGTGGAGCGGAAGGGCGTGTCAGACTTTTACTGACTAAAACCCACCCGTGTTCCTTCAGTTGCCTATGCCAGGGCCGCGGTAACCCCTTCGGACAATCCGCGACCCCAGCGGCGTCGGCCCTATTGGGCCCCGTCACTTGCTGACATCTCTTTGAGGCGCGCGTGGAACACAACGCGCCGTCGACTCGGGCCTGGTCCTTACCGGACGGCGAGCTACCCGCTGCTCACCGTCCAGCTTTCTAGGTCTAAGGGTTTGGGCTGGGCGTTGATGACGTGACCAGAGGGCTGGCTCGTCCTTTGGCCAAAGAATTAGCATTGCCATTCAACGTGGCAATGCCGCCATTCTTCTGGGCACGTTTCCGGATGACACCGATGCGGACGAGTACTTCGACGAAATACAAAAACAAAAGGACACTTATCCTTTTGTTTTTGTATTTATTTGTATAGTTAGTTAGTCATTTACTTTAGTATACCTAGTATAAATAGTGTTAATTTGTATATTGTGTCTAAATAATAATGTAAATTAGAATTTGACAATATTTATCTTCTAAATAAACTTGCAGATAGCGCAACTTCCCTATCGATCTAAAAACTTCCCATTTCCCTTTCCCCCTTTAGAACTAGCCCCCCATAAAATTTCCCATGAAAATCTTTACAATCTCGTCATCAATTTTACAATCAAAATAACGACATATTTTAACGCACGAGCATCAAACCTTGGACCGCGCCCTGCACTAAAACATCACTACCCTTTAAACATTTTGATCTTTACAAGCGGCTGCGGGGCTTTTATTAGACTAGTTTACATCGCGAGACTGCTTCAAGTGACGAAGCCTTTTTTATCTATATTTCTTGAATTTGCTTAGAGTAAAGTAAAGTTTCCAGTTACTGGGATAACCCGTTGGGCTAGGCAGAGTTGTACCTATACAACACCCACATTTCACATGGAAATTATTATTTGAGAGCCATTTGAGGATGTTGCTAAAACCCCTTTTATCTAACCCTTGAGCCTCAAGAAATGAATAGATTAAAGTAATATAAATATACATTATAGCACCATCTAAGGACGCTCGAAGATTAGTATGGAAAATGGCTATCAATACTTGTACCTCTCAATCTACATGGTCTTCACATGATCTGACCAAGATTATGTCTGGACTTTAAGAGAGACTGTGACCTCTGAGTTTGTGTCGGCGTTTCTTCTCAGAGTAGTCAGATAGGAAACGTCAAACTCATCTAGTTTAAAAAAAAATATGCTTGACGTGTAAAAGTGTTTGTACAAACCTACTTACAGAAAATAAATCATTTATCATTTACCTATTATGCACTTATGGTAATCTTACCGCTGATATATGTCTACACAAAGACTATACATTATCAATCTATTCCTTAATTATTTTTAAACTTTTATCCACAATCTATCGAACTGTTTGTTGACCTCCACAAGGAGGTCAGATAGGCAGTCGCTCCATGTAAAATAGTATGGTATTCAGCTGCATTCGTTTAGACTAGAAGCCGACCGCAACATAGTTGGGAAAAGGCTAGGCAGATGATGCATAGAGTAAAGTTTCCTACTTGGTATTTCTGAACATTCATCACCTTTCCTACGTTTTGCAACTTTGTAATCACACTACATTTTTTTTTGAGCGTTAGAAGATGCTCTATTGGCGGAAGGGCGGAGTCACCTATCACAAGCAATTCCTTGCTTAAAAGGTGATCTCCTAACTCATGTGAGCTAAGAATTTGTTTAAATGCAATAAACATTTTTTTTTTTTTTTTTTTTTTTTTTTTTCTATTATTTAATTTTCGAGCAGTTTTGTGACTTTTTAATTACCTACTTACAACAAAAATTCTTGAGAGGCCACATAAATTATACGTGCTCTAAGCATACACAATAATTCCAATTTGCTTATTCCCAACTATGTTGGGGTCGGTTTCCAGTCTAACCGGATGCAGCTGAATACCAGTATTTTACATGGATCGACTGCGTATCTGACCTCCACAACTGAATAACTGGGTACCCCTTAGTAAGACTGGTTGTTAGACTTTCGAGCTTCTGACGACCCGTAATGACTGTCAAAGATCCACGAATGACAGCCGGGACCAACGGCTTAACGTGCTTTCTGAGGCACGGAGGAGTCTCGGTACGTGTAGACCCATCCAGGGACCAACCCCGGCAAGCGTAGCTTTACCTGATGGATCGAACCGTGAGGCTGTTATCACTTAGCCACGGCCTTGACCTTCATTACTTTTTCTAAATGCACTACTACTATGTACTAGATAGATATTTGGGTTGTTCATTAGGTACCTATACACTATTCATAGAAAAACTCTACTACTATAGCTAAAGAAAAAAAAAATTAAATGTTTGTGTTACGAGTGGGTTCTCACCAATAATGCAACGTGTGGAGTTCAAACTCAAGCCTTCTTCTCCTAAGATCTATTCTCCTAAGAACCTAAAACCTAACTACAAAACAAACAATAATTCATTTAACGAAACACTCATCATCAAAATTCCATCCGAAAAACAGATAAAACTGCTGAACTCAACAAATAACAAAGTTATAACTAAAAACAGAAACGTATCTACAACATTTAGGTTAAAATATAAGGATCTTGCATAAGAAAACGTGGGGGTAGCCCCCCGCCTGTATCTCCGTTTTTAGTATTTTAGTAAGTTCGGGGGAATTACCGCCCGGGGGGAGTGGGCCCCTCAGGGTGGCAAGATGTTGATGCTCCTTAGTTTTATATTACTGCTGTACTTTATTACTTATTTGTGTTAGTGTTTTATTCGTTTCGCGTGTGAGTGAGGGGGCCGGGGGCCCAGGGGCCCGGGGCGACGTGCCGCGCTTAGTTGCCTCTTCTATGCAGATGCGGGTTTTATGTAACTTGTAATTTTTTATTAGTAGTTATGATTGTCGAGTTTTCGGTGTGTTTTGGTGTTTGAGGCTGTTTTTTGGGAGTTGCTTGGATGTAATACTGGTTGTCTTGTATCTAGTATATTATGTAGGTACTTTGGTCATTGATACCTTAAAATAAAAACCGGAAGTCATTTAGCATTTCATCTGAAATTCATCAAGTCCTTGTAGTGCTTTGCCTAGGTAGAGTTAGAGCAGATCTATGTTAAAATGAAACCCGGAAGTAATTTGAGATCTGTAAGAACTTAATTATCGTCAGTTCATCACTCAAAAAAAAAATTAACTGTCATATGCGTTTAATGTAACCGACAACACTCGCTCCAGCTTGGAAGTAGAATAGGCACGATAGTAGATCTTCGTTGACTATTTTTTTCTCAAAGAGCTAAAGTATTGCTGTTCAAATATTCGAAAGACTTATCGAAAATTACGAAAAAGTTCACAATTACCGACTTTTTATCACTGAATTTGTAGGTACTGCAAAGCCGCATATAATAATCAGCCTATAATGTTCCCACTGCTGGGACACCGGCCTCCTCTTTTCGAGAGGGAGTGGGCTGTAATCTACCACGCGGGCCCAGTGCGGGTTGGTAGATGTCAAATGTCCCATGCGCCTTTGACTCGTGCCTTCGTGCATGGGTCACGGCATTTTGCTGAGCGTTAACCGTTTCGCGCGTTAGTGACGCATAATTAAGTATTTGTTGTTTTTCTTTATAAGTTTAAAATTTAGCTACCCAATTGTTTCTTAGTTTTTAGGATTATGTAAAAAACGAAGTATGTGCGTCATTTTTCGCGGGAATAAATAGTTTTTCTTTCTTTCTTTCTTTCTTTTCTTTCTAAATGTCTTCGAATTTTTGGTTCTAGGACATGCCGGTTTTCTATGTTTTCCTTCCTTGTTCTGAGAGCAGTGGTGATGAAATTATTTAATACAGAGCATCATCCCTCTTTTTAATACGAGGGTAGATAGAAACCAATACTCGTGAACAAGTTACACATAACACGCGATACTTAAATCGGCCAATAACGTACAAGTAGTTCCAATTTGTAAGTTAACCCTCCAGCTACCCTTTTTGCGTTTTCTGTCGAGTAAGGGTTAACCCTTAAACTGATAACATGTGTTATGTGTGTGTTCTATATTGATAGAAAATGGTTTGATTTGTTAACAAGAACTATGTGAAGGTGGCTTTTTATCTGATCTCCTTCTTTTCTTTTTTCTTCTTTTTTTTTTCCTTTTTTGTTTCTTTTTTTTAGGGTTCGACTTTTGAAATGTTTAAAAAAATACCGTTCCCCCCCTTAATCTTACCTCTGTAGTTTGCATAGAGAAAAATCTGAAAGTATTCTATGTGATAGAAGTTTATGCGCAGATTACAGGAAAAATATAACGATGTCTCTAAATAGCACAGTTTTTCAGAAATCATCAACAAAAATTACATAAATGATAGTGCGGAACCCGTTTATTTTTATTATTTTTTTCGTTTTTTTGTTGCATGATTTGATTATTTTAAGTAAATGAATAAGTCAGAGAGCAAGACTTGTACTTGTTTGCCTTCCCTATGAAAGCACTTTAAAGTATTATTTTTTATTTAAGATCATAAATTAAGACACACATATAAAACAATATAATCACGCCTGAATTCCCCGAAAGGTTGGACAGACCCGACCAGAGGCTACCTAGCAACATTGTGCATTTAAATGTCTGAAATAAGTACCACAATAATAGCTATAGTACTCGTAATAGTAATAGTAATTTATTTCCAAACTTCAGTGTACGTTCCATCAATGAGATCTCGACCGCTGAACTAGGACAGTCTGTGTGACAGGGGTCGAGGATTCTCCAGTTACGTGGATCAGTATGGGCTTACACTAAATACAATTTACATTTCATTTTAGAATAAGGACATAATTAAAAGAAAAATTGAAATAAAATATTTAAAAAAATGTCGAAAATTAATGAGCTATATTTGGTTTCTGCAGGGCAAGTGACTCTGTATAAAGGGGGCAAACGTATATAGATTACGCCTGCTCGTCGTGTGTTAAGAATGATAGGTTCTATTCTTTTCTCATCTATAATCTATGATAATCATCATCATTTGCCTAGCCTTTTCCCAACTATGTTAGGGTTGACTTCCTATCTAACCGAAAGCAGCTGAATACCAGTATTATACATGAAGCGACTGCTTATCTCATCTCCACAACCCAGTTACTGGTAATACGGTACCCGTTGGAAAGACTGGTTGTCAGACTTTCGGGCTTCTTACGACACGTAACGACTGTCAAAGATCCACGAATGACAGCCAGGACGAACGGCTTAGTGCTTTCCGAGGCACGGAGGAGTCTTGGTAATAATCTAAGCCATACTCATTACTATTACTTTTGAAATGCAACTAAATACTTCTAACAAAAACAAATGAAACTCAAAATTTAAAATTACAACGGAATACATTCACGGTGGAAGTACGTCACGTACATTTTAAACATCCCTTCACACTCAAGGTAACACCCTAAAAATTCAACACATTAACGATATACACACATATTGTATAGTATATGTAAAACAGGAAACGACGCACATCAAAAACTCTAATCAAAGCACCCCCTAGGAAACTTTCTTGGGGGCCTTTGGGGGAGGACATCAATATTCTTAGTTGAATATAATCAATTCTGAGAGAAAGAAACAGTCTCCGTATTGATAAATGAGAGCACCCTTCATATTTCCGCATCCCCACCCCCGGGGGGGTTGTTTTAAACCACCCCCGGGGGGACATCTTAGGAACGTGCAAGATAGTAAACGCTAGGGTTGTCGATGCTAATGAACTTTGCGTTGTAAGATGTTTTTACGTAGATCTGTGGAGAAAAAATCAATAGTGAAGTTTTTGAGAAAAAATGTTTTGTTATTTGATGTTTGGGTTATGATTTCTCAGACAGACTGTGTGTGAATTAGTTGATCAATTTTGAAGTTCCGTCAAAGAAAATTTGCGCATTGCTATTTCAAAATCTGTAATTAATGACAAGTTATAACTATTTTTTATTAGATATTTAATACGTTATAATCAATACTAACTAACCATTTTGAAAGCTTCAATAATTAGGAATGGCTTACTTTTTTTTTCTTTGTAATAGAAAAATAATTAACTACTAATCACATATCTGAACCGACTTAATTAATAAAACTACCCATACCTTCTACTCACAAAACACTGCACACTGCAACCTGAAAAAAATAAAACAAAGAATTATGAATAAATCTAATCAATTAGAATAATTTGCGCGCAGCCCTGCTACGTTTGTAGCGAGGCCTACGACTCGTAGCGGCCACGGCTACGGCGTAGGCGCTAGTGGCGCCCCCCCCTCTTACACAACTTTTTACTAAGAACCACGGGAAATGAGTGGATAAAACATAGGTAGCTTCACTTTACTTCTAATAATGATTATTTTGTTGGGTATTATTATTTTTTGTTTGCGCAATAGTATTATTCTATGTTCGTTTATTTAAATTTGTATAGCAAGGCTTTGCTATTACTCTAAGGTACTATTACTGATACTAATGAAAGCCTTATTTTCACAGTATATTAGAAGATATTTACAGATCTTTAGGTAAGTTTTGATTAAGTCTATTTTAAAAAAATATATTTGCATTCTCGTTACTCAAGCATAGTGCCTATTCACAAAAAAAAAGAAAAAACAAAGCATACATGTTTCATGCCAATAAAATAGTATACATGTCAGCACCGGTAAATATTCCATTCACTTACACACATACAAACTAATATGTATTTATATGTATAAAAAGATAAATATAAAATCAAATGTAAATGGTTTAACGAGTTTACTAAAATAGCAACTGTCATTTATCTGACTCATTAACTGAATATCATTTTAGACAAGCACTTTGAATGTCATTATGTAAAATAATAATATTATAACGTAATATTCTTACTGAGGCGTTATAATTAATATTTTGTGTCATACGGTAATGTTAAAGTCATGTTATAATATGTCCATTGTTTTAACAATATCAAATACCTTAATCCATTGTCATAAATTAAGGGTTTGCGTGCTTGAATTTTGGCCTAAACATAATATTTGAATTTACACAGCAATCTCTTATTTGTTACCGATATGCTAAGAAGAACAATTAAGATTTGCTTTAAATTATGTTTGTCTAAAATACGAACGAAGCAAAATAAATTAAAGTAAACTCCATATACAGGGCTATTTTTAAATGACTAGCTAAATTTTCACAGGGTGTTCTACCCATGAATATGAACAACTTTCACTATGGGACCAACTTTGAAATCACGAAAAAAAAATCAGCGGTTTCCTACAAAAGTTCAATACCTACTCGATCAAAATGTATGAAACAGCTGATTTTTTTTTTTGCGATTTCAAAGTTGGTCCCATAGTGAAAGTTGTTCATATTCATGGGTAGAACACCCTGTGAAAATTTAGCTAGTCATTTAAAAATAGCCCTGTATATTCTGTTTCATAAAAATCATTTTTAAACCACAAACCTTCTACGATAAAAAAAACCATAGTCTGTCATGGGAACTGCCGTCAGGAGTGCAAACTTGACAGCCAACATGTCACATTAGCGTGACGCGTGATATGCGTGTTGCGTGACGCGAACTCATAAGATTTCCCCCCACCAAAAAATCGCTTAACTAAAGAAGTTTTCGCTTCAAAAACATACCCTTCTTTAAAGTTGGTTCATCAATCTTAATTAAAAGGAAACCAAAAAAAAAAGAATTATTATTACAAATTTCTTTCACTCCAAATATCACCTATCACAATCTAAAAAAACCACCCAACATCTTCACCAAACAATCTACAAAAACTCTACCAACCAAATTCCTACATCAACCAGTAATCGAACCCGCACCCCTGATCCTTCTAACCACTACACCACAGACACCTTGGCCTGCTCTTATTTTAAACAACTACGCCTTTATAATACATCCAGTTTCGCGACTAAATATCAGCGAGTGTAGCGTTGTACTGCGACCGAACGGTCTTGAGACTTCTAAGGAACTAATCTGAATTATTACTTTTTTGGATAGAGGAAAAATTATACATTATTTCAGAAACTGTTCATGATTGTTTTGTGTCCTAATGTAAAGAATAGCATAATCAACCTATAATGTTCCCAGTGCTGGGACACTGGCCTCCTCTCTTCGAGAGGGAGTGGGCTGTAATCTAGTGCGGGTTGGTAGATGTCACACGTCTTCGAATTTTTGGTTGTAGGACATGCCGGTTTTCTCACGATGTTTTCTTTCACCGTTTTGAGAGCAGTGGTGATGAAATAATTTACACAAACTAAAGTGCCTGCTTGGGTTCAAACCCACGACCTACAAACTCGGAAGTGCCACTGCTCTATGTAGTTAATGTTTGTATGAAAATCAGTTTTTATTTCAGAAGTACTTACCTATTTCATGATTGATTTTCTAGTAATGTGGTCTAAATAACAATTTCATAGAATCAGTAATCGGACTTATGATCAGATTATTTGAATTGTGTTGAAATGTCTTTGACCTACTCATGAAGGTTTTTTTTAAGATTTATTTTTCTTCTGATTAATGAATAGGTAGTTTAATACGTCACAGTTTTCTCAGGAATTTCCTGCTTTAAGCACAATGTTTTGATGAAATTTGTGTTCGCTGTTCGCTGCTGCCAAGATTTTGGTGGGCAATGTGTCTTTTTTATCGTAAAGTTTTACTATGTACCCGTTACGTGATAAGCGAGGACTGGAGATGCTAACCTGAAATCCTTTCAGTTACTTGCCATTTTACATGCAACTATTGCCAATTATGAAGTACCAAGACGTCTTAGTCGCAGTACTTCCGCGTACCGTATTTACAAGTATTGTAAGTATAGAATTATATATTTTATAACGCCACCCCACCGCCCGCCCCCCCTCGCCCGCGAGAACTAAGTCTTCGCGCATCTTTCTATCCCCACCTTTTTGCTTCTTTTAAAACCACCCTTCGTGTGCACCCCTTCCCCTATTTCGACTAATTTGGGGGTACAACTGAAGAATTATTTCTTGCCGATGTATGCTCAAGAGAAATTCAACTCTCAGATTAAGAAATTAAGGTCTAAATTCGAGAATAGACCGTGTATAGTCTTTGGACTGTATCTTTTCACTTCGAAAACTAATTCCGAATTAGAAGACGGAAGCAAGTGCTGCGTGAGTGCAAGCGAATATGTGTTCTAAGTAGTGAGAATGAGAGTTCTATATCCGTTGCATGGTGTTATAAAATTAGAACGGTTTCGTCAAAAATATGAAATTAAAATCTTATACTAGCGAAAGAAGTTTTAGCATCTTTGTTTTAGAGTGAGAGGGGAGAGGTGCATTAGTCCTGCTCGCACAGGGGGTAGGCAGGGAGGCAAGAGATGGGTAGTTTGGAGTAAAAAGCTGCTTTCTTGATCAATGCGCCTCGCATTCGGTATTAATCATAACCGGGGTATTTTCGTCTATGTCCCGGGTAGGGGGCTGTAGAAGGGGGGAGAAGGAATCGAGAAATCGTATTCTAAATGAAAATACGGTTCTTCCTGTTTACATTTTGTAATAAATTGTTTTACTCACTGTGTTTGTGTGACGTGCCAGCGCCGCATTTATTATTTAGGCGTCCGGGATTGCTGTGCTACGCTCCGTTTCATTGACCGGAGTTTTAGATATGACTTTGCTAAGAGCATACATAAGACTAAGTCATGTTTATATGAAAATCTTGCTGGAATCACTGTCTTTATACCCTCGACGAGCCACTTGCACATGTGACATTCCCAATGACACACATGATCGGTTTATTGTAAATCACCGGAGACAGTCGGAGACCTACCCATATTAAATAATTCCATTACTTTCCTAAGAACCACAATAAACAATATTCTAAGAAATAATTCTCAAAATATAATTATATACCTACTTGAACGAGCTATTTCATAGAAGAGTGCTCTTAGAATAATAAGTAAAAGCTTCTTTGAACGGGAGCGCCTATAAAAAATGTTATAGCAATGCGCTCGACTGAACTTCCTTGCTATGCCGCAATTTTTAGGCGCATCGGACTTACGACTTAGCGCTACATCGAAAGATGCTACGTCATAAGTCGGTCGAGTTATAGTATTGATTTCATTGACGCTTTTGATAAATAACACATTAATTAGTAAGGATAATTAGTCTTCAATTTTTGTTTCAAAATGTTAGGCATTCCTCATTCATACAAATGGAGAATTGATTTGAAAAATTTTGATACGATTCGCCAGTTTTTGGTTGGTAGTTAACTTTGTTAAAATTTTACACCGAAAATTATTTTTTAGCGTTTGTTATTTCCGAGCTAAATTACAGAGGAATGTTTGGCGGGATCTATTCGACAGTAAAATAAAAACGGATTCCGGTTTAACGAGATTTTAGTTATTTTAGTTTGGCAAAACATTGTTGGTGTAACTTGCTAATATTTTTTAATTGGATGCAGTTATGAGAGCTAAGCCACTTTGCTTTATCGAATCTGTGTTTTTATATTTTATTTGATGCTACAAACGGATAAAGTAACACATTAACATGAATGGTTTTTAAATGTTATGTCATGTGATGTATTTTTAACAACGATTACCTACCTAAAGATACGCTTCTAATGCATGAAATAAATCTGTTAGCAATGATATAATGACTACGCTTCATTATTAACGAAGACACAAGAGTGTAACCATTGCCATCGGTAAGATATAGTGACCGGAACTTACCTACTCATTGCCATCGGTAAGGACGGTAAGTATAGGAACCGCGACTTCTCATAAAATATTCACCTACTTAGTTAGGTACACGATTTCCCTTCTCCTGTGAGCTTAAAAGACACCGTCAGGATCTAAACCCACGCAGTGTCGTTAGAAACAGTGTTAGGTATATATGTAACCTTGAATGAGATCCTAAGTCGAACGTCAGTATATAGGCGAGGGTTACTGAACTGTGTTTGTTATGTACTAAGCTGGATTTTGGATTTTATTTATACTTAGAAGGTTTATTAATTAAAGGGTAATTTGAAGTAAGGGTTTCGTTAACGTTAGGACTGGTTTTAGTGGCGAAATATGTTTTGTTTGTGTTGAGATTTGCTGTTTGCTTGATAAAAACACTAACACCAGACACAAACTAGGTATTTACTGTTCTTACGTTGACACAAACGCTTTTCCGTTAGATTTAGTTGACTATTTTCACAGTTTTAGATTATAGTTGTACGGAGCGTGTGTGTATCGAATGGCTGTACCAGAGAGAGAGGAAGAATGTGTGAAAAGGATGTATAGATGCATAACAAAACAAAAAAAAACAGTTTGTATATGATAGGTACTTAGTTAGTTTGCGTATGACTTCACCTGGGTGTAGTTTTCAATTTTCTTTTTCAGGAGCAAATCAATTTAATGTTCTTTTCAAGGTCTTTATCTTGATTTCTAACAAATATAATCAAATTAACATATTATTTAGTTCAGCCGTGAAAAAGCTTTTCCTGAAAAAAAGTGCAACCCGTAATACATTAAGCATTTTCATTAGACAACGTGTCGACCAACCGAACAACTTTTTCCATGGCACCAACATCGTGATCGCGAAAAAATAATCAGCCGTCCCATACATTTGCGTCGAGTAGGTATTGAAGTTGAAATTTTTTTCGCGATTTCGATGTTGGTCCCATAGAGAAAATTGTTCAGTTTGATGTTCTATATCACACCCTGAAATTTCACAAGGAAGCAAAACGACACGTATACTAATACTCTTATCTCGGTGCTAAACAATTACACTTGCTACCCATTTTAACATGTAAACTTTCTGACGATAACTTTTACTATTGCTGATGTAAGATAAAGACCTCGACTCTCGCTCACACGAAACCAAACTATTAAGAATGATAAATGAAAAGATGCTTTTTTGAAAAATGTTAACGATTAACGAAGTAATAGGTAGGTACCTAAATAATATATAATCTAATAGGTAATTATAAAAAAAAAACAATTTTTTATTGTGGCATTTATTTAGCTCACAAAAAGTATTATCTGTTTTTGAGATTTACCTATTATATAGGTACTAGTTCGGTAATCGTTAACATTTATCAAAAAAGCTTTTCATTTATCATTCTTAAAAATTTGATTTCGTGTGAGCGAGAGTCGAGGTTTCCGCTTTCTTAATATACCTAGTTTATTAAATGACACAATAGAAATGTGTTTTTAATACCTAAATGTGTACCTATTAAATTAATTTTATTTCCATTTTTCAAAAAAACCTTTCTTTTCATTTAACAATGTAAAAGTTTAGTCCAGTGTAAGCGAGAGATGACAAAATGCCCCTCTATATCACATAAGCAATCCTTAAAAATAACATTCCCACATTTCCTATACAAATTCCCGTTACATCTGACTATCACTTACACTCCTACCTACCCCCATATGACAAGCCATACTTGTTGCTTACAAGACTTGTCAGTCACAGTACACATGTCAGAAATATCGTGTCACGACACCCAAACGGAACGGTACTAAAAAAATCTTCCGTAAAAATATTACCCACTAAACTTCCCACACTCGATCTTAAACCTTGTTTCTTTAACTCAAGGTTGGTTTTAGATGCAAAGGGGTGTAAAAGGAACTATTTCTGCCTTATTTGCTTACTCAACGTCGTCATAATAATGTATTTTCATGTATTTTTGTGGCATTTTATTTGGATTGGGTGTAGTGCGTTTTGTGGTATGAATTTTTGATTTTTTTTATGTGTGTTTTTACTTATTTTTTGTAGGTTTGTCTTATAGTGTTTTTAGTAGTCTGGTACTACACTAAACTATCCAATACACACTAAAGACTACATTAAACTAGTCTAGACTATACTTATGTATAACATAAAGGAATGGGTATCTATAGATACTGTCGAATTAGCCAATTTTAAATTACAACTAACTTTTATCAACATAATATAATGTATTTACTAGTTATAATTAGCCTAATACCTAATAATGTGACCTTAAATATACTGGAGTCTTTTTTTTCCGGTAAAATACAGTTAATTTTGATATAATAATCGTTTCATTTTCATTTTAAATTAGTATTTGAAAACAGAATTCAACTGAACTTCAACTTCATGAAACTTCAATCATCGAGTACCTAGGTAATTTTCACAACAACTCAAATTACAAAATTACCATAAATTTCCACACAAACATCATAAACCGAACTTTGCATCCGCATAACCATAGACATCACAAAAGTACCTTGCCCACAGGCTGCACACAAAGCCTAGCCACCTAATCTAATATCTAACACAAAACAAAACACAACAGAAAAAAAAAACCAAGTATTTTTCATTACCGTAAAGCGAATGACGCAGCCTCCCAAAACCGTAGCTACTCGTATATTCATTTCCGTTTTGTTAATACCGCATACTTTTAACTGTCTAACTAGGTAGGTACCCCCTGCCTCCCTGCCCAAACCCACTACTTATACAGTAGGCACAACTTTTATAATACTACGTACTCGGGCGCTTTTTAACGAACACCCCAGGGGTGGTGGTGCCACCTGCCACGCATACCGAAAAATACGCAAAAGAGGAGGGTGGGAGGGAAGCGGGCTCTGGTTAGAAGTGAAGTGGCTGTATTTTGCGTATTTTTAAATTATTCCCACATGTGGAACGCTGTTTAGTTTTTTTTAGCGTGCGTATGACGCGGCCTTTATTTCGTGTGATGGAGCTTTGTTGTCAGATCTCTAAGTAGGTGTTAAGCTGTAATTAAGAAGTAATTAGTATAGGTATTATGTAATAGACGGAAATAATGTTATTATTGTAGGATTGTGCCACTCCCTTTTTTCATTTGAATGCGAATGAAGCGACACGTCAAAGGGATTTTTTCTGCGTCTGCTCATATTATAACAACTGATTATTCGTCACGCTTCATATAAACGAACTGACAATTTCCTATTTGAAGATTCATTGGGAAATTCTTCTTTAGTGCTGAACTTATTGAGGCTAATTACTTATAATTATAATGAATTTATTACTTCTACGAGTGATAAAATACATGAAATAATATACTTAACGTAACTTGTGATTTATGAAAAAAAAATTGTGAGAATAGTTTTTACAATAACATGCGAAAATATTATGTTCCCAATGATTTCCTTCTATAACGAAGCGAATAAATGC
The DNA here is from genome assembly GCA_905163495.3 of Cosmia trapezina. NCBI lineage: Eukaryota > Metazoa > Arthropoda > Insecta > Lepidoptera > Noctuidae > Cosmia > Cosmia trapezina. The sequence continues at coordinate 26,410,229 of LR991032.1, forward strand.
GTAACATTATATTACGCACTGGGCCCGCGTGGCGGATTACGCCCCACTCCCTCTTGAAGAGAGGAAGCCTGGGTCCCAACAGTGGGAACGTTATAGGCTGATTATGTATTACAATCTTAGGTCATTTTATTTACTACCTAAGTAGGTTTAAAGGTAGTCTCGAAAAGGACTATAATTTATGAAACATGAATAAAAATGAGAAGCTAGGAAGGTGCCAAAATCCCATGTTTGAACAATTGTTTAATTTTATTTCCTGTACTAATCAGCTATTCTCAATACTACCCTTTGGAGCAGAATGCTAAGACGAGACGTCAAAATAAAACGCCAACTGAGTTTAATTCATTTGACATGATATCACTCAAATCAGAGTCTCAAGAGCCTTTAAAATAGCACTAGGTAGACACTCACATTTGAGATCAAAACGGGCAAAGTAGACCATCGAAATACAACAAAAGGACTACTTACCTAAACATTATTTTTATTAGGGTTCCGTACCAAAATGGTAAAAAAGGAACCCTTATGGTGTGACTCAGTCCGCCTGTCTGTCTGTCTGTCTGTCTGTCACAGCTGGATATCTAAAGAACTACTAATGCTATCATCTTGAAATTTGGAACAGTTTTAGATGACGTTTACCCAACTATTTTGCAAATAAGAAAGAAATAAAAATATTTATATATTTTTTGCAACATGGACTGAAAGGGGGTCTTAAAAATTAAAAGTGGGGCTACTAGGGCTTGTGGCGTATCATATGAAAGAACGCTGTTTGCACATTCTCCAACATATTTTTTCTTTTTTTTAGGCCGCATGGTTTTCGACATTTGATGAAAAATGTAAAAAAAAATACCGTTTCCCCCCCCCCCCCCCCCCTTATCTCCGAAGTTTGCAAAGCGAAAAATCTGAAATTATTCTATGTGATAGAAGTTTATGTAAAGATTACAGGAAAAATAAAACGATGTCTGTAAATAGCACACTTTTTCAGAAATCGGAACGGAACCCTCGGTGCGGGAGTCCCACTCGCTCTTGACCGGTTTTTTTTATTTATTTATTATTGTAAGCACTAAGGTAGGACAGTTCACAATTTATCGATAGTTTATTATCTCGCAAGATAATAGTGTTCAGAATCTTACGGTGACATAAATACAAGCCTAATTTGAATAAATGTAAAAGTGTATTGTATTTTATTAATTAATTATTTTCTCAATTATTTCAAGCGCCATTGACTTACTATACGGTATGCCAATACTTAAATTAAAATTAAAATTCATTTATTTCAGGTCATTGACCCATATTAAACACAAAAACACAATTCAAAATAAAAACTGATTCAATATGTAATAATTAATGTCTAATAAATAATGTCAGTAATAAATAAATAATGTCAAAGTTAATATAATGTCAAAGTTAATAATAATTAATTAAATATTACAATGGATTAAATAATTAAATTAAGTTAACTAAAAACTATGCTGACGCAAACAAAAGAGCTTTACAGCAGCTATTTTATAAGCGAAATCAAACCCCTTTGCGCACATTTACAATGCAAGAGGGCGACAATCTCTATTGCTGAGTGAGTATCAGCTTTGTCCGGGCTAAAGAGGGACCGACACTGAAGGTTTACTACCTACATTCATCTGGACAATGATTATTCACTATACCATTGAAAATGTGTGTTAGTTTTTCCTGTTTTCATTTTATTTGGGTATTGTTAACATTGCTTAATAAAAGAAAAGTATTTTATTTTGATTGAACATTGCCCTAAATTATGTTTGGTCAAAGAATTAGCATTATTATTCAACGTGACTATTGGGCCAATGATTGGGTATTTTGATTTCATTTCGTGAAGTTTATATTAGGTATATTTCTTGTATACGTTGACGACAATAATGAAGGTCGAATATCCTGCAGTGTTACAAAAGAGTAAAACGGGACCCATTACTACGACTCCGCTGTCCCTCCGTCTGTCTGTCCGTCTGTCACCAGGCTGTATCTCATGAACCGTGACAGTTAGACAGTTGAAATTTTCACACATGATGTATTTCTATTGCCGCTATAACAAAAAATACTAAAAAACTGAATAAAATAAATATATTAGGCGGCTCCCATACAGGAAACGTGATTTTTTTTGCCTTTTTTATAGATAAATGGTACGGAACCCTTGGCCGGTTTTTTTCTCTATGTTAGCTCACTCTAATCTTAACACCCAGAAAACTTGAGCAAGAAGTAATAGTACTGTCTCAAACAGTAAATATTAAAAAGTATTTCTAGTTAAACTAAGTTATAACAATAACTAGATTTGTTTATATTTAATTACCTACATCGTTAGTATTCATTAATAATACTGTCATATTTGACCCATACATAAGTCATTAACTGATCATACAATTTATTTCAGTTATGAAAATAGCTGTTATTACGTTAAATTGATACATGAAACTAAAAACCGGCCAAGTGCGTGTCGGACCACGCACAATGAAGGGTTCCGTAGTTGAAAAGAATTTAACCCAAAAACTAACAAACATAGTAATACCAAAAAAAATTTTTTTGAGTGATAAAATTACTTTCTCCTTTACTTATGCTGTGAGACCTTGCTTATTGCCAAATTTCATGATTCTAGGACAACTGGAAGTAACCTATAGGTTTTGATTTAATTGCGAGTATCAAATGGCGGTATTTTTTTTATTGTTTTGATTGTAGCTTGATTTTTTTTTAACTCCAAGGGACCATAGACCTACGTATTGATATTAATTTCAACTTGATACCTCCACGCGTTCTTGAGAAAAAGGGTCTTTACAGACTGACAGACAGACAGACAGACAGACGGACAACGAAGCGATTCTATAAGCGTTCCGTGTTTTCCTTTTGAGGTACGGAACCCTAAAAATTGAGTTAAGGACCATTTTTGTGAAAGATTTATTATGATTAGTTTAGTAAAATAAACCCTATGGATATAAAAAATAACTAATATTACAAATATGGACGTCATGACTCGCACGCAACGTGGAAGGATGGCACAATTATGAGGAGTACTCAGCAGTGGATGGAACAAGGCTTCGATGATGGTGATGACGATGATGAACGGCATTTTCTGTGTGTCCATTTGTTTAGTTGTTACCGTTAAGCTGAGGAGCTCGTGGCTTAATAATTACAGCCGCACGGGTCGATACATCAGGTTTAGCTACGCTTGCCGGGGTTGTTCGTGGATGGGTAACCATCTTTACATACCGAGACTCCTCCGTGCCTCGGAAAGCACGTTAATGCGTTGGTCCCGGCTGTCATTCGTGGATCTTTGACACTGGTTACTGGTACTGGTATTCAGCTGCATCCGGAAGCCAACCTCAACATAGTTGGGAAAAGGCTAGGCAGATGATGATTACCGCTAAACTGTTGAACCTTTTTTGATGAAATTTTGTGAGTAATTAGCTAGATGAATGAAATAGAACATAGAATCACTTTCATCTCAGAAAAATAGAAACTATTAATTCTATCGAAGTATAAAATACACACAGAGTTATCTATCTACATCTATAAAAATCGATGTGTGATATGTTCCCTATGGACTCCAAAACGGCTGGACCGATTTTAATAAAGTTTTTAGACAATCTTCAGATTAGCTCAGAGGGTTATCCTCTGAAGTTTGATAGCTATCGGGCACCCGTGCAAAGCCGGGGCAGGTTGCTAGTTTTTAAATAAATACAACAAAGTAAATGCAATATGTTAACTTATTTTATGCTAGTCAATCAGTACAAATTTTTAATTTTGCAAATAGGAAATAGGGTAAATCCCAAGTAGTACAATTTCGTCAACTTTTAATCTGGGTACCATTTCTGTGCCAAAATATGGTTTTAATTAGTGAAGCTCTAATTATAGCATTTGTAGCTCTACTCAACCTACTGCTAGTGATTGTATTATTATGAAAACTTACTTATTAGTGACCTAAACTTACGTCAAAATGTTATTTATCTAAGGATGGTATTTAAAAGTACTTCAATTTATTCCCATTTCATTTACCTAATTTTGCCTGTGTTCCACCAAATATACTGAATGTGCACCAAAATATGTTCATTAAAATATGTCATAACGAGCATCTATTGGATATGGCGCTCGGCGGCCGCTGCCGCGGCACCGCTCGCTTCGCTCGCTCGCCGTCGCGCGTTAAGGGTCACTGTTCTAACCTAACCTAACCTAACCCAAATGATTCACCAATGTGAAGTTTCGGACGCGCGAGTGTTTTGTGTAACATTCAGGAATATTTGGTGCACGATCAGTATTTTGATGTACGGATAATATTTTTGGTGAACACAAAAATATTATCCTTTATCTAATGTTGTTAATTATCAAAAAAAGAAAAGTATCTAATGATAAAATGTAAATTGTTAAGTATAATAAAAAAAAACCATCAATTCAATTTCATGGTATTCAAATTCTTTTTTAATTGTTTTAATTTGTTTTTGTGTTTAATTTTTTTTTAGTATAATGTTTTAGTACGCCAATTAGTGCCGTGCTTTCCTATGCAACACACTATATATCTACACATATGCGAGATCTATATTAGGTTACACAAAGATGCTGTGTATGTGTTTTAGTCGGTAAGCCTTTGTCACACTAATATCATAAAGGCGAACTGCTGGACCAATTTGGATTAAATTCCACGATTAAATGGTATGTTAGATAGCTTATACACTGTATTAACACATAGGCTACTTGTTTCGGTCTACGCGGGTGAAACCGCAGCTAGTTAATAAATAAATAAATTAATTAATTAAATGACGTTGAGAATTTCTTTTAGTTCTAGCAATGTTTTTTTTTTATTAATCATATATAAAGTTATAAACCCGTATAACAATTTAGGCACAATTTAATAGATTTATTTAATATTACCCGTTTAATTTACATTACAATACTTAAATATACAACCTGACCCAACAAATACGCGAATTTTCTCCTCTAAAAACACAACACTTTTAATAACATCCTTCTTTCAGCGATCTCATTACCAAACATTTTAAAACATTCACTCATCATTCAAATCAAACGTATCTCCGGCGCACAGCATCCAACAGCTCCCCGCATCATCCCTCTAAACACAAAAAAACCGTATACTAATGACAAAAATTCACACACACACACATACTGAAAAAAAAGGAATCTAATTCACGCACGCTTTCCCCCCCTCCCACTCCGCCCCGCCCGCCATGAAACGTATATACTCGTATATACGCAATTTTTGATCAATACTTAAAAATTAACCCAGCCTCCCGGTAGTTTTTAAATTTATTCTGCGCATGTCATGCCTTTTAATCAGACCCCTTTGTGCCTACCCTTACGTGTACATAATAATGTGTGTGTGTGTATATATGTGTGTCAATTTCATTTCGTAAACGCGACAATCTATTGGTACTCGGAAAAGTGCGACTAGGTTTTGATTTTGGAACGGAATGGCTTGAGTTTTAGATTCGGAAGCGGTCGTTTGAGATCGTGTGTGGTCGGACGTATGAGTGAAAAAATTGGGTGTTTTTAACCTTCAAGTTTTTCAGGTCATGAATCTTTGCTGTTTTAACTTAATCGAACTAAGGCAAGAGGTATTTTTTCTTACCTTTCTCTATCATCTACGGGATGGGAAACAGCTTTCATTAGATTAGGTATACTCTAACCATTACGGTGCGATTAAAAATTAACAATTTCAGATCTCTTACAGGCTAAACTTTGGATGCTATTAAACGTGCCTGAAAGAGATCTTACTTTTTTTTAGAAACTTACTAGCAAGCAACATGTATGGAACTATTACTAGATTTCTTAATTTTATTACTACGTTTTAATGAGGTTTAGGAATAAAGACTTTTTAAATGAGTTAGTACAAAATAACTTTTTAAAAAAAAAAAAAAAAGATACTTAAAGAAAGGTCAGGTACCAGATAGGTATATGAATGACCATGATATGATATGATAACAAATTTTCACAATAAATTAATTAGTAAATTGAAATGAGAGACAACTTATTATCATCAATTATTTGTTATTATGTAACATATTTACTGAAATAAATAAAAACTTATAATCTTAAAGTCTCTTTGAAATGCAATGAAATGAAACTCTTTGCTATAACTTTAGAATCACTTATATCCAATTTACGTGATTATTTTTTTATTACTTACCTAATATATGGTTTCTGCAGGGGCTCGTATCTTAATATTAAATGCCGCACGTCTCTATCGAAGGTTAAACAATGCTTGCAGAGTTTGGTTCCTGGTTGGTTGACCATCCATTGCACATCAAGAGCACTTCTCACCTTGATCTAGCGGCTGTCATTTGTACATCTTTGACAGTTGATCTGGGTAGCACGAAGCCCTGAAGTGTGGCAGCCAGTCTTACCAAGGGGAATCGTGCTACCCAGCAACTGGGTTGTCGAGGTCAGAGGCAGCTCCATGTAAAATACTGGTATTCAGCTGCATCTGCTACACTGGAAGCCGACCCTAACATAGTTGACAAAAGGCTAGACAGATGACGATTTTTAAATCACTTAATTTAGATTTTTCTAAAAAGGGTTCTGTAGCCAGATTTTAGTATATTCGTGTGAGTATGAAAGGAACCAAGGGAAACGCTAGTCATACATATAAACAAGAATGGTACTTACTTCGTTAGGAATAATTAATGTCACGGTAATTCCAAAAAGGTTTTTTATTTCCAAGGTTTTTGTACTCCCCCATGTTCCGTTTTCTTTACGAGTAAAAAACCTTGTACTCATTATCAAAATCATGAACGTTAGAGATAATGTTTAACAATGTTTTAAGTTTTAGAACAAGTTTATAAATTGTAAGTTAAATGAGTTTACATGTAATTCTATTGAGATATTGAAATTAAAAACATTTAATTACACATCCACCAACATTGGGCCCGCGAGGTGGATTATGGCCCACTTCCTCTCACAAATAGGAGGCCTGTGTCCCAGCAGTGGGAACGTTATAGGCTCATTATGCTAGATACAGTAAACTCATATTGATTCATCACTATTGAGACAGTACTGGCTCAGAAACAGCACTCGTTTCTGATCTAATACTGTCTCAATCACTATTTACTTATTTATTTATTTATTTAATCAGTAGTACACTTACATTATAAACATAATTAAGTTGGTGCAAACATAAACTCATTATTATTATTTATTGATTTGCATGTATTCGAATGAAAACCGTTGATAATTAATTAAAAAGAAATTTGCAATAATACCCTACTGAATTGGCTATAGCAAAAAAAAATGGAGTAATTCGTATCAATCTGCCTAGCCTTTTCCCAACTAGGTTAGGGTCGGCTTCCAGTCTAACCGGATGCAGCTGAATACCAGTATTTTACATGGAGCGACTGCCTATCTGACCTCCACAACCCAGTAACTTCATAATACAATACGCCTTGGTAAGACTGGTTGTCAGACTTTCGGGCTTCTGACGACCCGTAACGACTGTCAAAGATCCACGAATGACAGCCAGGACCAACTGCTTAACGTGCTTTCCGAGGCACGGAGGAGTCTTGGTTTGTAAAGATGGTCACCCATCCACGGACAAACCCCGGCAGGCGTAGCTTAACCTGAAGGATCGACCCGTGCGGCTGTTATTACTTAGCCACGAGCTGCTGAAATGGAGTTATTCGTATCTACCCCCGAAAATAGAATTACAGACGTCATAGCCGGGTATTTTTAAACAAGGAAACTGGAGCAAAATTCTAAGAATCTTGATAATATTATTACTTCGTCCCTTCTCACTCACCCAGTAGTTATGGCGACATCTAGGTAAAATATATTTACTTAAGGAAGAAATGGAATAATCTTATTCAACATTAATCGCTTAAACATAATCAATAAACTGCCAATATCTTGCTTAGGGCTAATTTTTCAATAATCAGCTACAGCTGCATACCAGTGTTTTACATGGAGCAACTACCTATCTGATACCCCTTGGTAAGACTGGTTGTCAGACTTTCAGGCTCCTGACGACCCGTAACAACTGTCAAAGATCGAAGAATGACAGCCGGTACTAACGGCTTAACGTGCTTTCCGAGGCAGGGGGTGGTCTCATTTAAATGTAAAGATAATCACCCATCCACGGAATGACCGCGGAAAGTGTAGCTTAACCTAATCGATCGACCCGTGCGGCTGTTATTACTTATTCTTCTTCATTTCGTTTCGTCGGTACTTCTATGTTTCCAATATTGTTTGGGCCCACATTTATTGCGGCGTCAGAAACGTTGTTCAAATCGTTCGCATGTTTGCAATTGTTGCAATCGTTCGCAATTGTTCGCATGACCAACGGAGTGGACTTCTAAGGCTGATGATTCTGATCAATCATCATTTATAAAATTAGCAAAGAATTTGTTAAAACCTTAATTTTATACAAGGAAGTCTATGATGAAAACAATGAAAAAAAAACTTTCCTTGACCGAGATATTTGACCTCATTCTTTGTTATAGGATAAAAAATTAAGTTTCATTCCTTTTTTTCTTAAAAAGATAAATATACTTGTCGCTACCCGGAAAGCATTTTCTCATTCACTTACTTCTCTTCAAGTTTATGAGAATATGTTGGAAATTGATGTTTTCTTTGTTCTTCAAAGATTCCATTGTTTTGTTAATGTTCTTAGAAAATCAAACAGAGTTTTTGTGGTTTTACTTAATAAACTTATGTATGATAAAATGTTGAAGGAGAATGACGAAAGCTAAACAGTTATCGTCGAATAATTGTTTACAAATGTCAATTTGCCTCCTAAATTACTGTTTATTGTAGTACCTAGTTGTAGGGGCAGCTAAGAAACAAAGTCGTGGATCAAAAGACATACGAAGTTCCGCCGGATCACTTCAATGATTGACCACGTCTTACTTATCGAGAGTCTAAAAATAAAGTAAGTAAAAATCGTTTATTTCAACATTAAAATTACAATATAGATAAAGCGTTGGTCCCAAACTAGACCCAGTCTATTTATTTTATTATATAAAACATTTAAACATGTGGTTTGGAATATTGTACTAGTCAATTATTTTTAATAGAGAAAAAAGAGTAACCGTGGAGTTTTTTGCCGACAGCTTTTTCTTCCATCGGGATCGACCAATTGGAACCGTGCACCTATTTTCTGACGATTCATAAGCACCCATGTAGGTTTATGTGACTTTGAATTAGAATTTTGAATTGATCATTAATATAATTTATCTAAAAGTCTGGCACACCTATCAGTCAGTAATATTGTTCGTTGCACTACAAGACCTTAGCCCTCATCAGCATTCTCATCTCTCACTGAGCATATGACAAAGCTTGAAAAACTAGCTGATAACTTAGTAACTGCCGATAGAATATGCAGCCATTATCATATTGCCTTGTAATAAATTGGGTTCATGTTTAGCTACAGACGTTTCCAAGGCCCTATTTAATGTTATAACTGACAATACGACATATTTATCAAAAAATTACTTAAATATCACATTTTCACGACTAATACTGTTCAATAAAGCAGAAAATTATGAGAAAAACTTACAAAATTGTGAGATTGCTGAATTATCTCCTGCCACCTGTTAAGTTTTAATAAAATACTAGCTGTTGCACGCGACTTCGTCAGTGCTATCCAAGACGAGGTCATAGTCTACACATGTGCCAAATTTCATTCAAATCCGTTTAGTCGTTTTAGCGTGAAAACATAACAAACATATAAACTCACTTTCTCATTTATAATATTTGTTAGGATGCCCCAGGTTGAATATCAATAACTAATGCCACCATTTAATAATTCAACACAGTGAAATTCTACCTAAATAAAGTAAGAGAGTAACTTCCTTCCATCTTCCCTAAAAATGATATCCTCTGCAATGAGTTTTGTGCAGAGATCGATAGTTTTAATAGTCAGAGGGGAGATCAAAAATGTTCGCGTCGAGAGTACTTCCTTTCTTCTGAGTTCAAGTTACAAGGGACTTGTACCGAACTTGTGTTCGGCAGACAATAGACTTAGGAGGCGGTAGTTGTATGTACCTAAAATATAACATGATGACGTCATTCAAAATGGAATGGAAATTTTATTTTGAAGTTGGGTATTTCGTTTTTAATCTACTTCAAAATAGGAGGCGGTTATGCTTTTTTTTAAGTGTTCTCCGATTCTTTTCATTTGGTAGAAGAAACCCATGAGAAAATTCATTGATAATTTTGTTAGGTATTCTTGGTTGAGTTATGTTTGCACCAGCTGTAACTCAGTTTACCTCTTGAGCGAGCAATCATTCTGCCTAGCCTTTTTCCCAACTAAATTGGGGTCGGCTTCCAGTCTAACCGGATGCAGCTGAATACCAGTATTTTATATAGAGCGACTGCCTATCTGACCTGCACAACCCATTATCTGGGTAATACGATAACCCTTGGTAAGACTGTCGGGCTTTTGACGACCCGTAATAACTGTCAAAGATCCATGAATGACACCCGGGACCCATGATTTCTCCGAGGCACGGAGGAGTCTCGATATGTAAAGATGGTCACACATCCACGGACCAACGCCAGCAAGCGTAGCTTAACCTGATGGATCGACCCTTGCGGCTGTTATTAATCAGCCACGAACTCCTCTATTTTTTTTAAATTCAGTTAAAGAGCAATATCCACCGAAATAGGACAATACGGGGATACTGCAGTGTCTAATGCAAAGCTGAATAGATCATAATGTTACTCCGTTAATTAGTTTGCAACTGGAATTAATTAAAGAGTAAGTAATTATATAAATAAAGAACCATAGTCCATGGCTAAAAATCATTAAACCTAGTCCGTTGTGTAAAAGATTCTGAAAAGTATTGGCCAGCAGGAAGTTCAGCTCACTTTTAAACTGTCAACCAAAATTATATTTAGAACAGAAATATTCTTGATTTATATACAAAATTAATCTAAAACTTCTACTGGAGACTTTCATTGAGAGATTCAACAATATAATTAGGAACGCCCGTACCGTTGGAAAATATTGTTTTTGCGTAGGCCCCGGCTACGGCGTAGTACTACGGCTACGGTCGCGTAGCTAAAATGCTACGAGATTTCTTGGACACTCTGAAGACTAGCTATTGATTTTTCTGTGACGTTATGACGTCAAATTGGAATTTAAATTTGTTTGGGACTATATTTTCATAATTAGGTGAGTTAATTGGGCTAAGAACTAATTAATGGCGTTGATGTTTTCTTTGGGATTCGGAAAACAAAGGGCAGTTTTGTTTTGTTTGAAATTATGTAGTGAAATTAGACTATTATGTCAGGGCTAGTTTAGACTAGCGCATAATAGTATGTTTATTTAATTGAAATAAATGCTTTGAGTTTGAGTTTGATTAATAAGATAGACAAACTTATTCTTATTATGACCAATCAATCTCCCCAGCCTTTTCCCAACTATGTTGGGGTTGGCTTCCAGTCTAACCGCATGCAGCTGAATACCAGTATTTTACATGGAGCGACTGCCTATCTGACCTCCACAACCCAGTTACTGGGTAATACGATACCCCTTGGTAAGACTGGTTGTCAGACTTTCGGGTTTCTGACGACCCGTAACGATACGTATATATGTCAAAGATTCACGAATAACAGCCGGGACCAACGGCTTAACGTGCTTTTCGAGGTACGGAGGAATCTCGTTATGTAAAGATGGTCACCCATCCACTGACCAACCCCGGCAAGCGTAGCTTAACCTGACGGATCGACCCGTGCGGCTGTTATTACTTAGCCACGAGCTCCTGCTTCTTATTATGACCAATAAAGTACCATTTTTCTTTAAATAAAACGCCTAAACAGATACTTTTAATAAAAACCTACATTAATTAAGAAGGAATATCAAGTTTCAGTCATTTTCTTTTGAATACCCAAATTAGAATTCCGGCCGCAAAAATTATAGGTTAGCTAAAAATGGACAATATTATTTGATCTTTGAAGATTGACATAACTACTTATAAAATTATATCAACGTTATCAACGATAGATCTCTTGATAAGGAATGTGTAGTTAATTAACAAACGGATCGATTGATCTGCAAGGTTCAGTTAGACATGCCGAGGTGGGCTAAGGGATGGGATGTATGGTCACTTAACTTTAAATAATTATTATAAAGTTTAAAAACACTGTAACCCGACCACGGAAAAATAAAATTGATGAGTTCAAAATATTTATTTACTTAAACAATAATGACGTAAATATATACATATTTGTAATGTGCTGGTCAAGACCTTTCTTTTGATACCAAATATGTCATGATTATCTCAATTTAAATTTTTTTGAGGTCAGAAATTTACGTGTAAAGTCCACCATATTAAATTTAGGAAGAATTTATGTAGCCTATGTCACCCGGACCATTATTACAAATCTATCGATACCTCATTCATCAAAATCGGTTCAGTAATTCAGGCGCTACGATGGAACACACGTAAATACATACTTGTATACATACATACATAGACTGCTAAAATCATAACCCTTCCTTTTCGCTTTGCCGTAGTCGGGTAAAAATAGAAAGATGTCTCAATACAACATACAGGTATGAAGGTGTTATAAAACTCTAATAGTCTCTCTCTCTCTCTCTCTCTCTCTCTCTCCGTCTCTCTCTTCTTCAACCTACATGGCTGACTAATTATTGCCCTGACTAGGTATTCTCAAATAGCACATCATCCAGATGCAGCTGAATACCAGTATTTTACATGGAGTGACTGCCTATCTGACCTCCACAACCCAGTTACTGGATAACACGATACCTCTTGGTAAGACTGGTTGTCAGACTTTCGGGCTCCTGACGACCCGTAACGACTGTCAAAGATCCACGGATGACAGCCGGACCAACGGCTTAACGTGCTTTCCGAGGCACGGAGGAGTCTCAGTATGTAAAGTCGGTCACCGATCCACAGACCAACCGCGGCAAGCCACAAGCCCCTTCTCTTCTTTTCCGCTTCTCTTTTTCAATTCTCAAATAGAATGTGCTGGCACGAAAATAATTATGTCTTTACAGAGTCAGGTAAGTAGACTCATGCGCAAGAGCGTCCTAAATGAAACTCGAATGATCGTTCGATAAACTATATACGTGGTTAAAACAACAACAAAAAAAGCCGGTCAAGAGCGAGTTGAACTCGCGTACCGAGGGTTCCGTTCCGATTTCCGAAAAATTATGCTACATGGTTTTATTTTTACATAAACTTCAATCACTTAGAATAATTTCAGATTGTTCTCTATGTAAACTCCGGAGTTAAGGGGGAACGGTATTTTTTCTTTTACATTTTTCATCAAAAGTCGAAAACTATGCGGCCTAAAAAAAGAAAAAATGTTTCAGAATCCGCAAACAGCGTTCTTTCATATGATACCCCAGATGCCCTAGCAGCCCCACTTTCATATGATACCCCAGATGCCCTAGCAGCCCCACTTTCATATGATACCCCAGATGCCCTAGCAGCCCCACTTTCATATGATACCCCAGATGCCCTAGCAGCCCCACTTTCATATGATACCCCAGATGCCCTAGTAGCCCCACTTCGAATTTTTAAGACACACTTTCAGTCCCTGTTGCAAAAAAAAAAATCTTTCTTATTTGCAAGACAGTTGACGAAACGTCATTTAAAACTGTTCCGATTAGTTAGCATAACATTAGTAGTAGTTCTTGAGGTGTCCAGTACTGTCCAGATGAGACATACGCGACAGACAGACAGACTGAGTGGCACCATAAGTGTTCCTTATTACCATTTTGGTACGGTACCCTAAAAATAAAACTACTGAATAACTCACCTTGGTAAATTCAAATTTTATTCCATTATTAGTCCAGATGTTTTCTATATTAGGTGCCTGATAATAACACAATTCCGGATGTTAACTATAGAGAGGACGACATAGGTTGCTTCCTATTATAAGTGACAAAACAACGCATATACAAATACTTCTGTTGTAGAAAATATCCACACCTTTTTCATCGAAAAATGATAGCAGTTTTGCCATCCAGCGTGGCAATGCCGCCAGCCTTTTGGGCACTTTTCCTGTTGACAGCGATGCGGACGAATTTTTTGATGCCCTATGATCCTTTCCCCTCCTTTTTTATACAATGTACATATTATTATTTTTAATCTGTGTTAGTTAAAGAATAAATAATTAAATAAAAGTAGAGGTGTTTTGAGATAATTGTAAATGGTGTTATTCTTAGAATAATTATTTCTTATTCTTCATTCGTATTGGATAAGAACTTTACTTGTGGTGAAATAGGGTTCCGTACCAAAATGGTAAAAAAGGAACCCTTATGGTGTGACTCAGTCTGTCTGTCTGTCTGTCACAGCTGGATATCTCAAGAACTACTAGTGCTATCAACTTGAAATTTGGAACAGTTTTAGATGACGTTTACCAAACTATTTTGCAAATAAGAAAGAAATAAAAATATATGTATTTTTTTTGCAACATGGGATTAAAGGGGGTCTTAAAAATTCAAAGTGGAGCTACTTGGTCATGTGGGGTATCATATGAAAGAGCGCTGTTTGCACATTCTCAAACATATTTTTTTTTTAGGCCGCACAGTGTTCGACTTTTGATGAAAAATGTAAAAAAAAATACCGTTCCCCCCCCTTATCTCCGAAGTTTGCAAAGAGAAAAATCTGAGAATATTCTATGTGATAGAAGTTTATGTAAAGATTACAGGAAAAATAAAACGATTTCTCTAAATAGCACACTTTTTCAGATATCGGAACGGAACCCTCGGTGCGCGAGTCCGACTCGCTCTTGCCCGGTTTTTTAATGTTGTGATACAATATTACTTACGCCTGAGTATTTATTGCAAACCTAGGTCACACGGGCTGGTATCCGCAACTCCACGTCAATGCGCGTATTTTGCGATTGGATTGCAAACCTAATAAAATTAATGCTAACACATTAAAAGTTACTTAAAAACCGGACAAGTGCGTGTCGGGCCACGCGCAGCAATAGGGTTCCGTAGTTGCACAATAATGCAGACTAAGAAGAGGGCTTTTTGTTGTTTCATGAATATTTGGCTATTACTCGTAAACTTGAAAAGCCTACATAGATGTGATAGTTTCCCTTTTAATTTCGTTATATATACTACTATCGTGAAGTTTTTCACCCATTCATAGCTGGTAAGGAGGGGGACACTTGACTTTAACAAAAATTATCACTTTAAAGCTTAATATTTCAGAAACGGATCACTAAATCGAAAAATTGTTTTCACAAATTTGCAATAATATATATTTCGACGGACATAGCGAAAGTATAAGTGTTCCTTGTTGACTACGGAACACTAAAATTCTTTAATGATCTAATCATCGACTTATGACAGAAATATAATATCTGAATGCATTCTTTTTACGGCGAAGACTACGTTTTAAAATCAGTTCAACTCGCGACTTCGGGACGTGATGAGCTCACGGGAAAGAGTTTTTTTCGAACTCGAAACTGGTCGGGCTAACCCGAAATAGAAACGTGAGTAAATTCGTATTCATTAATAGATAATAATAAAATTATTACTAAGTACTCACTTCTACAATAATTATTAAAAAACAAAAAAACACAAAACTATTTTTTTACCAAACCGTATAGTCCCACCGCTGGGCAAACGCTCTACCTATAGCTTTCCTCTCTTCTCTCTAATAAGTGTGTACCTACCTTCTTTATCACAAATAAATTAATTCAAGTCTACAACCTCACCAATATTTTAGAAGAAAATATTACCTATTTATCTGAAGATTAACATCACATAATTCTAGGTTCATCATTATTTAATATGTTAATCAAAGAGAAAACGTAGAAGATCAGTTATCTTCCCACACCACGCTGAACAATAATTCGAGGGAGTCATATTAACAGCGCTTGAAGAAAATTATCGATTCATAATATTTCTAACTGGTAAAATTGTATCAGTTTTACAAACAAAAGGAGTTATAGGGTATATTGATATCTCAAAAAAGTTGAAACAAGAAAGAGCATAAGAAAAATAATGAGTTTGACAAATGAACCCGGAAATAAGTAATTTGGTAACTTGGCAACTACAGATACAGCAAGAACAGTGAATATTTGAATACAATATCACCCAGAGACCAACATGTCCAATTAATTATATCAAGCGACAAAATAAATGAAAATATAAAACACAATAAGTAATCATTGGACGCACTGTCCAATCATAATTACGCCCCCCTACTCCCGAAAAACTGCAAACATGCAAAAAAGCCGACAAAAAATATATACGTATACACAATAATTACCAAATACCCTCATACTAGTGAGAAAGGGATAATGATAAAAATGTATTGCGCCCCACGGGGGGGACACCCCCACTGCGAAATTTTTCGTACACCCGTTTAGCGAGATTCGATCCCGCAATCAGGGGGGAAAGGGGGGAATTTTTTGGCCTCCCATACCCCAACCCCGCCATCGTAAATTGGAGCATATAATTTTTATTACATTGGTGTCGTGTGTTCCTACGTGTTAGATCGTATACACATGTTCTTTAGAGGGTAGTTTGAGAGAAATGTGGCAGTTATTAAATATTGGCAAGGTAGGTTAGGTTATTGGGTAATTAAATATGCAAAAATTGGTTCTGTTCGTGTATTTATTTCCGGGGGTGTCGACTACTTTTTTCGTATGGGCGTGTCCTAGGCTTATTTTGTATTGTCCGCCTTTTTTTCGACGTACTTGTATAAAGTATAGTCATTATTATGCAGATATATTTTATTCCACATACAACTACGTAATTTGCAATACACGAGAATTTTAATGGATCAATTTATGTACTTCAAATAAAATATTGAAGACGTGACTACATTTTTACTACCAATTACCTTAAAATATCGATTAGCTTATGAATATGAGTCAAAAATCAGGAATAAAATATACGACTATATTTATTTTGCAAGTCTAAATCAAGTCCTTTACTTCCAGTCTAATACTAGTCTAGTTTAAAACATAAGTCTTTCTTAATTGTACACGATACACGGTATTTAATAGACGATATCTTTTCATAAATAAATAACAAAGCAAATCTCTGCAATTTAAAAGAGAAACAAAGAATATACAGAGATATTCCCGTCATATTAAGGTACTGTGGAATCTCTCTGCTTGGATTAATTAATGTCTCACTTAGCTTTGTAGGTAACTGACCTTTATTGATACCTAACTAAAGAAGAATAAGGAAAATCCTGCATTTTCTTGCATTAATTATCCTTTGAAATGTACTTTATAGTCGACAAGATTTGCTATTATTTCAGCAGCGTCTTAATTAAAGCTTGAAAGGAAATCTCAATTGGCAATAGAAGTATCCGAATTGGTAAAGAAAAATAATCGAAAACATCAAACTACAATTTTATTATATCTGACACCATTATTAAATGATAATAACACTACTTTAACGTCACAAAATTCAATACAACCTCACAAAATTAAACCTACCATACAATTTTAAACTTATTATTACCCAAAAGTTACCCTCTCTAAGGTGTCAATTACCCTTGCATTCCGTCTCATGCACAACCAAGCATCGTACACACTGACCGAGACATTTCTCAAGAACATGTAGACGTAGCATAAGGGTTGGCTACCCCAAGTGGGGGTGCGTTGCCCAAGATATACTGACCCATATTTAAAGGCTTACTTGCAATTCACGGACGATTCCGGATTGAAATGGTGAAATGTGTGATGACTTGCAAGTGATATTATAAAAGTAGATAGTTTTAAACACGGTTTTGATCTTTCGTTTGTTTTGTGTAAAAGTTCCAGACAGCTTAAATGTTACTTACGCGTTCATTTAGTGTTCTAATTATTAATTATTAATAAGTTGTTTTTTCAGTCGAGCAAAATGTATGATTGATTTTTTCGTATTTATAAAACTTTGCGAAGAAGAAAAATCGGTCTAAAGTTTGGTATGGTTAAACAGGAAAACGACGGTTTTCCTTGTAAGAATTTTTCAGGTTTTGGGTAATTCCGATCACAAGAAAACTTTGACGGAGCATGTTGCTTAAAACATGAATCTATGAAACTCTGCCCCCTTAAAAAGAAGAAGGCGTTGTGTTTTCCAGAGACAGTGTATATTTCCTTAATCAGCAAAAAAAAACCTGAAGAACCAAGAACTTCTCTCAAAGTAAATAAATTAAAATAATAAATATAATCACTTCATTTCCTCACTACGTCTAGAAGATTGCAGGCCAATAAGTCTAAATTTCCTCACCATTTTTCCTTCGACAAAAAACACAGGAGTCCTAACCTAATTTATAAAAACAAATCACAGTAAACTAATTTAACGTATTTCAGTTTGATTTCAGCGCCAATATTTTGTGTATTTCAAGGTTTTATTTCGTTAAGCAATGAACAGAGGTTTATGAATCGTCTAGACTTTGCTTCCGGCTTGGATCACTGGGGGAGAGCAGCCACAAACTCTATGGTTAGTCTTTTAACTGAATGAGTATTGCTATTTCCGTAGAAGAAAACAGGGTTTTTCGTGAAGGAAGATTTTAAATATTATTTGAAAGGTTTACTTGGTAGATTTTTCGTGAAATTTATTTTACATTTACCATTTACGAATTGATAAAATATTTTCTATGGTATGTTACAGACGGTACGTTATTTTATTAACAGCAGCAAGAGATATTCTCATTATCAACATACTTTGCAGAATCACTGCCTCTTCTCCTGCTCGCGTAGCATGACGACGTTTTGTCGACGGAAAAATAGACAAAATAACACATTGCCATGCTTAGACGCGTAGAATGCGTAGAAATATTTCTACAATCTGTCATTTTGTCTATTCTTCCGTCGACAAAACCCGTTTCTATGGCGATAGGTCGCGTGCTGGTGAAACTGCTTAGTTTATCTTTTTTTAAATATTCCGAAAGTCATTTTGTAGACCGTATCTTTTGAGCTGAAAGACAAACCCTAGTAATCAATTTCAACCAAAGAGAACCAGACAAAAAAAAACTGGTCAAGAGCGAGTCGGACTCGTGCACCGAGGTTCCGTACCATCATAATGTAATTAGGTATCTAAAACTATTCCAAATTTCAAGAACTAACCTACTATAGCTATCAGCTTTAGTAGGTAGTTCTTGAGATATCCAGCTGTGACAGACGGACAGGCAGACTGTGTCGCACCATAAGGATTCATTTGTACCATTTTGGTACGGAACACTAAAAACTTTTTTACAAAAACAAAAACCGACTTCCAAAAAAAACACTACAAAGTGAAAAATAAATTTTAATTTCGGAAGTCGGTGTCTTTGGATCTGTATTTTAGTTTTTTGCCACCGACTTCCGAAATTAAAATTTATTTTTCACTTTGTACTTAGTGTTTTTTTTGGAAGTCGGTTTTTGTTTTTGTAAAAAAGTTTTTATTTTTCACTTTTTAGTGGTTCAGTTTGTAATTTATCTAAGTTACAATAACCCAATGTCAGCTGCTCATCACGTTTTACAAAATGTTGCTTTTCCCGATGCAGGGCCGTTAATTGTTGAGGAGTTCTCCTAGTAAGAACCAGGAGAAATGGAGCTCATGGTGAAGTCACCATTACCATTATTTTGACGAGCATAAACCATATTAAAGTAATCGAATCGCAACCTGTTATATACTTAGATATAATTGAGTATTTCCGATGGCCCTCTGTGGTCTTCATCATCAGTTCCAGCTCACCGAATGGTACTTTCCGAGAGTAAATGCACGAGTTACTATAAAAAATACCGAAATCGATAAAGGTGTGCCCATAAAATTTGAGGGTTTCCCTCGATTTCCATGGGATCCCATCATCAGATCCTGACTTGATGATCATGGGACCACTTGGGACGTATACCCTTTCGAACAAAAAAACAAAAATCGAAATCGGTCTAGCCATTTTCGAGTAATCGGGGAACATACATTAAAAAAAAAAAAAAAAAAAAAAAAAAAAAAAAAAAAAGGTTCCAACGAATTGAGAACCTCCTCCTTTTGGAAGTCGGTTAAAAATGGCAGTCATGGTAACTGCCGACAGCAGTGAAAACTTAAACGTAAAGCTAAGCATAGCATGTCGCAGTGTTGAGGTGACGCGGTGACGTGACCCCGCAAGATTTTCCCTACCAAAAATCGCTCAACGCACCTAAAGAAGTTTTCTTTTCAATAAAATGCCTTTAAAAGCTCTCAAACACATCCACATACGTCCTAAATTCATTCATATTTTTCCCATAAATCGTACACAAACCATAAAAAGTAAAAAAAAAACCCTATATTTACAAACACAGCACTACAAAAAAAGCAAGTGAGAGTAAAACAAATCGGGATTTTCACTTTCTACACAAAGCTCGTGAATAAAAATTCATCGGACGAACTCGATTCTAACGGTGGCGTGATAAAATAAAGGCTTTCAACCGAAATATTTCAGTTGGGATGCGTGAACTAAAAAAAAGGTCTAAAAAATCATTTCACTTTCACTACAGCGTACTTCAATTACCATGTAACGCGTGATTTTTTTTGTCTTTTTTGCATTTTTTCCGTGTTTTTATTTTTTTTGAAGTGAATGGGCAGTTGTGTGCTTTTTTTTTTGGTCGGACTTCGTTTTTTAGTTATTTGAAGGATGTGTGTTTGTGTTGTGTTGTTGTTCGTGTTGACAAGAGCTGGGAAGCCTTATGACGTGGAGAAAAGATCTGCCAGTTAGCAAAATTAATTTACTACTCTCATCATCTTCCATTCATTAATTTCTTCTGACGACGACACGGTTGGCGCAGTGGTTGAGCGATTAACTGCTGCGCAGCATGTCGCGGGTTCGATTCCCGTACGGAACAAATATTTGTACGACCTACAAGTATTTGTTCCGAGTCTGGGTGTTTTTCTATGTATAATATGTATGTATTTAAAAAAAAAATGTATATAAGTAGTTTATCAGCCATCTGGTTACCATAACACAAGCATTAGGTTGCTTAGCTTGGGACTAGATGGCGTTGTGTGAAATGTCCAAGGATATTTATTTTATTTATTTATATTTATTAATTCTTTCTTTTTAAGGTTCCGTACCAAAATGGTAAAAAGGAATCCGACTCAGTCTGTCTGTCTGCCCGTCTGTCACAGCTGGATATCTCAAGAACTATACTAATGCTATCAACTTGAAATTTGGAAAAGTTTCAGATGACGTTTGCCCAACTATTTTGCAAATAAGAAAGAAATAAAAATATATATGTTTTTTTTTTTTGCAACAGGGACTGAAATAACAGCAACATCTCGTAGGCCTATGCACTGACAGATACAAAGTTGCAAAGACCTTTGTAAATATACTACACACCCAGCAAATTATTTTTTACGAAGGGCATCTCGCAGGTTCACCTTCCTAGGTTTACGGTTGCTTTGGATGCCTTATAAATAAGGCTACTGGCAACCCAGCAAACGTCTGCAGAAATAATATTAGTACTTTCCCATACATAATCTTTGACAAGATTTCTTCAAAATCACGAACATATATATCCTAATAATCCTAAGCATTTTCTTATTTCCTTGATTTCAAATGGCTAAAATCTTCCGGTACAATATTCAAATAATCTCTACATCTCTAATTTCTATTACAGTCTAATTTACGCATACATTAGTCCCTAATTTTTCAATCAGAGCCTTCGTACATGCTCTATATAGAGTCATATGTAGAGTATCGACAAATTACTAGAGTTCTCCCTCGCGTTATTTTCTGTACGTTATGAGCGAAAATTTTCCTTTAGTAGACTTAGAACAGTTATAAGTGAGGTAGAAATGCCATAAAGGTAATATACCGGATGTAGAGTCGATGTTTACTGTTTTTATTTTCCTATTTATATTTTTGGGTTGGGAAGTATTTAGATTTGGTTTGAATATAGAAATGGGTCGTGAGTTTACGTTGAGTCCCACTCGCACTTGGCCGGTTTTTTTTTTGGTTTTGAAGTACGATACTAATAGGGATGATGCCTGGGTAAAAAAAAAGAAATTCTATTTAGTCCGTCAGTCAGATAATAAAAAAATATTAGACACGTATTTTTGCTTTATCATATTAATAAAAAAATACTTAGATAACACGTATTAAAGTTGGGGAGTGGGAGCT
Organism: Cosmia trapezina; assembly: GCA_905163495.3. Taxonomy (NCBI): domain Eukaryota; kingdom Metazoa; phylum Arthropoda; class Insecta; order Lepidoptera; family Noctuidae; genus Cosmia; species Cosmia trapezina. The sequence continues at coordinate 26,432,251 of LR991032.1, forward strand.
CGCTACGTCACTTGTACGTATAAAACCTAGCTACGCGTGACGTCATGCCATATTTTAACTCAATGTATCGCCGTAATTTTTTGATTACGTAAAAAAAGAAAAACTACGTGTCCAATATTTTTTAATAATCTCTATGACGGACAAAAAATAAATTTTTAGTCATCATCCCTATTGTATATATTTAAGTACCTTTAACAAGCTAAAACTGCTGCCAAAATTAATGTAATCCTGAAATAATAAATTGAAGATTTCATGAGTACCTAATAGGAAATACCTCATATCATATCGTTTTGATTAATAGTAAAATATACACTTTTGACCTATTTATTCATTAATATTACATTAATTACAATAGTTTGGACGTTTCTGTGTAATACATAATTATAACTAAAGCCGTTACAAGGATTCATTGCCTGATTTGTGTATCAAATATCGTGCGAATTGTATTAAAAAGGGGTGAATACATGAGGCTTCCCTAGTGAGTAAAATATTTAGTTTTATCTGGGAAAATATCCATAACAAAGACGGTATAAATGTTTTATACGTTTTGATAAGTATGACACTTGATATGAAGCAATTTTTCTCATACTTGTATACATATTTTGTTACAATTATTAACAGTTATATAAGTAGATGCTAGGGAAAACTTTAGTTAATAGTAATTTAATCCTTAATAAATAATATCGAACATGAATAGAAATCCGGCTTAATATATTCCGGCACTGTAGATACAAAACTGTCTTTAAAGTATAATAACTGTGTTCTTTAATTTCAGTTCAGTAATAAAACTGAAGAGTTTGTTTTTTTGTTTGTTTAAACGCGCTAATCTCTGAAACCACCCGTCGGATTTGTAATTTTTTACTGCATTTGATAGACCAATTCTCGAGAAAGGCTATTTAACATCACGCTATGACCTTTAGTTGCCGAGCAAAAAGAAAAAAGCCAGAAAGAACGCTAAGCGAAAACGACAAAAAAGCGCGGGTAGGTGTCGCGATGCCACGGAGTGTGTGAAGAAACTTTGCAGACAGAAGCTAGTGACCGAATAAGTGGTCAACTGCCTTGCTACCTGACTGCGCCACCTCTTTTTCACAACTGATAGAAGAAGGAAATTCAACTACGACTTGTTGCATAATAAGGAGGAGCTTGTGGCTAAGTAATAACAGCCGCACGGGTCGATCCATCAAGTTACGCTACGCTTGCCGGGGTTGGTTAGTGGATGGGTGAGCATCTTTACATACCGAGACCCGTCCGTGCCTCGGAAATCACGTTAAGCCGTTGGTCCCGGCTGTCATTCGTGGATCTTTGACAGTCGTTACGGGTCGTCAGAAGCGCGAAAGTCTGACAACCAGTCTTACCAAGGGGTATCGTATTACCCAGTTACTGGCTTGTGGAGTTCAGGTAGGCAGTCGTTCCATGTAAAAGCTGCATCCGGTTAGACTGGAAGCCGACCCCAACATAGTTGGGAAAAGGCTAGGCAGATTGATTTTAGTAGTTCCTCAATAAAACCACAAATTCCTCCACTTCCAGGCACTCAAACATAACACCCACATTACCTTTCTTCCTTCCCAAGATTACTACAGTTCTAACATCCCTTTACAACTTAGGCCCATAAAAATAGGGGCATAAACATAAAAATGTTAGCAAAGTGTCGCGTCTACGCCAATTCCTTATTCCGCCGGTGCCGATACGGGCTTACATTAGCGTCCTGCGAGTGTGTGGAGTTACCCCCTAAATTATTTCGACATATGCAAATTTGTGCGCACCTACAGATGGTGACAAAGATTAGAGAGGGAGAGGAGACGGTTTGATAAAAAAGGAATGTCCTCTGAGAGGGAATGTTGATAGGGAAGTTTGAAATTTTGTTTCGATATAGTTTTGGGTTTCGTTAAAGAATTAGGGTTAGGTATTCAGTTTTATTGGATGTATATGATAAGGGATTGGGTAGACTTAATTTTGATAATTTTTAGGGTTCCGTACCTCAAAAGGAAAAAACGGTACCCCTAAAGGATCACTTCGTTGTCCGACTGTCAGTCTGTCAAGATTCCTTTTCGGGAACGCATGGAGGTATAAAGTTGAAATTAATATCAAATACGTAGGCCTATGATCCGTTGGAGCTCTAAAAAAAGGAAGCTTCTAAGTCAACGCAATAAAAAAATACGGCCATATAAGCGACATATTTTGACACTAGCAAGTAAATCAAAACCTAAAATAGGGTACTTACCGTTGACCTACAATCATGAAATTTGGCATGAAGGTCTCACTGCACAAGTAGAGGAAAAGTCCGAAAATTGTTATTTTCTCCTATTTTCTTTATACATTCTTTCTATCTATCTTTATCATACCATCTATTCTGATTGGCAAATAATTAACAATAGCATAACCTACTTTCAAACTACAGAGGCCTTAGTGCGAGTTTTTATACTTACTCTATCACGTTAACGTAAACTTCAATTTGTACTGAAACTGAATAAGCGCCGTCTGGTGACTGTAATGGGAAACACAATTATTTCATACAAATTGACGTACGTCAACGTTAACGTAAACGCGATCGAGTAAGTATAAAAACTCGCACTAAGGCCACAGCTCATTTCACTAAGAGAAAAGAAAATCTCCCATCAAAGATTACATCCGTATCTACCGGTTTAGGCAACAAACCCTTCCCGCGTATTACCGTCACATCTTCTAACATAATCTATGCGCACACACCTAGCGAGGAGAGAACGCCAAAAAACGGAGCGGCGCAGTTGTAAAATTGTCTAACTACCCTCCCCCCGCGCGAGCTCATTACAGGGCGCGTGCGTGCGGGTTGCACGAGCAGCTGTATGTTAGGGTACGTCTTAAGATAGGACGAGTTTTTGGAGGGAAGGTCGGAAAAGTTGTGAAGAAGATTGTTTGGGCTGAGAGCGGTGTGGTAGGTAAAGTGTCATGGATTGTTTTCTTTGTCTGAGTCTCGTAGGATAGGCATTCACTTTTTGGCAGACAATATACGAGTACCTAAGACTTCAAGTTATATATAGGTAGGGAGGGTGACTGGTAATTAGTGACCGATACTTAAACACATTATTATATGTTATTCAATTATTTGGTTCGTAATAAGTCTCTCATAAGTTCTTTACCACGCCTTTTAAACTGCAGTTTAATAACATGTAGTTTTCTTGAACGTTTGGCCCACTGTTTAATAGGTTTTAATTTATATTGACATCGGCGTTCAGACTTTTAACTAGTATGCTTTTATTAACTTGAAAATCAAAAATCAAATCACCATCTCCTGCGCAGTAAGTACATGGGACGGTGACTTTTTGCCGGCTTCTTTTGCTTTCAGGTTGCACTAAAAAGATTCCTCATGTATCCCAATCAACCAAACACTTCCTCACAACGATATCTCAGGACAAATCTCTCTAACTCAATCCCCTTTACCTCCAAACACCGGATCGCGATACTAACGCACGATGTTCATCTCTTTCTAGTTTTGAAAAACCTCCCGCTCCCCTCCCCCCTCACCACTCTCCCCGAGGGGGGGCGACCCCTCTCCTAATTCCTTACATATTTAAATTCCACTTTGGGCGTCGAGTCTTCATATTGTCTCCACACGACATTCGTATATTCCATTTACTAGGTTTTTAGCCCGAAAATTGGGTTATGACTTTTCCCCCTAATGTGGCAATCTGATTTGGTTTTAAGGGCTTTTTTTATATAATAATTACGTATAATTGAAAATATAAAACTGGAGATTATTGTATTAGTATTTTCCGATGTAGTCATAAAAATTAGGATGGGATTTTTTTGATGTAGTAGATTGATAATGATGAATGGAATAAACATGTTGAGAATAGCCGTTTGATCCACCAAACGTACACAACTGATATTTTTATGACCAAAAGAAAAAGTGTTTTCTCCTAAAAAAAAGAATAGAGCATTACTCACCACAGTGTTCTCTATTCCATTTTCATCACGACTTTTTCTTTTACCTTGAGCAAGGATGACTTTTTCATCATAGAAACCTATATATTACTTTATTAAATAATAACCGACCGTCAATTATATAATCGATACATTAAATATGTTACAAGTATTTATAAATTTAACCGTATTTCCTACTAGTATTACCTATTCAACCTTGATTGGTCTAAAATACAGCCTCACTTATTATATTTAAGTAAATAGTTGGTATACATACTCAATATATGGCATTGTCTGCTTATGTACATTGGCACAAATTCTGTCTAAGTTGAAACAGATGTTTTGTCACATATTCTATTAGATGTAACTAAATAATATCGTTTGAACAGTTGGACGGTTTTATATTCAAGAATTTTTTTGGAAGAATAAACTGCGTTCTACGTTTTCGTAGTTTTACTCGTAGATTGCTTGTTTTTGATAATCATGATGATTTACGGTTTCATAAGAACTTGTGACAAATGAATGACAACTCGTGTTCATTTGTTTCTTGGTTAATTTAAGAATTCTGACAAGTTAGACCTTACAACCTTTAGGTATTAGCTTAGTATTTCATTGTACAGTTTTCTCCAAAATGTTTTCTTGTTTTCCTTAGTCTATTGTTAAATTAAGGTTTAACTATAACTAATGTTTTGTTCTTCTTACAGATGTCCTTCGGCAGTCATCAAGACAGGTATTTTTTTTTAATAATTACTCAATTAACATGCATGAATCTTCATCGTTTTCAGTGGAAGCCGGTTAAAACTATTTTTAGTACGCCTTACGTCACTCAAACTTAAGACTACGACTTTTGGTCTTGAGTTCGAGCACGGAACGTGTACCTCTTCACAATAGCAGACGGCACACGCTCCGCCACTCAATCAATCTGTCCAGCTTTTTCCCAACTATGTTGGGGTCGGCTTCCAGTCTAACCGGATGCAGCTGAATACCAGTATTTTACATGGAGCGACTGCCTACCTGACCTCCACAACCCAGTAACTGGGTAATACGATACCCCTTGGTAAGACTGGTTGTCAGACTTTCGGGCTTCTGACGACCCGTAACGACTGTCAAATATCCACGAATGACAGCCGGGACCAACGGCTTAACGTGCTTTCCGAGGCACGGGAGAGTCTCGATAATGTAAAGATGGTCACCCATCCACGGACCAACCCCGGCAAGCATAGCTTAACCTGATGGATCGGCCCGTGCGGCTGTTATTACTTAGCCACGAGCTCCTCAGATGCTCCGCCACTATAACTACCAAAACATCTTCCTTTCTACTTTAATTGTCATTTAAATCTATAATGACAATTTCCAGCAACGCAATCAGGAAAATAATCCCACATAATAATTCCCTATTAGTGAATTTAAAAAGCCGATGCCTCGTCGCGGCATCGAACCCACTCCCGTTCCAGCCACAGACATCGCAACATCGCTATATGTTATCGGCGTATTAAAAATAAAATTATATTGTTATCGGGGTGGCGGGGGCGTTCCCAACCCCACACGATCTATAATAAATTCATTTGCTGTAGTTTTTACAGTAATAACCCTATTGGTGCAAAAATGACTACTTTTCATTTTGGCTACATGTGTGCGTGTTGTTTTATCTCTTTTTATCGCCAATACGCCTGTTTTTCGGCTGAAACTTTTTTTGTACAAAAATGGTGGTTGATGTGTGTACTTGGACGGTAGTTGAATTATATGTTGAACATGTGCTTCTGTGTGGGTGCTGGACGTATGGTCCACATGAGTAGTAGTGTACTGCACAGTATACAGGGTTCATTTAAATTAGATATGGGTTCAGATAAACTATTCGCGATGGGTACGATATCTAAACATGATAAAAAAAAATTGATGATCGACCGCAGTTATCTGTTTTTAGGGTTCCGTACCAAAATTGTAAAAAGGAACCCTTCTGTCTTCCTACTAATGCTATCAACTTGAAATTTGGAACACTTTTAGATGACGTTTACCCAACTACTTGGCAAATAAGAAAGAAATAAAAATATTTAGGTTTTTTTTTTTGTAACAGAGACTGAAAGGGGGTCTTAAAAATTCAAAGCGGGGCTACTAGGATATGTGGGGTATCATATGAAAGAACGCTGTTTGCACATTCTCAAACATCTTCTTATTTTTTTTAGGCCGCACAGTTTCAATTACTTTTGATGAAAATTTAAAAAAAAATACCGTTCAAGAGTGAAGAAGTTCTGAAGTGATTACTAGGTAAAAGAGAAGATGTATGGATTGTGTCAAAGATGATTTATGGCTACTAGGTAAAAGAGAAGATGTATGGATTGTGTCAAAGATGATTTATGGCTACTGTCTACTAAGTCACTCCCTTTCTAGCCATCATCTTTCACACAGTCCATCCATCGTTTATTTGGTCCTATTAATATCAATCAATCAATCATAAAGCCTCTTCCCAACAATGTTAGGGTCGGCTTCCAGTCTAACCGGATGCAGCTGAATACCAGTATATACTACTAGGTCCTAATATAGCCATCCTCATTCATACTAAACTTTTCTCTCGACGTTTTGTTCCTTCCTTCGCATCGCATCCCCGTGACAAACGATTTTCACCCAACTTTTCAGTCACAACAGATGCCTCTTTTTGACTTCTTCCAGAAGATGGTTATCGACTCCGAATAGTTAACTACATACCCAAAAACGTTCGTTCACAATGATATGGAAAATTCAGAGAAATTATTAAATTACTTTAGATGAACGTCAGCAGTTTTCAATTCATAACGTTCCGATTTCTACAATTACTAAATTTGCAAGTTAATAGGTTTTCCAAAAAAAAAATGTTTGACTATAAAGCTACTATATACACAGACAGGTCTAATTCTTAGAAACTTTGTTATTCATAATATTTTACCGAGAAATTCGGTCCCAGGTATTATAACTTAGTTAACTCAATGTCAAACTAATTGATCTAAAACGCGTTAACTTTAACCAATTTAGTTTAGCTTGATAACAAAATGTAAGAAGGGATAGAATAGAACGAACTGATAGTTTTTTATGGGAAAAAAGATAGTAAAAGTATCAACTACAATGTAATTTATGAGATGAAACATCACATCACACTAATATGATAAAGGCGAAAGTTTGTGAGTGTGTGTTTGTATGTTTGTTACTTCGTATCGCTCAAACGACTGGACCGATTTGGATGAAATTTTAAATGTAGATAGCGTTATACCCTGGATTAACACATAGGCTACTTTTTATCACGGTCTACGCGGGTGAAACCGCGGGGCACAGCTAGTAATTTATAAACTAGAATTATGTATCGTGTGGTTCCCCAAAGGAATCTATTTGATTTAGATATAATATTAATTATACTCCTATTGAGAATTTTGTAGCTGTCTCTAAGAATATTCTATCGTCAAACTCAATTTCTAAGCATTTTATTTCAAACTAGCTGCGCCCCGCGATTTCACCCGCGTAGACCGAGATAAAAAGCAGCCTATGTGTTAATCCAGTGTATAAGCTATCTACATAGCAAATTTCATCCAAATCGGTCCAGCCGTTAGAGCGTAAAGAAGTAACAAACATACACACACACACACAACACACTCACAAACTTTTGCTTTTATAACATCCGCGATAACGATTTTGGTGTCACGGAAAAAGTTGTTCGGTTTGATTGTCTATACACACCCTTAAAGACGAGGATTTAAAACAACACGTTGTATTGTGTGTTTAGATGAAACGTATCTCGAAATTAGGAAGTGAGTCCTGGGGGGCTAAAACGGCCACTTTAGCAGAATCATAATAGGATAATCTGTTATACAGGGTGTCCCGTAATTAATGGATAATCTCTTAAGGGGTCATTGTACTCACCATTATGAACAACTTTTACTATGGGACCGAACCCAAAATCGCGAAAAAAAATCAGCTGCTCCCTACAATTTATGTTCGCATAACTCGTCAAAATGTAGGGAGCAGCTGATTTTTTTTTCGCGATTTTGGGTTCGGTCCCATAGTAAAAGTTGTTCATAATGGTGAGTACAATGACCCCTTAAGAGATTATCCATTAATAACGGGACACCCTGTATAAAAGAAAGTCGTGTTAGTTACACTTTTTTTAACTAAAGAACGGCTGAACCGATTTGGCTGAAAATTGGTGAGGAGGTGGCTTAGAACCAGGAGACGGATATAGAATACTTAAAAAAAAAACGCGGTAGTTACTTATAACAACGGCTGGACCGATTTAGATGAAATTTTGTGTGTATATTTAAATGGGTTCCTGGATGGTTTGAAAACACAATTGGACACGGTAGGTGGCGCTACAGTCGGGTTCTAGGATCGTTCAGACAGGACAACGTCTGTCGGGGCCGCTAGTATCATAATACATAAAACGGTCACAAACTGACAATTCATAATATATTGTCAGTTTGACGACCGTTTTACGATTTCAAATATTATTCACAATATTATCCTATTATTGACGACACAGTTGGCGCAGTGGTTGAGCGATTGACTGCTGCGCAGCATGTCGCGGGTTCGATTCCCGCACGGAACAAATATTTGTACGACCTACAAGTATTTGTTCCGAGTCTGGGTGTTTTTCTATCTATAATATGTATGTATTTACAAAAAAAAAATGTATTTATGTAGTTTATCAGCCATCTCGTTACCATAACACAAGTATTAGATTGCTTAGCTTGGGACTAGATGGCGTTGTGTGAAATGTCCAAGGATATTTATTTATTTATTTATTTATTTATTTATTTATTATGATTCTGCCAAAGCGGCCGTTTTAGCCCCCCTGGTATACGGCTACCTTGATATATCCTTTGTGTTTTCGATTCCACCCCTTAGTTATCGAAGCCTTCTTTTTCTGTATGGACTAAAAACTGTCTAGAACAGAGTGGTGTTGGTCTAACTGGGAGTCTTAGGGAGGGGGCTGAAATTTAGACGGTAACATCATAGGGAGCGGCATTTTTGCTTTGTAGTATTATTGTCGATTTAGAAGACCAGACCAGCCTTTATTATTATATTATTCTCTAAGGCGAAATGTGTGTAAACTTTGATTAAAAAAAACCGGTCAAGTGCGTATCGGACCACGCACAATAAAGCGTTTAAAAAAAAATCAGCTGTTTAATACATTTTGACGAATTATGCGAACTTAAATGTACTGAACAGCTGACTTTTTTTTCGCGATTTCAGTTTTGTTCTCATAGTAAAAGTTGTTCATAATGATGAGTAAAATGACCCCTTAAGAGGTTTTGCGCATTTAACGTTACACGTTGTATAGGTTTAGATTTACTTGCGAGTATCAAAATAAATCGCATAAAATTCCGTTTTTTTTTTTATTGTATTGGCATGGCATTAGCATTTTTTGTGAACTAGAACTTTTAAAAAACATTTCTTTTTTTTTTCTTTCACAAATAACTTTTTGTTTGTCTATCTAAACCTTTATACTTATAGAAACTTTTTTTTCCTATATTATAGTCTTTTTAACAATTATTATGATAAAAAAGATTCCAATACTATCATTATATCCTACTATAAATACCCCAACACATAACTTAGTACATCTACCCCCCGTTAGCAACACATCGAATACACTCGTAGACGTCTACGCGTCGTAGGCGCCTACGAACTTGCTACGACATAACCCCTTGCCTCGTAGCATACTTTATTTTTGTTTCGGCCCCTTACGTCTGTGCTAGGTTATACTTTGACTGTGGGGGTTGTGATCTGAGGTGAAATGTTGCTTAGATCGTTTTAGAGGTTTTTTTATGTATGTGTGTGAGTTTGAAAGGTAGTTTGGTTGGTTTGTTTTTTCCGTTTAGGGTATTATGGTGACCGTGGAGGAGTTCGTGGTTAAGCTACGCTTGCCAGGGTTTGTCTGTGGATGGGTGACCATCTTTACTTATCGAGACTTCTCCGTAGCTCGGAAAGCACGTTAAGCCGTTCGTCCCGGCTGTCATTCGTGGATCTTTGAGAGTCGTTACGGGTCGTCAGAAGCCCGAAAGTAGATCATTAAAACTAAATAGTATTTAAATCAGAGTTTAAATGTTCAATAGTGTTACCTATTGGTTCAATATTGCATTTTTGAATACTCAGTTATGCTTACGCTACTCAGGAAGCTTAGTACCATAAGAATCGACTAATTTCAGAGGTGACAATCTGATTTTTCGTAATCGGCAAATTAAAAATAAAACCTGATTATTTGCTTACTATGTATGGTCCTTAAAAAGTTACAAAGCTAAATTATATACCGACAAATTATTTAATCGCCAAGGAAAAAGTGGAAGAATATTTTTGACTAGCTTTTGCCAACGGATTCACGCGGGTGAAACCGATGGGCTTCACCCGCCTGGATGTCGGAAAATATCCCACGGGAACGTTCTACTGGGAATTCCTTACGTATTCCTTGTCTACATTATAAAGGGAACCTCTGTGCAAAATTTCAGCTTTCTAGGTCCAAGGGTTTGGCCTGGGCGTTGATGAGTCAGTCAGTCAGGACTTCTCTTTTTATTTTTAGAGATATAATAAATAAATAAATAAAATAAAAATGTTTTGTTGACGTAAAAAATGGAGTAACATTTTTACTCCTGAGCTAGGTGGTACCTGTGTTACAGGAGTTAGTGTCTTCAGGAGATAATGAAGTATGTGAAAGAATGCCCGATTTGATCCCAATTTCAGGTTATCATGAGCATTTTGTATGGCAGAACGCTAGTTTTGTTATCAAATCAATAGATAATAAGTTAAAATTCAACATTTCCTGTGTTACCATGCCTATAAATCATTTTTGGAAAAAAGCACAGATTGTCGCTTTTGGAATTAGTTGACTATAAGGTATAACTCTGGAAAAATTAATACGCCAACCTATTTGAAGACTCCAAAAACCCAGCAGCATTCAACTAATTAGTGAACACCTAAAGACATGATATGTTATGTTATTGTTGTTGGTCTAGTCTACTACAGGCCCTCACTAAACACAGTGTTGTTGGTCTAGTCTACTACAGGCCCTCACTAAACACAGTGCTGATGGTCCATTTAATAATATATAATTATCTGATACTGTGATTTAAATCCGACGTGGAACCAAACCATTTATCTTTAATTAGCTAGTAATTAAACTCCGCTTGTGGGATTTGATTGGTGTAATGTAAGTTAGGACAGGATTATGTCCGGCATGCAATGGATGCTGATGACGGTATTTAGAGTTTACGGTTTATGCATGTTTCTACTGTCTTTCGGGAGGAATTTTTTGACGAAATGTTTTAGTTTGTTAATAATTTCAATTATTTTAAGATATCATGTGTTTATATTATTAATTAATTAGGTATAAGTTGTTATTTATAATCTCTTAGATCAGGGCTTCTTAAAGTGGGGTCCACTGACCCCTTAGGGGTTCATTGCATGTGTATCAGGGGAAAACATAGCATATGTATGAGATAATTATTTTATTGAGTTTTTTTGTCTGTGGTATCTTGAAATGTGTTGCAGCTGTGTTAGCAGTAGGATAATCTTATGCTTATAATAACAGTCACCAATTAATTTGAGAAATGTGATCATTTAGTTTTTCGGGGCTGTTGCAGTGGGTTTACAAGGAACCTGTATTTGATTATTTATTTTTATTTACTTATTTATTTATAAAAATAGAAAGAGAGCAGACCTTTTCTTCCTTAGTTTTACAACATTTTATTTGCTTTAGTATCTCTTACCAAGGATATCATATTTTAATCTAACAGTTACCTAACTAATGCAGTAAAAAACAATTCGATTATATCTAGTAATGTTTAATGATCCTCCTAGTAAAATCATGTTTATTTGTCAAATGAATTAAAAATGCTAGTAACATAAAAAAAATATGCTAAGGTTCAATGAATATTTTTTTACATGCTTACAAGTCACTTGCTTATTTTTTGGTATTGTGAATGAATGAATTTATTTTTACCGTCAATTGAGATGGCTTACATATTCTTTTCATGAAACCTTACATTCGTTCCCTAATTAAATCTCCCTCTGAACTTCACGTACCAAATAAAAGTCGAACACATCAAAATAGTTCGAATAACAAGTGCGTCGGCTCCCTCAGCCATCGATTTGAAGATGACCCAAAAATATTAGTTCATTGCAACAAAAACCCACAAATAAAACCACGTAATGATAAAACAAACATGTCGTGACTATGCGCTATAGAATTGTCATCGCAAATCATCTGATACCGGGTAACCCGGAAAAAAGGCAAAAACAGTACATTCTCTACTAATAAAAAGTTCTAATAAACATGCAACTAAGCACTGGCTTCCGGGCAAATAAAACATAAAAATATATCCTATTTTCATAGGGCGGGGGTGTGGGGCTGTGGGGGGTGTTCCCACCCCCCGGCTGCGCAAAAACCCAAAAACATCGAAATGAAAATGAGTATAACGGGGAGGGAGGCGCGCCTATGTGTTAGTAATTCATTTTTAACATTACACTGGTGTGTGTTTTAAAGTACAGTCGGATGAAGAATTGTCGGCTGTTCTCGTAATGAGCTAATGCGGTGAGAGATGGAAAAATGTGCATTTAATATTGTTGATTCTGTTTTGTTTTGTTTATGGATTGAGATGGTGCTGATGAATTTGGTGTTTAGTATTTGATCAAATCGAATTTGATTAGTTTTAGTCTGTTCGTATCAGAATGTACATATATTAGTAATATTTAGTCTATCAGAATGTTGGGCAACAAAAGGGATGAATGAAAAGCAATTCCATGCAGCTGAGATGAGAATGCTATAATATAGAATGTGTGGTATTAATAAGAAATGAGTACATAAGAGGAAGTCTGAAAGTGGCACCGGTGACTGAAAAGTTGTGCGGAAATCGGTTGCATGTGATGCGGAGGAATTAGGCAAATTTTAAGTATGAATGTCGATGGCTATAAGGAGGAGCTTGAGTCTAAGGAATAATAGCCGGACGGGTCGATCCATCAGGTTAAGCTACGCTTGCCGGGGTTGGTCCGTGGATGGGTGATCATCTTTACATACCGAGACTCCTCCGTGCCTTGGAAAGCACGTTAAGCCGTTGGTCCTGGCTGTAATTCGTGGATCTTTGACAGTCGTTACGGGTCGTCAGAAGCCCGAAAGTCTGACAACCAGTCTTACCAAGGGGTATCGTATTACCCAGTTACTGGGTTGTGGTGGTCAGATAGGCAGTCGCTCCATGTAAAATACTGGTATTCAGCTGCATCCGGTTATACTGGAAGCCGACCCCAACATAGTTGGGAAAAGGCTAGGCAGATTGAATGTCGATGGCTATAAGAGTAGAGGAAGACCAAAGAAACGATGGATGGACTGAGTGAAAGATGATAATTATGGCTAGAAAGGGGGTGATTACCGAGATGACGACTAATAGAGAAGTATGGAAGAAAGGGACATGTTGCGCCGACACCAAATAAATTTGGATAAGGGCAGGAGAATGACGATTAATTTAGTATGTTTTTTTTACGTGCACTCGACAAAGGCTTGGAAGTTTTTAAAGATTACATAATTGATTGATAGCCAAATCGAGAAAGATTCAAATAGTTGCCCACCGTTATTGGGAACAGGGTCCAAGCTACCGGCGGTAAGGGCTCCAGAGAGACTAACAATGCGGGCTGTGTCCAGTAGTACCGCTTTCTGAATCAAGCCGTTGATCCAGCTGCCCAACGAGAGCCTCCTTAGGTGTTGGTCGAGGCTCTTGGCAATTAAGCCATTGGCTGATACGAGACGACTATCGGCACAATGATTGCTGAGTCCACATCCCACATGTCGACAACTTTTTACACATTTTAGGAGAACTTATTTGAACGTTTTCTTTCTTGCGCAAGACTCGATCTCAAACGTATCAATAAATACAGCTAGTTACCCAAAAAAAAACTGTAGATTGAAACGGACAAATCGCAACTACCCTCCAGGAATTGGAAATTAAATATTCAATTTCAAGCCTATCGAAATTTATCAAGATGTACAAAATAGTTTCTGGTAGATCCCAAAGGAGGTCCTTCTTTGAGGGTAGGAACTAGTTTTGAGATTTAAAAAAAAAGGGTAGGCAGAAAACAGATCTTCGTTTACTGCTTCGAAATCAAAACTTTTTTTTTTTTTTTGTAGTTTTACCTGTTAAAGCCATGTTTAGTTTGTTTCTGTAGACTTTGGAGGACCATTGCTGGAAATAAGCCTTTCTTTATCAAATTATGTTTTTTTTATAGGTGACCGATTTTTTTTTCATTCTACTCTTTTTTTAACCGACGAAAAAAAAGGGGGAGGTTCTCAAGACGACACGAATATCTGTTTTTTTTTGTGTGTGACCACGCATAACTTCTTACAGAGAAGTCCGATTTAAAAAAAATTGTTTTATTCGAGAGGGATACCTCAAAGCAATGTTAAAAATTTTTTTAAGGGATTCCCTTAAAACAATATTAACATTGCTTTGGTAGTTTTTCAGATATCTTCAATAATACGTGTTTTCTTCCCACTTATTATGTGGATGACGTTCTAATTTCTTTTGACGGTAGTGTGGTATTAGAATTTGTGTGGGTTAGGTACCACAGTTAAAAAGTGAAAAATAAAAACTTTTTTACAAAATAATACAACCAACTTCACACTACGAAGTGAAAAATAACTTTAATATCGGAAGTCGGTGTCTGGTTAAATGTATTTTAATTGTTTGCCACCGACTTCCGAAATTATAGTTATTTTTCACTTTGTAGTGTTGTTTTTGGAAATCGGTTGTCTTTTTTTTGTAAAAAGTTTTTATGTCCTTTTCTTTTAATTTATTATAACCGCTACAAAATGCTAGTTCCTATTGCTTACTAAACTGAATAGAGATGTTGTCGACTATATTTTCTATGTACGAGTAACATGGAGATTTCATATGGGCGTTCGGTTTGCCACCTGTTAGATTATAGACACGCCAATACCGCGTGTGTTATAAGTATTCATATTCTAGTAATAACTATGTAAACGTCAACAATTATAGTAATTTTAAACGTTTATCTAACGTGTTAAATTAGTGAAGTAGATAACTAACTAAGATATTTTGACAGTTTTCAGATGAATTAATCAGAAATTAAATAATCATAGATCAAAATAGAAAAGTTGGATAAAAAAATTGATGACGTAATTTTTAATTTTCTAATCAGCGCGTTGGGGCTGACTGTACACCCGCGAGTTCGCATTGTGCTCGCCTACACACATCTACACTAGCATCAACATAAAACGCAATTTTGTATTAGATTTAATTTGAGGGGCGTGTGTGTGCGTGCGAGTGTGTGGGGGTGTGTGTGTGTGCGGAAGTGCTTGCTTCCTACGCACAAATTGATTACGATCGTCGTCGAAAAGAGGAATTTACATACACGTGAAACCTCTTTTTTTCTCTTTCCGTTTGAAAAAAAATCAATCCATCTCGCGCTACATCGCATTAATTTGCCGCGTATTTATTTTATTCGGATGCTGGATTTGTGTTGCCAGTTTTCTGGAACTTTTTTTTAGTTTGTAGCCCTGCTATGTCTGTTCGCTTGAAGTTGGCTCGTCTTGGCGTGCGCGGAGTAAGTGCATCGTGATAGTTGAGGAGCATAGTGCGGTAGGGAGCGGCGAGGTGCAGTCGCGGCCTCCGCCCGCCGCGGCGCCGCGCCGAATGAGCGCCCGATTTAAAAACTATACGAACGAACCCGCGCAGCGAAGCCCCGTAATACCACCCCCCGCGTAATGATTTTTTGGCGATGAATTTATATTCGCGCGCGAGCGGTGCCACTTTTTCGACCCCCCAGGAACCCCCAACCCCCGCTCATTAACGCAACCCAGATATGCAATTCTGATCTTTGACGAGGAGGCTGTAGTGTCGGCGGGCGCCTCGTCGGGAGAGGTGCCCCGTTTTGTTTTTTCCCGCCCGGCTTCATTATTGATGGCATCGGGTAATGCGGAAGCATGTGTGAACGTTTCATTACAAAAGGTGGACGCGGCTCGTGTTAATATTGCAGACCGGCCGGACCCGACCGGACGGGTGGACGCCTCGGAAAAAAAAACTTTTACTCACAAAAAAAAAAGGATAGAAATTAACAGCCGCAATTAATTTTTTTTGGAATTACGGGTTCGGTCTTTAGATAAAAAAAAATATTTTGAAAGTTTTAGCGGGCGCGCGGCGCGGGACTATCGGACGCGTGTCGGGGAAAGTTTTCACTCGAACTTGGAGCGAAGTTTTCACGTGCGTGTGTGGACACCGGACCGGTTGCCTGACGGATTGGCCGGCCGGTCGACGCTTGACGATCGTAAATCGAGTCTCGCACAAACTCGTCGAATTCTATCCCAATTTTACTATTCGAATAGTTTTTATTGGTGCATATTTTGTCAACACTTAGGTTCAGTTTGTTTATTTGTCTGTCGTGTTCTGTTACCGGACTTTGCTTCTCATATACTTAGTGACTTTGTTGAACTTTGTTGATTGTTTTTGTTGAGTTACATTTTTGTGCGTTCGACGGCGGCCGATAGAAAACGTAAGTCACTTAACCATTCAACTGTATTATTAACTGCTAAAAGTACAAAACTCCGTGTATTTTCTCACAATTATCTCCACAATTTATGCATTAAAAAATCCGGAAGTAAAATTAAAAATTCACAAACTCTTTTAAACTATTTTTCTTTTGACAGAAATGTTTAAAAAATATATTAAGTTGGAAGATTTGCATATTATGAAATAAGAATGGTCAATAGATACTCTGATTTTAATATGTTCACAATTAGCTTAACCCTCCGAATGCTGTGTTATTATTATGTTAATGTTAAGTCCGTGGATGCAGGGGCTAGCTGACTTGCAAGCGACGCCGGACCTCCAGTTAGACAAATCTTGCATAAATAATTAGGATCGGTAAAGAATTGCATCCTCCGTTGACCTTACCATTGTTATTTTGTAACAAGTATTTAACCCGCGGATTTTAATGTAGCGAAATGGATTTTTGTACTTTTTAACGTGTGATTTTTTTTTTGTCAAGTTAATTTTATTTTAGTTTCTGTTAAGACTTTTTAGTTATTAATTAGTTTGTTAATTTATAAGTTGTAATTAAATTAATAATGGGACATTATTTGTGTGACATTACGTTAAATTAAAACCAAAACAATTAAATTTAACGTAATTTAACGAATTTTTACTTTGCTAAAAAAACATTTTAATTAAATATTTTTGTTAATTAAAAAAACTGTCTTACAACAATTACGTTTAACCCGATTACGGCTAGCAATATATTGACCTAGAACTTCGCGAAACTAGATCTATCACAAACATTATCTTATCAGTAAAACAAATTATCTAAGTGTGTCGCCAAAACCTATTGGTCTAGCACGTTTTTTGCATGGCCGACACTTTTTTTTTTATCTTTAAATTAATTTATGAGTTATGTTTCTTTCTATCTATTTAATGTATCTAGGATCGCCTGTTCTGCTTATCCTGTTTAAGAAGAATGAAGAAGAATGTGGGTGTAAGTAAGAGTCTAAGTTTTAAAAAGTTTACGGGTTGTGTGAAATCGCAGCTTTGATTTCTGCTTATCACATGGAATGGGAGGTACAGTAATTATTAAATAGCTTCAGTTGACTATTTAAACAAATAAAATAGGGACAAACTTAAAAATAAGGTAGTAATAGATAGTACACAGTTTTTTATTAATCTATAGTTAAACATTGAGGAAATTATATTTATCTAGCTGCGCCCCGCGGTTTCACCCGCGTATACCGGAATAAAAAGTAGCCTATGTGTTAATCCAAGTTATAAGGTATCTACATACCAAATTTCATCCAGATTGGTCCAGCCGTTTGAGCGTGAAGAAGTAACAAACATACAAACAAACCCATACACTCACAAACTTTCACCTTTATAAAATTAGTGTGATTAAAGACACTAACTACTAACAAATCAGGACTCTAAAACCTGTAACTTCTCAAATTGTAGAAACAAACATACTAACTACAGTTACATTAGTACAACAAGTACGAGAAAGTTCACTTTATAAAAGAAATGCTTAAAACAATGAAAAACATCCTAATCATTAAAACGCCTATTAAAAAGCAATGAAACTCTAAATCTCTCTCATCTCCTAGAAATTCCCTTAACTCAACCCTTTAAAACTGCCAAAATAATTCCCTCACTTAACGGTAAGTCTAATTATTAAAAAAAAACTGCAAACTCAAGCCGTTAGCGATGGCCATCTTTCTAAGCAGCCCTCTTCATATTCCCACATTCTGTTGCAAGATGAGCTCTGAAGTAACACCGAGCTAGCTGCAACCGTGCAAAACACCCCTTTCCGATCGCGACACCATTGTCCATACAGAAAAGCACATAGATTAGGTGGAGCAGGTTTTAAAAACGTCTTTACTATTGTTGGAAGGTGAAATAGTAATTAATTTGCAGTTTTGTTGCTGGGCCAGCTATTATAGTTCGAAGAAAGCAAATAGAAGGAGGGAAAAAGATGTTTGATGCAAGACCAGTAGTCGAAATTTCGAATCTACGAAATACGACGAGAAAATGTAGCAAAGTCTTTTAGTTTAGCCATTTTTAGGCGCAAGACATCGCTCGCATATTTTAAGTAAGACTTTTGCTAAGTTTAAGATGTGTCCATTTTCAGGTGATCGCTACAGGAGCAGTATTATGAAAAAGGAACCATTTGGGATTTATCTTGACTCTTATCCTTTAAAGCGTTTTTTTTTTTAGGTATTTGTTACAAATTTACACTATTAGACTTATATCTAATACGACCAATTTAACTAACTTAAAAATAGAAAAAAAAGCCCTAATTAATCAATATTAATTAGACAAAAATTAAAGTCTACAATATCTCTAACACACAAATGCAATTAATAAATATGAGCTATAAAAAAATGGCGCATCATCTCATTTCTTAGATAACGGCTGCGACACATGTATCTAAAGTACCTACGCTCAGTACTCGAGCAATAATCTAGTCAGACAGTCCATCGATTTAGTCTACCTAGGCATTCGTACACAAAATGCCAGACTAGGAAAAAAGTAAAAAAAAGCGGTGACAGACTCATTCCGTCCGCCGTCTCCTTTCTAATCGCGCCCCCACACGCACGCGCGGCTTTTTAATTGCATCCCCCACCCCCCACCCCGGAAAAAAGGGCGAAGCACACGATGGATTAGCATACAACCTCAGCGAGAGAACGCGGAGCGCACCCCTTCAGTTTTTGCGTGTCGGCTCCCGCCATATTTTTCGCGGTTGTATTTTTTTCGGGGGGGCGCGGGGAGCATGGAAGTTGCGTGCGCGCCGCGCCAGTCGGCTGGCTGCCGGCGTACCAGCGATGTGCATAAGCCCGTCCGCGCCCCATAACAACATACTGCACTCTCGGGACACGATCGGACTGAACTAAACACATTATTTTTTATTTACACGTAATAAACTGTGACCAAAGTGTTGTGCTGTGAGGATTTATAACAATAATTTAATATTAAAACGGGTAAGTTATTCTAGAATGCCTAGTTATCAATGTGACGTTAGGACTAGCAAAATTTGGCGATAGCTGGGAGCAAGGTCGTGGCATACAGATAAATTTATTTGCACAAAAAAAATGTGTTAGACTTATACGGATAACCTCATTTTGCAACAACGCGCGCTCTTGTGTTAAAATATGTTTCATTTCGCATATTTTTAATTTATCGTTTTCATAATAAACTCTTTTTATCTTATAAATTACGCCGTCAATTACCTACTAAGAAGTTAAATTCTTTCGGCAACTTTAGAAAACTATTTTAAGATACAAAATACTTTTGTTGTTGGTACGAATTTTAAGCGAATGATGAGTTTTTAAGTTAATATTTTAATTAAGTCGAAACCAATTTTGTCTATTTTTTAAATAAAAATGATTGATTAAAATATGATAATTTGAAAGTGACGTACTACATACTAAGTAATCGCTTAATTAGATTAGACTCGATACTGTTTTATTTATAATGTTGATGATAGACGAATTATAGTCGCACCCATTTTTATTAAAGCATTAGCATTCCTTTCTTCAAACCTAACTTAGAAAGAAATAATGTTTTAAACATCCCTACATTCTACTTTGAAGACTAAAAACTTCTTTTGTTATTTTAAAAATGAACTATATACTGAATCACTTTATTACCTAAAAAATGTTTGAAACTTCACACATTCAGAACCTATAAGTTTCTTCTATGTTACTCAACTTAAAATCATTTTATTTTAATAAATCTTAAACACAATCTAAAAGCTTATTCCATATTCAACTAAAGCTCTGAATAAGCTTGTTACATCTTACTAATTTTTCACACAATTTTACTAAGTAACTAAAAAAAAAGTTAAGTATAGCAGAAGGAGTATGTAAGGATCGTATAGGTGGCGTTCTGTAATTTCTGCCTACCCCCAGAGGAAGAAGCCGTGATGTACGTGTATATCATCTGCTTAGCCTTTTCCCAACTATGTTGGGGTCGGCTCCCAGTCTAATCATTCGATTAGACTCTATTAGGCAGCTGAATACCAGTATTTTACAGGGAGTGACTGCCTATCTGACCTCCACAACCCAGTTACTGTGTACACAAAGGTGTTTAGTAACTCTAAACTGACAAAAAGAACATTCTAAACCTAACTATAATCATTACTTTTCATAAAAATAATATAAAGTACATTTTTTCCTTTATCAATTATTACAAACTGCAATGTGTATTTACCTATTCACAGTGCATTCAACTTAAGTGCATATAAAAATAGTTCTAATACACACTAACCCGATAATGTGTTAGTCATTTTTCTATTATTATTAATAATTATTATTTTATGTCTTGTAGTCTGGATTTGGGTTATTAGTAAACTTACCTCCAAGCATATATGTGCCTTATAATTTAAATGGGGTTGTGCTAAATACCTCTGACTATCCCTATATAAATAGGCATGATTTTCAGGTTATGGCTTAACTTATAACTTAGATTTAAAGGTATTTTTTTTATTACTTAACTCATATATCACTAGAATTAGCTAAACCTCTAAACTTTATTACTTAATCTGAATTAGACAAAATTGTCTAATTATGGCGGGAAAATCTTTTGAAATATTTCTTTAAAATAAAGTTTCTTATTGACCGTTAGAGTTCATAAAAGCATTATACTATGTTAAAATCTCTGTTATTATGCAAACACTTTTTTTATTTCTATAAAATTTCCTTCTTCAAATGACGGTCCATTTTGAAGTTTTTGAAGTATTTGAGCAAAGTTAAAATAAATAGTTTCTCGTGCCGTCAAACGCGACGGACAGTTTGAGCCACGTGACGAAAGCTGTCAACCCTGCATTCACCGCTTTCCCGCCAAATACAGGGCTATGAATTAAAATCTAGTTTTCAAAGGGATACTTAGTTTTCCAATTTGTCTTTATGAAAATGAGATAAATAAATTAAGTAATACATTGGAGGTTAAAACGGATTTTGCCAAATTATAAAGCTTTATTTTTTTTAATGTAAGTAACTATATATTGTTTTACTCAAATTAGACTTCATTTCCGCAAGACTAGGCTTAATAATGTTTTTAAAGCGTAATACGGTTACATTATTTTAATATAATATAATACGTCCTAGTTAATTATCTACTTTTTTGCAAAATAAATAAAACATTGAAAACAATTTAATGTAAGTTCTCACATCTGAACCCCTTATTCATAGAATACTAAAACGCTCTACGCGTCTTAGTTTTAGCGTTTTAGGGTAGGTAATTAGTTTTTCTTGAATAAGGGAAATAGTCATTACTGAGAATATAACTATTTTTATAGTATAAAACAGTAATGAAATTGTTTAAAAAAAAATCTACACGCACCAAAACTTGTATTTTTTACATCTTTCTACGAATAATGCAGTTTTACACGGCTAAAAAGGTTAATATGTACCTAATTAACATTGCTAACCAAAATACACACATACATACATACATTTAGGAATTACTCACAATAATAAAAATTAACTGTTTTAATTTATATAAATTAACACCAACTGATTACAAAGTATTGTACATAATTAAATTGGACAAAGAATTAGCATTGCCATTCAACGTGGCAATGCTGCCAGTGTTCTGGGCACGTTTCCGGATGACATCGATGCGGACGAGTACTTCGACGTCTAAGTGTACTTTTGTTTTTGTATTTATTTGTATATTTAGTTAGTCATTTACTTTAGTACTAGTATAGTGTTCATTTGTATATTGTTTAATAAAATTAAACTTAATTGTAACTTAATTATTAAAATCAATTGATAAAATTATATTGAAATGGAAACGTTACATAATAGGTTTGAATTCCTCAGATACATATTCTAGAATAGGTAAGTTAGTGGGGATGATGCCTAAAAATTTATTTTTTGTCCGTCATAGAGATTATTAAAAAATATTAGACACGTATTTCTTCGTTTTTTACGTAATCAAAAAATTACGGCGATACATTGAGTTAAAATATGGCATGACGTCACGCGTAGCTAGGTTTTATACGTACAAGTGACGTAGCGAGCCCCCACTCCCCAACTTTAATGCGTGATAGCTAAGTATTTTTTTATTAATATGATAAAGCAAAAAATACGTGTCTAATATTTTTTTATTATCTGACTGCCGGACTAAATAGAATTTCTTTTTTTTTACCCAGGCATCATCCCTATTCTAATCATTTATCTGCAATAGGCACCTATTGGTACAGTGTTGATCTTAAAGTCAGTAATTAAGTTTCATAAGGGCGAGACTACACATACCTGTAATTTGTCACAAAATTATGCAAGTATATTGCATGTCAAAAATAAAAATCAAAAGTCCTTTATTCAAATTAGGCTGAGAATCAGCACTTTTTGAACGTCGAAATTACAGTAAGACAGTCCCCACAAAACGCCCGCCCTTCACCACTTCCTAGTGCTTTAGCTGGGAAGAAGAAGTAGCGGAACAAACTCCCCAGCAGCACAGCTGTCTGTTCAGTTAGAAGAACTAGATTCTATACAATAGTACCTATGCAAAATAATTTACGCAACACAATACATTAAATTATATTTTTGTCAAATAAAATAAACAATTTTAGTACTTAACTCATGTAACCTGTCATTATGTAAGCTGATCCTGGAGAAAGCATAACAACTTCTCAATCAATGTCACAATAGCATGCCAGCTACTTGCATGTGTATTCCCCCCTCATACATACTCAGACATTTTTACATAAAAAACCTTACAATGTATTTAATGCTAGAGTATACTTATGTTAAATTGATGGCAATCAAATTTTTCCCATTAATTATTGTTGAGGGATGAATTAAAAAAATATTGGACACTTATTTTTTCTTTTTTACGTAATCAAAAGATTACGGCGATACATTGAGTTAAAATGTGACATGACGTCACTCTTTGCTAGATTTTATACGTATTTTGTTATAGTTGTGACGTAGCGAGCCCAATCAATCTGCCTAGCCTTTTCCCAACTATGTTGGGGTCGGCTTCCAGTCTAACCGGATGCAGCTGAATACCAGTATTTTACATGGAGCGACTGCCTGTCTGACCTCCACAACCCAGTAACTGGGTAATACGATACCCCTTGGTAAGACTGGTTGTCAGACTTTCGGGCTTCTGACGACCCGTAACGACTGTCAAAGATCCACGAATGACAACCGGGACCAACGGCTTAACGTGCTTTCCGAGGCACGGAGGAGTCTCGGTATGTAAAGATGGTCACCCATCCACTGACCAACCCCGGCAAGCGTAGCTTAACCTCATGGATCGACCCGTGCGGCTGTTATTACTTAGCCACGAGCTCCTCCTGTGACGTAGCGAGCCCCCACTCCCCAAATTTATTGCGTTTCATCTTAGTATTTTTTTATTATTATGATAAAACAAAAAATACGTCTCTAATATTTTTTATTATCCAAATGACGGACTAAATAGAATTTCTTTTTTTTTATTCAGGTTTCATACCTATTTTTTTAAGCAACTAAAATACCAGCAAAATCAACCCTTAAGCGGCCATTACTAAAAATAGGCTTTCCGATGAACGCGTCAACAACATACGCAGCATATGTCTATATCTCATTATTTCGCCACATAATATTGACATAAGTGACCTATTTGCCAAATCGATCGAATTCATAATTTTACACGTGTGCCTGGGCTAGATAGATAAAAATTTAGAATTATACGCAAACATTGTACGATTAGCGATGAACTTCAAGACGTTACGATAATGATTATTAAATAGACATACATACGTAATCATTACCCTTCTTTTGCCGTGTATAGTCGGGTAAAATTACAATAGCAATATCTATTCTACTGATATTATAAATGCGAAAGTATGTTTGTGTGTTTGTCATTCTTTCACATAACAACGGATGTTATTTTTAATTAAAAAGTTAGCTATTAATATAAAATAAATAAAATAACAAAATATTTTATAAAGGAAATTTAATATTGTTAAATGGTACCAAGTACTAAATAATATCAGATAAATATCAGTAATATTACCCTAAAAATTATTGTAAATTTAGATAACATTTTGTCTAAAATTAGATATCCGTTGCAATTAAAATAATCATAAATAATTTAACCTACAAGTTATTTCCCCAATGGATCCTCTAAAAAAACAGGTAATATTATAAAACTAAATAAAATTAATTACTTATTCCGACCAATATACATTTTTATAATTGAGCAAAAACCCACCAAAAATGTAGCAACATTCAATTTGTCTTAGCTTTAAAGCCAAAAAGAAAATCATAACGATTCGTTTATTCGTCGCAGAATAGATACTCGGCTTGAATCACTAAGGACTAAAATTAGGATCTCTCTCTAAAAGCAGGTAAGTAAATGATATCCGATAGTAAACCACGAATAAATTATGTTCCTACTCGAGTTACGTTTGTCTTTGTATTAAAACCAAAGCCATAAAAATACTCTTTGGAAGAAATATGAAATCTTGATTGAAGTTACGAACAAAATATTATGCGGACTACCACGCAAATTAAGTTAGAAAGATTAAGTGAAAAATAATTCAATCTGCCTCACCTTTTCCCAACTATATTGGGTGCAGCTTCCAGTCTAACCGGATGCAGCTGAATACCAGTATTTTACATGAAGCGACTGCCTATCTGACCTCCACAACCCAGTAACTGGGTAGTACGAAACCCCTTGGTAAGACTGGTTGTCAGACTTTCAGACTTCTGACGACCCGTAACGACTGTCAAAGATCCACGACTGAAAGCCGGGACCAACGGCTTAGCGTGCTTTCCGAGGCACGGAGGAGTCTCGGTATGTAAAGATGGTCACCCATCTACGGACCAACCCTGGCAAGCGTAGCTTTAACCTGATGGATCGACCCGTGAAAGTGAAGTGAAAAATAATTCTCACCCTGAATTTTGTTCTCTTAAGGCAATATAAAGATCAGTAAAAAAATTCAAATGACTTATCAAAATATGAAAAATTGTAAAATTGTATGTTACTGAAGTCGGCGCTGGAAGGCAGCCTCTATATCAAACTGAAAACATCAGCTTCTAAAATTGGTCCTTATTAATCTTTTTACAAAACAAAAAGAAACTCCACTGTAGTTATTTTGCGCTTAAAATAAACCTATTTTCATAATTAATTTTATGACAACAGCTATCCTAACTAAAAAGCGAAAGTGTTTGTTTGTGTGTTACGCTTTCACGCTAAAACGGCTGAACGGGTTTTGATGAAATTTGGTACATGAGTAGACCATGACCTGGTTTAGGACATAGGATACTTTTTATCCCGGTTCCCGTGGGATAATTTTCGACATCCACGCGGGCGAAGCGGCGGGAAAAAGCTATTATAATTCTACCTAAACCAGTAATCGATAAAAATTACCAAAGAAACTAAAACAGCTGAAAGACATTCATCATTCTCCTGCCCTTATGTTTAAGATAAGTTATTGTAAATCTGCACCATTTCATAAATAAACGATTTTATTTATTTATTTATTTACTTATCACAATTTATGTGGGGTCGGGGCAACATGTCTTTTTTTGTAGTTAAGACAAAAGCTACCATAAATAAAATAAATAACACCTTCACGACTTCACGCCTCACGGGGGTAAGCAGAAACTACAGAACGCCATTTCCTACTCCTTTTGCCTCGTTTACAATAAATAAATAAAACAGATAAATGTAAAATAGATAAAAGACAAAAAGAGAAATGATTTCTCCAACTCTCAATCTTATACCGTTACTCAGGACAGGACACAGATTTAGGTACAAATGTTTCCTACATTTACCAGTAAACAAGTGTAGCCTTGTCCTTCGTGAGGTCAATAACGCGGGCTAGATAATAGCCTAGCGAAACAACACTGGAAGGGTTAGTCACACTCTATACAAGGATAGTTTTAGCACAAATTGCGCAGTTTTTAATTAGTGGCTTAGTAAAATTTGTAATTATAATATTGTTTGTTTGATTTGTAATTTTTGGGTCATAGTGTCTTTTAAGAAGTTGAATATAATAATTTACCTACTTGCATTTAGTGACTTAGACAGTGTAAACACTTATAACTTAGCTGGATCGTTTAGTGTTACTATTCTAAAAAATACACGCTATACTTAAATCAAGAGAAGTGTTTATACGTGAGTTTAGTACAAGTTGACCTACTTATTTAGGCTTATTCAAAACTAGCTACGCGGTTTCACCCGCGTAGACCGGGATAAAAAGTATGTGTTAGTTCAGAGTATAAGCTATCTACATACCAAATTTCATCTAAATCGGTCCAGCCGTTTGAGCGTGAAGAAGTAACAAACATACACACACACTCACAAACTTTCGCCTTCATATTGTTAGTGTGATTGCCTTCTACGAACAGAAGCCGTCGGGTTAGTAAAGGCGCTATAAAATCAAGTATGGCCGTTTACTTGTTAGTTGTGACGTGTCAATGTGTTCTAAGAACTGACGCCCAATCATCTCCGATCGAATATCAATAATACTTGCAGATGTCAAATGGGCGCGCGATGTCCTTTATTGAACATGATTTAACTCAAGTGACATTTCACATTTCGAAAGTTTAGTGAATAAAACTTGCATCTATTGACTTACTGTGAATGTTTGCATGATGCAAGTCGGTTTTGGACGTCATTATGTAACTAAACTTATAATTTTTTTTTTTTATAAATAATATAAAAATTTATTAAATTTTATTTTTAATGAAATTATTTATAATAAATTAAAAATTTTTAACAATATAAATCATAGGAAATCATTTATTTTTCTTTAAGTAGCTCAGAGTCACAGAAAATTAGAAGCTTAAAAAGATCAAAGAATAAAACGCTTTTCTTCACAGAAAGAATTATAAATGCTAATAATAATTCTGTAAAAGGGTTTTGTAGCATTTATGTAAGTTTAGGGGACTTTGATGTTTTCTAGCTAACTGCGAGACGAAATTTCAGAATAAACTTAGAAAAATAAGTTTTTTTTACAAGTAAATGAATACTTATGTGTTTAGAGTCTGGAGTTTTAAGGCGACGATAAGAGACTTATGATTTTAAACTAAAGATCAAGTCTAAACGAGTAGTGTCAATGATTTGGAAAAAATATATGATAAATTAGAGTATTTTTTAATTAATTATAATATGAATATTTTAGACTATGTTTATATTACATACGCGGATAAAGAACTGAGAATCACGCAAAAACTATCAAGCGTATTTTTATGAAACCTTCACCATTTTTAAGATAATTTAATTATTTATGCATAAATATATAAATTAAAAAATATAATATATATTTTTTTATTTAGTATACGTAATACCTACCTTTTGTTTAATGTCTAATAAATTAAAAATGCGTTTATTTTGGGACAACGCTTCTTGATAGGCGAGTCTTATTAATGGCTGAACGTACGACGCGTTGTGTGAGATAGAGAACACACCAAGAACACGAAAGCTAACCACTCAAGGCCACTGGCACTTACCTGCGTCTTAAGTTTACTATTCCCGATTAATATCTTGTTTGACCACTTTATTTACAGTTTAGACTTATAAATTAAACCATAGAGATAAATACAGTTTAAAAATAGAAACAGACTTATTGCAATATACCTAATATTCTACAGGTATGCTATTATTAAGGATGTTAGCCTCATAAATTATTGAAGTAATTCAAAGTGTTAGTCACACCAACCATGCATTTCGACTAGTTTGGCAAACAAGGATAGGTCTAGGAAAATACTAATAATAAAATAATCAAATGTATGTAGGTACGGGCTTGGTATTTTAGCACTATTACCTAATAGTTATTTGAAAATATCATGAAGTTAGTTCAATTTAAATAGTTTTGCTAAGCTTTAAGATAATACTGTAATAATGCCAAAAAAAAACAATTAGGTAAGTATTTAATTTTACTGAAACTTTTGGTGGTGAAAAAATAACTTTACCGAATATTATGTTATTGTAAATAAAGATGTACCTATTCTTATTCTGGTTACAAAGGTAACTGGGTTGTGGAGGTCAGATAGACAGACAATCGCTTCATGTAAAATTCAGCTGCCAGTTAGACTGGAAGCTGACCCCAACAAACATAGTTGGGAAAAGGAAGGTAGATGATGATGATGATTCAGGTTACAAAGGTCCACCTGATTAAGGAACAGGACTGCAGGAGTGACATTTAGGTACTTTTTCTGACAATCGACAACTTTTTAAACTGTATAGCTTATCAAAGTTTTTCCGCATCATTCCATACATTTCTATGTTTTTTTTTTAAATCATTGTATTAAATGGTACCATGGATCATTGTGTAAATAGCAACTAGATGCTGTAGTTTACGTGGTCGTGGAGCTTCAAACTTCAAAAATCAGCTGTTAAGTATAGATTTTTACGTAACCTCACTTTTATTAAATCTATTTTAACGCGGCTCTCAGACCGCCAAAATCCGCAACATGTTCAGTGATGGTTTGATAATATAGTAGCTATCAATTAACACAAATTTCATCTTTTTACAACCAGGCCCAAGATTGTATGAAAGCGTATCTGTCTCCTTTAAGACTGTGGTACAGACCATTCAACTGAACAACTTTTTATAAGAAATCCAAATGTTCTCTTAAGAAAATTTAGTTATGATTTAAAAATGACAGCTACCAAATGCGGTATCCTATGATTTTCGTCTCAGTGCGATAATATTTACATTACCGCGTCGTTAGTTTTGCCAACGTTCGTCAGTAATCCGAGCTTAGTTTATTATAGCCGACATCTACCTACCTACTATTGGTTTTATTATAATTCCTAATAATTTTCTACGTAGTTTTAATATGAAGGGAAAAAACAAGAGTGTAAGACGGACTATAATGATCAAGAATGTTTGTTCAAAATGTTGATTCACAAATAAAACAAATAACACCTAACATAAGTACTTAGGTACTTTTTCTTTAGTGAAATTCACGAAAATTAAGTACCAAGATCTTAAGGTGATAAGATCTTAGCGAATTAGGCGGGAATAAGAAAGTGACAGAGTCAATTAGTTCCAAATGCGAAAAAAAAGAGCGCAACAATGCGCTGGAACCAAAATAAAAGCGCCAAATCGAATAGAAAATTCTTTAAAAATAGGTAAATTAAGGTATCTATCAAAAATATTTTCAGCCAGAGTTTTCAATTACTTATTACGCACATTTTGAATGCAATTTTGCAATGAAATTACTTATGATTTTAGAATTACTAAAAAAAATATAATAAAGAAGAGGTCTTTTCGGAATTAAATTCTATCGAGGAAATTTAACCCAATTCTGTTTTCCTTCAGTCAGAGTATTAATCAAATAGTCAATAAACATATATCCAAAAATTTAATCCATACATGCTGCAATAGTGAAATAAATGGTAACGAAAAAATCGCCCAATTTATTTTGGTATCGCCTTAAGACTGTCGTAACAACCTTGGTGGTTGCTGAGTCGTAGATCTAAGCTGAAAATCCCCATTTCAGGATCAATTACTATTTAGAGTCAATCAGTTTTTCAGCTGAATCTGTTAACTTTAGAACTAGATGACGACTTGATAAAGGCACCAACAATCCAAACAAATAAATACGAAAACAAACATTAATTATTTGAGGAGCTCGTGCCTAAGTAATAACAGCCGCACGGGTCGATCCATCAGGTTAAGCTACACTTGCCGGTGTTGGTCAGTGGATGGGTGACCTTCTTTACATACCGAGACTCCTCCGTACCTCGGAAAGCACGTTAAGCAGTTGGTCCCGGCTGTCATTCGTGGATCTTTGACAGTCGTTACGGGTCGTCAGAAGCCCGAAAGTCTGACAACCAGTCTTACCAAGAGGTATCGTATTACCTAGTTACTGGGTTGTGGAGGTAAGATAGGCAGTCGCTCCATGTAAAATAAATAAATAAATATCCTTGGACATTTCACACAACGTCATCTAGTCCCAAGCTAAGCAACCTAATGCTTGTGTTATGGTAACGAGATGGCTGATAAACTACTTTACATTTTTTTTGTAAATACATACATATTATATAGATAGAAAAACACCCAGACTCGGAACAAATACTTGTAGGTCGTACAAATATTTGTTCCGTGCGGGAATCGAACCCGCGACATGCTGAAAATACTGGTATTCAGCTGCATCCGGTTAGACTGGTGCCTAAAATCAAATCCTAAGGCGACGACCTTAAGAAGGTGGCTGGGACAGACTGGATGCGGTAGGCGGAGGACAGGGTGTTCTGGCGCAGACTGGGAGAGGCCTATGTCCAGCAGTGGAATACGACAGGCAAAGTTGAACAAATCCTAAATTTATCCATTTTATCCGTAAAACAAGACATCTGTAAGTACTTAATCTTCTACTGTTAAGGCGCAGATTTCCTGAAAACGATCAAAAAGGTGTTTTTTTAAAGCTGTGTATCTCATAAACCGTAAATAATTTTGACATGTAAAAAAAATATGATATTTTCAAGTTCTTTTCGCATACAGTGATGGAAGCCAAAACATAATTAAACATACTTTAATGCACCAAAAAAATCTTTAAACATACCTCCTAATAATCTTTAAAAGCTGTTTATCACTTCATTAGCAATTATAATTATAATTAAAAATATACCATGAAATGTCAAATTCCAAACTGCATCCAGTGATGGATTACTTTTTATTAAATAGTTAATTTCTAATTTTATACGATTTTATTTGCACTTTTACGACATAATTCCCGTGCGCGTGATAGTCTTCTATCTCGTGCGTCAAACTAGACAGCCATAACGCCATTTCACTTACACACCGAGCTAAACGAAGCTTGGAACCAGGGCCTTAAAAGAAAGATTCTTTTCATTAGCACTTAAAAAAAAAAACTAAAAGGAAACGTGTTTTCTAACCCCCCCCTGCCGTCAGACGCCCCACTACGCCAGTTAGTTCGTCTAGATTGAAGCCACAGGTAGCCGCGAGATATAAATCGTGCCTAACTACGTCCTGACAGGTTACCCGCCGTTCAAGGGTTAATATTTGCGTCACCCGTCACCGACGCTGGAGGGTTAGCCTTGTCACCTACCCGCTTCACTGGCTATGAATTGTTAGTTACCTTTTTGGCAGAATTTGTTGTTTATTTATACTTTTAGCATACTATGGTGGCTACATACATGTGACGGGCTTATACAAGGTGAAATTGAATTCATGAGTAATATTTGAAGGGGTCATTGTACTCATCATTATGAGCAACTTTTACTATGAGAACAAACCTAAATTGGGAAAAAAAACAGGTGTTGCATATTATTATGTTGTGACGACACGGTTGGCGCAGTGGTTGAGCGTTTGACTGCTGCGCAGCATGTCGCGGATTCGATTCCCGCACGGAACAAATATTTGTACGACCTACAAGTATTTGTTCCGAGTCTGGGTGTTTTTCTATCTATAATATGTATGTATTTACAAAAAAAAAATGTATATAAGTAGTTTATCAGCCATCTCGTTACCATAACACAAGCATTAGGTTGCTTAGCTTCGGACTAGATGGCGTTGTGTGAAATGTCCAAGGATATTTATTTATTTATTATTTATTTATATTATGCTCGTAGAACTCGTCAAAATGTAGGGAACAGCTGTATTTGGCCCCTTGGGTCGGTCAGTCAGAAAGATGAAGCTAGTTGCCCATTTCAAAGCGTAGTAGGTACCTATGGAGAAGAACGGGCAAGAAACTGCACGGACACTTGAGCTAATAAAGCATCAATATACCAAAACAACAAAATAATCAAAGTACTTAACTTTTTTCAAAAACCCGCCCATCAGAATCCAATCCTCGACTACCAACGCTTAACCTAGCGTCCAACACAATCTAATGTGTGTATTACATAAAGGAAACAGTCGCCTGGTATTTTTTTTTTATCTTTTGGTGAGCGTTGAACCTAGATAAGGCGAGCATACAGCTCTGCCTAGATAGGCTATACTAACATACAGTATTTTTTATATTGTCGCCTAAATAGATGTGTCATGTATTAGAAAGGGGTAGGCAGAATGACAGGTTGAACAAAGTTAACCAAACAAAACTCCAGAAGGGAAAAGTCGGCCAAACATTGATGAACAAAATAGTATCTTTATTATAAAAAAAAACGTACAATTTTATCGGTAAACCATTTTTTTTTTTTTGGAAAAATACAGATCAGATCTTGCAAAATAATTTTACAAAAAAAATTTTTTTTTTACTATTTGACATAAATTCAGATTAATGTCTGTTTATCATAATAATGTTTCACAATTTAGAAAAAAAAATGATCATCTCGTTTTAACCGATATTTAAGAAAAGGGAGATTCTCTTGTTAGGGTTCCGTACCAAAATGGTAAAAAAGGAACCCTTATGGTGTGATTCTGTCTGTCTGTCTGTCTGTCTGTCTGTCACAGCTAGATATCTCGAGAACTACTAATGCTATCAACTTGAAATTTAGAATAGTTTTAGATGACGTTTACCCAACTATTTTGCAAATAAGAAAGAAATAATAATTTTTTTTTTTTTGCAACAGGGACTGAAAGGGGGTCTTAAAAATTCAAAGTGGGGCTACTAGGGCATGTGGGGTATCATATGAAAGAGCGCTGTTTGCACATTCTCAAACATATTTTTTCTTTCTTTTAGCCCGCATAGTTTTCGACTTTTGATGAAAAATGTAAAAAAAAATACCGTTCCTCCCCTTATCTCCGAAGTTTGCAAAGCGAAAAATCTGAAATTATTCTATGCGATAGAAGTTTATGTAAAGATTACAGGAAAAATAAAATGATGTCTTTAAATAGCACGGTTTTTCAGAAATCGTCAACAAAAATTACATATAAATGATGGTACGGAACCCTCGGTGCGCGAGTCCGACTCGCTCTTGACCGGTTTTTTTATTTTTCTTTTCACGTGACGATAAGCAAAGAAAACATCGTATTTATTTCTTTGACTACCATATCATGTAGTAACTATCAGCCACTCTTGTTGCATTACGAACCAGATTTTTATCTTTCGTTATAATAATATATCAGTTATTTAGGTATAATTTAACTAGATTAATCTGAAGTGACAAAGAATTTCACCTGTTTTTAGTAAAATAAAAATCAGGGCACGTAAGTTTTTCTTAAAAGAAAAAAAAGACTAGACTATATTGCTTTAAAATAATCAAAATCCAGAAGTACAGATAGTCTGACTGCGTTTTGGTCAGAAATTGTATATTCTACTAGCTGTTGCCCGCGTCTTCTCCCGCATTTACTTCCTTATTTGAATCGGATTTTATTCACAATTTCATATTAATTTAATTTTTTGCGCGGAACCCTAATTCTTTTTCTAAAATAAAAGCCTAAGTTACGCCTTATAACATCAGCTATCTGCCAGTTAAAATCCTGTCAAAATCGGACCTGCAGTTTCGGAGATTAGCCGAAAGAAACAGACAGATAAAAATTTTAAAATAGTTTTTTGTTTAGTACCGTAATTATACTTTCAGAATTTAGTAAACAGCTGTAATTTTTATAGATATTACAAACAGATACTTCAATTAGGAAAACTTATAAACACATCATCATTATCCACTACCTAACTCAATCTGCCTAGCCTTTTCCCAACTATGTTGGGGTCGGCTTCCAGTCTAACCGGATACAGCTGAATACCAGTATTTTACATGGAGCGACTGCCTATCTGACCTCCACAACCCAGTTACTGTGTAATACGATACCCCTTGGTAAGACTGGTTGTCAGACTTTCGGGTTTCTGACGACCCGTAACGACTGTCAAAGATTCACGAATAACAGCCGGGACCAACGGCTTAACGTGCTTTCCGAGGCACGGAGGAATCTCGTTATGTAAAGATGGTCACCCATCCACGGACCAACCCCGGCAAGCGTAGCTTAACCTGACGGATCGACCCGTGCGGCTGTTATTACTTAGCCACGAGCTCCTCCACTACCCAACTACGAGTATGCTAAACATAATTTTAAAAGTTAGGATGGCCCCATGGCTTTTGTTATCTAAACCCAAAAACAAAGTTAACAGTTTAGTACTCTGTCAAAAGTGTCAAACGATTCTTCAATTAAAATTTTAAATTCTTCTTGAAACGGTTCGATTGTCCCGCAAATATTTGTCCCGCACGGAACAAATATTTGTACGACCTACAAGTATTTGTTCCGAGTCTGGGTGTTTTTCTATCTATAATATGTATGTATTTACAAAAAAAAAAAATGTATATAAGTAGTTTATCAGCCATCTCGTTACCATAACACAAGCATTAGGTTGCTTAGCTTGGGACTAGATGGCGTTGTGTGAAATGTCCAAGTATATTTATTTATTTATTATTTATTCTATTCTACTTTTAAATAAATGGCAATCAAAGCCAATGTCGAGATTCATACTTCCTCTAGAAAACAACAAGGTATCAACTAGCATCATACAAGCTTGTCTATGCTAATAAATCTCATAAGGCTCAAATTCATTTCCGAACACATTAAACCTAAATAAAACTATTATAAAAGATACTCTTTGTAATAAAAACAATGCTGTAGGTAATAACTTAGAGTCAAGTTTTGTGAAATAATAAGTACTTACATGTTAGACCACCCCGCGGTGTCTCCTGTTACGGTAATTCTTAGATACCGTGTTATTATCTATAAAACGGACAGACAGACCGGAATTATGTGACAATTATTTAGAACTAATTGTTAATAAAACACCGTTGTCTGTGATAAAAATGCGTTTTTGCATCTGAGGAAGTTTTTATAAGGTGTCATGTTCGAGACTTATCATCAAGTATAATTTCTTTTGAAACGTTTTAATACTCTAAACATACATACATACATAATCAGCCTATAATGTTCCCACTGCTGGGACACAGGCCTCCTTTCTTCAAGAGGGGAGGCTGTAAATACTCTAATCTACCAGGCGGGCCCCGTGCGGGTTGGTAGATGTCACAACTCTAATTTTTGGTTCTAGGACATGCCGGTTTCCACACGATGTTTTCCTTCACCGTTTTTAAAAGCAGTGGTGGTGAAATTATTTCATTAAAAACTATATTTAAACTCTAACACTATGGTTCAAATAAATTCAAGATGGCTTCTAAATCAGAATTAGAAAAAAAAAAACTAAATGACAGTTGACATTACAAAATTTCGTTTATTAAACAAAATAATTTGTCAAAACAAAATGAAATATTAACTCAATGACACAAGGAATGTTTCAGAATGAAGACAGTAAACGACAACTGTCATTCTGACAAGAACTTTATCCCATTGAGATAAAGTTTAATTTTCATAGTTGTTGAGATTATTTTGAACAGTCTGTTCGTCCCGTAATTTTGTACGCTGACTGAACATGTATCGACATCTACACTTAGACAGAGAGACACTTAGATTAAATAAGTACAGTATAACGAGACTGTTTCCACTAACCAAGTATTTCCTAGTCGAAAAATATAACATTTTGCCAACTCGGGAATCGAACCCAGCACTCCGCAGGCAATCGCACTAGCAACCAATAGGCCATTAAGGTGATACAAAAAAAGTGAACTGGGCGGGAATAAGAAAGTGACAGAGTCAATTACTTCCACGTGGGAAAAAAAGAGAGCGCAACAAAGCGCTGGAACCAAAATAAAAGCGACAAATGTAATAAAAATTGTTTAAAAATAAATTAAGCTATCTATCAAAATTATGTTCAGCCAGAATTTTCAATTACCTAATACTCACATTTTAAATGCAATTTTGCAATGAAATTACTTAGGGTTTTAAAATTATAGAAAAAAAAACATAAAAAGTAGAGGTCTTTTCGGAATTAAATTCTATCGAGGAAATTTAACCCAATCGTGTTTTCCTTCAGTCAAAGTATTAATCAAATAGTCAATAAACATATATCCAAAAATTAAATCCATACATGCTGCAATAGTGAAATAAATGGTTACGAAAAATCCTCCAATTTATTTTGGTATAGGACAACGGTCATTTTAACCACACGGCAATACACGTGTATGAAATCTGGAAACTACTAAAAATACAACTAATAAATTAATATTATAATCTGCATTTTGACTTCCCTAAAATACGTAATAAATAAACCAAACCAAAATATAAATATTATTAATTAATTAAAGGGTTGAAGTTAACTTAGACTTCAATCATTCTCTTAACTTTTTCCTAACTATATTGGCGTCGGCTTCCAGTCTAACCGGATGCAGCTGAATACCAGTATTTTACATAGGTAAACCGACTGCATCTGACCTCCACAACCCAGTTACTTAGGTAACACGATACCCCTTGGTAAGACTGGTTGTCAGTTTTTCGGGCTTCTGACGACCCGTAACGACTGTCAAAGATCTGCTCACGAATGACAACCGAGACCGTTTTGCTGACAACAACTTTCTACTTGTCTAAATATGATTTAAGGCTGACGTGATTCTGGTAAAACAAATTTTTGATTATTGTACCCTAGTAAGAGTCGCGTCGCGCCTGTCTGCGGTAGCCTTTTGGGTTGTGGAGGTAAAATGACAGTTGGCCCAAGTAGAATATTCTACCACTCAGCAACAGGAGCAGGTACATAAAAGAAACATGGATTTTCCTATTTCTCTAATAGTAAATAGATCTAGTGCCTAACGATATTTTACAAGCAATAATGCTAGCCTGTGATAGATAATAGTCCTAGATAAATAGCAATAAATAGCTTATCATCGCCTGCTTTTCTGATGTCGACACCATCTTTACGAAAATAACTGTATACAGGGTGTAAGGGACAGCCCTCCGCAAACTGATAGGGTGAATTCAGTATATCATACTAAGATGACCGCTACATTAAATTTTTTCAGGAACGTTATGGGACTCCAATAAACCTGATTTGTTTGTGTTTCTGTGCACAAATCGGAGCGTCTATTACTGGTTGAGAGGGGTAGGTAATAGGTATGCGGTGAGTTCGATGAACTCTGTAGCTAGAGAGAAAGTGAACAGCTGATTTCACGCGTAGTTCGTTAGAGTATTTCTACATCCATTGCTGGTTTTTTGTTTTCAGTTTTTTTTATGCTGTTTTTTTTTACATAAATGGAGTGATGCGAACACACAATGTAATTTTACATTGAAATAAAGAAAATGTAACTGTTTTTTTTTTTTTAATAAAAATTTTCCTGAGAAAATTTCCGGTGGAAAATGATTCAAAGGGAGGAGCTGAATGCACCCTGTTAGTTTGCGGAGGGCTGTCCCTTACACCCTGTATAATAATAATAGTCATAATATTAGCCATCAGCATGATTAATCACAGGACTAACTGTCCAGGGAAAGCTAAACAATCGTTTTAATATACTTAGTTTTATATACAGAACAACTTTCTCAATGGGACCAACATCGTTATCGCGAAAAAATTTTCAACTGTCCCATAGAAAACTTCAACTCGACGCAAATGTATGAGACGGCTGATTATTTTTTCGCGATTATGATGTTGGTGCCATGGAAAAAGTTGTTCGATTTGATGGTGTATACCGCACCCTTAAATTTATTTAATGAACTGGCTGGTTTATACTTAGGCCATTTATACAATAGGACCATGCAATAGGGTATTTCGGTTGGTCATTTATATATATCATTTCATTCTAATTTAAAATTATATTATAGAGAGATACGCACCGTTCTTGAGAAAAACAAATTATTGTAACTTAACCTCAAAACACTTTAAAGTTACTTCTGCAACGTCCCTTCGCCGTTCCTTGATTTTTATTTACTGAAAACGTTTCAAAATCCTTCTTTTCCCGAAAAAAATCTAGCTTCGCTCTGGCAAATGTAATTTAAAAGTTCTGTTTTGTACTTATGTGTTCCTAAAAATACGGAAATTTCCCGCTGCATAAAACCCCAATATGATATCGCCACTCTGCATAGTGCAGTGCATTTTCCCCCTTACCCATAATAGTCAATTCACGCGATAAGGGTCAATTTTACCCAAAAAATTCCAAAAAATTCCTGTGGTCTGCGAGATACTAAATATCTCTCATGACGTCCTTATATGCACACGGCAGCCGATAGCCCTCTCGGTTTATTCAAATTTCCCCATATAATATAAGCAATTAATATACCTACATTTATGAATGCATAGCAATTACAAGTTCTAATAAACAAACTTATTAGTTGAGTCCGTTTTTTTGCGGCGTATCCTGTAGGTATAGTGACCAACTGCGTCTAGCCGGGGCGATTAGTCAGTACCGGCGAGCACTGGAGTGTCTACCACGTTATCTAAAACGTAGTTGGTTTTATACGCGGCTGTTCTCGTATATAAACATATAACACATCATGCCTGTACCTAATCTCCGAAGAGTTAGGCAACAAAAAGTTAAAAAAAAAATTAAAAATAAAAAACAAAATTCATGATATCATCGATATTTTTAACGATTATTTTTTTTCATAATTTCTGTTTTTATTGTTCTAATATGAAAAGTTTACATCGAATTTGTAGTATTTATTGATACATACATAACTTATTCTGTTTATGATATTAAAAAAAAAACTATGTAAGCATAGGCTTCTACTCCATTCACCTAACATACCCTATTTTTTTCCAGACGGTAAAAAAAATCATGTGGTTTATATAGAATACCTACTCTTTATTATATGTATAGGCACACGCCATAAAAATTACAGCTTACGATATATATAATTTATTTACGTATATACCTACTAGCCTACGTGTCCTTTTTTTTTATTTATTTGAATAGTTAGTTAGTTAGTCATTTAATTTAATAATTTAATAATAGTGTTAACTTGTTTAAAAATAAACGTCACTAATTTTTCAATCAAAAAAATCCTACATAATCCTTTTCAAACACCTACGGAATCCTTCATTGTACGTGGTCCATCACGGACTTGACCGGTTTTTTTTTCAAAATAATTTTTGTTCTAACTTACGCAATTAATTTAAAACAGAACAAGTATCTCGACAAACTTCTGTTTTATTTAGGTATCAAAAAACTAATCAGATAATATTTTCAACAGATTTGATTGGCTAGACTGATAGAAAACGGAAGTTAGTTTCACTAAATTCCATATTCCCGTAAAACTTGTATCTACAACTGTACCTACATTACAATAACACTAATCAAGGAAAATAATATAATATAATATTACCTATTTTGGAACTACTGGACCTAATATTGAGTTTAGCTGCGAAATAATAGCTAATTAACGATTCTGACATTTTTTAGTTAGTGTTTAAAGTGGTCCTAATTAACTACAGTTTCAAGTCTGACAATCAGTCTTACCAAAGTAGCATTACCCAGTAACTGGGTTTTGGAGGTCAGATAGGCATTCATCATCATCATCATCATTTTAGCCCAAAGACGTCTAAATGATGAATGACGCCGATGAATGAT
Source organism: Cosmia trapezina (assembly GCA_905163495.3). Classification (NCBI taxonomy): domain Eukaryota; kingdom Metazoa; phylum Arthropoda; class Insecta; order Lepidoptera; family Noctuidae; genus Cosmia; species Cosmia trapezina. The sequence continues at coordinate 26,471,958 of LR991032.1, forward strand.
GTAACCAATATTTTGTAACAATATTGTGATATAAAAGAGTGTCCGTGGAGTTTCTTGCCCGTTCTTCTCTATAGGAACCTGCTACGCTTTGGAATGGGCAACTAGCTTCATCTTTCCGACTGACCGACCCCTTGACAATTCAAAAGTGCCTGTAATTGGTTTATTTGAAATAAATGCTTTGTATATTATATATGTAGGTAGGTACTTTCCGAGTTTATCTTGGACTCTGACATCGGAACCTCTGACATGGATACTAACATCGGTGAAGGAAAACATCGTGAGGAAACCTGGACTTATAGTTAACTGGCTTTTGCCCGCGGCTACGTTTAATAATAAATAATCCATCACTGGATGCAAGTTGGCATTTGAAATTTTATGGTATATTTTTAATTATAATTATAATTGTTAATGACGAGATAAACTGCTTTTAAAGATTATTAAGAAGTATGTTTGAAAAAAATTTTGGTGCATTAAAATAAATGTTTAATTATGTTTTGAGTTCCGTCACTGTATGCGAAAAGGACTTGAAAATATCATACTTTTTACATTTGTCGAAATTATTTCCGGTTTATGAGATACTAGCTATTGCCCGCGGCTTCGACCGCGCATGTATTACACATATAAACCTTCCTCTTGAATCACTATATCTTTAAAAAAAAACCGCATCAAAATCCGTTGCGTAGTTTTAAAGATTTAAGGATACATAGGGACAGACAGACAGCGAAGCGACTTTGTTTTATACTATGTATACACCGCTTTAAAAAAACACCTTTTTGGCCGTTTTCAAGAAATCACCGCCATAAACAAAAACTCCCAATTTACAATTTAAAAAAAAAAATACACTTTAAAATTAATTTTAACTAGGGGCTCTGTTAACACAATTCAATCAAGAAACAATAATATCAAAACAATCAAAAGGAAACGTGTCAACTCAGTAACCGTATTAGTTAATTTTAACAAGAATATTGCGCAAACCACAGTTAAGGAATTTAACTGCACGTTGTTTTAAGAATTGAACTATAATGTCAGCATGTTCATCGATTCAAGGCGAATCTTCTCATTGTTCAAACTATGGATCTTTGGGTATCAGCAGTTATTGCTTCCCATCCATTGATTGTATGGGTCATCGTCATCTGTCTATGTTGGGATCGGCTTCCAGTCTAACCGGATGCAGCTGAATACCAGTATTTTATATGGAGAGACTGCTGATCCGACCTCCACAACCCAGTTACTGGGTAACATGACACCCCTTGACTGGTTGATTATTATTATTTGTTTATTTCAATCAACTTTGGTTAACACAATTACAATTAAAAATAAGTTATGTTAGGTATCCCAAAAAATGGGTCATATCAGTTCAAGCTCTTAAGGTGAAACTAGTCGATATTATTTCAAAAGAGGGTATTACTCCACTGTTTGACATTGTACATCCTAAAACGCAATTTTGGTCGTAAATAAATAATAAAAGAAGTGTAAAATCTCCAAAACAAAATCGGCACCCACAAAGCTCAAATAAGGATGATGCCTGGGTAAAAAAAAGAAATTCTATTTAGTCCGTCAGTCAGATAATAAAAAAATATTAGACACGTATTTTTTGCTTTATCATATTAATAAAAAAATACTTAGCTATCACGCATTAAAGTTGGGGAGTGGGGGCTCGCTACGTCACTTGTACGTATAAAACCTAGCTACGCGTGACGTCATGCCACATTTTAACTCAATGTATCGCCGTAATTTTTTGATTACGTAAAAAAAGAAAAAATACGTGTCCAATATTTTTTAATAATCTCTATGACGGATAAAAAATAAATTTTTAATCATCATCCCTATTATCGAAAAGTTCAATAAAATTTATTTGTAATTGATGTAAGCAGTGCTTTTTTCATAAAACTCGTTACATTATTACTAGTTTTACTTTACTACTATTAACTATTTTTTATTTTACTAGCGTTTTACTATCTCTGTCAGACACGATGCCAAGTTAGACAGCGTATTTTTCGGCCAACCAAATCAGTAAGTTCGAGCCCGCAATTAGTTCAACCTTAAATTATCTACATTCAAACAATCTTGGGTTTTTAGCGTTTTTTAGGCTATTTTAGTTTAAACTGGGGATCGAGAATTTACAAATAAATTCATTAAACATTAAAAAAGTCTAGATTGTTTCAGTGGGTAAGCCGCACGTACATATAGGTAACAATTTGACTTAGAGAGAGACTTTATTTCGTAGCAGTAAGTGTGGTTTTCGTATCGTACCATCTTTACATACCGAGATTCCTCCGTGCCTTGGAAAGCACGTTAAGTCGTTGGTCCCGGCTGTTATTCGTGGATCTTTGCGGTCGTTACGGGTCGTCAGAAGCCCGAAATTCTGACAACCAGTCTTACCAAGGGTACGTATTATCCAGCAACTGGGTTGTGGAGGTCAGATAGGCAGTCGCTCCATGTAAAATACTTGTATTCAGCTGCATCCGGTTAGACTGGAAGCCGACCCCAACGTATTTGGGAAAAGGCTAGGCAGATTGAAGTGTGGTTTTTGTATACCAGGAGTGATACTATTGACGTGTTTTGGACAGTACCTAATCCTATCAATATTATTTCTACAAGTTCTAAGCCTACACAGTTTTATCAGCTGTCACCAATATCAGTCAACTTGTGATTGGCTGTTGTTATTTTTCTACACCAATCACAGCAGCTAACGTCATGGTATGAGACAGCAGTATTGCTGATAAGGCTTACCATAACCAGGAGGGGGTTTCTACTTGATTTAAAGTACAGTAGTCTTTAATTCTTATCAAATTTTAGGTTTCCGTACCTCTAAAGGAAAAACGAAACGGTCTGTCAGTCTGTGAAGACCCTTTTTCTCAGGAACACGTAGAGGTATCAAGTTGAAATTAATATCAAATACGTAGGTACTATGGTCCCTTAGAGTTACAAAAAAATCCAGCTTCTAAGTCAACGCAATAAAAAATACGGCCATATAAGCGACATATTTTGATACTTCCCGTTGACCTAGAATCATAAAAATTGGCAAGAAGCAGCACAAGTAAAGGAAAAAGTCCAAAAATTGTTAATTTGAAATTTTATCACATTTTTTTTTTGGGATTACAATGTTAGGTTTGTTTTTGGGATAAATTATTTTCACCTACGGAACTTTTTTGTGCGTGGTCCGACACGTACTTAACCGGTTTTTCTTTTACATCTAGTCTTAGAAAGCACATTAATCAGTTGGTCCCAGCTGTCATTTCGTAGATCCTCGACAGCCGTTACACTAGTCAGAATTCCGATCGTCTGACATCCAGTCTTACCAAGGGGTATCGTTATACCCAGTAACTGGGCTGTGGAGGTCAGACAGGCAGTCGCTCCATGTAAAATACTGGTATTCATCTGCATTCGGTTAGACTGGAAGCCGAACCAAACATAGTTGGATGATGATGATCTAGTTTTAGAGAGAGACGACACTGTATGAGTGAGAGAGAGGACACTCTACAAAGAACTAATTAACAACCGCGTTTTGACACTAACCTCTCAACTTTTTACCTCCAAAGGAAGTGCTAAGATCTCACCTATCAATTTGTTGAAAAATTAATTGTTGATACATAAGCGTATGCGCATCCGGATGAAGAAACAAACAGCACATATCTAGGTATCAGTTACAAGTAAACATAGCTTGTAATAATTAATTATCATGACGCTGTGGTAGTAATTGGGGTAGGCAGACTTGTAACTAACTTGACTTGAGTTGTAGGTCGTCGGTTCGAACCCAGACAGGCACTTTCCTTTGCGTAAATTATTCATCACCACTGCTGTCAAAACGGTGAAGGAAAACATCGTGAGGAAACCGGCATGTCCTAGAACCAAAAATTCGAAAACATGTGACATCTACCAACCCGCACTGGGCCCGCGTGGTGGATTACGGGCACGGTCCACTCCCTCTCACCTAGAGAAGACCTGTGTCCCAGCAGTAGGAACATTATAGGTTGTTTATGCTACTGCAGTTATTACAATCATAATTTTCATTAAATCTGCAGTCCTCTTTGTCCTTTTTATTTTCAGTCTAGCTAGGTACCTAATTTGATAATCAATGGATAGATGGACTTTGGGTTGATTATAAGAATTAGATAGTCTTCCGACACAAAATAAGAGGTCTTTACCAAGAAATTGCCGAGTTTTGATACCAGCTAGTGTGAAGATCTTTCATTCTATTTAGAATTTCAAATTTAAACTAATTTTATAATATAGCGATAGCGAGACATTAAAAAAAAAACAGTTGTTCATTTGTTTTCCCGCCGTTCGATTTTTCTTTGATATCGATGTTTCTGTAACCATGGAAAAATCGAAATAGCGCGTTATTTTCGATTAAATATGAGTTCCTTCGTGTACCGCAAGTGAACGCACGGTGCGTTTTTGTTTTCATCGCTTCCGTTCTGGAATTTTGATCTCAACAATGAGCCCCGCGGAAAAATTCCAAATCCAATAAGGCGGGGAAAAACGCCTTAGAATTCATCGATTCCCGTCCCCCAGGATTTCTGTAGCAGAGACAACAACGAACTTTCATTAAAATGGCAAAAGTGCATCAACAATGTTTCTTTTAAAAATATTGTTTGATTTTTTCTATGTAAAACGGCAATTTCATAGGTAAATACCTAATATATAGGTACCTAAATCTGCAATGGTGATAGATGATATAAAAGATGACAAAAAAAAATGCATCAAAGTTATAAACTGCTATAATTTAATCTGTCAGCTAAGCGTGATGACTTCGACGGTTCGAAGGGTGTCCCATGTTGTAACAGAGATATCAAATAAATCCCCAACTTTTGATTAAACCAGCTATTGATAAAAATCCCACTAACATGAAATACAAGGCCCAAAATCTAGTAATTCTACTGATAACATTCGAAAATAAAAAAAGAACCTAGTATATATGCTGTTTGACACGTAATCTAGATTTATTCGGCACATGTTATCATTCGATATATCAAATTCGCAATCTCTTGCAACGATAACTAGCCCAGCCCTAGGTTAGGGATGTGACGCGAATTTTATCGATAAAAAGAAACTTTGAACTGTGACGTAAGTTTTATTTATTTTTGGCATTATCTAGAGATCTTTGTATTAATTTGAAATATTATTATAATTTCTTGTCTTCTTGATGCCTTATATTTACGTTTCTTTGAAAACTTTCGTAGCTCATCTTTTTGAGCTTTTATTCACCCACGGTATATTTCTATGATAATACCTGCAAATGAAATAATAATTTTTATATTATGAATAAAAATAGATTGATTGCTTCCGTGAATATTTTTTAATATTCACGGAAGCAGACAAGTTTATAATTATTTTTTTTTAAAAAACATGCATGGGAACTGCCAACAGAAGTAAAAACTTATAAATAACTATGCATATCTACAGTTATACTGTTAACATTACCATGTCGGTGATAAGAACCCATAAGATTTTCCCCTAAAAAAAATCGCGCAACGCATCTAAAGTAGTTTTCACTTAAAAGATCGATACCTACTAGAAACTATCGACAACAGACTTCAACACAGTCGCATCACTAACACTCAATGCAGTCCTTATCTGAAACCTAACGTTTTAATACTGGGCATCTATATTTGTATATTACCATAGACATCATTTTTCGTGACGATATAAAAGCATAAAGTATTTTTTACGTATATTGACACTGTTGTCTATGTCATAGATTTAATGATCTTAAGGGGCATTTGTAAACTTTAACATTTTCTTGGACAATTTTTGTCATAATTACAGCAACCAGTCGATATAATGCTTTAATAGGTACGTCTAGCGTAGATACAAGCGAAGCTAACTGTTTGAGTAAGCTAACTAAGCAGTCAGACTCGTTAGAGAGTCTGACTGCTTAGTTAGCTTACTCAAACAGATATAAGAAAGAAGGAGATGTGCCCAGTATGTTAAAATGTATCGGAACCCTGTGTCTCCACTTTTCCTTTTGTCACTTTCATGATTATAAAGACAAATAGGTACTGTAAAATACTTGTACTTACTTAGGGAAAGTGATTCCATGATTTACATGGCTTCGGTTTTTACAAGAAACCACTGAACAACACGGCATTCTTATAAATTGTCACGGTCACAGTCGAAAGCGCACTAGTTCGCGGAGACGGAATTTGTACTATGAACGGCTCATACTGAGCATGTCGCGCGGACACAGATTCGCACGCTTGCCACTTCTCCTGTTTTTTTATATTTCTATGCTACCGATCTTTCTGACTAGGTGACTGACTATCTAAGTACGTAGCTTGAAATAGACTCAAATCGATCAGTGTCCGACATCTATCACAGGAAATATCACAGAAAACAAACTTGAGTTTCATTAAAAAATCTAGGTTTTTTTAGTGCATCTAAAAATCTAAGTTTTTTTTCAGTCATGTCCACTATATTAGTAGAATGAGTTGCCAGATAAGATAACGCAGACAAATATGCAGTTGTAATCTCGTATGATATTTTTATTAATATTTTTACAATGCTAGAATACTACGTGTCTATGTATTGTTTTGTACTGGCCATTAATTTGTATACAAAGGCCCATCGTAGAAAATTTTCGGGTACCTACAACTGTTACCTCGTACCATAATTAAAGGTCAACAAATCAAAAAGTTACGGTTTTGCATCGGGCTAATGTAAAAACTAAGAAAAAAAAATTTTCTTTTTGGTAAGTAGAGCACTGCTTACTAACTCTATTTTCTAAGAGAAACATTTTTTTTGTCTATGCCAAAATTGGATCCCGCGTGACTTAAGTATGTACCTAATATTATCTGCATCGACAAAAATAGAAGGCACTCCAACGATAAAAATGATGAAAAACTAGTGACCCGGGCACGGTTTTTACGACTTGACAAAATATGAAGGTTTCTATATTATATATAAATTAAATATTAATGTATTATACACATAAACCTTCCGGAATAAACTCTCTAAATGATAGTGAAAACCGCATCAAAATCCATTGCGTAGTTTAGAAACAACGCGGCCACACAGACAGACATATGTACCTATAGAAATACAGCAACATCCATTTCGCAATGTTGGCTAAAATTCTAATTTAAACCTCTACCTGGTCAATGACATAAAGTCTTACTTTCTTCAGTTTATCGTGGAAATAATAAATGTTATAATATTAATATAATAGTACTATTATTATATAAACCTGAGATAAAGAGTTCACTCTTCCTTGTACTGTTTTCTAAGAGTTTTTTAACCCTGAGGTCGATTCGAGCGGGACTATGATCGCATAAAAAAATAGGGATGTGCCACTTTAATATTAATATCATTATACAACATTATTTTTTGTTTACACTAAACCTGAAAAGGGGTCATCATTTTAAACAATTTTTTCTATGGCACCAAACCTGAAATTGCGAAAAAAAAATCAGCTGTTCCATACATTTATCTACATCAAACTCGTCAAAATGTATGGAGTACCTAGCTGATTTTTTTTCGGGATTTCAGGTTTGGTCCCATAGTAAAAGTTGTTCATAATAATGAGTACAGGGACCCCTTAAGAGGTTGCTGGTGTTTTACCAATAACCCTGTATCAATGTATTCGTCGACATGTGTATTCTTCCCATCCTCACGTATGGTTCTCAAACATGGTCTTTGACAATTCAGCAGAAGTCCACACTCGGAGTGGGCCAAAGTGCTATGGAACGGAGTATTCTGAGTATCAAACTTGTGGACCGGGTTAAGAATACAACAATCCGTTCCATCATCAAAATAACTGACGTCACTCGGAAAGCTGCCACGATTAAATGGCAATGGGCTGGACACATCTGCCGCATGTCAGACGATCAATGGGCCAAACTTACGAGACAGTGGGTCCCGCGGCAGGCCCAGACGGAGATGGCGGGATGAGCTGGACTCCTCTGATAAAGATTGGTCCTTGGCAGCTCTGGACAGAGAGAGGTGGAAAGAGAGTAGGCAGGCCTTTGCCCAGCTGTGGGACCATTATGGCCAGTAAAAAAATATCTGGAAATGGCACTTAATGCTTTTATATTTTAGCAAAGAAGAAAACGTGTTGCTCCGACCCCAAGTAGCATGAGGCAAGGGCCTGATGTATATCCTGAGGGATTATGATGATATTTTTGCAAAGTCAATGCTGTTTCTTTTACGGAACCCTAAAAACAGTTACAGTAAACTAAATACTCAGTATTAGTGATACTACAAGATCCAATGGCGAAATTACTAAGAAGTTGGCTTTCAATTTGTATTAAAAAAAAACAAGCCGTTTCCCCGATGAATGACGAACTTCCATACAAATTTTAATCCTATATTTAATTCCAGTTGAGGGGCTCGTGGCTAAGTAATAACAGCCACACGGGTCGATCCATCAGGTTAAGCTACGCTTTCCGGGGTTGGTCAGTGGATGGGTGAACATCTTTCCATACCGAGACTCCTCCGTGCCTCGGAAAGCACGTTAAGCCGTTGGTCCGGCTGTCATTCGTGGATCTTTGACAGTCGGTACGGGTCGGCAGAAGCCCGAAAGTCTGACAACCAGTCTTACCAAGGGGTATCGTATTACCCAGTTACTGGGTTCTGGAGGTCAGATTGGCAGTCGCTCCATGTAAAATACTGGTATTCAGCTGCATCCGGTTAGACTGGAAGCCGACCCCAACATAGTTGGGAAAAGGCTAGGCAGATTGATTTAATTCCAGTTGTGGATGAATTTTCCAAAAACCCTTCCTTTGCTCACCTTTGATACAGGATAAGTTTTTTTTACAGTGCGCAAATTTTCACAGGGTGCTTGGGCTTGGCTTTGGGCTTTTCACATGGGTAGCCATGAATATGAACAACTTTTACTATGGCACCAAACCTGAAATCACTAAAAAACCCGGTCAAGAGCGAGTCGGACTCGCGCACCGAGGGTTCCGTTCCGATTTCTGGAAAAGTGTGCTATTGAGAGACATCGTTTTATTTTTCCTGTAATCTTTACATAAACTTCTAACACATAGAATAATTTCAGATTTTTCTCTTTGCAAACTTCGGAGATAAGGGGGGGGGCGGTATTTTTTTTTTTAATTTTTCATCAGAAGTCGAAAACTATGCGGCCTAAAAAAAAGAAAAAAAATGTTTGAGAATGTGCAAACGGCGCTCTTTCATATGATACCCCACATGCCCTAGTAGCCCCCACTTTGATTTTTTAAGACCCCCTTTCAGTCCCTGTTGCAAAATAGTTGGGTAAACGTCATCTAAAACTATTCTAAATTTCAAGTTGATAGCATTAGTAGTTCTTGAGATATCCAGCTGTGACAGACAGACAGACAGACTGAGTGACACCACAAGGGTTCCTTTTTTACCATTTTAGTACGGAACCCTAAAAATTAGCTGCTCCCTACATTTTGACGAGTTAGGTACCTACCAATAGATAAATGTACTGCACAGCTGTTTTTTTTCTAATGCTAATTCATGGGTAGAACACCCTGTAAAAATTTGCGAACTCCTTAAAAACTTATCCTGTATAAGGAACTTTAAGGTCGTACTTTGCCTGTCAGTGAATTTAAGAGCTAGAAAAATAATTAAGTATACAGTTGGCCCTCTCTGCCTACCTCACCGCACTATCAGGGGTCATGAATAATGACGTAATATACAATAAAACAAGCAAACCCAGTATGCAGCAACTAGTTAATTCAACTCCTAATGTTTATCAGCTGACCCCGAACTAAGGAGCAAGAAAAAACATAAGTCAAATGAATACGTCTTTGTTTAAATAGATAATGACAGAGTTTGTACTGTTTAATGCGGTTTTTATATGGACGTAGTATGAAACATGTGATTTTAAAGGAATATACTGGAGTATGGAATGTGGAAATATCGCTAGGACATCTGAAAATATGGCCTGAAAACGCCAAAATGCCACGAGCAAGCGTTGTCATCAATGCTCGTTTTTGTTGTGGAACATCTTTCCTCTCGCTTTACTGCTATCTGTGGGAGTGATTTCGTGAAAAGGGACGGAAATGTGAAAAAGTGAAAATGTTGTTCTAAAAGTTTCGAGAGACGGATTGAAATGTTGGTTGAAATTAGAGGAACTAGAAAGTACTTTTGTACAAGGTGAGATATCATATGCGACTACTGCCTCGCTCGCTTTCAGGGTAAAACGGACCCTAATGACTCCGCTGTCCGTCTGTAACCAGGCTGTATCTCATGAACCGTGATAGTTAGACAGTTGAAATTTTCACAGATGATGTATTTCTGTTGCCGCTATAACAACAAATACTAAAAAACAGAATAAAATATATATTTAAGGGGGCTTGCATACAACAAACGTGATTTTTTTGCCGTTTTTATAGATAATGGTACGGAACCCTTCGTGCGCGAGTCCGACTCGCTCTTGACCGGTTTTTTTCTCTGTAAAAAGTCTTAAGGAAGTGGAACATTTAGGTACCTATATTACAAGCTGTTATTAAACAGAAGCAAAGAATGGCTAACATAGAAGTATCATAAAGATCGTGAAATCTTTCTGTCAAAACGTTTACAAAAATACACGAATCGTTTTCAGTCTTCGTCGTAGGTTTGCGATTCGAATAGGAACTCATTTCTTACACTGTTTGTCGATGAAACAGGGGGCCTACTCCCTAAGTCCGTCCGTCTTTCCGTCCGTCCGTTTAACATTACGATCCATCAAAACAAGTGTAAAAGTTACATTTCTCGGACGGGCAAAAACACATCGAGAGTAGGGACAACTGGCAAATCATGTTGTCATTCATACTTCGTTCGGGCCCCGAACCAATCATCCATCCGTAGGTGATACTGAGTAAGAAACGCCCGTAACGAAGGCCGAAACTACGGGCTTCCTGCTTAGGGAGTAGGCCCCCAGATGTCGGCGCCGAAGTAGTTCATTTACTATGGCCGAATAATCTCGTTTCTCGTTGACGTCCCGTCCCCGGGGCGGTGGACAAACGGTCTTAGACTTGATATCTGTTCTATGTATCTCATATAATGTATAGATATGTATTCAAGTCCGATGATTCAATAAAACTTCTAAGAATTCTCTCATTTCTTTATGACAATAAAATAATTCTTACGAATTAAAATCGACTGTGTAAATTCCATGAAGTTGATGTTACTAAATCAGTCTGCCAAGCCTTTTCCCAACTATGTTGGGGTCGGCTTCCAGTCTAACCGGATGCAGCTGAATACCAGTGTTTTACATGGAGCGACTGCCTATCTGACCTCCACAACCCAGTTACTGGGTAACACAATAACCGTTGGTAAGACTGGTTGTCAGACTTTCGGGCTTCCAACGACCCGAAACAACTGTCAAAGATCTACGAATGACAGCTGAGACCAACTGCTTAACGTGCTTTTGGGATGTAAGGGATGGTCACCCATCCACGAACCGACCTCAGCAAACGTTGCTTAACCTTGAAGACTAATCTCAAAAGATATGAAATGAAATGAGATCTATATAGATATAGTTTCAGAGACTTTCCGAACGTATATAACATTACTATATATACACAAAGAGATGTAGCAATTAACCCTTTCTAATCCGGCCCAAACCCCGCTACGGATAAGTCATGCCGTTAAAACAAATATTAAGCCTTGAAATACCTAAACAATAAGGTTTTACGGGCACAACTGTACATAACTCCACATCACTTCCGTATATAATCCTTACATATGAGAATTTTCAACCAATAGCGTGAAAGGTCAAAGTTGAAACGTCCAATCGGGCGGTGGCACTCGGTATTCAAACTATGTAGGTTTGTAGCGAAAGCGAAAGTGCTCCAATCACGTGTGCGTGTCCTATGTGTGGGTGTGTGTTGGATGGTCGGATGTGTGGGTTATGAATGAAGGCTGTTTTAGTTTGTATGTTATATTTGAGCTTCGGGTTTTATCCGCAAAACATGGGTACTTACAGGAAATGTAGGTTAAATATTGAGAGGTTGATTCGCGATGTTGTCTTGTGGGATCAGCAGGACGTATAGTCATCTTATTTAGTTCTGTGTATGCATTCGTCCTTTCTGTTGATTTTAAGATGCAATTTTAGTATGTATCATCGTTCAGTTGCGCAGATAACTACAGGGTGTAAAAAGAAACATCACAAAGCCGTCAACTATGCATACTGTACATCTAACTTTGCGCAAAAATTATTGCTGGGAAACGACTTGTATTTGAACCCAGGCAATCGGAGTTAAGCCCAGCCCCTTCGCTCTACGGTACAAATGTCGGAAAAAGTTTAGTAATAACACTTGGAATACGTTTTAGTAAAAAAAAATGCGACTTTGACCTTCAATTTGACCTTCATATAATAATAATTGGACTTAACTGTATTTACCAAACCTTATAAATATTACTATAATTTTAGTTAAGTATAGATTTAAATTTAACCTGTAAGATTAGTTCATAATAAGGTAGCGCAAAAGATTGTTCCTGCTTAGACAGTGAAAATATATGTTGATTTAATTAATTGATTGTCATAATTGATAAGTACTGTCGTAGAGATATGGCCTGAAACACAGGTTTAAATAAACCTAGATCGGGCCAGGCACTACATTACCTTCAGAATTTTATTTTTTTGCAACTATAATTTTTATATTTGTCATACCATAGTTTATAACCAGATTATTATAATACTACTAACATAGGCCTAGATTAATATTTACTACTGAACCATCTATTTACACTCTTTTGTAAACATATTATTATTTTTATTTCAATATTTTTTTTTTTTTTTTTTTTTAATATCTCCAGAACCAGTGGATTCCCAGGTATGGTCTAGTGGAAAAAAACGATCCAAATAATGGGTCGAATATGTGGCTGTCGGCTTCAGCAAGTGTCTTTTTACACCCGGTATAAATGCTAATGTTAGCATTCTAACTGAAACTCAAACTCTTTAGTTCTTAACGCTTGTATTCCCAAAGGCTTTTCAGTTTTTTATGAACTTAGGCAGCTTAATTCAAATTTAGGTAGGTTGGTACCAAAGTATCTAATTCCAAAACTATCTAATAGGTACTGCGTTTACCGAATTTCCTATCGTGGTGATTACAATATTGCCTGCCTAGCCTTTTCCCAACTATATTGGGGTCGTCTACCAGTCTAATCGTATTTTACATAGAGCGACTGCTTATCTGACCTCCATAGCTCTATTACTGGGTAATGCGATACCCATTTGGTAAGACTGATTGTCAGAGTTTCGGGCTTCTGACGACCCATAGACAGCCGGGACCAACGGCTTAACGTGATTTGTGAGGCACGGAGGAGTCTTGGTATGTAAAGATGGTCACTCATCCACTGACCAACAAAAACTAACACTTCAAATGTTAATAGGTACCAAAGTTTTAGCAATCACCAATTTTGCTTGACAATTTCTGTAATCAATTACCGATAACTACAGGGTGTAAGTGTAAACAGTGGCACTTTTTTAAGGGGTCATTGTACTCATCATTATGAACAACTTTTACTATGGGACCAAACCTGAAATCGCAAAAAAAAATCAGCTGTTCCCTACATTTTGATGAATTTGTCCCATAGTAAAAGTTGTTCCTATTGATGAGTACAATGACCCCTTAAAGATTGCCACTGTTTAAACTTACACCAAGTTAAACATTTTAACAAACAATTACATAGCACAAAAAATATAACAGGACAAATCAAATCCGGCTAATGTTGGCTATCATAACGAATTCCTTAAAAGGCTTTTACCCAATCACTTATTTCTAATCAACTATAAAAACGTGACTAAAATAAAATTACATAACACTATCACACTAATATTATAAAGGCGAAAGGTTTGTATGTTTGTTACTTCTTCACGATCAAACGGCTCGACCGATTTGGATTAAATTTAGTATGTAGATAGCTTATACCCTGAATTAACACATAGGCTACTTTTTATACCGGTCCCGGAGCGCAGCTAGCTAATAATACATAATTTGTGTGTTGTGATCAGTGATAAGTAGGTCATGATACCTACTCTATGATTTTACTAAATTATATTTTATTTGTTTCAGGTTTACGCAAACAATTTAAGAGGACCTCTATTATATTTAAGGTTAGTATTTAAATCATTTAAATCTTACTACAATCAATCTGCCTAGCCTTTTCCCAACTATGTTGGGGTCGGCTTCCAGTCTAACCGGATGCAGCTGAATACCAGTATTTTACATGGAGCGACTGCCTGTCTGACCTCCACAACCCAGTAACTGGGTAATACGATACCCGTTGGTAAGACTGGTTGTCAGACTTTCGGGCTTCTGACGACCCGTAACGACTGTCAAAGATCCACGAATGACAGCCGGGACCAACGGCTTATGCTTTCCGAGGCACGGAGGAGTCTCGGTATGAAAAGATGGTCACGCATCCACTGACCAACCCCGGCAAGCGTAGCTTAACCTGATGGATCGACCCGTACGGCTGTAATTACTTAGCCACGAGCTCCTCCGTTTAAATCTTACTACGTAGCTTATAATCTCGCAAAAAGAAAAAAAAATAAGAGTTGTACTTACGAGAAGAAACCACGTGGTGGTCCACGTACCTTTTTCTGATGAAGGAAAAAGCAATGTTAAGACACATAGACAACGGGTCGTTTTGCATCCTCGTCTTTCAGGGTGTGATACAGAACATCAAACCGAACAACTTTCTCCATGGGACCAACATCAATCAATCAATCTGCCTAGCCTTTTCCCAACTATGTTGGGGAACCAGTCTAACCGGATGCAGCTGAATACCAGTATTTTACATGGAGCGACTGCCTATCTGACCTCCACAACCCAGTTACTGGGTAATCCGATACCCTTGGTAAGACTGGTTGTCAGACTTTCAGGCTTCTGACGACCCGTAACGACTGTCAAAGATCCACGAATGACAGCCGGGACCAACGGCTAAACGTGCTTTCCGAGACACGGAGGAATCTCTGAATTTTAAGATCACCCATCCACTGACTAACCCCGGCAAGCGTAGCTCAACCTGATGGATCCATCTGTGCGGCTGTTATTACTTAGCCACGAGCTCCTCGAAAATATAAAGACATATTAGGCATCAGACTTAGCATTAGATCAAGTAAAATGGAACGTTTGCTGAATTATGATGCCATAGCAAAGAGTTCAAAAGGGAACGCAGCTATGTGGTATAACAACATAATATGTGATATTTCTTGGACGAGGCTTTCACAATGAGCTCTGATAAGCAAGCATTTGACCAATCAAAGCTCATGGTTCATCGTCACTCTCATCCTAATTTATTTATGGTCTGCGCCGGCGCAACTTGTCATCTTCCTTCCAGACACTTCTTGGTGGCGTACTTCAGTACTGAAGGTTGAGTCTCTGAAAGGCATCTGTGGCTTTTATATATGACTAGCAGCACCTCACGGTTTCACCCGCATAAGTCTCGATCCCGTTAGAATATCGGGATAAAAAGTATTATATGTCTTAATTCAGGTTATAGACTATCTTTGTGCCGAATTTCATTAAAATCCGTTCAGTAGTTTTTGCGTGAAAGAGTAACAAACATCCATCAATCCTCACAAACTTTCGCATTTATTATTTAGTAGGATGTTCTTCCACTTCGTTTGGTTCGGTCTATTCAGCTGTCATCTCCGTATTCACCCCCTCTTTAACCATATCATCTTCCTAACAATCCAATTATCTTTTCTGTGGTCTCGAGTCACGTACGATAGTCACATTAGGTATAAAAAGGACCTCTAAATACCCCCAAAACCAAACAAAAACAAGATTACTTATACATTTTAAAACATAATTTCAAATATTAATAAAGTACCTATTAATTCTGATATTGTACATAAAAGCGATTTGAGATAAATACAGGTCATTCTGATAGCGTGCTACTAAGCTAGATAGGCTAAAAATTTAGACTTTTTTGCACTCCAAGATAACCGGTGAACAGTATCATTTATATTTTTATGCGTTCACCTATAACGCATATTTCTTATCGAGTATTCGAGCTTCGGTTTTGACGGATTTATTTGTGGAAATAACTGTGAAAAAAGAGATTAAAGTCACTGTATTTTAATGAGAAGTTCCGCTTCCGCTCACAACCGGGTGCATGTATGATCAGAAACCGAATTCTCGTTCCTAAAAACGTTCAAATTCATGTCGCAATCTCACGCCAGCGACAATCAAATGTCAAAAATATAGGTAAACGCTACACAATTTTTGACAGACTGAGACTGAGATGACGTAGCTAAAAGGAGTATCTAGTCGAATGTCGTAATTACAGACACAATTAAAAAACCATTGTGTCTCGTGTGGATCCACGTCCCGGCACACGAATGGTTAAGTAAGGATTATAGCAGGCGGCGTTCTGTAGTTTCTGCCAACCCCCATGGGAAGTAGGCGTGAATGTGTATGTATGTGTAAATTCTGCTTCCTAACATTCCGAAGTACCAACCCAAACCAAAGACCAAAGTTTTTAGATATGCATTAAATGAAAAAAGTGCCTAAAAAAAGAACAATAAGTTTTTAGTAGATTACTTAAACGTTTCCCATAACCAATAATGATATTAATTTCTAAAAACTCTGAAACATTTCGAAGGCTGCGCTGGAGTTGCACAGATGGTTCGTAGGTATTACATATTGATACAAGCTGCTGTTAGATTCGCACCCGTATTGGCAGACCTTGAGCGAGAGATATAATGTTTGTTTTAGAACTTAAGTGTTTCATTGAAGATGTACGTATAATTATTATATCGATGATATTATATATCATCATGATCATCTGCCTAGCCTTTTCCCAGCTACATATGTTTGGGTCGGCTTTTACATGGAGTGACTGCCTGTCTGTCCTCCACAACTCAATTACTGGGTAATACGATACCCCTTGGTAAGGTTGTCAGACTTTTGGGCTTCTAACGACCCGTAGCGATTGTCAAAAGATCCACGAATGACAGCCAGGACCAACTACTTTTCGAGGTACGGGGAGGTCATGGTATGTAAAGATGGTCACCCATCCTCGGACTAACCTCGGCAAGCGTAGCTTAACCTGATCGATCAACCCATGTGGCTGTTATTACTTAGCCGCGAGCCCATCGATATTCATCATCATATTATACAAGAATTAAGTAAATTGCTTGTAATTACGGGAGACTGTTTTACGCAATAATTTGTTGGTATATATATTAACTAATTTTAATAAAAAATACATATGTACACAAAAAGAAAAGCAAATGTGGTAAAAAAATAGAAAAAGTGAATATACCGACTTCATAATCGAAATCAACACCAAATGAAACATTTATGTTTATTGAAATATACTTTTAATTGGCAAAACCAAAACAATACGATAATATTTAAAATGTCATTGAGGAAGGAACTGATATTGCTAATGTCAACTAATGTCACGTATTAGTAATATTAGTTCAAAACTAACTACCCAAGGTACAGTCTCTGACTTAGTCAGTGTTTTTAAGGAGAAGAGAGTTAGGAAGAGTTTTTAAGGTGTACGTAACTACGTGGACTCTAGCTCTAAAAAAAAATATTTTTCTACAAAGAACAGTTCCAAAGAAAGAGATATATCCAAACGTCGTAAAATATTTTGATTTAAAAGAGTGTCCATGGAGATTCTTAGCCGTTTTTCTCCGTTTTTTACTGCGCTTTGGAATGGGCTTCCATAGCTTCATCTTTCTGACTGACTGACCTCTAGACCAGTGTTTCCGCGGGCGGTTTTGGGCGGGCATGTAAAAATTGATTTTCAGTTAAAACTAAATAGTACCAAAATAAATTGGATACATCAAAATCATCTATCTATATAAATAAAAAGAGTAGTCCTGACTGACTGATTGACTGACTCATCAACGCCCAGCCCAAACCCTTGGACCTAGAAAGCTGAAATTTTTCACAGAGGTTCCCTTTATAATGTAGACAAGGAATAAGGAAGGAATGCCCGGTAGCAGGTTCTCTTGGGATATTTTTCGACATCCACGCGGGCGAAGCCGCGGGCAAAAGCTAGTTGTAATTAAAAATAACTAAAATTGAAGTTGATGCTAAAGCTATAATGACAAAAAAATAGGAAACAAAATATATATCCTTCTCGTTTAAATAGCACTCCTTGTATTTTTAACTTTGACTTTTCTATTTTTTGTATCCAATCATGGACTCACCTCCTGGTTATCAAACCAAGAGGTGAGTGAGTCCCGAATTTGTGCGCCTGTCGAGGTTCGAACTCACGACCAACAACTCGTAAATCGGCGCCGTTACCTCTGGGCCACCACTGCTCTTGAAACAATCAATCTGCCTAGCCTTTTCCCAACTATGTTGGGGTCGGCTTCCAGTCTAACCGGATGCAGCTGAATACCAGTATTTTACATGGAGCGACTGCCTATCTGACCTCCACAACCCAGTTACTGGGTAATACGATACCCCTTGGTAAGACTGGTTGTCAGACTTTCGGGCTTCTGACGACCCGTAACGACTGTCAAAGATCCACGAATAACAGCTGGGACCAACGGCTTAACGTGCTTTCCGAGGCACGGAGGAATCTCGGTATGTAAAGATGGTCACCCATCCACTGAACAACCCCGGCAAGCGTAGCTTAACCTGACGGATCGACCCGTGCGGCTGTTATTACTTAGCCACGAGCTCCTCCACTGCTCTTGAAACCTAACCTATAAATGAAAATTCCCAAAACTATAAATTCTAGTTAAGAATATACTTATAAAGCTGCTCTAAATTGAACATATTGTTATTATTTTACAACGCTAGTACCTAACGGTTGAAGCCTAAACTAAGTGATAAGATATCGCGTAGCCTAGGTCTCCGATAAAACGCTAAATTTGCTAAAAAAAAAACACATTGATAACAGCTGAATATCGTGGCACTGCGACACAAGTTTTTGTCTAATTCGTTTATTAAAATTGTTTGATTACTTTGGCCTTTAACTAGAAACATCTTAATTCGAGACTTTTCTGCAGAAAATACGATTTTTTTTGTCTCTTTTTTCTTACAATCTGTCAATATGTAATATGACATTATGTAATTTGCATGTCTTGTTAGATGTCTTGCTTGGTATGCGTCCTATTACTTTTATAGTTATTTATGCAACTGACGTATAATAAGGGGTATTAAAACACGAATGTGGGTTTGATAATAGTATCACATGAGTGTTTTAATACCTAATTATGTACAGTTGCATACAAGACTTTATCTACATCCATGTTATCAATCCTCTGTAAAAGGTTCTGAAACAGTTTTTTGCAATACTAATACTCGTATCGAACATGGCGGCCGGCGTCATAGTATACGACGTGAATTCGAATAAGTTCTTTCTTTAAATTACGGCGCTGTTGTAGTGAAACGCGCGTGTATTGCAATGTTCTTTTTTTGAAAACGAGTTGCATTATGAAATTCAGTACAACATTAAAACACCCGTTTGGATGCTATTATGGTTACCAAGGTTACTATGACACTGGCTGTTTTAGAAGTTTCTGAAACAGTTAGGTTATTGCCAATGCAATAAGCTAACTGTTTCAGAAACTTTTATAGAGGATTTATAGCATGGGTGTAGATAAAAGCATAAAGCTAATTTGTTTGATGAGATCTTGTGGAATTTCGTGTTTTAGGGGGTTCTCTTTTCATCCATGAGGTGGTTTGCCAGGATGTTTGGGTGGCGAGTAATTCTTTCTACAAATGACTACTTGATATAGCTTTTATTTCTTCCTTGACTGTTAATATTTTCAAATCATGGTGTAGAGCTTCATTTGGTACAAACCATGGGGCGCTTGTGATTGTTCTTAAAAGCTTGTTCTGAAATCTCTCTATGTTAGAGTGTGATGCTGTTCCCCATAGCTGAAAGAAAAAGAAAATATGAATAAATTAAATTTTTTTACGTTATGTCGTGCAGATGGGAGTGATATGTAGGTTCGAATGACGTTATCGCGAAGGTCGCCATTTCGAAAAAAAATTGGTGTAGTACGCCAGTTCAAAAACTCATTAAATCGAAAACTGCTATATCGAATGACGTTATCGCGAAGGTCGCCATTTCGAAAAATTTTGCGAGCGGTACGCCAGTTCGAAAGTCATGGTATCGAAATCCGATGTTGAGTTGTTTTGTCTGGAAATTGAACTTAGGACCCCAATGAGACAGTAAGCCTGGTCTTTTGATTTGGTTTGGGAAACAAGAGCAACGAGAAGTACCTACCATTTTTATTCGATACCATTTTTTTTTTTGTGTGGATGGGAAATCTTCAAATGACTTCTCCCGCTCTGTGTGGAGCGGGAGGGCGTGTCACACTTTTACTGACTGCAACCCACACGTGTTCCTTCAGTTGCCTATGCCAGGGCCACGGTATCTCTTTCGAATAACCCGCGACCCCCATGACTTTTTCGAACTGGCGTACCACTCGAATTTTTTTTCGAAATGGCGACCTTCTCAATAACGTCATTCGAACCTACATATCACTCCCCGTGCGGATTGTTGACTTGTACATTACATATTAAACTCACGCCTTCATCCAATAAGGGTAGGCAGAAACTACAGAACGCCGCAGAACGCGTTTACGTTCTTATACCTGGTCATACACGCACGCAGTTGTAAATTAATTGATTAAAAAAATAAAAACTAACTTAAATGACGCTGAAAAATATAATCAAAATTATGATAGCTACTAAAACGGTCTTTCATATTTAAAAACAATGACAAAAATGCATGATAAAAAAAAAATCATGTTGTTAAATTTTGACCTTTGCAAGAACTTTAGAAGCGCCAATCAAATTCGTCCATGATAATTTTTAACCGATATTCTCAAGCATGGAACCGTTTCTAATACATCATAGGACCCTTAATCCTTTATATAAATACCTTACATAATGGCCCCTAAGTGTCCCATTGACACTAGAGTTACAGAATGGACACAAAGTACCCAATAATGTAACACTACCACCACATAACAAATTCTGTGAAAGACCTCGGTGTGACACGGACCTTACCGTGTGGTCTAAGTTATACACATTTGGAGACATGACGATTATTTCGGTCTAAGCTTAGAAACATTTAACTTAACTTTGCTTACTATTTAGTTTTTTTTTTTATTATTATTTGACATATTAAACTTCATTCAACTTTACGTGTGTGTATGACCAGCACCCTAATTGCGTAACACACTATCAATCGGAATTGCTAATCCATTGCTTCATGTAAACGAACAATTTGTCTGATCGACAACGTAAATAACGCAATGGATGTTGTTGAACTGTCAAAATGAAACAGATTCTGATTGATAGTGTGTTACGCAACTAGGATACAAGTTTATATTAACGTAAACGAAGCAAAAGGAGCATGTAAGGCTCGTAGCAGATGGCGTTTTGTAGTTTCTGCCTACCCCCATGGGGAGAAGGCATTTCTGTAAACTTGTAAACTTTGTATCATTAAGAACTCTTGTTCTTAATGAAATAAAGTTTACTTTACTCCGATAATATTGAAAAAAAAATCTACCAACATTTTTATTTCTTAAAAAAGTTTTAATTATATAGCGACAACAAAATAATAATGAAAATGTATGAATGAGTTGTCCTTATCTTCTGATCTGAGATTATTGTCTAAACCGAACCATTTACTGTAAGTTTTATGTTAAACTAATTACCAAGGAGGAAATATGTTTTTTTACATTCGTTTTTAGTGTTAAAACAAGATAACATACATTTCCCTCTGTTTATTTATAGTTTACCTATCATTATCAGTGAAAATAATTTCATATATAAACATAAGTTATCGCCTTGTTCCCATGGGGGTTGGCAGAAACTTCACCAGCTAGGTAACTAATACAAAATACAAAAATCTTTATTGCAACAATAAGTGTTAATTTCATGTGCAAGCCCTGTTTCCCAAACTAGCGTGAGCTGTATGTTGGCAATCAGTTCCTTCCAGATAAATATGTCGAGCTAAAGTGTTACAATCATAACTTATAATAATTTATCTATTAATTAAGTTTATAACCAAAAGTTTACAATCTGCGAACTAAAAAATAATGTGTATGTATGTGTGTGTGTGTGTGTGTGTGTGTGTGTGTGTGTGGGTGGGTGTGGGTGAGTGTGTGTGTGTGTATGTGCATGTTTTTGGGTGTGGGAGTGCGTGTGTGTATGTGGCAATGTGAGTGGGTTTTGTGTTTTACTGCTTTATTTTTATTTTAAAATTAGGAATAGATTTTCTATTTCGTCGTAATTTAATGGTTTCAGCCATAATTTTATTTTATTTTTAACTAAATAATAGGACTTAAAAAAATCTATTGTTAAGTTAGGATATTTTATTGTTATTATTATTTAAAATGTAGTGGTCATTTTTGATTGTTAGAGGTTAGATTTAGACGTTGAATACTATCTACAGCCACTCGCTATTTCGCCTAACTTGGACCATAAAACCAAAACGGCTGTTCTTCAATACAACCGTTTTGTCTCATTCAAAATTCACCATTTATCTTTGCGACACATTCAAAATAGTTTTTTGTTTAACCATTCTATTTCACACTTAGTACATTATGTATTTAGTTATAAAGAAACTAGATACACATTTTTTTTTTATTAAGGTAGACAGATTTGGACATAGGATTTATAATATCACTAGCTTTTGCGCGCGGGATATCCCACGGGAACATACTACCCACGCCTAAAAATCTTGGCGTGTCCATATGACGAAATAATAAGTAATACTAATTTTGAGTTTCACCAGCTGGACACACGTGTGCCCAGTCTCTCGTGTCCAGTTGGTGGCTAACCCACTAAAAGGACCCTATATGTTAGTTCTGGTTAGAAACATATGTATGCCTTCAGCCAAATCAGCCGATTTTGCGACAATCCGGAACATACTTTTAAAATACAAATTCTAAGTTACTATTTTATTATAATGTGTACAGGTTGTATCAGAAAAGTGTAGTCAAATTTAAGGTTGTGGTACAGACCATTAAACTGAACAACTTTCTCCGTGCGACCAACATCGTAATCGCGAAAAAATTTTGAGCTGTCCCATACAAAACTTCAATGCCTACTCGACTCAAATGTTTGGCTTAAGGCCCTGATTCCAAGCTTGGTTTAGCTCGGTGTGTAAGTGAAATGGCTTTATGGCTGTCTAGTTTGACGCACGAGATAGAAGACTATCACGCGAACGGGAATTATGTCGTAAAAGTGCAAATAAAATCGTTTACAATTAGAAATTAACTATTTAATAAAAAGTAATCCATCACTGGATGCAGTTTGGAATTTGACATTTCATGGTATATTTTTAATTATAATTATAATTGCTAATGAAGGGATAAACAGCTTTTAAAGATTATTAGGACGTACGTTTAAAGATTTTTTTGGTGCATTAAAGTATGTTTAAATAAGTTTTGGCTTCCATCACTGTATGCGAAAAGGACTTGAAAATATCATATTTTTTTTTACATGTGAAAATTATTTACGGTTTATGAGATACACAGCTTTAAAAAACCACCTTTTTGATCGTTTTCAGGAAATCTGCGCCTTAATTATTTTTTCTCGATTATGATGTTGGTCCCATGTAGAAAGTTGTTACCCTGTAGATGTATAGCTAATACGAGCCTATTACTAGCCCACTGCTGGGAAAAGTCCTCTTCTCATTCAAAGAAGACACGATCATTGGATCACCACGCTTTTTTTTGTTAGCCTGCATTGTGTCCACTGCTGGGCAAAGGCCTGCCCTTTTTCCTTCCAACGCTGCCTGTCTTGTGCGATCTCTGGCCATGTTGTCCCTGCAAACCTTATCAGATCGTCACACCACCTTCGCCGTGGCTGCCTCCACGGCGATGTCCTCCCTCAGGCGTCCAGTGAGTGACGATCTTTGCCCATCTCTCCGGGTGCATTCGTGCGACGTGTTCAGCCCACTCCCACTGCAGCCTAGCTGTTTTTTCTCCAACATCTGCTACTTGAGTTATGGAGCGCAGGGTGCTGTTCCTAACTCGGTCTGTACGCTATCTGTACGCTGTTCATTGGATTGGATTAGTTTAAAAAAAAACTATGGCTTCCTATAATTATTTCTACTATTTTAGGTGTTTGTGCATAAATTTTATCAATTCCTTATCATTGTTGCAGTTTAAGGAAAATGTATTTTAGTTTACGGAAATGAGTGTCCTGTCGTTATTAAATAATACCTATTTGGTAAATAATAATACACGTACGCTTTTTCCCGCCATGTTGACTAAACGATTTCTCTGTTTTAATTAGAATCTAATCAATAGTTCTCTTTCTACCTATTGCGTTACCTATTTTCTTGGACTACGATGAACATAACATTTTAAAAAATATCGGACAAGTGCGTGTTGGACCACGCACAATAAAGGGTACCGTAGTTGAAAAGAATTTATCCCAAAATAAAAAAAAAGTTAAGCGATAAAATTACAAGTTAACGATTTTCGGACTTTTTCCTTTACTTGTGCTGACCTTCTTGATTTGTTTGCGAGTATCAAAATATGTCGTCTAAATCGCCGTATTTTTTTACTGCGTTACTTAGAAGCTTGATTTTTTTAGGGCTCAAAGGGACTATAGACCTACGTATTTGATATTAATTACAACTTGATATCTCCTTTTTCCTGAGAAAAAGGGTCTTGACAGACTTCCAGACAGACAGACGGACAACGAAGTGATCCTATAAGGGTTCCATTTTTTCCTTTTGACGTAAAACAAAAGAGGTAAATAAAATAGTCAACAAAACATATCTGAAACCCCTGTCGGGCACAGCATAGCAGGAGAGAGGAGGAAGAGCGCTTCTTTTGTGTTTATTATTATTTATTATGTACGATACATGCCATGGTTTATACTCAACATGTTTTTGAGGAGTCGGCTACAACACTTGTCGAAATCAAGTATCACAACATGTTTAAGGGTGTAAACGGGGGGTTTGGGGGGCCTTAAGGGTCAATTTTCAAAAAACTTAGTGTATCTTCACAACTACACAATCTAGACTGTAGCAGGCAATCAACTTGTTTTCAGTCGAAGTGCATGCCACCAGGTAACACGATTACCTATCATTGTCAGCTAATATGAAAACGTCTGTCATTCTTATTGTCTAACTTTTGTTTTCAAACTTACGTGTCAAACCAACTTAAATTTACTTGCTGCGAAAGCTGAAATAGCTCTTAAGTGTAGGAGGAGAAGAGTGTGGGTAGAGTAATGTGGCTGTCAGGTAAAGTGGTTGGCATGAATGTAAGAAATGTACTAGTGAGAACTAGGGGCGATGAAAGGTTGAGGTGAAGTTAAGAAAAAAAAATGGCGACAAAATAGTTAGTGCAATGACTTGAGAATATGATGATTTGGACACATTTTTACGTGCTAAAAACATCGAAAAACTGCTGCCACATAATTTTACTATCATTTGCCTAGACTTTTCCTGCAGTTGGAAGAAAAATCTCAAATACACCGTCACCCAAACTTAATAAACCCGAACTCATCGTTGTTTGGGAGTAAATGATAAATAGGTAGATGATTTATTTCTATAAGTAGGTTTGTACAAACACTTTTACACGTCAATCATATTTTTAATAAAAACTAGATGAGGTTAGCGTTTCCTATCTGACTACTCTGAGAAGATTAAGAAGATTGTTGAAATACCTACCAAATTCGCGAGGCAACCACTCGCGAGCCTACTTCAGTTCAGTACG
This sequence comes from Cosmia trapezina, assembly GCA_905163495.3. Taxonomy (NCBI): domain Eukaryota; kingdom Metazoa; phylum Arthropoda; class Insecta; order Lepidoptera; family Noctuidae; genus Cosmia; species Cosmia trapezina. Next base: position 26,497,552 of record LR991032.1, read on the forward strand.
TGGCTTGAGAGCTGGATCATAGGGCCTTCACTTATGCGCTTACACAAAGAGCAACGTGCAAAATATTCTGACCGTCTCTTTGAATAGATCAACCGGTAGCGCAGGTTTTCCGGTACAAACGTACCGGTAAACCTGCTGCTTTTTGCAGTTACCCTTAAGAGGAAAGGCGGGTGGCCAGACTTTTGAAAATTAGGTATTTTAAGAAGATATTGCTGTCGCTCTGCGAGCGCTCCGCCCTCGAATTCGTGCGATAAGGACAACTGCAGATCCGACTAAATAGCCTATGTAAAAAGTCACATTTCGAGGTTTGGCTCTCGCCTATTTCCTCCTCCAACATTGGACCAATTTAAAAGATATTTCATAAACTGAATAAGAAGGATATATACTATGCCCCTATGTTTTACTTTTTTCGTTAATAGTTGTCAAATTGGTACACTAGGCGTCTGTTGACAGCGGTCTGAATAGGCAATTTTGAGCATTTTTGAAGGGTTCTAGTTGTTATAAAAATAATATATCATTAAAAAGGAAAACATAGGGGCATACAAGTAACTGATATTTATATTTCTGTAAAAAATCATTGCTTTATGGTCATTAACCAGAAAGAAAATAGGCGAGAGCGTTTGTATCTTTTTGTATGGAGAAAAGAGCACCCACGTTTCCTCTTAACCCCACTGTCATGACAACCAGGACAGTTTAAAGTTCCCTAATACCTGCTAATCCACCTTCCGAAAATCGTGAAGATATCCAAATATAAACGTTATCAACATGCACACGCCCCGTGCATTCGTCCGTGGAGATAATGCACCTAATACCTACTAATCATAGTTTTTCTAAGCCGTTATCAGTTGATAAGGAATATATAATAATTCAATATCGTGAAGCCAGATTGTGGTGTTTATGCAGGAAGCTATCTGTGTGCAATCTTTTACGTAACTGTTTCTATGCTGATGAAAAATTTCGGGGGGTCGAATGTGATTTTTGGTACTCCTAGCTTTTATTAGGGGTGAGAATATCTATGTATCTTCCGGGGCGAATTCATTCCCGTGGATTTCGTACTTTATTACTCCGTTAGGGGTTGATTTTCAAAAAAACCCTGATACGTGTTATTTTTTTATTTTCGGTCTTAACTTTGACTCCCCCAATCTTCCTTATGGGGGCAGTTTAGGAACACAAAAAATTACAAACTTCATTATTTACTTAGATAAGTAATAAAAGCCGCACGGGTCGATCGATCAGGTTAAGCTACGCTTGCTGCGGTTGGTCCGTAGATTGGTGACCATCTTTACATACCGAGACCCCTCCATGCACTACTACTGATTAAATAAATAAATAATAATAAATGCCTCTTGGTCCCATCTGTCGGTCTTGGACTTTTGACAGTCGTTACGGGTCGCCAGAAGCCCGAAAGTCTGCCAACCAGTCTTACCAAGGGGTATCGTATTACTCAGTAACTGGGTTGTGGAGGTCAGATAGGCAGTCGCTCCATGTAAAATGTGGGTATTCAGCTGCATCCGGTTAGACTGGAAGCCGACCCCAACATAGTTGGGGAAAGGCAGATGTTGATGAGTTTGCACGAAAATCACCAATAAGGTCACCATATTATGCCCTAGGGCGTTGCCACACTCTCCACTCACATCTTATGATGATTATTACGTTAAAAAACCGGCCAAGTGCGAGTCGGACTCACACATGTAGGGTTCCGTACCATAAACACTCCTGCCTAAGTAAATTATTATTTACTTAGGCACCTGTTACAGATTTATTATTAGAGAATAATGGTTCACGGTTTATGCATAAGGTTTATGTTTAAGAAATTAAATGTTTTTTTTTAATTTTTATATTTGAGTTGATTGAATGAAAGGTAAATTGCGGTTTACGATTTATGACATATTAAAAAAAAACTACTTAATAGATCTCTTTCAAACCAATTTTCGGTGGAAGTTTACATGGTAATGTACATGACATATTTTTTTTTGTTTTATCATTCTCTTATTTTAGAAGTTACAGGGGGGGGGGTTACAGGGGGGGGGAAACATTTTACCACTTTGGAAGTGTCTCTCGCGCAAACTATTCAGTTTAGAAAAAAATGATATTAGAAACCTCAATATCATTTTTGAAGACCTATCCATAGACACCCCACACTTATAAGTTTGATGAAAAATTTTTTTTTGAGTTTCAGTTCTAAGTATGGGGACCCCCAAAATTTATTGTTTTTTATCTATTTTTATGAGAAAATCTTAATGCGGTTCACAGAATACATCTACTTACCAAGTTTCCATAGTATAGGTAGTTCTTATAGTTTCGGAAAAAAGTGGCTGTGACATACGGACGGACAGACAGACAGACATGACGAATCTAGATATAGGACCTTTCTAGTTAGAAGACCACGATCAAAGGCCGCTTAGCCTGGCGGTAATAAAAAAGGTTGTAGTTTTGCTCTTTTCTGCCTCAGTGAACTGGAGGGGAAAGTTTATAACATAACATGCATAGTTCTGTAACATATCGCTGAATATAGTGTATAATGGAACAACTCCAATATCTTACCTTAGAATTACGACCCTTACAAATTTAGATACGATACCAAAGTAAAGAATTAGAAGACTTGCCACGTTTTATTACGTTAAAAAAAAAAGATTACTGAACTAAGTAATGAAAATAATAAAATTCTTACTAAAAACTTATTCTTTTGAAAAACTTTCAACTCATGTCTTACGAATTTAAAAAAAGTCATACTATTGTGGCGGCATCTACATCGCCACATACGAACTACGCATCACAATGACATGACGTCACGCAACCTGCATCGCGCAATCAGAGTTTACCGCGCGACTAGGATATAAACAACGTCCCGACATCAACCGTTCGGGTAGTAGCTCACCAGACGTCGGAGGATCCTCCCTTTTCAATGAAGGATGTGAAATTTATACCTTGTTCCTCATACTTCCAAACTATGTACTTAAAAAGCTATGTATTTTCCCTGACTAAGTAAATAATAGATTAGGTGAGCTATGTAAATCTTATTCCTTTTCTAGATTCACGGAAAAACTAAATAATATGAAGCCACAAAAATGGTAGTTCTCAATTGTTTTTTTCCTGTGAAAGTTGAAAACTTTCGGCATAGCCAAGAAGCCAAAATAATAATAAAAATTAAAACAACAAAATCCAAAACTTTTGTTTGAAAGGTAAAAGAGGGGGTCAGACAATACACGAATCCTGCCTTAAACCTTTTTTGTTATTAAACCTTTTCAAACGATGTTCTTTCTTCTTTTTTTTCAGTCGGTACAACTCTTTGAATTTCGAATACTTACCTACAATATTATAAGAAATTAATATGTTACATAATTTCCAGACGACTTTCTACTATAGAAAGAAAGGTTATTGGTCACTATTTTTTTTTATTGGTAGGTTTAGTAGTCTAATTTAATGTTTTGTATTTCGTAATGTTTCGTATTGTATAGAATCAAGTTCTTGTAACTGAACAGGCAGCTGTGCTGCTGGGGAGTTTGTTCCGCTACTTCTTCTTCCCAGCTAAAGCACTAGGAAGTGGTGAAGGGCGGGCGTTTTTTGGGACTGCCTTATGTAATTTTGACGTTCGAAAAGTGCTAATTCTCAACCTAGTTTGAATAAATGACTTTTGATTTTTATTCAGTATTGGTTGATTTCAGAAAATTAAATATTTGTTAAGTACTTCACAATATTCTGCCTGAACTCCTGAAGTCTCTAATAAAGTTTAAAAAAACTGTAACCCGACTATGGAAAAATAAAATTGATCTAAAAAGTTCAAAATATTTATTTAAACAATAATGACATAGGTATATACATATTTGTAATTTGCTCGTCAAGACCTTTCTTTTAATACCAAACATGTCATAATTATCTCAATTTATTTTTTTTCGAGGTCAGAAATTTACGTGTTAAGTCCACCATTTTAGGGATCATTTATATAGCCTATGTCACCCGGACCATTATTTCGAATCTACTGATACCTCATTCATGAAAATCGGTTCATTAATTTAGGCGCTACGGTGGAACACACGTAAATACATACTTATATACATACATACACAAGTAGACTGCTAAAATCATAACCCTTCCTTTTGGCTTTGCCGTAGTCGGGTAAAAAGAACACGTCTTTGATTGACTCTAAAAAAATGTACAGTTTTCTCAGTCAGTCATATTAAACATACAGTTTAGAAGATGTAGACTGTATATAATTTCAGATTTTTCTCTTTGCCAACTTCGGAGATAAGGGGGATAACGGTATTTTTTTTTACATTTTTCATCAAAAGTCAAAAACTATGCGGCCTAAAAAAAAGAAAAAATGTTTAAGAATGTGCAAACAGCGCTCATTCATATTATTATGATATCAATTGATACCCCACATGCCCTAGTAGAAGTAGCGGACTTTGAATTTTTAAGATCACCTTTCAGTCCAAAAAAAAAGTATTTCTTTCTTATTTGCAAAATAGTTGAGCAAACGTCATCTAAAACTATTCCAAATTTCAAGTTGATAGCATTAGTAGTTCTTGAGATATCCAGCTTTGACAGACGGACAGACTGATTTTACCATTTTGATACGGAACCCTAAAAAGCCACTATAATCAGCTTGTCTTTCTAGGTCTCTACCATACATAAGATCCCTATTTCAAACACATCAACTACTTTTAAACTGGAACACATAACTCACCATTTATTTATCTTCACAATAGGGTAATTGCAATTATTTCAAAAATATAGGCCAGATATTAAACAATAACTTATGTCTGCCACTTAGTAGCGAGACGGTAGTTTTTTTATCACACGCGACCTATTTTTTGTAATCTTAACTTTATTATTTATAAGTTTTCTCTTTTATAGATCTATAAAATAGTCATGTCATTCGTAGATCTTTGACAGCCGTTGCGGGTAGTCAGAAGCGAAAGTCTGACAACCAGTCTTGCCAAGGGGTATCGTATTGCCCAGTTACTGGGTTGTGGAGGTCAGACAGGCAGTCGCTCCATGTAAAATACTGGTATTCAGCTGCATCCGGTTAGACTGAAAGATAATTGGGAAAAGACTAGGCAGATTTATTGATAACCAGCTTTTGCCCGCGGCTTCGCCCGCGCATATATTATACATAATAAACCTTCCTCTTGAATCACTCTATCTACTAAAAAACACCATCAAAATCCGTTGTGCAGTTTTAAAGATTTAAGCATACAAAGGGACAGACAGACAGCGGGAAGCGACTTTGTTTTATACTCATGTGATCTCCTTACATAGGTAATAAATGTTTACCCTCATCTTTCGAGGCTATGTTAATCCGGGCTTCCGGTCTAACGAAGAAAGATCAGATACTTATACCGATTGTCAAAATAACTAACAACTCGTGAAAACTGTCACAGATTATCGAATAATAAGCGACGCTGTGACGTAGGTAAAAGTATCCCGATGTGTAAAGAACGGGTCCAATCCAAGACTAACTCTGTAAGAAGCGATGCTGAACTTTGCAGATCAATCCGAGGGCCTTTACAGACTAATAAATGTCCTCAAATCTCACTGTACTTTCCGACAGTTAAAGTATACCCCGTCTCTACCTATGGGGTGTCGAAGAAAGCGGCATTTTCTTCCGATATCAGCTAGGAGGAGCTCGTGGCTAAGTAATAACAGGCACACGGGTCGATCCGTCAGGTTAAGCTACGCTTACCGGGGTTGGTCAGTGGATGGGTGACCATCTTTACATACCGAGATTCCTCCGTGCCTCGGAAAGCACGTTAAGCCGTTGGTCCCGGCTGTCATTCGTGGATCTTTGACAGTCGTTACGGGTCGTCAGAAGCCCGAAAGTCTGACAACCAGTCTTACCAAGGGGTATCGTATTACCCAGTAACCGGGTTGTGGACGTCAGATAGGCAGTCGCTGGTCACTGGTATTCAGCTGCATCCGGTTAGACTGGAAGCCGATCCCAACATAGTTGGGAAAAGGCTAAGCAGATTGATCAGCTAGACAGTACTGTTGATTACCAATTCAAGCGCTTTGGTCACTAATCATATAAGCGAAAGCAATGCCAATTTTATTAAGGCAATACTTCTACTGGCATTTAAACTGTTCGTCGAGATCTAGAGCCACACAGTTATCAAACAATGTTCTTCAAAGCTGGACATTTTTTTTATCCCCTTGCCAACATTCGCGCCAAATTGTCAAAGCCCTTGGCCCCTCTTCAATGATAATGACATATTCCTTCAACACTAACCATTCTACAATTTCCAGATCACATCACACATGACTCCATAGCCGTCAAAATGGTGGACACACAGCATTTCTGCCTGCGCTGGAACAACTATCAGAGCAGTATCACCAGCGCGTTCGAGAATCTTCGGGATGACGAGGATTTTGTCGACGTCACACTAGCCTGCGATGGCAAGAGTTTGAAAGCACATCGAGTTGTATTGTCAGCCTGCAGTCCGTACTTCAGGGAGCTTTTAAAGGTAATTTTTAGGGTTTTTTCTTGTATAAGGTTTGCAGGGATTTAAAAGGATTTTTATGCCTTGAACTGAGGATAGAGCCTGTTTTGTGAATTAAACCGATGATCAAGGATTGTCCGTAGTGTTATTCCCTAGAAATCACTTTGAAAGTGAGTTCACTTTGGAGTTTTTGTATAACTCTATGATCACTTGACGGTTTGACGTGAACTATTCATAATTTAATAACAGCTACAAATGGTTTTGTCTATTGAATGCTTGATTTCTGCCGATTCTCTAACGAAACAAGCGATGTATTATGGAAAACATATCACATCAATTAATAGTAATTGTACTTACTTTTATTTTATAATTGAGAATGAATCATTACAAAGACTACAAGATTGTAAGTTGCATATAATGGCCGCGAGATGGCGCATTTTAATTCCTAGATATTTTAATAATCTTGATAAATCCACAATCTATTTGAATTTCTGCTCAAGGACTATAAAAACTCACAAAACTAATCCAAACATTTTTTATTTATAATAAAATAAAACTGGCACTGCTGCTGCGGCTGCGGAAAACCTCAAGCGGCGGAAGTATAATAACCTTATCGGTAATTATATTTTTGAGCCGTTTGGGGTTGAAACCCTTGGGCCGTGGGGTCCGAGTGCTCATAGTTTGTTTAAGGAAATCTCCAAACGGTTTGTTGACACTTCCCGTGACCCAAGGGCTGGCTTTTACCTTGGCCAGAGGATTAGCATTGCCATACAACGTGGCAATGCCGCCAGTCTCTTGGGTACTCTACCAGTCGACAGCGATGCGGAGGAATTTTTCGACGCCATATTTTAGTTTTTTATTAGTTTTAGTTTAAGATATTATATTTTTAAGTTATTTTAGCTTATTTTTAAGTATATTGAAACATTAAAATGTCGACAAGTAAATAAACAAAATAGATTTAATATCGTTATTGAATAAATAAAATAAATAAAATTTTGAAAATAATAATCTCGAAAATACAAAGAATGTTCCAAAAAATCTAAAAACGAATTTTCTACATTTGTCAGGTGTGGGGTTCGAACCCACGCTCCCTCTCGGGAACCAGAGCTTAAATCTGGCGCCTTAGACCACTCGGCCAACCTGACTTATGTAGAGGCGTCGAAATTAGCGATCACCTTCTAGGGTCAACTTATGTTACTCTTGATGTGTGAAAATATGGCGAAATAATTGATTTTTCAGTGGAAATCATTTTCAATAGTAACAATTTATGATAGTGACGTCACTCGTCCATAATTATTACCACCTATAGGTAAATTGGTTTGATAGTCTGTTTATTCCTACAATATTTGCAAACAAAAATAAAACCTCCCATTCGCAAATTACATTTCAAACGAACATTCCAGCTATATTTTATTCTTTTTAATCAGTTTTTCGTCTATAATCCGAATGGCCAGTGTTCCCACACCCAATAAATAGTAGAGTGGGTTAAAACAGCCCGGCTAGAGCTCTACCGCTGAATATTTTATATTCATTCCATAGTAATTGAGTTTTTTGTTTATTTATCTGATAGCTGTATGATATTCTATGCTTCAGAGTTATTTTAGGACTTTTTGATACAGCGATTTTGTATTTTGACAATGTTTTGTCGACTTTTATATAATATAAACTACCTAGGTACCTATATAATAGGTGTTTGATAAGACTGAAATTATTTTCTGAAATCCATAGATTTAATTTATCTGTTAATTCGTGTAGGTAATTTACAAAACATTTATTAATAGGTATAAAAAAACGAATAATACAAACGTTTATTTTCTCCACCACATAATGAAAACTTATAAAATACATAATTTGTGTATACAAAAAATGCATTGATGTTGTGGAGACTGGAGCCTTGTAATAAACTCCTTTGCAAAAAAAACGGGCACCTTACAATCTATGGATAGTATTAATATTTTTAGTATGTCATTAGCATAAATGACTAGAAATTTCTTATTATAATTGAAAATATAGTTTTTAACCCTTAAATCTTGGAATCAGTGTTTTAGTCAATGTAAATAGAGAGTCGTGTTAAAATGGAAATTTTTAGGGTATAATTAAATTAAGACTACGAGTATTTTTAGGGTATTTTAATAAAAAAAATACATTAAAAAATAAAAATTAATAACGAGTATGACCTTCCCTTGCAGCGATTACGGCATGTAATCGTCTTGGCATGCTTTCCAGCAGGCTTTTGATGGTCTCCTGTGAAATGTGTACCCACTCAGCCGAGATCACACGTTTAAGCTCCCTGATGTTTTGTGGAAGGGGTTGGACAGATCGTACTCGACTTTTTAGGAGGTCCCAGACGTGCTCAATGGGGTTAAGGTCGGGGCTCCGCACTAGCCAATCAAGACGACGAATACCGACCTCTTGCATATAAGCATCTACGTCGCCAGAACGGTGGTCCCGAGCATTAACGTCCATTTAAATGGCATCTTCACCAATTACAGTCAGTGCGGGCTGTGCATGTTGACAAATTATTCCTGTTATGTACCCTTGCGCATTTAGTGAGCCATTTTCAATTAACACTATCTCGGTACGATAGCTGGAAGTTTCGCCCGCCCAAAACATAACGGACCTTCCACCATAAGGGGTGATTTCTTCAAAACACACGTTGGCATAGCGTTCCCCTGGTCTTCGTAACACTCGCCAGCGTTGGTCCTTACCATTCAGACAAATTCGAGCCTACTCCAGTTACCAGTGTCCAAGATAGACAATTTCTAGTGAACCTCAGTCGAGCAATCCGATGCTCACGGAGTAACTTGGGGCCCCGCGCTGGTCGTCGACTGCGTATATCAACCGCTAAAAGCCCCCTCCTCACTGTTCATAGGCTAACTTGTGCTCCTCGTACCTCTTCAAGGTTTATTTTGAGGTCTATGTAACTGCATTTGCGGTTTCTCAGCGCCTGAATCACTAAAAAGCGGTCGTCTCGTGGTTGTGTGCAACGTTTTCTCCCAGAACCTTGCCTTCTTTGAACGTAACCTGTATCTTGGTATCGAGTCCAGGTTCTTTGGACAGTGGAACGACTCACGTTTAACCGCTGTGAGCCGTAACATTGGCTACACCCCTCTCCCAGCAGTGCTATAATTTTACTAGCTCTTATTGCTTTTTCTGCCATTACAATCGGCACAAAGATATCTGTTTTAAGTCACAATAAGGCAGGATTATGCGATAAACAAAAATTATTCTAATAAAAATAACGAGAAGTTAGTTTTAGTTGCCTGATAACTTTTAACCGCAAACCTGCGAATAGTACTCGTAAGTAAAAAGTCATAAACTGAAAAAGGTATTATTATTTTTAAAGACGACAGTTTCGAATTTGAAATTAACTTTTTTTTCATACCCGGACTCTTTATTAAGTGGCAGTAACATAGTTTGGCTATTAAAACCTCTTTAGAACTAAATGATTACCAATAATGTACAAAAATCCAAACCGCCCGTTTTTTTTGCAAAGGAGTGTATAAGTAATTTTTGGTACGTCATTATCACTACAAAATAACGGTTAATTTTTTTTAACTGATATTCGTTTCTTAGTAAAACTAAGTACCTACTTAATTTTACTTTTATAATGCTAAGTACAATTGAAAAACTTGAATTCACATTTTTTTGTTGATATAAGTGTGAAAATGTATTAAACAAACAAAATCAACACTAACCGTCTTATTACAAAACAAGGTTCATCTTCAAATCCAGGTTTAAACCATGGACCCTTTTTTTAATTTTGAACTTTATTCCGACACATTAAGATGTCAGTTTTACAAAACTGACAACTTAGTACCGGAGTAAGTTGTCAGTTTTGTATAAAGAACTGTATTTCTATCACAGCGTTCTTATTCTAAATTCCATGGTTTAAACCATGACAGAAGAAAAACCTCGTTTTGTAATAAGGCCGTAAGGGTTTAAGGGGTAGGTTCGAAGCCAAAAACGGCTGTTTTTGGCATTAACTGTAAATTTCAAAATGTTCCATATCTCCAGACTTATGATTTTTTTCTCAATGGTGACGCTAGTTGGATCACTACTCGCCTTAACCAGCCGGACTCAAGCGCGGCCGATTCGCTAAACAAGCAACAATCATGCAGGATCTATTAGTTGTAATATTAGGTACAAAATATTCAACCAAACCAAATAATTTTAGTTATTTACAACTGTTTTAAAAGTAGGTATACTGGAAGAAAATTCTTAAAAAATAAGCAGTAGGTACCTTTGTAGTTAGAATTATAATTATGTCGTATTTCTATGTATTTTACTGTATGAACATAAATAATAAAATAAATAAATAAAATCTTCTCTTCACTACTCAACAATAAAGACCCTGCTAGCCTTTACCATGTAAGCAATACAGGCCCTTGGTACAACTTTGTTTTTTTTTTCTCAGTACTGTAAGGGCTCGAACCTCAACAGTGAGTGACTAGCTACGGAATAAATACACAGTAGTGCACAGGAGAAATGGGGCTGAAGCCCGCTTTATTAATAATCAGAATAAATTATAATTCACGCACTGCCTACACAGAGCCCTAGCTAAAATCTATCTGTCACTCCTTAAAGAAAACCGAGCTTCCCTTTTCTTTAAGAGTAATTCGATGTTTGAATGATCGAAATGCCAGCCAGAATCATTGATAAGGATTGACCAAAGCATGAAACCTGTACAGTACTATGTACTCTACTTGCTCGCACTATTTTAACCCTCAAAGTCTCTCCCCAGTCAACACCATGCAAGCACCCAGTGATCGTACTCCAAGACGTGGCATTCACGGACCTACACGCACTCGTCGAGTTCATCTACCACGGGGAGGTCAACGTGCACCAGAGGAGTCTGTCCTCCTTCCTCAAGACCGCTGAGGTCCTCCGCGTGTCTGGACTCACACATAATGAGAACGCACAGGGGGTGAGTAATTTTAGCGTAGGTTTAGTGTTACAGTGGGTGGGTTTTAGTTTTAGAGTGGGTGGGTTTTAGTTTTAGAGTGGGTGGGTTTTAGTTTTAGAGTGGGTGGGTTTTAGTTTTAGAGTGGGTGGGTTTTAGTTTTAGAGGTGTGGGTTTTAGTTTTAGAGTGGGTGGGTTTTAGTTTTAGAGTGGGTGGGTTTTAGTTTTAGAGTGGGTGGGTTTTAGTTTTAGAGTGGGTGGGTTTTAGTTTTAGAGTGGGTGCGTTTTAGTTTTTGATTGGGTGGGTTTTAGTTTTAGATTGGGTGGGATTTAGTTTTAGAGTGGGTGACTTTTAGAGTGGATTAAGTGATTGGTTTTTGGGTTGTTCAATGTAAAGCAAAGGTAAGTTGGTTAAAAGAAAATGGGTAAAGGGTTGTTATGTAAGAATTGGTAAGTCAAAGGAAGATTGTAGTTAATGGTTACGTAGGTCAGTAAACGACAATATATAATTGATATCCATGAAGATTATTTATTGGTTTCTAGTTTAAAAATACCTACCTCAATTTGATAACAGTTGTGGTATAAAGAATACAAGTTTTATCATTATATTATTAAAACGGTATCTATCTTGCTAATATATTATCTACGCAATTAATATATAGAAGTATTACGATTTCTTTTACAATTGGTAGTTTATTTTTATTTCTGATAAATGTATAAATTCAAGGCTTTTCCAACAACTGTTCAAAGTTTTAAATCATGCTACTTAATTAGCCAATTGGTAATTAGTACGAGTGTAGTTGGCATTTTAGAACTGACATAGCTACGAATGTTATACTATTTAAATGATACAAAATAATAATTAGGTACATATCCATAATAATCATTAGGACCAATTATCTATGTCAATCAATCTGCCTAGCCTTTTCCCAAACATGTTGGGGTCGGGTTCCAGTCTAACCGGATGCAGCTGAATACCAGTATTTTACATGGAGCGACTGCCTATCTGACCTCCACAACCCAGCAACTGGGTAATACGATACACCTTGATAAGACTGGTTGTCAGACTTTCGGGCTTCTGACGACCCGTAACGACTTTCAAAGATCCACGAATAACAGCCGGGACCATCAGATTAACGTGCTTTCCGAGGCACGGAGGAGTCTTGGTATGTAAAGATGGTCATCCATCCACGGACAAACCCCAGCAAGCGTAGCTTAACCTGATGGATTGACCTGTACGGCTGTTAAGTATTACTTAGCTACGCGCTCCTCAATTTCAAAGCAATTATCTATGTGAATAATATATAATAGACTGGCAACCCTGGCAACGTAAACAATAGCTCCTTAATTAATTATTGATTTAAATTTATTTACTGAGTATAAAATAATGAAAATAATGTGATTTACATCCAAATAATACATATAACCAGTGACAACGTTTTTTCTAATTAGTATCAAGTTCGGGGACAGTTAAAGGAAAAATAAGTGAATGCAGTGAATGTGATTCAAAACAAACTTTAAACTATGTGAAAGTGACATTATTCGACTATTTCAATATCAATGTCGATGTGTTATTGATCAAGCAAAAATTTCATCTAAAGTGTGCTAAACGTCGGCATTATCAATGTAAGACTGAATTATTTTTTTTGGTGGGTCGTTAATTTTATTTAAAAACACTAACAACATACTACTAGTGCCAGGACGTCATAGATTTACTGCTCTAGTGGTGAGAGGAAGAACTAATTGACGTCTATACAAAGTTTCCAGTACTACCAACATAAGGACACTTAACAGTGACAACTAGCGCCATAGTTCATACAAAACGGCTTAACAAGAAACTAAAAGTTACCGCTACTCCCCGCTAGACGGCGTTTAGTCGTGATTAGGGTTACCACTGTATAAAATAAATTTGCGAATGGTAGAATACTGAACTGAACATTGAAGTCTCTATAAAATTTGCAGTTTGATAATACTATTTAATAGAAATCGCTGTAGTTGACTAACATACTAGAAGGACTACGAGTTTACTTACGGAGAACACGAGATGGCGTTGGTATGTGCAGGTTGCAACCAAAATATACCAAAGAGCGAAATTATAAAATGTGTACTATGCCAATGTTCATACGATCTAGTTTGTGCAAATATTTCGAAAGTCCAGTTTAGTAAAATGACACAAGAAAAGAGAAAAACATGGAAATGTCAAACTTGCTGTTGTAAGATCCCTAAGAAAGATAACTCAAACACGCCTATACGTCCACGTGATTGCGATGTCACAGACATACCTGTAACTTTATCGCCGGAACAGTCGAATGTCACTCAAAGGACAAGAACAGCCTATCCAAGCAGCGGAACCTTTGAAGATCTTAGTATACTCGGTGACACAATTTGCACAGATAACAAGCAATCGCCACTGAACCCTGAAGTAACATTGCAAAGTATATGCGAAATTATAGTACAGAAGCTGCAGGAAAATAACATAACAATAATATCGCAAATCAAGAGTACAATAGAACTCGAAATTAATAAAGCGATTTCTAACTTGAAAAAAGACATAGAATCCGAAATACACACCTTACGCATTCAAAATGAAGAAAGAAAATTAGAAATTGAGAAATTAACTACAAAAATAAAGAATTTAGCTATTGAACATGAAAAACTAAAAAAAGAGATATCAGAGAAGTTTAGTCGCGTTTTTGACATACCCAGGCAGGATTCAAATATAAAGCAAAGACAAGCTATGCCACAACAGTGTTATGCAAACCAAAAACCATCAGGCTTTATACAAACCCCGAAGCATAAAAATAAATTGTGCGTTATCAGCAGTTATTGCACAAAGGGAACTCTGCCGCAAATTGAAGCAGTTTTCACAAAACATTTTGACTACTGTCATTATTTATTACCAGATATTTTCAATGAAGAATCTATAAACAGTGCAGAAAATAAATTACGAGATTTCACATTGAACGACTATTGCCTTATATTTATCGGAGAGGATGACTTGAAAAATGGGGACTACATAAATATCTTAGACAAATTAAAGAAACTGCTGAAAAACACTTCTCACACGAATAGCGTTATTTGTGCTCCAACCTATATAAAAGGCGCACTAATATTTAATTATAAAGTCGAGTTATTTACCAACCTTCTCTATATGGATATAAGAGATAGTGAATATGCATACTTCTTTGACAGTAACTCATACCTGAAACATGAAATGTTTTCGCACGTCACAGGAAGAATAAACAAAAACGGATGGAGTAGCATATATGAACAAATCCTGGCTAACATAATAGTGGACTATGAATTATTTAATAATCAAGACAATCCACAAGAAAGTTCCATGGCAGATAGAATTAATGATACTGATACTAGTTCTATAAATGGTAATAATTTATTTCGTCTATAACTATATACATGTGTTACATCAGAATATTGCAGGTTTAATTGGTAAATCAGATATGTTAACAGTCTGTTTGAACGTTTTTACTTCTAAAACTATAGACGTATTGTGCATTACTGAGCACAATATGATTAAAGATGACATCCCACGACTTTGTGTACCATCATATAAATTAGCTTCAACATTTTGTAGGAATAACAGAAGTGGAGGTTCTTGCATTTTGGTCAAAAATATTCATTCATATAAAGTACTTGATGATGTAGTATCACTTTCAGTGCCTAACGTAGTTGAATGTTCAGGAATTGAATTATTACAACATAAAATAATTATCATATGCGTATACAGAGTTCCAAAAAATACTTCTAAAGACTTTGACACTTTCTTTCGGATTTTACACCAAATTCTTAATAAATATAGATCTAAAGATAAGAAAATTATAATTGCAGGAGACCTAAACATTGATATTCTCAAGACTAATAAAATAACAGCCGAGCTCATTCACTCACTCGCATCCTACAATTTGCGACTTCAGTTTGACACTCCAACACGATTGGTTAGTGGCACGTGCCTGGATAACATAGCTCACAACGTCAAAGGCTGCAAAGGCGAATTGGTTGAGTTGGCCCTATCGGATCATGTGGCCCAAATTCTTAAATGCCCCGTAAAAAAGAGTTGCTCCATTAAGTACTGGTACGTCCAACGGCGAGACTATTCAAATGAAAACAGAGATAAATTTATAAAATGTCTTAGTAGCTTAAGTTTTAGTGAAGTTTATGAAACAGATGACCCTAATAATGCCTTCTCTCAGTTTCATAATACGTTCACATTGTTTTATAATTTATGTTTTCCTTATATTAAAGTTAAAGTTATGGTAGACAAAAGGCCAAAATGGATCTCAAAAGGCATTAGTTTGTGCAGCAAACGTAGACGAGAACTCTTATGGAAGTATAGAAAATCCCCAACTAGCAAAAACAAAAGTAATTTTAAATCTTACTCAAAAAGATATAAATCTGTTCTCAATCTTACCCAAAAATCACAAAATAGCCATTATATTAAAACTTCTATTAACAAAAGTAAAGCTACATGGCAAGTTATAAACAAAAACAAAAATAATGTACTCAAGGAGAACATAAATAAAATGAAAAATGATAATGGTAATACAATTTCAAATCCGAAAGAGATAGCTCAATTATTTAACGATTTCTTTTTAAACGTAGCTAACTGTGAACGAGCAAACACAATACCACATTTATCGGGTAAAAGTCAACCTAACTCTATTTTTATGAAACCTGTAACTCCTAATGATATCTTTAAAATAATTAATTCTTTAAAAAATGTACGCAGCACTGGTTACGATGAGGTTACAGTTGGAGTTGTGAAAGATGTAGCTCCTATAATTTCTACTGTTTTAAGCTATACTATTAACCTGAGTATAGAACACGGAGTTTTCCCAGATAAACTTAAGTACACCATTATAAAACCTATGTTTAAGAAGGGTGATGTTGAAGATCTCAATTGTTACAGACCTATAGCGTTAATACCCATCTTCTCGAAAATTTATGAAAAAGTTATATATACATCGTTGTATACTTTTCTTGAAACCAATAACGTCCTTGCCAGCGAACAATACGGCTTTCGTAAAAGTAAATCAATAAATAATGCGATTTATAATTTCATATATACAGTAATGACCAATTTAGATAATAGAAAACCAGCTGTAGCCATGTACTTAGACATGTCAAAAGCTTTCGACCACGTTCGTCATGACATTTTGCTCCAAAAATTAAATGACTATGGTGTTAGGGGTAATGTTAATAATCTAATAAAATCCTATTTAAGCGATAGACACCAAGCTACTCAAATAAATAGAGTATGCCCAATATCGAAAGAAGAAAAAGTTTACAAATCTCAGTTCACTAATGTCCGTTTTGGGGTACCACAAGGTAGCGTATTGGGCCCACCACTCTTTATTGTATATATTAATGATTTACCATCCATAACGCACCATCAAATGACACTTTTTGCGGACGACAGCACAGTTCTGTTTGATGGTGACAATTTGCATTCTAGCATTAATGTGGAGATTGATATGTTTTTAAGTAAGGCAACTGAATGGCTATCATCTAATAATTTAAACATAAATCTGTCAAAAACAAAAATTATGAAATTTAGACAAAATTTTCTAGCATCGCCAAATTTAAATATAACATTCAAAGATACAAATATTGAAGAAATAGATGAAATTAAGTTTTTGGGGCTACATATTGACAGAAGACTTAACTGGAAAAATCACATAGGTTATGTCTGTAAACGCTTAAATCAACAGTCATATGCCCTTTATAAATTAAGTAAAATAGCAGATAAATCTGCTGTTCTTAGTGCGTATCATGGTTATGTCTCTTCCGTTTTAAGGTACGGTCTTATGTTCTGGGGCAATTCAACCAACAAAAACCTAGCTTTTAAGGCGCAAAAGCGGTGTATCCGATCAATCGTGAACATTGATTCAACGGACACCTGTGTTCCACATTTTAAGAAACTGAAAATACTACCACTTCCCTGTATGTTTATATACGAATGTGCCATTTTCGCAAAATTAAATATTCACCGTTTCAAATTTAGTAATAGAGCCAGACATAAAGACAAAATGACACGTGAACCCCACAAAACTGCTCTTTTCCATAAAAGTGTTTTTTATCTAATACCTGACATATATAATAAATTGCCAAAGACAATTAGAGATTTAGATTTGCATAATTATAAAAAGAAATTATTTCAATTGCTGTTAGACAAATGTTACTTTACTTTAAAAGATTATCTCGATGATGTTATTTAATTTTAATTATTCCCCTGATAAGTAAAATGTGTATATTTCTTAATTTGTATAATTTAATTCTAACTGAATTTATAACTTATGTCTCGTTATTTTAATTGTTGCCTTGACATGTAAAAATATTCGTTAATTCTAAAGTGCTGCATATTTAAATTGTTATTATTTTAATTTTCTATTTGATTGTGCTGTTAAAATGTTACTTACTGTAAAATTATTGTATGCCATTATGGCGGGTCATAGCTGTGTACAATTTCGGAAACATGTAACAACTTATTGCTTACCTATGTACCACAATAAAGAATATTTGTATTTGTATTTGTATTTGTATAAATTGACACCTACCTAATATTTTTTTTGTACGGCAAAGTATGTTTAACTTGTCTTTGGATTAGCTGACAGAACATAAATTCCATAAGTTAGAACATAATGTTGCTACTCTTCATAACACCTCTTCCTAAATTCACCAGCCCGCGCAGGGCCCGCGTGGGGTTACGGCCCACTCACTTACAGAGCCTTACCTCCCAGCAGAGGAAATATTGCAGAGTAATCATAAATTTCTAACCCACACCCTCTCCACAGCCGCTGCTGCAGCCCATGCGCGCGCCCTCCACCACCTCGCCGCACACGCCGCCGCACTCCGCCCACAGCACCCATATCAGCCACACGCAATCCTACGACCGTCTGGAAGAGGCTCTACTCCAGCCAACACCATCAAGCATCCATCAGCCACTCATGCGCAGAACCCCGCTGCCGCCGCGCCGGCTCAGCCGCTCAGCCGACAACAGCCCCGACGTCATCAAACGTCCTCGCCACGACAACAACAATGAGCAACCGCAGATTCATGCAACTGACTTCTCGACTAATAAAAACAATACTCATACCCGCGGGCATAATGAGTCGGGGAACAACGGGAACGGGATCTCTAATAGCAGCTCCTCGCCTTCCCCGAGGCTCATGGATGACGTGAAGAATGAGCCGATTGATATGATCTGTCCCTCGAACCCGGATATTGACAGGAGCACGGATGATACACCGCCGCATCATCACAGACCACTGGTGAGTTGGTAAAACGTCTGCCATTTTGTTTTTTTAGAGTGGTTTTGAGTTCGAAGGAGTTTGGCTGTGTAAGACAATATTGGGTTCGATTCCTAATCACCGTCTGACAAATAAATGTGGTTATAAATGTTATTTTATTATTGAGTTTAAAAATCTTGAAAAATGTTCGATGCTACTTAAGTAGGTACCTACTTAAGTACCTACGCAATATCGAACATAAGATTTACTTATTGAAGAGTCACATGATGAACACACCATGATGAACAAACATTATTTTAATTGACAGACTTTAAACATACTGAACACCGCGGTAGAGGTTCGGGTTCGATTCCCTGGCGAGTAAAACTTCGACTTACATAGGAACCCAAACCCCCAAGTTCTTGATCCCGAGCTCAAGATCTTGTTGGATTTGTGAGCTGCCAACCAGGAGTGGTGAACCTTATAGATACTTTACAGTTTACCCCCATGGGACCACGCCCTTAATAGTGTAAATATGGGCCATATCTTACTTGACGAATATAGATACCTACTTTTACCATACAGGATAGTGTACTACAAAAGTATAGCTATATATTCATTTATATGAGTCACTTCTGAGTTAATTCTTAAGAAAACGTAATTTTAGACTCGAACTCCGCAAAATTTAATATTAATAACTTCTCATGACTTAAGTACTTAATTAAAACAATCCAAACCAAACGGATCTGAAAACCGTGACACAAAGAAATCTAAGTTTCTCCTGAAAAAACTGAAAAGACAATATATTTAACTTCATTTTTAGAGAAAAACTACTTTCAATTGAATTCGGGTATTATTCAATTTGTCGAACGAAAACTGCGTATGTCAACAAATTCCTTAATACTTAGCAACACTTACATTAAAAATACAAACATTGTTAAAAGTACTATAATAAGCAATATTATCGTATTACGTATATATAGTACTTGCTACACATTCTATGACTGTTTATTCACAGAATTGATCGATTACCAAATCAATAAATGAGTACGAGCAATGTTCTACTAAAATATTTCCTGACGAAATGAATAGAACTCTGAACATTATAAAACAATTAAGGTTTGTCCTGCCTAAAATACGGCGAAAATAAGTAATTTTGTTTCCATTTTTTACAGTAAATATAGCATATTTTTGATAGGAAAAAATACACAGCAATCTACAGTACATAAGAAGTGATTTCATTTGTCCTGAAATTTATTTTAGTTTGTAGAACTAAAGAAAAAAGAACTAAATCCAGGTCTATTTCTGTCTATTTTTTCTAGTTTTTACCATATTACTCCTACAATTTCCATTAAAACTGTTCATAAAATTATATAGTTCTTTAAAAAATAATAATAAGGAATGCTTAACAATAGATTTTTTGTAAATTGATAATTACTTCATATTTTGCAAGCGTTGTGTGCAGTCCGACAGTGACCGCGCTTTTTTACGACGGACAAGCCTTAACTATGGCAATTTCGTGACGAAATGAATATTAGAACTCTGAACATTATAAAACAATTAAATCGTGAAGAGCAATTTAACTGAACAGAAGCTTACTTAAATAAATGATAACTGGGACCTAGTTTATTTTCAATCAGTTCATTGTAAGTTTCGATTATTTTGCGGGTTTAGATTTGAAGGTTCATAAAGTAACATAGAATCTAGGTACTTACAAATCTCATGATTTGCGAATTCTCATTAAAATATATTTGACAGTTATCTATTTAAAAATAGAATACGAACTGTACAAAACAAAATCTAACTTCAATAAACATGCTTCAAATTAAATATCGAATTAAAACACTGTTACTGCCAGTCCTGTAAATACATATCAGCCAGTCCCATTTACGCGTTTTTTTTTAAACTGCTCTTCTCTACAATCTAATTCCGTGGCCATAGACACCTACAATATGACCCGGTAGCCTCAAAATCACCAATACCATAAACAAACAATACGTCTAAGTGTCAGTACCACGTATTAGAGTGCTAGACACTAGAATTTGTACCCGGAACTCGATGGGTGTCAAGTACAGAGTATCAGGTAGTCGTGACAGCGATAACATTGTTGTATGGGCTAATGATTCTAGTGGGTAAGCGGCCTTGACACTGGTCGACGCTGGGGACTTTGATTTCTAGATGTTTTTGGTGGTATTTGAAAAGATTTTTGACCGTTTTCAGGAGTAGAAGGCGTTTAGGATGTGGGATGATAGTAGTTCTCCATAGGTAATACCAAAATGTACAGTAGGCTGCATCAATTGGGTACCCCAGTTGTATTAAAATTTTAATACAACTGGGGTACCCAATTGATGTAGCCCACGAACCAAATAGAGCCTTTTTTTACTTTTAACATCGCCCACGAGAAAAAAAAATGTCGTTGGTGAAATACCTACCCGCACCTGTTTCCAGCCGAAAACCACACAGTCAAAAACTTAATTAAAATACTTAATAAAAATATCACCAATTATTTCTAATTCAGCCCACTCCACGAAACTTCCTCCAAATACACGCAATTCCAGAGAAAACAAACCTTTTTAAAATAAAAATGTTCAGAAAAATAAGACCCCATTTGGACTGAAGTGCCTATATTTTTATTAGGACAAAACTTTAGTTATTTGGAAGTTAAATTGGTATAGCTCGTAATAGTTGACGACTCCTACAGACTCCTGTTAATAACGCCTTCTTGTAATAACGCTCGGGGAAAGCGATTTTCATTTTTAATTTTGTAACATCAAGTAGATTTGAGAAGTTATTACCTAAGCTAATTTCGGGAAATAAACAACGTCGTTTGGAATCGACATGGCTTAGAGAAATATTAGTTTCCTGTGCGTACGGTTTCAGATTCGACTCGTACTTAGAAATACACAAATAAAAAGCCTAGTTACTAATACAGTATATCACATTACATCCTAAACAAGATACGGCCAAAGACTAAAGACAATTTGGACGCTACTTTAATGCCTACTCGCATCGTTCCTCAGGGAGGAGGCCCGCCATCGCGCGGCAGCTCAGCTGACGCTGAAGAGTGCACGCCACCACCGCACCCGCCACCGTTCATACAGCCACCAGACTCGAAACTCTTCAACCCGGCTAACACATACAACTTTACTATGGAAGCTCTGACGCATCCTTCATTGACTGGTAAGGGGATTTACTGTTTTTTTTTTGTTTTGAAGCCTATGGTAATAAAGAATACATAATCTGTTAAAGTCGAAAGATTTTTGGATTTGTGATCTTTGTTGACATCATTGTATAGGTACAAATTTCTTGCCGATAGCCAAATTGGAGAAATAATTTACAGAATTATTTGCGTAAAAGAAAGCACCTTGGAGAATGGACATCAAACCTGAACAATTTGTCACTCTAAATCTACCAGCGGCGGTATTATGATATTTTGTGTTTATATTATTTAGGAAGCAATTGAACGAAGACTCGATTGAACAAATAATAAAGTTTTCCAATCCGCTGAAACAGCCCTTTTTCTCCACCAAAATACTTGTCCTATTAATTGATGATTTTTAGCTCCCAAACATGATACGTGACACATCGAGCATTTCTTATACTTATATTGCTGTGAATATTTTTTGGAACGAAGTTTTTTTTTTTTGTTATTTGAATTTTAAGACTTGATGATTGTCATACCATCATGCTTGGTCGCTAAGAAGATAAAATACCTATCTTAGTCAATTATGCTGAAAGATGAAGATAGCATTATGAACTGTGTATTTTTTCCAGGTCTCCAAAGTCCCTTGACTCCGGACGGCATCGCAAGTACTTCCCAAGGTGAGTGCCAGCTTGTCTAGCAACGAATTTATTTTATTGCATTACTACATATATTGAGACAAACGATATTTTTAATGCACTGTCTGTCGTATGCCACCATCACCGCTTCCTCTCTGCTCTGTCATATTAGGTTTATATATCATTATTAGGTTTTTTTTTTATTATAATTTTTTTAAATGTATGAGGCAATTATCACGTGACATATAATTTATTTCTTTTAATATATGTATATTATTATAATTATATACTATTAACCTTGTATATGTCTTCATTTGTGCTCTGTGTTTCTGTATTTAAATTAATTAATGTTAGCTTTTGTGTTATGGTTCGATGGAGACGCGCGTAGGTACAAAATGATTCGATTTATTTAATTTTCAATGGTTTGGACTATCTGTACGACTGGGACGAATGTTTATCATTGAACCAAAACGCAATGTGGCGTGCATGTAATTGTTACTGTAACATAGTGTGTAACTTTACGAAGATATGCTAGCTTGTTTTATAGATGTTAAACAATTGTGTGCTAGGAAAACCCCCCCACTCCTATGTCTCCGAATTAGGTTTTTGTTGTTACCTTTTGTTTCTTTATTTTTTTTCAAATTCTCTCATTATTTACCAACCATTCCACGGAAATAAACGAAATGTTAACGAACGTAATTGTACGTACACGAATTGGCTGTAAACATTACATTAAAAAAATTGTAAAGAAAAAAAACCTACTTGAAAATAAGAAGAATACCACCAAATTAGTTTCCGAGAAATCCAATCATAACTTCGATATAAAAGTTGAGCGAATTCAGTAAAAGTAGAGTTTACTTATTGTTCCAAGCACAGCGGATCTCATGAATCATTTCTAAATACACTATTGGGTTGCACTCGATCACATTGTCTTGGGAAACGGAAAATATAATAACAGGGAGATCGAACAATGGATTTTTAGTAATGGTAACTTGGTGTCGGTTTATATAAAATACGCTCAAATTATTTCATTGAAGAATTAAAAACGCTTTTGTTCGGGAAATTTGAAACAAACGTTGCGCGTCTGTTATGAATACGGACCATAGTAAATCACACAATCATTGCTGAGCTTAACTAGCGACGGATAGGCGACATGTATGCGTTACTAATCCCGCTTCGCATCCCGCGGCGGGATCGCCTGTCGTCGTAACGGGGGGTGGCGGTGCTTAAACAGAGGCTACGATACGAGAGTGCATTAAACGCGCGAGCGTCGACGGGGCTAACTGCTTGTGTTGTGACCAGGTGGCGCCCGCACCCCCCCAGAAGATTACCGCTGTGAGCCCTGTAACAAGAGTTTGTCGTCCCTGACGCGGCTCAAACGACACATCCAAAACGTGCACATGAGACCTTCCCGGGAGCCCGTGTGTAACATTTGCCGGCGGGTCTACTCGAGTCTGAACAGCCTGCGCAACCACAAATCCATCTACCACCGCAAGCAGCAGCAGCCGGCGCCCGCGGCCCCGGGCCCCTTCTACTCCGTCAACTGACGCCCGACCCGCCGGCCCCGGCGCGCCCCCCTCACGTTGCCATTCGAAGAAACAGAACTGCCATCCTAACCACCTAATACGCCATACTCTTGCCCCTAGAACTTCGTTAAGTTTAAACAAAATTGTAACGCGATATGTTCCTAACATTTGTATATAGCATAGTAATGCATGCGCATCGCAAACTTTATCTATATCTATGTATAATTTATTTCTCACTGTATCTTGACGCTTGGTGGCAGCGCAGCGCGTCGCCGACGCCGCTGCGCTGCCACCGTCCTCTATGGAACCAATTGGGACATCTGATCAGTACACGCATAACCACCAACCGTTTTTAAAAAGCGCATTAGTCAAATTCGTGAAACACGTTGAATTGCCTCTGCTAGGTTCAAAATTGCCACCGAAACAATAGTGGTACAATAATTGTGCCAATTGGTTCCGTCACTTGGGACCCGTCGGGAGCGAGCGGGCGCATGGTGTGGATACGACGGGGTCGCTCCTGTTGACTAATGCGCTCATGTTGGTTGTTATGGGTGGCGCAGTTGGCCCTCTGGGCGCGGGGCACCGCTGCGAGGTGTGCGGCAAGCTGCTGTCCACGCGCCTCACGCTCAAGCGCCACACCGAGCAGCAGCACCTGCAGCCGCTGCACTCGGCGCGCTGCTCGCTGTGCCACAAGGTGTTCCGAACGCTCAACTCGCTCAACAACCATAAGAGCATCTACCACCGGAGGCAGCGCGGCGCGCCGCAGCAGACGCAGGCGCAGAACCTCACCACCAGCCCCGACACCAAGATCAACCAGCAGCATCACAACATCGACTTCTACAAGTTCAAAGACCAGTTTAACGTCTAATTTTGACTCTATGAAAGTTTTCTTTTTTTCAAAAACAATTATTCTCTATTTAAAAAAGGAAAGTAACTATTTTATTTTTCATATATCTTTTTTTATTTCCGTAACGGGACTTGTATATTTTTTGTTTTTCAGATTGTTTTCCTCTATGAAATATTTATTTGTGAACTTTGAACTTGTAAGTAAGTAAGGGTTGACACTGACTAACATCACAATATATAATGGCTTTCTGACATTCCACTTGTTACAAGGGAGGGCGAGTTAGATCGACTTTTAAAATATTTTTTTTTTGTTGAAATATTATCGATCGATTGCGCCCGGAGAGTGCAATACTGCGGTATAAAATGATTCCTGAATTTTTACACTATGTTAAATGTGCGACAATAAGGCGAAGAGAAAAAAAATAATATTTTGAGAAAAGATGAAAAATCTTGGTGCTGTAAATTTATATATTAGGCTTAAATTTATATAAAAGAAACGGTGTTCGTGTAAGTAACAGAAGAGGCATATTGTTTTCAAATTGTGTTCATTATTTTCGGCAATTATTTATTCTGTAATTTATCTGTATGATCTCACTTAGATATTTATACGAGATTACTAAACGAAAATATGTAAAAAAAAAGTATAAAAAACTATATACACAGATATATAATTGGCTTATGAGGCTTTCAAATTATTATTTTTGTTTAGGTGTTTTATTTTTTCATTTTTAAGACTGAATTCAGGTTATAATAGCACCAATAGAATGAGATGAAAGATTGTTTTTTGCAAAAAAATATATATACATATTAACCCGCAGATAGCACAACCACAGAAATATACCGGATATTACGACATACATAAACCAGGAATACATACATATATACATATAGTACAGCAAACCGACTTAGACACAAACAGAATAACTTCTCGCTTTCTTTTTGCAGTCGACATTTATTTATATTTTATCAATTTATTTATTTATGTCTTGTTTGTCGACTTTTATAAATCCTTTGCTGGCCTTTTATTATTATTATAATTGACAAACAACCATCAGTCGAAGGAAATTGCATTTTACAAAGTGAATCGCAAGGTGCCATTTTAAATGAATATGGCTATTTTTATTTTTTAGTTTAGTCACATTTTTTTTAGTTTTCAATCATTAGTTTTTATCGAAATCTTGTGTTCGTTTCTATTATTATTATTTCGTTGAGCCTTTTTAGGATAGTTTTTTTTTTCAAATAATAATATTTTTCGCTTTTTACAGACTTGTACTCGTATTTTTTGTACATTAAACACTCACAGTTTGTTTTTGTTTTGTACAATTGTAATTACACATTATTATTATTATTATATTATACATAATAGGTAATAGTATAAAAACAAATTTTTAATAATTCTCAGTGTTAAATGTTCCTAAATTTCAACAGTGTGAACTTTTCAACTATTAAATGTTCCGTGCTCGATGTTAATTACTAACGGAATTTTGCTTGCCATAAAATAATTTTAGTAAGTATATGTCTCGATATTGGGTGACGAAACTTGAACGCGTTAGAAAATTACGAGAAATAAAAGAGCTTAGAAAAATGTCTGAACTTTGCCTTTCTGAAAAACGGTCTAGATAGACAAGTCCATATTTATAATGGAAAGAACTGAGACTAAAGAAAACCTTGTTGAAGACTACAAAACACAACAGCTTTCTGAAGCAAGAAGATCAGCTCATAAAGACTACTTCTATTTTATTTAAAAGTTTCCCTTCCGCGTTAAAGTTCAATCATCCAATAAATAAATTAAAGTGCGTCTTTCCTTTGTGAAAAATATTCTAGTTCATGAAAACATCACTATACCGACTCTAAAGTGTCGATAAAATATCACTATTGTTAAAATTTTCATTTTATAGCATTAAGGGAACTTTGATTGTAAATGTTAACATAATTTATTATAAAATGATATACACCTTAAGTAATATTAGTGCCTGCTTCATATTATTGTGTTCTTATTGACAAAAAAAAGACATATTTTGCGTATTTTTTCGTAAATAAGCATTAGGTAGTGTTTGAGACACTTTTTACCTAGACAAGGTGCTTAACCTTCAAACAACTAAGAGGCTTCCTAAATGCTATATGTTATCAAATTCTGTTGTTATTGCTAGATACATAAATGCTTAGCCATTACTCGTTTAGTTAATTAGTAAGCTTTATTATAATAGTTTGGCTAATTGGAAGACTAGAGATTTGGTGCTAAAAGGAACGATGTTCGTAGAAGAGATAAGGGAAACGAAAGGAATCTAAATTTTTTCTAATATTTCGCAACATTCCGTGTACGAAAACGAAAATGATAAAAAAATGTTAAGTTTTTATTTGCGTAACATTGCAAAGTTTGAAACGTAGGATTGTTGTTTTTTGATTAGTAATTTAGTAATAGTTTTTCTTGTTAATTTGGGTTGGGACATTAAGTTAGTTGATTAAATAGGATTAAGGTTTATCTGAATTCATATAGATAATAGAAATACATGTTTACTTTACAATTACAGGGATGTGCTGCAATGGCAGTACGGTATTTCAGCTATTTTCAGTATAGCTATGAAAATTAAGAATTTATTTAGTAAAAAAAACTTGTCTCCGGTTGGGAAAAATTTTGCCAAAATAATAAGCGCTATAGACTGATTAGAGTAAGTACGCGTTTGACTTGTACACTATTAGGCGTATTTTATAGATAAAAAATGTACATTATTTACTAAATTACTTAATTGATAATTTTATAAAAAAAAATCGAGAAATGTTGTCGCACAGCAGGCGGTCAAAGCGTGATTAATTTTGGTAGTAATTAATAAACTCGAAATTTATTTGTGATTTGAAATGATCTTTGGTTCGAAATTTTTAGGTGTTAAGTTATTTTGGGATCTCGAGAGGCTGAAAGCCTCGGGTTTGAAAGGGTAGAATTACACCGTGTTCTAAGGAGCAGAACACATCCCTGTCAAAAACTATATTAGTTAGGATCTTAGCAAGTTTAAGACTGTTTCTGTGACCTGTTTAAGTTTTTATCTTTCTAACGAGTTAAGAATTTTTTTCAAACTCGCTCGTGCGCGTGCGTTGACTTTATCCAATGTGTTCTTATACTTCTTGTTGGCATTTTTACTTATTTTATAAGGAATCTAAATTAATTTATTGGTTGTTGTATTGAAATTTTATATATTTTTTTCTTAAATTATTGTTCTACTATCCACGAATCTAAATATTATTTTTTTGTTAACAATTGGCATCTGTGTAATGCAGTCCATTAGATTGTTTAATGTTATTCGAGATTGTGCCAAAAACTACGGTGTTTTTATGTTTTGTCTTCCATTTTGAGGCGAATTCGTCTTGAACATAGCGTGGAACGCTAAAAATAAATAAATTCTTTTAATGGGCTGCACCTAGCTATATTCTAATATTAAAAATGATTTCGCAACACTATATTATATATTCATAAATAGTTCTTTTCCTTCCTTACTTTTTAAATTAAAAATAATTGAAGTAACTACTCATAAAATGTAATCGTTAAACCGAACTTCATAAATCCTAATATTGATGATAATGGCGTTTTTAATAAAAACAAATATACAAAAAACAATATTGCCAGTTTTATTAGAAAATCCTTTAACTACCCGAGTATTTATTTGTGTTTTTTGTCAAAGAATTATGAGCTTTTTTGTAGAAACAGTTAGATAATTTTCATAGTGCACTGTTTTCTTTTTTTTTATTAATTTCGAAACACGCTTAGCATATCTAGTTTCCCGCCTAAATATTTATTTTCCCGCCTCAACGCATGCTGACTGTTAACACCCTTCACGAGCCACTGTAGCTTCGCCATCATTTACATTTGTTTTTCTATTTTATTTATCATTTATTTTAGTCACACTTTGTTTGTTTTTTTCTTGAAAAAAAAAAAAAACTTGTCATAATGAGATCCCTGGAGTAGGTTTAATTTTTTTTTAATTTATACCGCGTTCGGGGAGCAACCCCATATTTTTTTGTTTTTTCGATCTGTTTACAGGTAAAAAGTTATTCTCGTGCTCATTATGCGGGAAGGTTCTGTGTTCAAAGGCGTCGTTGAAGCGGCATATCGCTGACAAGCACGCGGAGCGCCAGGAGGAGTACCGGTGCACGATATGTGAGAGGGTGTACTGTTCGAGGAACTCGTTGATGACCCACATATACACCTACCACAAGTCAAGGACAGGGGAGACAGATCAAATACGATTTTTTTAGTGACTACTCGGACGGAGTTGGCGCGGCGTGCGGCAGTATTCATCTAGCAAAGAGAATCTACACGAGCCCAATCTACCTGAACCCGCCGTACATAGCAACACTCACAAAGGTTAGATATTGTTTATAGAACCAGAAACAAAATTAGTGAACAGACGATCTAACTCATTAACAATGGATTTCCTTTTTTTAGACTAAGCTAGGTATAAGGGTCCTTCTTAAATTTTCATTTCATATTTTTTCTTTTCAATTTTAATTTATAGATTTTAGTTTGACTTTTATGTTCTTTTAGTTCGAGTGTACTTACCAAACCCCCCCGCGCCCCCCCTCCCGTCGGGTTTCGCAGTTTTGACGTTGTTGTGTTGCTTGGAGCATGCTTCTATCATTTTTGTTATCACGTGTCTATGTGTTATTGTGGTTGAGAGAATTTCCTTAAGATTTTGAATATTATGAAAATCTCGTGATTATTGTGTAGTTAGTCAATGTGTACAGTGCATATTATTAGTATTATTAACTATTATTATTAACCTCATACATGTATTACCTATTGAATGAAAATTAACAAGCAGAAAATCACTCAGCGGATTTTCTCCATGTCTTCACGTGTTGCCAGCTAACAAATATTACCTTGTTTTTTGGTAAAAATGCTTAATGTAAATGGGTTGTTTGTTGTTTTCCAGCAGTACCGCCCCTCCGTATGCCCCCGCCCACCGCCGGCGGCATCAACGAGCCACAGGAGTGTCCTTACTGCCGCAGGACATTCTCATGTTACTATTCCTTGAAACGACACTTCCAAGACAAGCACGAGCAGTCGGACACGCTGTACGTGTGCGAGTTCTGCCACCGGAGGTACCGGACCAAGAACTCGCTGACCACGCACAAGAGCCTGCAGCACCGCGGCTCCAGCGGCATGCTGAAGCGGCTGCTGAAGACGTCGGCGCTGCACTCGGCGCTGGCGCCCAGCCCGCACCACCTGTTCGACCTGGGCGCCGACCACGGTCCGCAGCTGCCGCCCGGCCTCCAATGACCACAGACCATGGCTTAGATCGCTCGCAGAACCCCCGTTGCGAGTACACCGGGCGTCGCCGCCGATAGTACTCGCAGCGCGGCTCGACGGACGCGCTTACAGTATGGATCGCAGCATGTGCAATAAACGGACAATGCCAAAACAATGCAGGACTTACGCCGCATTTATGGTTAATATCGTATTATAATAAATTAGTAAAATATTGACGTTAGGATTAATTACATAAACAGTATTGTCGCACGCGATTGTAGAAGTCGTTTAGTGTACGCTTCGAGGATCGGACTTCGCTTTGTGACTAGTTCGTGACAGTTGCGAGTTACGGCATTTTCTAGTGAGAATGTTCCAACAGTGTTCAATATGACAATGTAATCCAGAGCAATACTAAAGTATTAATATTTCTAGTACTGCCAAAATTATGCCAACTGTATTCTAAAAAATGAAATACATTTTTTAAAATCACTTTTCGATAAATGTCTAGTGTCAAATTAGATTCGATAACTGTACAAAATGAGAACGTACAAATTTTAAAACCGTAAATTTTAAAAGAAATGCAAAGAAAATATTTTTTACTGAAACTTTTTTCGGAACGCCAAATCTAAATTAATTAAAATGATACAGATTATTTAGCGGTTAATTACAAAAATGTTTAGAGTAAAAGTAAAAAAAAAAATGTTGATGTTGAGTAAAAAAAATTAAAGACTTCTTAGAATCTGATTTCGAAAGTACAAAATTTAACGTCTAACAATATCTAATCTATGTGCGTTTGGCTTCAATAATAATAATGATTATGATCAATGTGTAAGTAGCCGTGCCTTCGTTCGTCTTCGAAATATTATGGATGAATTTCAGAACTGACGAGGTATGCGCAAGAGAATACGGTTCACGGACGAATCAATGTTGGCGGTGACGTTTCGAAAAGGGTAAATGCTGTAGGGTTGCCAGACTCCGGTGGGATCCTTGAATACAGGGTTAAGAGTGAGTAAACAGATGTAGGAAATAGAGGCGCTGGGTTGCCAGAAAGTGGGTCTTCGAAAAGCAGTTCGACGATCGTATACGTGTGCATGATTACAAATCATGAAACAAAATCAAAACATTTCTCTGTATAGAATACGTAGACTTTAGGTATTAATTAATAGAATTATATTTAACCTGTATCCATTTTCGGATTTCTCTCTATGAGTGTATAGTGGTTCTTATTTAAATGTCGACCAACGTAGCTGATGTCTCGTTATTGAAAATTTATTAGATTATTATTATATTATTCTCAAAAATCTTAGGATACCTAACCATAAGATGGCTGCAAATTGTATAAAATTTATTTTATTTACTTATATCGTAGAAAATTGCTTGCGAACCGCGTTTTTCAGGTAACACGACATATCGATTCAGGGTGTTTGAAGAAATAATTCAATAATATCTTTAAAATCGCGATCCAATCTCTTAAAACCACATATCACAAAACCATGAATATCTTTAAATAAAAGAAAGTATTTTTAACACCGTGATATTTCACAAAGCCAAAGAAAAAAAATAATGTGAATAATACTTACTGATTTGCATTTATTCCTGTAGAAATATGAAAACTTTCTGAAGAATGTTAAAGTACCAAAATGTGTCATATCCATTTTATATGTTTCATAGAACTTTCCAAAATTTAGGGACATATCAATCTCTGATCACTTTAAGTGAAATAAAAAATCATTTTTTGCAATGAATAATGAAAATATCAAAGTTTTACAAACAGTAGCAGAAACCAATATCAAAGTTTTACAAACAGTAGCAGAAACCAATACAAAGTTTTACAAACAGTAGCAGAAACCAATGCAACTACGTTGTTTTATAGCATTTTATTTTTTTGCATTTATTTGTCCAATGTTAATAACTTGGGTATAGGATCGTAATGTAGGTTTTTTTTTGTAATTTTACTTTCTTTTTCGGAATGTTACATATATGTGTACCTACTTTGTGATATGAAATACATTTAATGAGAAGTTGTTTGGTATATCCAGATATTTTAACATTTAAGTTTTTATCATTTTATCCTCAGCTTAATAGTGTTAATAGCGGGTTGATTTCGAAGTAAAATATTTTTTACGTGGACATTGGCTGGTGAAGCCCGTATACCTCCATTTAAGTAGTACCTCAAGTATATTATTTTGTTTTTTTATTTTTATTTCAATGTTACAGGCTGTTTAATTTTTAATGTAAAAAAAAAACACAAAATTTCGGATATATTAACGATCATAAAATCATTTAGCAGGAGCTTAGAAGGAAAAGCAAGCGGGTAGTTTGAATTGTAAATATAAGTTAGATTACGTACATAACTGAAGAATCGTGGCATCGTTCGGGAATAGAAGCCTCGTGATATTATTAACTAAATAGTAAATAGATAAAATCATTAATGGAAAGGATTTTTATATATTCTACTAATGGATTTATTAATAGTGAAACTTAGACTTAGTCTTCATAATGGTTTTTTTAAATGTTTGTGTTTATTGTTTTCGCTGTGCAATTATTTCTTATTGGTTTGGCTGTTTATTGAGCTTATTGTTGACTGCTTCGTTGAAATTTTGGATTTTACATCCCCACTTATTTTTGTGGTTCGATTTTTTGGATGAAATTTTTCTAAAGTGATCTCAGTTGACAGCTGCGTACTACATCATTAAGGAGACAGCCGTTGGCGAATGTTGTTAGCTCTTATACTATTGTAAAATTTGTGTTAAGTTTGGATTATGTGTCGGCAAAAAGGAGGTTCAACAGACGCAGCGTAAAAATTTAAAATTCGTAAATTCTTGAAAAAGAAACACAAACTACCAATCGCTAAATAAAAAATACAGCGAAACAATAATAAGTAAAAGTATATTTTGCAATGTATACCAAAATACTGCATTTTTAAATAGTAAGATGAAAAGTGAGAAAATCTTTTTTTTTTTTATATTAATACGTGTAAATTATAATAAACCCTTTGAATTCGCAATATAATTTTTCGCTTCTTCGCCAGTTAATAACGTTAAGTTTAAAGAAATAATTTTATAAACCGACTGTGTTACTAATTAGCGTAATGCACAAAGTAATCAACAACGGGATGCCTTCTAAACAGTACAACTTTAACAATAGCCTACAGTAGATAAATAAATAAGATTCGTGTACTTTAAAATGACTTTATGGACGTGGTGATCGTCTCAAATTAGTTGCACAAAAATATCTAGAATAGTTTCTGTACTCTACTTTAAGAGTAACAACAGCTAGAATATGACCTCAAAGTTGAGCATCGACCCTTGCTCGACATTCGGGCAACACTTTTTGGGTCGAAGCTCAATTTTTGGGATTGAGTTGTGCTAGCTCTCTGGTAGCTTTATGTAGTAAATTAGGCTTCAGTATCTGAGCCATTCTACTGCCAAATGTCATTTTAAAGTATTTATATTGTCAGTTTTACTTTGCAAAATCAGTAACTTTCGTATTCGAATAAACAAAGCTAATACTGCCGTTTTATAAATTTCGTAAACTTTTTAAATTATTCGTTAGGGTTTTCCGTGATTTTTCTTAGGATTATTCGTGGATATAATAATAATTACCTAATCTTATGATAGGCAGGTAACTTAAACTTCTTTATTATCGAAATTAAAACGTCTTTTACGGGAGTTCTCACCTGATACATACATGTTCACAAACCGCTTCACAAAACAGTTTTTTTTTAAGAAAATGAAATGCTTTTATCGTAAGTATTACCTCCTATAATTTTAAGTATTACCTCCAATTATATAATTTAATGTCTAATGTATTAGTTTAGATCGTGGATTTTCCTGTAGACTACAGGCCGATGTATTTATGTATGTATTACAGTTACAACATACAAACAGGACAGTGTTTTATATTTATCGAATTATATTGTAAATCGCGAACGAGATATAACAGTTGTTACATAGTATTTTTTCCCATACAATCATTTTTTGTTGATCCATTTCCATGTTTAAAATGCAATAGATATTATCCGTTATTGTTTTAATTGAAAACTTAATAGTTTTTAATTAAAATTGTAACGCAACCAGAACATACAATAGTTATTTATAAATAATTTAAATTGCTCGATCGGTGGAGGGACAACCATCTTTTTAAGAATAAATCGACTGCATTTTTTATTAAAACTCTGTTTCAATCGTTGCTCACAAAATGAATACTAAATACTTACGAACGTGTAGTGTTTTCGTATGAGAGTCACGAGTCGATGTATTCTTAAGTCAATAGCTTTAATATTTATATCAGTATCTTCCACTTTAAACGTAATATAATTATAAATAATTACAGTTATAGCAATAGTTCCCAATTTGCCACAGTACCTCAATATAATAGTTACATTTATGTATGACTTATAATAAGCTACAATCAGCAGATTTTCCTGTTTTTAATGTCAATTAAGATTTTAAGGAGCTCTATTTATTAATAATGTAAGTCTTATTTCCCATTTTCATTTATATTCGCTAAAAAAGGCGAACTTTTGACTTCAAAATCATCAATTCATGCCCTCAAATATTATTTGTAGTTTATTATTTTCTTTTATAAACATTTCGAGTCAAAAAATCTTAGTGCCAAATATTGACAATACATTTAAAGTCACATGTCAAGGAACATTTCTTTTTATAATTTAAAGTACTATAGTATATCAGTGTTAAATCTGCTAAACCTACAGTAAATAGTTACATTAATATAGTTCCGTAACTCAAAGTGCACTTACAACTTTTATATAAAAATAATAAGTATTATATACTAAGTAGTACATTTGTCCCCCTGGTCGAGCAATTATCGTTGATATCCCGTCTATAACAGTACATAAAAGAAAAGTATTTACAATATACACACTATGACATACAATATACTGACAGTTATATGCTAGAAGTAACTTTTATCTACAGATAAAGTAAGACAGTGGTGCAGTTTTACCAAAAACTGTTAATTTATAAGCAAGTTTATTATGCAGTCCGAATGTTGAGTGTTGAAACTGTTGAGCAATCGGATGTCGAGTTGGGCGCATGCTCAGTTGCCGATATTGAGCAAGTCGTGTTGTAGTATACTCAGTACTTAATCTTTTAAGTAATGAGTTGTTTTCTCTAATGTTTACGTTTTTATTTTTTTAGTAAAACTGTGCTGCTGTTACTTGTTATGCTCGGTAACACATTTTATACACAGAAATATTTTTTTACGAGAAAAAAATGCAATTTATATTGTGAAAGTTAATTAAGTGGCAATTCTAATTTACTGCATTATATTTTTGCTGACACACTTAGGGTTAGATTTTTCTTTTTTTCGTAATTTAATGTATGCACGATCTGCGTTTTTATAAGCATTTGATTTTTCTTTTTTTTTCTCTTTATAAGCTGAAATCGTAAGTGATACATGCGCTTGATTCCCAAAAATTGGAAAATTAAATTAATAATTTATTGTATTTAGTAATTTGGCAAAAAAAAAATAACAAAACAATCAAGGGTGAGTACCACTTACGACGTTTTAATATGCCTAAACTAATATTGTGTTACTATGTAAAAGTTATAGTTTGCCATCGTTGATCAAAGATGAAAAAATATGTGTTAAATTTAGTTAAATGGAGTTTTGTTATACTTTTAAAGGGTCCGGGGATGAGGTGTGTACAAAAATGATTTATAGTATTGTGTATTGATCGAATAAGGTTAGATGTGGGGCCGATAGGACCTGGTAGGCTTCTCTTGAGAATTGTTGTAAGTTACACCCAAGTCGGTGAAGACACTTAAAGTACTATTGTTGTAGATACGAGGTCGAGTTTACGAAATGATTTTAAATCATCACTGGACTCATGAGAGGACACCTAATCGAAAAACTGAAGATGCAACTCTTTAGTGCCAATATTATAGGTTTTATAGTATATATTGCATAGTATGTAATTATGAAAGGTTTTTCTCCTGGCTCCGTACGTTTTTAATTTTTCGATTAGGTTTCTAATATTGTAAATTAGTGTAAGAAATAATTCGTGTTGAATATTTTTCGTATTAATGCAGTAAAATCAATCAGTATTACAATCGCAATAGTATAATATGGAACGGAAATCCAACAATAACTTTTTAATATTAAAACAGTAGGACGGCTGATTCGTAATACATTACTTGTTAAATAGGGCAAAGGAAAACTTGAAGAAAATACTCTGGAACAAAAAACGTAACGTACAACGAATCGGAAAATCTGCATTGATACTAAAAGTTGAAAACTCATGTTTCAGTGATATTTAAAAAGTGGTGTCTTTACTTGTTTTGATGTTGTTGATATATGTGAATAAGGAATCAATTCGGGTTGAGTATACGGCTGCTACCACGAACACAGAGATGCGAAGTTCACACATCCCATTATTCGTTCCATTGCGGCATCCCAACGGTCTTTATCCCAACAATACTTCACGATACCAGCAATGGAATGAAATATGGACATAGATACTCTTTGTCTCGTGTTCTCGTGATGGCAGTCACATTGGTAGGAAGTTAGGAACATATCAGATAGTCGGAAAACTTAGTACTATAAGTATCTTTGAATCTGACTCTTTCGTCTAAACTATACTGGAGAAAAATATATCGGTTATTTTTAAGTTTAGGTTTCTAACAAAATCTGCGTTTCGAATTCTCAGCGACGATATAACAGTTGAATGTAAAAGTATAAAAATAAACTCGCAGTGATTCCATTGATTATGAGGTCTTTTATTAATTAGTTTAGAACCTTTCCCCTATATGAACATTTCATCAAATCTCATCAATTTTATGAAATCAATGATAGACCATTCTGACACTATTGTAATAGCAGACTTGAGGCCCACACGGGTGTTGTGTCTGGTGGACAACTGCCCGACGGTTGATGTCGGGACGTTGAATATATGCTAGTCACGTGGTAAACTCTAATTGCGCGATGCAGGATTGCGTGACGTCATGTCATTGTGACGCGTAGTTCGTATGTGGCGATGTAGATGCCGCCACACAGCCCTGAATATCCTTTGATATGTGGAGGTTCCTGAGGATTTTGGAAGCTTGCCGTATGCTTCGACCATGTAATAATAATCCTGATCTTTTTATCGGACAAGGTAAAGACAATTTTTGCATCGTTCTAAAGCTGTGTTCATGTGTCATATTATCTCCAACGGTTTAATGCTCTATGTGCGCAGACGCATGATAGTAGGACACCATCCCATCAAGTTGAAGGGAGAAAATCTATTACAAAGAAGAAATATTTACGTATACACTTTATTTTGTACAATCTTGTAATTCATCATCTGCTTAGCTTTTTCCCAAAAATATTGGGGTTGGCTTCCAGTCTAACCGGATGCAGCTGAATACCAGTATTTTACATGGAGCGAATGCCTATCTGACCAAACCCAGTAACTGGGTAATAAAATAAACCTTAGTAAGACTGGTTGTCAAACTTTCGGGCTTCTGCTTCCGAGACACGCAGGGGTCTCGGTAAGTAATTGATGGCCACCCGTCCACGGACCAACCTCAACAAGCATAGCTTAACCTTTGATCGACCCGTGCGGCTGTTATTACTTAGCCACGAGCCCCTTCATC
Organism: Cosmia trapezina; assembly: GCA_905163495.3. Classification (NCBI taxonomy): domain Eukaryota; kingdom Metazoa; phylum Arthropoda; class Insecta; order Lepidoptera; family Noctuidae; genus Cosmia; species Cosmia trapezina. The sequence goes on from LR991032.1 coordinate 26,535,134, forward strand.
CATTTTATCATCCTGTAATTAAATGTACTACTGCACAGGCAAAGAACGAGCATTTATTTATTTATTTAAAATAGGTACGCCAACAGCATACCTATACATTTATAAGTAGGTATTGTGTTTTAAGAATGGTAGTGCTCTAATATCCTAAAAAAATACAAATTTAAATTAGCATCTCCAATAACCCATCTTTGTAATATTAGTTTCCGTAATGGTGCTTTTCCAGTCACATTTAAGAAAGCGGCCGTCATTCCTGATTTTAAGGCTGGCGACAAGGCCGACAAGGGTATTGTTAGCAATACTATCGACCCATCTCTCTACATATCACACTATCCAAAATATTAGAAAAACTTGCAAACAAAAGGTTAGTAAGATGTTTAGAGTCAAATAGTATACTTTCGTCAAACCAATTCGGTTGTAGAGCCAATCGGTCCACTGATGACGCTATTCTAAAATTTACTGAAAACTAACCAAGTATATAGACTAAGGTGAAAAATGTGTCGGTCTTTTCCTCGATCTCCAGAAGGCATTCGATACTGTCTCTATACCTATTCTAATTACTAGATTAGAAAACATTGGAATCAGAGTAGTGCTTCAGGAATGGATACTTAGTTTCCTATCTGGAAAAAGTCATGCGTTCGCCTTGATAATATGACTATTTAGTATGTACTTAATATGACTATTAAGCTTCCTGTTCATATGGAGTTCCCCAGGGAAGTACAATTGCTCCGACCGCATTCCTGGTGTAGGTACATGAATGAGCTGTGTGATATCAAAATCAGTAAAGCCGATGTCATGATGTTTGCTGACGACACAGTTCTTCAGTTCCATGCTAAATCATGGAAATGTTTAGAAACTGTCTGTGATGCAGGTCTTTCCCAAGTAACAGCTTGGCTGGAAGATAGTTTGCTGTCATTAAACACAAATAAAACAAAATACCTATGTGTTAGCAAGACTCGAACAGGAAGCCCCAAACACTTTAAAATTACAGCTCACACGTTTCCCTGCAATAGGAATAGCAATAGCATTGCCTCCTGTACGTGCCCCACGCTAGACAGAGCGAACTCTATCACTTATCTAGGTGTAATTGTTGACGACAGTATTAAATGGTCAATATATATTTCGGGTACCGCCAAAAGAGTGAGCAAGGTGATCCATATTTTTAAAACCCTGAGACATGTTGCCAGTTCCAAACTTTTGTTACTAACCTATTAAAGCCCTATGCCACTGTGTCTTTTTTGCCTTTGATACCATCCCTAAGCCTTCGGAATAGAAGTCAAAATCAGTTGAACGGACTGTAAAAAAGGTTTGTCTAAATGTCTAATCTTATTGCAAATGGACTATACTTAGGTCTTCGATCTTTTGTAACGGTTTTCGTACCTACTGTTGCAGAATTGTATTAATAACAATGGGTAAGTACCTACTTATGTGTTTTGGCAAGCTTTTGCCATAAATTCAAAAACTTTTTCCTTTTCAAATGACGAAATTTACTAAAAAGTAGGTATCCTCAACAGTTACAAAAAATATAATTAAAAAAGCTGAGTTTTATTAGCAAAAAAAACTTGTTCTCACCTAGCTTCGATAATGTTGCTTCGAACTTAGGAGGTTTAGTGTTGATTTTTTTGATAGGTAAGTACTTAAGATACTTACTTACAGAAATAAAAAAAAATAAAAAATTCTATTCTATTCTAAAATTCTTCCGTTTCAAAATGTTCCGTATCTCCAGACTTATGATTTTGTTCTCAATGGCGGCGCTAGTTGGCAGCACTACTCACCTTTATGTATTAAGCAAACGGATCCCTGAATCGAAAAATGGTTTATACTATACAGACCCGCGATATTTTTGAACGGCCTATCCAATTATACAATCATCTATCCACACTATGGGTTAGACGAGAAAAGAAATATCATCCCCACTTTATGTGCAAGGACGTTTTTCAAGGTTTTAGTTTTAGCACTTTGTCAGCGTGTAGGTATACCCATGCCAAGTTACAGCTTTCTACTATTAAGAGTCTCTGAGACAGGCAGACAGACGGACATGGTGAAACTATAAGGGTTCCTTGTTGACTACGGAACCTTAAAAAGGAACACTTCACACTTGGCGTCTTGGCGACACGGTTGGCGCAGTGGTTGAGCGATTGACTGCTGCGCAGCATGTCGCAAGTTCGATTCCCGCATGGGACAAATATTTGTACGACCTACAAGTATTTGTTCCGGTCTGGGTGTTTTTCTATCTTTAATGTGTATGTAGTATTTCCAAAAAAAACAAGCATTAGGTTGCTTAGCTTGGGATTAGATGGCGTTGTGTGAAATGTCCAAGGACATTTATTTATTATTTTTATTTTATTATTTATATCGGTTGGGATCGGTGTATCCGAACGAGAAAACTGAACTGTCACTTTAGCTGTCAAACAAGTATGACTGTGTGTGTTACTGTCAGTGTCATGTCATGTGTCATTTTTTTTACTGTTGTGATTGTTGTTGCAGTTCGCACGTGTGTGTTTTTGTATTATTTAAATTAAAATACAATTTAAATGCAGTAATAATGGACGCCTACGATATTTTTAAGAAATTAACAAAGGGTTTAACTTTCAAACATCGTGTTTTGGGCGTTAAAAACAATGTAAGTATTGAACATAACCTATTCTATTACCGGATAAAGTTTTAAGTTTTAGACGAACTAGTTGTGTTACCAATGTTTTATCAAGCTTGATATTGTAAGAAAGTACTTTGTTCCCTCTAGTTGCTGGCACGCTTGATATTTTGCCGCTTATGTAAGAGAAAAGGCTAAAAAATGGAAACAAAGTTGTGTTAGTCAGAGGATTTTTTGTTTTCAACCTGTAATGTCCCACTGTTGGGCAAAGGTTTTCCCCACAGTCAGTGATATAGAAGGTTATTTAAAAGTTGACTCAAACACAAGCTTGTTTATTTGCAGTTTGCTTCAACTTACTTTTTTTAACATGACAATATAATTTTTTGTGTAGATTGACTTAGATTTTATCTTTTTTATGGTATAGATTTGTTTGAAAATTGGTAGTAATTTCCTGTGAAATACTTTCCTATCTATACTTCAAAATATTAGCTTATTTATTTTTCATCAATTTTTTTTTGTCTATGAAAATAATAATGTAACACTTATTTATGGATTCTTCCCTTCTATCTTCAGGGCCAGAACTCTAAATCTACAATCAAAAAGGAGGAAATAGAAATAAAACAAGAACAAATAAGTGACAATGAAGAAGAGTTACAAAATGATTTGGACCAGTCAGCATCAGACTCCGAAGATCTAGGTACTGACCAGGAAGGGAAAGAAGATTGTGATCTACAGTTGGTAGAAGGAATTAAAGTGGGACAGAAGAAGAAGAAACGAGAAAAGAAGGAGAAGACTGAAGATTTGAAGAAGAAACTTGAATTGGAAGAGGTATTGAAATTCATTGAGTGACTTGAGTTATAAGTATAACCCCAATAATTACATTAACAACCATTTTAGCCTCCTCAGGGCTTTTACAGATTCACTAAACTTAAGCTTGAACCAGCTAATTTAAACTAACAAAAAATGTCCTATGAATGGATGATTGTTCACAAGAAAAATACACTCGAAATTACAATAAATATAGTAATGAAAACCGTTGAGTGCTTACATGCAAACGGCTTTTAGCAAGTGATTGTTTAACCAGTTAAACAAATGTAATCTTTAGATGTATCTTCAGAGCATTGATCACTCCCGACCTGGCAATGTTGCATTTCTAGAGATTTTTCGTGATTATTTCAGTGTGTATGCTATTTTTTGACAGTTATTTTGGAATTTACTCTTGAAAAATTACATATTGTCAATTATTTTCTATTTTCTAAGAATAATTACCAAAATAACTGGCAAATAATAGAATACATACTTATAAATACCAACAATCTCAGAGTTTGCCAGAGAAAATTATGCTTTGATTTAAATTTAATGAAATAATCACGAAAAACCTCTAGAAATGTGACGTTGCCAGGCCGCGTGCGATGAACACTCTTAATACTGCATGGATTTCAACACTAAAACTTCTAAAATTCATGCTTTCTCAAGCCATATCACAAAAACTACTTTTGGTTTTTTTCTTCGTGAGCACAACAGTATTTCGAATTTTGCTGCACCAAAACTTCGCCACCTCCACAGCTTCATTAGTGGCAGTGCAGAGATCAGTTTTGGTAAAAGTCACAAAGCCAACCATTTTACTCAGTAAAAAATAAAACTTTTATTAATACAAATTGTAATCACCCCGTTAATACTTCCTATTCTTTCTAGCAAAACCGTTTCCGCAATGAGCATGGCATCAAAACAGTGGGTCGTCATGTACCAGCTGCGCTACAAGAGTTCTCCGAGCTGACGGCACGGTACAAGATATCACAAGCACTGGTGGACACAGTCAGACAGTGCGGGTACAGTGAACCTACTCCCGTGCAGCGGCAGGCTATACCTTGTATGTTGGAAGTGAGTACCATTTCAGTTCACCACTGTATTCTTGATTGTATCATAATTTGTTATGTAACATAGTAGAGATCGGATAATCGGATGCATATTAACCTAAAGTTGAGGTGTTGGCTAAGTATGGAGTGGGCATTTGGATTAAAAAATCCCAGAATTCCGGTATCGGCCAATTTTGACTTCTGATTATAGAATCGAATGTATTATTTACTTAAGTTCAGATGTTAGTTAATATGGATTGCACTTAAAAAAAAAAAGAACCCGGGATTCCGGAACGAAAATTTTTAAGTTCTGATTTTGGAATCGAATGTTTTAGTTAGGTACTTGCGTTTAGGTGTTGGCTAATATGTATTGTACTTTTGTGTTTAAAAAATCCCGGGATTCGGGGATTCACAAATTAATAGTTCTGATTACTACGCCTACTGCTGCTCTACAGGCAATGCTTGGACTGCCGCCACTACACCTCTTAGTACGTGAAGAGGCGGCCCTAGCCGCCTTTAGGCTCAATCTGCAAGGAACCCTGAGCAAGGACTCTAGAGTTAAGCACACTCGCATAAAAGAGGATGCGATCAGACGACACCCAATGATGGCATCACCATGCGACAGAGCCCCGAAACAGCACTACTTTCTGAAGCATTATGATATAATACTCACAGAAGAACGGTGTGATTACTCAGGCCCGCAAGAGTTGAGAGTATACACCGATGGATCAAAGACTGACTCCGGAACCGGGGTCGGAGTCTTCTCACACGATCTTAACATTAACATATCCAGCCCGCTTGGGGAATTTAACACTGTCTACCAGGCGGAGTGTGTAGGCATCATACAAGCGTGTAATGCCATAGAAGCCTGGAGAGTCACGGATACGAATATACGTATACTCTCAGACAGTGCCTCGGTGCTCCAATCATTACGGAAAATTTACATTACCTCGAGATTAATACTAGAATGTCACGACGCACTCGAACGAGTAACGGTTGCTAACCGGAACACAGTGACACTGCAATGGATAAAAGGACACAGTGGATCACTGGGTAACGACGCAGCTGACGAACTAGCTAGGAGAGCATCCAGCACGTCCGTCTGTGGAGCTGAGCCAATCGCGCCCATTCCCTTCAACCAGTTACGCAGGTGGCTAAAGGAGTTCACCCACACACAAGCAGAGAGTTGGTGGTCCTCGACACCAGGCTGCAGGCAATCCAGGGAGGCTATGCCATCCCTGGACGGTACGCTTACCAGACGGTTATTGCGTCTGGACAGAAACGAGCTGCGCCTGGTGACGGGGACCATCACAGGACACTGCTCATTAAACAAACACTTCCACACAATAGGAATAACGGACAGCCCTCTGTGCAGGGCCTGCATGGAGGCTGAGGAGACCGTTGCGCATGTGCTCTTTGAATGCACAGGCGTTGCCCAGATTAGAACAGAAACTCTTGGAATACCCCGATCTTTCACAGATGTTATTAACAGACCCAGAGATTTGATTAACTTCTGGAGGGAGGTGGGCTGGTTGGAATAACCCCCGAAGGCCGCCATGGCTCACGCACAATGGTCCACATGAAGGACTAAGTGTGGAAACCAAATCCTTAACATAGAACATAGTTCTGATTATAGAATCGAATGTATAGTTACGTATACATTCGTATGTGTACTTACGTTTAGGTTTTGGCTATTAAGGAATGCACTTTTGTGTCGATCGTCAAACTGTCGCGATTCCGGAATTGATAAATTAAGTATTTTTTTAAAGGGTAACTTTTTTATCACTAAATTTTCATAGCTTGTTCTACTCATGAGCAACTTTCACTATGGGATCAACCCGTAAATCACGAAACATAAGTCGGCTGTTTCATACATTTTGGTCGAGTAGATATTGAACTTTTGTTTCAAACATCGTAATTTTTTTTGTGATTTCAGAGTTGGTCCCATGGTGAAAGCTGCTGAAAATGTAAATCCAAGATGGCGGCTTCAAATATTTTCAAATTTTTCGTCATGGGTACTATTCATGGTTTTCGAGGCTGTTACAGCTGATAGTGACATTAAAATGTAAATCCAAGATGGCGACTGCGAAAATTTTTCGTCATGGGTGTCGTTTTATTGGTTTTCGAGGGTGTTAAAGCCGATAGTGACATTAAAATGTTAATCCAAGATGGCGGCTGCGAACATTTTCTAATTTTTCGTCATGGGTGTCGTTTTATTGGTTTTCGAGGGTGTTAAAGCTGATTGTGACATTAAAATGTAAATCCAAGATGGTGGCTGCGAACATTTTCTAAGTTTCGTCATGGGTGTCGTTTTAATGGTTTTCGAGAGTGTTAAAGCCGATAGTGACACTAAATTATAAATCCAAGATGGCGGATGCAAATATTTTTTTATTTTTCGTCATGGGTGTCGTTTTCATGGTTTTCTGGGGAATTAAAGCTGATAGTGACTTTAAAATGTAAATCCAAGATGGCGGCTGCGAACATTTTCTAATTTTTCGTCATGGGTGTCGTTTTCATGGTTTTTGAGCGTTTTAAAGCCGATTGTAACATTAAAATGTAAATCCAAGATGGCGACTGCAAACATTTTTAAATTTTTCGTCATGGGTGTCGTTTTCATGGTTTTCGAGTGTTGTAAAACCGACCGAAATGTTCACAGCCGCCATCTTGGATTTACATTTTAACGCCACTATCGGCTTTAAGCCCTCGGAAACCATGAAAACGGCACCCATGACAAAAAGTTTGAAATTTTTTGCAGTCGCCATCTTGGATTTACATTTTAATGTCACTATTAGCTTTAACACCCCCGAAAACCATGAAAACGACACCCATGATGAAAAATTAAAAAATATTTGCATCCACCATCTTGGATTTACACTTTAGTGTCACTATCGGCTTTAAAACTCTCAAAAACAATGAAAACGACACCCATGACGAAAAATTAAAAAATATTCGCTTCCGCCATCTTGGATTTACATTTTAGTGTCACTATCGGCTTTAATATCCTCGAAAACCAATAAAACGACACCCATGACGAAAAATTAGAAAATTTTCGCAGCCGCCATCTTGGATTTACATTTTAACGCCATTATCGGCTTTAAAACTCTCAAAAACCATGAAAACGACACCCATGACGAAAAATTAAAAAATATTCGCATCCGCCATCTTGAATTTACATTTTAGTGTCACTATCGGCTTTAAGCCCTCGGAAACCATGAAAACGGCACCCATGACAAAAAGTTTGAATTTTTTTGCAGTCGCCATCTTGGATTTACATTTTAATGTCACTATTAGCTTTAACACCCCCGAAAACCATGAAAACAACACCCATGACGAAAAATTAAAAAATATTCGCTTCCGCCATCTTGGATTTACATTTTAGTGTCACTATCGGCTTTAACACCCTCGAAAACCAATAAAACGACACCCATGACGAAAAATTAGAAAATTTTCGCAGCCGCCATCTTGGATTTATATTTCAACGCCATTATCGGCTTTAAAACTCTCAAAAACCATGAAAACGACACCCATGACGAAAAATTAAAAAAATATTCGCATCCGCCATCTTGGATTTACATTTAAGTGTCACTATCGGCTTTAACACCATCGAAAACCAATAAAACGACACCCATGACGAAAAATTAGAAAATTTTCGCAGCCGCCATCTTGGATTTACATTTTAACGCCACTATCGGCTTTAAAACTCTCAAAAACTATGAAAACGACACCCATGACGAAAAGTTAGAAAATTTAGCAGCCGCCATCTTGGATTTACATTTTAACGCCACTGTCGGTTTTACAACCCCGAAAACCATGAAAACAACACCCATGACGAAAAATTAAAAAATATTCGCTTCCGCCATCTTGGATTTACATTTTAGTGTCACTATCGGCTTTAACACCCTCGAAAACCAATAAAACGACACCCATGACGAAAAATTAGAAAATTTTCGCAGCCGCCATCTTGGATTTATATTTCAACGCCATTATCGGCTTTAAAACTCTCAAAAACCATGAAAACGACACCCATGACGAAAAATTAAAAAAATATTCGCATCCGCCATCTTGGATTTACATTTAAGTGTCACTATCGGCTTTAACACCATCGAAAACCAATAAAACGACACCCATGACGAAAAATTAGAAAATTTTCGCAGCCGCCATCTTGGATTTACATTTTAACGGCACTATCGGCTTTAAAACTCTCAAAAACTATGAAAACGACACCCATGACGAAAAGTTAGAAAATTTAGCAGCCGCCATCTTGGATTTACATTTTAACGCCACTGTCGGTTTTACAACCCTCGAAAACCATGAAAACGTCACCCATGACAAAAAAAATAAAATGTTGGCAGCCGCCATCTTGTATTTACATTTTAACATCACTATTGGCTTTAACACCCTCGAAAAGCATGAAAACGACACCCATGACGAAAAATTTGAAAATGTTCGCAGCCGCCATCTTGGATTTACATTTTCACGTTACTATCGGCTTTAACATTCTCGAAACTCATGAAAACAACCCCACCGATATAGTGACGGTACTTTCCAGGGACAACCATTTTAATTCGGCAGCTTTGTATTTCTCGCGGGGATCACATGTAACAAACGGAATATTTATGTGATCTCGATTTCCCGGTATTTCCAAATAAATAAAACCACGTTATTTATGAAGTCGTTTCCATACCATGTATCCGATTAGTTGTGCATTCCCACATTTTCTTGAATCCCGGGATTTATAGTAAGAAAAAAAATGCTAAGAAGCCGCTTCCATACTTTGTTAGCGAAATATTAACTTTAGGTTAATATGCATCCGATTATCCGATCTCTAAACATAATGTTTAAAAAAATATCAAAGAATATAGAAAACATAAAAAAGTGCTTGTCTTCAGCAAGACATCCATTTAAATAATGACTAGGACTTTGTATCATACGAGTTTGTTTTTTTATTTGTTACAAACATATTTTCACTGATAATTTCTATGTTATGGGGGATTTTGTTTCCGCATTTAGCCCTTCAAGTGGACCATTGTGGATTATATTATTTATAATATTATTCTTGTTTCTCATACCTTTACCATGATTCTATCAACCCAACCTATCTATCGATTCTAATAATACTAAAACCTAACGGCATTTAATTTATCCTATGCTTTATTATACTATGAATTCCAAACAACAATTACTTCAACATTTCTAGGACCGTCAAATACTGGCCTGCGCGCCAACAGGTTCCGGCAAAACTGCCGCTTTCCTACTCCCGATCCTCCATGCCTTAGGGGCTCCGTCGGGTGGGCCGCGAGCCCTAGTGCTCTGCCCCACGCGCGAGCTGGCGCATCAGATCTACCGTGAGGCGTTGCGCCTCAGTGCCTCTAGTCAGCTGAGGTGTAGCGTCGTCAGGAGCATCAAGGAGTCGAAGGTGAAGGAACGGGAGGCTACTATTAGGAAGAGTGGTAAGAATTTTATTACTACGCGCTTTTTTTTTTAATTTTGGTTTAACGCTAATAGGTCGGATCTCTTTATTTCAAATTCATATGTGTGTATAATAGGTCTTGACCTATGAAATTGCCGTTTTGTATGAAAAAATTTAAATTAATTTTTTTCATGTATTTTTTATTTGTATTAATCGAAGTAATCACCCATGCAATCAATGCATCTTTGCCAACGCAGTGGCAGTTTATTGATGCCCTTCTTAAAGAAATCAGCTGGTCGGGAGGCAACAAATTCTTCAAAGGCATTTTGTACTGCCTCTCGGGTATTGAATTTTTTTCCCTCCAAGAAGTTATCCAAATTCTGGAATAAGTAGTAGTCTGTAGGCGCAAGGTCTGGTGAGTAGGGCGGATGACGGAGAGCTTCCAACCCCAGTTCTTGCAACTTGTAGACCGTCTGCTGTGCAGTATGAGGTCGCGCGTTGTCGTGCAGGAGCAGCGGAGACGAGCGATTGACCAATGCTGGTTGGAGATGTGCCAGCTTCTCCATCATTGTGTTCAGTTCTTCACAGTACACATCTGCAGTAATGCTCACCCCGTTTGGTAAGAAGCTGTGATGAATCACACCGGCGCTAGACCAACAAACAGTGATCATCACTTTTCTAGGGGTAAGTTTTCGTTTAGGGCATTGTTTAGGTGCTGAACCAGGATCCAACCAACTTGCTGAGCGCTTGCGGTTATCAAACAGAATCCATTTTTCATCGCAGGTAACAATGCGGTTCAAAATTGTGGGAATTTAGAAGAAGCCCACACAGAGTCGCAGAAGTATTAAGGTAGGTTTAATGAGATAAAAACAGGTAAACCCAGATGCACAGACATGTATTAACCACAATTGACAAGACAGTAAGTAAAACAATAGGGAATAGAAAAGTCAAAATAATATTTAAAATATCTTTCTAAACAGGCCAGTGTTATGATTATTACAAAGTAGGTTTCAACACCTCCCCGTAATCAAAACACCCTGTATGTACTACATTCCCAATTTAAACAATCTGTATAAAAATAACACGTAAAGAAAAAGAAACATTCAAAGTACCTAAACTACTCAAACACAAACACCCTGTACATATCAACAAAATAACCACCCTGTACATATCAACAAATTAACATAACTGTACACAGAAACAAACTCAACAACAAACCAAGCCCTAAGTTAGCCCTAAAGATGTAAGGCACTTGTAGTGTCTCAATTTAGGCAATGGTTTTGTGAGTATGTCTGCCGTTTGGTGAGTTGATGAGATGAACTTGACATCGACTTGATTTGTGGAGATGCACTCGCGGACAAAGTGATGGCGAATGTCGATATGTTTGGTGCGAGAATGATGCGTGTTATTTTTGGTGAGTGAGATGGCACTTTGATTATCGCACATGATGGTTAATGGTGATGAGGATTGAAAAATGTCACTGATGAGAGATCGGATGTATATGGCCTCCTTACAGGCTTCGCCGAGGGCCATATATTCAGCCTCGGTTGTGGATTGGGCGACCGTTCTCTGTTTTCGTGACTGCCACGACACTGATGAACCACACATCTGGAACACATACCCCGTATAGGAGCGTCGGTCTACCAGATTACTTGCGTAATCGGCATCAGCGTATCCAATTCCATCACCAGTGTTGCTGTATGTTAGCTTTCTATCCTTCGTGGCCTTCAGATAGCGGAGAACACGCTTGGCAGCTCTCCAGTGTACCTCCCCGTAATGTGCATTGAATTGACTCAGAGCTGATACAGAGTGAGCAATATCTGGTCTAGTACCAATGGCAATGTACATTAACGATCCAATGAGCTGCTGGTACGGTAATTCTGGCTTTTCATCCTTGGGATCTGGTAAGACATATTTTGTTCCAGTCTCGATAGGAGTGGATACAGAGATAGCATCTGTCATTCCGAACTTAGCTATCACTTGCTCAATATATTTTGTTTGATCCAGTGATAGAGTGCCGTCTTTCCTCGTAACTCTCATTCCCAAGCAGTCTTTAAGAGGACCTAAATCTTTGATTACGAAGACCTTCTTAAGTTGATCCTTGAAATCTTCTTTAAACTTCTTGTCGTTACTGAAGATGAAAAAATCATCAACGAATATTGCTATAATTAGCAACTTTGCATCTTCATGTTTATAGTAGATACAGTGTTCTTTTTCAGAACGTTTGAAAGAAAGTTTGTCCATAGCTTCACAAACTTTTTTATTCCATTGACGTGGAGCTTGTTTGAGTCCGTAAAGAGACTTTTTGAGTAGACAAACTTTAGATTTGTCATTGGAAAAACCTTCAGGCTGCTCCATGAAAATCTCTTCCTCTAGGTCACCGTTCAGGAATGCTGTCTCAACGTCTAGATGGTCGATTTCCAAATCAAGTTTAGCAGCAAAAGCTAATAGCAGGCGAATTGACGATAGTCTCGCTACTGGAGCAAATGTTTCACCGTAGTCAACACCATGCACTTGTGTGAATCCTTTGGCAACAAGTCTTGCCTTATATTTTACAATGTTCCCATTGGTATCCCTCTTGACTTTGTACACCCACTTACATTTAATGATTTTTCTACTTTCAGGTTTATTTACAAGTGTCCATGTTCCGTGCTTCTGCAAGGAATCGTGTTCAGACTGCATAGCATCCAGCCACTCTTGACAATTACTGTCTTCCAGAGCTTGCTTATAGGTCTGCGGCTCGCAGTCAACGCTGATTAGATTTACATAATCTGAATCTGAGTACCGATCCGGAGCACGATGTTCTCGAAGAGGGTATCTTCTGGCAGTGTTGTATTCGGAACTGTCATCTACTGATGGCACAGGAAGATCTTGAGCGTCGACGAAGACTTCGGGTTCCGATTGGGAGACAGAAGGTTCTCCAACAGGGGCCTCAGTAGGAGCCTCAATAGGAGGTTCAGTATTATGCTCAGCAGTTGGTACTTGTGTAGGTTGCAGATGGGGCGTAGGTGGGGAATTTTGGGTAACAGGGGTAAGAACTTCCAGATTATCAGGTTGAGGATCTGAAATCTGCGTTGTTTCGACACCAGGTTCGATGGATGGTGGTTTATCTTCCACAAAGTGGACGTCTCTCGCAATGATGATACTTCTCGGATTCTGGGGATCAATAAGACGATATCCTTTTGTATCTGTTGAGTAGCCAACAAAGATACAGGTTTGAGTCTTGCAGTCAAGTTTCTTACGCTTTTCCTTAGGGATCAGGGCGTGCGCTTCACAGCCAAAAACTCTTAGGTGATTTAGATTCACCTTCTTCCCAGTCCACATCTCTTCGGGAATTCTGTTGTTAAGTGCTTGCGTAGGCGAGAGGTTCTTGAGGTAGATAGCCGTGGAAACAGCTTCACCCCAGTATGCTCGTGGTAAGCCAGAATCTTGGAGCATAGATCTAGCTTTTTCGACAACGGTTCTGTTGACTCGCTCCGATACTCCGTTCTGTTGCGGGGTATACGGAACTGTGGTTTGATGTACAATACCATTTTCCTTGAGGAGCTGAGTCATTTCACGATTTACAAACTCTGTACCATTGTCGGAGCGAAAATTTTTGATTTTGAGACCGGTTTGGTTCTCAACAAGGCTCTTAAATTCAACGAATTTACTAAAGACTTCGCATTTCGATCTTATCAGGTAGCCAAAAGTCTTACGCGTGAAGTCATCTGTAAATGTAAGTAGGTAAAGTGCTCCACCCCATGACTGCGTACTCATAGGTCCGCAAAGGTCTGAGTGAATTAATTCCAATTTAAAATTAGACCTACTTTGTGAATCTTTGAATGGCCTCTTGGACATTTTGCCTTGTAGGCACGGCACGCAGGTTTTATTCAACTCACTGAATGATAGACTAGTAAAGTCTATACCCACGGCTCGATTATTTAAAATATTTAGGGCTTTAGGATGCAAGTGACCAAGACGTCTATGCCATAGTAAAGCAGACTCTTTCACTTGTGTGCAAGTGGCTTTATGTTTTGTCGTATCTAATCTGTACATACCACTATGGTTTGACGCAGTTGCAATGATAGCGCCTGTCACCTTGCAATCATCTTTCAAAAGGATTGAGGCACCTTTCGGTGAAAATACAACTACTAACCCTTTCTGAACTAGGCTACGAACTGAAAGTAAATTAGTAGCTAAGTCAGGAACATATAAAACGTCAGAAATTTGCTTAATCCTATCAGAAATATTTACAGAAACGGTACCTTTGCCTTCACTTTGAATTTGCTGACCATTGGCGACAGTTATTGGTTTAAACTCCTGCTTGAGGTCCAGGAACCAGTCACTCTTATTACTCATATGAGCTGTAGCACCAGAGTCAACATACCATTCAGTAGAGGTACAAAGTGAGGAGGTAGTGAAGCCTGTAGGAAGACAATGATTAAAACAAGATGAAAGTGTAACGTCTGATATATTGTTGCATATATGAGAGGAAGATGACGATGAATTATTCTTGTTTCGGTTTATATGTTTCCTACATTGAGACACTACATGGCCTAACTTTTTGCAATATGTACACGACAGCTTATTAGAATCACATGCATGGACACTATTTGCATTGGATAACAAAAAACTTGATGCAGTAGGTGTATCTCGGCGTTCCTCCTTGAGTAGGATCGATGCAATCGAGTCTGTGCTTATCCGTGTGCCGGAGTGCTCTATTGCCATCACCATGGGGCTGTAGCTGTCGCTAAGACCTGCTAGCATAATGACGCCAACAAGTTGATCGTCCAGGCCCGCTTGGATGGCAATCAGCTGCTGTTGCAAATGGCGTATATCATTTACGTAGGCTTCCACGTTTGAGTAATTTTCAAGCTTGGTAGTTAGTAGTTTCTTCATAAGTTTTAGGCGTCGCCCCAGGCTGCTATCCGCGTAAGCATCTCGCAAAAGTTTCCATGTTTCTTTTGAGGTTGTGGCTGTCATAACTACGGGATAAATATTTTCACTGATGCTGAGGCAAATTTTGGCTCTGGCCTTCGCATCTTTCTGAGAAAAATTCCCAATATTTTCTGAAGTCGCATTCACGCAATCCCATAGTTCGTTGTCAATAAGATACATTTTCATCGCGAAGCTCCAAGTCGCATAATTACAGCTACCTTCTAGTTTAGCAAAAGTTGGCGTGCTGTGGGTGACCACTACTCCTGAAGAGGATGCCGAGGAAGGCTGTAGTGGAGGCACCGACGACTGGTCTCCAATCATGAAAGTCTGTGGTGTATGCACTGATGACTGGTGTCCCACCATGACGAATACGGTTGTCTTTACTTTCTTAAAAACTTACGATCTGGGCCCATAACCTGTGGGAATTTAGAAGAAGCCCACACAGAGTCGCAGAAGTATTAAGGTAGGTTTAATGAGATAAAAACAGGTAAACCCAGATGCACAGACATGTATTAACCACAATTGACAAGACAGTAAGTAAAACAATAGGGAATAGAAAAGTCAAAATAATATTTAAAATATCTTTCTAAACAGGCCAGTGTTATGATTATTACAAAGTAGGTTTCAACAAAAATTCCTTCATTTGTGTGTCTGTTGAGCAGTGCAAGGCACGTCTCGACGCGTACTTCGCGCTGGCGATCATTGAGTTCATGGGGCACCCATTTGTCAAGCTTTTTTACCTTGCCAATTTGACGCAAATGGACCAATATTGTTTTGATGCTAACGTCGAAAGCTGCTGCTAATTCAGCCGTAGATTGTGTATCATCAGCTTCCACAATCGCCTTTAATTCGTAATTGTCGACCAAAGTCTTCGGACGACCGCGAGGTTCATTTTTCAGGTCGAAATTTCCAGAACGGAAGCGAGCAAACCAATAACAGGTGGTGCGTTGGTTTGTAGTGTTAGCTCCGTAAACGTCGTTGATGTTGCGTGCCGCTTGTGCCGCGTTGCTGCCACGACGGTACTCATATTCCATAATTACTCGAATTTTTAACGTATCCATGATGACGAAAAAGATTGAAATGCGATGAAAATGTAACACTAATCAATAAACAAATGACTATTTTTGGAAAAAAAATCCATGGTTTTAAAATAAAATTAATTTGAAATTAGAATTCTTAGCCAAACAAAAATTATTTTGATTTGAAATGGCCAGTACTGCAGAACGGCAATTTCATAGGTAAAGACCTAATATTTCTAAATGGACTTAAACAAAAAATGTTTCTGTAACTTTTTTACAAACACAAATTCTTCTGACTGATTCAACAGGAATATGAATTTCTTTGATTTCCCATTGGGATTAATAATTAGGAGTGACGTATAGGGTGACTGGCTGACTGACAACTTTTACTATGACCAAACCTGAAATCGTGAAAAAAATCAGCTGTCCCCTAACATTTATGTTCGCATAACTCGTCAAAATGTAGGGAACAGCAGATTTTTTTTGCGATTTCAGATTGGTACTATAGTAATTTTTTTTGTTAGGTATCATGAGTACAATCATATGTTTAAGTACTTATCGGTCACCAATTACCAGTCACCCTATATTCGTAACAATGAATCATGATTCAATTTGTAATTTTCAGATATTATCGTGAGTACACCAAACCGTCTCTGCTATTTGCTAAATCAAGACACCGTCAACATTTCTTTAGACAAGTAAGTATCTAATCATCAGCCAACGATAGTCGTCTCTGTGACTCGGTCCATGTGTCACATAAACAACGCTCAAATACAGTTCATAATCGGGTACAAAAGATTTTCATGAGCCTAATAGGGATGTGACTATATTTTTAGGGTTCCGTACCAAAATGGTAAAAAAGGAACCCTTATGGTGTCACTCAGTCTGTCTGTCTGTCACAGCTGGATATCTCAAGAACTACTAATGCTATCAACTTGAAATTTGGATCAGTTTTATATGACGTTTACCCAACTATTTTGCAAATAAGAAAGAAAAAAAATATATATGTTTTGACAGGTGCTGAAAGGGGGTCTTAAAAATTCAAAGTGGACCTATTAGAGCATGTGGGGTATCATATGAAAGAGCGCCGTTTGCACGTTCTTGAACATTTTTTTATTTATTTTTAAGCCGCATAGTTTTCGACTTTTGATGAAAAATGTAAAAAAAAAATACACTTCCCCCTTATCTCCGAAGTTTGCAAAGGGAAAAATCTGAAATTATTCTGTGTGATAGAAGTTTATGTAAAGATTACAGGAAAAATAAAACGATGTCTCTAAATAGCACACTTTTTTAGAAATCGGAACGGAACCCTCGGTGCGCGAGTCCGACTCACTCTTGACCGGTTTTTTTGCTGTCCGTCATGTCGATTATTTAAAAAATATAGTTTAAAAAAAGTAAAAAATAAATTTTTCAATATAAGAATAATGTGACTAACGAGAAAATTAAAGTAATTGTAGAAAAAAGCGTAGGGTGCTTTCGAATTACAGAGTTAGTTTAAGAATGTCGTACAAAGCAACCCACGCTTTTTTTTTACAGTGACTTTCACAGTAATGGTACGGAACCCTTCGTGCGCGAGTCCGACTTTTTTTTTTACACAGGCATAATTCCTATACCATCTATCTTTCCAGAGTACGCTGGCTAATAATCGACGAGGCAGACAAGCTGTTCGAGGGTTCAGCTGACCAGTCCTCAGACTTCAGGCAGCAGATGGAGCAGATCCTCGCAGCCTGTGGGAGCAAGCAGCGCCGCATCGCCATGTTCAGCGCCACGCACACGCCCAACGTGGCCAAGTGGTGCCGTCACCACATGCGGGGACTTATTAATATTACTGTTGGACAGAGGTACGATTATTATTCATTGTCAAAATTACCAAAAACAGTACTTTTTAATCATCATAGTTACAAATGGTAGGCCATTTGTAACCACCTCTATCGAATTGGCCATCTTTTACTAAAGTGAATATTTGAACTTGTTCAATCTTTACAAATAAAAGGAGGGGGGGGAAGGGTTCGTGGATGGGTGACCATCTTTACATACCGAGACTCCTCCGTGCCTCGGAAAGCACGCTAAGCAGTTGATCCCGGCTGTCATTCGTGGATCTTCGACAGTCGTTACGGGTCGTCAGAAGCCCATAAGTCTGACAAAATCGGAGTACCCAGTCACTGGGTTGTGGAGGTCAGATATGCAGTCGCTCCATGTAAAATACTGGTATTCAGTCGCATCCGGTTAGACTGGAAAAAGGCTAGGCAGATGAGGTGAATCTTTAAAAAAAACTGGCTAGAACTTCTACAGACAGAATGCGATCCAATCATCCGATCTGATGAGCAATATGCGATGCTAAAGCGCACCGTATCATCGAAATCAGATCGCATTTCAGTATGCAGAAGCTATTACAGCTTAGTTTAATAGTAAACAATTTCTGAGATTATGTGTATTGATAGGATAGAGAATATAGACAGTTAGACACTCATTCTAGACTCTGTAATAATAAAATACCGTTTGTTTCCTACAGATACGTTAAATAACCTTTATCTACACCCATGCTATAAATCCTCTATAAAAGTTTCTGAAACAGTTAGCTTATTGCCAACATTAAAACAACCAGTGTCATAGTAACCATTATATCTTTAGAGGCATGAGGAACAGGGTGTAAAGTTCACTCATCCTCTGTTGAAAAGGGAGGATCCTCCGACCAGACGGGTGTTGTGTCTGGTGGGCCACTGCCCGACGGTTGATGTCGGGACGTTGTATATATGCTAATCGCGTGGTAAACTCTAATTGCGCGATGCAGGTTTGCGTGACGTCATGTCATTGATGCGTAGTTCATATGTGGCGATGTAGATGCCGCCACATCACTCCCCTCCGGAGACCGGAGGTCGATAGTGGGCTGAGTCGTGTATCTTGCGATGCTTGCCAGTGCCAGTTGTGGTTCCAGTGAGTCGGAACCGGGTGCCGCATAGTTCACGGTGAGTCGGAACTGTCTGCGGTGATACCCCAGTGAGTCGGGGTGGCGCTGCGTTATGCTCCAGTGAGTCGGAGTGTACAGCGCTGGGTTGAGGCTGAAGGTGATGACCAGGAATGCGCGTCCGCTGCATGCTGGTGGTCAGGATACCTGTTGAAGCCGATGCTGGCTGGCTGTGTGACTCGCCGCTCGAAAGCTTGAGGAAGTGATGCTTGATGACGTCACGCTGAAGGAGTTGCACGAAGGCTGCGCTGACGTTCATGCTCGGGGTCACCAGTTTAGAGGCATGAGGAACAGGGTGTAAAGTTCACTCATCCTCCATAGAAAAGGGAGGATCCTCCGACCAGACGGGTGTTGTGTCTGGTGGGCTACTGCCCGACGGTTGATGTCGTGACGTTGTATATATGCTAATCGCGTGGTAAACTCTAATTGCGCGATGCAGGTTTGCGTGACGTCATGTCATTGATGCGTAGTTCATATGTGGCGATGTAGATACCGCCACATATCATCCAAACGGGTGTTATAATGTTGTACTGAATTACATAATGCAACTCGTTTTCAAAAAAAGAACATTGTAATGCACGCGCGTTTCACTACAACAGCGCCCTAATTTAAAAAAAGAACTTATTCGAATTCACGTCGTATACTATGACGCCGGCCGCCATGTTCGATACGAGTATTAGTATTGCAAAAAACTGTTTCAGAACCTTTTATAGAGGATTCATAACATGGATGTAGTAAAAGTCTTGTATGCAACTGTACATAATTAGGTATTAAAACACTCACCCACATTCGTGTTTTAATACCCCTTATTATACGTCAGTTGCATAAATAACTATTACTAAGCGCCAGGGTAGAACGCGAAATTCAAAATTTCTTACGTTGTTTGCAATTTACAAGTCAGTATTAGGTTGTATGTTGATCTAAATATGATTCGCGGCCGTATCAAATATTTATTTAAAGAATTATATAATCATAAAAATCATCAATACAACTCTCTAAGTTCATGTTACCCTATTGAATGACTATTTCATGAAGATTTGAGACCAATTCTAACTTATGGAGGTGTATTGCTGATTCTAATGATTATAATTCTGTAAAGCCATATTAGTTACGGCCGCGAATCATATTTTAATCAGCATACAACCTGACACTGACCTGCAAATTGCAAAAAACGTAAGAAAATTTCAATTTCGCGGGCTACCTTAGCGCCTCCCCTTTAATCAAACCATTGCTTTATTTTTCAGGAACGCGGCAACAACTCTAGTGGATCAAGAGTTGTGTTTCTGCGGCAATGAGAACGGGAAGCTGGTAGCTTTCAGACAACTGGTACAGCAAGGACTGAAGCCTCCTGTTTTAGGTACCCTCAAATGGGATTACAGTAGTACAGTAGTACCCAACTAATAAGGCGCGTCGTGAATCTTCGTTCACGCAGAAAAGAAAGCATGGCCCCGAAGATTAACGAGACTAACATCACGGCGGCAGCTGCCGACCAATAGCGGTACAGGAAAAAGAAGCACGGTGCGTGGAGCGTGCCGATTGGTCAATAGCATTTCCCGCGCTTTGAAAATTCATCTTCTGCGCAGGTACATCGGTAAGCCATTTACGTTTACCTTACCCATGTACCTCCCAAAAGATGAATTTTCAAAGCGCGGGAAATGCTATTGACTAATCGGCACGCTCCACGCACCGCGCATCTTTTACCTGTACGGCTATTGGTCGGCAGCTGCCGCCATGTTAGCGCGCGCCGCGTGGCATGTTAGTCAGCCGCCATACTTGCGAGTGAGACGGAACTAACAGCTGCAGTGTATTTATTATGAATCTTATATTAGTGATCTAAGGTTGATTGTAAGTTTTAAGCATTCTTTCGTTAATCTTCGGGGCCATACTTTCTTTTCTGTGCGAACGAAAATTCACGACGCGCCTTATCAGTTAGGTACCACTGTACTTTGATAACAACTTGCGACTTATGAACACTAAGTTTATTCGGTGTGTGAATAATAACCCCGTTTACATTCAGCTATAGCCTATAGCCTTCCTCAAGGAATGGGCTATCAAATGCAAAAATATTTTTGAAATACGACTGGCAGTTCCAGAGATTAGCGAGTTCAAACAAACAAAAAAACAAAATCTTCTGTTTTAATATTTTTATTTGTATAGAGACACCAACTTGATAATTTTAAGATCAACATTCAATATAATTTATTCTAACTACTTACTAAATTATTCCCAAAATTCAGTACAACACACGACACGTTGAAGCGTACTTATGACGTGAAAAAAGATCATGGATCCGTCATGGTTCCAGTGTGAGAGAGAGAGACGGTGCTATATACGACCATCCTTTTTTTCTCAACGGAACCATGATGGATCCATGATCTTTTTTCACGTCATTACAATGTAATGTTTATTATTTTCAGTATTCGTACAAAGTAAGGATCGTGCGAAGCAGCTGTTCAAGGAGCTCATATACGATGGCATCAATGTGGATGTGATACATGCTGACAGGACACAACAACAGGTAAATAACTTTTAAATATTCCACAAAAATCCAAAAATATAATACTAGCGGAGCCGACAGTCGTTGTCCTGTCCGGAAACTCGATCTCAGCGCTACTTACCGGGCCCAATTGTGAATCTAAACCGAGCAAGGACTAACTCAAATACACACAAAAACTTTCATCAAAATCGGTCTAGTCGTTTAGGAGGAGTTTAGTTTGTGCTCAAGGGAATCTGAATACTGTTCTCTGTCTATTTCTTGTAGAAAATCATAACATTCTTCAAACTATTATATCACATAATGCTTACTGATCCTGCCAATTTTATACATGCCACGGACGTAAAAATATCGCGTTGGGATTTTATCGCGCACTGGATTTTCAACTCTCGGTGATCAGCCGAGCTTTGAGAATCCATCAGAGTGCATCCGGCCATTCCCACTCTCTCAAGCAGAGCGTTAAAAATCCAGTGCGCGAAAAAAAATCGCCGCGATATTTTTACGTCCCTGCGAACGTCGGCTTGCAATGCGTGCCACGAAAGATGAGACTTGTCGAGCGCAGTATCGCGCCTCCCGCGCTCTTTCTGCCGCCCCGCTGACTCCCTTCCCGTCTGAGACCTTACCGCTAAAGAGACCTTTAAATCAGAATAATCAGAACCAGGGAAATGTAATCTACTGGCCAAGTTAAAGTACGTGGCGTGTCAAGTCTCATCTTTCGTGGCGTGTACTATCTTGTCTATCAAGCGATCTTGGGCCGTACTATGATGTGAAAAAAGATCATGGATCCGTTGAGAAAAAAGGATGGTGCAATAGGTCGTATATAGCTCCGTCTTTCTCTCACACTGGAACGTACAACTCTTATTGCAGGGCAGACCTGCAATAAGAGCTCATAATAAGCCCCCTTATCATCTTTACTACAACTACCAATTACTGTGTGGTAAGATGGTGACTAGCACTTGTGCGCGTACTATGTGCTAGTTACCGCCTGAGGTATGAAAGCGGTGAGACAGGAGAGGACGCGATTGACAAGATTTGCTGATTGAGTTAGCTTTTCCTTTGTCTAAGTCTCCCGTCTCACCGCTCACATACCTCGGGCGGTAACTAGCACTTGCGCGCTCACTATACCAATTACTATCAACTTTACTACCACCATTCCGTCCATAACCGAGATTACCAACATGACCACTTCCCCAGCGTGACAACGTGGTCCGCAGCTTCCGCGTGGGCCGCATCTGGGTGCTGATCTGCACGGAGCTGATGGGCAGAGGCATGGACTTCCGGGGGGTCAACCTGGTCATCAACTATGACTTCCCGCCCTCAGCCATCGCTTATATTCACAGGTATGTGCCTGTTCTTTCATTTAACTTTTTTTTTTTTAATGTTGGGGCACAGATTAATACCGATTGGACACCCCGCAAAATCATTTAAATAAAAAGCGACTCTTGCTACGACACAATAAAGTACAATTCAGGTCGCACAACGCTTATTACTTATAGTTATATTCACCTACAAGTTGCCTCTCTTTCTATCGCGTAACTCTTATACCTTCTGACTCGTTAGGGTTGTCTTCTTTTAGGAGGCGGTGCGTGAGTGAGTATCGAACTAACGTGCGAGCCAGCCGGTGCGCGGCAGCCCACACTGAACTGACCCAGTGAGATGAGCCCGCCGCGTACTTGTAGCTTCATACCTAAACTGCGGAATGTCCCATCTGTATTAATCTGTGGTTGGGGCTAGAAAAGTGTAAAGGTTAGGGCAGTTTTAGCTGTAAAATGCTCGTGCAGTTTCCATTGATAAATTGGTAATAAAGTCAATCACAACTGAAATAGAGTTGAAAATAAATTGCAAGAAATAATTCTTTGTGGCGTGTGTGTACATTTTCAAATCTTATTCAGTTGCGATTTAGTGTGCCTGACCCTCGGCGTATTATGCGCTATTCAAAATTGTCTTTTAAAAACTTGATATGTAATATTTTCTTTGTGTTTGGCAGGATTGGACGCGCGGGTCGTGCGGGTCAAAAAGGTCGAGCAATAACATTCTTCACACAAGACGACGTCGGCAACCTTAGAAGGTGAAGAAACTTTGTCACAATTTCTACGAAACCATACATAGCTTTTGACTCAATACGTAACGTTATGTGGAAACATTTAGTTTTTTTAGATGTGAGAGTATTTTTGAACGTAATTCGTCAAACTTTACAAATAGGTACAATTCGAATAGTTCGACGAAGTTAATAATAATATATGGGGTGACTGGTAATTAGTGATCGATACATAAACACATGATTGAACTCATGATAACAAACAACTTTTTACTATGGGACTAAGCCCAAAATTGCGAAAAAAATATCAGCTGTTCCCACAATTCTGACGAGTTGTGCGAACATAAATGTAGGGAACAGTAGCCTTAGTGCGAGTTTTCATACTTACTCGATCACGTTACCGTAAACGTCATTTTGTACTAAAACTGAATAAGCGCCGTCTGGTGACTAAAATGGGAAACACAATTATTCCATACAAATTGACGTAAGGTAAAGTTAACGTAAACGCGTTCGAGTAAGTATAAAAACTCGCACTAAGCCCTCAGATGACTTTTTTTCGCGATTTCAGGTTTGGTTCCATAGTAATAGTAAAAGTTGTTTGTTATCATAAGTACAAACAGGTGTTTAAGTATCGGTCACTAATATGTGGAGACTATTCTTTCTTATCTTAATAGAATCAATCTGCCTAGCCTTTTCCCAACTATGTTGGGGTCAGCTTCCAGTCTAACCGGATGCAGCTGAATACCAGTATTTTACATGGAGCGCCTGCCTATCTGACCTCTACAACCCAGTAACGGGGTAATACGATACCCCTTGGGAAGACTGGTAGTCAGACTTTCGGGCTTCTGTCGACCCGTAACGGCTGCCAAAGATCCATGAATGGCCGGGACCAACGGCTTGGTGCTTTCCGAGGCACGGAGGAGTCTCGGTTTGTAAAGATGGTCACCCATCACGGAACAACCGCAGCAAGCGTAGCTTAACCTGATGGTTCGACCGTTGCGGCTGTTATTACTGAGCCACGAGCTCCTCACAATCATGTTTAAGTATCGGTCACTAATTACCAGTCACAGTCACATAACACACACAGTCACAAATAGTCACAGTCACAGTCATAGTCACAATCAGTAACATGTCGTTTGGAACCCTCGTCAAATATCAGGGTGTGATACAGAACATTAAACCGAACTACTTTCTCCATGGACCAACATCGTAGGTAATCGCGAAAAAATTTTCAACTGTCCCATAGAAAACTACAATACCTACTCGACGCAAATGAATGGGACGGCTTATTTTTTCGCGATTACGATGTTGGTGCCATGAAAAAAGTTGTTCGGTTTGATGGTCTCTAACACACCCATAAATTTGGCGAGAATTCAAAACGACACGTCGCATAAATTTGTGCTTTTTGCCCCGAAAACGCCGCCAAATAACATAGTTCAAACATCGCGTAATGTGGAGACTTTTCTTTATTATCTTAATAGAATAATTGAATTTACTATCATCATTATCACATACAGCATAGCCTCAGTGATGAAGCAGTCCGGCTGCCAGGTCCCGGAGTACATGCTGCAGCTGAAGCAGAACCCCAACAAGCGCAAGAAGCTCATGACGAAAGCTCCCAGTAGGGACAAGATAACTACTATACTGGAAAAGAGGCCTGACAAGTAAGTAAAATAGATGCATGTGTAGTAGTTTATGAAACTGTTGCATAATGAGGGGTATTATACAACATTTGCAAGTCTAAGTCTAGCTAGTGTATTACAAAAAATCTTGAAATTGTGTATTTCTAACATCCTTCTGTTGCCATGTCTATGGTCGGACTTTTAATTAGCTGTAGTATAATGACACTTCTAATGTCATTTTTACTGTCATTTCTCTACCAAATGGGAACATTTTTTAACGAAATGGCATAAGAAGTGTCATTTTACTGCAGCTAAATAAATAAAATAAATAAATAAATATCCTTGGACATTTCACACAACGCCATCTAGTCCCAAGCTAAGCAACCTAATGCTTGTGTTATGGTAACGAGATGGCTGATAAACTACTTATATACATTTTTTTTTTTTGTAAATACATACATATTATAGATAGAAAAACACCCAGACTCGGAACAAATACTTGTAGGTCGTACAAATATTTGTTCCGTGCGGGAATCGAACCCGCGACATGCTGCGCAGCAGTCAATCGCTCAACCACTGCGCCAACCGTGTCGTCAATTAATAAGCTAAGCTAATTAATAGTCCCAGCATAGCTACGTTTGCCAGAGTAATCACTGGTCGACTCACCTTGTAGCCTGTTAATACGGTACTTGTCTGCAAGGCAAGCCAGTAGTTACCTCTTTGGTGAAGTTAATGAATATAAAATCTAACTTGTGCTTTTATATTCACTTTTCAGAAGGAGATTAGAAGCAGCCAACGAAGCTTTAAAAGACGATAAAACTAAAACAACGGAAGCAATTAAAAATGCTAAAAACAATAAACAGAGAAGAACACAGAATTCAGAAAAACAAAAGCCAGTCAAGAATACGCCAGAGAAGGGAAAGAATAACAAGAAGAGAAAAAATAAGAATTTAGCTATTAAGAAAAATAAGAAAAGTGTTAAATGATAATATACGTATGTTATAAAATAAATATTGTGTTTTAATTATTCGTTCACATGGTGTTCCCACATATTGGCCTACGGACCCAAAAAAGGTACCAGACATATTGGATTTTTTTATTGCCAAGTAACTGAATGGCTTATTATGTTTAACACAGATCGCCAAGTCAAGTTAAAGAATGCTAGAAAAAAAATTGTTACTTAGAAAATATTGCAATACAAATCTCTCTTTCTCTCTGTAGTCGGTCGCTCATGTCTGAGGATCGTGGTCACCTTCGGAGTTGCACCTGGAGCGGATGATCCGCCTCCACCGGTTTCTGTCCAGCGCATCGAGTAGAACTTAGAGGACGATGATTCCTTCACCTGATCGGTCCATCGTGTTGGTGAACGACCGCGCGATCGTTTGCCTTCGGTGTTTCCAACCACAATCAGTTGTTCCAAGCTTTCATCGCCTCTGCGTACTATGTGGCCGAAATAGGAGAGAATGCGTTGTTGACATATTATGGTTGATAAGCGGGTTTTTATTCGAAGCTGGGTTAAGATCGATGCATTGGTGCATGGCAGTCCACGGTATTCTCATCATTCGTCTCCAGCACCACATCTCTAATGCATCAATCCTTTGTCTTTCCCGTGTCAAATCGTCCACGTTTCTACTCCATACAGGAAGATATGGAATACTAGGGCTCGTATCAATCTGATCTTGGTTTTGATACCAATTCCTCTCTTCTTCCAAATGTTATTTAAACGGGTCATAGCATCTTTGGCCATCCGAATACGCCTTTTTATCTTGGGGACACAGCTAACATAACACAACCATTACCTTGGTTTTCGCTCTATTCACTACGAGACCAATGAGAGCCCAATGAGACCACTTTCACTCTCGAGTCTATGGAACATATCGCTCATATCTTCCATGGATGTTGCAAAGGAGAACGGTGTCGTCGGCATATCGAAGAGTTGATACTCTTTTTCCACCGATAGGGAAACCCTTCTCCCAGTATTCGATGGTCTTCCGAATGATGTACTCCATATATGTTGAAAAGGGGAGGGCATAATATGCAACCCTGTCTCACACCTTTTTTTAGTTTGGAACATATTAGAGCATTCAGTGCCAATCTTAATGAAAGAACGCTTCTCTGTGTATAGACTCTGGATTAAAGCGACAAGGTGTTCAAGAACTCCCATTTCCAGTAACAATTTCCAGTTTGTCCCATTGTACGCAGTCAAAAGGTTTTGTATAATCTATAAAGCATAGGATCACGGGGTTGCTGAATTCCCTGATCTTGTCGATGATTTATGTCCGTAAGGATTGAGTCGCCACATTTCGTATCTTAATGAAATTTAATACTTATTTAGTAGTAAGTTTAAAAATTTTGTAGGTTCGATCCTCGATTTTGTAGGTATAATACTTCAAAAGATATATGAACATAAAGGTGGCACCTCAATCTAAATATTTGGATTGAGTCGCCACGTCAGAACTAGGTACATCATGGATGAATGTTTATCATTATTTGGTATGATTTAGTAGTAATTGTGTATAGTACCTACTAAAAATCTGAGTCCTGTACTGTTGATATTGAAGAATATACAATACTTTTAATGTGGCTCCTCAATCCATCAATCGATCAATCATAAGAACGTGAATTTCCATGAAAGTAATTGGTCAATTTATATTCCACTCCAAAGAACATTTTGTAGTAAGTGTGTTCGAATTTGTAGTATATAGAGAAAGTAGTAAAACTGAGTGAATTTAGTAAATAAACGCATTTTATTTGGCTCCTCAGTCCTGACGTTCTGCAAATAAATAATTGATTGTATCTACCTGAAATCACAACGGAATCAATAACCAGAGACACTAACATTTAGTATAAATGTCTACTAAATACTTATGTACAAATCAACATTGTATATATTCGGTATCTGAAAAAAAAAAATACTTTTCGATATTCATTAAGAATTCGCTATTGAGGGTGACCATGTTGTGTGTGTACCTGGGACAAACGGTCAAACTAGGTAAGTCCAACTTCGTTAAGTTAGGGAAGCTACGGAAGATCTTCTCGTCCAAAATATCGCAGTGTCTCGAAACAAAAGTCTTTGACCAGTGTGTGTTGCCAGTTATGATTTACGGCACTAAGACGTAGCGTTTTACAATGGGCCTCATAAGAAAGCTCAAGGTCACCCAAAAGCCAAAGAAGAGGGTTATGCTCGGTGTTTTTCTGCGAGATCGAGTTAAGATTGAGGTCCCTTTTGGGGGAGCAGTGGACGTCTTTCGGCTGAAATGATGATGATGATGATGTTAAATGAAACCAGGATGACTAGATTTTGAAATTTATTTTTTTAATAAAATCCCTACTTATTTCTAACAGAATTGTATTGTTCACTTCGTAAAGGAGAAAAATAATAAAGTGTTCATCCTAAACGTTCTAAATAATTGCCACTTAAATACTAACTTACCTAATAAATAAACACATTAATACTAATTGTAAAAAACTATTCAAACTGCCCATTGATACCTCTGATGTTATGGTAAGCGTTTATAACTACGATTTTGTATGGAAGCGCTTTTGTGTTTTAAAACAAATCACAATTGAAATCAAGATGTGCCAACAAAGATAATTATGCAAATTACGTATAATAACAATGTTACAAAACCGGTCAAGAGCGAGTCGGACTCGCGCACCGAGGGTTCCGTTCCGATTTCTGAAAAAGTGTGCTATTTAGAGACATCGTTTTATTTTTCCTGTAATCTTTACATAAACTTCTATCATATAGAATATTTGCAGATTTTTCGCTTCGCAAACTTCGGAGAAAAGGGGGGGGGGGGAACGGTATTTTTTTTACATTTTTCATCAAAAGTCGAAAACTATGCGGCCTATAAAAAAGAAAAAAAATGTTTGAGAATGTGCAAATAGCGCTTGGAAACGACACTACTGGTAGTGCGGCTGGTAGTGTCGTTGGAAAATTTAAGGGATTCCCTCGATTTCCATGGGATCTCTTCATCAGATTCTGACTTGGTGACAATGGGACCACCTCGAGAGCATAACCTTTCAAACAAAAAAATAATTGTGCAAATCCGACTATACAGGCTGACTTTGAAAACATGTGACAAAATAGATTTTGTTTCTATAAGCCACGAAACGTAAATTTTCTTTTTAAATCACGTATTCATGGTCACCCTACAAAAAAAATTCATAAGAAATTAAAGAATAGCTAATAACTTCGTAAATATGTACATTTTTTTGTATTTTTTTATACGTACATTTTGTAGAAATTTATACAAAATATTGGCGTTTTTTGTTCCAAATTTCGTCACATGATTATGTAGATTAGAGGCAAAACTATTTACCGAAGCATCTGAATTGAGGAGCCACATTAAATATGCTATATCTCCCATTTCTTTCTTTTGTGATTGCCGACTCTTATCCTACAAATCTAAAATACTTACTACTAAATGATGTTGAAATTGCGCATTAATTGAACTACTGCTTCTTTGAAAAATGACCAGTCGTATGTGTATGGTCTGAGGAGCCACACATAATGTATTGTAACTTTTTCAATTTTAACACTACTGAGCTCAGATTTTGTCTACTAAATACTCTCAAATACTACTAAATCATACCAAATTATGATAAACATTCATCCATGATATTCTTAGTTCTGACGAGGCGACTCAATCCAAACATTTAGATTGAGGTGCCACCTATAAGGTCATATATCTTTTGAAGTATTATACCTACAAAATCGAGGATCGAACCTACAAAATTTTTAAACTTACTACTAAATAAGTATTAAATTTCATTAAGATACGAAATTTGGCGACTCAATCCTTACGGACATGATGATTTGGCGGATGTTCAATATCTGCTCCCGTGTTCCTTTGCCCTTGACTAAACCTGCCTGCTCTTCGGGTAACTGCCGGCTTTAAGTAAAACTCCACTTTTCAAAATAAGTTATTGACGTCTCCGTTAAAATTTCAAGAACGACACATAACTTGTGACCGATTTACATTTTTCACCAAGATAAAATAGTAATTTACTGTAGCGTAGCGACCTCTGTCGTTGGGTGGAGGAGGAAATGATGTGATTTGTGTCGTTCATTTGCGCTAGTCGCTGATAGATGGCGCTTGCGTTTGTGAATGAATTTCTTACGAGCCCCATTGATTATTTGATAGTAGTTATCGCTCCTCGACGCCAGAGGGCCGCTTTTATGAATGGGCCATTGTGTATTTATTAATGGCCAGCGTAGTTATCGCTCCTCGACGCTAGGGGAAGCACTGTAGAATACGTTGGAATATTCTGGAAACTTCTAGAACCGGAAATGGTCGTAAATGTTAATCCTTTTCCGCCCACTCTTAAATTTAGATAGTTAGTCCGCTTTCAGAGCTACTATGGTGAACAAGTTTTCGTAATGTTCTAGCGCGTAGTTTGTAGAGGGTCGGTAATTATTTAACCAAAGCCATGTTTGCCTATATCAGTGCGTGTAATTAATTAGTTTGTTAGCTATGGAATACCGACAATAAATCGGGTAATAACGAGTAGTGGTTTTATTATTCGATTTAGTCCTCTGTCCTCAACATTGGTCCTTCGAGAGCCGGATATAGGCAGGCATAGCTTTGGTTTGCCCTCACGCGAGAGTGGTAGTGTGGTGTAGTGCAGTAAGTGTCGACATGGTGAAGACACGCGGTATGCAAGAACCCGTCACAGCGGCAACGGAAGGGGACGGGCCCGTCTCCACGGAATCGGTGACAGCGGTGGGGCCGACAGGCACACCCAATAATTCCGTCACAGATTCGGACCCGACCCAGCCTCACAGCCCTGGGGCGACGACAACTCCACACAGACAACCACTGGACGAGACGAGAACCAACAGAAAGGCGTTGGCCCGAGCGAGACTGGAGCTCGCCGCCGCTAGGCTAGCGCTCTTGGAAGCGGATTCAGCAGACGAAGAATTTTTGGCGGGAAGCTCGACTGTGGCATCGAAACGTCAGACGGACGCCGCGGACGCGCTCGGCGAACACCGCGGCTACATCCGCCCGCCGCAGTCGCGACCCATGTCGCCACACGATGATCAGCCCACCCCACCGCGTCGCGGGGACACACGGACGGCGACGCCACATGACGCGCCGCCGCCCTCACCGCAACGCGGCGACGAGGGGAGCCTTCTGAAAGGACTGATTCAAGCATTGTTAGAGGTAGCGCGGGGTAACCCCGCCGCCAGCAGGTATGGAATTGATTTACCTATTTTTAGTGGCCACGCGGGCGAATGGCTGCACTTTAAAGCAGCATATAATGAGTCAGCGTCGACTCACACAGAGGCAGGGAATTTGGCCCGCCTCAGAAAATCTTTGAGAGGGCCAGCAATGGAGGCAGTCAAATGCCTATTTCTAGGATCCTCGGCCGCTCAAATTATGCAAAGGTTAGAATCTAGGTTTGGGCGACCAAACGCACTAATAACTTACGAGTTAAATAAATTACGTCAGTTACCTAAACTATCAGATAACCCTACAGATATATGTGTGTTTGCATCGAAGGTCACGAATGCCATTGCCGCGGTGCAAGCTCTGAAAAGAACAGAATTTTTACATAGCCCGGAAATGATTTCCGTAATTACACAAAAATTATCAGTTACGCTTAGAAGCCGGTGGTATGATTATGAGTTTGCTGCGGGTGACGCAGAGCCCGGCCTAGTAGTGTTGGGACGATTCCTCGATAGAGAGGCCGATATCAATGCGCGTCACGCCTCAGCAGAGGTGGAATATAAACGAGAACGTCCACAACGGTCGGCTCAAAAGTCATTTAATATAGTAGAGACTGAAAAAACACCGTGTGTAATATGTAGCGAAAGATGTAGCAGCGTGGCTGTCTGTAATAACTTTAAGAAAATGTCGATAACTGATAGATGGGAAACTGTACGTAAAAATAAATTATGTTTCAGGTGCCTGAAACGACGGACCTGGAATCACAAATGCAAAAGTAAGCAGTGTGAAGTGCAAGACTGCGAGCACTATCATCACGGTCTGCTGCACAGTGGCAGTAGACGAGAAGAGCGTCCTCGTGTCACATCAACGGACCACGTAGCATCGAGCGTCGACACCACGCCGTGTGCTGACACCGCGCCACACGCCGTCATCAGCAACACGAGCACGCCGCGCACATACAACCGAGTTTTGCTGAAAGTGGTACCAGTGACACTATCGGGACCAAACGGTAAAGTAGAAACATTTGCTTTGTTGGATGATGGATCGACAATAACACTACTTACTACTGACGTCGCACAGCGGATAGGTGCAAAAGGCCCCAATGAGCCATTTTACATCGAGGCCGTAGCGGGCACACGTATCGACGTTACAAACTCGTGCCGAGTCAAGGTAAATATACGAGGTAAGTACACAACCGAAGGCATAGACATCGAAGCCAGAACTATCGACAGACTTGAATTATCAAGCCAGTCAATACGCGCAAATGACCTGGTCGGCTTCGATCATCTGACACCTATAGTCGAGCAGCTCTCATACGACACAGGCGTGCCAACTGTCTTGATAGGCCAGGACAACTGGGCGCTCCTACTTGCCTCAGAAGTGCGAGTAGGTACAAAAGGTCAACCGGTAGCGTCACATACACCACTTGGCTGGGCTTTACACGGCCAAACCTGCAATCTGACAAAAGTACATCTAGTACCACAGATCAGAGAGTGCTGCAGTCATGTAAGTACAGACGAAACTATAGAAAAGCTCATGCAAGAAAATTATAATGCACGGGTTCATGAGTCTGACTACCCCGAAGCGGTGAACTCTATAGTTCGAAATCACTATATGGACTATTATTTACAGAGTTTTGACGACGCAAAAGAAGCGAACCGAGTATCTAAAGCAGTCAACGCTGTACATCGGCGAGGTAACTTCACACTGCAGAAATGGGCGTCCAACGAGCCGGCCGCCATCGCAGGCCTCGCAACTGAGCCAGCAGAGGTGGACACTCTGCTCAACAAGGAGGAGAAAATTCTCGGCCTCATCTGGCGACACCACAATGACAGTTTGGGATTCAACTTCAGGAAAGTAGACCCTTCTTATTTAGACAAGCAGGTTACGAAACGCCAGTTATTAAAAACGGCGATGTCTCTGTATGACCCGCTGGGACTAGCCGCGCCGTTTACGACACAAGCGAAGTGCATAATGCAAGACACTTGGCGTTTAAATATCGGTTGGGATGAGCGCCTACCTAAAAGCTTAGAGCGTAAATGGCACGACTGGTTAATTGCTCTGCAAATTCTAAAAGGCGTTCGTATCCCACGTTGTTACCCGGGATTTAATGACTCAACTGGTTTAGAATTGCACGTATTCGTGGACGCGAGCGAACGGGCCTATGCCTCAGCAGCATATTGGCGTTCAGTGAACGACATAGGTCAAGTTAATGTGTCGCTCGCGGCAGCGAAAGGGCGCGTTGCGCCCCTTAAGGTCACATCTATACCTAGACTTGAATTGCAGGCTGCCGTTCTCGGCGGGCGACTGGCGCGCTGTGTGGAAGAAGAGCACGATCGTCGCGCTGACCGCCGAGTCTTCTGGTCCGACTCGCGCACCGTGCTAGCGTGGCTGCGCGCCGGCGCGCGCGCCTTCAAACCGTTCGTCGCGCACCGAGTAGCAGAACTAGAAGAAACAACCCAGCGAAGCGAATGGCGCTGGGTCCCCACCGCTCACAACGTCGCCGACGACTCGACTCGCGATACACCATCTCACTTCACAGCGAGCCACCGCTGGTACACCGGTCCTTCGTTTCTGTACGACGACGAAAACGCCTGGCCGCAAGAAACAAACTCGCACCCCAGCCTCGACACTGGAGAGGAGCGTGTCACCACTGTCACGGCGCACAAACGATCGACTACAAGAGAGGCGCTACCCGACGTTACACGTTTCTCTTCCTGGCTGCGACTCATCCGGGCCACGGCGCGTGTGCTTCAATTCATCGACCGACTTCGAGTGCACACCACAGCCGCTACCCGCAAACGCAATAGTCGCGTTACCACAGACGACCCGAACTGGAAGGCGCAGCAACGGGAGACTACGAGGACGCGATCCGGAGCGCATAGTCGCAACCTCAGCGTCATGCCGACGGTCTACATACCTCTTGGTACACAGTACACACGTAGAGCCGAGTTCCTGTGGACACGCGCCATACAGGAGGAATGTTTCCCGGAAGAATTGCGTCACGTCACCGGCGGGAGAGCGGTACCAGCCGACAGCCGTTTGAATCGGCTATCTCTGACAGTCGATGAACACAACACAATAAGAATACGCTCGCGCATCGCAGCGCCGGCCGACATATTACGAGAAACACAGTCGCCATCAGCATTGAATGCCACACTGATAGATCGGCACCCGTATGAATATGTGCTTCATACACTTCTGACAGAGGTAGAACACACAGTTAATTCACGACCTTTGACCCATGTATCGGTTAACCCAGACGACGAGGAGCCTCTGACGCCTAACCACTTCCTGCTTGGCGCACCCACTAAAGTACCGCTGCCAGGGAATTTCACAAGACCGGATGAACTACGCCATTCACACTGGAGAGCGTCGCAACGACTAGCGGACCTATTTTGGCAACGATGGCTGCGCGAAGTACTACCTACACTTCAAAACCGGCGGGAGCCACATGGACGCGGCGACACAGTCAAGATGGGCGATTTGGTGGTAGTAGTAGACCCCAACTTACCAAGAAACATGGCCAAAGGGGAGAGTCGAACGCGTGTACCCAGGCGCGGATGGTACCTATCGTAAGAGTCGTTGACGTCAAAACCAAGAGTGGTACAATGCGTCGTCCTGTTAAACGTCTCGTCGTCATACCAGTAGAATAAGCTTAGTTGTCAAAGTCAAAATTGTAAAACATATTGTATTGTTAATGTTAACCAGTGGTGTAGACTAAGTCACCATATTGTTTTCTTTCTTGGCGTCACTCTAAGGCCTTGCTGTAAGGAGGAGTTTTTAATTCAATGTGATTTAATATATTGCAGAGCAAAGGTCCTGGAGCGACTACCGTTAGTGTCTATATAGTTATATAACCAAATTATGTATTTAACTAAAGGTTAAGTAGCCTAAGAGACTAAGTCTGAGTAATACTTAGTATTGTACCATACTTAGTATTGTAATTATTGGCTTCCTTATGTGGATTTAGATCCTTGTTAAATAAGGTCATTGTTTTGTTGGCGTTATTGCAGGATCATGCTGTTAGGAGGAGTTTTTTAATTTAATTCAATTAAATATATAGCAGAGCAAGGATCCTGTAGTGACTACCCTTAGCTTTATGTTATGTATGTTCTAAATTATTTATTGATTTCAGTACAAGTGCTTATCGCATACAGCGATTATTAGAGTAACTTAAATTGTTATCATTGTCGTGTGGAAACTGTAAACCAGTCACTAGTGATACAATTATGTACATTAGATGTACACGGCGGGAGAAATGTGACCGATTTACATTTTTCACCAAGATAAAATAGTAATTTACTGTAGCGTAGCGACCTCTGTCGTTGGGTGGAGGAGGAAATGATGTGATTTGTGTCGTTCATTTGCGCTAGTCGCTGATAGATGGCGCTTGCGTTTGTGAATGAATTTCTTACGAGCCCCATTGATTATTTGATAGTAGTTATCGCTCCTCGACGCCAGAGGGCCGCTTTTATGAATGGGCCATTGTGTATTTATTAATGGCCAGCGTAGTTATCGCTCCTCGACGCTAGGGGAAGCACTGTAGAATACGTTGGAATATTCTGGAAACTTCTAGAACCGGAAATGGTCGTAAATGTTAATCCTTTTCCGCCCACTCTTAAATTTAGATAGTTAGTCCGCTTTCAGAGCTACTATGGTGAACAAGTTTTCGTAATGTTCTAGCGCGTAGTTTGTAGAGGGTCGGTAATTATTTAACCAAAGCCATGTTTGCCTATATCAGTGCGTGTAATTAATTAGTTTGTTAGCTATGGAATACCGACAATAAATCGGGTAATAACGAGTAGTGGTTTTATTATTCGATTTAGTCCTCTGTCCTCAACATAACTACTTAAATTACATTGAAAATAGAACTCTGCTGATATGGCAAGAAGGTTCAGAAAAGCATGGGAACTAAATAAAACCACAGTCCATACAATTATGTAACATCTATTATAAAATTTTCATACAAAATATACAGTCTTCACGTTGTAGTTAATATTATACAAAAATATCTTTATTTTAAGTTACAACATTAATTTTAAAGAATGACCTAGCTTGTAACATTTGCTTGAAAACCTCGTGTAAAAGAGACGAGATATAATAGTATCTTGTCTCTTTTACTACAAACGCTATTTTATAGGTGACAAAAGGGTTGGGCAGCACCCGTTTACATTGGTAGAGTTAAGTTGTCTAACAAGGTGGGTAGAGAACGACTACGTGGCATTTTGATTGCATAAAAAGTAAATTCGCCCTTAACCTCAATCTAAAACAATTTGTTTAACAAGCAAATGTTACTAATTAAGCCTACATAAGAAACATAATTTCCAGCCATATCTATATCTATAAATAGAATATGGCACTGATTTTCAAAATAATACACAATGATTTGAAAGAGCCTCCTCAAAATAGCTATTTAGCAATAATTGGTCCTTACTCGTTAACATTTAAGCCTCTACAACTGGCTAGTAGGTTTCGTAGCTAAATGAAGCACATTTTACAAAGATAAAAAACATTGGAAAATATACAAAAGAAATCCCCTAAAACCCAAACCTAGTCAACCTAAAACCTAGTCAAAATAAACACTGGTTACATAATTTAGAAGACAATGGTACCCAGCAACCTGTATCTACTGACAACAAAATAAACAGTTCTTTTTTTTCTAAATGTGCTCTTATTTCCTACAAACGTGCGTTATTGTAATCAATTAGTGATTACAATAACGCCCAAAACATGAATGCTTACTTCTAAAAATATTCAGTAAGTAGGTACCTAATCGTTTTAGTGTTGCATTTTTTTTTATTTAATCAATTTCAGAGGTTTTTTTTTGTTTTATCAGGACTATTTACATGACGAGTTAATCAAAATAATGGCTTATTGGTTATCTATCTAATCAAACAATATTTGGCAAGTTTAAAATTCAAACTAAAGTCAGTCTTTGTTGAGAATCAATTAATTAGCTTCATTAATGTGTTACTATTATGAAATTACTTGTGCAACACAAAATGCAATACCTAATTGTATAGGTAAGTATCCACCATGGATTCTAAACCATTATTTTGACCATAAACAAAAATTACAATCGAGACGATCAAACGAGATTCTTGACAAACTGGCAAGTTTAAAAGTAAAAAACACAAAATTTACATAAAAAATAGAAGTTATGTATATATGTATCATAAATTATACATACGGCTGATATACAGAGATCTCGGGCGAAAATTCAATTTATACAAGCAGCTTTACACAATAAATTAAATGACTAATTAAAATAATTATGATAACTTATACAAATTAATTTTATTTACAACATTATAGGTGATGAGCATCAACCTGAATCAAAAGATTTTCCTTAAAATGTACAGAAATTGAGTAAAACCACTTGTTAGCAGAATTATAAACCCATTACTTAGCACATTCATACATACACTATTGAACAAAGAAACATTACAACACTTACACAAAGCATAAACGCATTAACCAACAAGACATTCAACACAGAAGCAAATGGTTGCAGGCAACTAAAATGTCCTTCAAATATTCACCACAACACTAGGTATAGTCAGTAACCGACATTGCCAACCGACGAAGCAAATGGTTGCCTGCAACCTAAATCTATTCACATAACCAATCGCACGGCAATCTTGGCATCTTGTTCGCTGGCCAGGGCAAGTAACCAGCAGTCTTGAACACCCAGTAGTCATAAGAAACCTTACTTATAAGCAGGACTAGGATGAGTACTTCTAAGCCGATGATATAGTATATGTAGTCGGTCCAGTCGCGAGGAGTGTGGCACACTTGCGACTCGACCAGGTCCACTACGGGCACGTTGTCGTCACATTGCAACATCTTGTAGTCGGGGATGTTTTTGAAGTTTTCGAGGAGCCAGGGCTGGAAAAGAAAAGAATTGATATTTTCTCCCTATAGTCTGATAGCAGGAGAACCTCAACTGGGGTAGCAATATGACTTGTTCAAAGGGTTTTCAATATCCAAACCACTGACGAAAATGGAGTGGATCTACGATTTCCCTGTCTCCATTTTGGAAGACTTCCTTATTCAGCCATCTATAGACTGATTTCTAATACTCCCATATTAGCACCGTCTAGTTCAGAATAGCTTGCCATGGTTAAAAGTATAGCGAGTCAGCAAGGGTAACTGTCTGCCATTTTTTACGCCACTGCCCCAGAAGAAGGGTAATGTTTTCGTCAACCAGTAACTTCGCGTGATTGGACCTTTTCAATAGAAATAAACCCCTATTCTTACCTTGAGCATTTTCTCAGTGTTGCAGTCACAGTGTATAAAGTTACCAGCTATGGAGAAGACGGGGCCCGTCGTGTCGAAACGGTTTGATAGCACGTATGTGTGGATCTAGAATTCATAACACAAATATAATGTTACTTAGAGCTCAACAAAACACAACACTTTATGAAATCGTAAAAGTTTGGTAAGAGTTGTCAAATGTTAATTTAATACTAAAGTACCTATTAACCCCTTTTTCATTTATAACTAAAACGATCTAAATACTTAGGTAGGTACCTATTTTAGTTAAAGAAGTGTTTTGTTAATTTCTTTCGAATTATGATTTAAGTTTGAAAGAAGAAGACAAAACACTTCAACGAAAATAGGTGATTATGGGGGTTAGTCATTTAAATACTCCTCTAATAGAAAACTACCTGTAACAGCCAACGAGTTAACTGTGGGAAAGCGAAAAAACAGAAAAATCTGGATTACTGGAGGAGAGGGTCCTTAATAAGTAGTTTGTGGCACTAGTAGAATTAAGAACTATTTTTTTTTTTGTAATTGAGAATTAATAAAGGCGGTATTTGTGCCAGCTTTTTCGCGGCCCAAAAACTTAACTGTTGCCTTAATAGAATATAATTCATCATTTATTATTTAACTAACGACCTGCCCCCTGCTTCGCACGGTTTTTACGGTTTGACAAAATATCGAGGTTGCTTGGTAATACTAATGAAGATTATGAATGTATTATAACTAAACCTGGAATAAATTCTCTATATTATTATGGTGAAAACCGCATAAAAATCCGTTGCGCAGTTTAAGCCGACTTTCGCGCGGACGTAAAAAAATCGCGGCGGGATTTTATGGCGCACTGGATTTTCAACTCTCGGTGTTGAGCCGAGCTTCGAGAATCTAACCTAACAACAACAAAGTACATTCCAGCGCGACGAAAAACACACTGTTGGATTTTCAACTCCCGGCGCTAAAAAATTGAAAAGCGTTGCGAACGTCGGCTAAAGGAACAACGCGGCCACACAGACAGACACGAAAAACGACTTTATTTTATATTAAGTATAGATGGATATTATTTATATAGCTATAATAGTTACTCACAGTCTTCAACTTATTATAAGCAATGGAGAAGATCATGAAGTAGTCAATGAACTTGGTGCCCTCCAGCTCCAGGATGTTGGGGATGTCGTTGTGGTCCACTATCAGTTGCCGCAAGTGCTCATATGTGGGGTCGTCTGCTACGGTCTGGAGGGAGGTAATCTGGAACATAAGAGATAATAAAGATTTGTTTAATGAAACTGAAATGTGTGGTGGGCCGTCTGCGTTGCTGCTTATTGGCTAGCCAGCGCTCTGGCCAGGGGTAGGTGCAAGAAGACCTTATGGTTTTAATCCTCTACATGGCCATAGCGTCAGTGAAGTTCTAACAGTGCGTAAGTCATTTTATGAGTGTTTTGAGATTTGAATGTCATTGGATAAAGCTTAAGCCATTAAGCTTTATCCAATGACATTCAATCTCAGCGCATCGTATCGACCAATCAAAACACAGTAAACTGACCAATACGAATGCGTTATTTGAAAAATAGTTACACTGCGTATCTCAGTTGTTGGCGCCAACAATGCATATGTCAGCCATTCACGTACAAATTCGTCGTGCATCAAGTGCTCCGATGTTGAAAAAACTGTATGAAATGAATGTAACTCACGCATAAGGCCACATTGTGTTCAATTATTTTTTATTAATAATTAAACACAATATGGCCCCAAGCGCAAGCCCCATTAATTTCATACAGTTTTTTCACTCTCCTGTAAAGTAGCCATTTTTGACTTCCGTACTGTTAGAACTTCACTGACGATAGGACGGAGGACATTCATGAGGTTTTCCTAACGAGAAAAAAGTAACTTCACTCCTGACTAGCCAATCCCTTGAGCTAAACGCACGACCCAAGCACGGCCCACACGTGGACTAAAATGCTTCTGCGGGAGTTACCGACAGTACTTACTGGACCTTTGACAGTCGTTACGGGTCGTCGGAAGCCCGAAAGTCTGACAACCAGTCTTACCAAGGGGTATCGTCTTACCCAGTTACTGGGTTGTGGAGGTCGGATAGGCAGTCGCTCCATGTAAAATACTGGTATTCAGCTGCATCCGGTTAGACTGGAAGCCGACCCCAACATAGTTGGCAAAAGGCTAGGCAGATTGATTGGGACTCGCGCTTACGGCGCGCGGCGGTGTAACAAAATCTGGAACTGCTGTTCTAAGTTTAAGGCCGACAGGCTTCTATAAAAAGTATTTAGTACTGACTTATCTAGCAGCTTCAGCTGTTAAGACCTACTCACATTATTACTGGACACATTCAACTTCACCGTGTTAGGCGGCAGGTCGGTAGGCAGCGAGGTGAGGTTCCGCTGCGAGCAGTCCACGGCCACCAGGTTGGTGATCTCGTTGCCGAGGAACTCCAGGCGCTCAGGGATGCACGTGCAGTTGATGTTCGCCGGCTTTATATTGCGGCAGCTGGCGTTCAGCTGCAAGTTAATATTTAAATGATGTTTATATATTCTCTTAGTTTTTAAGCTTTATAAGAATTTATGCAACATAAAGAAAAAAATATAGGTATTTGAAATACTTTTATTTTATAGGTGTGTAGGTACCTATCTAATTTATATTAGAACAAAGTATTTTAAAACTAAATGAGATCGGTGTTTGCTACCCGACTAGTTACTCTGAGAAGAAATACTGAAACAAACTCAGAGCTATCTTTTAAAGTTCAGACATTATCTTGGCCAGATTGTTTGAGAACCATGACTGAAATGGTCTTTCGAGGAAAGGAACCATATAGATTTGAGTGGAGGTGTCAGTAATCGTGTGGCTCAGGTGAGAGGAATACTGACAAATGTCAGTATTAAAGCTTGCAGAGTCAGGGAGGTGAATGAAAGAGGGCTTGCCATATCTGTCCCAAGGTATGCCCAAGCAGGATTAATAAGAAAGAAAAATTAAAACGATGATGTTACATATGTGAAGAATGAAAGTTAACAACAAAATGTATGCTTGGCTGCGTAACCAAGCGGACCCACTATACTTAGCTAGGAAAAGTTTTTAAGCGGTGCGCAAATCTTCACAGGTTGTTCTACCCATGAATATGAACAACTTTCAATATGGGATTAACTCTGTAATCACAAAAAAATCAGCTGATTGAACTTTTGTATGAAACAGCTGGTTTTATTTTCGTGATTTCAGAGTTGGTTTTTACTTTTTTTTACAACTTTCACTATGGGAGTGAAAGTTGTTCATATTCATGGATAGAAATTTGCGCACTTCTTAAAAACTTTTCCTGTATTTAGCTGTATACATTTAGTTGGCAGCGCGGCCTGGCAACGTCACCATGACGTCCCGGTGAGTGTGGCTCTTAGAGAGAAGATAATCCAATTGAAGCTAAGAAAGCAAGAGTAGTGTTAGTAGAATAGGAAGAGCCGTGAAAATACCTACTACCTCTTTCTGTATCCTCAAATGGTCAATCTGAACTATCCTGACATCCTTGAACCAGTTGAAGTTGATGTCCAGCGCGCAGTACGTGTCCTTGTAGTTGAGGAAGGTCACCAGCGAGGAGTTGTTCGTCTCCATCGCCTTCTGGAAGTTCTTGCAGGGCAGGTACTTGTTGCCTGGAGATGTGAAGTTCAAATTGAGATGAGACCTAAGTTGTGTTTTGCGATTAATAACAGGATTTGTATACCTAGGTATTTGGGGTACCTACCTAATCGAAGCACGAGGTTGCGGTTCCAAATTTGAAAAGGTCACTTTTCGATTTCTCAATATAGTTACCTACTTACCTAGGTACTCCGTATGAGCAATTGAGCATTCAGAAAGCATGTCGACAATTTTGACATTTTTAGAAATACAACGTAAATCTTGTATTTCTATTGATTAAATAATGGCACGCGGTTGGTATTACAATCTAAAAATCTCTCGTGATTGTTGGTGTTTTACATTTTACGTCTATGTAGGTATATTGATGTGCTCAAACTCGTTAAGAAGTTTTACAGAAAATCGCATGTGATAGACAGACGGATAAACACGAAGAGATTCTACAAGTGTTTCCAATTTAGGCTTGAAACACTACAAACTGCTTTTATATGTAAGCGGATAGTTTCATAATCCAAGTATGTATTTAGTTGGTAAGCTTTTTTAAGATATTCAAAACCACTGGGTCTAGAAGCATACAATTCTGCATAAGAGTGCCATAGGTAGGTATATAAAGCCCCTTGGGAGATAATACCGTTCGAGGCCCGAGGCAAATTGATCAGATATTAAAATTTTGACATAGGACCAATAATTTATCTTTGGAATTGTAATCTTTAAACACAATACTGTCTCCCATTGCAGCCGTGGCAGAGATATTTTTATAGCACCATAAATAACGAAGGTAAGGCTAGCTATGGATTGTGGAAAGATTTTTGACAGTTCATCCTCTAAAGGGGTAAAATAGGAGATTAAAGGTTGTATGGAAGTTCTTCGGCATTATCGATGATGGGAAATCCCATCGGGCGCACGGCTTGTAAATAAAAAAACTTCTTACCCGACAGATCCACCGAGATCTTCCGGTTGCTCTGCACCAGGCTCAGCGGGAACTCCGTCAGGTTGTTGGCGGACGCGTCTAGCACGCTCAGGTTGAACAGGTAGGCGAAGGGCCGCTGTATGGACGGCTGCAGCTTCGCGCTCGTCAAGTTGTTGTTCGAGATGTTCAGGCACGCTGCTGAAGAGTATTTTGGGAACTGGCCTGGAAGGAGACAAGTTCTTGTTACCTTCAAGCAATGTTAGCACGCTGGTAGCGAATGGATGAGAGTTGCCTTGTTGTAATTGGAGGGATGATAATAACTATTAAAAGGATATTTTTCGCAAATCTTTAGGTGATCGTAATAGGCTTACTTTCTCTAATTCGGCTTTTCTCACCGTAAGTTAAATAGTAGGCTAAGCTAAATAATTGTATGCGATGTGCCATCATCATAGGGTTGAGAATTACACAACAAAGTTGTATGTGTTGAAGGGTTTCTGAACACCCCCCTTCAGGGGGTGTTCAGAAACGTTTTGGTATACTTACTTGTGTCCTTAGTGTTATTTTCCGTTCTCGTATCTTAGATAAGCAGGAAAGTAACAAAATGATAAGTGTTAAAAAAAATATATGGATGGTAAGTAGTACCTACCTAAACTTAAAAGTTTTTTTTTTATTTGACTCATATTATTACTATGGGTATTTAGAGCGGGGCCTTTTTCCCACACGACATGCAACTTGCTTCTCTTGATCAACAAGGCCAAACCTGGCAATTCGTAGGATAGTCATCACCATCGGGCCGATAAAAATCTTAAATTCATTCTTCACTGACAGACCACGCACAGCTTAAAACCACTGTTACTCACTCACTCGACGTAAAAACATGGCGGCGATTTTATTTCGCGCGCTTGATTTTCAACGCTCTGCTTAGCGACGAGAGTTGAAAATCCAACAGTGTGTTTTTATCGACGCGCTGGGATGCA
Source organism: Cosmia trapezina (assembly GCA_905163495.3). Lineage (NCBI taxonomy): Eukaryota > Metazoa > Arthropoda > Insecta > Lepidoptera > Noctuidae > Cosmia > Cosmia trapezina. The sequence continues at coordinate 26,579,001 of LR991032.1, forward strand.
CTCTGTTGTCGTTAGTGCGCGAAAAAAAATCGCCGCGATATTTTTACGTCCGTAGTTCCGGACGAATGTCGGCTTAGATATCGGTTAGTTTAGTTTGATATAGATACAGGGTGTCAGGGACATCGACGGGCAATCTGAACCATGGATTAATTTTTCGTCAGTTATTAAAAAAAAAAAAATGCTGTTCCGTAACATTGTGACCGCGTTGCTATTATTGCACTTTTGTAGGATTTTTAATAACCAACGAAAAATTTCGACGCATTTGCCTCCATAATCATGTAGGTAGGTACTGAATACATAGTACCTACCTAACAGGTTGTGATTCGATGTCTCTGCCACCATGTACAGTGAACAGTGTGCCCTAAGGAAGGTTGGATTCTCGAAGTTCGGCTCAACACCGAGAGTTGCAAATAAAGTGCGCGAAAAAAAATCGCCGCGATATTTTTACGTCCGTGCGAATGTCGGCTTAGATAATATTCATCTCTAATTAAAGGGTTAAGAGGCCGTACACGAAATTTTGCCGATTTCGCTGATTTACGTGATTTTAAAAATACTGTATTCATTGATATAACGCAGTAATATATAAGTCAATGACTGTATTTCTATAAGGTTGAACCAGGGATGTTACGGAGCTTCGACTCCGGTTCCGTTAAGTCGGAACTTCCGATTATAATTACACCTTCGGTTCCGACACTTTTAAATCAAGGGTTTTAATCGGAGGTCGAAGCTTAACATAGCGGCGGCGGCGGCCAATTTTTTTCATTGTTTGTGTTTTATTTTAAAATTAAAAATTGAAATGAAAAAAAATTTACTAAATAATGTTTTATTTGGCCTTAAATAAAAATTCTCTTTCATGCCACCACTTCTGATCCTGCCTCCGACTCCGATTCCGACTCCGTTTCCGACTCCGACAAAACAAATTTAAAAACTCCGACTCCGCCTTCGGTTCCGATAAAACTACCTCCGTTACATCCCTGGTTTGAACACGTTGAACGCCATGTAAAAAATCGGGTATTTCCATTCAGACCATGGGGCTCACCGGTGAGCCTTATCTTACTGAACCATTCGAGCCACGGGGGTTACCTGTGAGCCGCTTGAAACGTACTACGGAAACGCTTCCTACAAGCCGCAGATTGCAGCTATCAAACAAAATGCGTAGGAAGTGAGCCGCGTGGCGCCGAACTGGACGGCGTGGTTTTTAAATCCGACATAAACTTGTACCCTCTTACAAATAAAACACGGAATAAAGTTATATCAGGAATAACAAAGGAATAACCCTACATTTTCATAGGTTTAAACTTGGAATAACTTTATTCTGTGTTTATTAGTAAGACGGGTAGTTTTTATCAAGGTTATTTATTGCAAGATGCTAGGGTTATTCAACTCAAAATGTTCAAAATCATCCATTTTTGCCGGGAAAAGCGTGACCGATCCCTCACTTGTTGACGCAGCGCGCGATATTGATCGACCGGAGTATTATCACTACCTACTCCCGATTACTCCCGAAGCGCACGCGCCGGGTACACGCGCCCCGCGAACGGAAATATACACAGTCCTTTGTACGAGGGCACGGGACCCACCTGTGAGCCTTTTACAATATCTTAAAAACTAGACGGTAGAAGTCGCAAATTTTTACCTTCCATACAAATTACCGCATTTTATAAACTTTGGAATGATAATCTCAAGTTGATGAAAATTACCGATTTCCTGATTTCGGCTTGGCCCGCACGGTGTACTACGCTATTCCCACCGGTGGGCCACATGGCGTTCAACGTGTTAATGAACAACTTAAAAGATCTTTAAAATTTCAATTATGATCTAATGAATGAGCTACTTTTTAGTGTTCCGTACCAAAATGGTAAAATGGAACCCATAAGCCGTGTACGCACGTACGAACAAATTTGTTGCGTTGCATGATACGCAACAACTTGGTTCGCACGTGCGTACCACTAACGAACATCGAACACTCTGCTCGTCAAACATGTTTGCGGCGATCCTATTAGTATATTCTGTATGGACGGTGTTCGAAGAGCTTTAATAAATGTTACGTAACAAAATTGTTCGTATAGGACAAATCATACCCGTACCTATTAAGATGGGGTTCACGACTGTTGTGCGCGAACTCGATTCAAACCATGCTCGCGTTCGTGTTCGAACATGCCGTCCATACGTACGAACCAAATGTTCAAGTTTGATGTTTGTGTTCGCTATGTTCGTGTTCGTACGTGCGTACACGGCTTTATGGTGCGACTCAGTCCGTCTGTCTGTCTGTCACAGCTGGATATCTCAAGAACTACTAATGCTATCAATTTGAAATTTGCAACAGTTTTAGTTTAGATGACGTTTACCCAACTATTTTGCAAATAAGAAAGAAATAAAAACTTTTTTTTTTTTTAAACGGACTGAAAGGGAGTTTTAAAAATTCGAAGTGGGGCTACTAGGGCATGTGGGGTATCATATGAAATAGAGATGTTTGCACATTCTCAAACATTTATTTATTTTTTCTTAGGCCGCATAGTTTTCGACCTTTGATGAAAAATGTAACAAAATACCGCCCGCCCTTATCTCCGAAGTTTGCATAGAGAAAAATCTGAAATTATTCTATGTGATAGAAGTTTATGTAAAGACTACAGGAAAAACAAAACAATGTCTCTAACTAAATAGCACACTTTTTCAGAAATCGGAACGGAACCCTTGGTGCGCGAGTCCGACTCGCTCTTGACCACTTTTTTTTGTCTTTGACAAACCGACAATAGTCGTATTGTGTTTCCCACTGAATATTAAGTTAATTAATACTCTAAACGTCTTTTCCGCAGTCAACTACCTAATTAAGGATGTGTGCGAAAGGAAATCAAAAGCATACGTAGGTAATATGGATAACGCGATGATTATAAATAGCATCGTCTCACCTTTAAAGAACGCCTTTTTAATTCGGACTCTGAGCGCAATAAGTCATTATTACTATCTTATATTTTGTAGACTATAAAAATATTATCTGATCATAATATTTCCCATCATAATTGTGTATTTTTGAATAGTACAGTATCAAAATTTAAAGAGAAACAAGTGTGCCGAAGCCAGAATTTAAAGTGATTTTAAAAATGTTTCACCTGAAGAAGATACCAATAAGTTTTGCAGTGGGTTGTAGGTTACTGTCTTCTTCGCAAACGAAGCCACTAGTAGGGGTATCAGTGGAGAAAGAAGGTATAGCGACACTGCAGCTGCAGAGGGCGCCAGGCAACAGCTTGAGTCTTGAATTATTGCAGACGTTACACGAGTCGATTTGTGAAGTAGAGAAAGACAATTGCAAAGCCATAGTTCTGACCTCGGTAAGTCTAGTTTGTTTGATACTAACACAGAGGCCGGAAGCTGGTTACGCGTTACGCCCATGTAGGTCGTACCCAGCTTCTGGCCCGGGTGGATGCAAATCAGAAATTTCTTAAGCCACATGTTTTTTTTTCCGCCTCATCAGTCTACTCAATGGCTGGGCAAAATCTATGAGACTTATTTAAAAGCGCCTCAAAGATTATGCCGAGACAAAGGGCCGAATTCCTAACGAGCAGTTTGGTTTTCGAACCCAACACTCTTGCGTACAACAGGTCCACCACATCAACAAACACATAAGCGTTGGTTACCGCCGTGGTTCGATGACGGGTGCTGTTTTCTTCGATATAGCAAAAGCGTTTGACAAAGTCTGGCACAACGGTTTATTAAATAAGCTTTACAAACTCGGTGTGCCAGACCGTCTCGTGCTCATCTTACGAAACTTTTTGTCTTTCCGCACTTTTCGCTATCGTATCGAAGGAGCGCTATGCTCTCCCCACCCCATTCACGCAGGTTTCCCTTAAGGCTCTGTGCTTTCTCCACTAATTTCCACGTTATTTACCAGCGATATCCCGAAAAGTAAAAAGCACAGTTGGCTCTGTTCGCAGTCGATACGATTTACGGGGCTGCCCCCCTGGGTATACGCCCATGAACACATACTTCATAGTATTATATCTATCCATACTTTACATGCCGAGACTCCGTGCGTGGCTGTCATTCGTGGATCTTTAACACTCGTTACGGGTCGCGTCAGAAGCCCGAAAGTCTGAAAACCAGTCTTACCAGGGGTACCGTATTAACCAGTAACTGGGTTGTGGAGGTCAGATAGGCAGTCGCTTCATGTAAAATACTGGTATTCAGCTGCATCCGGTTAGACTGGAAGCCGACCCCAACATAGTTGGGAAAAGCCCAGGCACATTGATTGTCTAACTAATCTATTATTGATTTGAACATTTTCAGGAATCTTCTAAAATTTTCTCTGCTGGTATGGATCTAAATGAATTTCACAAACCAGATCAAAAAAGGTTAACCCTATTCAAGAATACTTTTTTTGATGTTGTGGCAAAAATATATGGAACAGAACTTAATCACCACAGTTGCTATCAATGTAAGTTTTACAAATTATCATTAAGTACTTTAGCAACGAACTCGAAACTTGAATTCCAAAGACGGTGGTGACGTGTGCTACTTTGACTTGAATGCGGTTTTGCTCAATAAGCTTGACAGAATGCTCAATAATTGTATCCGGTTCATATTCAACCTCAGGAAATATGACCATGTGTCGAGCTATAGATCTGAGTTCAAATGGATGTCCATTCGTCAAAGAAGTTTACGTGCTTTGACCACGCTTTTCTCCCTTCTTAACTCTCCCACTCCTCCTTCTTATCTTGTGTCTCACTTCCAATATCTATGTTCTTCACACGCTAGGAATCTGCGTTCTTCTAACAATCTTCTTCTACTCTATCCTTCTCACACTTCTGACTTTGTTCATTCTTCCTTTCATATTCAGTCCATTCTTCTTTGGAATGCGCTTCCTCTTGATATCAGGACGGCCACCAGTCGGTATGCATTTAAGCGAAAATTGCAGTTATTTTCTTAACCAATAGTGTAGAGTTATTGCAATATCTCTCTCTCTCTCTTGAATTTGTATATAATATGTATAGGTATATTTTATAGTTAGTAGGTATGTATGTGTATTATTAGTGCATAACCTATTTATGTATCTGTTCACATAGTCTATTTATAATTAATTAAGATATATTTTTAGTGTTCTTTCTATTTTTGAGCTCGTGGCTAAGTAATAACAGCCGCACGGGTCGATCCGTCAGGTTAAGCTACGCTTGCCGGGGTTGGTCCGTGGATGGGTGACCATCTTTACATATCGAGTTTCCTCCGTGCCTCGGAAAGCACGTTAAGCCGTTGGTCCCGGCTGTTATTCGTGGATCTTTGACAGTCGTTACGGGTCGTCAGAAGCCCGAAAGTCTGACAACCAGTCTTACCAAGGGGTATCGTATTACCCAGTTACTGGGTTGTGGAGGTCAGACAGGCAGTCGCTCCATGTAAAATACTGGTATTCAGCTGCATCCGGTTAGACTGGAAGCCGACCCCAACATAGTTGGGAAAAGGCTAGGCAGATTGATTTGTTCTTTCTATTTATGCCTCTCATACTGAGCACCTGCCATAATTCTCTTCACCACCCTTGGTTGACTGGTAGAGAATTCCTATGGCATTAAGTCCGCCTTTGTACAGATATTAGTGGGAAAAGCTTAAATAGTTTTTTTTTTTTTTTTTTAAATGCGTTAATTTTTGTTTATTAAGTACTTTTTTTTATTGATTTTGGGGGGTGGAGTTACACGTCACAACTATAACAAACTACGTAAAAACAGAAAAATTCGTGTCCAACATTTTTATATACTTACCTATTTAATCTATCTATCCACCTACACGGACAAAAATATTTTTTTTAGTCATCATTCCTATTGTATTTTCAAACAAAGTTCTGTAAAATTGAAACTAGTGAAAACTTACCCTCATATCACAATCCCTCCTTCAGGGATACACAGGAGGCGGGGGCTGTGGCATGCCCCTCGCGGCCGACTACTGCACGATGACTACGGGCCCGGCGACCATCGGCCTGAACGACACAGCCGTCGGCATCCCGCCAGCGATGTGGATATTTAACCTTGTTACGTACCGTTCTCTTTGCAGTTGGTATTACGTACCTACTGAATTAATTCTTAGAGATTTTAGAATAGTGTTTTCTTCACCCCACAACTGGTAATCAGGCTTTTTTGTGTAATTGCCGAGGGTGTTGATTTGAATAAGCTTCCGGCGTTTGCTCATCGCCCATTCGTGGAGCCTTCTGATTGGTTGCGGATGAGCACACTAGCGCCGCGCTCCTGCGTGTGTTTTTTCACTGTACTACGTACCATTCGGGTGTCGGCGCATACACGCCACGCGCGATCTACTTTTCTACAAAAATAAGGTCCTTCGGTGAAAACGTGCTACAATCCCCGCAAGATACCAGATATACCCTGAACCAGCGCCTGTGGAAAAATATGTGAGGTGGAGTTGAAGCAAGATTCAGAACTATCGAGCGCGCCTTCTTAGCCCATCGGTGTGCGAAGCGGCGGGACGGCAGCGACCGGTAAGTTTTATTCGAATCTTCCCTTTCTACAGCACATAATTGTTTGATCTCTTCGAGCCTGGATTTATATCTAGGTACTTGTTGTGGGGTTATTTTCCTAGTTTCCTAGTGTTCTTAGTTCAAAGTCCATTTGCGGCGTTACGCGTCCAAAATGGCGGAACTTATTCAACAAGACATTTTTGAACGTGAGATCATTATCGATGATCTCAAGCGTATTTTAGAGTTCATAGATTCAGAAGAACAACAGTTTAGGTCACGCTCAAAAGAATTAACTTTGCAACAAAGAAAGTTCTTCAAACTTCAGGCAAAAATAGAAAAATTCTTAATAAAATCCAATACTTTCGACAAAGACGAACAACTGAAGATTCGTAACAATTTTAATGATTGTTATTTCGCAATTAGTGTTCACTTAGATAAACTTAAGGAAGAGGATAATGAGCGTAAACGAAGAATGTCCTCTAGTACGTCATTTAATAATAACTCAGTGGTACATGTTCCATCTACTCATACGAGTAATAGTTGTGCAAGTAGATTACCTATTCTTCCAATGCCTACCTTCTCAGGGGAAACCACGGATTGGCCCCCATTTCACGATTTGTTTCGTTCATTAGTACATGACAAAAATACCTACACGGAGACAGAGAAGTTTCGTTACCTGTTACTGTCATTAAAAGATGAACCCTATAATCTTATTAAATCGATACCAATTACAGACGAAAACTATAGTGTTGCGTGGGATATTTTAGTTTCTCGGTATGATAATAAACGGGCTATCGCCACGAAACATCTCGAAAAAATATTAGACATTGAACCTAGTACCGAGAAAATGACTCAAAGTCTAAGAAACTTACTCAATGTTTATCAAGAAAACATCAAGGCATTGCAGGCTATGCAATTTCCGATAGATCAGTGGAGTTTCATAATAGTGACGATTTTACTACGTAAGATTCCGTCTAGTGTTCGAAAACGTTTCGAATTATCACTATCGAGGCCATCGGATGTACCTGACATAAGTACATTGATAACTTTCTTAGAACGCGAGTTAGCTGCAAGCGAATTCTCTTCTCACCCACAAAATAAAAATAATCTTGAAAAGGTAGGTACTCCCCGCACATCGCGCGGTAACGAACTGCTCGCGACGCGCGCTCGCAGCCAATGTCGCTTCATCGAGTTCGAATACAACAGACTTACAGTCTACCAAACAAAATAATTTAAAAAATAATTGTTTATGTTGTGATGCTCAACATACGTTGACAAAATGTTCGAAATTCCTTAATTTATCTCCCCGTGAGAGGTATTCTTTTATTCAAAACAAGAACGTTTGTTTCAATTGTTTACATGTCGGTCATGATTTAAAACAATGCAAATCTAACTTTGTTTGTCGTTCATGCCATAAACGACATCATTCATTAATTCATTTCGAAAAGTCTAACAGTTTATCAGTTATTAGTGGTAGTAGTGATAATGCGGTCTCACTTTCTGTGAACGAAACGACAGAGACAGCGGTTCCCAGTACCTCGCACGCTGCGATGACTGCGGCGGTGAACGATCGCAAGAACGATTCGCGTTCTATTGCTCCGTCGGTTAGCGCGAGTACGGTGCTCCTATGTACGGCACTCGTCAATGTGCATGTTGGCCCACAAAAACACACAGTTCGATGTATTATTGATACAGGCAGTCAGGCGACTTTTATTACCGAGTCTTGTGTTCAGCGGTTAGGGTTACATCGCAGCCAAGCGAACGTCCGGAACGTTCGCTTGGCTGCGTTCGGTGTTGGAGGGACCGAGGTTGGAGCTGTTTACCCAAAGGGTGTAGTATCTTGTCATATCACTCCTACACACGGGGATCAACCTTCAATTTCAGTTAACGCATTAATTTTATCTAATCTTATTTCACGTATGCCATGTGTGACATTGCCTTTTAAGGGATGGCCACACATACAAAACTTAACTTTAGCTGATCCTAAGTTTTATCTTCCACAATCAGTGGAAATGCTTTTAGGTGCGGATATACTATCCCAAGTTTTATTAGGTCACGTGATCACGGGTCCACCCGGTTCACCGATGGCTATGAACAGTATCTTTGGTTATTTATTGATGGGTGATGTTTCATACAACCAAAATACATCTACTTCACTTCAAGTTTGTCTCAGTAGTTTAAGCTCATCCTACGATGACGACATCAACCTGAGACGGTTCTGGAAATTGGAATCTCTTCCGGAAAAAAGAATTCTAAGTCCCGACGAAGCGTTGTGTGAATCTATATTCGTAATTTCACATACTCGTGATGAAACTGGGCGATATGTTGTTCCACTCCCTTTCAAACCTGATGCACCCACCCTCGGCGCATCACGAGATACGGCGGTCTCCAGGTTTAAGAAATTAGAGTATAGGTTGGAACACAATCCTCAACTTAAGGTAGACTATCATGCGTGCCTCCAGGAGTACTTGGAACTCGGTCACATGGAGCCTGTTGATTTACCTGTTTCGTTAGCTAATAGCTATAACATTCCGCACCACTGCGTGGTCAAAGAGTCCAGTGAGACTACTCGTACTCGTGTCGTCTTTGACGCGGGTTGTAAAACTTCGAATGGAATATCACTTAATGATGTTCTACTGACTGGTCCGAAGCTGCACCAGGATATAGTAGACGTTTTATTGGGTTTTCGTATCCATGCTATTGCTGTCACTGCCGACATAAAGCAGATGTACAGAAACATAAAATTACAACAATCCGATTGGGATTTTCAACGCATTGTGTGGCGTAAATCACCCACTGAACCGTTGCGTGATTATCGATTGCGCACCGTCACCTTTGGTGTCAGCTCATCACCATACTTAGCCCTTCGTACTATTCAACAGTTGGCTCATGATGAAGCTGCTAACTTCTCGTTAGGTTCTAAGGTTCTCCAGAACCAGGTTTTTGTTGATGACATCGTCACCGGAGCAGGCGACGTAAAGCAGGCCCTGGTTTTACAACGTGAGTTAGTAGGTATTTGTTCGTCAGCTGGTTTCGAGCTACGTAAGTGGCAGAGCAATTCGCCAGCGTTACTCGCTGCTTTACAAACGTCAGTCGTTCAGGGCGAGCGGTCTGATAACGTTTCTTTCGCTCTGATGGAGAATGACAAACAAATAAAGGTTTTAGGACTTCAGTGGAATCCTGAATCTGATACTTTCATTTTTAGCGTTCAGTCAACTAATGATAAAATTACAAAGCGATCCATACTATCACAAATAGCGAAAATTTATGACCCTATGGGATGGTTATCTCCTGTAACTATTTATGCGAAACATCTCATTCAGTTGTTATGGATTTCAGCGGTCGACTGGGATGAGTCACCTCCTTTAGATATTATAAACGCTTGGTCTAGTTTTCTTAACGAGTTACCATTATTATCAAATTTTCAAATTCCACGTTTCGTTTTTGCAAACGTGAATGCAATTCAAATTCACGGGTTTTCCGACGCTTCCGAGCGGGCTTATGCCGCGTGTGTTTACGCCCGTATATCCGATAATAATGATAACGTTAAAACATTTCTTCTTCTCGCTAAAACGCGTGTAGCACCTATAAAACCGGTTCTTACTATTCCGCGCCTAGAGTTGTGCGCTGCTGTTTTGTTATCAAAGTTGATTGATAAAGTGAGAAGTGTGTATGATAACCACTTAAACTGTGAACATGTTTGTGCGTGGACTGATTCATCCATCGTGTTAGCGTGGCTTCGTTCTCCACCACACGAGTGGAAAACATTCGTTTCTAATCGCACTAGTGAAATCTTATCCAGGCTTCCGGCCAAAACTTGGAGACATGTCCCGTCAGCTGACAATCCAGCTGACGAACCTTCTCGAGGAATGCTTCCTACAAGTTTTGTCCAAAATGAGATGTGGCTCCATGGGCCCTGGTGGCTCGCGCGTGATTCTAGTTCTTGGCCAAGTCCCAAGAAAATACTAGAAGTCACTGAAGACAAACGCAATCTACCTATGTCTATGGTGTCAAACTCTTCCACCTCAGCACTACCTGATGTGGTCGAGTATATTACTAGATTTTCTACTCTAGGTAAACTTGTTAGGATAACAGCACTGTTATTTCGATTCTATAATAAATGTAAGAAAGTTCAAAATTCCTATCCAAAATACATAACTGTATCCGAGTTTAATTTTTGTTTAAATCGACTTATCCATTTAGTTCAACATTCTTGTTTTTCCGAAGACATTAATAATATTTCACATGGAAGGTATCCATCAATTAAATTACGTCGACTCAACCCGTTCATGGATAACAAAAATAATCTTCGGGTAGGTGGGCGAATTCATAAATCACTTTTACCGTTTGTTTCCAAACATCAATTGATTTTGCCTAAGAAACATCATCTTACAGATATAATCATTGACCATGCACATATCACGCATCTACATGCTGGTCCGCAATCCGTGCAATACATTTTATTCCAAAAATATTGGATAATGTCTAGTCGTGACGCTATACGTACACGCATACATCGCTGTGTTCGTTGTTTTCGTGCGCGCCCCGTGAATCCGCAGCCATGCATGGGTCCGTTACCGGCCGTCAGAGTGCGCCCCGAGCGGCCATTTCTTAAAACATCTGTTGATTTCGCGGGTCCGTTTTACGTTCGAGCAAATAAAGTTCGAAATGCGAAAATTATTAAATGTTATGTATCTGTTTTTGTGTGTATGTCTGTCAAGGCCATACACCTCGAACTCGTATCCGAGTTGTCAACTGATGCATTTTTGGCAACATTGCGACGCTTCACGTTCCGTAGAGGTTTATGCACCGACATTTACTCTGATTGTGGAAGGAACTTTGTTGGTTGTAATAATTATCTACAAGATTTGTATAATTTTTTACGTAATGATTCTGTTCAAGCCACTCTTAATAGTAAAATTTTAGAACAAGGCATTACTTGGCATTTTCAGCCTCCTTACGCCTCTCATTTTGGTGGCCTTTTTGAATCCGGTGTTAAAAGTTTTAAACATCATTTACATCGAGTCCTCGGTACGCAGACTCAAACTTATGATGAGATGCATACCCTTCTTTGTCAAATTGAAGCGGTACTTAATTCACGTCCACTTTGTGTATTAAGTGCTGACCCATTAGATCCGTTACCTTTGACACCAGCTCATTTTTTAATAGGAGGTCCGTTGACGTCCTTACCAGACATTTCATTAACCGATAATATTTCAAATCGACTCACTAGATGGCGTAGAATACAACAATGTGTGCAACACTTTTGGAAACGTTGGAGTCGTGAATATTTACACGAAATTCAACAACGTAACAAGTGGTTTCGAGATCGCGGCTCACAACTCCGTGAAGGTATTATTGTCATTGTACGAGATGATAATTTGCCACCATTACAATGGAGACTGGCTCGTGTCCATACTCTCCACCCAGGTTCCGATAATATTACTCGTGTCGTAACTTTACAGATGGGCAAAACTTTCGTGAAACGCTCAGTAGTCAAAATATGTCCTTTGCCCTTAGAATAATCATTCTGTAAGTTTAGTTAATATTGTTGCGAATCTTAGTTAAGTAATCTTAAGTTAGAATAACTTTAGTTTAAAAAATTTAAGGCTTCATGCTTTCGTAGCATTTTTCATTCTTTTTTTTCGAATGTTACATTCTTTTTTTGTCTTTTAATTTAAAGTTAAAAGAAATTCATTCTTTTAAGGCGAGCGGCATGTTACGTACCGTTCTCTTTGCAGTTGGTATTACGTACCTACTGAATTAATTCTTAGAGATTTTAGAATAGTGTTTTCTTCACCCCACAACTGGTAATCAGGCTTTTTTGTGTAATTGCCGAGGGTGTTGATTTGAATAAGCTTCCGGCGTTTGCTCATCGCCCATTCGTGGAGCCTTCTGATTGGTTGCGGATGAGCACACTAGCGCCGCGCTCCTGCGTGTGTTTTTTCACTGTACTACGTACCATTCGGGTGTCGGCGCATACACGCCACGCGCGATCTACTTTTCTACAAAAATAAGGTCCTTCGGTGAAAACGTGCTACAATCCCCGCAAGATACCAGATATACCCTGAACCAGCGCCTGTGGAAAAATATGTGAGGTGGAGTTGAAGCAAGATTCAGAACTATCGAGCGCGCCTTCTTAGCCCATCGGTGTGCGAAGCGGCGGGACGGCAGCGACCGGTAAGTTTTATTCGAATCTTCCCTTTCTACAGCACAAACCTCATGTCCCGAGCCATGAGCCCTAAGCATACAGAATACGCCCTCACGAGTTCCGCCATGTATTCAGCAGAACGAGCTTTGCAGGTTTGTACCATATGTTTGCATAATTTAAACCTACCCTTTTTTTTGTGGATGGGAAATCATCAAATGACTTCTCCCGCTCCGGGTGGAGCGGAAGGGCGTGTCATACTTTTACTGACTAAAACCCACCCACTCCTTCAGTTGCCTATGCCAGGGCCATGGTATCTCTTTCGAACAACCCGCGACCCCGGCGGCATCGGCTCTATCAGACCCCATCTTTTTGCTGACATCTCTTTGAGGCGCGCGTGGAACACAACGCGCCGTCGACCCGGGCCTGGTATATACCGGATGGCGAGCTATTAAACCTACCCCTAGGTTTGTATATACAATAGTCAGCAATATTAAATTTGATACCAACGACTAGGTCGCAGTTTATCCCACGGTATGGCATTAATAAATTCATAAAAAAATTCATCATCAAAAATATAATCAGTAGCATCTTGAATTAAATTTGAGAATATTTTAATGAATAGGTAATTACAATGGTTTTATGACATACAGTAAAATCTATTTTAGACAACCTTCAAACTAAGGTAGCTCGCGAAATTAACATTTTCTTACGATTTTTGCAATTTGCAGCTCAGTGTCTGGATTTATGTTGATTAAAGTATGATTAGCGACCGTAACAATTAATATGTATTTATACAATTATAGTTACCTAATCATTAGAATCAGTAATACAACTCCTAGCCTCAAATGTCAAGATTTCATGAAATAGAGGAATGAGGAACAGGGTGTAAAGTTCACTCATCCTCGAAGCGAATAGAACTAGCAACTAAAAACGAGTTGTTTGTTTGTCAGAGTTCTCGCCGCGCGGTGGTGTGAACAGTCACCCATTATGCTATTCATGCACAGTGGGCTGCATCAATTGGGTACCCCAGTTGCATTAAAATTTTAATACAACTGGGGTACCCAATTGATGTAGCCCACTGTACATACCTACTTATCTCTTTTACTGGCACGGGTGGGACCTATAATCTTTTGTATAACACGTTGAAGGCCATGTGGCCCACCGGTGGGCCTAGCGTAGTCTTCCGTTCGGGCCAAGTCAAAATCAGGTAATCGGTAATTTTCATCAACTTGAGATTTTCATTCCAAAGTTTATAAAATGTCGTAATTTGTATGGAAAATAAATATTTGCGCCTTCTACCGTCTAGTTTTTAAGATATTGTAAAAGGCTCACAGGTGGGCCCCGTGGCCTCGTACAAAGGACTGTATACATTTCCGTTCGCGGGGGCCACGGGGTCACGCTACGGCCCACCCGTCGCGCGCGCTTCGGGAGTAATCAGGAGTAGTGATATACTCCGGCCGATCAATATCGCGCGCTGCGTCGACAAGTGAGGGATCGTTTACGCTTTTCCCGCCAAAAATGTATGATTTTGAACATTTTGAGTTCAAGAATAATCCTAGCATCTTGCAATAACCCTGATAAAAACTACAAGTTTATGTCGGATTTGAAAACCACGCCGTCTGGTTGGCCTACAGGGCCACGCGGCTCACTTCCATACGCGTTTTGTTTGATAGCTGCAATCTGTGGCTTGTAGGAAGCGTTTCCGTAGTACCTATCACGCGGCTCACGGGTGGCCCCCGTGGCTCGAATGGTTCAGTAAGACAAGGCTCACCGGAGAGCCCCATGGCCTGAATGGAAATAAATACCCGATTTTTCAAATGGCGTTCAACGTGATAAATATATATACGTTTCTTGAATGAGAAAATAGTCAATAAGTACTTAGCTAGTAGATTATTCGTAGTCGGTGGGCCGTGGGACAGATGCCTCGGTCATTGTGAATGACATAAATTCGCTTTCATCAATTTTAGCATTTGCTCATACGCACTATACCTACCTACTTAGGTACATATAAGTCTTGTTTTTATTCTTGGCTTCTTCTATGTTGTCTTTTAACTTTTCAGGTGGGTCTCATTGATGAAATAGCGTCAGACAAAACGGATGCAATAGAAAAATGCAAAACCTTCATAGGAACGTACGACCACATATCTCCGGCCATCCGAGCAATCACCAAACGAGCAATAAGACAAGAATTCCTCTCAAAATTTGAAAAGCACCGACCAAAATATTTAACAGACTTCTTGAATCGGATCAATAATCCCGAATTCCAAGAGTCGATTGATCGATACATTCAAAGTATAAAACAAAAAAAAGCCGCCAAAGCTTTAAATAAATAGGTAAAGTACCTACTTACTCATGGAAATGGTTTTATTTTTAATCCACACAATAATAATAATAATATATCCCCTGCCATTTTAACTGTGTATATTATATTACATTGGTAAGGCAGGGTACATAGTTCTTCCATAGTTTAAGGTACCCGATCCACTATAGCCACCCAAACCCATAGGCCAATATGTTTTGTTTCCATGTTCTGCAATAGTCCTGCACCAACCGGGGGTTGTCCTTGGGTGCACTTGCATAGTGCATACAGAGATAATCGTCGACTGTTGCCGCCTCGTAATTTAAAATTGTCTAAGGGCCCCTCTGCGAGTTGGCTTCGGCCCCTCGTACGCCTTCCAAAGGTCCGGGACCCCAGGGTGCCGAGGTATGTCAAGACAAAAAAAAAACCGGTCAAGAGCGTGTCGGACTACGCACAATGAAGGGTACATTCCAACAGTAAAATTAAATGTAAGTTTGTACACTATTAACAGATTTACCATATTATTTTAAGACCACAAACTTCTTATAGGTTTTCCTGTAATCTAAAGGTATAGAACTATTTTCTATATGTTTTTTTTTAATTTTGGGCTCAGTAGTTTCGG
This sequence comes from Cosmia trapezina, assembly GCA_905163495.3. Taxonomy (NCBI): domain Eukaryota; kingdom Metazoa; phylum Arthropoda; class Insecta; order Lepidoptera; family Noctuidae; genus Cosmia; species Cosmia trapezina. The sequence goes on from LR991032.1 coordinate 26,594,524, forward strand.
AGTTAAGGGGGGGAACGGTCAATTTTCGTCTATTTTCTTAAATAACTTTAAAACTATTTATTTTAAAATTATAAAAAAAAATATATTTGAGACCCTCATAGTAAGCCCTTTCATTTGATATGTCACACGGTACAGTTTGCAAAACTTTTTTTTAAATTTTCTTACTTGCCCCCTAAAAGTGACCCCCATATTCAAAATTCATTTATTTACTTTAGCCGTAAATGATTGGGTCACAGAAATCCATATGTATACCAAATTTCAACTTAATCGGTCCATTAGATTCGGAGCAAATTGGCTGTGACAGACGGACAGACGGACAGACAGACAGACACACGAGTGATCCTATAAGGGTTCCGTTTTTTCCTTTTGAGGTACGGAAACCTAAAAATAATATATAATTTATTTCGGGTAACCCATACCTAACATAAATACCTTACAGACTAGACATTGAGTTACACATTACATTATGTAGTTATTTAATACAAATCACTAACTATGTATATTGCATTGGGATAAAGACGAAATTGCCTTCACCGCGAGTTATCGTCCAAAAATGGTGCAACTGATTTTATAAATTAGGTACCGGGAAGTCCCTGAATTACAGATAGACCAATTTATTCGTGTATCGAGTAAAGTGAAAAGCAAGGGCGAGCGCGCACTGCGGTGCGTTTTTCTACTGCATAATCTGTGAAGTATGGAATGTCTTTGAAGTGCGCGCACTGCGGTCATGCATTTTGTTACTGTAGGCCCCACCCAGTACCTACTACCGGAAAAAAACAAACAAAAATATCGAGGGTACGAAAATTCTCGGAATCGCGATCGTAACCAAAGTCAAATTCAAATTCAATTTATTCAATGTTTACAATTATTTCATGAGTATCGTAAAGAGTAAAGTATCGTATGAGTAAAGTATCGAGTATACCCAGCTTTACTCAAAACTCTCAAGTATCAATTATTTTTTTTTTGTATCCCTAGTTGTCTCGCTCAACAGTACAGTGTAACACTGCATTATTATCGGCCATTTTTCTTCGGATTCCATTTTTTTTCAGTCCCACGGATACCGCATAAACGGGATTGCATTCCCTAGTTACCACGGTACAAAAACGTTTTAAGGACGCTGTTACAAATGGGTAGTCAAATCATTAATTTTTTAAACATAATAAGTGTGTTTATTATTTAAAAAGTTTTGCATCCATAAAATGTTTTTTGGCCGAATTGTTGATAAATGTGCATGAAAAACAAGCAATGTCGGGAAACAAGTAAGTACTTGTTTACCTCGTAAAAAAGAATATCGCGTTATGATCCGTTCTCGATATCTATACCAATATTATAAAGAGGAAAGATTTGTTTGTTTGTTTATTTGTACCGAATAGGCTCCGAAACTACTCGACCGATTTTAACCATTTTTTCACCAATAGAAAGCTAAATTATCAGAAAGTAACATAGGCTATAATTTATCAAAAAATTTAGAGATCCTTAAGAAAATTGCAATAATGTAACCCCAAGTAGCAAAATTTTGCCTATAAAATTCATTATTTGGCGTGCGCTGAAAAAACTATTGATGATTCATAAAAAGTATGTACTGCTTGATTAAAGTACTCATTATTACCTTCAAAAAAGTCCGCGAGGCAATATATCTAACTATCATAGTTAAGTCACAATAGCAGCTTTTGTGTTCTAAAATTTAATCAGATTGCCGTTAGAAACAAAAGTTGGTTATAATCGTATCGTAGTATTAATTCTTATTCAAATAAATAGTTTTATCATCAAGAGTATTTATGTAGCACTAAAATACTTTTTAATTCATTTGAATCGGACATTTGAGAGCAAAAATGAAGAATAACGTGGGTTTTTCGAAAATCTACCCATAAGGGGGTGAAGAGGTAGTAAATTTTTCAGGGGACGATTTTACTGCAGGGCTTGATTAACTTGAAAGAGGGGGAGAGGGGGGCTGGTGATGAGGGAAAGGGGAGGGGGATAGGGGCAGGTGTTGGTGAGGAGAGGAAGGGGTGGTGAGGGGTAAGGGGGAGGGGAGGGGTTGGTGAGGGGAGGAGAGGGAGAGGGAGGGGACGGGGTGGTGAGGAAGAGAGGGGGAAGCGGAAGTGGTGAAGGGGGTGTGAGAGTGGGTGAGAGGGGCAGGGAGAGGTTAGCGGGAAGGGGATACGGTGAACGAACGTGCTAATCTCTGCAACTAACAGACTTTGAATTTTTTTTTTGCATTAATAGCCCAAATCTTAGGACCTTTACGTGCCGAGCTAAAAGAAAAAAAGGCAGAAATAACGCTAAGTGAAAACGAAATAATAGCGCGGGCAGGCAATGCGCTGCGACGGGGTGGGTCGAGGGAATAAGAAATTTCACGCGGACGAAGTCGCGGGCAGCAGCTAGTTGTTCTAAAAATGTGCATGGTACGATTCTGACTATAAATATAATTTTATATATGTACAGTTTCTCAATAATGGTACCGAAGTGAAAAATTTTACTTCGGTAAGTACATTTATTGAGAAAATCTAAAACTATATTTATAAGTAGTTCAGAATCGTACCATGCACATCGATCAATACAGTTCGGCCAAAAAACATTGCACACAAAGCACATGCAAAGCATTTTATATAATAAACACACTTTTGTGTAAAAAAGTAATGATTTGACTTCCCATTTGTAACAGCGTCCTTAAGAGCAAGTTGGCGAGGCTACCCTATTAGCCGTAACGCTCAACCGGAAAAATTATTGGGCTACCCATAGACTTATAAAAAAAGATGGACTCCGATGGATCGAAAGTGAAGCACAGTAAGTATGCCGCGACCGTTTGTACAAACACCCCTCGCGCACACATTTACATCATAGTATGCCGACCGGCCGCCATTACGTGACACGAGCGACGGCGACTTTGCAGGTACTCAAATCACGCACACATAGATCGGTACGGTGCTTCACTTTCGATATGCGTGGCGCGGAGTCCATCTTTTTTTATAAGTCTATGGGGCTACCATGTTAGCCACGGAAGGTCAAAAGTGCGCGTCAGATCGCGTTATCATCGGAACCAAGAGGAAACTAGACCTGATCTGGGGTTCATTTGCTCATTATTATGTTCAATCTTTTTAGGAACAAGGAACCCTTATAATTTCGCCATGTCCATCCGTCTGTCTGTCTGACTTTGGTCAGCGGACAGCAGAAAGCTGTAATTTGGCATGGGTGTACAATATTAATCACGCCGGCAGTGGTAATTTCTTTTTAGGATTCCTCCTGTGCGTGCAAAGTGGAGTTAATTAGGGTAGCAAAACTGTAAAAAGGAACCCACTCAGTCAGGCGCGTCTCAGTCTGTCTGCCTGTCACAGCTGGATATCTCAAGAACTACTGATGACAAAAGTAAAAAAAAAAGTAATTAAAAAAATTTAAAAACTGAAAAGCTAAAAACAAGCCCATTTTAAATTAAATAAAAGTTGGAAGCAGGCGGGACCCATTGCATTTTTATATTTTCAAACTCAAATGGGTCCCGCCTGCTTCCAACTTTTATTTAATTTAAAATGGGCTTGTTTTTAGCTTTTCAGTTTTTTTTTTAAACTTAAGTCTTTTACCGCAGTCGGGTATTTTTTTTTTTAATTACTTTTTTTATTTCCAGCTTTTTAGTTAACAAATGTGAAAAAATTTGCAGATGTTTTTATTGTACGTGTTTTTTACGATTTGTCACTTCGAGGTAATTTTAACCATATAAGTTGTGTATATTTTTGTAATCACCTTTTAAAACCCTTTATTTTGATACTCGACAGGTTTTGAGAAAAAAAAAAATTAAGACATAATTTGGCGCCAGAAATCCGCCATTTTGTTTTTTTTTATTTTGATATACTCAGTGTCACTTTCACAGTAAATACGAATCTAACGACACCTCTCAAGCTAAAATCCATCGAGCCGTTCAGGCTGCAGAGCGTGCCAAACAATTATACATACATACCTACATACATCCATACATACTCTCGAAAAACATAACCCTCCTTCTGGCGCAGTCGGGTAATAAAACGACGTCTCAAAATAGCACACTTTTTCAGAAATCGGAACGGAACCCTCGGTACGCGAGTCCGACTCGCTCTTGACCGGTTTTTTTTATTTTGCGTCGAGTTCATTGTGCGAGAATTAGATTGTTTTAAATGATTTTTTAATGGCAAATGTTTTCAATTTTTAAAAATGGATTGATTTTAAATTGAAGTTTATTTGTTGTTTTAATTTTATGAACGAGAGTTCTAAGTAGCCGAAATCAAAAGCAATTGTTTGCCAATTTTCTCAAAAATTTTACTAAGTTGAATATTTTTTTACTCAATTTTAAATATCAAATTGTATGGACAACTTTCACAAAAATACATTGTATTTTTTCCATACAATTTCGACGTCAAAATGATTCGTATTTTATGTGATATTCTAAACCTTTACAGCAAAAATTCACAAAACAGTCGCCGGTTTAGGTCGATTAAGTACCTAATCAAAAATAAAAAAGTAGCTCATACATTACTTAGATCATAATTAAAATTATCTTTCATGTAATTTTCTTTTCTTTATCGCCAAGCGGTTGGTCGACTCCTGACCAAAGGGCTGGCGTATTTTTTGGCCAAAGAATCAGCATTGCCATACAACGTAGCAATGCTGCCAGCCCTTTGGGCACTTTTCCTGTAGACAGCGATGCGGACGAATTTTTTGATGCCCTATGATTATTTCCGCTCTTGTACATATTACTTTTAACATTGGAAATGTTTTTTCGATCGCTCCGGTATAGGCCCTCTTTTCAAGAAAACTGCGACATGCCGATATTTCCGTTATTTCTAAGTCAATATAGTTAATTGAGGTGTCAAAATGTTTGTATTGACGAGGGCTACAATGTAAAGAAAAGTAGAATTGAATTAGTCAAATATTTCTTTAAAAAAATAAAGAAAATGACACTAAAATGGTCATATTTATGGGGTCCATAATGTGCCCAACATCTAGTCTTATTTATGAATATTTAAAAAAAAAATGTACATGTACATGTTCAGGAAGGCTATGCCTCCGACTGTTTTTCGAAATTCAAAAAAACAACAATAACTTGGAGTTATAACGATTTTAAGATCTAGGTTTGAGCCTCTCGGGCGCTCGCGTTTGGTACCTAATACTTTTGTGCTAATTTGAGCTCTATGCACGAGGCTTAAGGTTTATGGGTTACATGTGCGGTCTACCGTACGACAAAGCTGTAGAAGTATGTAAGTATACTATTAAAATCACTGTATTTTTCTAAAATAAATAAGTAAATGTTTAAAAAATCAACATAAAAATAAATAAATAAGTATAAATGTTTGTACTACAGCTATTAGTGTGCAGTATTAAATCTCATTTGTACGGTTATATAATAAAATGTAAATGTTTAAATTTACTTTAAAATATAGTAGATTGTTAAACATGGGATGTAAGTAATTAATTACACCCGAGATATTTAGGCACACGAGCGAGTGAAGCGAGCGAGGGTGCTTATAGTTGCTACTTACAGAGTATCAGTGATGAAAAATATATTACGTGTTAGTATAACAAAGCTTTTATCGTGCAGTAGAGAAGTAGTGTTAAAACCTCTGTATTTTCCATAATAAATAATTAAATGTAAAAAAAATCAACACATAACGCGAACCCTTTTCTAACCGCTCCCGCCACATCCGCTCGGCCAATAAGGTCGAGTCGAAGCTTCTAGAAGGTTCTAGAAGCTTCCATTAAAACAATTGATGCGCAGTCTTGTCCTTGACTTGAGTATGTGGTCAATCAATCTGCCTAGCCTATTCCCAACTATGTTGGGGTCGGCTTATGTAGTATGGAAATAGTACTTATTGAAACCTGTGTATTTTCTATAATAAATTAAAATAAATGTTTGAAAAATAATAATAAACATACATGTTCGTACTTACATTATAGCTGTAGAACTAATTCTAACCAGCATTAGTAGTATTTCATTTTATTTTAAGAGAAAATACAGGCTTAAAATAAAATGTTTTGAAAAATAAATGTTCCTACTCGTTTGTTTTCGTTTTTTATTACCGAAGTTCATTTCTAATGCTATTTGAAGGTCATGTGGTGCATGAGATCTGTGATTTTTTTTTATGAATAAGTATTAGATTTTAAATAATGTAATTAAAATATAGGTAGTATGTGGTCAATCAATCTGCCTAGCCTATTCCCAACTATGTTGGGGTCGGCTTATGTAGTATGGAAATAGTACTTATTGAAACCTGTGTATTTTCTATAATAAATTAAAATAAATGTTTGAAAAATAATAATAAACATACATGTTCGTACTTACATTATAGCTGTAGAACTAATACTAACTAGCATTAGTAGTATTTCATTTTATTTTAAGAGAAAATACAGGCTTAAAATAAAATGTTTTGAAAAATAAATGTTCCTACTCGTTTGTTTTCGTTTTTTATTACCGAAGTTCATTTCCAATGCTATTTGAAGGTCATGTGGTGCATGAGATCTGTGATTTTTTTTTTAAGAATAAGTATATGTTGTGCAGTAAAACTTATAAAAATACTACTACATCTTATTACGTCTGTAAAATCACGTAAATCAGTGAAAACGGCAAAATTCCGTGTAGGTACGGTCTCTTAATACAGGGGTTAAATAGGGAATAAAAGTTTTTTTTTATGGAATTTCATTATTTTTTTCCGATGGTTCATCCCATCGGGGCTTCGGCTTGAAACAAATAAAATAGCTAGAAGCGGTCCACACCATCATCTTTCACACAGTTCATCCATCTTGTCTTTGGTCTGCCTCTGCGGCCACAGTGTTCAAATACAAAGCCTTCTTACCATTGGTATAGGGAGATAATATATCAATGTTTCTTACCAACAATCTTGTCGATGTTGCCGTCAGTGAAGGCCATGGACGCGAGCCGTCGGAACATGGCTTGCGACACGTCCAGCTCGTCGATGGACGCGTTCAGCACGTGGAGGTACGTCGTGTTCTGAGTTACTGGAACATGGAAGGGTTAGAAAATGTTACAGTTTATAAAAAATGTACAATGCCGCCCATCGGCATGTGATAATATTTTTCGTATGCAATATTTTTCTGAATAGGTACTTAATCATGGGAAATTAACTTTAAAAGGGGGGTCTATCTTTAATATTTTTCATGTTATTCAATTTTTATTAGGGTTCAGTACCAAAATGTTAAAAAGGAACCCTTAGACTCAGTCTGTCTGTCACAGCTGGATATTTCAAGAACTACAATGCTATCAACTTGAAATTTGGAGCAGTTTTATATGATGTTTACCCAACTATTTTTCATATACATATAAGTATAATATATATATGTATAAGAAAGAAATAAAATTCTTTTTTTTTTGCAACATGGAAAAAAGCAAAGCAAAGTTTTTCAGTGGGGTATCATACAAAAGAGCGCTGTTTGTATGTACATTCTCAAACATTTTTTTTTTTTTAGGCTGCATAGTTTTCGACTTTTGATGAAAAATGTTTAAAAAAAATACCGTTCCCTCCCCTTATCTCAAAAGTTAGAAATTTAAGTAAAGATTACAGGCAAAATAAAACGACGTCTCTAAATAGCACACTTTTTCAGAAATCGGAACGGAACCCTTGGTGCGCGTGTCCGACTCGCTCTTGACCGTTTTTTTTTTATTAGCGTTTGTGACCCTGCTTTCATTTTTTTAAAACGGCAATTTCATAGGTAAAGAGAGACCTAATATTATGCATTAAGTAGGTACTTATAGCTTGGTACAGAGCAACACCATTATCTGTAGTGGCAGCTTTTGATAACCTTTAGTTTTAATATAGGTAGGTACTTAATATGTTTGTTTTCAATGAAGAAGTAATGGTAATAATAGTTTTACACAGAAGCTGTTTTGAACTAAAACGTCACATAGCCAGACTGACTGGTTATGTGATATTTTAGTTCAAAACCACTTCTTTTAACTAGATATGTAACACGCTGTTTCAGGGAAAAAAAATTAATAATAAATAAATAAATAAATAAATAAATATCCTTGGACATTTCACACAACGCCATCTAGTCCCAAGCTAAGCAACCTAATGCTTGTGTTATGGTAACGAGATGGCTGATAAACTACTTATATACATTTTTTTTATGGTAATTAAAATAATAGGTATGTCGTTAATTAATTTTTCGAGCTTCAGTAAAAAAACAGGAACTAATTATCAAAGCGGACGTATTATATTGTAGACATAACCTAAATGTCAAGCGATACCCTCTGTGCATTACCTATCTAATTACGAGAACGACTGCAATAAATAGTCGGCCACGTCCAGGTCTATACCCATTGTTCCTTGGTAATACGGTTTACTTTAGTTTGTAAGGACGTAGATTAATTCAAAGAGGTGCTGCTTATTATGAGTTTATTTCGATACTAGCTAGCTACTCGTTCATACAGAGTTTATAAGGATCGCTTCTTACACACACATAGATAAGTACACACATGCATACAGTATGGGTTTAAATGGTTCGGACATGCCGCCCACCAAAGGGCATATAAAGACCTTTAAAAATCATAAATACAACAAGCAGTACTTAATTAATTAATTTAGATTACATTAAAGCATATATGCACAAGTCATAGACACTAATGAACATACTCATTGAATACATTTTGTATAAAGGCAATAGTAATAATTTTAATATAAATTGATTTGGTTATATTGGAACATTAAACATTATTATAATATTAATCATCAACGTCTATAGGCAAAGGACACAACTTATTAAAACTTCGCTTAACTACACTGTCACCACCTTTAACACTGTACACTCTTGTAACACCATCATCGCCTGGATGCTTAGCAACAATCCGCCCCAACGCCCATTTGCCAGGAGGGAGTTGATCATTTTTGATGAGTACAATGTTGCCAATATCAAGCTCTTTGCATCGTTTCAGCCATTTTGGCCTCTGCTGTAAGCTGGTTAGGTATTCTGCTTGCCATTTATGCCAGAAATCTCCAATCAACTTCTGTATGTGTCTCCAGCGTGACAAGTGACTAATTGGAACGTCTTGAAGCTTGGGTTGAGGAACATTAATTGGTGCTTCGCCTATCAAAAAATGGCCTGGTGTTAAGGGTGTTAAGTTATCTGTGTCTTCATCATCTATTGGGCTTAGCGGCCTGGAGTTTAAGCACGCCTCGATTTGGCAAAGCAGGGTGCTCATTTCTTCATATGTCAGGTGATTAGTCAGAATTCTTTTCATGTGGTATTTCATGGATTTCACACCCGCTTCCCACAAACCACCGACATGAGGGCTGTAGGCAGGTATGAAGTGCCACTGCGTTCCATCCAGTGCAAGAGCCTCTGCTACTGGACCTTCTAATTCAAATTTTGCCTCTTTCCAAGCAGTTGCCAGTTCTTTACTGGCTCCTACAAAATTTCTGCCTTGATCACTCCATATCTGTGAGCATCTTCCCCGTCTGGCGACGAACCTCTTGAAAGCACCAATGAAAGATTCGGTTGTAAGATCGCCGACCATTTCTAGGTGAATGGCTTTGGTGGACATACAGACAAACACTGCAACATACGCCTTTTTTGTTCTAACTCCTCTGCCTTTGGACGCTAAGACTTGATATGGTCCGGCGAAGTCCACCCCACTGTTTAGAAAAGGTTTTGCAGGAGTGACTCTGACTTTAGGTAAGTCGCCCATAAGTTGATTTTTAGTTGCAGCACTATGTTTGGAGCATATCAAACATTTGCGGATTCTGGATTTGATTAAATTCTTCGCCTTGATTAGCCAAAATTTTGTTCGTAGGTAGGCCATCATTATTTGAATTCCACCATGTAAAGACTTGAGATGAGCATCTTTCACTATAAGCGTGGATAAATTGCTATGATTGTCTAATATTATTGGGTTTTTAGAGTCTTCAGATATATCTGCATGTCGCAATCTACCGCCCACCCTAAGAATATTCTCTTTGTCCAGGTATGGTCTCAGGAATTTTAATTTGCTATCCCTTTTGATTTCCTTCCCTTTGCTTAAGTTCATAATTTCATCATAGAATCTTTCTCTTTGTGTTATTCTAATGCAGGCTTTCAGTGCTTCATCTATTTCTTGAGTAGTTATAATTGCATTTTTGTTTACCATCTTTTTCCCCTTCAGAAATCTTCTGCAATAAGTTATTGATTTTAAAACTTCTTCCAAACTATCAAACTGATGAAATTGATTTTCTAGACTTTCTTCTTCTAATTTTAAATTTGTTTGTATTACTTCTCTTCTTTCTAAACTTGTAGTTAGGTTGTCAGGTTTGTTGAATGTTATTGTTTTCTGTCTTAGCCATTGTGGTCCCTTCCACCATTGCTCGTCTTCCTTTAAATTTAGAACATGTTCTCCTCGTGACGCAACATCTGCAGGATTATCGGTTGTTTGTACATGAAACCAATTGGATCCTGTATTATCCAATATTTCAACCACCCGGTTTCTTACAAAAACTTGCCATCTTGTTGGGTCTCCAAGTAGCCACGAAAGCACTATTGTGGAGTCACTCCATGCAAATATTTTATCATCAGGTATTCTCATTGCTGTTTTAATTTGTTTGAGCAATCGAGATAAGAGAAGGGCACCGCACAACTCTAATCGCGGGAGAGATACGGGTTTAACTGGAGCTACTCGAGTCTTTGCAGCTATGATCTGTGTTTGTATTTCTTCATTATCTTTTTCAACTCTGACATATGCAACAGCTGCGTAGGCTTTGGTAGAGGCATCACAAAACCCGTGGACTTCTATGTTTGTTGCTTTTTGATTTGTAGTTCCCAGCCATCTTTGTACTTCAATTTCATTAAAATGTTGAAGACTATTTCTCAGCGCAATCCATTCTTGTCTCATATCTGTGTCTACTTCTTCATCCCAGCTGATTCCTTGCAACCACAGTCTTTGTATCAGTAGCTTTGTTGGTAGCATAGCTGGAGCTAACCAACCTAGTGGGTCAAATAGTCGTTGGACGTCGGCAAGAATCGTGCGTTTGGTTATCGTGTTGTTCATAGGAGGTAATTTAAGACTATACTGAAACACGTCTTTGCCCATGTTCCAGCGAAGGCCCAAAGCTGTGATGGTGCCATGGATGGTGATGTCTAGACTGGCATGCGACGTTCGTTTTGCAGGTTCAAATTGTCTCAAGAAGTTAACGTCATTTGAGCACCATTTTTGAAGTGTGAAGCCTCCCTTCTGTAGTATGGCTTCGACGCTCTTTGCTATGTGTATTGCATCTTCTAGGTTGTCATTCGAAGCCATAAGATCATCAACGTAGAATTCTTCTTTAATAGTTTTGGCAGCATCGGGGCATGCGGTTCCTTCATCATCTGCCACTTGATGCAAAGTTCGAACGGCTAAGTATGGAGCAGATGCTGTGCCGAAAGTGACGCGCGTATGTCTGTAGTCTTTGACTGGTTGGCTAGGGTCACTTCTCCATACTACTCTTTGCAGGTCTCTGTCTTCTTTCGTCACTAAGACCATGCGGTACATGCGTTGTATGTCAGCCACAAAACAAATCTTCTTCATACGCCATCTCATTATGAGGCTCCTCATATCTGTTTGTAGCTGAGGTCCAACTAGAAGTTCGTCATTCAAAGAAACATTATTGTTTCCCTTTTGTGATGCGTTAAAAACTATTCTGACTTTCGTAGTTTCCTTGTCTTCTTTTACCACTGCATGATGTGGCAGGTAAACACTATCTTTATTTATTTCTTCTTGTGGTATCTCTTCCATATGATTCATATTTATGTATTCATTCATGACCTTCGTATATTCTGTTTTTAATGTTGGATGCTTCTCTAGTCTTTTTTCCAATTGATAAAGTCTCTTTATGGCTATGTCTCTTGTTCCTCCTTGTGTTGATAACAGCTTTTCTGTTTTCCTTGGTAGTTTGACAATATACCGACCATCTTCTGTTCTTGAGTGAGTGGATTGGTAAATTTCTTCACATTTTCTTTCTTCTTGTGTTAGTGTAGTTTTATCTTCTATATCCAACTCCCACATCGTTTTTAACATCTTGTCTAAGTCAAGGCTGTGGTGCATCACAGTAAAATCATTGGTATTTCCTTTTTCATGTATGTTTCCAAACAGGATCCACCCTAGGCTGGTATCTTGAGCGCATGGAGAACCTGGGGGACCTTTGATGATATCGCTTCTTAATATTTGGGCACATACTTCGACACCTAGTAGCAGATCAATTCTTCCTCGTTCATTGAAGCCCGGGTCGGCTAATACGAGACCTTCTAAATGAGACCAGGTGTTGGTTGGAATGGTGTGTGATGGTAATTGCGTTGTGATTCGTGTTGACATAATATAAGCCTTCACTTTTAACTTGAAACTGTCGTCGTGTCTTGATCGAAGCTCGATGTAAGCAGCGTGTTTAACGGCAGTTGTGGTCGAGCCAACTCCATTGACTGTTGCGTGAGCAGGCATTCTCTTGAGTCGTAACAGCTGGGCAGCTCTCTCACTAATGAACGTGGCCTGCGAGCCCTGATCTATGAGCGCACGCAGTACTGTCACTCGTCCTGATTCATTATAAACTGGCACAAGGGCTGTGGCCAATAATGCTGTACATGTGCTGGCGGTGAAATGCGATACAAGCTCAACTGGTTCATTAGCTTCCTTTGGTTTGGTTTGTTCTTCACTTTGATGTTGCTTGTTATCCGATTGATTGGTGGTACTTGGTTTTGCTTGTTGATGAACAAGAGTGTGGTGGCGCTTATGACAAATGCGGCATGACATATTTAACCGACACTTCCTGGCTGAGTGTCCTGGTGCCAGACAATTGAAACATAGCTGGTACTTCTTCACATATTCACACCTCTCTGTTGGTTCCATTTTCGTAAAATTCTTGCAATGGCATAGCGTATGGTTCTCCTTACAAAGCAAACAACTTCTTTGTTTATCAGTAGGTATCGTAGAAGCGTGGACTGTATATTCTTTACCTTTTGGTGGTTTTTCTCTGGACGGCGGAGCGATCAGTTCTAGTGTGCGAAATTTAGTTTGCAAAAATCTCACAAGTTCTTCCCATTTAGGTAATTCCTCTAAATTATCTTTATATGCAAACTGTTCCCATTCCCGGTGTGAGTCTGGATCTAGTTTCTGCACAGTCACAAATATGACAAACGGATCCCAAGAATCAGTCGACACTTTTAGATTTTTTAAACTATTGATACACTCACTTGTTGTGTCTAACAATGTCTTTATATTAGAAGCAGTTTGAGAAGTAATCTTCTTCTGCATCATTAGTTTTCGAATGAGAGAATTCACTATAATCCGCCGGTTACCATACCGATCTCGTAACAAATCCCAAGCTTGGTCGTAATTACATTCTGTTATTTGTAAATGTTTTAATAATGATTCTGCTTCCCCGGTAATGCTACTCTTCAAGTAGTGAAGCTTTTGAACTTTGGACAACGTAGAATTGTTGTGAACTAATGATGTAAATAAATCATTGAAAGTAGTCCAATCTTCATATATTCCCGAAAATGTGGGTAACTGTATTTGTGGCAGCTTGAGATTTCCTTCATACGTTGAGCCGGCACCGGTATTGTAAACAATGTCACTTAATCTCGGGTTAGTCGGATTAACCGATAAAAGATCCTTCAAATCACCTTGCAGACATAAGTATAAATCTTCAATAATAAAGTAGTCTTCATTTGCAAAATACGGAATATCATTTTTCTTTTCTTTAGGTACCACTTTTAATAGGTTATGGTGCGCCGTAGTAAACTTCATCCAATATTCTTCAATGGTTTGCAATCGTGTTTCAATGTATCCTTTTGTAAGCCTTTGTTTGGGACATTTCTTTAAGTTACTTTGCGCTTTTTGCAGTAATAAGGCAACATCTTCTAACTCCGAAAGCAATAATTGTTCCGCTGCAGTAGTCATTATTCCAAATAATACAATGTAGGTCACGTATTTAAAGAGATAATCCAAACGTAATGTTTTTAAAACGCACCCGCTAATTACTTTTCTTGTTATGTGCACAAATCACTCATAGCAAACGAGTTCCTTATCTAAGGAATGCGGCGTATTGTATTCGCGCTGATCACTAGACCACCCAGGTAGATTTCTTCATCCGGTTCGAAATTCGACCATGTTCCTTGGTAATACGGTTTACTTTAGTTTGTAAGGACGTAGATTAATTCAAAGAGGTGCTGCTTATTATGAGTTTATTTCGATACTAGCTAGCTACTCGTTCATACAGAGTTTATAAGGATCGCTTCTTACACACACATAGATAAGTACACACATGCATACAGTATGGGTTTAAATGGTTCGGACACCCATCATGTGACATGTTCTGCCACGTCAACCTCATGAGTTCATGAAATCGCTAGATTTGAGGTCAATTCTAACTTATGGAGTTGTATTGCTGATTCTAATGATTATAATTATGTAGAGCCATGTTAGTTACGGCCGCGAATCATATATTTTAATCAACATACAACCTGACACTGACCTGCAAATTGCAAAAAACGAAAATTTGAATTTTGAAGTCGGAGCTGGAAATAAACAACGAGGAGCGATCCGCGTCCTGGACATTCTGCTGCTGACAACTCATCAGAATGAAGCAGAAAAGACTCGAGAAGGCAGATTATCTATATTATAGCATAGCAGCGGCAGAAAAAGAGTCGAAAACGCAATTTAAACGCCAAAAGATTCCCCGGGGAAGCTGAACTTGAAGCAACATGGCGGCGTCGTCTTAAAAAAAGCCCATCCATAATTATATTACCCGTCTCTCCACTATTCCATTGCTTATTTTACGGTGCATACTGGATAGGCTGTATATTCCTTATCCATATCCTAAGGGCATGTCTTCCCTACCATTACCGCGCCCCTCGGTCTACTCTTGATATACAATAGTCTCTGTTGCACCATGTAACATGAGGCAACAGGGGCTAGTGTGAATCTTTGGGTTCATTCGAGAAATCGAGTCTGGTTAAACCACGCTGGGATCGGTGCATTTCATTCATTCATTCATTCATTCGCAGGCCACCTTAGCGCATCCCCTTAATATCAACTGCGATGATGGTAGATACGAGTCTACTATGGTGATACTTGTGAACGTACAAGTAACAATCCCACTTTTATCCTAATACAAAATGACAACTGAATCAAACAGTTGTTTGATGCTTTGACGTCTCGTTGTTGGCACGTTGGCGCAGCCACCTCGTCTATGAGCCATTGGTTGCTGCGTTAGGTGTCATGGGTTCAGTTCTCTCACGGAAAAGCGTTAATATACTTATATTGTGTCCCACTAATAGCTCTGGGTTCCTCCTTTTTGCTTTTGTGTCACTTATGAGACCATGATACGCAAGGAAAAGACAGACACTGTTTTTAATACATTTTAAAATATGTTTTTAACGTTACCTACCTACTGTTAGCATGTAGTGACTATGGTTTTAATAATATTCTTACTCCTAAGTATAACAAACCCTTCAATCTGAATTGCAATAGTTTCATCATCGATCGTCACATTATTAGGTATCATCAGCCATTTAGTCACAAGTTCGATAGTATAAATAAATCCACTTGTATGTGGTAATTTAGAATTGAAACAGGCAAACGTGGCTTATTTTGTTTACTAGATTATTGAACCAATAAACTAGGTATCTACATCATCGTGTTTGTATGAATAATGGCCACTCTACTAATGGCTTATTCAGACTTATTGAATTAATAGAGTTGTCAATTAAACATTAATTAATACCTATTTGTTTGTGGAACAGCTATTAATACATTTAAGTTAATAATAGGTACCTACTGAGTACCTACAAGCATGTAAATTACCTAATTTAATATTTTTCAATACACTTCCTCGAAAACTGCTTCATATCACACTACGATTAGGTTCACAATGCACAATGCAATGTATTTCACATGCGTGCGATTTTTCATTTTACAACACGTGTGCGGGAATAAAAATTGCGACAGATAACTTATACTTAGTCCAAATTAGTTCAATGCACATTGTCTTTGTGTGCGTGAGCTCTGAGCGCGCTACCTGCAGTTACGCACACAAGAGCGCGTGTCTGTACGCATTACATCTACAAGTATGCCTCATCCGCTTTCGTGAGATAAAACAACTAGGTATGTAGGTACTCACTAGCAGAAGCCAGGGCCTCCTTCAGCCTGGCGCTGTCCAGGTCGCAGCAGAACACAGCCATGCTGCCGACTTTGGTGCAGTTGGCTTCAGCTGGGCACTTGGACCGCGGCATGTGGAAGCACTTGCCCATGTTCAGGTGCTGGTCGATGGGCTCCGGCTTCTCGGTTGAAGCTGGCGGTTGCTGGAAGGTTAAGGTTGCGGTTTAATGGAGGAATATTTTCTTCTTTTGTTGCAACATAAAATTCTGCCCGTATTCCGTGATGGGATTAGTCAACCTTGATTGTCCACTGTCAGAAGTTCGTTACGGGTCGTCAGTTGCCCGAAAGTCTGACAATTAGTCTTACCAAGGGGTATCGTATTTACCCTGTAATTGGGTTGTGAAGTTCAGATAGGTAGTCGCTCTATACAACGTGTAACGTTAAATGCGCAAAACCTCTTAAGGGGTCATTGTACTCATTATTATGAACAACTTTTACTATGGAACCAAACATGAAATCGGGAAAAAAAAATCAGCTGTTCAGTCCATTTTGAAGAATTATGCGAACATAAATGTACTTACTGAAGAGCTGATTTTTTTTCG